>CAXKVW010000001.1:0-1487875 GCA_964058825.1 Carex arenaria | reverse complement strand
AGAGATCCCTCATTGAAAGTAAAGAAAAAAAGTGAAAGGTTAAAGCTAACAGAGGAGAATTGTAATCCTAGCTTGATCTTCACAGTGTTATGTGCAAGACATATTTCGTCAGAAAAATAATAATAATATGAATAGTAATTAACAATATATGAAAATGCGTAATGGTATATGAACCTATGGATGATAAAAAATTGTGCAGTAAAAAAATAAAGAGCACTAACCTCTTTTATGCTTCTTCTTGATCATGGTCTGGAATTGCGGCAATGCTGATCATGGCCACTTTAGTGGGAACAACACCGCATCTATCCCCTGCACTGAAATCCTCCAATCAGTGTATAGAACAAATAATTAAAGCAGGGCTTAACCCCATATGTTGCATATATGGAGGGAGTTAGCCAAAAGAACCGACCATTGCTGTGAAAAGTCTCAACCACCCAATCGGATCTGATTGATTAGGAAGTACGGCGAGGTCGACAATGCCTAGGTGTGCCTCCACATCTGCTTCTGCTGTATTGTTGCCTGGGAACAGATCAAGATTCTGATCAGCTGCCACTGAAGCCGCTTCTGCTGTATTGTACCTATATAATAAATATATAGATTAAATGATTAAATCTTAGAGCCTGATAGTAATAAGTGAAAATAATAGAAATAGTGATGATATAAAAAAAAAAAAAAAAAAAAAAGCTTATGAAGGGACACCCAAAGAACAAATAAATATTAAAGCAAGACTTACCCTATATGTTGTATGGACCCCGTGAAGATCTCCAGGGAGGTAAAGAACATCGACCATTGTGGCGCAGAAAAGGGTGGAGGCAGCCATTGCAATTGCAATGATCTTGGCAGCTAATGCCATGGAATTTCAAAGAAAAAGGGTGGAGGCAGCGAAGATTTATACTGCCTAACAGTACGTATCTACCCACATCTATATCGCCCAGGGCAATATCAATTGTCTGTAAATCCTTGCATTTCTCGCCTTCCAAATATGCCAGCAGCCACAGATCGTCAGAATATGTGCTTGAGCCCTCTGAGAGCCCGCTCTTTTGCCAAATTCATCCCAGTAATCTGCAATGACTCTCTCTTGCACTGGACCCTGCATAGTCCGCCCTGGCATGTAGCCCAAATGTTGCCATATACCCTTTTAGCAAACCGGCATTCGAACATGAGGTGCTTAGCAGTCTCCATTGGGCAATCATCACACATCACACAGGCCAAGTTACAATTGAAATGTCTTGGCTGCAAATTCCTATGAGTTAACATTCTTTCCTGTAACATTAAATATGCAAAGATTCTAACCGATTGGGGAGCCTTCATCTTCCAGATTCCAGAGTGTTCAAACCTTGTTCGTCCGCCTGCTTTCAGTACTCGGTACAGAGAGTTTGCAGAATAGTGGAGGCAGCGAAGAATCTCAACCACCATATCGGATCTGATTGATTCAGAACAACGCTAAGTTGTGCCTCCACATCAGCTACTGCCATTGCTGATCATCAAGATTCTGATCAGCTGCCATTGCTGCCGGTAGCTGAACCTGAATCAAACGAACATCTCCTGTGACAATTATTGCCTCCGTTGTTTGTGGGCTAGACTGTGGGCCCCTGAGGTGACGTTCACCTTCAAATGCATGTTGTTGCACACTTGCCCTGCAATTGCTACGTTGCCTCCGATATGATTTGTCAAAATAACTTGGTCCTTGATGAATCTGCTGCGATCTTTATCCATTAACAGCACTCATTCCTGTTTTTTCAAATCCAACTGTTAAATTGTTTCGAGATTCGTGCACAGAAAAATCAGCTATTTTGAGATACATGCACAGAAATTATTAGACAGCTGAATTTGAAAAAGCAAGAGTTTTAAAATTACTGTTCTGGCAGATCCAATTTCCTTGACATCTTATGATAACCTAAGGCACGCCATTTCTGGAACATTAATTAAGAGTGAGATAGTAATGTCGTGCATAGTTCTGAAAATCGGAATCAGAGGAATCATGGTTAAGTCAACTCGAAAATTCAGATTTATTCGGGAAAATCTTGTTTTGCATAATGCATTAAAGAAATAGGAAAATATGGTATAAAAAAAAATACTCCAAAAATAATGTTAAGTCAGTTCATATACTAACATAATATGAGCATTCAAGACTAATCGATCTCCGACACAAAATATAAAAGCAAACAAAAATGGTTTGGTTTTGTATAAAAAAAATATAAGAAAAAATAAATAGAATAATTTGTTCAAATACAGGTCCGGATCAAATCATATATTTATTAAAATAATATAAAATATTAAAAAATATTAAAATTTATAATATTTATCTAATTATAATGATGAATAATATAAATTTTTCATAATATATATTAAAATATATGATATATATCTACTATTCAGATATAGAGAAATAAAACGTAAAACTATATCAGTGTTCTTATCTATACAGATATTTGCTTCCAAATAAAAGAGAGAATCTCTTAGTGAACCGATTCATCCTTTCTCGCTCATCGTGCCTCTGATTATGCCTTCAAAGCCCTATCAAACAAATCTTTTTTTTTCTTCAATGACTCGCTCGCTTCTCCCCTATGGATACCCAACCTGATCTAGAAACTTTCACCGGAACCAACATTGCGATCCCAGATGTCAGATATGGTTTTGTGAAGGACACATTCTCTGAACGATTAGCTAGAATTTGAACATCTCCTACCACAATATCAACTTCCTGCAAATACAATAATTTCTTCTTTTGTGTCTAAAGTTCCCCCTTTTTGACATTGAAACACCCGACAGACGCTATAAAGATGTCAGTGAGCTTAAAGTTGGAACATTTCCACTTTGGTCTAGGCAGGAATAAGGAGATGACCACCCAATTCTTATGGGTTTGATATCTCCATCTAAATTTTTTAATACAAATTAAATACGAATCGTATATTATCCATACCATTTTCACTCCTACATTTAATTTAGTAAAGCTGATTTTTTTAATACAAATTATGAATATTATATTATCCATACCGTTTTCACCCCTACATTTAACTTAGTAAAATTGAATTTTTGAAAGAAAAAAAAAAAGCAGAAGGGACAGATGTAAAGAATCCACTAGTTTTTGAAACTGACCCGCTACATTGAAAGCATTTAAAAAAAGTATTTCAAAATAGACATATGAGAACTAAAACTATATGCGTTCAGTTTATCTAGACGGACATCTATCTTATTGTTGGAGAATAATACAATGAAACGAGTCGTTCCTTTTATATATATATATTATTTTTTTAGTATAGCCTTTGACCTTATTCTGCTCCCAAGCCGAATCGTGACTATCCGCGCCATGCAGTGATACAAAAATTTCATAAAGTCTCTCCAAATCACTACCAACTGCGCTATGTGGTGGCATAATGAAACGAGTCTACACAAAAGTCAGATGAACAACTCCCTTCCCATACAGTGCGTCTCTACTCTCGGGTGCGTATCCTCTGAGATATCTCAATTTTTTTGTGTCCGACGTGTCTGGTGACTATTCGGGGGAACGTAGGGGCAGTATTATTTGAGCTTTGAGATTTGTGCAGAATGTATTTTAACGATTGAGATATTCCAAAGAGTCACGCAAAGTTTGAGATATCTCAGAGGATGCGAATTCTCTACTCTCTACCTTCTCCAACTTGCAGTTCAAGCCTTGACTGCATACCTTCTCCAACTTGTTGTGTTTTGTCCCAAATCGAAAACTTCTGACAAAACTCCTCCTTCAATCTTCCAACTCAACAAACTCAGTGGTAATCATTAAAATCTATCAATGAAAATCAAGTGCTAACTCGGTTGAACCGGCTGAGTAAAACAGATTTCACCAAAGTTCGATGTAAAATTCACCTATCCGCATAACTTGGCGGAATCGGCCAAGTTTTGTAACCATGTCGTACTGAAAAATATATCAAAGGACAAGGATTTATCCCTTATTTTATTTTTTATTTTGAATTAAGTGATGTATATCTTATTATGTACCGGTTTGTGTTTCTGTATGTCACTAGCGTTTGGCAACGGATCTCTATTGTTTCCCCCCTCCTTATGCTTGATTACAAACTAATTGAAAGAGTTCATAGAAAATTTAAATTTGCACAAGATACACCAGCTTGGAAGGAATTGCAATACGATTTCATGATTTGTTTGTTGATCACACGACTAAGGAATATAACCAAACAAATTACGAATTAAAGATAAAGAAAAAAGAAATATTAAAGAGAGGAGAGATACCTGATGTTGCAAGGTAGGGGAATGGAATGATGCCGAGGCTGACAGAAGAAAGCTAGCCATATCAGAACTCAGGAATTAGAGGATTTTTACTACAACGGAACCTGCAACAGAGGACTGCAATATATAGTTTGCTTGAGGAGATATCAAGCTCTAGCCTAGGCGGAATTATACTCGTCGTTTATTGAATTTCAAGAACTTTGTGCATGTTTCTTATTATGTACCGGGTCAGTTGTTTTGTGTGCAACTTAAGAGGCTGATTTACCCGCCTTGTACATGACTACAGACCGATCAGAAACATAAAAAATAAACTTTTTTGGTATCAAAACCTCGCTTTAAAAATTGAGAAATCGCCTAATTAAGAAATCTAATTGATGAATTATTTATTTATTAGGATGAGCCTGTCTAGATAGGAATTCGTATCCTCTGCATTAACTCAAAAGGAAATCTTTTGAGTTAATGAAACTCAACCATTCGATTCGTTTTTATGATTTGTGCGGACTAGATTTACATTAATATTGAAAGACTCTTATATTATAGACATAAGTCGGATTAACTCTGTTTAAAATCAGACACTTGAGATTTATTAATTTAAAAGATTATACGCGTTCGTCTTAATAGACCACGAAGGGTATCGCTTTAATAATATCAAACGCAGGTCTATACTGAACCAACTGTACACCTAGTAATATTTTAATCGAAGAGTTTGTCTGATCAAGCGCCGGTCAAAACCAACAGGTGACCTATTCAAACTTCTTATCAAAGAAAATTGCAATGGAGTACATTCTATTTGGTTAGACGTCACTCTCAGTTTTTAATTTTCTTTTTAAATATTAAGTTTCATAATAATAACCGGAGTCCTTACAGTCGGATATTTAATAACAGAAGTAACGTGTTAATAAAAGGTAAAAAAAAATTGAGGTTTATTTTTTTAGGAGACAAAAATCAACTTGTTATATGAGGGAATTAAAAAAAAGTAAATTGCAATAGAGTAATTCGCATTTGGTTATATGTCACTCTCAGTTAATTTTTCAAAATATTAAGTTCAATATAATTAGGGAAGATTATACCATCTCATCAAGGACGAAGTTAAAACTTGTGTTACCATCTTTTGAGATCTTAATTACTATCTGAATTCCATGAAGCTAATCAAAGAAGAATCAGTTAATAAATTTCTATTGCAGTGCACAAAGCAAGCAA
The DNA here is from genome assembly GCA_964058825.1 of Carex arenaria. Taxonomy (NCBI): domain Eukaryota; kingdom Viridiplantae; phylum Streptophyta; class Magnoliopsida; order Poales; family Cyperaceae; genus Carex; species Carex arenaria. The sequence continues at coordinate 1,482,451 of CAXKVW010000001.1, read as the reverse complement.
ATGTAGACAAGTGCTAATTGAAATGAGCTTGGCTTAGGGGTGAAAACGGGTCGGACACTATCCAAACGAATCCGGTTCCTATTCAAAAATTAATTAGATACGGATATTCGATATCAGAATATTCAGGTGGATACAATACATATATGGTTTTAAATTTTAAATATATGTATCCGAATAGTTAAAATATACCAAATAATTTAATATATTATTATAAAAAAAATTATGTTATTCATCGTTATAATTAGATAAATAATATGACTTTCGTAATTTTTAATAATATTTATATTCTTTTTAATAAATAATAATATTAAAAAACGAATATCTAATTTGTATCCAGTTTGATATCCAACTCATATTCATATTTATATCCGTATTCGTATACATATTCGAAAAAGTAAAAACCTATACAAATAATCAAATATGATTTTACCAGTATATCTTATCTGTTTTCAACTCTATCGTGGCTGTAGCTAAAATGCTAAAACAGAGCTCCTAGTGTGTTTGTCCAGGAAGGAGTCCCATAATTAGGGTTGCAAACGGATCGGATATTATCCGACCGTATCTGAATATGTATCCAAAATTAAATATGGATATTTGATATTGGAATATTCGTGCGGATACAAATATGGATATGATTTTAAATTTTAATTATCCGTATCCAAATAGCAAATATCAATGTTATCAGAACTGGACCGGACAATCGATCCAGTAAATCTTCGGTTCAACGGTTTACTGGTCAGACCAATGGATCGGCCAGTTTAATTGCTGGTTTATTTAAATACAAACAAATATATATGAGGTATGATGGTTGTTATAAATCATATTGTTAATATTGTATTGTGAAAATTCAGACATATATATTAATCTGAATAGAATGTTAATACCGATTTTATTAAAAATAATTGGATGTTTTTCTTTATAGGAAAAATATAATCACTCAACTTTATTTATTTTTATTTGATAATTATCAAGGTGCAATTTTGATAAATAGTTATGGAAATTTTAATTAATAATAAAATAACAATAACTGTGTTTTGAAAAGAAAAAAAAAATACACAATACACAATAATTTTTATAAAATATATAAAATATTTGAGATTTTATGTGCAAATTTCACAAGACAAATCAAATAGTGTATTCTCACAAGTCACCAGAGTATGTACGGTTATGATAGCCTACTAGTCTATTTACCGACTTTTACTCTCTCTCTCTCTCTTTATTTAATGTATGAAAAAAAACACTAAAAAACGAACCAGTTGAAAAAACAGTAAAAACTGTTTACGTAGTAAAAATAAAACGGTTTTTTCACAGGACAAATCTAGACATACAAACAAATATATACGAGGTATTGAATTATTTATTATCTCTATTATTATAACAAAATATTTTTCATTTGAATTTCAAATGCATGACCTCTTGTATAAAACTATATGTCTTTGTTTATACATCAAAAAATATTTTACCCGCTTTATACAATATTACAGACCAATCAGAAACCGAAGCTTATTAATTAGAAACGCGCGTAAGTACATCAATGAATTATATAAATTTAGAGTTTAGAGAAAGGAGATCAACGGACTAAGAAATATAATCAATGAATTAATATAAATTTTAATGGATAAGGGATGAACCTGGTCTTGATAGACCTTAAGAGCCTGTTTGGCGCATTACTGTGTGCGTGGGAAAAAAAAATTCACTTAAACTGATTTTTTTTTTCCACAAACACAATAAAAATCAGTTCAAAAATTTTGCAATAACATTCCCATTTACTTGCAAGCGTGGGTCTATACTAAACCAACTGTACACCGAGTAGTGATAATTTACTTGCAAGTTTGTCTGATCAAGCGGGTCAAGACTGAAAACGGGTGCAGATCTTAACAGCTAACATTTTAATTGGCGCAAATTTATGGTGAAAGAAACAATTTTTTTGGACCAAACAATCCATTCCTCGAAAAGAAAAAAATAAGTTTTAATTTTTCGTATAGTCTTCTAGACTTCTCTGATTTCCTATATACTCTTGAAAACTTGCATATATTTAGTTTCATCTTCAACTCTTAAAACTCTTTCTTTTTTACTCATTACACAATAAATTATGAAGTTAACTATAGATAATAAAAGACAAAAATGTAATTTATTTAATCAGTCTTCTTAGTTTCCGAAACTCTTCTGCTATTCTGACCACTCTCTCCTCCTTTTTTTCTCTCTTCGCCTCTCATTTTTCTCCCCCTATACCTTTGCCTGCTCTCTCCTATCCCTTTGAAAGTTTGTTTTTCATTGCTCTCTACAGCACGGTTTTGTTGATCGAAAACCTAATTTTTCTAATAAGAAGCCATATGTGTTCTAAACTATCCTCTTGGTGGTACCAAAATAGGCTGAAATTTTTATTTATACCATATTAAAAAAAATAAACATTTCACCACTTTTTTTTTTAATTTCATATATACTACTTCCGCCAACTGAATTGGCAGACTCCAAAACTGAGTCTGCCAATTCAATGAAATCTTCTTATAAAAAAAAGTGCAATATAGTACATTCCATTTGGTTAGACGTCACTCTCAGTTATTAAATAATTTTATTTAAAAAATATTATATAATAACAGAAGTAACGTGTTAATAAAAGGTCCAAAATCATAAGTTTAAAAAAGTGGGAAAAAAAATATTGAACTTGTTATGAGTGAATAAAAAAGTACATTGCAATAGAGTAATTCGAATTTGGTTATATGTCACTCTCAGTTAAATTTTCAAAACATTAAGTTCAATATAGAGACGGAAGATTATGCCATCTCATCAAAGGACGAAGTTGAACTTGTTAATTACCGTCCTTTCAGAGCTCTGAAGCTAATTACTTACAAATTTATCTATTTTATTGTTTTTTATATTAGAACTCATTCTAAATGTTTAAAATACCCATTTTACTCTTTATTAAAAGCATATAAAGTCCATTGGACTCAAATTTGAATCTGAAGAGTTCCTCTACCGTTTGTTGCGTGTGATTTGGTTTTGTGGTGTCTCATGTATTGATTATTAAGATGTTAATTATTTCTTCTCATGTGAGTTACATCAGGTGTTTTGGAAAGAAAAAAAAAACATTGCTAATTTCATAATTTATCTCGCAACAATATTTAAACTTTGAAGTGAAAATAGTGAGTTAATTTGTTGGCTTGTTCTGCTTCTCAATTCGTCTATATAAACTTTGTTTTTAGTTCGCTTGTTCTAAGATCAGGAGATACAAAATTAGCAAAAATAAATAAATAAATATATATATATATATAGATGGGCTACGGTGCTTCGCGAAATAAAGCGAGTGCTTTACTTCGCGCTCGTATCTCTATTTTCAAAGTTATAGTCGATCCGAACTGTTAAAGTTGATCTCCATATTGAAATGTGCTTGGAGACCAAATTTTACAATTTTTGGAATTTTTTTACTATTTATTAAGCCACTTTGAAAATCGCTGATCCAACGGTTTCACTGTTTGAAACCGTTGGATCAGCGATTTTCAAAGTGGCTTAATAAATAGTAAAAAATTCCAAAAAATATAAAACTTGGTCTCCAAGCACATTTCAATATGGAGATAACATCTAACGGTTCGGATCGACTATTTGAACTTTGAAAATGGAGATACGAGCGTGAAGTAAAGCACTCGCTTTACTTCGCGAAGCACCATAGCCCATCTCTCTCTATATATATATATTTATTTATTTCGCTTGCTAGTTTGTTCGCTTGTTCTAAGATCAGGAGATACAAATTACTGGTAATTGCATTTGTGTTATAAATGCTGATTTCACCATCTCATAAACTTGCTCTGGAAATAGAGTTATGCTTGTTCCGGAGTCAATGATCACCCCGCCACTGCCATCATTAGGATTCACAGCAAAGTAGGATTCTGGTATTTGTATGAGCTCTGAACCAACTGTTATGCCGTTTAATGTAAGGTAATAAAATGAAGTGTAGATTGGATGGAGGAAGAATGGCGTTGATTGGATCGTTCCTTTTTCATATCTGATTAATAAATCAGCTGATGAACCAAACAAAACGGGGCTGCTTTTGGATTCACCAAAGGAAGTGAAACATAGGCGAACTTACCATATCTGAGTTGCGAAACAAGCGATAATGCACCACGGCCAAAGCCGGCTATGCCGCATTCTTGTGAATCGAAGATTCCAGTGTTGTCATGACCACATCCAAAGAAAAAAATCAGTAATCTCAAATGATCCCAAGGTAAAGGTTTCCCTTCCGAGTAAACCATGTGTGTACGAGCCATCTACATAGCTATAATTGTATTCACAGAGGTTGTCAGTAGAGCACTGAGGTAGAGGCACCTCATTGCACAATTCAGTATTACATGGTGTGTAAGAGAAAGTCGAGGATTTCCGAGGATTGAAAAAAGGATATGTCTGATTGAAGTAATGAAGGAGAGGCAAACACTGGGTCAAGACGAGGTCGCTGCCAGTATCTAGGGTGAGAACAAAGGGTTGCGCTGGCGTACCGATAGATATATTTATCAGGTACTCACCGGTGCTTCGAAACGATGGTATGGTCACGTCCCTGGAGGCAAGATACCGGCGTCTGGTCTTACTACGCTGCACCATGCATTGCAGCAACTCAAACTTGGTATAGTTGCCGCCAGAATCAATGTGAATTAGTTCAGTTCATAAGCCGTCAGGGAGAGAATGAGATAAATTAAACAGTGGGAGGAGGAGGAGGAGGAGCAGGGTTGATATTGATACCATGGGTTGCACCATTGTATTGTAGAGAGGGGCCGGATCTTGTTGTGGGGACTGGTTTTGGAACGACTACTTTATATATAGTTTCCTAAAGAGTCGTTAGAATGTCTTCGAAAAGTTTATAAAATTATATATACTGGAATTTTCTCTTTCTATATTTTATGTCTATTATATGTTAATATGACCGTTTCTAATAACGCTATCCTCCAATCACAGTGTAAGAGCATGTAACGCACCTCTTAGTTTAAAACAAAGGCAACAAGGTGTCGTTCGAAAAATAACAATAGTACTTAAAAAAAAATTAGGCTGTGTTTTCCGATTATTCATACAAAATAAATACAATTAATACATGTCTATAGACTATAGAACCATAACTGGGGTTTCGGTATTCTGGAAGATGAATTACCATCACTCTATACACATGCTATTGATATCTTCACAAGTCTTCAAGAGGAAACCCGATGCCCGATCGGTCTTTTTTTTTTTCAACAGGTCCTCACGAAAACAGCATAGCAGGAGCTACAAATAGTGCCGGCCTTCCTACAGAGAGTGGTGAGACACCCGGGACAACAACTGGATGACATCAAGTGGAAATGGACGGAGACGGATATTTACTCGGTCAGAAGTGCATACCAATTGCTCTCAAAAACCACCCTTACGTTACAACCCATGTTCCCCAAGTATGGAAGTTACGTGTTCTACCGAGAACAAAGGTCTTTAGTCGGCTCTTAACAAACATGATGGTCAATTATAAACAGGTGTGTCATGTGTAAGTGCGATACGGAAACTGCAACCCACATGATGGGACATTGCCTATTCGCAATAGAGATGTATAGAGGAATGGATATTGCTCCCCATATGAGGATACAACCAATTGAAGCCATACTAGAACTAGCTAAATAACAACAAGAAAGCAAGGGGAACCCTTCTGGTCGCAATGTTCATCATCTAGAGGGAAAGATGTGAATGAATTTTTAGAGATTCAAACAAGACTCACCAAGAACTGATAGAGGAAGTGGCACAACTCCGGCATTGCGCCACCCAACAAGCAGAAGAAGATTGACCAATGAATAAATCACTTTTATTATTATGTTTAATTATCTTAGATTCCTCTTTTTCTTTGTTTTTCCCCATCTTTTGCTATTTTATTCCACCTTTTTACTTTAGCTCAAATTGTTTTGAGCGACTTGTTTTTCCTTTTCATTTTGCAACTACAAACTTTTTGTAACCGCAATTATCAATCAAATGCAGACTAGACCACTATTTTTCCTTAAAAAAAATCACATAAGCAGAATCATGCCAATAAATTGAATGTTAAAATATTTGCACTACCTAAGTCCAGGCCCGGCCCTGGGGCAGGGTAGCCAGGGCGACCGCCCCGGACCTCAAAATCAAATGGGCCCCAAAAAAAAATTAATTTGTATATATATAAAAATAATAATATGCATATATTAAAAATAAATAAAACATTAGATCTCAAATTTTATATATATAAAGAGTCCAAACTTTTCTATAAATAGGTATGATTTATTGGCATATCAATAAAAAATGAGACCAGTTAATACGCTTCCATAAGTACTTCAACAACATATGCTTCTAAGTCGTTTTTGCATTTTAAAAGTCCAAATAGTCGATCCAAACTGTTTAACATGATATTTATATTAAAACTTGCTTGGAGACCAAAATTTATCTATTTTTGAATTATTTTACTATTTTTTTTTGCTTATCTCACGCCCGTAGGCAATTACATTCCCAGTACGCATAACTCAAAATAAAGGATAGGTATGCCCGGTACAACGAATACCCAACTCCCTACCCCTTTTTGCTAAACTATCTGAAACCTCATTCTGATCCCTGGGACAAAAAAACAGGTGAATCCTTTAGTCCTTCTGATTAATTTCCAAACTTCAAGAACCTCAGAGAACGCTTTCCAGTCTATTCTCAGTGGTATTCCTTGGCTAGAAACGGCTTCTACCAACCCTGCACAATCTGAGTAAAAGGTGCATTCCTCTATCCCTGAGTTGGACACTTCTCGTACAGCTTCCAGCAACGCTGCAGCCTCTGCCTGTAATGGGCAGGAAGCCTCTGTTGGGGCTGAGGTATACCTGAGCAGAGTTTCCCCTTTGTGTAGAATATACCCAAGTCCTCCCTTCCAGTTCCCTGCCCATGAACCATCCACGTAACATGTGTAAGCCGTGTTTGCCAGAGCTCTCCCCCCTTCTGCATTGCGGGCCACCCCCTGTCCTTTGTGACCAGCATGGGCAAGGTTTGTTTCGAGATCGATCTGTGCCAGGAATGTAGTGAATAATTGCTGAGTTGGGTTTGTGCCCTCATAGACCTTCCCATTTCTACACCTCCAGATGGCCCAGATTGTATTAGCGCACATCGTCCAATCCTCCGGTGAGGTCCTTTCCGCCAGATATTTCAAGTTTTCCTTAATGGAATCTGTTAGGGCGGCTGATCTCAATGGAGTCGTGCCCAACAACCAACACCTTCTAGCAAAAGGGCACCAAAACAACATATGGTTGGCATCTTCAGAACCCTCACCACATACCTGACAAGTTGCGTCCAAGGCCGGGATCCTTCTGGCAAGAGAGACTGCGAGAGGTAGCCCTTCGTAGGTAACCTTCCATAGGAAAACCCTGATGCGTGGCTGCAGGAAGCCCTTTTTCCAGATATATTCCCAGATTAGGTCCCTCTGTGCTGGCGACGGCTCCTCCTGAACTCCCCTGTGAAGCAGAAATTGGTAGGCCTTTGCAACTGAGGATTGCCCATTGCTGGACAGCGTGAACCTCAATGTGTCGACCCTGTCTCCTCTCCGTGGTGGTCTTATCTGTGCCGCAATTTCGCTATGTGCTTCTTGACCAAACAGCTCCGCAATTCTGTCATCATCCCATCCGTTTCCCTCCTCCCGAGCTAGGTCCCTGACCATTAGTTTGTAAAGCGAGCAGTTTGGTGGCTTGTGAGCAATTGCCCCCTCAAACCAGGGCTGCCCAAAGGCTGGGCAGACCTCCCCATTAGCAATGTCCCACCTTACTGCTGGTAGAAGTTTTTCCCTAAGTCTGAGGACTGCCCTCCAGAATACTGAACAATTTTGTTTCCGCTCACTTTGCCATAGACTTGACTGAGGGAGGTATTTTGCTTGAACAAGGCCTACCCACAGCGCTTCAGAATGTGATGCCACCTTCTAAATAGCTTTAAGCAGCATTGCTTCATTAGTGAGAGTAAGATCCCTAATTGCAAGACCGCCCTGATCGAGGGGCATTTTAACCTTGTCCCAGGCTATGTAAGCAATGTATCGTGTCTGCTGTTCTGCCCCCCAGAAAAAAGACCTAATCCGGCGTTCAATAGCGGTGATGACAGAAGCCGGAATTCTTAGTGTAGCCATATAATAGATTGGGAGCGAGAGGAGTACTGATTTAATGAGAACGATTCTCCCTGCCTGGGACAGTTGCCGGCCCTTCCAGGACTGCAATTTTGAGGATAATTTTTCTACTATGAAGTCACAAGCTCCCGTGCCCGTGTGAATTGGGGTTCCTAGATAACGTCCCTCCTCCATCGTGAGATCCACCCCTAGAATATGTGCTACTTCCTCTCTTTGTGCAGCTCCCGTTGCCTTACTGAACCACAGCTTGCTCTTGTCAGGACCGATTTGTTGGCCTGACACTGCCGTAAAATCACTGAGGGTTTTAAGGATGAGGTGAGCCTCCTCAGTTGAAGCCTTGCCAGAGATCAAAAGGTCATCCACGTACACACAACTAGTTAGAGGGGCAGCAGTTGGGGCCAGTCGGACTCCTGTCAGGATCTTGGAATTAGCCATCATTGTTAAACAACGGGAGAGGAGGTCCATCCCCATGATAAACAGATAGGGTGAGAGAGAGCAACCCTGGCGTAGGCCACAGCCGGGTGTTAGGTACCCATCACCCGAACCATTTACCACCACTGAGAATTTTGCTGATTTTACGCAAGCCATGATCCACCCTGCAAGCTTGGCCGGCACTCCAAAAATACCCAATACATCCTCCAGAAATCCCCAGTCCATTCTATCGAATGCCTTGGACATATCAACTTTCAGGCAGAATTCCTCTTGTTTGTAAGCCTTCATCTTGAAAGAGTGCAAGACCTCGCGTAGGAGAATAATGTTCTCCGCTATTTCCCTGCCTAGTACGAATGCCGACTGGACAGGGGAGATCAGATCTGGAATGAAAGGTCTTAACCTTGAGGTTAGAATTTTTGATATAATTTTGTACAGGGAGTTACAAACGGAGATGGGCCTGAAGTCCGTCACGTAAATGGGCTCTTCCTTCTTTGGGATCAGAATTAGATTAGACCTGCCAACAAAAGAAGGAAGATAGTTTGTTAGAAAAAAAGCGGATGCTTCCTGGCAAATGGCCGGCCCAAAGTATTGTTAGAAAAAAAGCAGATACTTCCTTTCAAACGCTCCAGACAATAAATTCATAAACGTACATTTTTCCTGGCTTTAGAGAAAACGGTTGAATGTCTTGTTTCTCAGATTAGAAATGATGTGTATTTTCAGATTATGTCAGCTGCTATAATGGGCTAAGAGCCTAAGACTCCATGGTTAAAAGTTTCTCATAAATGCTTACCCAAACAACTCTTATCGTTTCCTCTCTATACTGTCACGTCAGTCATCATATTATAACATCAATTGCTTTCTCCATCTAAAAATAACAAATTATTTACTTTGCTGATTAGATTGAACGGGGAAAGAATAAAATCCAGTCAAAGAAACACAATCTTTTTGAATCAGTTCTTGAGGAACAGGAGGTAAGGAAATTTTTTATCTATAGAAATTATAAAATTCTGATCAACAAATAGAAAGAGTACATTGATGGCAACAAATATAGTAAGATCGGAGTCAGTGATTCTGATCCATAATTTTTTTATTTTTTTAACTGCACAGAGAATTTGCAAAAAAAAATTATTATGGATCGTGAATAATGATTCCAATCCATAAAAAAATTGAATTTCTGTGGCACAAAACTCTTGTATCCATAAAAAAAATAGTTACAGAGAGTTTTGTACTGCAGAAAATCAACCCATTTATGGATTGGAATCACTGTTCACGATCCATAATTTTTTTTTTTGGCAAATTCTCTGTCCAGTTAAAAAAATAAAAAAAAATTCATGGATCGGGATCACTGACTCCGATCTTGCTATATTTAGATTAGTTTATTCAAGATTCATCATTAAATCAATATCTAATTGTCCAAATTACACGTGACTCGTGTGACTACGCGCCGTGCCAAAGTTTCAAAAGATAGACACGGCACGCGAATGGTCGCGGCATGGGACACGCAAGTCACGGCACGTAACCGACTGTTATGCTGTTTAATGTAAGGTAATAAAATGAAGTGTAGATTGGATGGAGGAGCAACGGCGTTCATTGGATCATTCCTTTTTCATATCTGGTTAATAAATCAGCTGATGAACCAAACAAAACGAGGCTGCTTTTGGATTCACCAAAGGAAGTGAAACATAGGCGAACTTACCATATCTGAGTTGCGAAACAAGCGATAATGAACCGCGGCCAAAGCCGGCTATGCCGTATTCTTGTGAATCAAAGATTCCAGTGTTGTCATGACCACATCCAAAGAAAAAAATCAGTAATCTCAAATGATCCCAAGGTAAAGGTTTCCCTTCCGAGTAAACCATGTGTGTACGAACCATCGACATAGCTATAATTGTATTCACAGAGGTTGTCAGTTGAGCACTGAGGTAGAGGCACCTCATTGAACAATTCAATATTACATGGTGTGTAAGAGAAAGTAGAGGATTTACGAGGATTGAAAAAAGGATACGTCTGATTGAAGTAATGAAAGAGAGGCAAACACTGGGTCCAGACGAGGTCGCTGCCAGTATCTAGGATGAGAACAAAGGGTTGCGCTGGTGTACCGATAGATATATTTATCAGGTACTCACCAGTGCTTCGAAACGATGGTATGGTCACGTCCCTGGAGGCAAGATACCGGCGTCTGGTCTTACTACGCTGCACCATGCGTTGCAGCAACTCAAAGTTGGTATAGTTGCCGCCAGAATCAACGTGAATTAGTTCGGTTCGTAAGCCATCAAGGAGAGAATGAGATAAATTAAACAGTGGGAGGAGGAGGAGGAGGAGGAGCAGGGTTGATATTGATACCATGGGTTGCACCATTGTATTGTAGAGAGGGGCCGGATCTTGTTGTGGGGACTGGTTTTGGAACGACTACTTTATATATAGTTTCCTAAAGAGTCGTTAGAATGTCTTCGAAAAGTTTATAAAATTATATATACTGGAATTTTCTCTTTCTATATTTTCTGTCTATTATATGTTAATATGACCGTTTTTGTCACACCCCAAACCATAATTTCTGGATTAATGTGTGATCAACCTCGCCTCATGTTTATTAATCATTTAAACACGCAAGGCTGAGAGTAATCATCAGTAAGCAGCGGAAGCGAAATATAAATATATAAATCAATAGCCAAACATCAGTCACATATCAGTAAATACACATACATATAATATCACAGTCCGTGTCACATCCAAAACATAATCTAACAAAAAGCAATACATGATCTATCAATCCGTATATAAAAGCGACAAATACGAATTTGCAGATCAAATCAGGAATAATCCAAACCGTCAAGCGGAGTGGCCTTCAGGAACAGCTCCTAACAACACCTGCTGCGGGTCACCAGACTCTGTACCTAAAACCCACGAAACAACTTGTGGGTGAGCGACGAATCGCTCAGTATGTGACCCAGAACTATTTCCTCAGGGATCCTCTACGGTCAAAGCACTTTTATTTATAAATCTAAATACAATTATGCTTGTAAGTAAATATGCACATGTGTGAACCTATCTCAATATCTAATAAAAATAAAACACTTTTAATCATGATGCAAATATCCTATTATGCCAACATGCGAAAATTTTCCCAAACAAAAATCCAAGAAGAATATACTATTGATAGTCAAATCGGGAAAATCAGTATCGGAATACTGAGTGTAGAATTTATATAATAATAGTACGAATAATAGTCACCCCGTGCTGTGCTAATCGGATCAAAGATCCTCAAGATATGTCTAAGGACTGCGATCAGAGAGTCCAATGATACACGTTGCCTATTGACACCGAGCATTGCCTCATATGATTAGCACGCTAGCCGATTGACATATCTCAATTCGGTGTGTGCTCCTTTCTCTAAAACGATCCATAACCAAACATATAAAATAGGAGAAATCATACAATGCAAGTCGTAAAAATAGTCAATCTCATCCCTCATGAGCAGGTGAGAACTCTACCGTCTGGCCAAATCAATAGGATTTGGGGCTCGAGTCCGGCCCCGTGCATATGAGCTCGTGTCCGGCCATATGCACCACACACACAATTCCACAAGGGTGGAATTCCGTTCTAGGCAATGTAGCTCCTAATGTAGGTGGAGATCACTCCAGAATCGTTCGTGCCTCAGGGCTCGAGTCCGGCCCGCACGTAATGGTAAAATGATCGAATGAATACATAATCAAGTTTATACATATAATATAAGTCCTAGAAGACCATCCGGAAAGTCAAGTGACACCCCAGCTCAATGGCTGCGAGGCCGACTCGTGTCCCATTCCACAAGCCGGAGCGCAGTCATTCAGTCTCTACTCAGCTCTCACCAAATGCATGCGCGTAAATATGCAATAATATATTGCCTTCTATGAGAAGAAGGCAATCGAATAACCTAATATTCTAATAATATTATTATTTATTTACTCTACTCCTAATAAAACAGTAAATTCTTTTATTTATCTGGGTTTATGCAATTTCTACCTACAGTGCAGAAAGAATAAACATGCTCTACAGTTTTAATGCATCTACATAAAATAAAGTGCGAATGTCAGGTCAGGTGGAACGACTTGGTAAGAGTACGCCCACAAAAAAAAATAATTCAGATATCCCACACCTGTAGGGCTGAAGACGCGGAGGCTAACCCTCGGGAAAGATAGTGGAATCCTCGCAAGCTCCGATCAGCACGTCAGTCGGATCGGACCACAGGTCAGACTCGTACGGAATATGTGGATCTGAAATTACGTAATTTAAACTAAGTAAGAATCTACATCAGATTATACTAACCCTCGTCCCCAATAAATGTGTTTTTGTTAAATCCTAGATTATTTCAATTTGTAAAAATTTCCGATTCGGTCAGTCGAACACTGATTATTAACTTAATATTTGCTAATGATTTAGTCAGATACTGATCATTCACTTTCATTTAATTTAATCTAAGTTAAGATAAAGACTAACGTTATTTCCAATATTTCAATTTGAAGGTGAGTTGTTAGCAGAAACTCTAGTGTCGAAATATTAGCAAACTAGTTAATCGCAAGTTACGATATTCTACGCGGGGATCTACTTACTTTTATCTATTTTAATCTAACTTGATTTCAAAAATAAATAAATAGTACTTTTAATATTTTAATTTGAAGATAAATTGTTTTACGTAATTTAGTTCATTGAATTATATTCGTAAAATAACCACGTCGCTCACTACGGTAATTTAATATGAACTTTTAAGTTACTTCAACTGCTTTAACTATATATTATGTTTAATTAATTAAAATAAGTCATAATAAAAAGATCTGACTGATCTGATTCGAGTCTCGAAATTTATTTCAACAATAATTAAGTCTATTAAGTAATTATTCGATAAAATATGTGTTACTTAATTACCTATCTATACTAATACGTATAAGAATCAGAAATATATTTTGTATTAATTACTTGTGCTAATTCATATGACAATTACGTTTACTATATATAAGTTACATGATTAAAACATGTTATTTAATTTATTATCAAATAAGAATATATTTCTAATACGTATAATACCAATGTGCGTTGGTTATCTATGATCTTTATTGGTACGTTAATGAGGCGTATTCATATGTATAAAATAGAGGAACGATTAGAAATTGTAATTACTTTTATTAAAAATAACTTGAAATTATTCTAACTATGTATATAGACTAAAAATATGTTGTTAATTAATTATTCTAATTAAATTTACGAGTTGGGTCGATTTACATAATTTATTTCGCCAGAATATTCGTAAGATAATTAATCGCGAGTTACGATAAACTATTCGTGTTCCACTTAATTTAATCTATTTCGATTACTTGGCTACTTTGGTTTTACTTATTTTGACCATAAGCATTTTAGTCGCTCGAAATTCAATTTTAAAAGTAAATTTATAAATTATAACCCCTAATGCTATTACATTACAAAATGTGTAATTTGTATAAATATTACTAAATGTGTATTTAGTTTTTATTATAGTTTAGTTATTTTATATTTTAGATGCAAAATTTGGTTATAAAATTTTAAAACGAAACCTTTAACTAATTTATGTGTTTTTAATTATTAATAACTAAGTCACGAAATTCGTTATTTTATTGCTATTCTAACTATACCGTTAATTCGTCGTTTCGAATCTATGTATAAAATAATATTTTTCGTTGCTAATTAGTTGTCCTAATTAATTAGCAACCATTTTTGTTTACGTTTCAAAAACGTTTAAAACATTTTAAATTTAAAAGCTCGTTGTTACACATTAAATTTTTTTTTTTTATGCGGGTGTTTTATTTACTATTTGTTTCGGGATCATATAATGTCCAATATCGGGCGAACATATGCTCAATTCATGTTATGAGCTATCTATAGAGGCAACAATGCCCTGGACTTTTCTAATCATTTCCCGAGCTAATTTAGGTTTACGTAAGCATCCGATTCTCATTCTATTTCTTATAAAACCTAAATTTTAAAAGCCGCGTTTTTATCCGACAATCACGCCTTTTGGAACAATCCAGATACCATAATTTTATCCAATTTTATCCCTTTTAATTTTCACTTCAGCCAAGTACAATCCGAGTCCAAATTTTAAACAAAATCCCAACTTTTGCATTTAGGTTCCAACAATTTATTTTATCAGTCTAAGGTTTAAATTTCACACAAAACCCTTGAATTTAATTTTATTTACATATAGGTCCCTGTCAAGTCAAAGTCCGGTTAGGATAATCACAGTACAGTACCAACGGTATCACTGGGCCAGTACCACTGGTACTGGCACCGCACACTCACAAGCACATAGCCAAACAGGGGTAAAACGAGCACCAGCAACAACACAAACAAGCACAAAACCACAGCACAGATCGGTATCGAGGTACCACTGGTACCTCTCTAAACCACGTAACAGACCTCACAAAGGCCAGAAACAGAAAGGAAAACGGGGTTTGAACCCTTACCCGATAGGAAGAGGGTCCCAAGCGGGATACTCGAAATACGACCAGTTCCAAGCAAGGGCTCGCCACGGCCGTCAAGGAAAACGAAAGTCGAGCACCCCCAATAAATGGCACCGCCAAGCACCACAAACAGCGCAAGGCAACAAGAGACAGAAATCGCAAAACCAAACGGACTAACCCAAAACCAAAACCCTAGGGTTTTGGGAAATCAGCAAGCACAGAGGAACAAGAGAGAAGAGAGAAAGAGATTTATTTTCTCAGCACATGAGCGAAGGCAAGGGAGAAAACCAGAATACCAAAACGAGAGAGAGAAGAGAGATTTATAACCGTTCGAAGGCAACGCACACGCAACCGGGCCAAGGCGTCAACGACGCCTGACATCCGTACTGCGAAATTCGTCGCACGCACGAGGGCGATGCGATGGGAGCAGGTAGCACGGCGGGGTTCGTAACCCAAAAGCGAGAGAAAACGCGGGATCCCTCTCCGCTCCCCGTCTCCAGAAGAGAGAGAGAAATCGCCCCAGTAGGGCCTGCGCGCAGAGAGGAAAAGAGAGGCAGCGGGGGAGAAAGAAAAAGAGAGAGAGGGGAGGGGTTTATAAAAAGGGGCTGCTTTGAGATTCGTGCAAGATAGAGATGAACGGTTCAGGTTTGTCTCAAAGTTAAAAGAGAAAGAGAGTGCGGATCTCAACTCAATTTGGATGGAATTTGGAATTCATTTCCTTCTCCAGGAAGGAAAAAGAGAGAGGAGGGATTTTAATGAGGTGGGGTTCGTGTGGTCATTCGTGTGTCGAGTCATTTTATTTTCTAAATTATTGTTGTAATTTTCTAATCTAATTTATTTAATTCGAATCAATTTTCTTAATTGAATTTTAGGAATTTAATTGGTTCAGTGGAATCGAAGTTTTATTATGATGCTTTTAATGAGTACTTATTTATAATCTAATTCGTTCGTTAATTAACTAAAAATTTTAATTACTCGTAAATATTAATTGTTAGTGTAATTAATTAACTTAAAATTTACAGAATATAATAGTTTCTAATAACGCTATCCTCCAATCACAGTGTAAGAGCATGTAACGCACCTCTTAGTTTAAAACAAAGGCAACAAGGTGTCGTCCGAAAAATAACAATAGTTCTTTAAAAAAATTAGGCTGTGTTTTCCGGTTATTCATACAAAATAAATACAATTAATACATGTCTATAGACTATAGAACCATAACTGGAGTTTCAGTATTCTGGAAGATGAATTACCATCACTCTATACACATGCTATTGATATCTTCACAAGTCTTCAAGAGGAAACCCGATGCGTCTTTTTTTTTTCAACAGGTCCTCACGAAAACAGCATAGCAGGAGCTACAAACAGTGCATACCGAGAGTGCTGAGACACCCGGGACAACAACTGGGTGACATCTAGTGGAAATGGACGGAGACGGGTATTTACTCGGTCAGAAGTGCATACCGAGCTCTCAAAAACCACCCTTACGTTACAACCCAAGTTCACCAAGTATGGAAGTTACGTGTTCTACCGAGAACAAAGGTCTTTAGTCGGCTCTTAACAAACAATAGATTGCCAACTATTGACAATCTAAGGAAGAAATGATGATCAATTATAAACAGGTGTGTCATGTGTAAGTGTGATACGGAAACTGCGACCCACATGATGGGACATTGCCTATTCGCAATAGAGATGTATAGAGGGATGGATATTGCTCCCCATATGAGGATACAACCAATTGAAGCCATACTAGAACAAGCTAAATAACAACAAGAAAGCAAGGGGAACCCTTCTGGTCGCAATGTTCATCATCTGGAGGGAAAGATGTAAATAAATTTTCAGAGATTCAAACAAGACCCACCAAGAACTGATAGAGGAAGTAGCACAACTCCTACATTGCGCCACCCAACAAGCAGAAGAAGATTGACCAATGAATAAATCACTTTTATTATTATATTGTATTATCTTATATTCCTCTTTTTCTTTGCTTTTTTCCCCCTCTTTTGCTATTTCATTCCACATTTTTACTTTAGCTCAAATTGTTTTGAGCGACTTGTTTTTCCTTTTCATTTTGCAACCGCAATTATTAATCAAATGCAGACTAGACCACTATTTTTCCTTAAGAAAAATCACATAAGCAGAAACATGCTAATAAATTGAATGCTAAAATATTTGCACTACCTAAGTCTTGTATTATAGTTCTTAATATCAAAGATAGAAACACATAATAAACTTTATATATTAAAACTAAGTGTTAGAGAGCAAAGTTTTATAAGTCGATGTATATATGATGGCTTTGACTTCTTATTTGTTCATATATAGTTGTTAAAATTAAAGAGAGGCATCTATTCGGCCGAAAAAATATATATATATATATATCCCTAAAAGTCTTTGGTTATTTATTCTTTGGAGGAATAATTAAACAGCGCCGATGCCTACCTACCTCCACAATTTGTGTAATTAGGTTCACAAAGTAACGTGACAACAGCTACTCATTCATTTGTTTTAACAAGCAAAATATGATTAATTGACTTGACTTTGATTTATATACTATATATAATTTAAATTTATATCCTTTCAAGTTTACATGTGCGCAACGAACTTTATTCACAGTCATGACAACTAACCGAAGCATATATGAGGAGGGTTCCAATTAATACACCTAAAATTTAATGATCACATTTGTTTTCAATTTTTTATCTTTATTTTCAAAGTCCGAACAGTCGATCCGAACCGATCAACATGACCTTCATAATAAAATATGCTTGGAGACCAAATTTTATATTTTTTGAATTTTTTTACTATTATTTAAGATAGGTACAAAATTACTTTATTAAATGGTTCAGAATCTCCTTAAGACAATGATTTTGTACATATCTTAAAAAATTATAAAAAAATTCCAAAAAAAATAAAATTTGGTCTCCAGACATATTTTATTATGAAGATTATGTTGAATGATTCGGATCGACTATTCGGACTTTGAAAATGAAGATAAATGAGATAAAAAATTTGGAGCAAATGGGAACATAGAAATTTGGGTACATTTGAACCCTCCTCAGCAACTAATGTATATATTGATATGAAAAGATTAAAAAATTAAATGTGTTGTCAGCAACTAATGTAGATATGATTTATATAATATTGGAAACTGCAATTTGAAACTCAATTAGACTGTCAATCAATGATTGTGCAAATTTAATATGAAGATCAAACAATTGCCAATATATATGCATTAAATTTAATTTCCAGGTCTAACACAAAAATTAAGAGTAAATTGATTCTTTCTATTATGATTTTACAAATTTAGAGCATAGAAGGAAAAATCGGATGAGTCAGACTGGAATCAGCCGATTCATACCGGACCTAACTGAAACGCTTCATACCAGTAGAGAAGAAGGAGAATATAGAAAGAAGATATATAGAATCTTGAATGATTGTATTATTGCTCAGAAGTTATGTTACATAGTGCTCTATGCATGGGGTAACACCGTAATATAAGGTAACATACAGGAGATACAAGAGATACAAGGTGACCGAAATAACTTCCTAACTAACCCAAGTACGTAACACCGTAACAGTAACGGGGTGCCTCAAGTGATAAATTTACATGCAAAATTTTAAAATTTTAAAATAATTTTCTAAAGAGTCAAGTGATAAAAAACGCTAAAAAATGAATGCACTAAAATTAATTTATAAATTTTCTAATTTTGACTACTTAACTTTATACAAAATTAATTTAAAATTTTAAAAATTTTGCATGTAGACACATCACTCGTAAGGTAGAAGGGTTTCAACTGTTCGGATTCGTCATTTGAAGTCTATTCGATATGTTTCGGAGTTGAGTTTGCAAAGAGGATTGGTGAACTAAGAGCACCAATCTACTCAAAATCTTATACTCTTGTAAAACTCAAAATGTACTTTTTGTACGGATTTGGATGTGGATATCAAATACCGAATTAATTTTTATTATATTTGAACGTTTAACTTTTGGATGAATCTTCATTAAATTTGATAACTGATGACGCCAAAACATATAGTGAAAATCACTATCTTTTCTAATAAAAAAATGGCGAAAAATGAGTAGTTATTTTTCCGATTTATTTACCGCAAAAGCTTTTTGAGTCATTTTAGCAGGTTTTGGAGAAAGTTGCTTATTTAGGCCAAAAACAAAGTAAAAATGCTTAATTTAGGCAATTATTGAATATGGTCTCAAACTAAAACATTATTATATGGCATATGCAACAGTCTACACAAATTACATAAAAAAAACTAAAATGACAAAATTATATGGAAATACTCTAAGTTTGGGAGCCGTGCGGGTTACACTGATGCCGCATGCGGCATAGCCCAGTGGCCGCACGATCTGTGGATTCAATCCGTGGACTGCTTTTCTGCACCATTAGATTGACATATCTCAGCTATAGATTGAAGTCTTCTAGAAGATCCAACCACCTGACATGATCTACTAATTTTAGATGATATGGAGTCCAAAAAACGTTATTTTTAGCCATGGGAAGGATTGACGAGGCAGTAAAGGTGTTTGACAGAATGTCTGAGTTGCATGTAAAGCGGGACTCAGGAAGTTAAAGTACCATCATGTGTGCCCTATGGGAATGGGGAGTGCTATTCTACACGCAACAATTATAATAGCTAGCGCTGAGAGAAACTTTTTTCATTTAATTCATGTTTTACCCTCCCTACACACTCTTTCTTCAATTAAGGCTGATTCTCTCTCTCTCTCCTCCGATTGACTCATTCCAAAAATAAAAATGCTCAATTAATGCACATTGCAGATTCTTTCTTTTCGATTAATTAATCTAGAGAGAGGGGGGTGTCCGATGCCCATCGGACCAGAACAGTGTTCGATGGGTGTCCAATACCGTCCGATCTACTTCAAGATCTGTGCGCACGTATATTAAAGCAAATAGCAGGGATATTAAAGTGATACACATAGATCTTGAAGTGAATTGGACGGTATCGGACACCCATCGAACAGACTCTGGTCCGATGGGCATCGGACACCCTCCTCTTCCATTAATCTAATATTCAATTCTTCATCCACAAAAATGGAAATTAATCAAATTGTAGAATTTATAGAAGAGAAACACGGAATGAGATCAAATTCCATGAAACAAATTGTAGGATTTGTCTCTGACAGTATGCAAAACAACCTTAGTGCAAAACTGAAAATTTGAGTCCATAGCGCGGGCAAATATGCGCTATGCATAGTTCCATAGCCTCACTCATTAAATAATTAAATAATTAAGTAGATGATTGCAGAGCTTATTGATACATTAGACTCGCTTTTTTCTCATAAGATATGTGACATAGCATTGCTTAATCAAGAAATTACATGCTTCAGAGTAGTGCTCATGTATGATTTTTTTTATTAAAAACTTAAAATTGGCTTTAATTTGTCACTTGGTAGCAGCTTGTAAAAGGCCATTAAGGGAATATTGGTATTTGTTTATTTGGAAGGAAAATTACAAGAATGGGTTTTATTTGGATATATAATATGCACCCTATTACTTACTGGTTTGAATGAAAGAAATGCTCAAGGGATTTAATGATTAAAAAAATGCAGCTCATCCAACTAACATTTTTATTTGTTAAGCACAAAGACTCCATAAACACAATGCACATATCTGAATTTTACTCGAGTATTTCATTTCATCGAATCAAGAAGTAATTTACAACCTAAAACTATATCCTCTATTTACAATACAAAAATCTTGTATATTCTCTTTTACTACTATGTACCATTGTACATCCAAGTATCTAAACTATTGTCTTTCTAATTACAATACACAATCTTGTGTTTCCTTTTCTACCCTTGTACATTGTCCCTTTATACATCCAAGTATTCAAGTATTGCACAATTTAGAACACATGTAGTTCGTGCTTTTAATATGCTTCATTGGACTTCTTCATCCCTCCATCTGTAGCAGCATCCGACACAAGTATATATGCAGCAAGTAATCGGCTGGTACGCATAAAAGGATTTGTTCTGCCAATATGTCAAATTGTTCTTGCACCGGTACGCATCCTTGGCATAGCTGCTGATTAGCTAAGTGCGCTGAATAGTTTATCATCTAAATGCTTTTTCATGAGTTAATAAATTATTGATCACTGAATCTTGTTGTGAACAAAAAACAACATTTACAATTAGACCAACTTTCTAAAATGTGGGCATACTTGCTCTTTAATTTATCACTAAGCTAAAATATTAGCCAGTGCATAACAATGTCATTTCAGACTGGTTAGGTATTAGAAAAGTTTTACCAGTATGTATCCCTACATTCATACCAATTCAAAATTACCCTTAAATAATTTCTAATATGCAGTTCACTTGATATGTACTTATTGCAGGTGGTTTAGTCAAGGCAGGGTACACATCTTTAATTTAACTTATATATCTTGATTTCAGAAGAAGAACAAATAGCTCACTGGAACTTTAACTTTTGCAGCCTCCATAGGAATAGGCCTTCTCCAGTTGTGGAACATAAATAATTTGCGAAATAAAATCATCTCCGGGCTTGCCTTGATTTTGGGTTTGTGAATTCCGCAATTCTTCCGAAAATATTTCATTAATCTGGTTATTTTGCTAGGCAGGACGCAGAATGAGATGGATGAAGGCTCGGAAAGGGAGAAAGAGGCAGCCAGGCACACTCTGCTAATTGAATTGATCTGTTGGAAGACTAAACGAGGAGGAGAACGGAGATGGGCGGGAGAGAAAGTGGAGAGGAGCTGAGGAGGTGATCTGTTGAACGGTTTAAATTGTTAATAGAGTTCGGAGGATACAGATTTGAGCGAGAGGTCGAGAGGTCGGGAAGACAAAGTTTCCTTTTCCTTTTCCTTTTCCTTTTCTGTGTTAATTGAATTGTTAATTGAAGAATCAGCCTTAATTGAAGAAAGAGTGTGTAAGGAGGGTAAAACAGGAATTAAATGGAAAAAGTTTCTCACAGCGCTAGCTATTATAATTGTTGCGTGTAGAATAGCACTCCCCTATGGGAATTGAGCTAGTTCCAGAAGGTGAAGATGCAAGTAGACGAGTTGCTTGAAAATGAGGTGTTTAAACAAAAAGGAGTATGTGTACCTCACATGGCAGTGTATAACCCGGTTTTAGAATTCTTGTGCAAATATGGTAAAACCAAATAAGGAGATGATATTAATGAGACAGCTATATTAAATAGAAGAGCTACGGTTAGGGGTGTCAATGAAATCCGTTTACCCGTTTATCCTATCCGTATCGTATTCGATAAGACGGGTATGGATAAGATTTTTTTTTTCGTTAGCTTATTGGGTATGGATATGAGTAAGAATTTTTTTTCGTTAACTAAACGGGTATGAGTATGGGTAAAGACTATTTCGTACCCATTAGGTAACGGATAATTATATAAAATAAATTACATATAGATATATAAATATTATATTTAATTTATTCAATTTTATGTTTCTCATATCACTGTATCAAAGCTAATCCATGAGAAAATATATGCATTTTGTTGTAAAAAAGAATATTTTATTAAACATATTACTTTTTTATTTGAATGATTTATTATTTAGTTAACAATTTGAATTTTGAATTTGTTAGAAGAGATATTTGTATTTTTTTTTCTTTATAAAAAAATTATTAGTTAGAATTGATTGCATATTTGTATTTTGATTTTTATATTAGTAATTGTGATTGCATATGTATGACATGATGAGTTTAGATGATTTATTTGTAAAATTAATAAAACCATTTTATATTAGTATTATTCGTTATTCACTCGCTACTATTTTGTTACCCACTAATTTTAACGGGTACGGATAGGGCAGGGTAAAGTAAATTCTTAACGGATAAGAATAAGGTATGAGTAAGGTCAACTCTTAGTGGGTATGGATATGAAAATGCTTCAACCTTACCCGTATCGTACCCATTGACACCCCTAGCCAATGTTGATATTGTTGTTTTTAAAATGGTTATCTTTGGGTCATTTCAGAGAAAGACATTTTAGAGAAGGGCACGATTTGTTGCTATCCATGATTAAACGAGAGATGGTGTCTGATGAAGAAGTTTATATCAATCTAATTGACGGTTTAATGGCACAATACTTGGGAGGTACTTGAGAGGATGCTGAATAGTGGCCGCTGGCCTAGAACTTAAGCTTTTCATTTGGTTTTGGCTGGCTTCTTGAATAAAGATGAATTATCTAAAAAAGATGGTATAATTGTCAAGGGACACCTCCATTCTAATAAAAAGAGTGGAATTGTATATTATGTTAAATATATAAAGTGGATAGAAGAAAATAAAATAAAATTTAGATGGGGATATTAGTTACTTTGACAATTTGAAGTATTCATGGATAAATTGGTTATTTTGAAATTTGATGGTCACACAGAAAATTTTCCGAAATTTTTATTAATAAGAATATAAATAAAAAAATATCGGTTTTGAGGAAGATTTTGCGTAGATTCAAAAACTGGAAAAACCGTAATTATTGACAACAGTCAGATTAGCAAAATTAGATTAGCACTGACTAACGTGTTTAAAAAAAAATTATGGCCGTTATGGATGATAACGGCTAGCTACAGTGATTTTTTTCGGAATTGAACTAAACTAAACTAAAAAAAAAAACATTGTAGCTGACCGTTATGCATGATAACGACCAGCTACAGTGTTTTATTTTAAACGCGTTACTTAGCATTAATTATGTTTCGCTAATCTGATCGTTGTTAAGAATCAAGTCTAGAGGACGTTGTCAAAAATCACGATTTTTTCAATTTTCAAATTCTATCCAAAACTTTCTCCAAAATTAATATATTTTTTATTTATATTCTTATTAATAAAAATTTCTGGAAAATTTTCCCTTTTAAAAAATCCCTAGGCTTCCTTTCCCAATCGAAAACATAACTCCATTGCAAATTTGCAACCCTAACGGCGCGAGCGGACTAGCGCGTCCAGCGGAGTTCGGTCAGAGATTTCGAGCGCAGGACACGTCCCGCCACTTAACCCGTGGCAGTTTCAAATTCTTTGCTTGCTCCAAGAAATAAGGCTCCAGGGTTCCGTTCTTTCTTCAGATAAGAATTTCTGCTGAGATGCTGCTATTCAATCTCAATCCTTTAAATATTAACCAAAGGTTAAGATATCTTTTACTCTCAGAACTTTTCGTTGTCAAACTTGTCAAAGCAATAATCTGAACGGTTCAATCTTGAAATAATCGGTCCAGATTATCTAGGAGCATCAAACGTGTACGTATCTTCTAGAGCGGAGTTGAATCCCATATACCGAACTGGGCGAAATCGAATCCTCTGAGATATCTCAACCTTTGCGTTACATTTTGGAATATCTCAATCGTTCAAAAATGTTCTACACGAATCTCAAAGCATAAATAATACTGCCCCCCACGTCCCCCCGAATAGGCACTGGACACGTCGGACATGCAAAAATTGATATATCTCAGAGGATACGCACCCTCGCGGCGCAAGGAAAACATATTCGTGGACCAGGAACTTGTAGGAAATCTGAAAAATTAAAGTCTGCTGCGATTCCAAAGGATCGCAGGGACCCTACGATCCCAATCTTTACTGTTCATCTTTTTTTGAGATTCGTGAAAAAAATTAATTTTCTTTGAGATTGGTGTATTCTAATAAATTAACGGTTGTGATTGGAATATCAGGACCTTGCGATCCTTTGGAATCGCAGCAGATTATTTCCAGGAAATCTGATTCTCTGTTTTCATCAAGCGCTTTATAACAGCACGGATCAAAAAGTTAATCGGACGGCTAAATTCACACTAGGTTTTCCTGCGCATAAGGGGCCAAGGGGGCAGGAGATTCGGTCCCACAGACCAAGAATAGACCGCACGCAGCCTCTCCGCCCCAAAAGGGCCAAAACTGCCGACTCTCTCTCCCCCGCCATTCTCCCGCTTCCCTGGACCCCACCAGCCAGAGAAATTAATCACTGTCAGCCATGGCCATGAGCAAGGTCTCGAGGAGCCTCTTCTCTCTCCTCCACCATCCCTGCCACTCGGCTCCACCGCCTCGGCCTTACATCAGGTCCCACCTCATTTCCTTCCGCTCCAAGGGCACCAAACCCTCATCTTCTGTGGCAAGTGCTGCTGCGGCGGCAGCCGCTAGTGTGAGTGCAAGGAGTGGGTTTGTGAGTTGGTATCTTGGAATGATTGAGGCGAGACCGATTCTGACAAAGAGCATTACTGCTGGTATCATTTTTACTGCTGCCGATTTGTCATCCCAGGTTATTTCTCTGTCTTAAGAGTTTCTTTATTCAACCTATTACCACATTGCTTTCATATTTAATTTGATGATCCGAAGCTAATTTCTTATGTTTAGCTTCAATTCTGGTAAAATTAATACTTCATATCTGAATTACTAAAATCACTGGTGCTGGAATCAGCCTACTGTAGAAGGATTTGATTGTAATTTGTGAAGGCTCCAATTTCATTCTATCATTTTTGGTTATTTCATTGGCTGATTCCATATTGATAGATTAATTACTTAAAATAGCCTTGAAATCATATGTTGTATAACATGAAAAACTAAATGCTCTTGACCAATTTCACTTTGTGTAAGTAAATGAATAATATTATGTATAGTTTGTCAGACTGAACTTCCAGCTAACATAAGCAATAATGTAACATTTGTGCTCATTACTAGTATGGTATAATGATATCAAGTGATGGGCTGTTGGTGCTATAACTGACATCTGTTACTTCTCTTTGTGTTGCCTTTATCTTAGTTCAACACTGTCTATTAATTGCTTTCTAATTTGTTTTGTCAGATAATAACACTGGGTCCTGATACGCCACTGGACCCCATGAGGTCAATGCGCATGGCAACCTATGGGGTGCTGTTATCAGGTCCCTCATTACACCTGTGGTTTAATTTTTTGTCAAGGATACTTTCCAAAAGGGACTTGATTACTACATTCAAGAAAATGATTCTGGGTCAGATAATTTATGGGCCTATTGCCAACTCTATCTTCTTCTCATTTAACGCTGCACTTCAAGGTATTGTAGATGATATATATAAATGCTATGATTATATAAAAAAGAAAAGAAAAAGAAAATTCAAGTTGGCTTATTTGTCTCTTTTTAAGTTGATTGTTACATACCTCTTGAATCTTCTCTTTCCTATTTTAATCCTAGTGTATTATTTGTTCCATGGGAAGTCTTTAATTTTTGCAGCGTTTTCTTGGATATTTAATTTACCTTTTCTTGCTGAACTAGGGCTTTTAATTCTGTTATTTGTTTGATACCATATATTATAAGTAGATGCAGAGAATATTAAAGGTGTTGCCCAATTCTTATGTGTTCTGAAAATACGTTTGGGTTGTTATATGTAGGGGAATCGGTTCCTGAGATAATTGCAAGGCTAAAGAGAGACCTGATACCAGCATTTAAAAATGGGTTGATATATTGGCCCCTCTGTGATTTCATCACTTTCAAATTTGTTCCTGTTCGTCTCCAGGTATGGTTGCATGCTTACAGTTTTATCTTATTTTCTTCAGTTTTTTACAAAAAAAATGTTCCTCTTCTCTTTTCCTGCACATCTTTCAAACTGGAGGATCCCCTGCATACCACATAAAACTGCCCTGCACATTTTTGAAAAATTGTTTGGAATAACATGAGTTACTGGATTCTATATTTTTCGTAATGTACATGAGATATAGATTTTGAATTTTAACAGTAGTTTCCTCCTATAAAAATATTCCTGATGTTTTGCATTGTTTCTATTTTTCTTTGGTGGCAGCCATTGGTGAGTAATTCGTTTTCGTTTCTTTGGACGATATACATAACATACATGGCCAGTTTGAAGAAGCCTACTTTGGAAGATGTTAAAGAGGAAGCTACTGCTCAATTGCAGTGACTTCCAAATTGCCATTTAAATTCAAGACTAGTTTAATTTTTTTTTTTCCCTTCTTATTGCAAGGCGGGCTTAGATATAATTACGGTTAGAGCTAGAGCACCTTTCTTTTTTCCATTTTTCATACTGCGGAACTGGATGTATCCAAAGGAAATCACAGGTTTATGGATGCTAGAAGTTATTATTCAAGAGGCCATTTGTTTAGTTTATTTTCTCTCTGTATTTTGTGTTTCAACTACATTTTTTACTGTTTCTCGCAACTATGTGCTCAACTAATGAACATACTGTGATTAGACAGAATGGTAAATTGATACATAATTTAATTGATTCCACAGATTCCAAATATTTTACTATCGTCATGAGATTTGACCACCGAATGCTAATTGATTGATGAAAATTAGCTGCCGCATCACATTAGACGCTCTAACAAGCCAAAGTTGGAAATACTTGTTGGTACAGTTCACCGCAGCACATTAGATGCTCTAACAAGCCATAAGTTGGAAATACTAGTTGGTAGAGTTTGCTGCAGCACATTTGAGACTCTAACAAGCCGAAGTTGGAACTACAAGTTGGTAGTGTTCGTACCAGTTGAAAGTTGAAACATTTGTCAAAACGAAGTTGCAAATCCTTGCTGTTTGATATAATTCAATTCGCTGACAGCTCCAATCTAAACATGTGTAATAATTAACTTCCATTTGTGTTTTAGAGAAGGTTAATGGAGCTGAGAGGAGAGGAAAAGAAACGAGGAGATAGATATGAGTTAACCTTGCTCCCAAATATAAAGTCTTATTAATTTTTCCAAATTACCTTCGCCTCCCAGCTAGGGCTGCAATGGGGTTTAGTGTAATCAGGTTACTTGTCTCCTATTTTTTTTTTTCCTTCTTTATCCCCAAACTGGGTTGCATAGTGAGAAAAACTGTATTAGGTAATGCAATCCCAGCTTTCATTACCTGGTAGAGGGGAAAGGGAGAAAACAAGTTTATATCTGCTTTGTTTCCCCTCCAAGCTAGGAAGCACAGGAAGGAAACTATACTAGGTAATGCAATCCCAATCATACTTAGCAGAGGAAGGAAACAAGTACAAGCTATAAACAAAAACATGTTATTAGATCTATAATCTACCTGACATCCAAAAGATAATTGACAAAAACTATAAAGTAAATAAAATGTTCTAAACTACTTCCCGAATGAAAGCACCACAACGAGCTAAGACCATAAGAAAGTCATGATTTTGAAGAGCCCCCAATATCAGAGATGATAGACTGTTGGATTTCCAAATTGCGCAAGGGGGGGCGTTCTCCAAACTTCAGTAGATGAGCAATTTCATAAATTTGGTGTAGTTCTCTGATTAGCTGAACATCAAGATATGCTTCACACAAGAAACACCATACTGACAGGTCACTGCCAAAAATGCACAACTTGTTCAATGCATAATCAAAACGAATAAAAAGAGTATAGCATATGAATACTAGGGAATAGAATCAAGATCTCAAATCAATATGGTACAACAAAAGTACCAGTCACACAGAAACTGGTATTATACCGACTCTTGTCCACAGGTAACAGTCTCCTCCAATCTCCAAAATAAAGCCCTCAACTAAATCTAAGTGACCACAAACTTAAAAAGAGATTAAAACAAACTTTGTCAGCAATGCATGCTTGCTTATATGACTGACTGGCTATGATCCTATTCCAAGTCGTCCACCAGGAAATAACTACACAACTCGAAGTAGCTACCTTTATTATTACTAGTTACACACAGTACACATATAAACCTAAATATAAATACATCAATTTTTTACAAACCTGTGTGCCAATAATATCTTTAAAAGGATATTGAGTCAGGAGACTGAGTACCTGTATATGTTGCTTTTCCGCATTAATGGTATTATCATATAGGGAATCAAATGGAATATTACAGAAAATTACATCTACTTGGAGCTAAGGATGCATTTGATCTGACTTTGGGATAAACTTTAAGGCTAAGGAAATTAGCTAAAAAGACCTTTCCATATTATTTTCACACTTGATCTCTATAGTATTGACCCAAATCATTTACCAGCAACACGCCTGACTAGTACAGTACAACCAAGGCCGAGATTGAAATAATCCATGGACATAAAAAATAAATTTCCACAGAAATTTTAGAGACCATATAAAGATAAATGATTACTGCACCTGAAGCTGAGAGCAAGAGAGTGGCCGGTTTCCTGGTAGTGACTCAGCATGTGTTTGTTCACAAATCTACTACATAGTACCTCCTTGCAACTCAAGCACAACCAGTTCTCAGTTGGGTGTTCGCACCTGAAATAACCAGTCAATACCACCAAGTACACTAAATGCTGATGCAATCAATTATCTTATCTGTACAAACACTTTCTAATTCTGAAGGCCTAACTTAGCCAAATTTGCACAATTCAACATATCATAAGCCTAATGTTACTGCATACTACCAATCTCCCCTGAACTTAATACTGTACATATCGGGCTAATCTCTAATTTGAACTCCATCATCTGACAACTACAGGAAATCCCTGTTAACAAAAGCAAATAAATCGAACAAAAATTATTAACCTGGAACAGGGGGTATCCGGAAGAGGGATGTGAACTAGATCGGAGCACAGCGAAGGGAGATGATCGCAGGAGGATCGGGCTTCGACCCAACCCGACGCCGCTCCATACATCTCTTCTTCAAGGTCCATTTCTTCCTAGACAGGAGAAAGAAAAAGTTCGAAGTAGAAGGAACTCTCGGTTTCCGTCGATGAAAAAACAAAGAAGGTCAGAAACAGGGATAATCACTAATCAGAGTCTGATTATCAGACAATCACAAGACCGAAGTAGTATACGCTCGGTTGTCCCACCGGTCAGTGAGAGCGGTGTACATGAACCGGTGTGCTTGATTTTTCTTTAAAAGAGTTTGTTGCTCTGTAACGATACATCTCCGGTTATTAGTGTAGCAAGTCGCTGCGAATGAAGTTCAATGCGTCAAATCTATGTAAATATATTTAGTATTACTAAGTTAGTGAAGAGATGACAGAATAGTAGATAAAAATTTTGGAAAAAAAATGTTAGATAGAGATTCAATACATATGTTTGAATATTTTCAAAAAAAAAAAAAAAAAAACTTCGCAAGAATTTTTTTTTGTAGCTAGTATTAAAAATAATAGAAAAAAATAAAATACATATATATACCATATCTACATTAAAATATTCAATCAATACAGAACATGCGATAAATAATTTTTTCTAGTCAGTAATTCGTAAGTAAATTTTTTTTGCATAAATCATACTTTTCATACATACTTTACTAACGTAAACAACAATATTTTCTTTATTGAAACATAAGTATATTGTAAACTTCAATTTTATTGTAAACAACAATATTTTCATACATAATTTTTTCCCTATCGCTTAGACCTAAACCTAAATCGCACCAAGAAAATCCTCTCCCGCTCCTCTCTTCTCTCGGTGCCAGACTCACGTGCCATCACGCCTCTCCTTCAAATCTCCTTCGAAACTCTCTACAGGTAGTCATTTTTTTGCAAAATTTTATTTATGCATTGTCAAATAGATTTTACCCCTTTTTCTTTGGCTTTGGCTTCTGTACATATCCGTTACTGTCCAAGCCAATTTTGGTTAGAATTTATTAGAATCTGTATTTTGAAACTTGTAAGCTTTCGAATTGACAATGTAATTGATCCTTCTCAAACCAGAGCATCAAACTCAAACTAGAACCATTGTATCTATGGTCATGAATTGCTCATGATCTGCCTTTTAGCTGTAGGTTACTGACAATGATTATTATTAGTTGAAAAGGAACAAGCAAGCAAATGCTGATAAGGACAAACCATAATAAAGTTTTTGTGCTGTAATACTCTAATTTGTGAGGTACTTAGAAGACAAAACATATGTCATATCCCTTGTCCTACAACATTAGTCCACTAAGTTCTGTCTTGGACCAGTTTATATTCATTTATAAATTAATCTAATAAACCATTTCCTTATAGTACTTCACCAAAACAAAGAGCATACCAGTTTGCTCTTTTCATTTTTATAATTTTCTGAAGGTTATTTGACAAATTATTACACTAATGTGAAAACATTTGACAAATATTGATCATGGCAACCAAGTAGCAGAATATATGTACCAGTTAGAGCAATTGGAACTGTAATTAATGGAGCATTAATATGGGTTGATATAGTATCAATATCCAAATTGAGGCAGAGGCTTTACATAAGGCTATGCAAGCAGTGCAGGCAAGACAAATAGAGGAATGCAAGTTCTACTCAGATTGTCAATTATTGATATTGGCAATTGAAGGGCAAAGAAAGCTGAAGGCAGCTCAGGTGGTAGAATGGAGCTCGTATCGTACGCTGTCTAAGATAATCTCTCTAACTAATAAATACCCCCGCTACAGATGTGAATATGCCCCAAGGGAAGATAACAAGCAGGCCCATTTACTGGCAAATCTGGCGCGAGTTAATAGGATGTCTTTGGAAGGATACACTTACCCTTTGTATAGGAACATATAGAATTGGGGATCAGGGGTAGATGTTTTTTTTTAGGTGTTACTGGCATATTAATTTTTATTTCTCTGTTATATGTTATTCAATGTAATAGGATCTTCTCTGTAACACCTTGTAATTTCCTGAATTAAATAAAATGTGCCTACGGGCAATATGTCAGACAAGGCAGATCATGAGCATTTCAGAGAGGGTAATGTCAGATAAGGCAAAAGAAGTTTCTCTCAAAATTTGTAGGGTAATGTCAGATAAGAACATTTTCATTTTATACTTGTTACCTTTTGCTTTATTTTAGTTTAGCCTGCCAAAGTCATCAGGAAAAATGGGACAGTTTGAGAAAATTTGAACAAAATAGATATAAAAATTTGAGCACATTAAACAGTATTTTCCTCATGTTCAGTCACATTAACAGTATACAAATAACAGTGAAAATAACAGATTAAGCCTTGTTCATAAGTTGATTTGGTTGTATGAAAATGAAAGCCTAATGTTTAATGTTGAAACAAATCTTATCATCCAATAGCAATTATTGCTAACCATTTTTCTGATTTATACACAGGTATAAAATCTGAATTAGGATGGTCACAACTGGAATCAGTCGAGATGTAAGAAGTCAACAAAGATGTCAGCATTCAGAACTCAGAAGCAGGAGTTGTAGATTTTGATGTAGGTGATATGACAAATCATCTGCTAAAGCGATTTTGTTTCCATGTATATTAGAATTGTAGATTTTGCTTCCATGGATGTACCTTTGTTATGTCTGGTTGTTGAAATTTATGTTGCAAATTACAATTAGTAATGTGTATATTTGGGTTGTATTTTCTATTATAATTATAAATGTGAAATTGGGTGTTTTAATTTACCATTTCGATAGCTTTTGTGAGTTGTCACTTGTTAGAGGCAGAATTGTTTTATATGAATTATTTTGATGTTTTAGTTGTGAATTAAACTTGATGCATAACGGGTCCAAAAACAGCATTAGTCAATATGTTAAGACGAACATTAAAACAACACAATATTTCTTTGTTTAAGTCTCACATATGCTTCCTTACCTCTATATTTTGTAATAAAATTAAACAACAGAACATTACTAATTTAAGCAACACCTAGGCTATCTTCTTAATCACTTTCAAACTTGCGTGCCTTCAAGTTCCAGACCCTCCGTACCAGTTCGGTACCATTTCCTGCCTATATTTCGCCCTGTGCATCTCTCCGTACTAGTTGTACCGGCTTCTCATAAAGCTTCATCTGGGTGAGAATTTCTTCCAAAAGTTCTTCCATAGGCTTAAGTTGGAGAAACATCTGCTGCATCTTTCTCGCCAAACTACAAATTGCATGATCACTGTTGCCGATCTCTGTGTTGAATTCATTTTCCGCACTGTACCGGCATCGATGAATTTCGCTTGCAGCAGTGACCATCTCTGTCTAAGCATGGAAGAAATTAAACCTTAACTGGCAAAATTAGAAAAATATTAAATTCTAATTGGGTATTACCATCAACGTAACTAAAATTGGTTCAATTAGACATCCAATTTAACCAATTTCATTATGTTAGGCCCAGATTAAGTCTTAGACAGAAAAGAAAGGTTCATGTACAACAACAATGCTGATACCAAACTTTGGACTCACAAACCAAGTAAATAAGCAATCTTTGAAATATTTTTGACAACATAAATCTGTGGAGATTTTTATTTGTCAATTGACAACTAAGGTTACCCATAGAGGTCACCCAAAAAGATGAAATCACAAAAATCTCTACCTGTAGATGAAATGCTAAAATTTTAGGCAACTAATTAAGCACATAAATTAAAAAAGGTTGCCTAATTTAGCACAGAAATTATACAGTTTCTCAACTTCTGTCTTTTCATTTGTTCATGAGCTTGGTCGTTTTTTGTTCTTTTTGTCATTATGTCAAATAGTTGTTGATCTTTACTAAAACTAACACTCAAAGTAGCAGTTACAAGTTTTAGGACTCGATAATTTCATATTTTCAACAACTAATGACAATAAAACCAACAACTTCACTACTACATTCCTCCAAAAAAAAATTCAGTAGTCTGAAATTCAGCCAAACAAGGGGAAAAGAAAGAGAGAGAGAAATTACCTGATGTCATCAGAGGAACGTACGGCTCGGGAGCGGCTGAGCCCCTGAAGGAAGTCGGGGTGAGTAGTAGATGGTCTAAGCAGATCTGAGAGAGGAGAGACGACTTGCTGGAGAAGGAAAGGAGCGGGATTGGTGTTGCGGCGGTGCAGTGTGGTGCCCAGGGAGGAGATGAGTGGGAGAGGTGAGGAGATGCGATTTAGATTTAGAACTGAAAAAAAGAAATGGCGTGAGAGAGAGAGATCGCAAGAGTTTGGACTTTTGAACCCACTGGATACCTCCATTTACTGGAGGAGCGTTCTCAGGCTAATTTAGCGAAAATTTTGAGTTCCGATCTGATTCATCAGCACGAATTTTAAAGCAGATCGAACGATCTTAAATGGGAAGCAAAAAAAGATTTTTGCTTCCCAAAGCACAATAGCCTATCTCATTAAAATATATGGTATATATCTACTGTTCGAATATATATAATTGAAATATAAAACTATATCAGTATCTTTGTGATATTTAAATATCAGATATCCATATCTAATTTTTCAAATACAAATCGAATACGGATCAGGTATTATACGCACCGTTTTCATCCCTAATTACACTTTGGCCAACACAAAATTTCAATAGCCATTTCTCAATTTTTATCTCGTAATTCGTGCCATGTTACGACATTTCAAGAAATAAACACCATCTGTGAAAATGTTCATGTTACATGTGTTTATGCACGCCAATTAATGTCGCCCATTCATCCGTATTTCATTTTCTCATGAAATACACATGCATCATAGCGTAAAATATATTTAAAAAAAACTATATATTATTTTGGCTTGATCAATTTTTTATCATTTAGCGTTAAAATATATCTCAATCATAAAAGAAAATTATTTATATTTCTTCTGTTTAATAGATATTGGAGTAAACCAAATACACCTTTCTTAATTGTAATTCAATTAAAGTGGATTTTGATATCAGTGCATATTTTAATCAGATAGAGATGATAGCTTATCTCATTTATCAGTTGGTCTGCCAATACTTATTTAGCACAAAACTCTACCAACTCTGTTTAACAACGTAACTTGTCAGGTAATGTTAGACTTAAAGATATAACATGTCAGCATATGACTTGGAATGTAGACTGTAAGCAGTCTGTTAGGTTTATTTACTTAAAATGTAAATTTTAAATTTGTAATAAACTAGCACTAAGCAAGTCTCTATAATTTACAGTAACTTGCAAGTCACCAGCTCTAGAGATCACAAATACTCTTGGTTTCACACTGTTCATGGCTAACTCCCACCAATCCCCCGTGAAATTACGGAAGGCAATGACGTAACCATCCCACTGCCTTATTGTGAAACAAACAGACATTTTACCATTAAGTTTAAATTCAAGGACCAATATATTTGAGCTTTCTTTGCTCAAACATACAATTGGTAAATTACAACTAGTTTTGTTAGTTCCTAATAATTTTCGGTATTTGCTTTGAAATTGATTATACTGTAAATTACGAAAATCAAATACTAAATCCACGTCATTTGCCATGAGTTGGATGTATATTTGCTTTGAAATTGATTATATTGTAAATTACGAAAATCAAATACTAAATCCACGTCACTTTCTCCATATTTGACTGGCTTATTGATCTGCACAAGTAATTCAAATAAGAAATTCAGCATATATTTGGAGAGTCCAAAGCACAACCCAAAAAATGGTAAATATTTGGGGAGCCCAAAAGTGGTAAATATTTTAATGTCAGATAAAGAAGAACAAATACATAAAAAGTTGTCATTTTCAAATTTTTATTAGACTTCGGCATATAGAAGCGGATCTCAATAAAGGCGAGACTAGACACATGCCTAAGGGCAAGTACTATAATAACTTTATAACCCTTAATTTCTTTGTATTATACCTGAATAAATTAAGAATAAAATGGAAAATCACTTCACTATAGTGTAGAATGACCAAAGGAGAGATAAATTTTATATAAAATATTGCTAATACTGGACCTTGTTTTATCATCTAGATGCATCATATTCTACAAATAATCTCAAGAGTAAATCACATGCAAAAACTGAGAAAGAAAGAGTAAAGTACCATACCGGTTCTTAATATCGGATACACGACGCCAAAGCGAGGGTGTGTACACTAAGGGCAACGGCCTAATTCAACAAAAACAAATAGAAAAAGTTTTATTTTGAGCAATTAGATTAAATTAGAGGGATTAAACTATGTTAATTCTGAGTAAAACAATTAAGATATATGATATCAAGTTGTAGTTTCTAGAAACATATATCATTTACCAATTTGGGGTCCATACATATAATGCTTAACAATATAATACATAAATCATAATACATAAAAAAACTTAAAAAAAAAATTAAATGAAATTATAGGAAATGCATATCAATATACCATATGAAAACCAGTGATACATTAATTCAATCAACCAAAGAAATAACAACAGAGAAAAACAAAGACAGTAATATACCTGTGGGCAGAACGCAACACAAAATCGAAGGTTTGGTAATTACCAATCTAAAATTGAAGGTTTGGTAGTTACCAACCTAAAATCGAAGGTTGGTATTAAATCGAATCTTTGTATTTACCAACATAAAATTGAATGTTTGGTAGTTACCAACCTTCCACTAAGCCAAAAAAAAAAAAAAAATTAGTTGTTAGGCTCCAATTGTTTAAGTAAAATCACATAACACTAAATCCTAGATTTTTTTGTTATACTTGAAATGTAAGGAGAAAGTGAGATTTGACGTAGCAGATGGCTTAAGAAATTCGAAAGGAGGAGCAAATGGAATAGTAGATGACTTAGTGAGGTTTGCTTATTAGGATGACTTAGTAGATGTTTGAAGCTCCATCAGAAAAAAGAGAATAAATGAGCTCCATCATAAAAAACACTAGTGCAAATGAAAGCAAGTTACGAGTAATTAGAAATAGACCTTTTACCATTAAGTTTAAATTCAAGGACCAATATATTTGAGCTTTCTTTGCTCAAATATATAATTGGTAAATTATGGTTGGTTCTATTAGTTCCTAATAATTTTCAGTATTTGCTTTGGAACTGATTATACCATAAATCACAAAAATCAAATACTAAATCCACGGTATTTGCCGTGAGTTGGATGGATTTGCCTACATATTTTACTGGCATATTGACATGCACAAGTAACTCAAATAAGAAATTCAAATATATTTGGAGAGTCCAAATATGGCCCAAACAGTAGCATAGCGTATATTTGGAGAGTCCAAATATGGTCCAAATAGTAGCACAGTCCAAAAAAGTGGTAAATATTTGGGGAGCCCAAACCGTGACCCGTTTTGGGGATTCAGCTCCGACAAGCAAACCGCTGCAAACAGTGACAGACAGGAGCCCGCCCAACAGTTCTGTCTCCTCCACAGCACCGTAAAAAACCCAAAAAAAAAACGAAAGAACAAAGAAATAAATAGAAATGCAACAAACGAAAAGAAAAAAAAATAAAGAATGAAATGAAAATACAACAAACCTGGATTTAATTGTCCTTAGAGACTCATAACACCACCTTCTAGATTTTTTTTAAAACTTGAAATGTAAGGAGAAAGTGCGATTTGACGTAGCAGATGGTTTAAAAAATTCGAAAGGAGGAGCAGATGTAATAGTAGATGACCAAGTGAGTTTTGCTTAGTATGATGGCTTAGTAGATGTTTGAAGTTGAAGCTCAATCAAAAAAAAGAGAATAAAGGAGCTCCATCAGGAAAAAGACTAGTGCAAATGAAAGCAAATTACGATTAATTAGAAATTTACTATGGGCATTTTTGAAGAATCTCTTGTCAGTTAGTTAGGCTCGCGCAGATATTTTGTCATTACTTGATAAACGGTTTTCATTTACAAAAATCACAGCACTAAGATGTCATCTTTCGGCTCCATGCTAAAATTAAGTCAATTAATCATGCCATCATCAAAAATCCATTCTGCAATATTTATTTATTTGTATTGTAAATATATATTTGTAAAGTAAATTAGTATTTTGTAGTGTAAATATATATATTGTAGTTTTACCGATCCAACCAGTGACTCATTGATTCGGAGCTTTACCGAATCGATATCCGATCCAATTCTGATAATATTGCAGTGTATGTTATAGCTCAATGGTACAACGATCTGAGCCATCTATTTAGAATCTGACAGTAAGGAATGGTGTTGTTGCTGTTCATTGTTACAGTAACACCCCATTTAATTTTTATAGTTTATAATAATTATAATACTAAAGCCGTTATAGCTCAATGGTACAACGCCAGTCTTACAAACTAAATATTTCAAGTTCGATTTTGTATGAAGGCAATTTTTTGTTCCTTTATTTCTTACGATTGACTAAGTTTGACAGACGCGGGTGTTGGAGAAATACCTACGAATATGGATCTGAAAATCGTACGATTAAAGTCCGAACAATCAATCTGAACTGCTCAACATGATTTTCATATTATTCCAGATAAAACTATATTCGTCAAACATGATAACATAATGTTTTATCAGGAATATCAAGATTTGAATCCAAACTCAATTTTTTAATCACTTTAGATATCCGAATCAAGATAAATTTGGTGTCAAGATTGCATCTATTGGGCATGGAGCCTCATTGAAGCTCGTTGACAATTGTGCAATAGTTTTTTCAAGTTCTTATTAATTATTCTTGTTTATATGTCATTGTTAAATATATAGCATAATTAAGTTACAACTGGAACAGCCTGTGCAAAGTCTCCAAAGCATAATTCCTGCCAACCTCATTAATTAACATTTGTTTATATCGATATTATTTCCTTTTTTTTCTTCCAAATCTTTGTATGTCTTTTTTTATTTTTCCATACAAACTGACTGTTTTTTTTTTAGTTTGAATAAACGAGTTCTTCTAATTTCATAAAATTTTACCATTAATATTAACGCAAAAGGAGCACATGATTTTATAATTCTTTGTTTCTATTTTAAACATACTAATTTATATTTCTTACAAATATCATATTTTTTTTCAAATAAATATTCACATTAACTTCGACATTCATTCATTTTATACCTCTTGCAAATTAAATCTGCATCTCTTCATAATGAAAAAAAGTGCATCAACATTCGTACTAGATTTCTAAAATTCTAAATTTCTCATCTGTTGCCACTACTTTAATGGCATTGTTTTTTTTTTTTTGAAACCGCAGAGGCTGCGAAGTCATGAGGGGGAATTGAACTCTCGACCTTTGTGTACAACAATTCTAGGATATTTTCCTAGCCAATTGTGCTACCTCCCCTTTCGGCATTGTTATTGGCATTATTCAGTCTAACCTCAGCAATCAGATTTAAACCATCAATTTTATAAAAGAAATAATGACATACCCATATCATTATGGCATTATAGTAATGTTATATTCTGTTTTTTCTAAATTATGAAAACTCACAAATTTATCTAACTAATTGCTTTTATTGAAAAATATTTTAAATTTATTAATTATCAATGTTAACCGTAATTAACAAAAACTATGTAATATATTTAAGAGAAATATTCAGTCTTCCAATTAGCTAGTTGTAAGATAAAATGATTCATTTTTTACTTGTGACATGCACAAGCGTAATCTAAATACCACTATGGCTCTCTCACAAGTAGAAAAATGACTTAGTTGCTTTCGAAAACTTACTAATTAGAATAGTAACTATTTTTCTTACACAAACTAAGTATTTATCTTTTAATAAAGGGTTAAATGAGTTTTGTTGTGCTGTGGTGCTATGTATATATAGTATTATCTCGTGCTATGCACATTTTTGAGATGTACTTTGAGGTTCGTGCAAAATAATTCACTAAAAAAGAGCTGTTTGTTTTTAATATTTCTATCTGTTTCTCTATCTAGCGAATTTTCTTTGCACAGATCTCAAAATCCATTTGACGGTTAAAATGTGTCATAGCACAAGATGAGACTATATATACATAGCACTGTAGCTCATCTCAAATTAGGGGTGCAAACGGATCAGATATTATTCGACTGTATCCGACTCCGTATCTGAAAATTAAATATGGATATCCGATATCCGAATATCCGTACGGATACGGATACGGATATGGTTTTAATTTTAACTATCCGTATCTGAATAGTAGATATATAATATATATTTTAGAGAAAAGGTTATAATACCCAACCTTTTGTACCCAGATTTTACCCACACGTTATCCATACCCTAT
This sequence comes from Carex arenaria, assembly GCA_964058825.1. Taxonomy (NCBI): domain Eukaryota; kingdom Viridiplantae; phylum Streptophyta; class Magnoliopsida; order Poales; family Cyperaceae; genus Carex; species Carex arenaria. The sequence continues at coordinate 1,442,752 of CAXKVW010000001.1, read as the reverse complement.
CCAAATTAGATTTAACCGTCGGTTAACGGTCATCGCTACCATTATATAACCCAGTGTTTACGCGTTTCCTCGTTTCCGCGATTCATTTCAAATCTCCGCTTCTTTAAAAAATTCCCGATTTGGCGATATTTCCCGATTTGACGAAATCTGTGGCGATTTCACCAAATCTCTTTCGATTTCTTTCTCTTCTCTCCTGATTGCATCTCCTGGCTATACTGATTTGCTTCCATTTTTGCGCTATATTTTTGCTCACGGGCGTTGCATCTGACACGAGAGGTTTATTGATCTCATTCTTACGATTGATCTAAAGGCGACATCATAATCAGAGGTTTACTGATCGGAAGGCGATATCAGTAAGTAGTTCGTCGCTCACTGTTGTTCATCATTCAATGTATGAAATTAGGTTTTAATTTTCATTTTTGCAGATTTTTTGTTATCAATTGCCTTTCAAAATTAAGATCAGAGTTCAGATTTAGATTTCAGTGTGTTTTTTTAATGATTTTGATATTCTGTACGAACTTTTTTTGAATTGAATTTTCATTTTGATTTGTCAGACGATATTGATCGTTTGTTATAGTTTTTTTTAATATTCTAACAGTATTTGTTTAAATTTGTTACATTAATTGTCTTGCATATGTTACAGTATTTGTTGCTGTATTTGTTTGCATTCGATTTAATATGTTACATTATTTTTACATTATTGAATTTCTATTTTGATTTGATCTGATCTAATTTAATATGTTAGCTGCCGATTTGTTATATCATTGATTTATATATGTTACAGTATTGGTTTTCATTTGTTACAGTTTTACTTTTACAATATATAAATATGATTATTATAGCATATGTGCTATCTGTTACATTATCCACTCCGTATTTTCTACAGTATTCTCTTCAATTTGTTACAGTATTCATGTTTTATAGTTTACATCTTCAGTTTTTACAATTTTGTTTGCATTTGTTACAATTTTTTTTTATCTTTGTTACAGCATTGGTTTCCATTTGTTACAGTATTAGGTGTAGATTTGTTATAGTATAGGGTTTAGATGTAGGCATTGCAATCATTTTCTCAATCTTAATTATGGATATTATAATACACGACTATCTGTAGATCGACGATCTGTATACTTATTTTGGTTTATAATTCAGATTCAAGCAATCAGAGTCGCTATTTTATTTTCTAATTTTGTCAATTCAAGAATCGTGCTACTAGTATCTGATCTCCAATCTTGATTAGATATCTTCGTGTAATTACTTGATTAATTCTTTCTCTTCATCTACTTGATTGGTCAGATCTGATGTGACACTTCATTTTAGATGGTAAGCTTTTTCAATGTATTCTATCTAGTGCTCACAAGGTGTTCGATGAATTGTCTGAGTGATCATTCGCAAGGTTTTCGTTGTATATCGCTACTGATTTGTTACTTCTGGCAGATCCTAATCCGATCTGATAATACTTTCGATTCGGATTGAAGATCAGCACTGAGATCTAAATTCTGTGAGTTATTTACTGATTTAATTTTGTTTTACTATGTATTATTATTTGTTCTAGTATTATGTTCTATTTGTTACAGTTTGGATTGACTTTTGTTACATTATTGTTTTCATATTTCATAGTTCTGAATAAATATGATACAGTATTGATTTGCATGTGTTACATTATTTTTGTATATTTATTACAGTATTTTTCTATTGTAATATGCAGATAATAATGCATCAGTATACAGAAAAACAGGCGGCGGTGGCTATTCCTCAACTGTCTGGCCGACAATTTGAGACGATCAAATGGTTATTTGTCCCTGTGTGTAAGAAGAACCACTGAGTTCTTATTGTAGTGGATCTCCCTGGGTTGGAGTTGCACTACTATACGTCTCACGGGGAGAATAATTCATATTTTGAATACCACCACCAAACTGTCACATGGTTTAAATGGTTTTTATCATGGAGAACAGGTGAGTCCTTATTTTGAATTATTATTTAGTATTATTATGGTAATACTTAACATAATTTTTCCTCCATCGATCTTTTTATTAATGGTTTTTTTTTTATTTTCCTTTTAGGCAACCCTAAATGGATAGCTATTAACACCCAATTCAAGGATTGTCCAAAGCAAGGACCATTATCAATGGATTGTTCTGTGTTCATTTTGCGGATAGTCTACAATATAATCACTGGTTTTCCATTAAATTTCTCTCAGGTATTGATTTATTTATAAGTAGTAGATAAATGACTGAAAATATTAGATACATATGTTACAATATTTATTTACATTTGTTAGATTATTGGTCTTGTGTTGTTACAGTATTTGATAATGGTGAAGTCCAGTCTTATTATTTTTTGATCTGTTACATTAGTTTTCCCAATTTGTTACATTATTTGTCCATATTGGTTACATGATTGTACTCGAAAAATGTCTGAAAATATAAGATAAATATGTTACAATAATTATTTACATTTGTTAAATTATTGGTCTTCTGTTGTTACAGTATTTTACAATGATGAAGTTCAGTCTTATTATTTTTGATCTGTTACATTATTTTTCCCTATTTGTTACATTATGTGTCAACATTTGTTACATGATTTTTACTAGAAAAATGTCTGAAAATATTAGATAAATATGTTACAATATTTATTTACATTTATTACATTATTGGTCTTCTGTTGTTACAGTATTTGACAATGATGAAGTTCAGTCTTATTTTTTTTTATCTGTTACATTATTGTTTCCTATTTGTTACATTATGTGTCCACATTTGTTACGTGATTTTTACTAGAAAAATGTCTGAAAATATTAGATAAATATGTTACAATATTTATTTACATTTATTAGATTATTGGTCTTCTGTTGTTACAGTATTTGACAATGGTGAAGTTCAGTTTTTTGTTGTAATTTTTCAGTTTTAATTGTAAGATTTGTTGTAATTTTTTTTGCAGGAAGATATATGTAAAGAGCGTTTGATTCTCGCCATGAAGCTGTTGACACATCCCTACAATGAACACCAAATATCAGTAGTTTAAGGTTTTCTGTTTCTTGTTTTGGAGAAAGTTCTTGATAGTGTTGTTTTGGACAAAGTTCTTGTTAGTTGTTTGGTTGATTGTTGTTATCGTAATTGTTGCTACATAGTTGTTATTGTAATTGTTACAGTTTTCATAATTAATTGATGTAGTATTCCTTGTTACGGTTTGATACTTTGTTGTTACACTTTTCATAATGTTCAGTTGCAGTATATTTAGAGTATAGATTTTGTCGTTTTTTTTTTTGCAGTTTACACACCTATTTTTTACCATATTCATTTACATTATTTTGAATCCGTAATTTTACATAATGACAAATTTAAAATAAAAAATAATAATAATCAAAACTTCTAGAATGATAGAAAAAATTTAAAAAAAAAATTAAAACCTTCTAGAAGGGGGAAAGTACACAATTTGATAGATTCATAAGTAAAACAAGTACAGTTAACTGTCATTAACTGCCAAAGTACAACAGTTTTGAAAGTACAAAATACATCAAGTACAAAGATGTTGGAAGTTACAAGTTGTTATTTTTTAAAAAATTGATCCCATATTTTACATGATTCTATATTGTTTGTTACAGTATTATATTATATTTGTTGCAGTATTACTGCCAGTCAAATGACAGTTAGTTTGGGTAAAAAGTGGGTACAAATTCTTGGGTACAATTAGAAGGATCCTATATTTTAATATATATTATTGAAAAAATTATGTTTTTCACTATTATAAAATGCGGATATCCGTATCCGTATCCATTTAATATCTGATCCATATCCATATCCGTATCCGTCTAATATCTGATTCGTATCCGTATCCGAAAAATAAAAGCAGATACAGATATGGTTTTACCACTATCTGATTCATATCCGATCCGTTTGCACCCCTATCTCAAATGATTTTTAATAGAAATATAATAGTATATATTTTAATGGAAAAGATACTTAATTTATTTTTATTTTTGAGGGGTATACGTAAAATTCCTTCTCTACAAATGAGCCTATCAGGGGCGGACGCTGGGGCAGAAATCAAGTTCAAATATCTTATCGGATTCAAACCCATTAACTAATTGAATACTAGATTATAAACAATCGATATAATAAAAAACAATAAAAATAACATACTCTTACATAATTAAATCAACAAAATAATATTATTTTTATACATATTAAAAACAACAAAATTGGTCCGATCCATAAATTTCTAATAAAATTTCTATAAAAAACAACACAATTTTCTCATTAACAGTGCTTCTAAACTGGTCTGACGAACTTTTCAGTTCCAAATTAGAGTAGAACAATTTCTAAAAAAAGACAAAGTGATACGAATCTATATTTTTCTATTGATTTTCAAAATTTGAGAGAAGAGGGTGGCCCCCCTGGCTCCAGGTGGGTCCGCCCCTGGAGCCTATTGACAAATCTCTGATGATCCCTTATCTATATTAAATAAAGAAGAGAATATATTGTAGATGTAGACAAGTACGATATTACTAATAGTTAAGGTTTCTTATGATCATAAAATACATCAGCCAAGTCTTGCTAGATTTTTTTAATCCGTCTTTTCCAAAGATGGAAATAATCGAAAAAGATTTGCTGACATATACGATCCCATTCAGAAGCTTTTTTTATTGACATACATGCCATATATATATAAATTTGGAAATGACATATGTACCATTTTTTACTTACGCATATTTCTAAACTCTATATTACCGATTGTGTTAAGATTTTGATGTTCGGAAATACTATTTAAAGGGCTACAAACTGCAAACGAATCAAACCAAATTGAACTTAATCCAGTTCAAGTTTGAACTAATTTTGAATGGAATTGGTTTGATTTAAATCTGAGTTTTGAACTTAAAAGAAGAGTTCGAGTTTGATTCGAATTGATTCGAACTAAACTGGTTCGAGCGTAGACCAATAAAAGTTTTTCATTATTTTATATTTATTTCCTCTTCCTTCTCCAGTTCTAAAATAATAAATTTTTCACCAAAGGCCCCTTAACTTATAATCCTAATGTATATGATCCTTGCAAATGTTGCATTGATGATATAATGTATTAAATTTAAATAAATCACAATTTGATTTGAAACTTTATTTTTTTTATCACAAGGTTTTATGGTTTATGACCAACATTATTTTTTTATTTAAAACAAATATTTTTAATTTGGATAAATTGTAATAAAATATTTGATAAGAGGAATAATTATAATTCTTATGAAAAAAAAAACCAAACCGAAATATGAGACCTAAAAGGTTCGTTTTATTATATATTTTTAACATCTTGGAATTGTATTTATTTGTGTATAAATTTTCTAAGTAAATAAAATTCTAAAGTATACAATAGCCGAAAAAAGAAACGATAATGTACACCAACACATGTTTTGTTACTACTAGCAAATAACTTTTTTCTAATAAAATCTATTCTGTATCGTCTCCTCCATAAAAATAAAAAAAAAAAAATAAATAAAATTGAGTCATTTCCGAAGAATGAATTTGATTTAAAATTATATTTAGCCTCTGTTCCTATGTATCATTTCCTTCAATACTTTGGCTGCTCTAGGCTACTCCTTGTCCTTGTAGTATAACTTTTGAAGTCGAAATTTTTATTTACACCATATTAAAAAAAAAAAAACTATTTCATCACTTTTTCTGAGTAATTCCATATTTATCACGTTTGTCAATTCAATTGGTGGACCAAAAAACAGAAGTCCGCCAATGAAATTAGAGGACCCAGCCTAGGGTCCACCAATTAAATTAGAGAACCCAGTCTAGGGTCCGCCAATTCAATCAGCAGACTTGCTAACCCACCTGAAGTACAAGCTGAACAACCATAATGGGTCCACTGATTAAATCGGCCGACCTCTGTTTTTGGTCCACTATTCAAATTGACGGACGTGATATATATAAAATTTTCCAAACAAAAAAGTGGTAAAATGGCTTTTGTTTTTTTAATATAGTATAAATAAAAATTTCAGCTTTTGAAGTGGTCGCTTCGCTTGTCCCTATCTTTGCCTAAGAGGCTAAGAGCCAAGATCTTTATTTTTATATACTTTTTTAAACTAGACAATATCTTTATTTTTTATACCGCACAACAATCACAATGTACTTATTCTAAAGGACTACAATAAAATAATAGAGAAATCATTATTTGAGCTACACAGCAATGACCAGGATTTATAAACACTTGGCAATTAAAAATAGTTTCAAATCTTGTTAAACAGATCCTAAATCCAATTTTTTTTTCCCATTTTTCTTTTGGATAGAGGGGGTATAAATACCAATACAAGACACCTATCACCTTAGCAAACTATATCAACCACCAAACATATTTTTCCTTGTCATTTCTTATCCAAACAATGGAAGTAGGGTTTCACATGTCAGTAGAAGAGTCAGAGATGATAACCCAATTGCTTGGAGCACAATGCTTTGAAGACTACAATCATGATTTAAACTCATGTTTTAGTTCAAGCTACTGTACCAGCAACTGGCATCAGGAAGACACTTACATTGGTCTCAGCTGGGAAGGTTATAATGATTATTGCAACTTAGGTGCATCAACTAACAGTGAGGATATAATTAACTCAAAACCAACCAAGAGAAAATGTGAAACAGCAAGCAGTCTTGATTCCTGCAGCATAGAAGTTCCTAAGAAGAAGATCCGCAATTTCACAACAGTAAGTTACAGTTAATGTATTTTTCTTCAATTGATGTTTAAGTAAATATTTGGAAATTGGGAGTTAATTTACTCAAATTATGTTTCTAATAGAATGCTTCAGAAGAGAATGAAGAGATGAACGAAGAGAAAAATCATGATGACTCAAACTCTTGTTTGTCAGAAAATGATTCAACTGATAAATCTAAAGCTTCAAATTCTACTGGAAAATACACAAAAAGTAGCCTTTATGCAAGGGTATGTTCACAAGTTCTGAGCTAGTAAACCAGATAATACGTTATACTTATATATACTGCTCTTGTCAAATCACAACTTATTTTATATTTTTCCTTTTTTGTTTTACAGAAAAGAAGAGAACGGATCAACCAGAGACTCAGAACGCTCCAAAAACTGATCCCTAATGGGACCAAGGTAAGTTTCGGTTTTAATTAATATACATTGGTATGAACCTTTGTAGTCTTCAGGAAACAAGATCTAAATTTGTGCAACCTTTTCAGGTTGATATTAGCACGATGCTAGAAGAAGCGTACCAATATGTGAAATTCCTGCAGCATCAAATAAAGGTATCTACCTAAGAAAAAAGTTTAACCCTCCATCTAGTCATTGCATAAGCACCTATGTTTACTGAACAGGATCAATGTCAAATTGGGGAACAAAAATACAAAAAGCAAGCACAAAATTTTGTGCATCTAGAAAGGAAGGATTCATTATTCTCCATTTATGTGCATACAATCAGTAATGGTATGAATCCAAAATGTGTGTTGTAGCTAGACATGTGCCTGTATCATTTTTCTATATACCAACCGTACAGATATGTATAACTACAATGAGATTTTTATTGTTTTTTCTCGATTGCGCATGCAGATCTTGAGCTCTAATGAACTTTGGATGTATGCACCTATTGCATTTAATGGAATGGATGAAGAAATAAACCTTGACATTTCTCAAGCACAACAATCAGCAGTCAAATTGGCATAGAATCTTTGTGGCTTATGGTCAGAAATAGTGTTAATACTCGAGAGCTTTGATTGTCTAGAAAGTTTAGACCATCTTATTTGTAGCAAGAAATTATGTAAATAATGAATTTACTGTGTTTTATTGTTTCCTAAACTGTAAAATTGTTCTCCATAGGGCAGGATACTATAATTCTTTTCCAATTTGGCATAGAACATAAAAAACAGAACTGAACTTGTATATAACACATTTAATGAACTCCCCGTTGCTATTATGTGGCTTTCCATCTCACTGTTGTCAAGCACTTTCAGCCCCTCTTTCCTTTCCATCCACAAAAAAACAGCACCTTTACCCTACGATTAAAACATGTAAAATACTAAAAATAAAGAACAAAGGGATATTTACCGTCTAAAATACTTTGACAAGGGTCATGAAATATAGGAAAAATAGATAGTGCAACCCATTATCTCATTGAACTTTGTTTCCCATTTATCAACTAATCCAGCTAATTTGACCCAATTGTTCGTCAGCAAATGGAAACTAAATTAAGTGACCCATTCAACTGTATAGAATTTCTCCAAATTCCAAAATATATGGTGTGCCTAAAGAAGTCTATCCAGTGGGTTAGCCATGTACACTGACTTCATACTTGTTTCAATTCTTCATCTCTGTGAGGCATTTCATCGAGCGCCTTCATCTCACTCTCCATCTTACCAAGAGCACTACCTTTATACCACCACTCCTTGAAATCTCTTTCCACCTCCATTGCTGCCTCCTCCTTTCCAAGCCTTTTCAACCCCCTAAACAAAACCCTAAAAAGATACTCATCTGGCTCAAGACCGCTGCGTTTCATCTCCTGATAAACCCTAATCACTGCATCTCCCCTCTGGGCTTTCACAAGGCTTCTGACCACTCTCGTTAGCTTCATCCTCTCATCCTCCGTAAAACCATCACTCTTCTCCATTAACAAATCCGACACTAACCCATCAACCTTCAACCCCGCCTCTTCACTCTCTGACTCGCCAAACGAAGAAATCAATGAGGCGTAGAGAGACAAATCGGTTTTGTAAGAAGGGTCGGTGCGAAGAAACGAGAACACCATGAGGGATAAGTGAGGTTGGTTCTGGCGGTTGAGTTCTGAAATTATGGCGACGATGTCAGGTTTAAGGAGGCGAGAGAAAGTGCTTGTGGGGAATGTACGGTTGGGATTGGTCGAAAGGGAAAGGCGCTTGAGAGATTGAATGGCCAAGATTGATTCGGAGCTTAGCACCCGGCCGCGCTGAAGTGCTGTGCGGTTGTCATGTGAACCGCACGTGACTTGAATTCGAATTCGACGGGGAGTGAGGCGGAGAAGGTGAAGGGAAACGGGAGAGGATAGAGAAGCCATGTGGAATGGCAAAACGGAGAGAGTAAATATTACTAAAGTAAGAAATTGAAATATTGAGACGAGAGATTGTTTATGGAATGGATCAAAAGGTGGGCCTTTAACTGAACTAGACGAAAGCCCAAACATTCGATTTTTTTTTTTTTAACTAGAACTGTTTTTAAAAAAAATTAACTGAACAAACACTTTTTGTTTTTAAAACCAGTTCTATTTTAAAAACAAAATCCAAACAGTTGCTCCTTAAAATAGTGATTTTGTACATATCTAAAAAAATAGTAAAAAAATTCTAAAGAAATATAAAATTTAGTCTCCAAGTATATTTTATTATGAAGATCATATTTAGGAGTTCGAAACGACTGTTCGGACTTTGAAAATGAAGATAAAAGATGTGAAGCATATTGTAGCAAAAATTTATGATGCATTTTAGCTCTCCTCTTTAAAAAATAATAAAAAAATTAAAAATATATATATATAATTTGGTCTTCAATTACATATTTATATGAAAATCATGTTAAATAGTTTGAATTGGCCGTTAGAATTTTAAAAATAAATATATTGATCCGTATTACAAATCAATCCCTACTATGCAAAGTATCATAGAGGCATAGACTCACTCTAAGTGAGTGAGGACATAATTATTGTCCTCTGAAAGTGTGGAATATAAAGAGTGACGAAAGCCCAAAAGAAATGACAAAAAAGATGTTTGTAGGTTGCTCATATCTCTTAGCAGATCAAAGAAGAAAGGGCCCAAGGAAAAAGGTCGTCTTGGGCCATATTTGACAGACGCATCGAATATAAAGAATGACGAAAGCCCAACTTGGAAGTAGCGTTTATTATGGTTGAAAAGATATTGCACTTAAAAATTTCCATTAATTAGTCTGAAATTCTAAAATAGATATCAACAATACTTTTGATTTTTTTTCAAAGCGAATGGTAATTCTTACTATTGATTGAAATAGCTAGATGTTTTATTTTGATTGAAATAAATGTGCATTCGAAGTAGAAGAAGTGTTAATTATAACTGAAAATAGGCAAACATAAACTACGCAAAGTCGTAGAACAAATTGTTTGAATGCATGTGAAATTGTATATCAATATGTTAGATCTTAATAAATTCTTTAGTCATTTTACATTAATATTTGAATAGCTATCATTTCCAAAATAATCATGATTATTAAATATTTCAATAAAATAAAAATTAGAGCAATATATAAAAAAATATTTTTTTATACAAAGAACTAATTCTCTATCACATATAAAAAAAATCTAAACAAGTAAACAATGTTGAATTATAAATTTAACAAAAAAATATGAATTAATAAAGAGGCAAAGTAGAATGCAATTTAAAATAGACACTACATAAAAAATATAATTATTTAAAGTACGGTATATTTCTTTTCCATTCAAAATGAACAATTATATTATGAATTATTTTTTCTTGTGAAATAAATTATTAATTACTAATTACTCATTAAAGATTGGTTAAATAAAACTAATTGGATTAGAGAACGAGGGCTTGAAAATGGAAGAAAATGAGCCAAATCCATAGTTAAATTTTAACCGCCGAACACCACTTAAAAATGTATTCTAATTGATTAAAAAAAACTCACCAATTTGAGATTCGAGCAATATCTTAAAATGTGATTTTTATACGGCATACGGCTATATATATGGATTTTAATACGAAATTATATATGCGGATTTTATATATATATAAATATGTAGGTCGTAATATGCGATATCATATATATAAACAAATATGTAGTAATATGCTGTGATATGCGGTAATATACTGCCGAATATGTTACCAAAAATATAGAACCGCATATTTTAATTGAATATAAATTTTCTATTCATATTGTAACCGAATAAAAATATATGACTACATATACGGCCGCATAGACCGAATTGTAATACACTGGATTTGAGAAATGGTGCATCCGAACAAGCCAACAAGGAATGCAACACAATGTACTGTATCTCCTTTGCATAAAAAAACCCACCAATGTGGGTGTTCCGTTTTTTTTTTTTATCCTTTCCCGTTACTCAGCTCACATTATTCATCTCCCTTTCTCTCTCTTTTCTTCTTACTTATTTTTCCAGATCGATTTTCTCTTCTTTTATTATTTAAAATAAGAGGAACTGAAGAAGAGAGAAAAGGTAACGGGACCTCATAAATGTCTCTCTACACGCTATAAATAACCAAATACTCAACAAACTACTATCAATGTTTCTCCAATTCTTGCTCATCCCCTATCTCTCCTCCCTCCTCTTATCCGATTGAGAGGGAGAGAAGAGAATGCAAACCATCAAACCTCCCTCCCGTTCTTTCGGCGGCACCTCTATTCGTCGGTTGTCTCTTCTCCGGCCGAGCCAGGCCGTGAAATTAAAGCCGGTGTCAGTGACTCGGGTTCGTGCTGGCTCAATGGAACCAGGTACCATTTTCTCTTTCTCTTTACTTGTATTTTTTTTTTGTAATTTCTTAAATTCGTTGAAGGTCCTGCGAGGCGATGAAATTCGTTTAAAGAAGAAGCAAATTAAATTGTTTTCATCATCTCCAATTTTTAAGCTACGGATAAATCCAGTCCAAATGTTTTTCTATGTAAGGAACAATCCAGTAATTGTTAAATGGAGAAAATATAAAAACAAATTTATTTCTCCAGTTTGTATTTAGAATTTGTCAACCGTCCATCAATGATCAATCCATCTGGCATGGGGCTCAGTCTGTACAGTGTACAGCGAGGAGGTTGGGGAGGTGGGTGCGTATCCTCTGAGATATCTCAATTTTTGCGTGACCGACGTGTCCGGTGCCTATTCGGGGAACCGTAGGGGGCCAGTATTATTTGAGCTTTGAGCTTCGTGCATAATTTATTTGAACGATTGAGATATTGCAAAAAGTCACGCAAAATTTGAGATACCTCAGAGGATGCGAATTCGAGGCTGGGCCAGGTCAACATGATCTGAATCTTGATTTTTTATATCCTCTGCGAACAAAGATATCTTGTGGCGACAGGAGATTAGTCATTACTTATTAGTGAGTTAAGATTGGGTTTCATAGTGTTAGATACACAGTTAGCTCTTCCGACAAGTTCCATAGATGATCTAGACTTCCCGAGTGCAGTGAGCACGCCACGCAATTATTATTTTTTATTTTTTTTATAAATTTGGCCGTTGGCTGACACTTGGTTGGTTGGTTGTTGTCGGTTAAGGATTTTTGTCAGGAGCAATAAAAAAAAAATCAAATCGAATTTAAATCAATTAACTAGTTAGATATTTTGATAAAAAAAAAAATTTAACTTGTACTTCATAATGCTCTGATTTGTAATTTTTGATGTTCTGACTTATAGTTGCAATTACCAATCATAATTCAAAATTTTATTTTAATTTTAACTATAAATTTAACTCGAATTATTGAATTACCAATTAAACATTCAGAGGAGGCAAAAATTTTTTATGGGAAAACAAAGTTAGTCGGGACCGATAGATCTCCGTTAAATTCAAACCGATCGTTGGGTTCCCTGCAGTTTATTTACTTGAGGATTTTCAGAATTTTAGTTAGAGATAGACACAGAATATTGATAAGAGTATAATTTGTTTTAGCTAATTAGAGCGGAGTAGTGTATAAGAATTTAAAATAGTTACGGCATAATTGGATACGTCACGGCATGAAACTTGTGCTGGTACGTGTTGTGATTCGCGTGTTCCATGACATTATCATCTTTCCAAAATTTGGTACGATATGACACGTCACACGAAAGATTTGGTTATGGAACATGGTTACTTGAGTCACGTGTAATTAGTCCTGTTAGAACTTGATCGAATGGTGAATCTTGAATAAATTAACCTACAAAAAATAGTTAAATATGGCCAACGTGACAAACGTGATCGGTCAAGTTTGGATACGGCGTGACCATTCACGTGTCATGATCATCCTTCCAAATTCGGTCACGGCACAACACATATAAATCTGACTTAGTCACAGTACATCACATGATACAACTCATGGCCGGGTACATATTTAGATCTCTAGTAGGACCTCTTTTTTCTCTTGGCGAATTAACGATTCTTCTGAGTAAAGTAGCGAATCGAACCATATTTTTTTTTAATACAAATTAGTCTGGATTGACTTTCTTTTCTGCACAAATGTAAAATAACAATGAGTCTTAAAAAAATTTCGAATTCAAAAGCGCCATTGTTGGTAGTTAATAGTATATTAGTATTGGACCCAAATTAATGTGGGTACGGATCCCCTAATGTAACCCAATTTTTGAGTTTTGGATCAAGACCGTTTGATTAGAATCCAACGTTCCATCTCGTACGATTCATCTTGGAATGTGTGTTCTATCTCAAATCCAGCGCTTCATCTCGCGCGCTCATCTCGAATCGGACGGTACCGATTTAAAACCCAATTTTTGGGTTACATTACTGGATCTGGATTAAATTAATGTAGAGCTGCATTTTGAAATTCCTGTACGAAGGTTGAAGAGTTAGGTATACAGTCTCAATAATCAATTAATCATGAATGTGGGGCCAGCATGTTTGGCAGGCCCCACTAAACACTAAATTACATCCGCATGCTTGGCGTGATTTGCTTTTATTATTATTTTTTTGGACCCACGTTCCCTGAATTTTTTTGGATTGAACAATTCGGATCCTCCCGGTACCGGATGAATTGAGATCCAGTAATGTAACTCAATTTTTGGATTTTAAATCGGGACCGTCCGATTTGAGATTAGCATGCGCGATGGAGCACCGGATTCGAGATGGAGCACACATCTCGAGATGGATCGTGCAAGATGAAATATCGGATTCTAATCGGACGGTCTCGATCCAAAACCCAAAAATTGAGTTACATTAAAGGATCCGGACCCTACCGGATAAGGAAATCTTTTTAGAATTAGTAGAAAAAGAATTAGTAGATTTGGACTAGTTTTTTTTTTAATTTTGCACGAATCTTAAAGAGGACTAGGACCGTCTACAATCAAAGAGATATCAGATTGAGTTAAGTCCGGTTGGGAGTTAATCTGGACCAAAAAGTTGTGAGTTTGAGATTGAATGCACATGATCACTTTAATATTCATGTTAAAATAGATCGAATGGTCCATATTCAAACGCCTAAACTTGGGATACCTTAATTAGGTGATATGAATTTTTTCAAGAATAGATCTACATTCATTTATAGATGTCCTCATAGTGACAAATGAATAGTTCGGATTCGGTTCGGCGGGTCAAAAATTTGTGATTTGGTACAAAAAAAATCCGCATTTTTCTCGCGAATAATTCGTGATTCGTGTTTTATTTGCAAATAAAATATACTATACGTTTTTTAGCGTTTTAAACGGAGTTCAGTTCAGAAACATCAAATAAATGAATAAAACGCATGTGATGATTATAGTTGTCATTTTATATTCAAACAAAACTAGCGATGTGATGATTATTTTTAAATCGCTGAATTTTCAACTTGTCTAAATCAAGTCACATCCTTATCATTTGTTCAATTTGGACAAAAAAAATTTATTCGCATGAACAAAAAATTGTCTACATAAAAAAAGGTTGTCCATATTAACAGAAAGGTTAAATTTGTCACAAAAGACAAATGTAAATTACATTCAGATGCTTGATTATTTTTGAAACACACAATCATTTATTTAAATGGACATTTGGAAAAAGTAGCTGGAGACAATAATTTGATTAATTAACAATTGAAGAAGTTGCTAAGCTAATACAATAAATATAGACATATTGAACTTGTAATCTCTTCTTTGGTAGGATTAAGTCAGATTAAAAAAAGAGGAGGGTTTAAATGCACAAATTTTTTTGTGCTCCAATATGCTCACATCTTTTATCTCCATTTTCAAAGTCCGAACAACCGATATGAACCACTTAACATAATCTTCATAATAAAGTATTCTTGGAGACCAAATTTTATATTTTTTTGGAATTTTTGTACTATGTTTTTATATAGGTACAAAATCACTGTTTTAAGGAGATTCTGGACCATCAGATAAAGTGATATTGTACCTATGTAAAAAAATAGTAAAAAAGTTCTAAAAAATATAAAATTTGGTCTCCAAGCATATTTTATTATGAAGATCATGTTGACCGGTTTGGATTTTGAAAACGGAGATTAAAGATGTGGAGAATATTGGAGCACAAAATGATAGTGCATTTGAAACCTCCTCTTAAAAAAATGCTAAGGAGGCATAATCTTGTATTGCCAAACAACCTAGTGTAGTCAGAATTTTTATCGGGAACGTGCAAAAAAAATTACCGGTACAACCTGAATTAATCAGACTGTTCAGGGATAGGCAAAAAAAATTCCAATGGTAGACACCAATCCGATTATACATAGATATATACTCGGTTTTCAAAATAACCATCTAATTCTGGTTCAACGTGGCTCCGTCACTAATAGAGTAAACCAATGATGGAGCTCCCAACTATTGATGACTCACCACACTGTGTAGAAATTAAATAATCTTGATTAGTCATTAGTTGGTGGCAGGTCAGAATTCAGATAACAACCCATGAAGCCAAGTGAAGGAACTGCACAATCAGTGATGTATATAATTGCACCACATATAGTACTTTTCCAATAATGAAATACATCATGTTTCTTAAAATATTGTATACGGTCCCAGAGATAAGGAGGAAAAGACAGGATTTTGTGTTTGTTGACACGGAATCACTTAATTGTGAACTCATTTCTTTAGAGATTAGTGACAGAATTAGGAGAATTGTGGTATGAGACTGACTCCACTAGGGATTTTTTTCATTGTCATTTTATTTCTTTTTCTCTGTGAATTTATTGGACTACTTTTCTGTTTTATTTTTAGGTGTATTTTGTTAAATTAATCATATGTTTAATCTTGGATTTGAGGAGAGAACTTGATTTTGGTACTTTTGATCACTTAATTTGATCCTTAATTGAATAAAATAAATCCTTTTTATGTTCAGATTAAATTTAAAATACAATCAGATACTTTACCAGTATCTTGACAGTGCAGGCCATTTAAAACATGTATCATGCCAGTATATAATTTGAGCAAAATAGTTTATGCCCAACTCTTAATTACTCCCTCAGTTTACACAAAGCTTACATTTCATTATTGCCAAAAATCAAACTCCCAACATATTTACCCTAAGTAATTGCTGGTACTGATAATTAAACTAGTTCATGTCTATTTTATCAGGGATGAGTAATGCAGTGACAAGTGTAGGGAAGGCAACAAACATTAGATGGCATGATTGTCAGATCAGGAAAATTGACAGACAGAATCTATTACAGCAGAAAGGATGTGTTATTTGGATAACTGGTCTCAGTGGCTCAGGTACTTAAATTTCATTAAAATTAAGCTTCAAATTGATTAACCTAACTTTTTTTTTTAAATAAAAATTTCAAACATAGAGGAAGATAAGCATTTCATTAACTAAAACTCTAAAAACACCCTTTGCATATATAATTGTGTGAGCATCTCATGATAGGTAAGAGCACTCTAGCATGTGCATTAAGCCGAGAGCTGCACTATAGAGGCCATATGACATATGTGCTCGATGGTGACAACCTCAGACACGGCCTGAACAGCGATCTTACTTTCAAAGCCGAAGATCGTGCTGAAAACATACGCCGTGTTGGTATATATATACATCTCCAAAATTGATTCTATTAAGGGTTTCAATAAATATATAATTCTTCTTTCTTTTAATACGATATATTAAAACCAGAATGTTCCTGTTGTCCAATCTCAGCAGCCTTCTAATATGATTTAATTATCTCCAATCATATTTTTATCCACAGAAATTCTGGTGTATGATCATTTCTAACTATTTTTCTTTGTAAAATTCTAAATTCAAAGGAGAGGTCGCCAAGCTCTTTGCTGATGCGGGTGTGATATGCATAGCCTGCCTCATATCTCCATACCGAATGGACCGAGATGCATGCCGCTGCTTACTCCCTGACTCGACCTTTATAGAAGTAAGAATTTCTTATATTTGGTACCTTTATATATGAAGGTCCTCAAGAAGGTCAATTTAGATCAGGCCCCAAATATATCAACTAATTGCAGAGGCTACAACTGTGTGATTTTTTATGTCTAAAGTATGAATAATTTGGAATCCACTTTTCTCTTAATATAAAACACCAAATATCATTTAGTAAATAATAAACTCTGCTCAGTTAATTAATCACTGCATAATTGGAAAACCATTCTTTCAGGTATTCTTGGATTTCCCACTAGAGATTTGTGAAGCAAGGGATCCCAAAGGCCTTTACAAACTTGCACGTTCAGGGAAGATCAAAGGTACGTACAATCGATTGGTACATACTTGTCAGTCAGATTTTGTGCATTTATTTTTATTACTTAACAAAACTGTGATTGAACATACGTAGGTTTCACCGGAATAGATGATCCATACGAACCACCTTTGAACTGTGAGGTGATTTTCCACATATACTATACATGTTTTAAATCTCTAATTTACCATTGTTTTAAATCTCTAATTTGGTTTTATTTTTTGCAGATTGTAATACAACCAAAGAATGGAGATTGCCCATCACCTCAAACCATGGCCGAACAAGTCGTATCATACCTTCAACAAAATGGATTTTTACATGCATAGAAATATAGAATGATGTTGTCTGTATGAGCTCATTTTCTGGTTTTTGAATAGAGAGAGTAGTAGAAGCAAATTAGATTGTCATGGACAGGTTGCAATAAAGAAAATTGAAGAAATGCCTTGTCAAGATAACTCAAACTGGTATCGATCTTACCGCTGTAAAAAATGTTTATAGCCTTCTTTCCTTAATTGTTCATGCTTTGTTTCAATTTCTTCATTATTTTTTCTCTCTGGTACTAACTGGTAAGACCAGTAAATTGTATGATAGCTTACAATAGTACCCAATTAGCATGTACTATGGGGCCCACATTTCAGCACAGGGCTGTTATTTTTGCCCAATATGTTGCTGTTTAGGCCCCCAAATTTTATATATCAAAAGATCTAACCACAGACATAAATAAATTTCTATTCTTTAGAGCATTTAAATTCACTGACTTAAAAAATTTCGAAATTGAATTGGTGAAAATATGGCAGTACAATAAATTTGAAGGCATGAAATTCTCATAAAACAAAAAAAAATTCATTGTTGGTAGTGATACTGTAATTGTGGTCAAATAATTTCTCAATGTAATTTGTAATTTTGTTCTTCAATTGGATAACAAATTAATAGTTGTTTAATTTAAACGGATGGAAAAGCTCGGCCTATAGATGAAAAGCGGGCTTTATTCGAACTTTAGTTGGGCCTTTGTTGGAATAAAGGATTCTTTCTGGACTTAATTTGGGCCTTAAAAGGTTTTCCCAATCAAAATTGGTAACTGTTTGAATATACATTGAAAAGAATAGTAATTTCTAAAATAACAGCCCAACAAACCCATCAATTTAGGATAACCATAATTTATAACTCTTCCTCGAATACTATGTAGAGTGAGAAAAATGGCACAGTAGAGACAGTTCCGTCTCTAAACGGCACGGTTATGGCATGGAACGGCACGACACGTGTGACTGTTCTGTGTCGTGACTCGCGTGTTCCGTACCGTGATCATTTTTTGAAAATTTGACACGGCACGTCACTTAAAAGATCCGATCACAGTACGACATGGCATATGATCATGCGAATCACGTGTAATTAGAACTGTTAGGTCTTGATCAAATAATAAATCTTGAATAAACTAACCTAAATTATGACAAAAATAGTTAAACGTGAGAAACATGACCAGTTACGTTTGGATACGGCACGAGAGATGCTTGGATACGGCATGCGAACATCTCTCGACATTTTGATCACGACACGACATATGTACGTGACTGTTCACTTGATTACAGCACAGCACGAGACCAAAGTCACGTGTTAATCACGGTACAGTTTTCCCACTCTACTATGTACACAATATTTCAATATGTGTATCTGGCAAAAAAAATATAGTAATTGAACTATTTTAATGTATTTTAATGTCTTAAAAAGAAGTGATTTAAAGAAATTTAGACCTTGCTCCTAAAAAAATGACGAGGAAGTGGGAGGATAGAAAATACGGTAACAATATGAGATTTATTTGTTTCGCATATTTATAAAGAAAATAATAAGAAAATATTTAACTCGATCATTTGAAAAACATTATTTTGTCATCCGATTTCTTCTCTTTCTAATATTTTATGAAGCACTATTTTTTTTTTTTTTAGTAAATGTTGGATATATACATTAGAATTTCAAACCTGCAACATGTAATAAATGTTGGACATATACATAACAGAGTTTAGACACTAAATTTGTATTAATTTTTTACACCTTTTATTATTACTATTTATTAACATAAGAGTGATGCTACTATGCTTTGGGAATTAAAGTGAGTATTTTAATTCCCGCTCATATCTCTATTTTCAAAGTTCAAATAGTCAATTCGAACTTCTCAACATGTTATTCACATTGAAATGTGCTTGGAGACCAAATTTTATGTTTTTTTAGAAATTTTTTACTATTTTTTTAGAATTTTAGAAAATCAGTGTTTTTCTAAATGATTTTTATTTTATTTAATGAAAAACACTGATTTTCAAATATTCTAAAAATTAGTAAAAAAATTTCAAAAAATAAAAAATTTGGTCTCCAAGCACATTTTTATATAAAGAACATGTTGAGAAGTTCGAATTGATTATTTAAACTTTGAAAATGAAAATATGAGCAGAAATTAAAACACCCACTCTAATTCTCAAAGCATGATAGCATCACTCATTAACATAATACATAAAAATATATTTTTTTTATCTAATATTATTTCATCTACTTTAAATACTACGGTGCTATCAAAACTAAAATTATTTAGTTTCAATTCCGTTTTAACTTGTCTACTGAAAAAAAAATTAAAAAATTAAAAATTACATACTACTCGCATGTTCTTGCATTTCTTTACATACACTCCACCGTATAAAACACTACGGCCTGCAAACGCACTTTCCTTTCCTTTCATTTGTTTTGATTTTTTTTTTTTGCCTTTTACCTTTTTTCTTTCTTAATGGTGAAGGCTAGGGGTGTTCAAACGGTCGGTTCGGTTGAAACCGAACTAAAATTGTCAAACCAAACTTTTTTTCGGTTTTTAAAAATAGAACCGAACTGAACCATTTAAATCTATCAACCGATTAAAACCGAACCGAACAAACCGAACCAAATTTCGGTTTATTCGGTTGAACCGAAATAAGCAAAAGAAGAGAAAAAAGCATCTTAATTCTTTGAGAATTTTCAAATAATCAAGCATAAAATATCTATAGCAACTGCCTTGATCTCTCCTCCTTTGATCTATCAAATTTAGAAACCAACAAATTCAAATCAAACCCTCAAATCTACCCAAAATTAAAATTAAAAACAAGTATAAAATCTTACCTTAGCAGGCAAGCAGGACAATTGGAGAGGGAGAGAAATAATGAGGGGAGCAATCATCAGAGGAGGGAGAGAGAGTGAGTGTGGAGCATCATTTTAGAAAAAGCAAAATAAAACAAAGAGAGTGGCGAGCGAAGGTTTGGGGAAGAGACGGAGAGAGTGGGGATTGGATAGAGGGGTTTGGTTTTCAAAAGAAAGTTGGGTTCGGTTAAGAGATCAAGCTGAGAAATGTTCGAAGCTTTTATTATAAGAATAGGTTCGGTCGGTTCGGTTTTAACAGTTTTAAAAAATTCTAAACTGAACCAATTAAGCAAAACCGAAATAGATCAAAAATTAAACCGAACCGAACCATTTAAACCGAACCGAACCATTTAAACCGAAATTTGTCGGTTCGGTTTAAAACCAAACAAACCGAACCGTTTGAACACCCCTAGTGAAGGCTTCTTTTTTAAGAATTCAGAGTAGGTCCCATGTCCATGGAATCTATTTTGGTTTGATGGGTGAAATGACTATTCGATTGCATCAAGATCCGTGCTAAGTGTATTAAAATCCGTGTAAGTCTGTTTCAATTTCCGTGCACACTAATCTTAATGCTAATCATATATTGTTTGAGCTAATTGAACCTAAAAGCCCATCGGACCTACTCCTATCTCTTGTTTTAAACCTTGGTGTGCATCTCCATAGATAGGAATCAAATGGGCAGAAAATTCCTGCACAATATACAGTATATAGTATACACAGGGTCAATTTATTCATTAATTTTATATTTATTTCTATCTAAACGGTCATATTTAAATATTGATTATGTATTTTCAAACTCAAATATTTTCTATTCTTAAATTATAATATTAAATTATAATAGTTCAGATTAGAACAGATATAGAATGAATGGATGGATTGATCATGTGTGCAGACGTCCTAAGAAAAAGTGTTTGCGTGATTTTCGAAAGAAAAAATAGAAAGAGGAAAAAATAATCACACCCAACTTTTTTTCTTTCATGGCCCACTATTTAAATTCTTGACCGTTGGATTACCAAATATATAGCATCCAAGGCAAAAACCAAAGAGTCGTTATCTCCTGCTTTAAATTCAAGTGGAGACAATTCAAATTGTGTCCAACCAACTAACATGAATTTGTTATAGCGGAGTAAGACCAAAGCAAAGCCATCGGTTGCATGTGTTTAGTTAGGTTGCTTCTTTCATTGACATAAATAAATGGAAAAAAAAAAATTTGATGGTGATATTTTCTGACGAAATTTTGAAGAAAACTACACCATAATTGAAAATATTCAGTTTTTTTTTTAGTTTATAATTTGTAAAAAAAAAAATTACTATTACAGCACAACTTATTTATCTAGTCCTTAAATCTTAATTTTCTAGTTTTACCTTGTGAGATGTTGATAATTTATATTTTAGAAGCTCATTCAAAATACTAATAGTACTAATTTTGTTGGTTAAAAAGATAATAACTACAAGATCCTTATTTACTGACATATTTTCTATTACACCAATGAATGGCGGTGCTTAGCCATGTTTAGCAGCTATTTAAAATTAAGGATGATTAAATCTCTTATTCTAAGTTAAGGTGATTTAAGTTATTCTTGTTTAGTATATATGAATTTGTTATTTAAGTCATTGCTTAAATATCAACCAATGAAGAGAGAAAAAAAATGCGTGTCTCTGACAGTGGGCCCTACAAACAAAGTAAGCTAATTTGTTTGGAAAGAGAGATTAACTTAATCTGTTGTAATTCAGATCTTCTTTTAAGGTTAGTGAAAATTCTACTAACATATATATTGATTAATAAAAACTTATTTACAAAATTTTAACACGGTGGTGACTGTCCTATTAGCTCTAATTACATGAATCTCAATTAATAGAAAGCTCCTCTAATAGTATAACAAACAAGTTAGCCCTGTCGAATCCTCCTCGACGTCCCTTGTCTAACCTAACTGAATAGCATCCAATTATGAACATCGATGACTACAACATTGATCAGAATATGCTCTGCTTTGCTCTTCGAGAGCAATTTGGGTCCAATGCCCATCTGACTCAAATTTAGGCCCGATGGGGTCCATAACCACCCGATCTACTTTAAGATCCGTGCGCATGGATATTAAAACAAATGCACACGGATGTTAAAGCAACATGCACGTATCTTAAAGTAGATCAGATGGTTATGGAGCCATCGCACTCAGTTTGAGTCCGATGGGCATCGGACCCAAAGTGCTCTCTTTCTCTTCTAGTAGAAGGTCCTTCTATTCCTCTCTTTCTGAGCAATAAAAAAACTAGTGCCTATGAACTCAAAACAAAATCTTTTGAGTTATTGTATATGAACTGTCTGATTTTAAATGGAGCCAATCTAGCCTTCTTATTAACACAGATACCCTTTAAGATTAGTACGAATCTAGTATGCACGGATCTTAAAACGGATAGTATTCTCTTTTGGATTAATGCAGAGAATGGGGTCTCCAAATATTTTTATTGGCCTTCTCTCCTCCCCTCGTCCTCCTTGAAAAGTTTCCGAAATAGATTTGTTTATTATATAATTGTTCACTCCATCACAAGTTAATGGAACACGTATCCTCTACATTAACTCAAAAGGGAATCTTTTGAGTTAATGCATCTCGACCGTTTGATTTTAAACGGAGTCAATTGGACCATCTGATTTTAACATAGGGGATCTTTAATATTAGTGCAGATGTAGTCTCAACAGATCTTAAAGCAGACTCCCTTTTAAGTTAATACAGAGAGGATACAAATTGAAGTCAATGTACGTACTGGATAGCAACTTTGATGATAATGACTCGTTACAGAATGTCATGGTCAAGCCTACGCCACAGAGGATTCAGATCACACCGCATTCCATCTGGGTGCGTATCCTGATATCTCAATTTTTGCGTGACCTATGTGTCCGGTGCCTATTTGGGGGAACGTAGGGCTAGTATTATTTGAGCTTTGAGATTCGTGCAGAACGTATTTGAACCATTGAGATATTCCAAAAAGTAACGTAAAGTTTGAGATATCTCAGAGGATGCGAATTCTTCCATCTGGGTGTGTATCCTTATATCTCAATTTTTGCGTGACCGATGTGTCCGGTGCCTATTTGGGGCAGCATAGGGAACCAGTATTATTGGAGCTTTGATATTCGTGCAGAATGTATTTGAACGATTGAGATGTTTCAAAAAGTAACGCAAAGTTTGAGATATCTCAGAGGATGCGAATTCATTCCATTTGGGGATCCAAAGTCCTAACTAACAATGAACTGTTAACTGTAAGGCTGAATCCAAAGTCCAGCAGAACCTTTGATCCTCTACAACGAGGTGTAGACACTACACATCTTCCAACCTTCAAATCTTCAAATGTCTTGTGCTAGTTGCTTAGTTGCTTAGTTCTTAGTTCACTGCATAGTAACCGCGTACGCAAATAAAACGTGTATTATTTGCATTTAATACTTTTTTCTGGGTTTACGAATAAAACGCAAATAAAACGCGAATTACGAATTATTCGCGATAAAAATGCGAAAAAAACGCCAAATTATTTTTAGAATTTTTTTTAAGGTTTATTTTTTTTAGAATTTTTTTCTTTCCTTGTTGTACCGAATCATTCCCGAATTATATCCGAATCACGAATTTTTTATCCCGTCGAACTGAATCAGAACTTTTAATTTGTCTATGGTTCACTGTTCACATCACTAAGGATCTGTGCAGCAAGTGTAGAGGATAAGGAAGGAATATATAGGATCCATCCAGAACAGAAAGTCCACAAAAAGGCCACCATGCGCCGAAATAGGAAACCGCACCACCGCACCTCTATTATTGTTTTCTTTACAGCCATTTTTTTTTTTAAAGTTAATGATATTTAATAAAGGAGAATCATAGATCCAGTCTATCTAGATAATGATGTTAGAGTGGAAAAAACGAGGGATCATATCTGCTACATTCTTTAATCTTTTGCAAACTAAAACTCACCCCAATTTTAATGTACGGAAACATTTACAATTAAAGAAGGAACCATCAGATCTATAATTTTACCGACAATATTCTTCAATAGGCAATAACATTCTGGTGCAATTTTAGATAAAATTACAGAGGATACATCGACCTTCTCTTTCTTGCATTATTGTCTGGCTCCAGGTCGACCAACTACCGAGTCCGTGTCCTCTGAGATATCTCAATTTTTACGTGACCGACGTGTCCGGTGCCTATTCGGGGAACCGTAGGGGGCCAGTATTATTTGAGCTTTGAGATTCGTGTATAATGTATTTGAACGATTGAGATATTCCAAAAACTCACGCAGAGTTTGAGATATCTCAGAGGATGCGAATTCAAACCGATGCCATTCTGGCTCAAGTCAAAAAATATTCTTCATTCTTGCTCAAAACATGTGGTGAGTCACCGACATGTGGGACCCATGCATTTCTCTTTCAAGTGTGAGTGAGTCACTCCACCAATTGCTACATCTGGACGTGTTTCAGAAAATCTAATTTCCTGCTATACTCTGTCTTCTATTTCCATTTGCTTCATTACTCGGCAAAATCACAACCACCTGCTCTGCTTTAGTGAGTAGTGACACCCTTTCTTTCTCTCTCTCTTCTCTGTCTCTGCTCTTTCTAGGTTGTCCCATTTTCTTCTCTTCCTCCTCCAGCTTGGTAGAAAAATCAGTATATAATATTACTAAGCAATCTCTTTCAACGACGACTGTGTGCGCTAGCTAGCTTTGTTGGTCACTAGCTAAATCCTAAAAGAGGTAAAACAAATTTAATTTAGTTAGAGAAGAAAGAAAAGAAAATGGCATTCCAAGGAACAACAACAAAATGCACCGCGTGCGACAAGACGGTGTACTTGGTCGACAAGCTCACAGCCGACAACCGAGTGTATCATAAGGCATGTTTTAGGTGCCACCATTGCAAGGGAACTCTCAAGGTTTATTCATCTCTTAATTTATTCTTTTTTTGGGAAAGGGCTTAATTAATTAGATAGAGGGTATAAATATATAATTGTTTTCAAACAAATCTACCATGTTAATTACTTGGTTTGGTTGTAATCTATAGAACATAGTATTTATTTGCAAATTTCCAAAATCTCTGCCTATTAAGATATATTTCAAGAAATAAATTATAAAATGTTTCAATTGGAAAATTTCTAATTTCAGCTGGGAAACTACAATTCGTTCGAAGGAGTGTTGTACTGTCGGCCTCACTTCGACCAGATTTTCAAAATGACTGGCAGTTTAGACAAAAGCTTTGATGGTAAGTAATATATCAAGTTTACCCAATTTACCCAATTTTTATCTTCACAATTATATCATTTTTAATGGAAATTTTTTTTCATCAAATTTGTACATGGCTTTTCAGGTACTCCAAAGGTTGTCAAGCCTGAGAAACATATAGAAAATGAGGTACTTAATTAAAAAAACAAACCACTTTCCATTTTAACTTGGTTGTTTACTAGTTTCATACTGTACCAGTTTTGCATATATAGTCAAGTTGCATTTCTCTTCTGAAATTAATAGTAATTTATAAGAGCAATGCCAGGTTGAATTTGATAACATGCCAATTGCACTAATGTTTGTTAAAAATATTTAAAATTTTACTTGAACAGAATGCTGTCAAGGTCTCAAGTCAATTCGCCGGCACAAGGGAGAAGTGTGTTGGCTGCAAAAAGACAGTTTATCCAACTGAAAGGGTAAGGCTAATTAATCTTTATCAGATCTTGTTTTCACTTTTATATATCCATATAAAAAATAGTAACTGTACCAGGAAAAAAATAATAATATTATGACCAAATATGAGGGCCTTTTTCATACTAATTGTACCAGAAAAGTTCTATTCAGAGCATGATTACAACTGCTGGCAGATTAATTATGCATTTGGTTATTGAAATTTGGATTATTTTATGATAAAGGTAACAGTAAATGGCACAATGTACCACAAGAGTTGCTTCAAATGCACCCATGGCGGTTGCACAATCAGCCCTTCGAACTACATAGCACATGAAGGAAAGCTCTATTGCAAACACCATCATTTGCAGTTGATCAAGGAGAAAGGAAACTTCAGCCAACTTGAGAGCGAAGGCGAGAAAGCAAATAACGGCGCTACTGCACAAGCTGAGATTGTTGAGTTGTAATAATCTCCTGTTTTATATATCTTTGGTTGCAAGTGATTGATATATTACTGAATAATACACAAATGCATTGCATGGGGAGGTTTGTGTTTGAATTATATATGGTGAGTTTGATCTTGCTACTAGTTATATTAATTTGGTGTCTTTATGAGATGTGTTCTAGTTAGCTTTCTTTTGCTTTAAGTTTCTAAATTTTCCTTATAATTAATCAATGTGATGAATTTTCCGGACTAGAGAAATAAATTTGTTGTCCAATGTTGAGTTCATATGCTGAATTTACTGCCAAAATATATATATATATATATATATATATTCTGATGAACTGTTCATTTGCACTTTTTGAACATTATTCTCCACATAAATTTGGTACTTATATATTCTAAGCATCTCATAATACTTATGTACGTACTCTCAATCATTACACAGACACTGAAATTCTGAATTGTTCCATCTCAATCATAAAGCAACCTCAAATGGTACACAAAAGGATAAAAATTTCAACATCTGGGCCCATGCATTGAAATCATTGCTGAAAAATAAATGGCAAAGTTTAAAATTGTATGCCATCATTAGTGCCAATTATTCAATTTAAAAGACCAACCTAACCTAGCAATAAATAACATGTGATGAGCTCAGTAAAAATAACAACAGTAGTAGTAAAAGTAATAATATAACAGAAATAAGAAAATATTATAATAACAAGAAAATATATAAATAAAGGTAAAGGAATAGATGGAGTAGCTTTGACTTATTATCTTGGAGTCTTGGTACTGGAGGTTTTGTAATGGACCTAATTGTGAAGAAGGTGATCTATCACTTAATTAATTTGAGTCATTTTTAATTGAAGAAACCCATCTATATATTGCAAAACATTTATTTTGGATATTGTAAATTTTGGTTTTGGTACTTTTGATATATTACGTTTTTTTTTTTGGTATGGAGAAATGGAAACAGGGAACTCTGTTCTTCCTTTTTCTTTTTAAGAAAAACTATTTCATTAATGAAGGATATGTTTTCAGCCATGAAAAAGAATTATTGCCAAACTCACATTAATATATTTTTTTTTTCAATACTTTAAAATAATAATAACTATGATAAATTGATAATAGTAATTTCCTACAGTAAAAAAGAAATGGAATCTACTGGCCTGGTTGGCTTACAACTACAGAAGGCCCAATTTTTTCTCCCACAGCCCATGTTATGGTCTTTTCCAAATACAATCTAAAAGAATTAGCCCAGCTAAAACCTGATAAAATCTTTGGGCTCTTTCCCAAAGCCTTCTCTTCTTTTCCTACCTATTCAAGAAGCCCAATCATCTAAGGAATATTCCCACTGAAGTTTTCTCTTCCTCTCACATGATTCTCTCGATTGCGCATTATCCAAAGAAAAACAAAAATTACAAGTAGATTTCATTTGATTTTGAGAATTGAGAGACGAACAAAAGAGATCTGATCAAACCAAACACCGACCCGAAAACAAGCAGAGAAGAGAAGTAAAGGAAGAAGAAATCAAACGGACGAACTACGAGAAAGATACACGCTTTTCTCTCTTCCTCATTCGAGCATTTCGTCGATCATCTAGCGAGCATTCGTTGATATTCGATCTCAGCTAACTCTAATCGAGATCATGGCGTCGCCTTCCTTCACTGAGCTGCCCGACGACATCCAGGTCAATATTCTCTCCTTTCTTACCCCCTCTGAGATCTCAGCTGTGGCGTGCACCTCCCACCGCTTCTCTCCACTCCCCGGCTCGCCTTCCCTCTGGCATGCCATGTGTGACCGCCGCTGGGGCCAATTCACTTCTCCTGCCTCGTGGGGCCCCAACTGCACCTCCCGTCGTCTCTATCGGGCCCTTGACCAATGGGAGAACCTCATAGGTTTCTGGCGCCGGATTGGTCATGGGCATGGGTCGGGTGGGGCACATGCTACTTGCCACCCGCTCTTGTTCTTCCAGTGGAACTCTAATTGCATAACTGGGTCGCAGGTCTCGCCATGTGCTGAACCTGGTTCTTATGGTGTGGTTAAATCACCGTTTGTGTGGTTGGGGATTTCTCCAGATGGTGAGATGGTGAGCTGTAGACAACCGGAAGAAAATCTCGAGTCGGAAGTGGGTCCGGGCTCAGACCTGGTACCAGTCAGCGTGAGTTTTGTGGGACCGAATCACTTAGTGGTTGAGCCAAATGGAGGGTTCAGGTCAGGAGACGAGGAGATAGAGGTCGCCGTGGGGATTGAGAGTGGGTCTCCACCTGATCGGGTACTTCATACCTAAAGAAATAGCATTCCATTTCCATTTTTTGCTACTACGTCAGGTTTGACAAAGGGAGGTACATAAATTAATAACAATTCACTGGACCAAAATTCGTGTCTGAATTCTGTGAAATTACAAGAATTATTTTTTCGGTTACAAATCATACCCAGTATTTTGGTGCAGTTGTAAGTGACAGCCACAAATTTCTCATGTATGCAAGTGCTATTTAACACTGAGGGTGAATTACCTAAATTGAAATGCCAGGAAAAAAAATCAGTTAAGTATCTGAAAGTTTCTTACTGCACGTATAGTTAACAATGGAATCAGCATTTTAAGGCTTGATTATGGCTCAGCTATGACTTTGAGTTGAAGAAAAGAGCAGGACTAGTACAGGAAAATTAGAAGTTAATATCTTGAAAAATTAGGTGCATTTTCTTGAATCCAGTGAGCTATACTATCCTATGTACCCCGTACATGTATTTCTTGGACAAGGTCCATGTGTAGATGAAATAACTTGTTGGGTTTTGATACAGGCAACCTTGGAGATGTACCAATACTTTGCAAACCGTACCAGTCCATGTGGTGAAAAGGGTGTGAGGAGGCAGAGGAGAAGAGAGAGAGAGCGAAGGAAGAGTGGTTTGGTGGCTGAGCATTTTGTCAGAATCACTCACTATTGCCCCACACCGACCAGGCCTCTACAGGGTTTGTGGAAGGTCAATTTTGTATATTGAAATTACATATTTTGTAATTGTCAGCTGGATAGAGTAGTTCACACTTCACTGTAACAAATATCCCTCTCCTGGGGTATTTGTATGCATTTTTTAAAATGTAGTTGCAATTCTTGACAACTTCTCATTCCCTAAATTTTAATGAATTTTAACAATTAGCTAAAAGTTGATTTTGACTCACAATTTTAATTAATGAAAATTGCTTTTCGTGAAGAATGTGATGTAATTCATTATCATTCAATGGCAGATATACTTTTGAAATTATGTCTAAATATTTTCAGTCTTACTGGTAATGATAAAAAGTTTGAAGATGTATAATTATGTACAAAGTATATAATGTCTTAAGACTTAAAAGAGTAAAAGGATGTCGGGAACTTCCAAAGTATTCCCAATCTAGGTGAAAGAACGTTCAGACACAGGTGCCATGAAGTCGTGACAAATAGTTTCTTCCTTCTAGAACTGTAAGGTATATGAAAGAAAGCTTGCAACTTGGTCTGTGGAAGAATGCAAAATTCTGAATAATTTTCTCTTAGCAGGGGATATGTGAGAATAGGTCCCTGGAATTCTACCTTGTAGCATATGATGATGTCGGTGGAATAACTTGCCGACGAGTTGGTGAGCCAGGCACACAATTCTCAGGCTACTCCCCTTTATTTTGGACCCCAAATGCTGATTTCATTGAGCCCCCATTCTCCAAAGAAGAATACAAGATATACACAAGCCGGGAGCATATAACAGGTGATTCTTCTTCATTGGAAGAGCGGCTTGTTTCGAGAATGTTGTTTATCAATTCCAGTTATGACTTGGTTATACCTGATTTGACTGGTGGACCAGGGGGCAATTTGAGAAACGTAGAGGGGCGGGTGTGGGAATACGATGATGGAACTTTTGGTTTCGGTTTTCTGAGAAATGAGTATATCATAGATTTGAAGCATATTGCTTTGAATGGGCAACTTTTAGATAGTGTAGCGACATCCAGGATGTAAATATGGGCCTCCTACTTTGTCGTTTTTATAAGTACAATTTAGTTTATGTACTTTCTAATTTACCCGTTAGAATGTAGAATGTAAAATTTGTGTCAGTTTCAGCTTTGACAATGGGCCATGTTGTAACACTAAAAGAATAATGGAATCTTATTTTTTTAATGTGAATTTTCCTTCCTCCAAAAGCTTGCTATCCACCTTTTTTTAAAAGCTATTTTATTTCAAATTTAAATAACCAGTGTTGCATGATAGTAGGTATTAACACCAGGCCTAACTAGCACAGTAGACTTCTGCTACCAGTTTTCTTTATCTGGTCAGGGAGATAGAATGCTCGTTACATTATGCTTCTAGGTATTCTGTGAGCTGTGCCAGCAGTTGCTACCAAAATCTGATATAAAAATCTGGTCATGCAATGGTGCAGATAATGGTCTGTTTTTCAGTTTGAAGCCAACACTAACAAAGTATTGTATTATTAATGATAGTGAATGTGAACTAAAGCAACATATTAATTATAAATTGAAAGGTTACTTTACATTACATATGTGATGTATGTGGTTAAAAAATTTCTGATATGTGGCCTTTATGAGCAAAAGTCACTATATTGACTTCCCCCATATTGTGTAAGTTGTTAATTTTTGGTGATAGATGTTGAATTTGAGTTAGTTTATTACTGAATTTTGTTGGAGCTGTAAAGAAATCAGTGCTTTCAGCATTTTTCTCGAAACCAAACGAAATATCATAGTCATCCCCAAGGGGCATAGTTGATAATTTGATATTCCCTTATTAATGTTGTTACATTAACAAGCGAAACTTGCTTTTGAAGAACAAGCTTTCGTGAGACTACTTATAATTATTCTATTGTTTTGGAGGGACTTACTTGATATTTATCTTTATGGGGCTCCTCAGCAAGGGCCTCCTTAAGACTAAAAGAGTCTCATTTAACTTTCTTAGCTGCTTAATCATGCCGAATACCGGTTCCTTTCTCTTTTAATTTCTTTTTGCTCGGATCTTAATCTCTTGCTCCTTCCTTAAAGCACACTCTCCCTTTCTTTAGCTATCTTAATCAGGGGTGGAACTAGAAAATCATAATAGGGATGCTAAAATTTAAAAATAAAATATGTTGTTGGTGGGAATTGAACTCAAGTTCTCTACAACCATAAGATAAGCTCTTAACCACTAGACCACAAGTGAACATGTGATATTTTATGAGGAGGGTTAGACTATATAATTTTTAAAAAAATAATAACTTTCAATTAAATTTCAATATATATAACTACAATTTTAAAATCATAGGGTGGCTTAGCAGCCGTACGGGTGAATGTAAATCCGCCTCTGATCTTAATCCCCTGCCTCTTTCTTTAGCTTACCGAACAGTTTCTCTTTAGTGCAGATTATTATTTAATCTCACATATGTTGCCGAACAGTCCCTATAGTAGAAAACTGCTCTGCC
The DNA here is from genome assembly GCA_964058825.1 of Carex arenaria. Taxonomy (NCBI): domain Eukaryota; kingdom Viridiplantae; phylum Streptophyta; class Magnoliopsida; order Poales; family Cyperaceae; genus Carex; species Carex arenaria. Next base: position 1,410,772 of record CAXKVW010000001.1, on the reverse strand, counting down.
GCAAAAAAAAAAAAATACCATCGTAAAATGCAGCAAACTGAGTCACTGAAATGTGGGTCACACCAAAACTAAAGAAAAATACCATCGCAAAAAAAATACCATCGTAAAAAAAAATACCATCGTAAAAAAAAATACCATCGTAAAGAAAACTGCTCTGCCCCCCAGGGGACAGGATTTTCTTGCCCCTGAGTCACTGAAATGTGGGTCACACCAAAACTAAAAACCAATATTTAAATTTATAAATCCGTCTGGATTCACTTGTCAGTCTCGCTGGAGGCAGGTGATCTCTGTCCGTGTATTTTCCAACATATCCACTCTATTAGTGGAAAATGTCTCATGCCGCGCAAAAGGAGAATAAAAGAAGACAAGAACATTGTGATTTGTTTTACACTTTTATTCAAAAAAAAATATATGTATATTGATTTTTTTTTCATTTTCTTAAAGTTTTCGTATATTTCAGTCCTCTCATAAATTATCACATGTATACTTGTAATTTAAGTTCTAATTTGTTAGTGTACAATCTTCAATTGAAGCCCTGCCCTGAATTATGTATTTTAAATTTCATGTCCCCCGTCTATATTTTCTAGTGACGTAGGTCTAAAAACATATCATCTCCATGAAAATATGTAACATATATAAAGTATACAGTAATATCACTAGCACTGCTAGCAAGTCCCGGATTCTAATCTCCATGTAGGGATGCAAATGGGTCAGATAATATCCGTTCATATCTGGATCTGTATTCAGAAATTAGATACGAATATAGATACAGATATGACTTTGAATTTTAATTATCCATATCTAAATAGTAGATATATACTATATAGTTTAATATATATTATAAAAATATTTATATATATATATCTATGGATATCGGCAATTAGCGGGGATTAGAATCATAACTTGTTGTTTTTCAAATTACGGGCCATTTTTTTGTAAATAAACTTTTTTATCAATATATTTGTCGCCAGCAATTGCTAACCGACCATCAAAAAAATATCTATAGATATCCGACATCCAATTCATATTCGTATCTGAAAACTAAAAACAGAAGCAGATGTGGATATAGTTTTACCACCATCCGATCTGTTTGCACCCCTATCTCCAAGCCAATCCTCATTACCGACAGAGTCCTTAACCTTTACTAAGTATATACACCGTACACAGCTAATTAAGGGGAAAGGAAATATCATATGCCAGTAAAACAATTCGTTGAGAATATATAGTACTGAATTAATGAAATCTTGGGATACCAGACCAGGTCTTAAATTTTCATTCCTGTACTATAGAGAACTGTAGTGTCCTCAAAGACTGCAATAAAGTATGCTTTATTGTCACCGTACACTTCTAGTTCTATGCCTAGCAACTACTTTCACAATCTTTGATGCCTTAATTTAAGGCCCTGTTCGGCCGCCGTATCATCTGTATTACTACAAAGGATGAACCTCACTTTACGGTTTGTGATTAAATCTCAGCTGGTTTGAGATTCGGGAGAAAATAAGGGGCAGTGTTATTGGACTTTTAGATTCGTGCCAAGTTCAAATGAATGGTTCGGATTTAGTAATTGTAAAAGATTCTCTTGTACATTAAGAGAGAGGACGTGAATTCCTATTCGGCTGCCACTGTGTTCGTGGGAATTTTTTCTCCACGCGCAGAGTGTTTCTGTCATTTAAATTGGATCCAAATTCAAACCCATTTCCATTCCTGTCTGGCAGCTGAACACGTTCTAATGGAACCGATTCTGCTGCTCTTCAAATAAGAGAGCAGGACTACTATTTCAATCTCAGTCGTTCATATGTGCTATGTGCTGAGATTTGTGCTTGAAAAAAATTCAACTGTTGAGATTAAAATAGCACGATTCTGCTCTCCTATTTGAAGAGCAGCGAAGTCAGACTCCAATTTAATATGTATCAAAATGTTGGATATTCATTATTACTTTTTATGTAAGGAAAAATTAAAAAATTTCTTCTTAGAATTGTATACAAAAAATTAAATTAGTTGATAAATTTCCATTTACATCAAATTGACCTTTAAAATACTTGGATATGCATTAATATATTATTACTTTTAAAAAAAAAACTTAGTTTATGTTTTGAAAATTAACTTTTAATCTAGTGACAAAAACAATGTTCTCATATCCGAAATTCGAATCGAATGGAGATTCCTTATATATATTAAAAGAATTAAATGACTTGGCCCAACTTAAAAAAAATTAGTTTATTTTATTTTATTAGTCATTCCTGAAAGGACAAACTTACATAACTTTTTATCTAGAAAACTTGAGAATAAACTGGTTCATAAATATATCCAAAAACCAAAATTTTCAATTTTCAGAAGTTTTAAGTATCGACTTAGTATATATATATATATATATATATATATATATATATATATTTCAAAATTTAAGAATTAAATTGGTATAATAAAAGTTAGAGGACTAAATTATTTTTTTGGAAAAAAAAAATTAAGGACCAAAACTTGAAATTATTTTTATATAATTTTATTTGGCATTTTAACTTGTAGTCCAACTTTTATAAGACATAAACAGGTCGAATTAATTTGAATCTATCAAACGGTCCCTTGAAAATGCTTTCATCTGGATCTGATCTACTAAACAGTCCAATAATTATTATGGGGGGTAGGGGTGTAAATGGTTAAAATACAGATAGTTACGGACAATTAAAAATCTTACTGTATTTTTATCTGACAATTAGTCTCGAATATAAATACAAATCAGATAATTTAAGTAATTTTTCAGATTTGAATCCGGACGAAATCAGATTCTGAAAAATCGGGTCAGAATTTATGATTCTAATTTTAAAATATTTTGTGATTCTGAAAATTAATTTATAATATATAATCGGATGAAGAGAATTCAAACCGTTGAACGTGACGTATCAAACGAAGAAATGTATTTTTTTTTTCTGGTTAATCAACCAATTCAAAATTTGCACATATTTATTTAATTTTTAATATTAAGCATTTTTATAAATTAAAAGGCCATCTGACCTACTGTTTGCCATTAACATGATCTGTTCCTATCTCCACAACAACTAGCCAAAAAAAATAAATGGCTTTCTTTCATATTTCTCCATAAATTAAAGATCTATAAAAATAGATGAGCTATTGTGTTCATTCGGTATCCTTATATATACGCAATATTGAAAACGAAAACTAACAACCATTTTTAATGAGTCTGACTAGTATCACATCAGTATCATTTCAGTCTATATAATACCAACTTCAAAATCTATTGAATCGACTTTAAACGCTGGATTCAAACCGATCTACTTCATTAGTTGTGCATTTACATGCATAATTTATTTATTTTGAATTTATTTAATATCAAGTCAAGCGGTCAAATGGGGAAGTTTTTAAATTAATTCGAATGCATTCATTTTTCAAGATTTTTGACCGCTTGACTTGATACTAAAATAGCTCGAAAAAATATTTTTTTTTGCATGTAAACGCATCACTCATAAAATAAATCGGTTTGAATGGTTTGAATTAGTCGTTTGAAGTTTATCCAATGAGTTTAGAAATTACCGTAATATGACACTGATACCATACTTAATTAAGCGCATCCAATCAATATAAATATTGTCAATAGTTTGCACTTCGTTATAAATTTAATTTTCTGAATAGTTAGAATAGCAAGCTATTCAAGAATAGCAATGTGCATCCAAACGACATTTTTGCTATTTGGAATAGCGAGAATAGCTGCTATTTTATATTCCTTGAAAATGTTGGAATAGCTACTATTCGAAAGTGTGAATAGAGAAAAAAATGTTTATTACCGTCAACATAGTTCCGAAATGATAAAATTGACACCACTTATTTTATCTCTACGTCGTGACAATTCATTTGAGACCCCACTTGCCTATCTTTTCTCTTAATAAGAACATTGTTAACACTATTATTTATCAGTTACAGCTATTCACTATTCCAAATGTACAATCCAAGTAATATTTTTACTATTCCGAATAGCATCATTTTCACACTATTCTGAAAATCACTATTTTTTTACTATTCTTATCTACTATTCTAAATAGTAGCTATTCTAGAGTGCATCCAAACGAAAATTAAATAATTTACTATTGATTGCTTGATGCATTTTTGGAAAATTTGCAGCTTATATATATTGTTGTATCATATACTATTTTCAAAAAAAAAAAAAAAAAGACAGGTAATATAGTTGAAGTAGACAAACAAACAATAGGTTGAATATGATTGACCGGGTCTTTATTTAAACATGAATACATCTGAAATCAAAGAAGCATGTAGAAGAAGATTTGGCTAAGTCTCACATAAGAAAATTAACAAGCAATTCGGATAAATGTAGCTCACCTACTTAACTATATAAATCATTATATATATATGTGCTTAACTAAATTAGAAGCCAAGGAAAATGAGAAATGCCTAACACTTGCTCAAGCGTTCACACAAAATTAATATTTGCGTGCACGAACTTTAATACGCTGGAAAGGGTGAATCATGGGATTTAAATCTGCTCCTTTTTTTTTTAGAAAATGAACACTCTTCTTTTCTTCCATCTGGGTCATTCAAAATTCATTACATGACTTCAAATATTTTTTTTCTTTTATATCAATATAATTTATTGAAATGATTCAGATTTAACTGAGGCTGTGTGATGGATTTTGAACGATCCAGATGGAAGAAAAGGAGAGTGCTCCTTTTCTCAAGAAAAGGAATAGATTTGAATCGGTGAATCATATATAAATTTGAACATGTTCGGCAGGGACGGAGTCAGACTTTCTGACTATGAGGATCAAACGTGAATGACGGTCAATTATATAAAAAATTTATGGTGCAAATTGGAAGTCAATTTACAGTATACGTAACATTTTGCTCTAAACTATAAAGAAAATATATATAAGTATAATATTTTTGAAATAAATAGAAATCAATTGAACCCATTCTCCCTTAATTGCTCCGCCCTGATGTTCGGTACATTAATATTTTGTATAAGATTAAAAATTTATCTTTACAAAGAAAAATTACTATGAATTGCCAAATAGTTTTTATTAAAGTAAATAAGAATTTACATGCAATAAAAAGTAGCAAACAAAAAAAATGCACATGAAAATTTCTCTAGTTTGACCTTTAAACAAAATTTGAGATGAAAATTTCATTGTTTTTTTGACAGTTTGTTTTTATATTAAATTAATTTGGAATAAAAAATTTAATATGTAAATACATCACTCATAAAATAGAACGGTTTCAATAATTTGGATTCGTCATTTTGAAATTAAGCTCACCAAGAAAAACTTGATGCGCTTAAGAACACCTAGTCCAACTAAAAAAGAGAGGCTAATTATTATTTTTATATTTTCTCTTAATGAAAGACAAAATTTAAAAAGTGCTTCTTTAAGAACAAGGGAGAGAGCAGGTATAAAAAAGGTGTACTCAATTTTGATGTCTGAATGTTTCTCACTTTGGTCAATTATCCAATTTATAAGGTTACCAAAAAGAAGTTTTGAATCAATTCAACTCGGTCAAAAATCATCAAAGCACTTTGCACAAAAAAACAAAAACAAAAAACAAAAAATCAAAAACAAAAAAAGAAGAAAAGAAGAAAATTATCAAAGCAATGGTAAAGCATCGGACTTTGTTAAAGTAACTGCTATAACTTGTAAATTTGATAATATTGACCCTTTGTTTTTATGCTTTGTATAATTGTTGTAGTATTGTCAACTCGGTCAAAAATCTCAAAGCAATGGTAAATTAAGCATCTGACTTTGTCAAAGTAACTGCGGATTTACTTATAAATTTGATAATATTGACCCGTTTCTTGTCTTTATGCTTTGTATAATCGTGTTATCGTCTGAATCCGTCACTAATTCAAGTCAAACTGTCTTTCTCAAAGTATAATTAAAGAACATGTTGACAAGAGGAAGAATCTATAGAATATACATATCTTATTTGTTGTACACAAATAGTCAGGTAACGACGGTACGGCACGTGTGACTGTATCGTGATTCGTATGGTCCGTACCGTTATTATTTTTTGAAAATTTGACACAGCACAACACGTCACGCGAAAGATCTGGTCATGACACAGCACGTAGTCACGCGAGTCACGTGTAATTAGGACCGTATGAATCTTGAATAAACTAAACTAAATTATGAAAAAAAATAGTTAAACGTGAGAAAGGTGACCAATTATGTTGGGACATGACACGTGAAACACGAGTCACGGTATAACTCACTTGTCATGACTATTTGAGTACTGTGACCACCTCTCGACATTTTGGTCATGACACGGCACATATGACTGTTTACTTAATTACAGCACGGCACAGTACGAGACTAAAATGCCGACACGGCACGTTACGACACTTTGTTTTCCACTCTAGCTGTAACATAATCAATTTGGTAAACAGTATCCAAAATAATTTAATAAGGAAACCATTATTTAAGGTCCTGTGTCCAAGATCTCAAATTAATTCATCATTTTGTCTCAGACAGCAATATGTACGTCAATTTACAAGATAAAATATTATGAATATTATGTATTTATACAATATTTTTTATATAGTTGTAAGTAAAATATTATGAATATTATGTATTTATACAATATTTTTTATATAGTTGTAAGTAAAATATTATGAATATTATAAAATTGATATTCATTCCCAGCATGAAAATATTATGAATTGTATGACCATATATAATTTCTCAGGGACTGTAATTGTTATGAAGCAACAACTCCTTAGATGAATAAATGATTGAAGTTTATTATTTGATGGCACTAGGCATTAAAATTTTAATTCAATAAAATAATAACAAGTTAATCTCTACAGTATGTGCTGGTGCAACAAATCTTTCTAGTATACAGATCTGTATACAATTATTTTTTATATGATTTCTAATTTTATGTTGAATGTATAATTTGACTAGGATAGGTGACCAACTAAAAAATCTGGTGGTCTTGGTATATAGACAAAATAACTTGTAAATACATCACTCATAAAATAGAACGGTTTTAATAATTTAGATTCGTCGTTTTGAAGTTAAGCTCACCAAGAAACTTGATGCGCTTAAGAACACCTAGTCCTACTTAAAAAAGAGAGGCTAATTATTATTTTTATATTTTTTTCTTAATGAAATAGAAAATTAAAAAGTGCTTCTTAATTTAAGCACAAGGGAGAGAGCAGGTATAAAAAAGGTGTAATCAATTTTGATGTCTGAATGTTTCTCACTTTGGTCAATTATCCAATTTATAAGGTTACCATAAAGAAGTTTTGAATCAATTCAACTCGGTCAAAAATCATCAAAGCAATGGTAAATTAAGCATCTGATTTTGTCAAAGTAACTGCGGATTTACTTATAAATTTGATAATATTGACCCTTAATTTGTCTTTATGCTTTGTATATTTGTGTTATATATATATCGTCTGAATCCCTCACTAATTCAAGTCAAAAGTGTCTTTCTCAAAGTATAAAGAACATGTTGACAAGAGGAAGAAGCTATAATAATATAATATACATATCTTATTTGCTGTAACATAATCAATTTGGCAAACAGTATTCAAAATAATTTAATAAGGAAATTAAGCATTATTTAAGCTCCAGTGTCCAAGATCCCAAATTAATTCATCATTTTGTCTCAGACAGCAATATTTACGTCAATTTACAAGATAAATATTATGAATATTATGTATTTATACAATATTTTTTTATATAGTTGTAGGTAAAATATTATGAATATTATAAAATTAATATTCATTCGCAGTATGAAAATTTTATATGATCGTTTAAACTAGCTATGAATTGTATGACCATATAATCATATATAATTTCTCAGGGACTGTAATTGTTTTGAAGCAACTCCTTACATGAATAAATGATTGAAGTTTATTATTTGATGGCACTAGGCATTAAAATTTTAATTCAATAAAATAATAACAAGTTAACCTCTACAGTATGTGCTGGTGCAACAAATATTTCTAGTATACAGATCTGTATACTGTTCGCACACAGGTGTACTCCTAAGTTTCAGTACAGCAAGTTGTACATTTTAAAACTCGAGTCTACCTCTGGTCAAAACTGCAAGTGCACAGTCCTACCGTTGGTATAGTCGGGTATCGTATCCACAGGGACGGAATAAAACAACCGGACTCTGCTTAGATTGACTAAAATTCTAGAAGTAAGAAAATGTTGATTTGTTGGTTGTTCTAACAATTCTACTGATTAATAACAATATTAAAATGCTTAAAAGAAGATTAAAAGTTGTTTTCAATTTATAAAAAGGGTTTCCAAGGTTTCAGATTTCGTATCTGTCTGGCCCCAGGGTATACGGCCCGTATAGAATCCTATACGGTCCATATAGGCCCCTGAGTGAATACTGCAGCTACTGTTTCTGTGTTGGTACTTTTGTCTAGGATTTTCATCGACCAGATCTAAGTTCCTTACCTCAGCTGTCGCAATTTTGGCTTAGAACCCGATTTACCGGACTCAACTACTCCCATCTTAGATTCGTTAACCCTCAACTTTCGTAATTTTGGACTAAGTTATCTAAGTTACTTGTCGGTTTACTAAAGGTATCCAAGGACTTTCGTCTCGAGGAAAGTTTTCCTTTCAGTACTCCTTGGCCCGAAAACCTACCTCATATACTTGGTCTAGTTGGATTGAGTATCATAGACTTGGCTCCTAACAATTAGACGTGCACATTCATCTAACGGGATGACTAATCAAACTCAAGCAAGCAAAAACCAAGCAATTAAAATACTACACAACAAGATAAAAACTAAGCATTCAACACAAATTCAAGTAGCATACAAATAAACCAAACGTCAACTACATCTTAACCCTAGAAACAGTAAATTTAGCTACTCATGTTCTCAAAACAAAGCATAATAAAAGTTATGAAAGAGTTCATAGAAAAACAATAGAAAATCTGAAGATCCGTTGCAAAACTTCTTCTTCTTCTTCTTCTCCAAGTTCTTCCTTGTCTCCCAAGTATCAAGAATGGATCCAAGATGCCTCTCAGATCTGGAATGATCCCCCTTAATGCCCGAAATCGCGTACTGAAAGCCTTCCTTTTCAGTCCCCCCAGCTGTCTCTGTTTCCAATTCTAGCCTTGGTTTCCGAAATAGCTTGTACGGTCCGTATAGAATCCTATACGGACCGTATACCCGTGCCTTGTCTTGGAGACTTACTGCCTCTGATATGGAACCTTATGTGTGGTTGGGCTGATCATGTACGGACCGTATGGAGACCTATACGGACCGTATGGAGAGGAAATTTGCCAATTTTCTGCAAAACAGCAAACAAAGCATAGCAGTACCACATTCTAGTAATAATCAAGTAAAAAGGTTCATATTTGTAGGCTTTAAGGCACAAGTTCTGATGTAAATTTGATCGCAAACTAGACAAAATAAGGAGGCATCATATACAATTATTTTTTATATGATTTCTAATTTTATGTTGAATGTATAATTTGACTAGGATAGGTGACCAACTAAAAAATCTGGTGGTCTTGGTACATAGACAAAATAACTTGTGAAATGAGAAACATTTTAAATTTTTTTCTAGTATTAATCCTAAAAATGGAAAACAGCAAAATTCTAGCACAGAGCCTCCACTTTTACCATTTAAATTCATTAATGTGATGCCATCTTCCAAACAAGCAAAGCCAACATTAATTAACCAATGCCAACAGAACTCATTAAAACAAACTAACCAACACCCAACCCACATTAATTAATTAATTAAATAAATGTTTCAAGTATACATACATACATCATAAGCTGCATCATGGAAAACAGACTAGCTACCAGTCTGATCTTTGCTAGCATTTTTTGTCCACACAATGTTTCAGCAAAGATATTGCAAAAAAAAAAAAGTTTATATATCTCAAACAGCTATGATCAATTAAGAGAATTTATGGCCATCTAGTCTCCACAAACACAAGGAAAAATAATAATAATAATAATTATTATTATTATTGCTATTATTATAAAATTGAGCATTTTTATGAGGCTTGATTATAGGAGTGAAAATGGAGCAGTGGTAAAACCATATATAAATATTTATTTTTTATTTTTCATATACGAATACGAAGTGGATATCAGACATATCAGATCGGATATTTATTAAAATAGTATAAAAAAATATTAAAATTCATAATATTTATCTAATTATAATGATGAATAACATAAATTTAAAAATGTAGAATCATCCACCAATTTACATTTTTCATCGGTACCAACAAACTAGTACCAAGTACCAAAATAGCGATCACCTACTGACAGGGGCGGAGCCAGGAATTTATGGAATGGGGGTCAAAAAAATTTTTTTTAATAAGAATGGTGAGTGAGAAAGATATAATATAAAATACAAAGTGTCACATGTAGATTTTTTATTTTTTATTTACTAAAAAATGTTCAAAAATGCTAGAAATCTCTCAAATTATACACAATATATTTTTTTAAAAAGAATGGGGGTCAATAGTATAAAATTTCACAAAAAAGAATGGGGGTCAATTTCATGTAACTCTAGCATTTTACTATAATTTATATAAAAAAATAATTTTTTAGTACTAGATTTTGGAAAAAAAATGGGGGTCAATTGACCCCCATTCTTATGCACTAGGTCCGCCCCTGCCTACTGGTACTGAGAAATACCACTAAACACATCCGAAAACAAAAAAAAAAAAAACATTTCTGATACATCCAAGCAATCACCAAAACATATGCATAACAGACCCTAACAAACCAGCATATTACAAAACAAGGAAAATAAGCATAAAAAACCCTAGAGCATTAACAATCAGGGAGGACCCAAGTGTATCTGGGGGGCCCCCTGGATTTTGCATTTTAGTGGAAGTCGGGACGTTTTGATCGGTTCTGCCCCTCCCTGGAAATTTTTTTGCCCCCCGCTGGATGTTTAATTTGTAGTTCGGATTAAATTTAGAATTAAAATTAAAATAAATTTCTTCAATTATGATTAATAATTAGAATTATAGATTAAAATATCAGAAATTACAAATTAGAGTATTGAAAAGTACAAATTAAAACATTGTTTTTTATCAAGTACTTAATTAGTTAATGGATTTGAATCCGATTAGTTATTTAAACCCGATTCGATATTTTTTTGTCCCCTCTCTGACGAAAATTCTGAATCCGCTCCTGTAAACAATCTTTGACTTCAATAACTTATTTGACTACACACACACACAATGGCCTACTGGTGCACATAACAAACACGTGTAGCCAAATCAAATAGATATATATATATATATATACATGTAATTAATTTCCTTTATTAGTCGCTAATATCTGCAAAACTACAACCTATAAGTACTATTGCAAATGCCACCCATATACAGGAATCTTCGAATCTATTTCAAACATTTTTTTAAGGGCATCAAACAAGAATATATCTCTACTTATTCCAATTCCCTGCTCTCTCTCCCTCTCTCTCTCTCTCCTTCTTTGTCCTCTCTTCACAACTAAACACCATCAAAGCATAGAAAACAGAGTACCAACTTATTAGCGTACAGAGAGAAGAGAGGGTAGGGGTTTCTTCTTCTCCTTCTCTACTCTCTCTCTCTCTTTCTCTCTCTCTCAACCAAATCCCACAAACCCATAATATTTTGTACCACCTTTCATTCATTTTTTAATCTATTACAAGGCGCCAAGTTTTGTTTCATCTCTCCATCAAGTTACTTTCTTTCTTTTGGGATTTTGTACTTAATTGATTTTATCTCTAGAAAGAAATAAATATACAATATGGGAGAGGTTGTATGCATAGAGGAAACCATGGCAACCTCTACTACTACTATAGCATTCGGTGACGCATGCTCAATCGAGAAAATTGAAGAAATTATCAAAGAGAAAGAGGAAGAGGCAAAGAAATGCAAGCTAGTTTGTTACAGTGATTTACCAGATTATATGAAGGATAATGAGTTCATTTTGGGATATTACCGTTGCGAATGGCCAATGAAGGAGACATTACTCAGCATTTTTTCTATCCACAATGAAACTCTCAATGTTTGGTCGTAAGTTTTTTTTTCTCTATTTTAATCAATTTTATTTGATTTTGGGTCTTCTTTTCAATCCAAAAACATTAATTTGTTTTTTGTTTTTTCAGGCATTTAATAGGATTTGTGATATTTCTGTGCTTGACAATTTTGACGGCCATGGTGATACCAAGAATAGGTGGATCTATAAGCTTCAAAATTCAACAAAATTTGGATCAATTGGTGGAACCAAACAGGACAGATGAGGCACAATTGGGTGTAATTGCAACAATTCTATCTCCATCTCCATCTCATGATGAACAATTAAGGGAAATAATTCAGATGCAAATGCAGCAGCCACAGTGTAGCTGGCCTTTAATTGGTACAACAGAAATACCTACTATTTGTCGCTCTTCACATGTTACCAACCACACCAATGCATGTGTCCAGGTTGGTTTTTTCAATTAATTAGCCCTCTTTTTTTTTTTTAATTAGCCTTATATTTCAGAAACGACAATTTAAATTTTTTAAATTTTTTATATGAAAAAAAAATTCAATTTTTTTTTTTTTTTGGAGAATTACGTCTAGCACACAGTTGACTGTAGTACTGTCTTCTATATAAAAAACCATAGGTTCTAAATTTAATATATACACTAGAGATAATTTAAAAATGTTGATCCTCTTTCATAAATAAAAAAAGGGTTTATTTAGGTGTCCACTCCCCCACTATTTATTTATTGCTGAATATTTCTATTTGCAAGTATTTAATTAATTGTTAATAACATTTAGCTAAGTTTTAAAATAAAATACCTTATTGTTAATTGGACGACTATATTTGTCAATTACACAGTGTTCAAAATTTGCAAAAATTATAGCTGAAAAAGTGACTATATTGTTGTACAAACATATCACATTGCTCCTAAACAATCATATCGATAACAATTCAGATATGCTTCCGAAGCAAAAAAAATAAAATAAATCATGATAGTAACAAATATAACGTTTTGACTAACAAAAAATTATATATGGTTAACAAATACGCATTGCATGTAAACTTACACACACACACATATATAGATATAGAGAGAGTGTGGCTAAGTTCAAAACGTTTGTTTCTAACATTCAGAACAAACGATTCGTTTTTGAATTAATAGGAAAATTTCCAATTTATCTTTAATTAATAGGAAAAATTTGAATTTCAAAATATTTTATGGGTACACACCCAATTTCACCCTAATTAAATGGCGCCGAACGAACCTAAAGATAAATTTTAATTGCAGGGACCAATGATAAATATACCATAAAAAGAAATATTTATGTAACCTATACGAGTAGGTAGGTAGGTTGGAAGAACAAAACTTGTTCGCTGTTTGTGTCAATACAAATCTATTTTGTCATAAATTCTTGGGCGTTCATGGCTTTAACAGTTTAACCAGATTTGTTTCTGCCCCATATTCCTCTCCATTTCTATACAGAAATGGACACTTCCTCCTATCCCTCACAAACAGTGACTGATACTGATACTGATACTGATACTGATACTGATACTGATACTGACACTGACAGCATATATATTCAATTATTTGACTGGACAAATGTGAAATATGTTGTTAATAAAAAGTGAGAGATTCTTGAACCTAGTACATGATCTTCTGAAAAATTATATGACCCAATATGAATTAATCAACATGCATGCATCCTTTGAAAACATTAAATTGTTTCATTTCAAATTTTGGGCCATTTGAAATGTGTGAAGGATGGATATGATATGGAAGTACCCCATTTACATTAATTAATTGATCATCTTTAATTTACAATTAACAAATTGTTTAATTTCCAGACTCCGAAAACCACACCACCGGGTCCTGAGCCTGAGCCGATAACTCGATGGCCGCTCTTTGCTTTCCTTTCTGGTGCAATGTTTTGCCTTCTCATCAGCACCATCTGCCATCTCATTTCTTGCCACTCGGAGCAAACTGCGTATATCTCTCTCCGCCTCGACTATGCAGGTACAAATTACTTCTTATTTGTCGATTGATCACAAAACTTATTCTATCTTCGGCGCTGAAAATGATTCATTTTTAATAGGTATTTCTGCATTGATCGTCACATCATTCTATCCCTTGGTGTACTACTCGTTTCTCTGCGACCCGTTCTATCGGCACCTCTACATGGGCTTCATCACAATATTTGGGATTGCAACGGTACTAGTCTCCATGGTACCAGTTTTTCAAATGCCTTCCTTTAGGCATGTGCGGGCCGCACTTTTCTCATGTATGGGTGTGTCAGGCCTTGTACCAGTAGTGCACAAGCTAATTTGGTTTCACTACCGGCCTGAAGTCGTCGCCTCCACGGTTTTCGAGGCATTCATGGGCATGTTTTATGGGCTAGGGGTGATGATTTATGCGACAAGGATTCCGGAGCGGTGGTTTCCAGGGAGGTTTGATTTGGTGGGCCACAGTCACCAGTTATTCCATTTGCTAGTGATTGCCGGGGCCTACACGCATTACCTCTCCGGGTTGGAGTATCTCAAATGGAGAGATGTTCAACAGTGTTGGTAAGGTTTGATTTGGAGAAGAAACCACCATTCATTCTTTTGTTAATTCAAAATTTAAAGCATGCATGCAAAATTTGCATGCTTTTGCTTGACATTCTAGAGCACAATGTGAAGGCGATTGTTTATAGATGCATCTTTATTAAGTATAGGTTGAAATAAAATTGTATTTATTTATCTATTTTAATTAGTTATACATTTGTTAATTTGGCTCCTGGGTTTAGGATAAAGATTTGAGTTAATTAGGCTATGTAATGCGTACATATATAAGAGGTTGTCATTTCAATATGAGCGTTGTTTTGTAATGAATAATTAATTATCTCATGATATATATATATATATATATATATATTTTTTTTTTTAACCTGCATATGCAACTGCCGAGCTAATTGAATAATTGCACAGTTCTTTAATCAGTAGTTGTTGGGCCAAGTTTCGGATTGAACCCAAATATGCTCAGGTGACCTGGGCCGAATTTGTCTCAATAGTTGTTGGGCCTTCACGATCCAGTTTTACTTAGACTTAATGAGCAACATCCGCACCGTATGAATCTTTTAAATAATTTTAATTTTTATCACAAAAGTATATGAAGACAAGGACTGTTGGCCACTTGAAATAAATTGATTTTTTATTTTAAAATAGAACTCATATTAAAAAAATTAACAAAACAAGCTCCGTTATCTTGAAAATTACAAAAATAGCCTCCACTAATTATGTGGATTGATGTAGCACGAAACGCTCTCATTACAGGACCGGTGGAGCCATTTTCTCATATGGCCACACTGTTACACACATGGTTACACAAAAAACAGCCCTCCACCGATCCATATATCCGGTGGAGCTTTAAAAAATGCTTCCACCAGTCTTGTACCAAGTTGTAGCTTTAAAAAATGTCTTTACCGGTCCTATGCTAAGGTAGAGCTTTAAAAAATGTTTTAATAAACTTTTATTTCGGATGACATAGTGTTACGGTTCAAAAAAATGATAAAGCTGACATGATATTTTTGAACCGTAAAATAAAGCAGACATAGTGTTAAGGTTCTTTTTAATATTGTTTTTATTCGTTTAATATTTATAATTTCGGATGACATAGTGTTTCGGATGGTTTTTGAAGGAATAGGTGGCATTATTTTCCTGTGCCAGCGCATAAAAACATTTGTCAAAATCACACTGGCTTAAAAAAACCTTGAGACGAAATGAGTCCCGTGCGTATCCTCTGAGATATCTCCATTTTACATGACCGACGTGTCCGGTGCCTATTCGGGGAACCGTAGGGGGCCAGTATTATTTGAACTTTGAGATTCGTGGAGAATGTATTTAAACGATTGAGATATTCCAAAAAGTCACGTAAAGTTTGAGATATCTCAGAGGATGATAATTCGAAACGAAAGCCCTTCGCACAAAGTTTCCGAACCCAAAACCGAGGGAAACAAAACTACTGTTATTATTGGGAATAACAGGAACCTGTGATTCCATTTCCGTGCGTTTATATCTGTTAAACGCAAATCTCAACCAATATTAACGGATGGGATTGGAACCTCAAGTTTTGTTATTCCTCAAAATAACAGAAGATTTATTTCCAAAACGGAGAGCTACAGGTACTGGTTTATAGAGACCCGTTCGACCCGGCAAGAAACATCTTTGCGTCTCCATCTCGTCAGTACCAACTACTAAGGCAGTGGATTTTGAATCTCATGAATTTGAAATTCATGCAAGCAATCGAGTTGCACTCACATGTACCCCTTCTCTTCCTGGGACTTCCTTCCATTTCCTTTCCATCTTTCCACTTCTCCTTCGGTCCTTCCTTTTCAATTCTTTCTTCGGTACAATCGGCTGAGCCATGGCGGTGAGAGGAATAGCTGCTTCTGTCGGCGCGACAGTTTTTCTAGCTGTAATAAATCGCGTTCTTTACAAGCTGGCGCTTGTCCCCATGAAGGGTTATCCTTTCTTCCTCGCTCAAGCTACTACCTTTGGGTATGTTTTGAAATTATGCAGTATGTGGGTTTATGTCGAATATATATGTTTTTTTGGGCTGCCAGGTGTTTGATTAAATGCCAAAGAGAAACGATCTTTCAAAATATGTATCATATTTGATATCTTTCAGGTCAAATTTGAAATACGTAGTATTTGCTTGTTCTTTGCTTATGTGAACATATTTAATTGACAGAAAGATGGAAAATATTTATCCTTAAACATTTGGATAAGATAGATTGCAGTTTAAGATTACCACACCTGTTAAGTCTGGTAATTTGTATGGTAAAGTGTGTACTACACTGAAGGGCCTGAACAGAGATGTACACTTTTACCTACGTATTCCGGCTTATATGAGTACTCATTAAGTATCAGCACGAGCCAGGTTATGTACCTCGATATATCATGGGTACTGTTAGTACTAGTCTTTTGGATAATTTTTTAATTTTTACAGTGATAACTGCATAACCTTCAATACTTTCTTTGGTCATCACAGGTATGTGGCAGTATACTTCTCTATACTTTTCTTAAGATATCGTGCAGGGATAGTTACTAAGGAAATGTTGTCACTTCCCAAAGTTCATTTTGTGCTAATTGGTGTATTAGAAGCCCTTGGTGTGGCTTCAGGCATGTCGGCTGGAGGTAAATACTTAATGCTGTTTAAATTTTCAATTATCATTGCAGACAAAAGTTGTAATTTCTTGCACAAATTAATAATAACTTGCCTGAAGAATAACCTTTTGTATTAAAATTCCAAGCAGCTATGCTACCTGGGCCAGCCATACCTATTTTGTCTCAGGTAACAAACTAATTTCAATTCATTTTAGCTTTGTTTTAATATAGATATGTTGTAGACATCTGTCCCAGTACATATATTAGTCCATAACCAGTAAAAGACAAAAACTTGTGGTGCTTAAATCATACTGGCAACCAAAGGTACACTCGTCCACCAGTATGCTTTTAATACATGGAAATCTTTTAGGTATCAGGATATCCTGGTAGTTAAAAAAAAATGATGGTGAGAGCATGATCTTGAGTATATCTCTGAAATTTCTCTTCTTTCTAGATGAAGAAAATAATGTAGTTATCTGGTGAAAAAAATGCAGTCTTTCTTGGTGTGGCAAATTATATTCTCTATCCTATTTTTGAGGAAATCGTATTCTCTCAATCAACTTTTGGGCTGCTTTCTTGTCATTTCTGGTGTCATTATAGCCGTCACAAGGTATCAGTTGTTTTTCCAGGAATAAGATTTAGTTTTCTTGTATTTTATTTTGTCTTACCAAAGGTACTAGCTTTCTTTACTAGTACACATTTACTCCCAGCAATAGGTTCAGGCTTGTTCAACTGGATACTCCATGATTAATTCATTGCTTTGTAACTATGTGCAATTTTTGTGTGATTGCAGTGGGTCTGACGAGGGTCGGCTTTTATCAAATGTTAAATTCATATGGCCAATGATGATGATCGGCTCTTCTGCATTGCAAGCTGGCGCTTCCATTCTCAAGGTCTTATAGAAAAGCTTGTTACATTGTGTACATTTATGCAATTTAATTATCTATCTGTTGGATTTAGTTGGAAGATTCCAGTTTCTAACAACCATCTTTCTTTCAGGAGTTTATTTTCATTGATGGAGAAAGACATCTTAAGGTTAGTTGATAGAATGTTTTTATAACGGACATATGCTGTGAAAAGGTTGGAAGCAATTTAGTTACATATTGTCCTTGCAAAAGATGTTACAGCTGATCCGCAGGATACTATCTGTTTAAGTATCTACTATTTTGTTTGTTTTACTGTTGAGTTGCTAGTGAGGGTAATTAATGCTTCAACAATAAAAATTGTGACCCTAAAAACTCAAGAAAAAAAGAAAAACCTAGTCAGAATCAGCTATGTAATCAACTTAATCCTGTACCAGTCAATTCTGGTACTAGTACCCCCAGGACGAAGTGATACCATAGTGCAATGCCAATATTATGGAATTGTCTTAGCCCCAGAATGATCTAGCATGGTTTTAATAACCTCAAAACTTTAAGATATTATATATGATGTTTAATTTTCTGAAGGCAATTTGGTACTAAGCTAGAAATATTTTTCGAAATATAACTTCTGTATATACTATTTACACAGGGAAAACGGCCAGACATATTTGTGGTTAATTCTTTTGGCTCGGCCTTTCAGGTGGTTCTTTTACATGCCTAGTTGACTCTGATTATATCTTATCCTTTGTTATAACATAGGAAAGAACTATTGTACAATTTGATAGATTGTACAATTGACGAATGTGGCAAAAATATGTACCTATACTTTCTTTGGTTCTCTAATACAATCAAGGTGTACCATAGCAATCACATTTTACAATTACCAGTACATTGTGAAACATTGGATTTGGAAAAACCACTTCCTAAAAATCTGGAAAAAGAACAACTGAGGTGAAACAGCAGTTGAGGAACCCCACATAGCATCCTTCATACACTGAACAGAAGAAAAAACAAAGTTTCATAGCAATTACCACTTCCTGGTAAAGTGGTAATTGCATCTCATATAATTGTCCTTTAAGGGGTTATGTTGCAAGTAAGTCTTTCTAAATATAATTTTTGGAGTTCAAATATTAAGTTTCAATTTGCAGGCTCTTTTTGTCTTTCTTCTTTTGCCATTTCTTTCAAACTTGAAAGGAATCCAGTTTGGTGATCTGCCAGAATACATTACTGATGGGGCATCATGCTTCTTAAATACTGGTGATGATCAAATAGGTAAGTTTAACAGGCACCAGTTTCTGGTATCTGTATCATTTCTCCTCTAGTTCATTCATGAAGCCAAATAAACAGAAAAATAACAAGAAATAAAACCTTAAAAAAATACTTTGATTTTATACAATTAGGTGCTTCTATTTTACTGAAATGTTTTTAATTTTTCAGCATGTGATGGAGCTCCAATTCTTCCTCTATTATTCATAATAGCAAACATGACTTTTAATATATCACTGCTAAATCTTGTGAAGATGTCATCTGCCTTAGTTGCTTCCCTTACGACTGCATTAGCAGGTCCTTTCTTTCTCTCCCCCTTCCTCCTCTTTGCACAGCATCCTCCCTTCATGATTCTGATAATTTTCTATATTTTCCTTGCAATTTTTATCTGCAGTGCCTATATCAATCTATGTTCTCTCTCTTCCATTACCATACATGCCCCATGGCTCAAGATTAAGCACCTCATTTGTACTTGGTGCTTCGGTTTTGTTACTCGGGTTGATTTTATACAACCTTCCAAAATCAGCTAAGCAGCGGAAAAATGAATAACTACATAGGTAGCTCAATTCACCATATTTCTCTGGAATAATATATTGTTTTTGACTTTATTAATTTTTGCAAGCATTTTTTACGCTGGGAAATGTAGGTAGGTAGGAGCGAGCAAATATGAAATAGATATAACAGTTTTTTCATGGGAATTGATGTGATTTTTTTTTCTATTGTTATACAAGAATTGTTTTTTTTTTTTAATAATATCTCATCTGTACAGCTACACAATTCAGTCATTTTTTATATTGTTCAGTATATGCTGTTGTTATACTCATGTATCATGGTCCTATGTTAGTGTGGTTAAAATGCAATTATTTCTGTGATGTGCCTTGACAAACTTTATTCCATGCTTCATTAATGCATAGTTTAACATATGCTGCACGGTGGCAAATTAGGTAACTAAACTGCAACTGGGGTTTAATTTATTTAAGATTGACCTTGCCAAATTGTATCTCTGGTACCTGTTAGCAAAATGAGCTTTCGAACAAACTGGCAACAATTATGATTTGTCATTGAATTGATAGGCTATGAATCTGGGTTTCCCTTTTACAAAATAGCTGATGAGCACATGGATATTTCATTATTTAGGAGACACTGATACTGGGTGGATCCAAAGGTCAGAAACTCTGTAAGAGGGATCATTCTGGGGGTCTGTTAGTTGTTACTAAATATTCGGATTACCCGGTCACAAAGAGAACTGAAAATTACAATTTGAAGTTCCTTCTGCCACTGCCCTAATCCATGAAGGCAACCACATAACTGACAACCCCTCAAATGGCCCTGCTGGATTCGAGCAATCTGCTACGAAAAATAACAGATCCAAACAGTAGCTTGAGATCCAGAATATAGTACTTTGTAAGAATGTTAGTTGCGGAACAAAATCTTCCATTCCCTCCCACGAGCAGGGGTGGACCCAATTAGATCTATAGACTTGGACCAACTTTGCCCTCCACCCCTGAAATTTTATTTTTCCTTTGAAATTTTGATTTTTAATTAGAGTTAAAATTAGAATAAATTTTCTGAATTCTGACCGGTGATTAGAAGTTAGACTGTCGGAAATTAAAAGTCGGAGCATTGAAAATTATAAGTTAAAGCACTATTTTTTTTTTTATCTAGTATCCAATTAACTAATGAGTTTGAACCTAATTAACTATTCCCCCTCTCTCCCCACTCCCACGAAAATCCCTGCCCACTGGACTTCTTTTAGGCCTAACATTGACTCAGCTGCAATGGCCATTTAAACAATGCTGGTTCCTTTACATGCTTTCATGCAAAAAACAAAACAAAAAAATTACTTAGGGAATCACATTTAGTTAGTCATCTGCATGTGGACTTGCATGCCAATCCCGAAGTGGAATGCACAACAATCTCAAGAACGGATTCGAATCCTGAAGCAATCCCGAGCAAAGGATTCAAACCAGACAGTCCCGATCCAAAACCCAAAAATTGGATTACTTCAGGGGATCCTGACAACAGGGGTAAAGACTAGAGAGCAGAGAACCGCTGGAACAAAGGACAGTTGTAGAAACTATCTAATATAAGAAAGCTGCTGTTGTCTAGGTGCAGGTTAAAAGTAAGATCTCGCTGTATAACACTAAACATGATAACTGCGGTTCCGCATCATCTACCAGGAATATTTTCACTTTAATAGGTTATATGATATGCACCTACCTTTTACCTGTTTCAACTTCTTTGAAAAAAAATATTGACAGAAGTTGCCAAGAAGTGTTACATTAAATTAAGGTGCCTGTTACATATATGGTTACACTCCATACAGGAATTACATCAAAATGCCCTTGCCCAAGGTGTTTTCTAATGGTATTGCAACCACAACTTTGCCTCCTGCAATGTCTGCCAGAATTTCTAATGGTAAAACTAAGTCCAAGTTTCTAGTGTATCAGTAAATACGAGCAGAAGCATTGCCTAAGTCAAAAGAAAAGGCCCAATATGCAATGATTTAAATCTAACAAAAGTTACTTCAAAAATAATTTACCAAATTGTAATATTAAACCAATCACACAAAAACACACTTCAAAAGCATCCAAACATAAAAGGTTATACCTATCATACGAAATCTAAATTCTACAGGAGTGATTGGAAGTCTAGTATGGATAAATCATAACCCATGAAACAACTAGGCATCATATTCCCCCACAGAAAACTTGTTCTCTGGGTAGTAGACGGCAACAACTTGGTTTCCACCAAACTTCCTCCCATGTAGTCCTGCCCTTGCTTTTGACGCCCCATCAGTGTCTTCAAACTCAAGAAATACCTACAAGAAAACATAAGGCTAGCAAGATATATAGACAATGCATAGAATATGTTCCCAAAATACACCAGATACTGGATTTCAAGATTTACAATACTATACAATATACAATACAACTTTGTCGGGACCACTTAAAATCAAGCTTCAACCAAAACTACAGCTAAGAAATACTACAATGGAAATGACAGAAAAGAATTTTCAAAAAATATTGTATTAAAAATGCATCTCCTATACACTGACCTTTCCAACACCAGGAAGCTGCTGGCCATCAGGACTCGGTCGGGGTATGACAACCTTCACCAGTTTACCTACACAAAAAGAGAATAATAGAAAAAAAAAAACATCATATCGACAATAAACAGAGTTACAGAAGTAACTAGAAAAATAAATGATCTCCAAGAAGTTAAGAAGCCCCCATTTTGATTTGTATCAATGGCATATAGTGGATTATAAAGATGACTGTAAAAACAAACAAAGGAAAAGGAAACAAAACACTAGTTCAGTAGGGGGAGGTCAAAGCAAAACTGCAGAAGTAGCTGACACTAAACTGAGAATAAAACAAAAGTTACCATATTTTTCGCCTTCAGTCCTCATATCCTCCATTATATCTTCATACTCTTCATCATCTCTTAGTTCATCAGCACTGACTACCTGAGTCAAGCACACAACTTTTGTGGGGACGACTCCCCCTTGAAAGACAAGTTTCTGCTACAAGAGTAAGGTATAATTTGTGTCAATAAAACAATGAAAGTAGGAGTTGCATCAGTTGAAAACCAAATTATCTTTTAGTTTTAATGATTAAGTTTAACCTGCATTGAACTAGAAGGAACTAGAAGGAAAAGTTGTTACCCCGGCAAAGGACATTACAAATTCTAATCAAAACCATTTTTTTCCTTAATTTGGCTCAGCATGCTGCTTCTCAACTTAGTATAGCCACTTTTCTATCTTCTTTTTTATCAAATTTATACAACCTTTTTTTTTCTAGAACAATCAGTTGATCTTTTCATCTATCCTATCTATTTTGATATGAAATACCTTTTCTCTTTAGGTGCACAATTTTCAATGTAATAATGGCACCCCCTCCGAAAATCAAATTCAAGAAATCCAAACTATAACAGGTAACGAAGTATGACATTAACAAAAATCTAACCTGCAAAGCAACTTGTTGCTGAGCCTGAAGAAGGATGTTCTCCTGCTCAGGGCGGGGCTGAAGTTGCCCCTGGTTGGCTCGTCTGACAGTAAGAGTCTTGTCCCCCATCTTAATCCCATTAAGTGCTGCACACGCAATATCCGTCACAGACAGATCCTGGTACACACAAAATGCATACCCCTTTGAGTTCCCCGTCTCTCTGTCCTTGACCAGGTCGAACCCTCTTAATGGACCGAATGACTCAAGGAGCTCCCTCACTTGGGCCTCAGTAAAGTAATAAGGAAGCCCACCAACAAAAATGCGGTCAGGACCTTCAAGACCACTAGCAGAGCCAGGGCTCAGCCCAACAGCAGCTAGGTTTAGGTTCGGGTTTGGTTGGCTCGGTCCCAGTGCTGCAGCTAGTGATGGGTTGTAGTCGGTTGGCCGCCTCACTTTAACCGGAGCACCCTGAAAAAAAAAATAGTGTTAATCTGAAAGTTCCAAGCTGTCACCCAAACAAAAATTGCAATCTCAAGTACACCCAGAGGGGCTAGCATCTCTGATAACCTTACATGAAGTACTACCGTGTATAACTCTCCAATCCCATTTTTTAAGTACCCAGATCATTTCCAACATCTTTTGTTTACGCTAATAGTTACAAGAGCAAATTTAGGTAAATTTTCATTGAAGTAGAGGTCACAAATAAATATTTTTACGTATTCTAGTGGTACATGTCATAATTGTATGTTCAATTTTGCGTCAGAACGTATTATACATTATTGGTTTATCCAAAGATGCTTGTGAAAATAACCATTGCATGGACAAAATGAATGCCCAAAAGACAGACCTCAAAAATTATTCCATCCAAGGCCATAGCATTGCTTGCTTCTTCAACAGATC
This sequence comes from Carex arenaria, assembly GCA_964058825.1. Lineage (NCBI taxonomy): Eukaryota > Viridiplantae > Streptophyta > Magnoliopsida > Poales > Cyperaceae > Carex > Carex arenaria. The sequence goes on along the minus strand of CAXKVW010000001.1, from coordinate 1,386,674 downwards.
TCATCTCCACAAAAGCAAACTTCTTGTCATGGTTAATATACACATTTAATACAGCATCACCTGCACATATTAGAAACAAGTTTAAAACAACATACTGAAAAAAGGGAAAATAACAAGTTTAGAATAAAATAATAGAACCAAAGAACTAACCTGGACCAGCAGTGTTCCCTCCAATAGCATTCATTACCTGGTTAAAAAAGATAGCCACCGACTTCCAAAAGAAAATAAAAAGAAATGTCAGTCAAAATCAATGATTACTTGATTAGGAAACATGAAGTGCGCCTATTTTTTTATAATGAACCACCACAAACCCTAATCCTGTATGCATTGCCCAAATACTAGCTGTATGCATTGCCCAAATACTAGCTGTATGCATTGCCCAAATACTAGCTTTTCTTATCCTAGGATAACCATACTGGATCACAACTGATCAGGCACAGGCAGGCACCTAACATGGAACACCATCACTGCTTTTGTTTAACAGCAGATGCCAATTCTATCAATTTAGAAGTACAGACCCTAGCCTGCCATCAACTCTCTTATATAAAGGTAAATGTATAATTCTAATCTAAAATATTAATATGTAAATAGTAAAAAAAAGGATACAAAATGGAATATACCTGCTCATTAGCAGTTGGGGGAAGGCCACCAACATATACACGGCGTGCATGGCGCGTTGCCTGTTGAGTCATTGCTTGCACTGGCATCATTTGAAGAGCAGGAAACTGCATAAAATTAAATACAAAATATTAGCAAGAAGCATTGAAAATTCAATTAGACCGGGAAAAGGCAGGCTGACTAACATCAAAGAATGGATAAGCCAACTATTTAATCAGTAAAGTAAAATTGGCATGTTAACTCAAAATAGTAAAGTTAACAAACTCAAAGCTATACTTAGGTAGGTATGAAATAACATCATTTTATTGAGAATAAACTGTTCGGTTGTTAGTAAAGTTCTTGAGTATTGCATGAATATCTCTGTATAATCATAAAGCAACTATCGTCTATCGTGACCATTACTGTATGCAAATGGGCATTGGGAATATGATCCCATACTCCTCCTCACTTTCAAAAAGAACTTTCCAAAACTTAATAAGCAATGCAGACAGCAAAAATGTCATTTAGGTCATCAAAAAGTGAAGTACCTGCCCAGGCAAAGAAAGCATATTGGGAAGCATTCCTGGAAGAGTAGGGACAGCAGGCAGCTGACCTGTACATTCAGCTACCATTAGAACACATTCAAACTACTAAAGGTATATGGAATTACTGTTGAGTCATTACCGTACTCGTTTATTTGACACATGCAAATATGCAAACAAATAGAAGCTACCTGTCCTTAGGGATGGTCCATTCTACCCCCCAAAATTTAAATTAAATAGTTGATTATAACTATACAACATTATCGAATAGAAATGAAAAGATTTAAAATGCTCCAACAAGACAATTGAAGATGATAAAATTGCACGCCAGCTAACAAGATTTATTTTACCGAAATGCGTCAGATACCTCTCAACTTGTATAAAATAGCTTAGTCGGCTCACACCCCATTAGTCAGCACAGTTGGGGCAAAGTGGGGCCCAAGACTTGTCTTCTTAGTACCACATTTATATACAAAACAAACAAAAAGAAACAACACCACAAACAAACAAAACAACCAAAAGATTGTTCAGTAATCTGGTATAAGGCCACAAAATTGCTATAGAATGTAAGTGAAAACATAATAACAAACCATCCTCACATTGTTAAATCTTATCTAATTTTGATGTGCTTTTAGCTTACCAATAACCATGTGGACATCTCAACATATTTCCATCCTACATGATACATTGCAGCACTGCAAAAAGGGTAAAACAAATGAAAACGAAACAAAAATTGTACTTGTACCTGGGACAGCAGCTGCAGCAGTTGGGAGAATTGAAGAGGCAGGTGGTGCCATGTCAAAACCACTTACCCGCTTGCTGTGAAATAAATTAGTTAGAAAATACTGAACAGTACATAGATTGCTACATAATAATTTAACAAGCTTTAAAAAAACGACCTATAAATTTCAATATATCAGAGATATTATACTGTAAAAAAGAGGTATTCTTAAAAGATGGTACCCCTATAGCATAGCCGTCCCACAGCTATTCCCTTACCCTTTTCAAAACTTGCCAATTGCCAAAAAAGGAAAAGAGGAAGGAAGAAGTTTTCCTCGTTGCAAAACTATAGCAAGTTCTCACTATTCTCACTGTATACTCCAAAACATGATTATTCTAGTTCATCAAAGCCTCCACAGTATTCAATAATTTAGAAGTGGCAGCTCCCAGATCTATGTTGAACCTTACAGAACCAAATGGATAAATCCTTAAACAAGATAACCACGATGCGAAAGGTACTAACCTCTTTGAGTGAGAGCGCGACCGGGACCGGGAGCGTGATCGAGACTTACGTTCGGATCTTTCTCTTGATCGGGATCGGTGCCTCCTATGACCATCTCTACTTTTCTCGCGATCTATACGCCTGTTTAATTGACACACATAGTTCAACATATATACATGGTGTGTGTTAAGTAAAATCAATTGTGATCGAAAATAAATCTCCATACCTGTGGCGGTCATAATCATCTCTATCCCGGTCTCTGTGGTGGCGATCACGGTCACGGTCACGATCACGGTCTCTATCACGGTCCCTGTGATGGCGCTCTCTATCCTTGTCTCTGTCGCGATCCCTATCTCTCTCCTTATCCGTTTCCCTGTCTCTTTCTCTACCCTTATCTCTTTCTTTGCCTCGTTCCCTGTCCCTGTCACGATCTTTTTCCCTTTCCCTCTCTCTGTCCCTATCCCGGCTCTTAGATGAACTTCTTTCACGGGACACAGTGTCGTGCTGAAAACAAAAAGGAGAAAACAAAACATCATAACATTTTCATAAAAATAAAAAGGCATTAGCAGCTTTAGCACAGATGGGAGTTTAACAGTTTCAGTATGTTAAAAACACTATAGATCTTTGAAGAACCATTTAAACAACACTTGCTCCTTAATCATATTTATTAATAAACAAATCAAGAGGCGACAATAGAATCGGGAGTACTTTATTAAACTGTGGATTCCAGTTCAATCTCAAAAAAAAAAAAAATGCCCCCAAATATGCTACTTCAATTCAATTGATATAAATGAAATCAGATCTTTACTGCATCCTACTGCTACTAACATAATTTCACCCAGATACAACTCAATCAAATCTAGTTTTCCCTTTCACTCAACTCCGTGGGGACTTAATCTGATTCAATTAATATTTAAAAAGTCTTCATCTACACTTTTGAGAGTTCAATTTACACGCAACCTATTTATTTTACACACTGGAACAACTACAACATCAAATAGAAAAATCTCTTAGATTGCGACCATGAGGATATAAAGAGGCACATGAACATATCGAAACTAATCTCTAGACACCTCGAATTTAATCACAATTCAAGATAGACAAAGAAAATACCTGGGATCTGGAATCGGCGGCACGTTCCTCGTAACCTGGAGGTTTCTCATCTTGCGGAGAACCCACTGCGAATTCATCGTAATCGGTGCCGCCACCGCCACCGCCCCCGTTGCCATTCATATCATACCTTTCACTGTAATCCGTCATACTTCTCTCTATAAAACCTAGCTGCCTCAATTTTGTACCTGTCGAACGCAAGAAAGAAGAAGTAGAAAACCCTCGCCTAGGTTTTTGACTTGCGAATCCTGCAACTTCTTACCTCTGCGGCTCTTGTCTAGGGTTCCTGAAGTCTGATTTATCTGCATTAACGCATCATTTAAGTTTAATTGATGACTGTCCGATCAAAATTCAGGCCTATCCGTCACAAGCCTGTAATGCATGTATTCTTTAATATTCATGAGGATTTAAATTAGACGGTTTAGATTGAACCTTAAAGTTTGAGTTAACTCAGAATATATGAATTCGGGATCCAGACGGTTCAGTGGGCCCACTAAACTTGAGCTAATCCACAGGCCTGTCGGTGGAAGCCTGTGAGGCTTCTGGCCTTTAGCAGGCCTTCAAATTATTTACGACCGAATTTTATTTTCATTTTTTATTGCTTTGGGCCTTTGGCAATACAGCAATTGTGACGTAATTGTACTTTCATTTCGGTGAGATCCTATACGTAGGGGTGTAAACGGAGCGGATAATGCTGATACCATATCCATATCCACATTTCAATGAGCGGATATATATACATATATCCGGATACGGATAGCAAATGGATATCAAAATGTAAAACCAAATCTATCTTAAACGGATACGGATACAGAGCGGATACGATTACGGATTCAGAACGAATAATTATCGGATAATTGAGTTATATGAACTTTAAGATATAATAATAATTAATAAAGTTTAAATATGAAAATAAATGAATAATTGTAAGTTGATGGAGAGATTGATATTAGAAAGATTGGAAATATAAGATATTCCATTCATATAATATATAAAGAAAATAAAGAAGTAGTACACAAAATATAGTGTGGTGTAGTGGTTTGTAGTTTGGGAGTTTAAATCTCAATCCCATAGGGCATAGGTTCGAACCCCAGTGGAACAAAATTTTCTTTCTTTTAAGATAACGAGTCCGAAAAAAATAATGGGTAGCGGGTCCGAAAGATATTCATACCAAAATAAAATGAATTCGGATACATGCAGATATCCGCTCCATTTAGGATTCACGGATATTATCCGAATCCGTATCCGGAACAATTGACTATACATAGAAATTATCTGGATCCGTATCCGGAATTATCTGAATCCATTTAATCCGGATACGGATCTTGCTCGGATTCGGAGCGGATTATCTGGCTCCGTTTTCAGCCCTACCTATACGGCGTTTTTAAATGGTGTTTTTAAATGTGATTTTGTTCAGGAATGTGAAAGATGTATATGCAGAACTATATATGTGTTTACTATGAGTGGTTAAATAATATACATAAAATAAAATTAGTATATAACACAATAGTGTTATACTGTTAGTCTAGTAGTTTGTGTTCTTTACTACACTTTTATAGGACATGAGTTTAAATAACACGGGATAGAGATGTTGAAATATACCGGATACTTTAATTGAAAATAAAAATAACATGCTTAGAAAATATTGAGACATCCCAACTTATCATCAGGGCAATTTCTATTCTTTAACCATAATATTTCAATTTATGGTCAATGGTATTTCATCCTGTCCAATAACTACAATACATATTTCCATATTATAAATAAAAATACATACGGATTCACTTATAATATTTGTAAGTTACATATCTTACAACAATTTAATTTTGTGATTTTCAAAATCTAAACAGTTGATCCAACTCGTTCAACATAATATCTATATCAAAATGTGCTTGGAGATTAAATTTTACATTTTTTTTAATTTATTTACTATTTATTAAGTATTTTGCAAAACTTTTATTTCTAGACAATTCTAGACTATTGAAAAATAGCAGTATTGTAAAATCATTAATAAATAGTAAAAAAAAATCAAAAAATGTAAAATTTGATCTCTAAGCATATTTTAATATAGATATCATGTTAAACAGTTTGGATAAACTGTTAAAACTCTGAAAATCAAATTGTTATAAGATGTTATAACTTACAAATATTGTAAGTGGATCCCTCCTCTACATAAATATTGTTCTGACTTCTGATTTCAAAAGGAACAAAATCAGCAAAGTACAACAATGTAACATAGATACTTTCTAAGTATCCAATATGTCACTCTTTTACAGCTCTCATCTCTCCATGACTCTCAGTGTAGATATAAATTTTTCTTTTTGAAAAAAAAAATTATTACTACTATTAGTGGTACCAATATTACTATTAGTAATACTACCACTATTATTATTTTTAATATTATTTTATTACTATCTATTGCATCTTGAGACTACAATTTGATTTTATTTTTAGCCTACTTTAATAAAAGGATATGTTTCAAACAAAATTTTTGTTGGAAGATAAGGAACCCAATCTTTTTTTTCTTCTTTTTTTTTACTTTTTATACAAATTAAAGTAGAACCAAATTTTGGACATGCCTAATTAAGGAGACCAAAAATGAAGTTATTTGGGTAAGTCTATCTGACTACTCTTTGCCAAAAGGCAAGTATGATTCTTTGTTTAAGGTAAATTAAGGTGATCCCACTATGATGCATGTAACATGTTGCTTTGATCATGTGCATGAAATACTTGGTATGGGCCACAAGAAGCATTGATACTGCTTTCTATTCTTTTAAAAAGAGATGACTGCCCAATTTCTAATTAAGTACAAGACATGGTTTCATGAAAAGGGATTAGGCCATTCCATCCTTTCATTAATTGATGAAATATCATAGTTCTAAATAGCTAGTTACAGCTACGTAATAGCTGCGCTATAGTTTTTTCAGACGTCAAAAGCTATAATGCTATTAACTATTTTTATTTTATAATGATTCTAAATAATTGCTATATAGTACGTGCTATAATTGCTATTTAGAACCTTGTGAAATATATATAAATATATTTATATTGTATATTAAAAGGTACAATAAAGATATAAAAAAAATGAGGAAGATTTCAACTTGAAATGTTTCCTTATCCATCCAATAGGAGATACTGTTGCACATGGCAGCAAATCTCAAAAGTTGTAATGGTAAAGGAGATGGCACTTTCAAATGATTAATGATGTGATCATATGAACACTCATGTTTACTTCTCCTCATCAACTTATTATACGTATTAAATATAAAATAGCCTATTAAATTAACATGAGAATGTAGCATGACTTTCAAGAACTAATAAATTTAAGTGGGAGCTGAGGTAAGGGGTAATTAAGATGTTGATTTTACTACGAGGCAAAATATATAGGTGTTCATCAGATCCGGTTTAATTTATTTAAAAAAAAAAAACCGAGGTAGTTCGGATTAAACGGTTCGATTTTTTTTTGTTAAATGGATCGGTGCAGTTTATTTTTTAGAACCCGTTTAATTATTCTGTTCGGTTTTAAAAAAATTAGAATCAGTTAGATCGAATCGATCGAAATTTTTAAAACTATCCCCTGTCCAAACCAAGCATTTAGAGAAAAATGAAAAATTACAACATAAGTGGTAATTTTTATAATTAATCTTCTTATTTCGGTTCAATTGAACAAATCAAAATCTAGTTCTATTCAGTTTTAGTTCGATTGGTTTGATTGTACTTTTAAAAACCGAATAAAACTTTAATTTATTTGTTTTATTCAATTTTAACCGAACCGAATCCATGAATGTCTTAGAGGCAAATATTGTATTTTCTATGAAATGCGCTTCTATGTTGAAATCACAATGTATTTTGTAATGTTTTCTACTTCTCCTTTTTCAACAAGAATATAGTTAGTGAGACTAAGCCAGGAAAAAAAAAATTCACTATTATAGCATGAACAATTTGCTATGGTAGTTTTAACATACATACAATCAAATCATTTGATATATTTAAAGTAGTACTCCAACGAAAATTATATAAATTATAGGTTTCTACATTATTTAAATAAGATATGTATCAAATTTTAATTTGATAATATAATTAGCATTCCATCAAACAATTTCAACTTTTAACGGTTGTGTTTTAATGTTTTTTTATGGATGACCAATCATGTCCCAAATTTGACTCGAATTTTATATACACTATTAAAAATGAAAAAAAAAAAACACATCTATAATTCAAATTGTTTTAGTTGAGCAATATTTTTTTAAGATATCAAATACATGAAAATAAAGCTGCTAACTCTGTAATTCCGATCCCAACCGTGGTCTTTCTCGAGATGTGTGTATAAAAGCTTACTTTTCTAGGAATGTTTTCGAGATCCGTGTACAGAAAAATTTGAACGGCTGACCTCGAAATTTCAGAATCTTATAATTTCTTTCAGAATTACAGCAGATTTTGACTCCAAAGACATATATATGACTTTACAATAGAATTATCCTTAACTATGTCTATATATGACTTCTTCTTTTTTTGGAAATCACCCCTTTTATAAAAATTAAAAAAGAAACTACAACCCTTCCCCTCATAATAGTTTCTTGCTTGAGTTAACAAAATTGAAGTCTTGTGCAATACAATTATTTGTTTAAAACATTTAATTTGCTGTCCTATAATCTTTTCATGGGATTCACAATGCAATTATAATACACATAATTATAATCAAATTTCTTTGTACGCAATTATATAGACATGAATTAAACAATAAAATAATAAATTTGTGTGAATATCATGAATTTGTGTGATTTAAAATTCCATGGATAAGGTTGCGTGTAGAAAAGAAGAAATCATCCAAGTTGTTGCCAGAACAAGTCCAGCCCAACCACAGGCCACAGCATGCAAAGGATTAAACATGGAGTATATTATTTATTATATTTGTGACCCAAGCCGAAATTTTTATGTGTACCATATTCAAAAATAATAATAAACCAAAAAACCACAATTTTTGAGAATTTTGAAATCTATCATGTCTGCCAAATTAAATAGCGGACCAAAAAATTAAGGTCCGCCAATTAATTTGACGGACACCATACTGGATCCGCCAATTGAAAATGCGGACTTTTTTTTTTACAGCTAACACCAAAAGTCAAATATAACTTCAATTTAATTGGAGGATTCGGATGAAGTCCGAAGGTGTCCTGAATACAAACAAAAAGTAATGATGATTGTTATATTAAAATATAATTTTATGTTAAAAGTGGCTTAAAATGAGTCAGAACAAAAAAGATGGTCCGCCATTTAAGATGATGGACCCCAGACTGTGTCCACAACTTTGATGGGCGGAATTACCCTTCCGTGTCCGTCCATCAAAACTGCGGACATGACACTTTTCGAAATTCTCAGAAAAAATGGTTTTTTGGTTTATTATTTTTTCAATATGGTATAAATAAAAATTGCGGTGACCCAAGCTTTCAAGATTTACATAAGAATACAATTTTAAGTTTGGGACAAAATTACCACATACCTCTATATTTAGTTGCAAAATAAGAATAATTAGAATAGTCAAATTAAAAATAGCTATTGTTTGTCTTATTAGAATAACCAATTTTCAAAATACTTAGGAATAGCATATTCTAATAAGACAAAAAAATTGGATTCATTATTCTAGCTATTATAACGTAACCAAACATTAGATAAGCTATTCCGAATAGTCTAATGTTAAAAATAATATATTCTCAATCCAACCAAACATATTACTTCCTGACAATTGGTTACCAAGACATTTTATTTTGACAATTACCTCTTAAAATTTTAATTTGGGATAATTAGCCATTGGTTTCTCGATGATAAATGGTATAAAACATACATAATTTTATTGTTAATAATTGCACGTTTCTGATATTGGAAGACACAAGATGGCAAAGAGGTTACTCAAATTTAGGGGAAAAAATGTAGAGAAAAAAAATATACAATTTAAGTGCAACTAATGAGTTTTTATATTGTCTTTTATATGATAAAATTTATTCTTTCCCGAAATATTATTTTTTGAAAATAAATAAAATTCTAGTATGATTTATTAATGCAAAACTAAAAAAAAAATTATTTTTCAACTGTCGATTTGAAACGATATAAAGTTTCCAAATTATTAAATAACTTCCATAAATGAAAAATTGCAAAGATATTCTCTTCATTTTCTTTTCATAAGTTAACGATATTAGCTATTTAACGGCTAGATTTAATTATCATAAAGTAAAAATTTGAAAAGAAAATTATCAAATTTAAAAGTAAAATAAAAAAATATTGTCATGACTTAAAAAGTTTCTACAAAACCATTCCGGTCTCTTTGTGACTATTCTATTTTTGCACTGGTGGCTTTTGCAATGAGATAAGTTGTACTTTCCGAGTTTTAGAATTAAGTTCACAAAAAGTCTTGGTGAACTTAGGAACATTTCTCTTTTGACTAAATGATGATTTAGATTTAAAGATCCTACAGTTAAGGGTAACTGAAAAATCTTACTTTTAGATAAATATGATAGTGCAAGTTTGGTCACTTCTTCTATATTATCTCATTTCTAGAATGAGATTCTAAGTTATCATCTGATCTTTAATTTAGGAATTAATAGATAGGTTAAGGATAGTCAAAATACAGTCTTTTCACTTGACAGATGGTATGAAGAATGTGCATTATATTGTCTTTCTGCTGATCTTTTCAAAATTAAACATCTAACCCCACTTTATTGTCTCTGCTGCTTTCTCTACTTCTTCTTTATCACTAGAGTTCACCAGACAGTCAACTGGAATTTTACTTAATGAGTGGAATGATATGCTTCTTTCCATTACTTTTAATTGTATATTTAATTCCTCCTGATTCTATTACTTGGAGATGGTCTTCTTCTGACCATTTTACTTTTCATTCATTATGCTTATAGTTCGAATATGGAGGGTTCTCATATATCCAGTTTAATAGTAGAAAGTTCAAAATACCTCTCAAAATTAAAGTCTTTTTATAGTTACTTAGGAATAATTATATTCTTAACAAATTTACTTTAGCTAAAAGAGGTTGGCAAAAAAAATTTTGACCCAACTTTTCTTGGATATTTAACGGAGTTCTTTTTAGTTTTTTTTTTTGTTTGTAGTGGAACTCTATGCACAAAGGAATAATAAATATATATGAGTAAAGCTAAGATGTTCTTAAGTTCATCAAATTCTCTAGTGAGTTTTATTCTAAAATTTATCAGATTAACTCTAAACGTCAAATCCAAACTCTTAAAACTGGTCTATATCACGAGTGATGCATTTATATGTTAAATTTGTAAATTAATTTAACATAAAGTCAAGTAGTAAAAAAAATAAGAAAAATAAATGTCTTAAAATTAATTTATATATTTATTTACCACTTAACTTTTTAGTAAATTAATTTGAAAAATAATAAATTTGATAAGTAAACATCAATTATGAAATAAATCAATTTTAACAATTTGAATTCATCATTTTAAATTATTCAGATAGATTTTAAAGTTAAGTTTAAAAAATTCTTTTGTGAGCTTAAGAATAATCTAGTTCTACTTGATAAATACAAACGATCTAGAGGGTTCGAATGACTCGTTTCATGAAGCTAAAAATTAGTAGTTGAAAAACCACGTGTGGATGGCGGCTCGCCGGCTCCGGATGTACAGTTGGCACGTGTGAAGAAAAACTTTCCATTTCTCAGGTGATCTTCTGTGATTTTTTACATGTAATATATGTATAAAAGCAAGTCATTAGTTAATGACTCATCCGTCACATAGTAAGTTAGTAACAAGGTGCGGGTTTAAAACGCGAATAATCCGTGTATAAATGGTTTTAGGAATTTCCGAACAGAACCACGAATTAAACGTTTTTAAGAATTTATATAATGGTTTTAAATGAAATATAGGAACATTTTTTTTATTGTTTCTTGGCTTTAATCCCAACCAATTAGAGTTTTTTCCTATATTCATCATTTACAAAAATATACGATTTCATTGTACGAGTGAGTTTGCAAGTTCAAGAATAATATAATTGTAAGATTAAAGTTGAAAAACTAATATAATCAACAAAACTTTACAAAGATTGAAGAATATAAATTGTAATATCAAATAGATAAGTAAAGTAAATTTGAGATTGTTGATTCCAGTACCTATCTGTTCGGTATAGAAACAAACTGTTTGATAAGGAATTTATTGAAATGGATACAGTTATGAGACGTGACAATACAAAAGAATTATTCCATTTGACATCGGAACAAAATGTCCGTTTCAAGTCAGAGGACCCCCATTTGGTGTTATGTTCTGAACAAATACCATCCGTACTGTACGTTAATTGAGAAACACATAATTAGGGAAAATACACTATCTGTTATGTACAGACCTAAACGTATTGAACGAAAAGTGTAAAGTTAAAAGGCAAAATTCAAATTGCAATACTTTTGAACTATCCGTACCATACGGAAGATATGCCATTCGAACGGAATTGTTCAAATACCTACACTTGGAGCCCTCTCTATAAATAGAATGAATACCTTCTCTCTAGACTTAAGAAACCGTCTCTAATTTCAAAAAACAGTAATTATGTATTCTTAAGAGGTTCCTTCTTTAAGAGAGCTAAAAACTTTAATATTCTATTAATAATCTCAAATCCACTTAACTAATTTTCTCTAGATTTATTTAGAGTGTTGGTTCTTATGCGATAGAGTAGAGATCTACTTTAGTGCTCCCTTTTTTATAGTCGAGCGACTTCTCCGCTTGTAGGGCATTAAGAGGCTTGCCAGCTCGAGAATTTCCGCTAATATATAAACATAGTTGTGTGACGATTCTCTGCATAGGACTCTCCAGCTCGAGCTTCTAGGCTCAACTTTGTACACGAGTTAGGCCATTACTTTCTATCTTTGTTGGGCTTACGTGTGACGAGTTGTATCATTTCTTTTTGGGTAATAGGAAAGGGGCGCCGGTGAGATTGCTCTACCCCGGAGACGTAGGCATTTTACGCCGAACTCCGTTATTATCCCACGTGTCAAATTTCTCTAATCTCTACTATATTGCTTTATTTGCACACGCTTTGTTTGTTGATTGATTAACTTGTTAATTTAGAGTGTTAAATAAAAATACGCCTAAAAGTCTTTAAGACTATCTGTTCACCCCCCCTCTAGGTGTCGTTAGAGATAACAGAGTGGTATCAAAGCAAGTTAACTTGAATTAAGACGCACTTAATTTGAGTTTTCAAGATCTAAAAAATGGCCACCTCAAAATTAGAGACAACAAGCAATTTTGGAAATACCATAATTTCTAGTCTAGAAATCAAATTTGAGAATTTCCAAATTAAAATTGATGAAACCATTGATGATATGTATCGTAGACTAATGAAAATTAGAAATTAATCCATGGATTTGGGAGAGCCTCTTAAACAGCAATGTAAGCTCTTAATTAGCATATGTATTGCTTGCTTGAAAATTGATTTTCATAATTGTTGGTTTAATCTTAAAAAACTCGAAAATACTTGAGGTTAAATAAATCTATAGATTTAGTTTGTGAACGACTAATTTAAAATCAATTGAAATAACATAAAAGAGATGCTCAAGTGTACCGGAATTCTTTAATAAACAAAATTCAAATAAAATAGAATTTTCATATGATACTAATTTTTCTGATATTTGAAGGCTGTAGCGCTATAAAATAAGTGTAATGTTTAAAAATTTATGAAGAATCTCGTTTATACAATAATTTAGTATATAAAAGGCAATAATTATCAATAATTAGGGGAAATGTTGTTGTGCATTTTGGGCACATATTAAAATTGAAATCTTACATGGTAGAGCTACAAAAGGTTGCACGAAAAAAAAACAATAACAATACCTATCAAGTATCAATGCATCAAGGAACACCGTAATTCTCTTTATTTCTTTCTGGAATGGAATATGATTTGGTCCAAATGGCTTTGGACCGGATACTGTCCAAAGCCTCTAAAAATTACACAATTAAAGTCTGAACAGTCAATTTGAACCGCTCAATATGATTCCATATTAAAATATGCTTACATAACAAACTTTATCTTTTTTGGAAATTGTTTACTATTTTTTTAGATACGTACAACATCACTGTTTCTGAACAGTCCAAAAACAGTGATTTTGTACGTATCTAAAAAAAATAGTAAATTTTTTCCAAAAAATATAAAATTTGGTCTATGAGCACATTTTAATATGAAAATCATGTTGAACGATTCGGATCAACTGTTCAAACTTTAATCATACGATTTTTAGAAATTTTTGATGGTGTCTAGTCCAAAATCATTTGGACCCACCCTCATCAATACATAAAGAAATCAATTTGTGGAGGGATATACTGATATTGTCCCCACCTCTTGATTTTCTGACAAGCTTAAGTAGAGAGAGATGGCTCTGCATGCTCTCCAAATGTGTCCCCAATACTTCCCCAAGCACGCACAAATATGCCGACATTTTTATTAATATCCTACGTTAAATAAAAAGTTCAAAATGTGTCCACTTCTGGGAAGTAATTATAAATATGTCAAAATTAGTTAATTATTGGTCGGTTTTCAATTTTTTACAAAACCAGCAAATAGTTGACCGGTTATAAACTATTTTTTTTAGAAAATGTTATAATTTATTTATTTTTTATTAAAATATTAGAGATATTTTTATATATTTTTTTAAAATAGATAGAATACTATATAATTTGATTTATTAGAAAGATTGCAACAAATAACCCGGATCAATATTTTTCAGGCCGGATTTTTCGCTACTGTAAGAAAGATTAAAATATTTTTTGTGTACTATTAAAAAAATAAAAATGTTTTGAATCTGAGTTATTGATCCCGGTTCAAAAGTCACTTCTAAATAAATATATAAAATATTGTCGTATTTCTATTTTTGCAAAAAATAAAAATTTAATCTAACTTTTTTTTGTCAGATGTAATCATTTATTACTATTTTTTTTCAAAGTAGATACAAAATCTTATAAATTAAATGTATTAGAAGGACTACAATATTATTGGCCGGTTTTGAAAAAAAAATGAAAACCGACCAATTATCGGATGGTTTGGACATTTTTATAATTATTTCACATAAGTGAGCATATTTTTATTTTATTTAACATAGGATATTAATAAAAAAAATGTCGGCAAATATGTAACCAAGAAAATTGTACTGAATGGCAAATAAAAACATGAACTTTGAAATATACTTTAATTAAACACAATTTGGAATCAAATTGTCTATGTCAGACTGCGACAAAAAAGTCAATACAGGAGTAATGTTATGTGTAGGATGGATGGAATTTACCGTCATTTTTATCCATGCCCACTAACCCCTACATTTCCCCAACTCTGCCCAGAAATCTGAAATTTCGTCAAAAATGCCCAAACCGGCCACTAAACCCGCGATTTCTAATTTTTATTAGAAACCGGCGGTCTAGTAGCCGGTTTCTAATAAAAATTAGAAACCGCGGGTTTAGTGGCCGGTCGCTCAAAAAAAATAATTTTATATATACGTGTGCACTGTTCCGAAATTTCCTCACAATTCATTTCATCAAATTTCACACTATCTCTCCTCACATTATCTGTTTCTCCCAGATTTCTCCTTTTCTGCCTGCTTTTGCAAGTAAGTCCCTATATATTATTTTATATTATTCAGTAGGCCAAAATAGTTGTAAATTGGTACCAATTGTTATAAGTTGTTATAAATTTATTAGAAATTGCTACCAATTTTATAAATTGTTTAGAAATTGTTTAAATTTATTAGAAATTGCTAGAAATTGGTATAAATTGTTAAAATTAATTAGAAATTGCTATAAATTGTTTAGGAATTGTTTTAATTCATTAGAAATTGGTACCAATTGTTATAAATTGTTAAAAAATTTTAGAAATTGGTATTAATTGTTAAAAATTGTTAAAATTTATTAGAAACTGTTAAAATTTATTAGAAATTGGTACCAATTGTTAGAAATTGTTAAAATTAATTAGAAATTGCTACCAATTGTTATAACTTCTTATAAATTTATTATAAATTGCTACCAATTGTTGACTATTGTTATAATTTATTAGAAATTGGTACTAGTTGTTATAAATTGCTACCGTTTATCAGAAATTGTTAAAATTTATTAGCAATTGTTATAAATTGCTACCAATTCATTAGAAATGTACCAATTTTGTTCCAATTGTTATAAATTGCTACCGTTTGTTAGAAATTGTTATAAATTGCTACCAATTGTTATAAATTGCTACCGTTTGTTAGAAATTGTTATAAATTGCTACCAATTCATTAGAAATGTTAAATTTTTTTTTATAAATTAGGTAGTTTAGTATAGTTTAGTATAGTTATAAATTAAGGTATAATTTGGGTATAAATTATGGTTTGTTATAAATTAGGATATAATTTAGTATAGGTATCGAACTTGATAAAATTTTGTATAATTTCGGATAGTTATATAACTTAGCCTAATTCGAAAATAATGAGTATAAAATAGTATAATTAGCTCATTTTAGCTCATTTTAACGCGTTTTTACACAATTTAAGTTTAGGATGGCTGGAGGTAGAGGTAGAGGACGGCCCAGACGTGCACCACAGGTTGAGGCGCCGATTGACACCACCAGTACCGAGCACTTCAGCCCTCTCTTATGGATGCCCCACCGCGAGCACAGGGTATCATTGGCTTCCGTTGAGGTATGCTAGTTTTTGTCCATATACGAAGTTTAAATTTTGTTGTATACATTATGTAAGCTATTGCAAGCTCACGACCTCTCCACAATCGGTTGTATCTCGGTTCACAGTTGTTGTATTTAACCCTCACACAGTTTGCGACTGATTGGATGCTCATAGCCGGGTCCTTTTTAATAGAATCCTCAATAATATCAGCAATAATGGACGCAGTAAGCATTGCATTGTCTGTCCTTGTGTGATCAGTCCTGCATGTGTGAGGATGGTTTTGCTCTGTGATAACCCATGCATCCCCGTCACCCGTTGGTTGAGCTCTGAGTTTGAAACTGCAATCTTTATCCTTACAAACCACAACCATTCGAGTCTTGTCGCTTTTTTGCCTTTCAACCTCCTGATTCTTATCAACGTGGTACTCGTTAATCTTCTTATTCAGATCAGCTTTGTTTCTAAAATATAGCCCGGCTGCCAGGTCACTACTGTACGTGATTCGGGCACCGAAAAATCCGATATCAGCTTCTTGAAAGCCAGATGTATCATTGAAGCATTCGAACGGGTGCGTGCTGGCCCTGCCATTAAATGGGTTGATACGAACTGATCCTTCTCCACCCCCCGAAGCACCATCTTCACGTAAACCCTCCAAGTGGTCCGAATCCCATTCTCCTTCATATTCATCCGCCGTTTCCAGTGTATATTCTGGAATTTCATTCATGTTTTCAAAATCTGACCCGGCACGCTCATCTGCTGGTACTGGTAACGGTCTGGGGTGAGGTGGTGATTTTCTTAGTGGTGATTGAGGTAATGGCAATGGAATTGTGTTATGGATTGGTGGTTCAGGGGTTGGCTCGAAATATGGACCAACGGGGGTGTATGGTTCGGCATATGCAGTAACGGGGTTGTATGGGCCCATGTCTGGTGGTGAGTGTGGTTGGAAACTTGGACCAGCTGGGGTGTATGGGTCCATAACTGGTTCTGGGTGTTGTTGGAAACTTGGACCAACAGTGGTGTATTGTTCTATGACTCGTTCTTGTCCATAGTTTGGCGCCACCGAATTTTGTCCCGAACTACTCCCACTTTCGTCTTTTTTAATTCTCTTCACGTACAGTTCCATAAAAGAAAACCCCTGCTCCTTAAACTTGTTGCACAATTGACTCCAAAAAGGATCATTATCTATCGGAACTTGGATATACATTGGTCCGTTCATGGCTCGGGTTGACAGCTTTAAGTCACATCGATTCGGGTTAAAACCCACACAATCATAAATTTGAGACTTCAAGCCCGAAAGGGAGGTACCCTCTTGAACAACAAAAGAATGCGATGGCGGTTTGGAGTAATATACTCCTTGTGGACCATGTAGAAACTTTCCATTATAATGTAATGTAACAAGCAACGCCATGACCAACAAACTACATTGTCGTAAATGATAAACATCTTTCAAGTAATCCATTTTTTATTCATAATCCACTGATAAATAATAATAAAAAAAATAAAACGTTACTGTACAATGTTTACTATACAGCGTTTACTGTACAAAAATTGCTGTTCAAATGTTACTGTAGACATAATACTATACAAATTACTGTACACAAATTACTGTTGACAGAATACTGTTGAAATTACTGTTGACAGAATACTGTAGAAATTACTGTACATACGTAGTGTACAAAAATACTGCAGGTACTGTACAAAAATAATACCGGTACTGTACAAAAATACTATACTTACTGTTCAAAAAAATACTGCAGATCACTGTAGATTCGCTTCTTCGCGTCGTTCTCTTTCTCTCATCTTTTCTTCTTCTCTAAAAATGGGGCTACTATACGTTTTGAGAGAAATCGGCTAATAAATAGCTCTGGCCGAAATTAAACATGGAAACCGGCCACTAAACCCGCGGTTTCTAATTTTTATTAGAAACCGGCGGTCTAGTAGCCGGTTTCTAATAAAAATTAGAAACCGCGGGTTTAGTGGCCGGTTTGGGCATTTTTGACGAAATTTCAGATTTCTGGGCAGAGTTGGGGAAATGTAGGAGTTAGTGGGCATGGATAAAAATGACGGTGGAATTTAAGTAGCAGAAGAGAGGTGAGCCCCTACCATTTATTTTCTTTTATTAGTAGGATGGACCATGGCATATGTAGATATATATATCAATTATATAACTAGGTGGAGAAAGAGAGTTGCCTGAATTAGACACATTTTGTTGGATTCACATCTGCTGTGATTCAAAGCTGAGGAACAGTGTTCTTAAAATTCCTGCTTTTTTTAAATCTAGTCATCTAATGTTTTTCTATGCACGTATCTCGAAACTGCTTATTTTTGTGCACGAATCTCAAAACAATTTAACAGTTGGATTTGGAAAAGCATGAATTTTAGGAACACTGTTCACAGTGAAGAATCGCAGCAGATTCGAATCCCATTTTGTTGACATCATTGATGATGTCTCTTGTTGCAAAATAATGGATCCAAATCTACTGTTTTTATAAAAGAATCATAATCTTGTTTTTAAGGCTGTACTCTAATTATGGGTAGAGGAAGGCAGAAACACTGTGCAAAGGGGAACACTGTGCAGAAACACTGTACTCTAATTGGAGTGTAAGATCACTGTTTGGAGGTGAGTTTCACCTCCGATCACTTCTCTTTTCCTTCTATTAATGACGGTTTCACCTTCAATTGCAAAGCACACCCTAAAAGAAAGATAGAGAGAAAACAAAAAAGCATAGATAGAGAGAAAATGATGTAAATTAATTTTCATTCTCCATAGTAAAAATTTAAATAATTAATGTATGTTCGAAAATCTAATTCCGTTTCTGTATGTATCCGATCATTTTAACAGGATCTCTGGGACTTTGTATCCATCTTGGATCTGACTAACATGATGATGACTTGTTATGGGGTGATCTAATAGTAATAGCAACTGTTGGATGCTAATTAAGTTGCATGATGTCATATTCCATATGGGTGAAATTGACTAGAATCCAACTGCTAATTAATTGAAGGCACAATGCAATGATCTATTGCTTTCCAATTTACATCACTAGATCAGTAGATCTCTCTTAGCTAGGCTGCCCAATCCTCCCCTCGTGAGTCATGGCCAAACCCTTCCCTCATTCCATCCTGCCATCTGTTCTATCTTATTTGTTGTATGTCAGTCCGAGTCAAACTGAGTGCTGATATGATAGATACGTAACTCAATCATCTTTTGTTCCTTTTGTTGCTGAGTGCCTGGACCTCGAGCTTATGGCCAAACCCTTCCCTCATTCCATCCTGCCATCTGTTCTATCTTATCAATTACATTTTAAAATTGAGAGCTACTATAAAATATCCGATACGACTCCTCTCTAATGAGATTAAGTCGTGATGGTCCGAGACACGCCAAACTCCTCTCTAATGAGATTAGTTCGTGCTTATCTCGTGTCTGATTTATTGTGTGTCCGGGTCAAATTGAGTGCTGATCTGGTAGGTACGTAACTCTATCCTCTTTTGTACCTTCTGTTGCTGGATGCCTGGACCCAGAGCTCAGTGAACTTCAGAGTATTTATAGGCCTATAGATCTGTTTGGATCTCGTATGGACACTTGATTGGGCTTTCATCATAGGCTGGCAAGTTGGTTCAAGTCTTGCATGGACCACTCGAACGGAGTTATCTTGCAGGCCGACAAGTCGACCAGAATTACGTACAAATAACTCAAACGAGCATGTTTTCTGAGCTTGTTATCTGGACTTAGTACTTAGCTCATGATGATTTTACGAGACCTTTGGTACATAGTCTTATCAATATCCTTCCAATTTTCTTTTATGAGCTCATAAATTCAAGACAGTCACTCCCTTCCTTTACTCTTTGTTTTCTTCTACAATTTTAATAATATTAATTTAAATATTAGCATTATGCAATTGTTGTAATTATGCAATTTTCTAATTCTATAACTAAAATTGACATTTTTTAATTTAATATCTCCACAAATTCAAAATATGAAGTCTATATTTTTTGTCTACAGTCCTGGTTATAATAAGACGATATTTTAAGGACTGATAATTAATTAATTTGCATAATTAAAACTTTTCAATATTAAAAAATGTAAAATAAAAAAATAATTTTAATAATTGAAAATTTTTCATTTGCTCATTTCAAATTTTCAGGAATAAAATTTCTGAAATTATATAGCAAGCGAAATACAATTTCTGCATGGGTAGGAACCAAAAGAACTTATTTTTCTTAAAAAACAAAAAAGAGCCTTCTAATAAGAAATTAAGAATCAGTTTGAACTTTAAAATGAAAAAGTTTGGAACTTGGCAACTTCAGAGTGGGAAAAATGACACGGCGGAGCCTGTTCCATTACAGAACGGTTGACTGTTTTGTGTCGTGACTCGCATGCCTTGTGTCGTGACTATTTGCATGCCGTGATTGTTTTTTTGAAAATTTGACATGGCACAACACGTAATGCGAAAGATCCAGTCATGAAACGGCACGTGATCACAAGAGTCACGTGTAATTAGGACCATTAGATATTGATTAAATAGTAAACCTTGAATAAACTAACATAAATTATAAAAAAAATAGTTAACCGTAAGAAACATAATCAGTTATGTTTGAAAACAGTACGGCACAACACGAATAACTATTCACTTGATCAGACACACACGAAAACAAAATCACGGTATATCAATTATAACACGGCACAGCACGGCACATTTTTCCACTCTAGCAACTTGCACGATAACAGTACAATACCTTTCACAGATCTGTCCTAGCGGGACACGTGTCGACGATCCAGTGAACATGTGCCCGGGAGTACTAGGGACCCCGTTACGGGCAAAGAGCGAAAAATTACTTCGACTTTCCTGTGAAAAAATAGACAACAAAAGTGTGTTGCAAGTCATATTGTGGCCTATTTCTGTAAGTTATTTACTCGCAGCATTTGGACCATATGGTTCTACTAACACAAAATCTCAAAAAGAAAAGCAGATCGAACGGCTCTCGTTTCCTGAATTTCTCCAGTAGAATGATCCAACGACTGGGATACCGACAAGTGGATGTCGCACATCGTTCCCCTATCCTTGCATGTGGCGACTGTGGGCCCCAATGTGCTAATGATGCATTTTGACCTTTCGGGTTTTCTCCTCTGTTTCCTGAGCACGTATCCTCTGCATTAACTCAAAAAGAAATCTTTTGAGTTAATGAGTATCAACGGTCTGATTTTAAACAGAGTTAATCCGGCCATCTGGTTTTAACAAAGAGTCTTTTAATATTAGTGCAAATCTTGTCTACACGGATCTTGAAGCAAACTGAATAGTTGAGATTCATTAAATCAAAAGATTCTCTTTTGAGTTAATGCAGAGGATACGCGTTCTTTCGATTCCTTGCTCTGTTTCTCTGTTTTTGGGGAACCATGCTAAGAAGGGAAAATTATACCAGATCTCCTCAATTTACGAGAAAGAAAACCAGATTACCAGAAGGCCCGAGAAATCTTTCAGAAGGCATAGCTAGCACCTTCATCATGCCAGTAAGCAGTAACAGTCAATTTAGCACTTATTTGTTCCAGATTTATTTTGACTATTACCAAATTATACAGTAAACATCACTTTAACCTTGCAAGAATAATAATGCACAGTTTCAATTTAGTTGTTGCAACAAATTTGTATTCTTTTATTAATTGTTCTGTTTATGAACAATTTGATGATACCTTGACCATATAAGTATTGCCTTAAATGTGCCTATGCTCTAATACTGGTATTTATATGCGTATCAGCTGCAATTCTGCAGAGATGTATTTTATGATTGTTCATAAAAGATCCTTTAACTAAAGATCAAACACTACAAAGAAAAACATTCAATGTTGGTCAGATATAATACATTGATTTTTCAATTACAAAACGGGATTGTTACAAGCATGTATGACAAATAAGTTGTAATTAATTGTTAATAGTAGTACCAGAGGTGGCAAACTCTGCACAATCTGAAGGTTCCATCCGACTTGTCTCTATTATTGACTTGGAAACGAATTAAACCCAATCAAATATGAGCCCGAGTCCAAACACTATTGCTAAAAAAATTTGATTTTGATGGACGTTAAAATGCCTCGTTTCTTTTATGTCTTATTATGACTCACATATATTTTTTTTTTTTTAAGTTCAAACAGTTAATTGAACTAATTAATATAATTTTCATATTATAATATGGTTGGAGGCTAAATTTTATAACACATTTTAATATGGAGATTGTGTTGATCTGTTCAGTTCTAAATAGGGATTATAGCGCTATAGTTTTTAAGGTCCGAAAAATCTATAGCGCAACCATAGCTAGCTATTTAGAATCATTATAAAAGAAAAACAGTTAATAGCATTACAGCTTTTGAGCTCCTAAAGAGTTATACCGTAGCTATTGCATAGCTATAGCTAGCTATTTAGAACCCTGGTTTAAATTGACAGTTTGAATTTTGAAAACAAAAATAAAAAGATATGAGATACTATAAGACATGAAAAATACAAGACAATTGAATCTTGGTGTGAGTCACAATATTGCTGCCAAGCATGATCTGGTCTTGATTTGAGTTGATAGTCATTTCTAGACAGAGACGGATCTACTTAGATCTGATGTATCAATTGACCCCATTTAATTTTAAAATTTTGTATTTATATTTATTTTTCTATATAATTTATTACAAAATGTTATGATACAGTCAAAAAAAAAAAAACATTAATCTTCATTTTTCAGATAATATTTTTATATAATTAATCCTTATAATTTGAATTTTTTCATATAATTGACTTCACATGTGTTTGATCTTCATTGTTAGAAAGTCTAGCTCCGTCCTGTTTTCTGAGTGCTACTAATTAAGGAAATATAATACCAATTCATCTCAATTTAAAAGCACGTTAAAATCATCATGACAAAAGGAAAAAAAAAATCGGAAGGTCCGAGAAATTAATATTGACAGGTATAGAACTTCATCAAGGTACTAATTACAGTCGGTTTCAGCACTTGATCGGTTCCAAATTCATTTTGACAAATACGCACTTGATCGGTTCCAAATTCATTTTTTTGATAATCTAAACATCACTTCCAAACTTGCGGGAACAATACGCACTTTAATTATGCACAGATATTCTCCGAATTCCAATTCTAGAACACTTTACAGATATGAGTAAAGAGATCACTAAATTTTGTCATTTATTACAAATTTGTTATTCAAGTTTGATTTGTCTCTTTCTAGTTACTCAACTTTGTGATTTGTCTCATTCTATGTTTTTTCATCCAAAATCTTAACGGAATATTCTCATTCTGTCCAAAATATTAACAGAATATTATATCTAAAAAGTTGAGTGACTAAAAATGAACAAATTAAAGTTGAGTGACCAATTCATGACAATTGAAAAAGTTTAGTGACTTGAAATTTACCTTATTTTAAATTTATAGAGTAATTTAAAAACAGATAAGAATAATTATATATATAGGTTAAAATTTCATTAAAAAATTGCATTGTGCATCATTATAATTAGATACATGCTATATATGAAAAGTATACTTTATAAAGTACCTTATAATATATATTTATGCTTATAGATATTTGTATTAAAAATACTTTATATTAAATTTGATGTATTTTATAAAACTTACAAATATTCGTATCTATATGTGTATTATATCTTATCAGTATCAGTATCCGAGTCTATTGTTATCCGTACGTGTTCGGAAAATTTTTATGGAGTAAAGCTAAGGTATGATATGCTCACTAAGAAGGTTTGGTGAGCACAACTTCAAAAGTATATCGGATCGGCTTCAAACAACGAATCCAAACTGTTAAAATTCATGTACTTCATGAGTGATGCATGTACATGCAAAATTTTGAAAGTTTCGAATTCATTTGCTACGAGATCAAGCAGTCAAAGTAATGAATCTTCTAATAAGTTGTTTTATAAGTTGTTTTATATATTCATTTTTCATCATTTCTTTGATGGCTTGACCTTGTAGCAAATGAATATGAAACTTTCAAAATTTTGCATGTATATGCATCACTAATGAAGTACATGGATTTTAACTGTTTGGATTCATAATTTGAAGTTGATCCGATATATTTTTGGAGTTGTGCTCACCAAATCCGATTGGTGAGCACATCACACCCTAGCTTTGCTCCAATTTATTTGACTTCTTATTCACAATAAACATTTTATTATTCAGTTGTGTTCGGAATATGAAATATGACTAGATACTGGGGATGAAAACAGAGTGGATATGCAGCGGATAGTGATAAAACTATATCTATATCTCTTTTTTCATTTTTCAGATACGGATACAGAGCAGATATCAGATGGATACGGAGCTTATATAAGATGGATACGGATCCGAATCAAATCGGATATTTATTAAAATAATATAAAAATATAAAAGTTCATAATATTTATCTAATTATAATGGTGAATAACATTTTTTTTTTAAATATATGGTATATATCTACTATTCGAATACAAATAATTAAAATGTAAAATCATATCAGCATTTCTATTCACACGAATATTTAAAATATCATATATCCACATCTAATTTTTTAAATACGAATCAGATATTATCCAAACCATACTGTTTTCACCCATACTAGATAGCGAGTCGACTTGGGGATATTTATAATGGTAATGTGATTTTATCCTTAACTCTGTACAGTGTCACAATATACTGCCAATTTCCAGTGATCCCTCTCAATGAAGCTATGTACAGTACTTAATTTGGATCTTGCTGAGACTGACAACCTAGTAGCCAGTGGGCCGGGGTTTGAGATTTTATTAACTTTTTTCAATTGAATACAATGTATTACGTATTACATTTCTGTGGTTTAATGAAAATCAGCGGCTTTAGCTGTATATATATATATATTTTTTTAATTAAAATAAATGCAGTTGGATCCTCTCCGATGGTGTTGACAAACTTGAATAGTCTTACCTAGTTATCTAAAATAGTATGGATAATATCTGATCTGTATTTGATATGTATTCAAAAACTTAGATGTGGATATCCGATATCTGAATATCCATGTGGATAAGAATACTATATGGTTTTATGTTTCAATTATGAGAGAGGAGGGTGTCCGATGCCTATCAGACCAGAACAGTGTTCGATGGGTGTCCGATACCATCCGATCTACTTCAAAATATGTGCGCACGTATATTAAAGCAAACAGCACGGATATTAAAGTAATGAGCACATATCTTGAAGTAAATCGGACGGTATCGAACACCCATCGAACAAACTCTAGTCCGATAGGCATCGGACACCCTCCTCTCCCTTCAATTATTCATATCCGAATAGTAGATATATACTATATATTTTAATATATATTATGAAGAATTTATGTTATTCATCATTATAATTAGATAAATATTATGAATTTTAATATTTTTTAATATTATTTTAATAAATATCCGATCTGATTCGGGCTCATATTTGTATCCGTCTAGTATCCGCTCCGTATTTGTATCAGAAAAATAAAAAAATAATAGATTTGATTTTACCATTATCCGCTCCGTATCCACTCCGTTTTCACCCAAAAACTCTTACCAGATTCTCTCCATTTTACAACTCTAAAAATTATTTCTTATAAAATATATGTCTTTATCTCTTTACATTTTTTATTTACAATTTCTAACCTAGAATTTTTTAAGATTGTATTTAATATGAACAATATATGAATAAATAATAACCGTCATTATACATTCTCTCTATCTTATTTTTTTATAGCATGATCTAATACTATTTTTCCAATTTTCAGTAATTGACAACTCTATTAGCTCTTCATTAGTTGGTATATATGAAACCAAATCCGTTGTTTTTCTCTCATAAAAGTAGGAATCTGTTTTTTTTTTTCATCTTCAATCATTCAAATACTTATAATAGTTCAAATTTATCTATTCTATTAAAATCTGAACTATTAAAAAAAAATTAAATAGTTAAATTAAAAAAAAAACTTTGAGAATGGAGCGGTAGCAGAGCTGACTAGAAAAAAATTCTACGACTTATAAATATTCAAAAATTGAGAGTTTGAACTCCGCGCAAACTTTTCAGAAAAAAAATATTGAGGTCGTTCGGCAATAACAAATTAAGTCTTCTTAGGGTCGTTTGGCAACAAAGGATTAAGAGCGAAAGATTAAGAGCTTAAGGAGCGCTAAGGAACCGATGTTCGGTTGTCTTAATCCGTGGGTGAATGATTAAGTGCTTAAGGAAGGAGTAGGGGTGCCTTAAAGTTTGGGCAGAGGATTAAGATCCGGGCAAAAAAAGGCTAAATGAGGTAATCTTAATCCGCACTAAGGAATCGGTGTTCGGTAGGATTAAGCTGCTAAGGAAGCTAAAGGAAACGGATTAAGCCTTAAGGAGGCTTAATCCTCTCCAGCCGAACAGCACCCTTAAGACTTAATCCACTTCTTTTAGCTTCCTTAGCTGCTTAATCATGTTGAACACATGTTCCTTAATTAGCACGGATTAAGATCACCTTTTTAGCCTCTTTTTATCTGGATCTTAATCCTCTGTTCAGACCTTAAGACACTTCTACCCCTTCCTTTAACTTCTTTAGTTTTCACCCGCAGATTAAGACAACCGGACATCAGTTCCTTAGCGTTCCTTAAGCTCTTAATCCTGCACTCTTAGTTTCTTGTTCGGACCTTAAGACACCTCTACCTCTTTCTTTAACTTCTTTAACTTTTACTCGCGGATTAAGACAACTGAACATCGATTCCTTAACACTTCTTAAGCTCTTAATTCTACACTCTTAGGGCGTGTTCGGCCGCTCCACTATTTCCGCAGGAAAGAAAATTTAGTTCAACTGATTTTATTTTTCCCACGTGTACAGTAATTTTTAGTTCAATTTCTATGTCCATACTCATTCCCAATGGCCTGCCGAACAGGCCATTAGTCTCTTGTTGTTGAACAGTTCCATTGAGATGAACCTTAATTCCTCCATTTTGCTGACCTAGCTAACGTTCCCTTCACGGGTGGTTGATCCACAGCTTTAATTCATAGGAGAGGAGAGGCAGCCCACACTAGTCCTGTACAACAGGCACGCTCAACCATTCGTCCAATGTCTTTCTTGTTTGTTTTTGTTTTGTTTTCAAGTTTCATTTTTAGATTTTCTCTGTGGCGGTTTCTTAGTGTTGGTATGATTTTTGTGCTCAGGATGGTGCCCTGGCCTTTGCTTATGGGCCATTGCATTGAGCCTACGATTATTTTTTTTTGTTTTCTTTTGCTATTGCATTGCATCTTCTTTGGCGGTTTGGCGGTATTGCATCTTCTTTTGTACTATGGCATATTATAAGATATTGTTAGGGGGTGTCAACGGCTATGATACAGGTTAGATGGAGACATTTTCATACTGTATCTGTTATGACAATAAAAAAAATCTTTGCCCTTATCATTCTATTCGAATACGGTATAGATCGGGTGAACGGATAAAAAGTGCTATTGATATTTCAATTTGTGCTTCCGATAAAATATTTTTCAAAACAAGAAAAAAATAATAATGAATACAACTAATTTGTATAATGAAAATTTAATAAAATACAAAGTTTATTGTATCATGTATCATCTTCATGCAAATATATATATATCTATATATATAATTTTATTTTTAAAAATTATCTTATACGAAAACTGGTAAGATAATGGAAAAAAATTGTTACCCGTGCCTGATAAGTTAACGAAAAAAAAATCTTACTCTTACCCGTATTTTTGGATACAATACGGGTCGGATAAAAAGAGTGCCATTGATACCCATAGATATTGTATCTATTTAAAACAAAATCGATAAGAAATCAATTTCATCTGATAAAAGTCGGAGCCAATTATTATTTTTTTAGAAAATAGAAGGATCACAATTTTTTCTTTATTTATTCGAAAGTGACTTTTGAATCAGGATCAATAACTCAGATTCAAAATATTTTTTTTTCTAATAACACACAAAGAAATATTTTAATTTTTCTTATAGCTGCAAAAAATCCGGCCTGAAAAATGTTGATCCGGGTTATTTGTCGCAGTCTTTCTAATAAATCAAATTATATAGTATTCCATCTCATTTAAAAAAATATATAAAATATTTCTATTATTTCAATACAAAAAATAAATAAATGATTACATTTCATGTTTAATTAAAAAAAATCAAAATCCTAAAATTGCAAAATAATTTTGCAGAAATTCGCTGAATTTGTGCAATTTGGGCAGATTTTGAAAATTTTCAGAATTGGGTGTAGATTTTGAAATTTAATATTTTGTTGGATATTAATAAAAAATTTGGGTAAATTGACTCACATTCTATGTAGAAACTGTTTATATGATTGATCATTATAGTTCGAAAATCTAACTTTATTTCTGTTTGAAAGAGCACATACATTCTTTTTTCTTCTTTGATGTGCCCTTAGGATGTTCAACAAATTGTATTATAGATATTTATTTTTGCAAAAATAACCAAAAAAAGTAATAAGACATAAAACGCAAAATACAATAATCGTCATCTGTTGTTGTTGTTCGGCTTGTTTCAATTTATATGTTTAAGATTTATCTTTCATTTTAATTGCAAATATCAATAGAAGGAATTATCATGTTAAAGTTTCATACAAAAAATAATGGCAAAATAATAATTGGCAAAAATTAAAAAACATGTAACATTCTAGTGTAGTAATATATACCACTGAAAATCAACACACAAAATTCTCTCATGCACATGATGGTTAACTCTTATATTATAATTCTCTATAAATTTTTAAAAAATTATTATATCGTGGAAATTAGAAATGAAAATTCACAACCTTTATAATTTAAGTTGCACTTTTGCAAATTAATCCTAGTAAATTTATTAATCACTAAAAATCTCAGCATGAAATGAATCAATTTTTGGATATATCATTGCTTAATTTCAAGCAATAGATCAAGTTAAACATATGTATTTGTATATGCTGTTTAAGGGTCCATATATAATTAATTTATTTAATTTCGTATCCACATAATATTTTCATGTCTAATAACTGTTGTAGTATTAAAATATATTGAAGGATATGAATCACAAGCCACATGTGAGGGGAGGAGCTTGGGTCCGATGCCCATCGGACTCAAACTGAGTTCGATGGGTTCCATAACCGTCCGATCCGCTTTAAGATCCATGCGTATTATTTTAATATCCGTACGCGCTTGTTTTAATATGATCAGACAGTTATGGAATCCATCGAACTCAGTTTGAGTCCGATGGGCATCGGACCCAAGCTGCTCCCCATGTGAGATGTTAGGATCAAGTAGCTAGATGTTTTAATGAGGGGAAAGGGTAGTGCTCCCATCCGATTTATCGTGCACGAATATTTAAGCAGCACGCACACATTTTAAAGTGGTTCGGATAGAACCGCTGCTCATCGAATTCAAATTGGGTCTAATGGACATCGAACCTACTCTGCTTTTTTATAATAACTCCGTCAATATTATTTAATTATTTAGACGGATTGGATTCTTTAGATAATATCCGATCCGATCTGTTTAAGTCTAAAAATATATTTATGCTTGCACTTTTAGATCAAGTAGACTGATAAGACACTAAGGACAGTTAAATAGTTTCTATTTCAATGTAGGTCTAAATCAAAGCAAGTTTAAGGTTCTTTTTGGGCTCAGTAATAGGTACCATTTTGATACCTTTCCTCAATTTATGTGCTCTGTTTTTTCAAGGTGAGGATTAAAACCTCAGTTTTATCAAAAAAATAAATAAATAATATTAAATATAATATATAGTCTATTTTAAAGTTTAAACAACAAAAAGTGAATTTAATTAGCGGTAAAAACTAGCCTTGTAGTCAAAAACAGACATTTCTATGATCAAATGACTTTACTGAAACTTATAAAATTATTCTGTGTTATCAGTCAATAAGTTGTCAACTTGTAATTAATTTATTTTAAGTTCTACGGGTACAATTGAATTGATTTTTGTTCTACTTATAAGTTATATTTAGGGGTGCAAAAAAGCTCTTAGCTCGTGGCTCGATCGTGACTCGTTTAAGCTGGTAACAGTTCGTTCGTTACTGGATCGAGCTGTTAACGAGCAAGGTCATCACTAGTTTGGTTCATAATTAACGAGTTTAAGCTGGGGCCTAGCTCGGTAGACAGTTTGCGAGCTAGCTCAGCTAGGCATCAATTTGTGAATTTGTATGAATTTGTGTGTATTTTATACTGTCAAGCTCTGTTCAATTCGGTTCAACAAGTTGGTAGAATTTATTTTCTTCTTAAAACAAGATCCAGCAAGACCCAATGAGCTAGCTTGTAGCTCGCTCGGTCCAGCTCGTTACTATTTCAATATAAAGTTAGCTCGCTCATGACTCGGACGAGCCAGCTAGTGACGAGTTCAAACTGGACTCACAGCTCGTGTCAAAGCCAGTTCGTTGCTACCCCTAGTTATATTAGAGGAAACAAGTCATCCGTACATTTACACGAGATAAGAGTAGGTCCCATGGGCATTGGACCTACTTTTAGGTTCAATTAGCTCTAAAACTGTATGATTAGCACTAAGATTGGTGCGCACGAAAATTAAAACAGACTTGCACGAATTTTAATATACATAGTACGGATCTTGATGCAATTAATTGGTCATTTCACCCATCGAAACAAAGTAGTTCCGATGGGCATCGGACGTACTCTGAATTCCATTTACACTGCACAAGATATTATGTGTCTCCGGTTCTTGGATGGTGAACTGTGTGTGACTGATTCTAATGATTGATTGGGCCATCAATGAAGATCGAGTTGATGAGACACTGTGATAGACGTGCTACGAATAGGAGCGAGTCCACCATCAAAAAATTATGTTTTGTCGTTGCCATGCATATAAATTTGATTGCAACCTCCTTTTCTTACAATAAATATATAGAGGTGCATTAAATATTAACATCTCATCTTTTTTAAGTTACGGAATTTTTAGGCTATCTGTCTCTGTATATGCTGTTAATGGTCTTAATTTATTTCTTTTTGTATCCACATTAATCGTAACATACGTCTCATAATTATCACAAGGAGCAGAGAAGTGAGGGATTAGGATAAAGTGATCAATTCAGTGAACTTTATATATGTATTTTATAATCACTTAAAATTTCCATTGACATGTTTTAAAACATAAATAGAAAACGAGGTTCGTGATTCATTTTGCAGTATTTTGCAGCGAGAAATTGAACAAAAAACTAAAACCTAGTTAGTTCAACAAATGTAACTTTAAAAGAACAAAAATTTGAAACTACAAAGAAAAAATTAATTTGAAATTTCAACTCAAAGTTTAGAGGTATTGACATATTGTACGACGTTTTTTGGTGCTTTGAAAATGACGGCTTTTTCGAGTAAACCTGCTGAATATTTCCTGCTCCTGAGTTACTGACACGTGAATCCGCAACAAAACTAAAAACCAGTATTAAAATGTTTAAATCCATCTAGACCCACGTGTCAGCCGCACTGGGAGCAGGTGATCTCTTTCTGTGAACACAAGGGTCTAGGATTTTGAGAAATACCATAGCACATTATCACCAACGGTTTAGTTCAAGCAAATAGACTAAAAAAGTGGACCAACTTTCACCAAGTGTTCTCACACAAGAACAATTAGTGACATTCACTGACGGTATTGTCGCGAATACTATCGTCCGTAATAATGATACCTTCAAAAATAACAATTTATGTTGACTTATTTTTTATAATAGTTATTTTTTATTCAAGCAGATATATAGTGGCAAATTCTTACAGTGTTAGTGATAGATGTACATTTACCAATGATTCCATTAAATTAACCGTCGGTGAAAATTGATCCTCTTTCAACGACTGTTTATTACAAATGAACTATTAATGATAAATTAAAACATGATTGTTACATATAAGAATCGTTAGTGATTAAGCATTGGTGTTGTTATGTATTACGATATGTTTGGATGGGTGCTAGAATAGTTAAAATTAGGATTAGTATATGAGAATAGAGAAAAAAAATAGTGATTTTCAAATTAGTGTGAAAATGATGCTATTCAAATTAGTAAAAATATTGTTTGAATTGTACATTTGGAATAATGAATAGCTGTAATTAAGAAAAATTATATTAACAATTTGCTAATTAAGAAAAAAGATAGACGAGTGGGGTCTCAAACGAATTGTCAAGACGTGGAGATAGCAGAAGTGGTGTCAACTTTGTCATTTCAGGACCGTAATAGTGGAAATACGAGAAAGAAATATATTTTTCTTTCTCTTCACATTTTCAAATAGTAGTTATTCCAATATTTACAATAAATAGAATAGCAGCTATTCTAACTATTCTAAATAGCAAAAATATTATTTAACACATCCAAACATAGTGTAATTGTAGTTTAATTTAAATATACACTTCCATTATAACTTAAAAGCATAAACTATATTTTAGTTAAGAATTATAACACAAATCTAAGGTATAATATGAATATTGAGTTTGCATTGAAAAATCGTGACATGTCGGAATGGGTTTTATTCCGTACTGATTGTGGCTGCAACTAGTGTATTGAAATGAATTGGTTCGGTCCAGTTCTGGACTGGACCATCCGTGGTTCAGACATGAATAGCCCTAGATCGTGCTTCAAATCCGGATCAGACCGGACTGTGGTTAGAAACGGATCTAGCAAAGATTTAGATTGAATTATTTTACTAGAACCGGCCTGAACTAGCCCGTGGAACCATGTAGAATCGAACCAGACCAAAGCCAGACCGCACCGTGTAGAACCGGACCGGACTGCTCATTGGAATTTCTGATGTCTGTCAAATAATCATTAAAACTGTACCAATCTGTAATATTTTTATATATAGAAAAATTATATTATCTAGAAACTATCCTTCCGTACCTTCATTTTGATATAAAGAAAATAAAAATACATGTAGCCATTTTCTCTAAATTGAATTTTGAATCTGGTCAAAAATTGAGAATGCTCACTGGAATTTCAGCTTTTCTGATTTATGATCTCCATCAATTAATCGTTAAAACTATACCAATATGTAATATTTTTATATAGAGAAATTATATTATCTGAAAACTAGACTTCCATACCTTTATTTTGATATAAAAAACACAAAAATTCATGTAGTCATTTTATCTAAATTGAATTTTGAATTGAGTCAAAAACTGAGACTGCTCACTGAATTTCAGGTTTTCTGATTTCTGACATCTGTCAATTAATCGTTAAAACTATATCATTATGTAATATTTTGTATAGAGAAATTATATTATCTGAAAACTAGACTTCTATACTTTTATTTTGATATAAACAACACAAAAATCCATATAGCCATTATCTCTGAATTGAATTTTGAATATGGTAAAAAACTGGGACCTCTCAATGGAATTTCAGCTTCGTCATTGGAATTTAACTTTTTTTTTTAATAATTTAACCTTTAAAAAAAAAAACAGACCCGTACGGACCGGACCGTATAAATCTGGCCCATAGTTATAGCACAGATTTAGCCAAAAATTTCAAATCGGATCCGCTGAACCCGAACTGTGTAGACCCGTGAACCTATGAAAACTGTGGACCGGCTAGATCCGAACCGGACCGATTGCAATACACTAGCTGCAACTACCATGTAAAACGATAAAAATATAGTAATTAATTTAAACGAAGATAGATAAATATATTTAATTCTTTCATTCATCATTGACTTATATATATATATATATATACAGAGAGAGAGAGAGTCCGACTATGATACTCTATAGAGTAAAATGGGTTGGTACTCTACACTATATCTCTATTTTCAAAGTTCAAATAGCCGATCCGAACTGCTCAACATGTTCTCCATATTGAAATGTGCTTGGAGACCAAAGTTTACATTTTTTGTAATTTTTTTACTATTTATTAAACCACTTTGAAAATCGCAAATCCACTGTGAACAGTAAAAAATTATAGACCATCGGATCTGCGATTTTCAATGTGGCTTAATAAATAGTAAAAAAAATTCCAAAAAATGTAAAATTTGGTCTCCAAGCACATTTCAATATGAAGAACATGTTGAACAATTCGGATTGGATTTTTGGATTTTTAAAATGAAAATATAGTGCCGTAGGTATCAATCACAGCTGTATATTGTTTCGATTTTATTTCAATTACATAGCCACAGCAGAGCTATATATCTCGGTGGAATAGCGGCTATTTAAAACTATATGGCGGTAATAATATTAGAGCACGCCTTGCATGTACTCTCGTTATCTCACCCATGCCGCCATGCGCATGCCTGCCCTATTTATAGGGTCATATAATCGCCTCTCCTCTGTCAAAGCAAATTAAATCAAACTTAACCCCCACAGTTTAATTTCAATATAGTCAATCAATACTCTCCATATATAGTAGTAGTAGTACGCTTCTCTTACCTGTTATCTCAATTACATGCATGATACAAGTATATATGTCTCATACATGATACACCATCTACAAGAGATTTTACTAAAGTCATTTTCCTAAATTTCTTTACAGATAATTACTTGGTGAGCAGAGCACATACACAGTGTGAGAGTTGTACTATTAATTTGCTTGCGTATGACAGCAATATAACAAAGACGTTGTGTACAGTGTCCTGAGGTGAGGTGAGGTGAGCTCACTTTCAAGAAAACCACTATTCAACCTCCCTCCGTTCCATGAACTCAACAATATCCATGGAATTCTCATGATCTCCAAGGCAAAGCAAGTCTGGGTACCGGGCCCGCTGATCATCGGTGCGGGCCCGTCAGGCCTGGCTGCTGCGGCCTGTCTCGAAATAAATGACGTGCCATCGACAATTCTCGAAAAGGACATGTGCATCGCCTCCTCATGGAAGCTACGCATGTATGAGAGGTTAAAACTGCACCTCCCGAAACAATTTAGCGAGTTACCGCATTTCCAATTCCCGAAAGAGTTCCCGACCTACCCGACCAGAGAACAATTTATAAGCTACATAGACTCCTATGCAAAAGCATTTTCTATTAAACCCTTGTTTGGCATGACTGTGGAATCCGCAGCCTATGATGCGGGTATCGGGTTTTGGAAGGTGCGGGCTAACGAGCTGGAGTTTATTTGCCGATGGTTAATCGTGGCAACGGGTGAGAATGGGGAGGCATTCAGGCCAGAAATCACAGGCATGAGAGATTACGAGGAAGCGGTTTTGCATACAAGTGAATATAAGAGCGGAGATGTTTTTAGAGGGAAGAAGGTGTTGGTTGTGGGGAGTGGGAATTCAGGCATGGAGGTGTGCTTGGATTTGTGCAATAATGGTGCTCAACCATCCATGGCCGTTAGAGATAAGGTAATCAATCTATTTCTATAGATAGATATTTTTCTTTATGTTAAAACAGTTTTTGCCATATATATATATTTGTTATTTTTTTATAATATTTTATGAGTTTATAAGTAATAGACAATTTGAGGTAATTAATTAATTAATACATCTTTTGTCAAATAATTCACAACCATATACATCTTTTTAATTCTTATACGTACCTTGCTTCTTGTCAGTGATATGTTGATGTTGGCCTTCTTCCTTTATTCCAACAAAAAATAGAATTTTTTGGGTTAATTATTTCACTTTTTAATAGTTAGATCACCAAGTATTTATGTAACGATTTTTTTTTTAAAGCTAATTGATTATTCAAATTTTTAATTTTAACACTGGATATATATATATATATATATATATATAGGTCCTTATTCTCAATTACTATCCAAATTCAAAAAATATTAGTGTTACAGAGATGCAACAATCTTAATTATATTCTATATGCATTAATTTGTTTTCAATTTTTTTTTAATATTTGCAAATTATAAATTTGGAAAATGATAGATCCAGTAAAAAGTTGCTTGTCTTTTCATTCTGTTATCGGATGAACGACTGAGCTTAGTTTGTAGTGTACATTCCCTAATTTTGTCCTTGTTTGTTTTTTGACATAGAGCCTATTCCGCTGTCACTCTCAAAGAGGAATAAGTGTTCTTCAACTAGGATTTTTCATTTATTCCTTCTTTATATTATTTTTTATTGTTCAATATTCTGATTTCCAAAACCAGTAATTCTTGTGCCAGAATTGCTGAAATGTGGTGGTCTTGTTTTCCTTACACTAATTTCTTTTCAATAAATGAAAAAGCCAAAAAAAAGATTGCATGTTATTCCTTGCCAGGTGCATGGTATATATATATCTCCTATTTTAAAATTTTGAAATTTTAAAAATTAAGGAGAGCAAATTAAGTGTCGCCATTTGCACCACTA
Source organism: Carex arenaria (assembly GCA_964058825.1). Classification (NCBI taxonomy): domain Eukaryota; kingdom Viridiplantae; phylum Streptophyta; class Magnoliopsida; order Poales; family Cyperaceae; genus Carex; species Carex arenaria. Next base: position 1,350,322 of record CAXKVW010000001.1, on the reverse strand, counting down.
TGAACTGGTGGATAAAATTTGAATTTTTTGTCGCCTTGTTATCTAGTACTGTTGCAGAATTTATATCAGTATTTGGAAGTACCTATACTATACTTATCTTGACTGGTTCAAATTTTTTTTTTCTCCATTCAATAATTCTGTGTGCTACATATTGACGTCATTTTTATTTTTCAATTTTTTTTTTATACCTAGTTGTGTTTGGATGAATCAAGAATAGCTAGAGCAAGAATAGAACTAATCTCAATTTTGAGAATAGCAGCTAATTCAACATTTTGTAGGATTAGCGGAATAGTGAGAAAACCCACACAAAAGACAAACAAAGAATAGTGACTATTTGCTAATCCAAACACACCCAAACGTAGAATAGTAGCTCAGAATAGTGCTAATCCGATGCTTGTGATTAGCAATTAACTAACTAATACTGAACCTATTAATTAGGTGCATTGCATAATCAAAATAGATGTTAAAAAGTTATAGATTAATTTCTAACGCCTTTTTTTTTATGGTATGTAATATACAGTTGCATATCTTGCCTAGAGAGATACTGGGAATATCAACATTTGGGTTATCCATGTTTCTCATGAGATGGTTGCCAGTGAAGTATGTTGATACTGTCTTACTTCTCTGTGCAAGGTTGCTATTAGGAGACACTGAAAAACTCGGGATGAAACGACCCAAAATTGGCCCGCTTCAATTTAAGATTATGTCTGGCAAAACGCCTGTGCTCGACGTAGGAACTCTTGCAAAGATAAAAAAGGGCGAAATAAAGGTACCAGTAACCGGTTCATCTTTTAATTATAATGTTTTATAGTTAATTAAGCTTGTTATTGTGAAAAAATATACTATGCGGTACCAAACTGTCATTACGGGTCCGCATAGATCTGAACTGGTACCTATTTAATTAGCCATAAACCCTGCTTTAAGTACAAATAAATAAGAAAACATAAGTTGATCACTCCAGTCCCTGATAACTCCCCCTGATTACAACAAAGTCCTGTTTTAGTGCAAATATTATAGTTTGGAAGGAAAAAACTTATACCTGAAAGGAATTATTTGAACTGTGAAGGTTGTCCCGAGCATAAACCGTTTCACGAGTAAAGGCGTAGAGTTCACTGACGGCCGGAAAGAAGACTTCGATGCAGTTATCCTTGCAACTGGCTACAAAAGCAATGTGCCTTCTTGGCTCAAGGTTTGTTCACAAAACAATCTTATCTAATAATTGATTTAATTTTTGAATAGCAAATGATTTAAAAAATTTAACACACAGTGTTTCAGAATCATACAAAAATATATAGCCTTTTTTTTTCTAAAGGAAAAAAAGAGCTGATAAGTTTTGACTTTTTAGTACATCAGGATTTAATTGGCTATTATTTGGTGTCAGTCCAAATGAGTTTACTTCATGAAAATAAAACCAAATAAGCCTATCCTTTTCTGGCAATTAATTAACAGTTTTGCAGTGTATTTAATTATCAGTAGGCCTCTTGAGTCCAAATAAACATGTTTATGTAATATAACACAAAAGTTTGAAGCAAGCCCAATGAGAGAAGAATATGAATTAATTGAAATAATCTTGATTACTATTACTAAAAAGCCCAAAAAGATTGTTATGGTTTTTATGGTAATAGAATTTATGTCAAAATCCAACCAATTTTAGTATGGGCAATGATAATGAAATAGGGAGAGGGAAGTGCATACCCTTCAACAGTGACCCCAATTTTGTGTTCCCTACTGAACCAATTAGCTGTTGTCCTATCCACTGTAGAGATTGTCCCAGACTATTGCTGTCTTCGTCGGTTTATAATGTCAACAAAAAAAAAAAATATATATATATATATTTGTAATAAAGAAAATTAAAATATGCCCTTTGTTATCGTATCAGTATGTTATGATTTGAGGGGCGTTAATGGTATTTTATTTATTTATTTGTCCAATGGAATTTATCTTCTTACTAGAAGAAAATGGATAAGAACATTGTTTTGTTAGCTTATCTAAAACGGATGTATATGGTACAGATGGATCCAACTCTGCTACTCTTCAAATAGGAGAGCAAGACTCTGTTATTTCAATCTCAGCTATTTATGAGATTCGTACATAAAAAAAATTCAACGGCTATGATTAGAATAATAGGGTTCTGCTCTTCTATTTGGAGAGTAGCGGAGTTGAATCCGGTACATATACGAGTTAAAAAAGAAATTAATTAATAAGAATACAAACAAAGACTATTCCGAATCCATTAGTTTAAAAAATAATTATGAAAAAAATAACTTATATATAAGATGCATAAAATAAAAGCATGATAAGGTATACACGTAATTATGGTCCTAATATTTAATTATGATATAACCCAATTTTTTTTTATTACCTTATTAGAGTTGCAATTGTAGAATTCAAATTCTCATAAGACATGAGTAGACAATAAAGTTAGAGTAAGGCTTAGGTGTTATGATAGCATAAGGTTTTTCTTGTTATTGTTTTCAAAATTTATCGTATACATTTCAAACGACAAATTAAAACCGATGTATTTCATTATTGATGTGATTACATGTTAAATTTATAATTTTTTTAGTTTATTTGATATAAAGTTAAACGGTAAAAAATAATGAAAAAAATTAACTTATTTTACAGCTTGACTATGCATAACACAAATTGGTTCGTTCTATGGATCAATATCTTCTGTTTTTAAAGTCTAATCAGTCAATATGAATTGTCTAAAATTATCTCATATGAAAATGTATTTGTAGATCAAATGAATGGTTTAAATCAACTATTTAAATTTTGATAATAAAGATATTAATCCATAACATAGATGAATCCACGCTATGTAAAGTAGCATAGCCTCACTCTTTAGTAATTTATATGTTAATCATATTTGGGTTTGTTCAATGACCTCATACAAATTATTTAACATTAGTTAAAAAATCATTTTATATCAAGTCCATTGGTAGGAGGATTCTAATTCAAAATTTATGACTCAATTGGATGCTTAACCAATCGTTCGTCGACTACCATGGTATCAAATTTGAATTAGATCGGACCATAAACATAAAACAAGTAGTGTAATCTTGGATTATTTTAGAATTTAGATCAAACACGTATATTTAGGGGTAAAAACGGTATGAGTAATATCCGATTCGTATTCAATCTATATTTAAAAACTTAAATGTGAATATTCAATATTCAAATATCTGTATGGATAAGAATATATATGATTTTACATTTCAATTAGATAAGAATAATGAACTTTAGTATATATTATAAAAAAATTATGTTATTCACCATTATAATTAGATAAATATTATGAACTTTAATAATTTTTATATTATTTTCATAAATATCCGATCTAATTCTGACTCATATCGATATCCATCTAATATGTCTGATATTCGTATAAATAAATAAAAATATATAAATATAATTTTATCAGTATCTGCTCTGTATCCTCCCTCAAATCTTTTGAGTTAATGTATCTGGACCATCTAATCTGCTTTAAAATCCGTGTAAACTAGAACTGCACTAATATTAAAGAATCCATGTGTTAAAATCAGACGTCCAGATCGATTCAGTTTAAAATCAAACGGCCGAGATGTATTAACTCAAAGGTTAATGTAGAGGATACGTGTTCCTCTCACCCCTACGTAATATTGGAAAAGAAAAAAAGAAGAAAAGACAATAGATCTGTGTGTGGGTTGACACGTGTAATATACGGTGGTGAAAATTGAAAGCTAAGCTAATTCAATCCATTACCACGTGCTTAACCAATGGGGCCATGGGGGGTACATAGCCTAGTCAATAGTATCACGTGCCTTCCCGTCCCTTCCCTTTCACTTTTTAGGTTGGGCCCAAGAATAGGAGATTCTTAGGGGAATCTTGGACCTCTCTAGGTTGTAATTTAATGGCCTAATTTAGTGAACATGGGCCCCTTGCTACGGTTGCTATGTATTTTACAATGGGCTCCGTAGTTTGAAAAGAGAATGTGTCTAATAACGAGTAGAACTAGGGTGCTCCTAAGTTTACCAAATTTCTTTGTGAACTCAACTCTAAAATCTATCGAATTGACTTTAAATAACGAATCCAAACTGTTGAAATCCTTCTACTTTACGAGTGATGTGTTTACATGCAAAAATTTGTATAGAGTCAAATGGTCAAAAGGCTTCCAAAAAATAAATGCATTAAAACTAATTTATAAACCTTTTAATTTTGACAACTTGACTTTATACTAAATTAATTCGATACTTCAAAATTTTCACATGTAGACACATCACTCGTAAGGTAGAAGGATTTTAACAGTTTGGATTCGTCATTTGAAGTCAATCCGATAGATTTTAGAGTTGAGTTCACAAAAGAACTTGGTGAACTTAGGAGCACCTTAGTTATACTCATCTAATAACTATAATAATAGTAGAACTAGGGTGTTCCTAAGTTCACCAAGACCTTTTGTGAACTCAACTCGTAAGGCAGAAGAATGTCAACAGTTTGAATTCATCGTTTGAAGTCAATCTGATAAGTTTTAAAGTTAAGTTCACAAGAGAACTTGGTGAACTTAGAAGCACCCTAGTTCTACTCCTATAATAATACCATTCATTCACAACAAAAAGAAAAAAAAATTACAATGCTTTAGCACATTGATGACTTTGTGACATTTCTGTAACAAAATGTGTAGTATCCATGTCCGATCATGACACCACAACGATACACGTATCACAATAGACATTCAATTGAAATTGAAGTGTTGTATTGTGATGATCGTGTGGGAAATTCATGTATGTGTTTTTGATTTATGGATAACAATTAATTAAAAATCCAAAGAGATGTTAATTTGCATATGCATCAATTTAACAATTAAGTTTGATATTATATGTAGGAAGATGATTTCTTTGACCAAAGAGATGGATATCCAAAGACGCAATTTCCCAACAGTTGGAAAGGGAAAAATGGGCTTTATGCAGTGGGCTTTACAAGGAGAGGGCTTTTGGGGACATCTTTGGAGGCCCGTTGGATTGCAGAGGACATAGCTCCCCAATGGAGCTCCGAAACTAAGCATCTCCCGTATGAATTATGAATTGTAGATACAACAAAAATAACTAGTTTGACAGATGTTTCTTTACAAACTAAATCGATTTGCATATGAACTTATTAATGTTGTAAGATTAATTATATTATCTTAGTTTTTTTTTTTTTTTTTTTTTTTTGCCCCTGTTTGGCATTTTGTAGGAGGTCTAAAGTGGTTGTGTTAATTTTGTCTCTTTAGGTAGATGTCTAAGAAGATAGTATATATACAATGAGCTATAATATGTGAAAATCTGTAGAAGTAATGTGTTGACATAATTGATTGATTCTATCTTTTTTTTTTTTTTTTTTTTACTTTGGTCATTTTCTTTCAATATAAATCTTTTATAGATATTTAACATGATCACATGAATTATTTAAAATTATAAAATTAAAAAATAATGATAATACAGTGACAAACTACGTGGCCTTTTTATTTTTGAAATAAGAAATCTCTTGAACTTCAGCATCCTCCTTTTTTAGATACTTTTTTTTTATAAAAATTAAATGCGTATGTTTATAAATAGACTAGATTCATAACCATCTGTGCTTCGTACTAATTATTATAATATATTTTTTGCTTGTCTGTACGGCTACGCTGATTTGAATTATTATAATTCTGATGAGCACGTCTAACGGTCTTACCTTAAAAAAAAACTTTGAAAAGTTGAATTAATTGTGCATAAAAAAAATGGGGGAATTACATATATACCACTCAAAAACATTGAATTTACATATTTACCACTGTAAATTCTATAATTACGTATTTACCATTCTAAATTCAAAAATCTCACATTTTTATCCAATTTAATTTTAGCAAATATCAAATATACCCAAAATTCATATTAATTATATCTAATATTCTAAAAACTATAATTAATCAAGGATTAACTTAGTACCCTCTTCTTAGACTCATTCTCATGTACATGAGATCTGATTCACGCTTTCAATAACTTGCGCAACTGCTTGAATGGAAGAATATATTAATAAAAAAGAACACATTTAAAATCCCATCATTCATTATTATCTCCTCTTCTTAGACTCGTGAGTGAAAACGATATCAAGATTAAGGAGCTTACTCATCGATTGCGGGTGATTCTACTCCGATCTCCCATTTTGGTCTCTCTTACTCTTCCTCGTATATCATCTCTACAGACCGACTTATTATTAGAACGGTGTTGGAAAAGCAAGAGGGAGAGATAAGGAGATTTTAGCACACGGGAAGACAAAGAGTCACAATTTTAGCTCTAAAAAAAGGCAAGAAAATCATACTCCAAAGGAGGAGGAAGGGAAGTAATTAAGTTTTTAATTATATTTTATATAATATTATAAGCAATTAATCTCAGTTTTTTATTAATTGGATAAATATGTGAGTTCTTTGAATTTAGAATGGTAAATACGTAATTATAGAATTTAGAGTGGTAAATATGTAATTTCAATGTTTTTGAGTGGTATACATGTAATTCCCCCTAAAAAAATAATTAACTAATTGGGGGTTGTTCATCAATAAGGGGTAGAGATTAAACTTTAATTCACGTTAAGGATATCATGTTTGCTTGTCTTAAGAAGGCTTAATCCGTATATAGAAGCTAATGAGGCTTAATTTAGAGGTAAAAGTGCTTTAAAACTCGCATAATGATTAAGATTTTGGATAAAAAGAGGTGACCTTAATCCTTGATAAGAAACCAATGTTTGGAAAGATTAATTGACTGGCGCTATACAAGTTGAACATCAATCAATTCCTACAATTGTAATCATATAAGTCAAGTTCAAGAAACCAATGTTCGGAAAGATTAATCGAAGAAATCAATGTTTGGAAAGATTAATCGACTGGCGTTGCACAGACTGAACATCAATCAATTCCTACAATTGTAATCATACAAGTCAAGCTCAAGAAATCAATGTTTGTAAAGATTAATCGACTGGCACTGCACATATCGAACATCAATCAATTCCTACAATTGTAATCATACAAGTCAAGTTCCAGAAATCAATGTTTGTAAAGATTAATCGACTGGCACTGCACATATCGAACATCAATCGATTCCTACAATTGTAATCATACAAGTCAAGTTCAAAAAACCAATGTTTGGAAATATTAATCAACTGGTACTGCACATATCGAACATCAATCAATTCCTACGATTGTAATCATACAAGTCCAACTTGACCTCTATTTTTATTCGGCTGGTTGAATTGGACAGCTCATTTATTATTGGGCAGGAAATTTGGTAAAGGAAGTGCAGAGTCAGGTAATGGGCCCCTGTAGGATATGCTGTGTCATGGTCTCATGGATGAATGAAGAACAGAGCCACAGATGCAATAGTTGATAAATAACTACAATTGATTTTGGGACCAGCAAAACAGTATATCATAAGGTTTAAGCATGTGGGAGGTACAGTATTTACATTATTTTTCAGAAGTCTAGGTTATGCAATATAGTTGCAATACAACAATGGTTTCTTTAAATAAAAAAAGGACGTGGAATTGTAATATTTATGGAACTGAATCGACAATTATGTGGACAGGAAATTCTTGTCCCTAAAGTCATTGATATATTAGTTCGGAGTGAGTTGACATTTAAATATTAGATATAATTTTATCTCAAAAACCATCCGGATCCACATGTCAGTAACTTTAGGGACAGAAAAGTTCCAATATTTATAGGCAGAATAATCTCTAGTACTACATTTATAGCTTGTATGTATTTAAGATATTTTTTTATTAGTCTCACACTTATTTCAAGCGATTATATCATCAAATTGACAATTATACTCCAAATACAACCTAAGACATCAAAAGCTTATTAGATCAATTTCGAAAGTGTAAATTAATTTTTGTGCATCACAACCTCTAGTAAAAAATTTACAGTTTGTTATATGTTTTTTTTTTATTAATCATGTATGTATTTCAAGTTATTAAATCATAAAAAAAAACTCAAAATATAATCGAATACATGTTAGAATACATATTAGATCAAAAGAAAAGTATAAATGTATCTTTATGTAGCATAACATTTAGTATAAATGTACCTTTAAGTTTTAATTAATTATGGACTTATTTCAAGTGAATAAGTCACAAATACTAGAAGTTATACTCTGAATATAAGTAAGACTTTAACAAATATTTATTAGATCAATTTCAAAAGTGTAAATACTTTTAGACCTGAAATTTTTATTTGTACCGTATTAAAAAAAACAATTAACTACTTTTACTGGAGAATTAAAAATCTATCACGTCCGCCAATTTAATTGTCAGATCCAAAGAGATATGTCCGCCAATTGAATATTGGGTCCGCAGGGGGGGTCCGGAGATTGAATTGGACCCCCGACATGGTCTGCCAATTCAATTAGTGCATCCCTATTTTTGGGTCTCCCAATTAAATTGGCGGACGTGATATATATGAAATTATCCAGAAACAAAGTAATTACAACAACAACCAAGCCTTTAGTCCCAAACAAGTTGGGTAGACTAGAAATAAAACCCAATTGTAGTCACAAGATTGGATTTCATTTCTAACCTAAATTCTTCAAAAGAAATGGTGAATTTTTTTTAATATGATATAAATAAAAATTTCGGATTTTAGACATCATAACCTCTGGTAAAATATTTATACTGCATGCATCATATATATATATTTTTTTTTTGAAAAGATATGGGTCTAGCCCACATTCCATTGAAATGAAGTCAGTTACAAGGTTGTTAACTAACTTAAATAGAAAACACAAAAGGCTCAAAACAATTGAACCGAATAAAAGTTAAAAAAGATAAATAGAGCTGGTGTATAACTACACCAAAAATGGAAGCAGTAAAGTAAAAAAAGGGAGAATGGCGTGATACTGGTACCAGGTCCCTTTGCTGACCGGTACCAGTTCTGATATGATTAGTTGTATCTTATTTGTTGTATAATTTCTTTGATTAGCTCTGCCGTGCTTTTTTCCATTCATTGAAGATCTGGCTGCACCTTTCTCGCCAAATGATGAATTGAGTTATCAGCATTGTGCTCCTGATTTTGCTTGTATGGTTGTGTAATAAAATTTCTTCAGTTGGTGCCAGCATTGCATGAATAGGCGTACCAGTGGCATGTGCCACCTGATTGTAGAACCCTCTGGAGAATGGGCACTCATTGAAGAGGTGTTCTGATGACTCTGAGTCTGCTTTGCACATGATACATCGGTTTACTATACACCATCCTCTTTTCCTTAAGTTGGCGACCATCAGAATTTTGTTGAGATGCATCAGCCAGCCAAAGACCTTGATCCGAGGTGCCACCTTGAGCTTCCACACTTCATGTACTGTTGCGTTAGTTCTTGTGTCTCTTTTCATCTCTGCGTATGCTGATCTCACCGTAACGGTTTCTTTATTGTTCCATTTCCACTCGGCCTCATCCCTTTGATTTGTCAAGAGCGTCGTGGTTGACAGCAAGTGTTGCACTTGTTGTAATTCTGTCTCTTTTGCCCATTTGAGTGTTATCTCTGATTCTCTTGCGTGTGAGTATAAGTAACAATATCTTTGTTCAGAATTCCATGCCCCCAGTCTTGCTCCCAGAAAGTAATCGTAGACCCATTACCCGGTATATGTAAAATCGAGTTGAAAAGGAATTCATTTTGTATTTGTTTGAACAAATTTGCATTTGGCCATGGATAAATTGTAGTAGCTGTTATGCTAAATATTGGTTTCCACAATCTATTTTCTGGTTTTGACCATTGCCATGCCCATTTTTGAAGCAATGCTTGATCGAAAACTTTGAGATCAATCACTCCCAATCCTCCTTGTATCTTGGGCTGGCATACAAGCTGCCAGTTCGCGAGATTATTTTTTCTTTTCTCGTGTTACCCCGTGCCAAAGGAATGTTCTCCTTGTTTTATCTATCTCCTTAATAACCCAATCCGGGATAATAGAAAGAAATACTTTACATTAATTTTTCGTTCCCTTTTAATTGATCTGCCGGTGAAAGGAATAAAAAAAATGTTATATATGACAAAATACATGCGCAGGGTTGTCAACGGGTAGGTCAGATGGAAGAATTTTTGTAACCGTATCCTTTACAGATTATCGTTATTTGTGTTCTATTTTTATTTGCTACGAATTATCTTATGGTATTTTTCACTTGTCTATAACGAAATAGTGGATAATACTAATATAATAATAATAATTATTATTAATTTACTAAATAAAACATTAAAACACATTCATTTCACACATATATACATATTTTAAAGAGTGAGTCTATGGTACTATGCATATCACGGGTTGATCAGTAATACGGGTCAATATTTCGGTTTTTAAAATCTTAATGATCGATATGAACCGTTCAATATGATCCCCATATAAATATCTACTTGCAGACCAAATGTTATATTTTTGAGAATGTTTTAACTATTTTTTAAGATAGTTAGAAAATCACTTGATCTGAAAATTCTGGACCATCCAAAAACAGTGATTTTCTACTCAACTTAAAAAATAGTAAAAAAATTCTAAAAAATATAAAATTTAGCCTGCAAGTACATTCATATGAAAATTATTTTGAACGGTTTGGATCAACCGTTAGAATTTTGAAAACGAAAATATTGATCCGTATTACGGACTAAATCATGATATGTATAGTACCATAGACTCACTCTATTTTAAAAGTAAAGTTTATCGGAATTTGCTAGAATTTATTTACGTATTTTAATAATTAATTAAGTGTAACACACTACATAGGAATGTCAATTGTCCAAGTTCATAAATTTTAATAAAATGCATCTTCTGAAAAGTCCAAGAGTAGTTGGATAATGGATATTCATTGCTCAATAATAAAATAATCGGATAACAGGTACGGAATAGGCTTTATCCGTAACCTTAAAAACAGATAACGAAAAAAAAATCTTTATCCGTATCCAATAAATTTATGAAAAAAAATCTTATCCATACTTGTCTTATCGAATATGGTATAAGTTGGATAAACAGATAAAAGGATACCATTGACACTCTTATACATGCGCTATCACGCTATGTATATCAGTGTTGTAAATAACTGTATGTGTTCGTCAAACGGACAGACTATCGTCAAACAATTAATTAGAAATAATCAAGAAAAATCAACCAATTAATCAAAAAAAATTTTAATGGTTTAGTCACTGCCAACGAGTTACAAAACCAATGTATACAATAAAAAATCTAAAACCATAAGGGCCTGTTCGGCGGGCCACTGGGAATGGGAATGGGAATGGGTACGGGAATTGGACTGCGAGTTACTGTTCACGCGGGAAAAAAAAATCTTTTCCCGCGTGAATAGTAACTCGCGGGAAGTCGGCCGAACAGGCCCTAATTGTCCGTTTTTTACAACACCGATGTATACAAAAAAAACATCGTTTTGGATGTCAAAAATAAGCAATGCGTTTACTTGGAGCTTACATGTTTTAATTGATGAAGAAAGTTAAATGAAAAAAAAAAAAAAAAAAATCTGTCTTAAAAAAGAAAAACGAAAAAGACTCGGACAAAAGTAAACGCATAGCAGTGACAATTTTGGACTAGCCTGAAATATTTATCTTCCAACAAACAAAGATACTCATCGTGTGGTGTACTTTCATCTGTAGAAATCTGATTTTTAATTTTGTGTGAGATTTAAGATGGTGGTTGGTGGTAGAAACACTTCTCTATTTTTATTTATCGTATAAAATATAACCAATCCGCTTGACTTGATTTGGAATTTGCCACTGAAGTAGTGTCGTGTCGCTAACTCTCCTCCAATTTCTTCTATTTATTTTTCTTTTCTCCTCTTGTCTGAAGCTCTCTCTATCTCTGAGAAATGGAAGAGGAGAAGATAGAAGCAGCGAGAGAGCATCTTCTCTCAACCGAGCAAACAAGTCCCAAGAAAAACAAGTACGCATTGGGATGCGGTGTGCTCGCTTCCATGACCACCATTCTCATGGGGTACCGTAAGTTTCTCTTTACCTCTGTTTTGAGCAAATACTGTAACCGGTTCATGATTTTTGCTACCAACATACAGAAAATGAAATAGAAAAACTGTTCTCTCTCTCTCTCTCTCTCTCTCTCTCTTTTTTCCTTTTGGTAACAAGCTTTAGAAATGACACTATGAGAATCACTATTGGAAAATAGAAAAGGTCAAAATTGGAAGCTGTGGTGGTATGTCTTAAATCTTAATCTAAATTGAATTTTGTTTAGTTAGGATTTAAGTACATTCAAACAAAAATGTCTTGTATATCCTTAGCAATAACTTTTGTGAATGAATCCAAATAGTGACAGCTGTCTACTGTATGTATAGTAGGAAATAAATCTGTCCCTGCTTGTCCAGATCAAGCCATTTATTTTTTCAAATGCACAAATCTCAAAGCAGTTAATTTTTATGTACGAATCTCGAGACAAATGAATGGTTTGATTTGGATAAGTAGGGACCCTGCGATTCCGAAGAATTGCAGCAGATTTGTTTCCTGTATAGTAAGCCGAAATTTTTTTTGTAACACCCAAAAAATCAATTTTTAAATCAATGACACCCGGATCTGTATTTTAGTAAAATTTACACTCTCGTGGGCTGAATCCGCTCACCTAGAATGGTAGGTGCGTGGACTGAGGAGGCGCGCGCACCAAGAGGAGCGCGGATCTAGCAGGCGGACCACAGGTGCACAGACTGAGCTGGCACACTTGCGGGTTCGCAGACTCAGCTCGCACACCCACCATTTTAGCAAAATTGTGCATAACTTTAATTTGGATTTTAGATCCGAACGGTCCAATCTTTTCTAGCGCGATTATTAAAGACAAACTTTATGAGCTGAGTCGGAGCCTTTATAAGTTTGCAATTGATTAAATACTAAAATGGTGGGTGCGCGCGCTGAGTCCATGAACCCGAGGGTCCGCCTGCTGGATTCGCACACCTAGGTCCGCCTACTGGATCTGCACACCTAGGTCCGCCTGCTAGATCCGCACACCAGTTGGTGCCCCTGCTCAGTCCGTGCACCTATCATTCTGGGTGCATGGATTGAGTCCGCGAGAGTGTCAAGTTTGGTAAAATGGGGATCCGGGTGCTATTCATTTGAAATCGATTTTTCATGGTGTTAGAAAAAAAAAATTTCGGTATAGTAAGTTTGGACTGCACTAGTTTACACTTGTAGTTGTACCAGCCTACCTGCTGGTATTGTAATCCAATATCACAGTATCATACAACAATTTAGATTGGTCATATATACAAAGCAGTTGATGCTTTTCTTTGCTTCCCCTCTACTTTTTGTTTGTTTATTGTCTTTGTTTGGTGGTTGTTTTCAACATCAAATCTAAAGAATACCCATCCCTGTCAGTACTGTAACCATCAAGATTAATACTGGTAATGTGAAATCAAATCAATGCAATTACATCTTGATGGAACCAGAATTGTCCCTCTTGCTTACAAGAATTGTAAAAGGGCCAAATCAATTTATGCAAAATTTAAAGTAACGAGTCTGAATTGAGAGGTTTTCTGATATGTAGATGTGGCGGTAATGAGTGGGGCCCAGAAATACATGCAGAGAGACCTGGGAATTACTGACACACAAATTGAAATCTTATCTGGCATAATCAATGTTTATTCTCTTGTGGGATCTCTTGCTGCCGGATATACTTCAGACTGGATCGGGCGTCGTGCCACAATCATTCTTGCCTCGGCTATCTTCTTTGTTGGAGCTGTTATCATGAGTTTTGCCACAAATTATGCCATTCTCATGGTACCTTTTCTTTCATCCTTGCTGTCTTTTTTCTTTCCCATGTTTTAATGTATATTGATGTATGGGGAAGTGTATCTGATGTTAAAATTTCAATTATACTTGCCATGGGCTATCCATCCCGATGCCATGGTTGTGATCAAAGGAACGACACTGAATTGCAATAAGTCTCTAAATATTTGTGGTGCCCTGGGGTCCCCACAAAGTGGCATTCGTTTATATGATCTTTAGTTGGTTGGATTCAAGATCTTTATTAGGAGGCCTATTTTTGAGTAAAATTATTCAATGAACAGTCAACAAGCAAAGAAAATCGTACAAAAATAAAGAGGCCTGATCAAACTTCTGAATTCAGAAGTTGCTCTTATATATATACCAGTATTGCTAAAATTGCGTACAAGACCATGCAGTTTTCAAACAACACAGAATTATATTTGTTTAAAATTTATTCTGTTCCATTTTTGTTCCTTAGGCTGGTCGGTTTGTTGCGGGCGTAGCTATAGGTTATTCATTGATGATTGCACCAGTATACACCTCTGAGATAGCTCCTGCCTCCATGCGTGGCCTTTTATCATCGCTACCCGAGGTGTTCATCAACTCTGGTGTCCTGCTAAGCTATGTATCTAACCTGGCCTTCTCGGGTTTTGCCATCAACCTTGGCTGGCGCCTCATGTTTGGTATTAGCTCAGAATCTTGTAATCCTGTTACTCTTTAACAGTCTATGCATGAAGGTTTTCAGAATCCATTTACAAGTGAGAATATAGCTTGTGAACATAGATATATATTTGGAAGTCCGTCAGATCCTAAACTGGACCTGTTCCACAGAAACTTAGATTTTGAAAAATATTTGATTTTATATTATTTACTTTATAGTCGAACCAAAATTTGATTTTATATTATTTTAAGTTGAATTGTATCTGACTATGGTGTCCCAAACAAGTTGGGGTAGGCTAGAAATGAACCCAACCGGAATAACAAAGGACACCAAAAACTTTGCTTGAAATAAATTGAATCGAACCTGAATGTTCATTACTCCAGTCCATTATACAATTTCCCTTTTTTAATGTCACTATCATCAAATTATAATGAACATAGATTAGATCCATAATATGCAGAACTTAATTGGACAAATTAGTGGTTGCATGAGCAATGCAGATTTAAACTCAAGACCTGATTGTAATCCATTTTAACCAACATCCTGTTGTAATATCATTTAATAGAAAGGTTGATTTTTAGTTTCCTTCTTATGGGCTTCAACAGGAATTGCTGCCATACCACCTGCTTTTCTGGCATGTGGTGTACTCTTCATGCCAGAGTCACCCCGGTGGCTTGTCATGAAAGGTCGTATCAGCGAAGCCAGGAATGTGCTTGTTAAAACCTCTGATTCGCCAGAGGAAGCTGAGGCTCGGTTAGAAGACATAAAGGAAACAGTTGGGATACCATCGGACGCTACGGGAGACATCGTGGTGGTGCCTAAAAATGAGAAAAATGAAGAGAATGTGTGGAAGGATATGTTCACCCGGGCGACACCCGCAGTGAAACGAATCATCATCACAGTGCTTATGCTGCAATTTTTTCAGCAGGCATCAGGCATTGACTCGGTGGTTTTGTACACACCACGGGTGCTCGAGAAGGCCGGTCTTAAAAGCGACACACAGTTGTTAGGCGCAACTATTTTCATTGGGGTTGCCAAGGTCGGGTCCATTTTGGTCGCGACTTTCACATCTGATCGGCTAGGCCGGAGGGTGTTATTCCTTTCAAGTGTAAGCGGCATGGTCATTTCGCTCATGGTTTTAGGCCTCGGGCTCGAAATAATTGATTGGACTCATGAAGAGAATTTCTCATGGGTTGGTGTGGTTTGCATTGTGGCTGCCGTGACATTTGTCATGAGTTTTTCGATCGGGCTGGGGCCACTGGCATGGGTGTATTGCTCAGAGATATTGCCACTAAGGATTAGAGGCCAGGGTGCTAGTCTCGGAACGGCCATGAATCGGATTATAAGCGGGCTCGTGACCATGACTTTCATTACCCTTTATGAAGCCATTACCGTAGCCGGGAGTTTCTTCTTGTATGCCGGCATTGCGGCAATGAGTTGGATTTTTATTTATTTCTGTTTGCCTGAGACGAAGGGGAGGAGCTTGGAGGATATAGAGGTGCTTTTTGCAAAGTGAATCAGTATGGAGTACTGGTGTACTGATTGAAGTGCAACAGGAATTAATCACGGCTATATATTAATACATACGCATTATACATTCATACTGGAAAACTATTTGTTGTATAATTGTATTGTTGATTAATTGTAATTGAAAATTTATCAGATGGATAAGTGAATAAAATTTAATATTTTTCCAACATGACATTTTTTTTTTTTTTTAAATCTTCACAGAGCTGTGAAATTGTGAGGAGGAATCGAACTTTCGACCTTTGAGTACAACAGTCCTAGGACTTTTTCCTAGCCAACTGTGCTACCTCCTCTTTTTCATTGAAAGAGAATTTTTTCTAGCCAACTGTACAATTTCATTGAAAGAGAATTTTTTCTTTATGAAATTATCATATATTCTAAAATTTGCAAATAAAATTATCACTTGAGATTTGAAATTGAAATAATATTATCATATATTCTAAGTAATCAACTTTTATTTGAGTGGACCTGGTCAATAGGTTTTATAAATAATACGTATTGTGGGACAAAGCATTATTTTATCAAATTAAAACATTTAAAACTGAGCTTGAGGTAATACAATTATTTTATTTATTTATTTTAACTCATAGATAATAGATAATTTTGATTATGAATGTGAAAAGTAAACACCATATTCATTTGAAAAATCGGTCTCATCTAATTTTAAGTTTTAAAAATATATTTCAACAATATTACAAGTTGCAAAAAGAGACAAAAATAACTAGAATAGTCAAATTAAAAAAATTTCAACAATATTTTTTTTTTTGCGAATTATTCGGTTTTTTTGGTGATGCCGAACCGGACGCCGAATTATTCGGTTGACCGAACTTTGACCGAATAATTTCCGAATAATTCACGAATTTTACGAATTATTCCCGAATTTTATGAAATTTTTTCAATTTATTTCCGAACTTTTACCAGAATTTTATTTTTTGGTTATTTTTTTTGTTTTTGCTCCCTTACAGAAATGAGATCTCTCATCCGAATAATACCGAATCATTCCCCAATTATACCCGAATTATTCCCGAATCACGAATTTTTGACCTCGCCGAACCGAACCCGAATAATTAATTTGTCACTGTGGTTTGAAACATTAATTGTCATAACAATATACATTATTATTTTCCTTTGTTTAAATGCAAATTTATAATCTTCAAACTTTTTCATATTCTAACGCAATAAAAAAAATTAACTTATTGTCCTTTTCATCAGCCTTATGAAATAGCACACACATTTCTTCTTCTTCTTCTTCTACTGAATTATTAATCTACTTGGCGTGGTTAGGAATTGAAATAGACCGAGGAAGGCGTTCAATTTTCCTATTTCCTTTTCTCTTCTTTCTTCCGAACTTCCAGCTTAGAAATGGAAGAGGAGAAGATAGAATCAGTGGAAGCGCCTCTTCTCCCGTCCAATTCTTCCAATCAAAGAAGGCTCAAGAAAAACAAGTATGCATTGGGATGCGGTGTGCTCGCATCCATGACATCTATTCTTATGGGGTACCGTAAGTACTCCAATTTCTTGATAATTTCATATATATAGGTGCTAATTATAGTTATACAGCAGGTGATAACTTGGTTTTGTAGATGGTTGCTAGAATATGGGCACTTGCAATTAGCAATATCTGACATATTTTTTCCCCTATATTTTTGTTCATCTCTTGTTTTTGTTGGTGTTTTCCTATAACATTAATTTCCAGATAAGAAGTTTTTGCTACAGTCAGTAGTACATTGCTGTTAAGACCGAACGCTGATACCAGTAAGATGTAATTTTTAGACAGGATTCGAGCTTAGTTACCAGATCAACTCAAATTACAGTTTGCTGAAATTAGAATTTTATCCATTTTGTTCGTAAAAACAGTAAAGGAAATTGCTCAATGTTCAACAGAAATTGTTCTGGTAAGTGAAAGCATTGATTCTTCATCCTTGAATCTTTGCTCAACTGTGGTAAAATGAAGAAAATGACCCCAGTACTTTGTGCAAAATTCTAATTTCCAAGTATTTGGAGCCTGAATTCAAAGTTTTTTTTTTTATCATTCAGATGTTGCAGTGATAAGTGGGGCCCAGAAATACATGCAGGCAGACCTCAATGTGTCCGACACTCAAATTGAAATCTTAAATGGCATACTCAACCTTGCTTCTCTTTTTGGGTCCTTTGCTGCCAGCTATACATCTGACAGGATTGGCCGCCGTGCAACCATCACTATCGCATCAGCTATCTTCTTTGTTGGATCCCTTATCATAACCTTTGCAACCAGTTTTCTCATTCTCATGGTAATTTTCTATCTTAGCGGTTCTTTATTTATTTTCTTTTGGTGTACATTTTTTCTCCTGTGTGTTATTACTCGGAGAATATAAGTAAATCTATAGGGGCACTTGTGCCAAAAGCTCAACCAACATTATGATCCCGATTCTGACCGCATATTTCTTCATGGTTTTCTTGGCTTGATTATGATTATGGAGCTAAGTGGGGGTGAGGCAAGGGGGGTTTGGCCCCCTATAGACCAAAGAAATTATGTTTTTCCATGTTGACTTGATGCTATGTTGGAAATTTTCAATAAACAAGCCCCTAATAATGCAAGAAAATTTGATAATCAAGCAGAATATAGTGTTACTTCTCATTGACTAATTTTGTTGCATTTCTTTCTTTCTATTATCAAAAACTTCGACCTCTCTTATGGTAGTTCTCTGGTTCAATTTCTGGCTGCTGGTAATGATTTTGGACAAGACCCTGCACATGTCAAGTAACATAGATTAATCTTTAGTTCAAATCCTATACTAAAATAACTCTAATTGTTAAACCATTCCTCAGGTTGGCCGGTTCGTTACTGGCATCGGCGTAGGGTATGCATTAATGATAGCTCCAGTTTACACCTCTGAGATAGCCCCCACATCCATGAGGGGCCTATTATCATCGCTACCTGAGGTCTTCATTAACACTGGTATCTTGCTAAGCTATGTGTCCAACTTAGCCTTCTCAGGCTTACCTATCAACCTCAGCTGGCGCATCATGTTCGGTATTAATTTCAAATCTTATGATCTTATTGAACTTTTAGCACTCGTCCCATGGAATATGAATACCTCAGGACAAGTCAATAATAGGAGCACATAAATTTTAACTCTGGACCTCATATACTGGTACCATATATGTTCAGTTGTTGGCTAACAAGCTGCTCAAAAAGGTAATGTGACTATTTATTTTATATTAGCTTTAATTTTTGTGTGAATAGGCCCATCACTTGCAGTTATAGTACCTGAAGAAGTCACTAATGATAGCTAACTGCTAACAAGAGCATGTGGACTTGAAGCTGTAGACCTTCCGTTTTATTACATTTTAAGTTTTCATCCATCAGTCTTTTTTAAAAAGTGAGTAAAAGGATGATGATTTTAATTTTCCTTCTTTATTAACAGGGATAGCTGCCATACCACCTGCTTTTCTGGCATGTGGTATACTCGCCATGCCAGAGTCACCTCGGTGGCTTGTTATGAAAGGTCGTCTCGGCGAGGCCAGGCATGTGCTTGTTAAAACCTCCGACTCACCAGAGGAAGTGGATGCTCGGCTACGGGATATAAAGGAGGTGGTCGGCATTCCATTAGATTGTAGTGGAGATGTTGTGACTGTGCCTAGAATTGAGAAAAATGAAGAGAACATATGGAAGGAAATGTTCACTGATCGGTCAACACCAACAGTCAAGCGAATTATCTTCACTGTGCTTGCTATACAATTTTTTCAGCAGGCATCAGGTACCGAAGCAGTAGTTTTGTACACCCCACGAGTGCTTGAGAAGGCGGGCCTCAAATCTGACACAGAGTTGTTAGGGGCTACAATTTTGGTTGGGTTGGCCAAGCTTGGGTTTATTTTGGTCGCTACATTCACCTCCGACCGGCTTGGCCGGAGACTACTATTCCTTCTGAGCGCAGGTGGCATGGTTATCTCGTATATTATTTTAGGGCTCGGGCTTGAAATAATTGATTGGACTCATGAAGAGAATTTCTCTTGGGCCGCAGTGGTCTGTATTTTGGCTGTGGTGGCTGTTGTGATGAGTTTCTCTATCGGGTTGGGGCCACTTGCTTGGGTCTATTCCTCGGAAATCTTGCCACTAAGGCTGAGAGGCCAGGGTGCGAGCCTCGGCACAGTGATGAATCGGACAATGAGTGGGGTCGTGGCCATGACCTTTATTTCTCTTTATGAGGCAATTACAGTGGCCGGAAGTTTCTTCCTGTTTGCTGGCATTACAGCAATGGGTTGGGTTTTCATTTACTTCTGCTTGCCGGAGACGAAGGGAAGGAGCTTGGAGGATATAGAAGTGCTATTTGAAAAGTGAGGAGGATGAACAGGGAATCAAGGATAATATTATATATGTATATATGTATTGTACTGGTACACTATTTTGTTGTATGGATGATTGATTGTAATTCATGCAAAATAAAAGGCGGAAGAATTTTCAATTTGGACAATCATTGAGTCAATATTATTCATTACTAACACCAAAAAATTTTGAAGCTCAGGATTGTTGAATTAACCAAGCAATGAACGATGTGTAGCCCTTTTACTCTGAACCAGTCTTTACTTTTTAAATGGACGCATTCACAATTCATTAAGAGCCTGTTCGGCGTTTTATTGTTTACGTGGGAAAAAAAACTAGTACATTCTTCACCGAGGTGACTCTGGCATGTTCTTGTTCCACATGAACAGTAAAACTCAGTTCACTTTGGGCCTATTCTTGTGCGCATGCTCATTCTCCAGCCACCCAACAGGCCCTAACTGAACTCATACATTCCAACAACCGAAATATGCATGCATTTATAAAGTAGGTATTCAGAATGTTCACCTGTGATTTCCTCTATAAGCCACAGGATGCTGACAGTTTCATTGCGGAAACTTCAAGTTTCTGAGCAACTGGCATAGATTATTATTTTTATTTTGGTAGAAGGCAAAGGACATCATTCTGTTTTTTGAAATGGTACTTACTGTACATAAACATGTTAATTTAGCATAGGTTTTAATTATTCTTGCAAGTTAATTAGGTGAAAAAAGAGATGAGTCGGTAGCACAGTCGACTAGAAGAAAAGGTTGTACGACTGTAATTACTCAAAGGTCGAGAGTTCTAAGTTCTTCTTATGCATGACTTTGCAGCTTTTAAAAAGAAAAAATAAATAGGTGAAGAAAGATGTGGCGACAGTATAAAACTAGTACATTTTGTATCTTGCCAAGTTTATAAGCATATGGTAATGATTTGAAGGAGTACAAGCACAGAAAGACGAGGCAGCAAGACAAGAAGAAACCATAGATGCTATTTTTTTTTTTTAGATAAGCAACCCCGTGACCTGAGATTTTCGGATATCAATGCTATTAATAAAAATTTCATGGAATTTTCTGGAATCTCGTTCATCTATACATACAAATTGCTCAAGGGAAGTACTCAAATCTGGTGGTCGACTGCTCACAAAACCATGGAGAAAATCAGCTCTATTCGTTGGGCTTTATATAATTGATTGTGAAAACCAAACATGAGCTCAAAATTTTTCTTTTCTATCATAACCAGGCCAATACATATTTTTCCCCTTGAATAAAAAAAAAACAGCCCAAAAAATTTTAACAAGAGAAGGAACTTATTCTACTATCCTGGAGAACTTCACACTGCCTTCATCTACAAGGCCCACTTGCTTCCTTTTCCTGGCGAGGGATTTGAAACCGCTACTTTCATCCACAAATTGAGCTGCGGTTCTCTCTCTCAGTTCCTCCAAACTTTCACCTTCTCTTGCTCTTTCAATGACCTAAACAAAAAAAATACATGTATAAATTATATTGTATATGAAGTAACAAATGTAAGATATATAGTTATGGAAATTGCTCCAATTAATGCTAAATATTATCAAAACTTGCATCTTGTAACTTTTTTTCAATACATTTGCAGATACAACTGAAAGATAAGATTAACAAATTTAAAAAGTTTTATCTTGTTAAACATTTCATGTACTTGCTACCATCTTAATTAAAATAAAACTTTCTTCCTCAAGCTAGAATTGAACTAAAAGCTTGCATAAGAATAATATGAAGCCTACATGTCTAGAGTACACATTAGAAGGTAGGAGAAACTTGGTCAGTTTTAACAGAAATTATTTTATTTTACTTTGAACAGTAAATTTAAAAGCAGGATTTTATTTGCAATTGACCCAAAAAGATCTCCATGATTGAAATAATAAAAACATTTTGCAAATGCACAACAATAGCAGTAACTTATGAAAGAGGCAATAACACTGTAGGTCCATAGTGAAGGGATGAAAAATACCAAATGTCGGCCGTAGAGATGAGTATTGGATAGAGATTGCATGGCATTTTGGGCTTCTTGTTTTGTAATATACTCCACAAATGCAAATCCCCTGTGGGTCCCAAATTTCATTGGCAATCTAACACTCCTCAACTGAGAATTACAAAAAAATATGAAGTTTTGTCAGCAAAGGGTTCCAGTACTAGAAAAGAACTAAATAACCGAAAAATGAAAAACCAAAGTCCTCAAAGGGCTACATTTAATGATAAAATCTATTTGAAATAATCTCAACTGCAAGGGTTCCATTATAACCAAAGTATTTGTTCATTCTTTCAGGTTTAGATTGGGTAACACATAGAGAAGACTAGTCCAACTTTTTTTTAAAGATTTGTAGACGTTCTTTTATTATGAGTAATTGATATGCTGATATACCTTACTCTACATTATGGTCCTTTTCTGAACATGTAAACTAAAATGCACCAGGCAAACCAAAGAGCTAAACTGTGGTCTAAACATCAAGAGATGACCAAATTACATTTTGAAAAAGCTGGTAGATAAGAGTCACCTAAGGGTTGATAATTCATATTTTAAAGGGACATATGAGATATTTCACATTTGGCTAGGTTACCAGATATCAATACTTCATAGAGACAAAAGAAAATTATGAATTTAAAAAAAAAAAAAAAAAAGACAAGAAAATTATGTAAATAAACCAACTAAATTACCTGGCCAAAAGGGCTAAACAACTGCCTTATATCTTTTGTTGTTGCTTCAAAAGCCACATTACGTACAATTAGTTTTGTAGAACTATACTCCTTTCCTTCTTTCTTTGGAACTGGGCCCTCTTTCTTTGCATGGCAGAGTTGTAACATTAGAGCATGCCCATCCAATACAGTTCCCTGTATGAGTACAAAACCAATTATAATACCTTCAAGACAGGTAATTTCATACAAGGACAACAAACCATAATCTTATGTAATATCGGAAACTTTCAGGTCTACCCTGATCTAGCCTGTCAAAGTTACAATTAGGTGCACATCATCATCCCAATTAGTTGGGCAGGGAAAGATTAAATAAATTAGCACAATTGAATAAAAATATTAGTTGGGCAGGGAAAGTCAAAACCTTCTAAACAAACCCAACACGTGCCATCAGCTAATCAAGAAATCATATTCTTCTCAATTGCAAATCCTAATCATGCCTAGTACAACAAGTCCAAAGTGTAGTAGGCCCACAAAAGAGAAATGAATCTATAGAAAAGGAGAGCTGTCACGAGCAGACAAGTGCAACATAGCCCAGGAAGGAAATGATACCTGAAGTTCTTTCAATACATTGTTAGCTGTCTCAACTGAATCAAACTCTACGAAGCCAAAACCCATGGAGACGTTCTTGCCATTTTTAAGGTGCTTTTGAATCTAGCAAGGCAATAAAGAACAGTTTAAGAAAACAAAGTGAAAGCTGAGATAAGGGAAAAAACAGAAAAATCCCAATTAAGAAAAGATACCTTCACGCTTCTTATAGTTCCGCTCTTAATATTGTTGCTAAAATGTTGCTTTAATAATTCTTCTGTTGTCCTAAAGTTCAAGTTCTTGACAAAGAGTGACCTCGACTGCAAGAAAATGTTGAAATGGCCAAAAGTCATTAAAGGGGTGAATGATGATAATTGACTATCGATAAAATCCTGTAAAGAAGCTTTCAGTCGAATTAATGTAGAATGCTCAAGGTAAGTCATATTAATTGACTTGACATCCATTGTAATGTTTGAATGTTCCTTACAATAAGCCAACAAAAGTTGGAAATCAATACTCAATGAGAGAAATGCAGGGTAGTATTATTTACAGACAGGTCAGACAACGGGTGTAACTTGGAAGTAGAAAACCATCAGATATTGTAGCATATGTTTCTTTTAAGGGAGAGAAGGCAAACCTCAACCCTGTCAAGATCAATTTCTTCTTCATCTACTACCCCTAAACTTTGATCCAACAGAACCTTCTTCGTTAACTTCTCCCCTACTGCTGGTAAATCATTTGTTTCTTCTTGAGTAACAGTTGTTGTTTGTGACAATATATTATCCGGTGCCCATTCCAGATAGAGAGGGGCATCTCTGTTAAAACAGAAAGGGAAGAGGGAAAAGGAAAAGAGAAGATTATTTAGTCCTGGAACTATTCAATAGCCAAGTAAAACTGAAAACCTTCTCGGAGTTCAATTTTTTTTTTTTTTTTTGGGGGGGGTGGGGGTTGACTCCGAGGTACTTGAAGATCAAATCAATTATTTGGATATTCCATTTCTTATAAATATTGAGACTAGATCAGGCTGAGAGACATAAAACCACTAAACCCCAAATATTGCATCACAAAACTGCATTCTCCATTACCAGTAAATATTATGGGCAAAATACAAATCCTTGATCTAAATAAATTTTCAAGGAATTGGAAATAGTACTTGTAAGCAAAACCAAAAGTACAGAATGAGAAACTACCTGTAACGCTTGTAGGCTAAACCCTTGAAAGCTGAACGAGCCTCTGCCGGTTCAATATAGATTACCTGAGATTCAGATCAGCAAAAACAGAATGAAGTTCCATGATAGATGCAAATGAAAAGAATATTATGCAACCTATCAGCAAAAAGAACAAAAGTTTCTCATAGTTGCAATGTAGATCTAATACATTTTGGTACATAACATTTACTTGTCATGTCAAGCAAAATTTTTTAGTAAATTACACTATTTTTTGCATAATATGGAAAACTGTATAAAAATTCATGCCAACTACTGAATCTGCCATCTGCTTTCCCTTAATCATATTACAGTCAAATATAGGCTCTCACAGAGCAACTGTTTAAATGGAGTATTCATTTTCCATTACAATAACCCAATAGTTTTTCATAGCAAACATCTAACAAATGCAAAAATGTCATTTGCAGATGCAAGATTGCCAGGCATTGTTTTGCAAGCAAGCTACATGTCCAGAATGCATATACTTAAAATTTATCAGCAATAACAATGAAGAAAAATGGAGCACAGGAAAACAGGTAAATACCAAGGCCAAAGCTCGAGTTGATGGCAGAATAATCTTTTCAAGGATACCAAATTTACCAAACATGGCAAATAAATCCCCCTCTGAACAACTATAGGGCAAGTTCTTAACCAAAATTATGTGATTGCTTCTCTTTGTACTCTCACTCTTCTTTTTGGCCAACTCTTCAAGTGCAGCCACATCTACCCCCAAATTGGAAAGAGATCTTTTTGTCTCAGCTATAATTTGGGTCTCACCAAGAGCAATACGAACTGCCAGATCATCAGCCTCCCTGTCGAGCAACTCGCTTTTTGATATGCCGTGCTTTCTTGCTATATTCTCTACGACCTGGTTGTAAAGCAAGTGACAGAGGTCAACTAAACTAAGGAAGTCAATCAAATATTACCAACAGAAAAAATGACTATTCTTACATGCAACAAATATTTCTTTTTGGAAGAGAAAAAGAACTACGACATCAAATTTGCAAATAATGCATAACCTGGATTTTGCAAAACTCAACATTTTCATACTATATTGCATACATGGCCATAAGATCTTGAAATGCAGAAGGATTAACAATTTTGGCCCAAAATTCTTAAAATATGTTCTATTTTTCCTTAGCTCAACTTGAACATATACCGATCCACACAAAAATTGCTGGGTTTCAAATTCAAATGATCCAAATATGAGTTTTGATTATGATAAAAATTATTTGCATATGGTAAAACAAGAGAAATCAATTCAAACGAAGGTTGAATTATAACTAGATCTGTGCTTATGTATTAATTTTTTTGATTAAATGCTTATGTATTAATTATTCTGCATTTGTGGTTTGCTTTTGGTGGCTAATTAGAAAAGTAGTTCATAATAGCATCCAACCCAGTAGTGCGAACCAAATAAATAAGAGCTAACTAAACCTATCTATGAATAATAGCACGATGCAAAACAAAACAAAACATAAAAAGAAATCAACTTCCACTTCAAGAGAGAATGCATACAGTGTCTGGCCGCATGAAGAGACTATTCCAGGCACGTGTATCACCACTTACTTCTGCATCTTTTCTCTGCTCCTCTCTCATCTTTTTCAAACTCTTTTTCTCCCCGCCCAGTGCATCATCAAACCTTTTGAAAATTTAATATGTTAAAAATGAGTCATCTTAATGTTAGTATCTCTTGCAGCCTATTAACTTCATAAAGCTAAGTGTGGCAATGCAAATACAAAACATGTTGAAAATACAACAGATAACCCAGATTCAATCAGGATATTTCAGTCCACTAGAAGGCTAGGTTCAGGTTAGTAGGTCATGATCAAACTCTTACCTGATTAAAACATTTATTATGTATAACCAACATGCCAATTTTGGCATTTATACACCAGTTTACCCAAAAAATATAACAGAGAATACAAATAAGCCTCCTGTTTGTGCAAGTTCAGTTTGCAAGTATTAAATATGAAATATCGGGTGTCTACCAGTTGGCTTAACATGATCACAACAGCTCTGCTAAGCTTTGCTTTGTTGGTTTGTGATCTAAGTATGGCATGAGCAATGAAGTGTCCCTCCAAGGGAATAGATAGACATGTGCATGACAAAAACAAAACAAAAAAGGGACATAGATTTGAAGGAATATGCTTACTCTGCTTTGTCATTCTTTTGAGGCTTGGCAGCCATAACATGCAATAATCTTCCTTGAAAAATTGAATTGTCTAATTCTTCTAGTGCCCTGAAGTAAAGGATAGTCATGAACTGTATCAGACAATATAAGCAAACAATTGCAAAACCAGAACTACGTGTCATTTGGAAATGACAATAATTGCAGATTAAATTGAGTACCTCTTTTTCCATGAATGACATAGATGCAAACAAAACAAGAGATGTTGGGTTTCTGTGGTGGAAAATATTTAATCTGTTGACTAAAGACGATTATACCCCTACAATCATACCTTCAACAATTCTTTTTTTTTTCCTTTTCAACTTGTGAAAAGTAAAATCACACCAATAGATTTAGATTCTAAATTCCAACCTTCTAGGGATTTTTTATGACGTGAATGGTAGGGCTAACATATATTTTTCAGGAGAAATTTCTGCCAAATAGATACACTTTGAACAAATGAGATACTACATGCAAATTACCAGATGGTAACAAGTATAACTAGTGCAATAATGAAATGAGGGATGTTTCTTTAAAAACATATCTAAAGTTCTACGATTAATCTTTTCTCCAAGAAAAGAATAAATAGATACCTGACTGCAGACTCAGGAGAGGCAAAAAGCACATAACCAATGCCTTTGGATCTTTTTGAGTCTCTGTCAACCACCACGTGTACCTGTGAAACATCTCCGTGCTGGCTGAAGAGCTCTCTCAGTTCATCTTCACTGAAAATCATAAAGAGCAAGAAAAACAAAAAAGTAAGAAGAAACAATAAGACAACACCCACAAAAGGGTTTTAAGATTATTAGGGCATAAAGTACACCTCAACTATGAATCAGGCACTGTCTGAGATCGCAAGGTATCTAATGGCTTTAAGATTAGTAGGGGCTATATAGTCTTTATTTTTTGTTCTCTTTTGCTCGACTAACCTCGGTTTTTTATACAGTACAGTACTATAACAAATAATGCAGAAAAAATTTGATAGCAAAATGCTAATAAAAGAAAAAAAGGTATAGTTTTGAGTATTA
Source organism: Carex arenaria (assembly GCA_964058825.1). NCBI lineage: Eukaryota > Viridiplantae > Streptophyta > Magnoliopsida > Poales > Cyperaceae > Carex > Carex arenaria. Next base: position 1,322,441 of record CAXKVW010000001.1, on the reverse strand, counting down.
GTAAGAAGAGGAAAGCAAAAAAAAAGTAGCAAAGAACATAATGAACAGACTGGATCGTCACCAATAGCCAAGATTTAACCAGCAAGGTACAGGAACCTTGTAAAGGCCTCAGTTTGTGGTGTGATAGCTTTCAGCTGATACTTTAGACATTTTGAGTTACAAGGGCCATCTATACCTTATACCACAAATGCTGCTGCAGGGAACTTACTATGCACAACCTAAATGCTTGTCAAATCTAAAACTACCTTACAAGGACCAAAAAGCTAACCCAATATTACAAAGTAAAAAAATGATATGCCAGACAAACTCACGTCGTTGTGTATGGAAGATTTCTAACAAATAAGCGCCCCGTATCCAAAACCAGCTTCATATCATCACTTGGGTCTTCTAAATCTGAACCCGATTTCTCACCTCCATCCCTTTCTGTGTGCTTCAACTCCGATTCTGATTCCTTTTCCAACTCCTTTTCTGATTCCTTTTCCGACTCCGATTCTGACTCGGACCCCAATTCTGATTTTACCTCCTCATCAGATTCCGATTCCGACTCAGATTCAGATTCTGAATCAGACCAGTTTTCCTTCACTCTGCTTTTGAAATAATCCATATCTGTGACAGCTTCATCCTTTGGTTTCTTCTCCTTTCCTCTATCCTCCTCGGATGGTTTAGTAATTTCACTAGAAGATTCTATTTCCCTGGCTTTACTTTTCTTCTTGCTAGGTTTCTTCTTCTCTTCAGCTTTGACCTCTTCCTCAATACCTTAGTAAGGAGTACGAAAAGATATGAAAGAAGAGGAGAGAAGAAACAAAGTGCAAGAATGAAGCTCAGTTTCAATAATAAAACCCTACAAATACTTAAATTACTCATGAAGGAAAGGAATTCTACAAATTACTATGTCACCACAGTTGCAAACAATACACAATGTTTCTCATGCTTCAAGCTGACATTAACTTCTTTATTTTTTTGGTTATGTAATAACAAACCAAAGTAAGGTTATGATAAACAAAAGAACTCATTATACCTTTATGATCTTTGCTCAACCAAGTAATATAATTTGGGCTTTAAAGTTGGAACATGCTGACTAAGCACAAAATAGCCAGTATCTAACAGGCTTAAATTGCTAAATTCAATGCATGCCAAAATATCTCGGTTTTTGTCACAATTTGTAAATATCAGAAGTACCACGCACAAGTTGCAAATATAGAAACTTATTCATTCTAGTTAGCAACCAAAAAGAAAAGAACAAAAAGCCAATATAAAGATAACAGTGTTTTAACGAAATTGATACCAGTCATGTCATTTTCCCATATCTTGGACTTCGAGCGGGGCTGCATAACATGCAAGAAATCCTGTAGCTTCGGATCAGACAAATCCTTGCTCTCTGTTATTGTTGCTTGAGATGAATTCATGTCCCCTGTATCTTTTTTGAATTGAGTGTTACTTTCTATATCTTTCTTTGAAGAGTGTCGAGACCAAGGCCGAGGCAATGCTGTGTCACCTACCTTTTGAGCAACCTAAAGCAAGTTCAATTGATTGTATAAGCATGTTTAATTGATTGCATAAATTTTGGATACTTCGGACTACGCCTTAATAGTTGTCCACAAGTTAATGGGTTTCTCACTTCACGTACATTACACAATTGGTCCCTCCTCAAGTTTAAAGTTTAAACAAATAATTAGAGATAATATGAGAAATGCCACGTAAACATAATTTCAAGATTGGCATGGAAAGAGGTCACCTGTGTGAATTTACAGTTTTCTCGTTTGAAAATGCTTTGTTAAGATAATTTTATGATGTAAAAGGTAGGTGATTGATAGGAAAAGAACCTTGCATGCAATATTAAAATTTTCATCATTATGACTATAACAGCTAGAGGAAGAAACAAAAATTATTTACATTATCTGTTTATCCAACAAAGAGTGTAGTTAATATTTAAAAATGAAAAAAAGTTAATCAATTAAAGTAAAAAATTAAGATCAAATGAATAAATGCCAACTAGAGGATAAATAAATAAAAGCTAGAGGATGCTTCACATGAATTAGTGGCTTTAATATCATTATATGAGGGTAGTTTGGAGCTTCAGCCTGGTATCTAAGCTGAGAAATAAATAACAAGTGCTAAACGAGTCAGGTCAGGTTGGATCACGATGAACCAATGTCCTCGACCTTACAAGTAATGAAGGGTACCTCACAAATAATTTTGCAAGTATCCATGTAGGTGTTGTTGAAGTAACTAATGGCTGCTTGTGCCTCATTCTCAGTACGAAAGCCAACAAAAGCAAATTGCCTACTCTTTCCATCACTGTTTTATAACCAACAAGAGATATAAAATGAGTTTCTCTTTTATGACCAAGAAAGGTGTATTAGCTGATTGTACATTTAGCACCTGGCTTATTGTCTTTCTGTACTAACAAGTCCGGTTATCCTTTTAGAAGGAAGGACTACACATCTGCACTTATTCTGTGCGGCTATGAACCCAAAACCAGATTTTCATGGTCATGAGCTGAACCTTTTTTTCAGTACAGTAATCTAGTAATGCAATTTACCACTGAAACAATAATGTATACCTCGTGCGTATGACCTTCGCATCAGTAACCTCTCCTTTTCGAGAAAAGAACTCCCTTAACCGCTCTTCATTTGCATATTTCGGCAAGCTCTTTACACAAACCCTGGACCTATTTCATGCAGAGAAATAGAGAAAAGGTGATTTGGGAAAAGAAAAAAATAAGTAATTGATATCCAGTATTGCTGCAGATATGATACCAAAACAATTATGGTGAATCTGTGCTAATTATGCATCTTACAGCAGAAGCAAGCTCTAACTTTTATGACTGAATGTACACAGGTTCTATGGTTGAATTGAGGCTTGTTTAAAACCATTACTGAGATTAATTTTAAAAAAAAAAAAGTGATCACACAAACATATAATTAGACAAACTAATAATTATTCCCAACTCTCCACTGTACACTTCAATTTCAATCTCCCGAGTGTACATGTGCTCTTAATTGAATTTTCATTGAAAACAATTAGTAAGATTAGTTCAGAAATAAGTGACTACACAACATACAAGCCGACAGGCTAACAATTTTTCAATCTCCTGTTGAGTACACAAACTCTATAATTCAATAGAGTTCCAATTGAGAACCATCAGTAAGATTAGTTAAAAAAATATGTATATGAAACAACATATAATTACGATATTCCCAACTAATTTCCCTAAAACATAAAGAAAAGCTGAGCTAAACTCTAAAATGAATACTAGTACTTACATCCTTTATAAATATGAATTCTGGAGAGATTAATTCCGCCACAAATAAATTTATTGCAAAATTTTGTAAACAGGAACAAAGAATTTGGGAATAGATTTAACAAAACCGGTGTACAGCACTGCTCGCGCAGAGAAATTATAAATACAGAGTAGCGGAGAGCCGGAGAGAGAAGAGACAAGGGCTTAGTTCTAGGGTTTTCGGTCTAAAACACAGGACAAGACAGGCCCCGCTAGATAATGAATTGGGCCGGATGCTAGTTCTACAAAGCCCATCCATGTTTATTAGGCCCATATCTTAGCAATTCAAAAAAATATCTGACTGTCCGCATCACCTACTCGAGAGCAGTTTGGGTCCGATGCACTCAAATTTGAGTCGATTGGTTCCATAATACGTCCGATCCGCATTAAGATCCATACACATGTATATTAAAGCAAATGCTAATGAATATGAAAACTACGCACACAAATTTTAAAACCGATCAGACGGATATGAAGCCCATTGAACTCAGTTTGAGTCTGATGAGCATCGGACCCAAACTGCTCTTAGGGGTGTTCATCGGTTCGGTTCAGTTGGAACTGAACCAAGCTAGGCAAACTAAAGTTATAATTCAATTTTAAAAATATAACCGAACCAAACCGATTTAGCATTGCAAGTTTGCAACCGAACCGAAGTTTTATTTCGGCTTGTTCAGTTCAAACCGAAATATATTATTTTTTTTTATTTAAAGCAATTGTTTTGTAATAAACCGAGGCATTAAGAAATAAACCGGGATATTAAAAAATAAATTAAAGTATTTAAAGCAATTGATTAAGAAAGAAACCGAGGTATTAAAAAATAAACCGGGACGGTCTGGATCAAATACATAATATATAAAAGTTCGCTCGGTTCGGTTATTTCGGTTTTGAAAATTTCAAACCGAACCAAACCGAAGTTATAATTCAGTTTTAAAAATCAAACCGAACCGAACCATTAAACCAGTAAAACCGAACCATTTGAACCGATCTAATTCGGTTCGGTCCAAAACCGATTAAACCGGACCCAATGAACACCCCTAACTGCTCTCCACCCACTCTTCTTTACCTGCTGTAGATTTCTTCTCTTCTTTTTTTCTCTGTAGAATATTTCTAATTGAAAATTTACTTTTTTAGCACTTTTCAGCATTTTAACCCTACTCAAACTAAAATCCCATTCTTAATTAGTAGTCATTTTAGTATTCTTCCTAAAATTTGAGCTTCAATTATTTCAGTTCGACACATATCTTTCTTAGAAAAATTTAATCTATTCATTCGGGTACATATGCACTTCAATATGAGCATAAATTAGTATTTCTTGTTATTTTGAGGAGGATTCAAATGTACTATCTTTTTTGCACTCTAATATGCTCTACATTCTTTATCTCTATTTTTAAAGTCCAAACAGTCGATCCGAGCCACTCAACATGATATTCATAATAAAATATGTTTGGAGACCATATTTTATATTTTTTTTTGAACTTTTTTTACTATTTTTTAGATAGGTACAAAATCACTGTTTTGAAGAGATTATGCACTATCCGATAAAGTGATATTATACCTATGTAAAAAAATATAAAATTTGGTCTCTAAGCATATTTTATTATAAAGATCATGTTAAGCGGTTTGGATTGACTATTTAGACTTTGAAAACAGAGATAAAAAATGTGGAGTACAAAATAATGGTGCATTTGAACTCTCCTCATAAAAATATATATAGAAAAAACTAGTCTTTCCTACTGTAAATCAGAGAGGGATAGGCAGTTGTCTATTTTAAAATTTTGAAAACCAGTTATAGATTTATGTATAATCAGATTGTTGTCTATTTCAGAAAAAAATTTTGTCTATTCTTAGACAATCTATAATTTTAATTAGTTAATTCACTATAGTTCGCAACCCGCTAGACGTATTAGTAAAAAAAAAAAAAAAAAGGCTTATTCCTAATAAAATTTCTGGCTACGCACTTGAGAGACTTTACATGGATCAGTTTTAGTATGGTAAATGTGCTTTTTTAGGTGTATCTGAAAATGAGAAGTAACATGACATCACGTGCACTCTTACTGACAAATTGTGGATGTGGAAGGTGGATCACTAAGCCTTCTTGCTTTGTAAGAGATAATGAAAAAAAAAGACAGAATATATTCTCTATTTAATGTCAGATATAATATTACATTGCTGAATCATCAGACCTCTAATGAATGCAAGTTGGAGGGAATATTGCATAATAATAACTCGTTCAAGCCCCTGATACGCAACATAATCGAATTAGTTTAGTTCTCTGAGGAAATGGAGAAAGCAAAAGAAAGCACCTCAGAGACAACACTGAGCCACCCCCTTTTATCAGCAAAGTTCGAGAAGCCTCCAAAGAGCAAATATGCATTTGCAGCTGCTATGATAGCTTCCATTGCTTCACTTCTTGCTGGATACAGTAAGAAAAGTCGATCAATATTTCTCTTAAGAAATCTATTTCATCATTCCCTTTGATAAGAAACAAGAACGAACTAAAACATGTACAAAAAGAAGCATCGGCCAAAGGCAAATTAATTGGTATTGCTAATTTAGGTCCATTGCAAAAAAATTAAGATGTTAATTTTTTTTTTTGGTAAAACAATGAGGGTTGTTTTGTCCAAAATACCAGTGTTGATTTTTTTCCAACACTGATGAAATTGTGATTTGCTTGAGTGGTTCTTGATGAATTAAATTAGAAGTAAGCTCCATAGTGACACTTGTAATAAATTTTAGTTTTACATAAATGGTTTTGTCATTAGGTGAGCAGAATCAGTAGGAAATTAACAAATTATCCACAGTGGAACCCAAGAGAGAACAAGCAGGCTCAAACAAAAGGGTTCAAATTACTGTAGTTATTTTCTTAATTTTTTGTATGTTGAATGATTTTATGTGTAGACATAGGCGTTATGAGTGGTGCGCAAATATTCATAAAAGATGACCTTCAGATTACTGATGTGCAAATCGAGATTCTGGCAGGAATCGTGCACCTCTACTCCCTTGCCGGCTCCCTCACTGCCGGCTGGATGTCAGACTGCATCGGTCGCCGCAACACTCTCTTGCTAACCTCTGTCATATATTTTGTGGGCCCCCTTATAACATGTGCTGCAAATGACTATTTCTGGCTCATGGTCGGCCGATTTGTTACAGGTATTTTGGTGGCACCAATTTGGTGAAAAGTAGCAGTAATAACATATGATCCTCAAAACTTCAAGCAGTTATTTTAATTAGAGAAATGTAAAACTTGAAGCAGTTATTTTAATTATTATGGTTTGGTTATGTCTCCTATTGTTGTTGGTTTAGTCTGTGGTTATATTGTGAAGCTGAGCCATAACAACTAACAAGTATGTAATTTAGTCCGACAAGGTCAATTTAGTAATTTTTTGTTGAACTAAAATTGGATTTAATAGTTCTATTGATATTATTTTTGTCAAATAAGAAAGAATGTTTGGACTTGTTTAACTAACCATTGGACAAGGTTCTCATATTGCAATATTTGGTGATTTATTCCAAGGGATTGCCATCGGATACATGGTCGTAGCACGAGTTTATGTAGCTGAGGTCTCACCCGCAGCGACACGCGGCTTTCTCACAGCACTGCCAGAGGTGGCAGTCAATGCCGGTCTCCTCCTTGGATATGTCTCCAATTTTGCATTTGTCCATCTCTCAGTACAATTCAACTGGCGCCTAATGTTTGCAATGGGATCAGTACCAGCAATACTTCTTGGTTTTGGTACTTTTGCCATGCCAGAATCCCCTCGTTGGCTCGTCATGAAAGGACAACTTGGGAAAGCTCAAGAGGTAATGTTGCGCACATAACAACCTCTTGCTTTAATTTGGGTCCCGTGTGTTGGGGACAAAGCCTTGTTGTATCTCTTGTTTCTTTTTCTTTTACAATTTAAGTTGAAGAGAAAGATATTGGTCTTTCAATAAATCAGTCAATTGCCCTTTCAGCAAAGATCATATTAGGATAAATGCATCTGACATTATGTATTAATATAATAGTAAATTATTATGTATTTTAATTATACTACAAGTTTGGACTTCGAAATTTTACATATTAATTTCCATATGTGTGTCATAACTCATAATATACCAAATATACTTGTATCTGTATTCATAAATTCATTATACTCTTTTATCTATCATTAAAATTTAGACTAAACTTGGAAAACACAGGTACTGACACAAATATCAGGCTCACAAGAGGAGGCCGAAGCACAACTAATAGAGATAAAAGAAAAGGCTGGGATACTGAGAGAAAACACAGATGAATTCATTCCGACACAGAAATACCACCACACTAAAAATATATGGAGAGAAGTAATTATGGCACCAACCCCTGCCATCCGCCGAATCATAATCACTGTTCTGGCAATGCAATTCTTAGAACAAGCATCTGGTATTGACACAGTGGTTTTGTATAGCCCGCGAATATTCGAAAAAGCTGGCATGAGATCTAACACATACTTGTTAGGCACCACAATGGTGGTTGGATTAACAAAAACAGCATTAATATCTGTTCCTATGTTTCTCTCTGATCGAGTCGGTCGGCGACCATTGCTTCTCTCAAGCACAGCTGGCATGGTAGCTTCACTAGTTATGCTTGGTTCAGGGTTGCATATGGTTGGTGATTTTGTAACAGCTCCCACATGGATAGTTGTAGTTTGTATCATGACAGTGTTAAGCTATGTCGGGTTTTTCTCAGCAGGATTGGGGCCCGTTACCATGGCCTATAGTTCTGAGACATTACCTCTGAAGTTAAGGGCACAAGGGATGGGAATCGCAATAGCCGTAAATAGGGTTGTTTGTGGTGTAGTTGCCATGACCTTTATATCGATGTGCAATGTCATTTCCATTGCCTGGACCTTTTATCTCTATGCCATGATCGTCGGCTTTGCATTTGTGTTCGTGTACTTTTGTTTGCCGGAGACGAAAGGAAGGAATTTGGAGGAGATTGAGGTGTTATTTGGCAAAAATGAGGATGACATAGAAGGATGATAAAATGATTGAAGAATTTTACCTTTTGGTATAAAAAAGAGAAGACAAATTTAAGTTCATTCTTCGTTGATTTTAAGCTTTTTGAAGTATGAACTACTTTAAACGATCTAACATTGCCAACTCTTTCTACTGATTTAACATTGCCTTCTTTCTTTAGTTTTTGTTAAATATTGTTAATGAAATTATAAAAGCAACGCATAATTAAGTAGCTAGAATTTTTGTAAAAAAAAATGTGCCGGATAGACAATTTTTTGTAACAGGATAGGCAATACAGCCCATAGTCACATATGGTTCGTAGTGGTTTTTCAAATTGCCTACTTGAGATTGAATGTGGCTCCGTTCCTGACAACGCCATAAAGTATGACGTCCTCTCAAAACTGAATCAGAAGAAAAACAAAACAAAAAATAGGACAGAGATCACCTGCCCCCCAAGACAAGATTTTTCTTCTCCCAGTGAGACTGACAAGTGGGTTCAGACGGGTTTATAAATTTAAATATTGGTTTTTAGTTTTGGTGTGGCCCACGTTTTAGTGACTCAGGGGCAGGAAAATCCTGCCCCCGGGGGCAGAGAATTCAGTCCCCAAAAAATAACGTAAAAAAACAATAAATAAAATGACGCGATGACGCTATAGTTTATGGCAGTCTTACCGATTAAAGGGCCGTTAATTATTAACAGCGGTCAAACCATTACGAATACACTTAATGAATGTCTGTTTGGTGATAAAAATGAATAATTGGTTGTTTTTTCTTATTAATCGACCGTTTTACCGTTTAATCGTTCGTTTATTCTAGCGTATATTTATTTTCACATTTTTTTTCTGTTATAGTGTGTGACAATGAAACTTATAAATTATTTATTATAGTTTAATTTGTGCTTGGATATACATCTAATATTTTTTATATATGTTTTTTCTTCTTACTTACTTTGTAATTGATTAATTCTTTTTTGTATACCATATATTTTTCTTACTTATTAATGTAATTTTTTTCAATTAGTATGACATATTCATTTATGAAATTAATATGTTATCATAAACTAAATTTAGTAATTTTATGTTTGGATGTTTCATTTCTTTCAAATAATATGTTATTAGTATTTTAAAAGGCTTAATTCTCAAATTTATTTTTTCATTAAATAAATGTGTTACTTACACATGTAAAATGCTTATGTGTTAAGAAGAAATACACATAGTGTCATGTTATAATAATAAAATAAAATTATGTTAAATTAAGTTTATTTGATAAGTTTAATGAGTTAAATAAATTATTTTTAATAAATTATGATATATACACATACCGATTAATCGTTTAACGGTACTCCGTCCATCTAACAACTACATACATTATTTACAACACTGATTTATGGTGTTGTTTCTTAAATGTTGTGAGATTTTCGAATATTAATCTCATTTTTTATTAATAAAAAATTCGGTAGCTTTTGCCTACCATATATGTTTAGATCTTAGATGCTAATTCGGTCTAATCCGGTTTGTTTGGGTTCAACTCATACTAATTTTTTAGGTTGCGATTATAAAAGTTTTTGTCAGGTAATGGCTGAATAAAATTTTGTCATTTGTTGTTTGTTTGATACAAAAATGTAGATCTAAAACTTAAATTATTTATTTGCCATGTGACAGGACACTTCACGGTATCTCAGTTCGTACAATCTGACAACGATAGCTCAACCAACTACGTACATAATATTATCAAATTAAAGAAAAAATGTAAACAAAACTGACCGTTCGTGTCACCTGCTCCCGGCCGAAACATGATCTTTTGACGCTTGTTCTTTAGTTATATAGCTTTGCTAAATAACTCCTGTTCTTGAACGATTCTTTTATTAATCAAATATAAAATAAAAAAATATCACGAAAGGGTATTGTTTTTGTTGAAAAATCGAAATATAAAAAAAACGGGATGGTTTATCCCGTCCAATACTGTAGTTGGACATAATAAATCATCCCGTCACATTAATCTTGGTCATAATTAGCGATAAAAAAATAAACTGAACATGATAAATCATCCCATCTATCACTGTAGCAAAATTTTTTTTTCATTCTCTTATATGAAAACAAACAATATATATATATATATATATATGTATGTATGTATGTATGTATGTATGTATGTATGTATGTATGTATGTATGTATGTATGTATGTATATATTACAGCTAACATGCTTCCTCTAACATATCGATAATATACTTCCGGCCTCCAAAATCTATCGAATCGGCTTCAAACGACAAATCCAAACTGTTGAAACAAATCTCCTTAACGAGAGCTTCGTTTCTATATAAAAAAAAAAATTCGAACTTATTTGCTATCAAGTCAAGCGGTCAAAAAAATGAAGGATATAGTGCATTAAAATGTGCACAAAATCCTTCATATTTTGACCGCTTGACTTGATGGTAATAAATTCGAAAATTAAAAAAAATTATATGGAAACAAAGCTCTCATTGAGAAAATTGGTTTGAACGGTTTGGATTTGTCGTTTGAAGCCGATTCGATAGATTTTGGAGGCCGGAAGCATATTATCAATATGCTAGAAGAAGCATGTTAGCCGTACTCTCTCTCTCTCTCTCTATATATATATATATATATTGCTACAGTGCTAGACTAGATAAATTATCCCGTCCAAGTTTTTTTTTTCTTGCTTAACGGGATTAAGGATTTGAATTAGCGGTCATTAATCTTAATGAAATGACAAGTTTTTTTTTATGGTTGGCGGTGAATTACGAATTCATATCCTCTCCAATATTGCACATAGATTTGAATTAGCGGGTCATTAATTTTAATGAAATGATAAGTTTTTTTTTTATGGTTGGCGGCGAATTACGAATTCATATCCTCTCCAATATTGCACATGGGAATTACAATTAGTGAATCCAGACCATTCTTTTTAACTTGACACAAATCTCAAAGTCCAATAACACTGCCCCCCCCCCCCCCCCACTAGCCTGAATTCCAACGGTGATTAATCTCAAACCGTAAAGTGAGGCCCATCCTCTACCGTATTGAAGAGGAGTTGAATCCGCGAATTACTGCCAACAGATATATTGATACTAAAAAAAAAATTAATTACAATTCTTAGATGCAAAAGGTACACCGTTTAGGCTAAAACTGAAAAGACAATTAAGTTTATTAAGAGGAATTTAATTACAAAGAGATTCAATACTATTACACCCTTTTTGTCTTTCCTTTCAATACATTTTCAATTTGAAAAGTAACTATCCAATTGACTAATCTTACATCCAATTGAATTAGATTATGAAACTTTCTTCTCCTTCAATTTCATCTTTTGCCCCTACTCTCTATCCGAACATATTAATCAGTAGCTTCCGTTCAAAAAGCTTTGAGAGAACCATTTTTATATCGTTAAATTAGCATTGGCCTCCAATTTCCGAAATTTTTATTAATATCTAAAAAAATATTAAATTTAACAATCTACCCAACTTGTAGGGTGAATTTGAAATCTACCCAAACCGATAACAAAATCATCCGTTCTGACTTTCTTAACCGTTACGAAAATTATCAGTTAGATGCAATGCAAAACCGATCAAAATAACTTTGAACCGATGGTTCCGGATGCAATTCAAAAACCGATGATATCATCGGTTCCAATTCCAATTGAATGGAGAGAATGAAATTGTCTTGGAAAATAGTAGCCAGATCAAATTTGGTTTGGATCCTCTCCAGTTGAATGGAATTGTCTTGGAGAATAGTAGCCAGATTAATTGAAACAGTCTATACTTGATTGAACGGTTCAGATAATATCAGATCTAAATTGCACGAATCATCATGGATCCTCTCCATTCAATTGGAATTGGAACCAATGATATAATCATCGGTTTTTGAATTGCATCCAATAGTTAACCATCGGTCCAAAGTTTTTTTGATCGGTTGAATGCAGCCAACCGATAGTTTTCTTATCGGTTAGAACCGATGATTTAGTTATCGGTTTGGGTAGATTTTGAATTCTCTCCACATGTTGGATAGATTGTTAAATTTAATATATTTTTTGGATACTAAGAAAAATTTCTGCTCCAATTTCGTATACATATATTTGCCTCCATACAACATGATCTGTCATAGTGTCATATCAGCAGAAAAAAACAAAAACAAGAAGGATATATAACATGGTTCAGGGATCTCATCTCACCAACACCAAGGGACTGAGGCTAGCTAGTGATTAGTCAATTTGTTTCAATTCCTCTGAGAGATGGAGAAAGTAGAAAGCTCAGGTGATATCATATTGACTCATCCCCTTCTCAAATCAGACCAGAAGAAGCCTTCAAAGAGTAAATATGCTGTTGCCTCTGCTATAATAGCTTCCATGGCTTCTCTCCTTTTGGGATATAGTAAGGAATATCTTTTAAGACCTTTTTTCAATTTTTTTGTTCAATTTTTGTTCTTTGAGGAATAAAAAAGAAACATACAAAATTGTAATTAAGGATGTTCAGTGGCTTTTCCTCTACATCTTGCATTAAGATTTGCACAAAGTATCAACCACAGTAGCCAAAATAACTTGGCAAGTTCCACTAGAGAGTCAAGAACGACATTGATTAATTAGTTTAATTCAACAATTTTTAAAAAATAAAAGAACATTGATTATTCATGTAAATGAGTTCATGACAATTTGTGTTGCAAGACTGAAATTAATGAAAAAAAAAATGACAACTACAAAAGCTACTTTCAAAAGTTAGCACAATTAGGCATTGCAATTTTTCCTATTTCAGCAAGTGTAATTAAACTCTGTATATATTTATGTTTAGACATAGGTGTGATGAGTGGTGCACAGATCTTCATAAAAGATGACCTAAAATTGACCGACACCGAGATTGAGATTCTGACAGGGATCATGAACGTTTACTCCCTTGCCGGCTCTCTGACTGCCGGTTGGACCTCAGACCGCTTTGGCCGCCGCAGGACTCTCACTTTTACTGCTGTCATATATTTTGTGGGCCCGATCATCATATGTTTATCCCATAACTATTTCTGGCTTATGGTCGGCCGGTTCGTCACAGGTATTGTCTTTTCTTTTTTACCAGTTTGTCTGATTCTTTTTAAATGACTAGAACCTTCAAACTGATAGAGCATGGTGGCGTATTGCATATACCTGCATTGTTCTTTACTATAAACTCTTTTGACTCATATGTCAGTGAGAAGTGGCTGCACGCCAGTTTTCAATGCTGAATTATTACTTTATTAGATCGGGGAACTGCAAGTAATTTAATTCAGATTATTAGGAAACAGTGTGTGTGTGTGGAGGGGGCGGGGGGTGTGGGGGGGAATGGAAATAAAATTAAAGTAATCAGGAAACTGAGGTTTATTCCTCTCCGGCCTAGTATAGGCCCGGCCCAAATATGGGTATTTATGATGATTTCAGAGAAAGAGAGAGATAGACTAAGGGTGTGCTCCAGACGGGGTATGCGGAGGAAGGAAAAGGGTGAGTTCATCGTGCGGAGGTTATGCGTCGTCAGTCTGCATCTGACTGAACGTGTGCATTCAGGGGCGGAGTCAGACTTTCAAATTATAGAGGTCAATCAGATATAATTTTTGTGTGGAGAATGAGAGTCAATTTTATAGTTTTTTTATTTTTACTCTAAATTATGTAGAAAATCATACATAAATATAAAAAATATATATATATATAAAAAATGGGGGTCAGTTGACCCCCATACCACCACTTTACCTCCGCCTCTGTGTGCACCTGCAATAGAAGAGAAAAATCAAAGAGGGAGGGGAGGGTACGTACATGTTACTGTGCAGAGGAGAAGAGAGGGAAGCGCTACGCTTTGTTTTGACAAAATCCTTCACCCCAAATCAGAGTGTAGGTTTTACTGTGCGGAAGTTATGCATCGTTATTACTCTTCCTTCTCCTTCTGTTCCTTCCCTCAGCGTAACCATTTTTTGGAGCACCCTAACGTGCACACATGTGAATTCAAAATTCATATCACGTGAGGTAACCTAAATTTTTAGCTTAGATACGGACCATTCGATCTGCTTTGGCACAAAATTAAAGAAGATCTATTCATTTCTATCTCAGTCGGATTGGCCCTCCATGTAATGTAGAAAGGTGTCCTTAGTGTGACAATGCAACTATGCAAGCTGCCTAGGTGGTGAATCCTCATGGTTGGTGGTTGGTGGAGGTGTTTTGGTGAATTCACTACATAACAGTATGTAGTGCAGACTGCAGAGATCACAAAACTTCTCTTCGAGGGCTTTTCTAGGTCGGGGGGCATCTAAGATTTTGGTTTGGGCAAGAAAATTGCAAGTTGGGTTCAAACTCATTAGCTAATTGATAAAAAATAATGTTCCAATTTGCAATTTCCAATGCTCTTATTTCTAATTTTTAATGATCTAACTTCTAATTCTAATTACCAATCAGAATTCAAGAAATACATTCTAATTTTAACTCTAGATTTAACCCTAATTACAAATAAGAATTTCAAAGGGAAACAAAAAAAATTTGAGAGAGGACAAAGTTGGTCCGAAGTCCGAACCTATAGATCTCCATAAAACTCAATTTGAGAGAGGCATTGGCATGCGCGACTTGCTTACAACTGTGATGCATTATTTTTTCATATAACTCAAAACTCCATAAAACTCAAAGTTGGTTCCAAACATGTAATGCACTATAAATCTCCATTAAAAATCAAAGTAGGTTCCAAACATGTAATGCATTATTTTCTTTTATTGAAAACTCAAGATTTCTTCTGTTCGGCGATTTCCTTTTCAGGTATTGGCATCGGTTATTCAGTCATAGTCTCAGTATACATATCTGAGATCTCACCAGTAAGCATGCGCGGCTTGCTTACTGGTGTAGCAGAATTAGCTGTTAACATCGGCATCCTCCTTGCATACATTTCCAATTTCATGTTAGCTGATCTCTCAGTGCATCTCAGCTGGCGGCTGATGTTTGCATTGGGAATCGTGCCCGCAGTACTTCTTGGGTTTGGTACTTTCGTCATGCCAGAGTCTCCCCGGTGGCTTGTCATGAAAGGGCAACTTGGGAAAGCTCAAGAGGTACATTGAGTAAAAATTATAAATTATTCCTTTGTCAGTTCCAACTTTACAAGTAACTGGCATAAATCAAGGATTATAATGCCCTTGTACCATTAAAATGTCAGTTGGCCCAGAAAATATGAACTAATTAAGAAAATAAAGTTGATATGTGGTGGGTCCCTACTTGCTGGCCTGACTGGCTTCTATCTGCTATCAACCATACATTCATTGTGTTAAAGCATTACATTTCAATTTGGATTGTTATTCTGATTACCCTTTTGTGATTCTTGGATTTTTCTGTTCTTCAATGAACAGTTTTACCAATCGATTTTATGCTAATGTTTTTTTTTTTTTTTGAACAAAAGGCAACAATTGCCCATTTTATGCTAATGTTTTTTGATACTGTTGAAACAACAAGTGATTTTATTAACAAATGGACCAATCTCGGGAATCACAGGTGCTCATTCATTTATCTGGCTCACTCGAGGACGCAGAAACCCAACTGGAGGAGATAAAAGAATCTGCTGGTATACCAAAAAACAACACTGCAGAAGTCGTACCAGTAACAAAACAGAGCCATGACAAAAGTCTATGGAAAGAACTAATCACAACTCCATCCGTGTGCCGTATTCTGATCACAGTGCTTGCCATTCAATTTTTCCAGCAAGCTAGCGGTATTGACACAGTTGTTCTATACAGCCCAAGAGTATTTGAAAAGGCTGGCATGAGATCAAACACCGATTTGTTAGGTGCAACAATGGCTGTTGGATTGATAAAAACCATATCAATTCCTGTAGCCATGATATTATCAGACCGAGTTGGGAGGCGCTCGTTACTTGTAATTAGCACAGCCGGCATGGCAGCTTCGCTTGTCATACTAGGTTTAGGTTTACAGATTGTGGATGGTTTCGTAACAAACCAAACATGGATGGCCGTGGTCTGTGTCATGGCAGTGTTAGCTTATGTCAGCTTTTTCTCCGTAGGCATCGGGCCACTTGCCATGAGCTATAGTTCTGAGATAATGCCCCTAAAGTTGAGAGCACAAGGGGTGGCATTAGGGATGGCCATGAATAGAACCGTCTGCGGTGTTGTTACCATGACATTCATATCTCTGTATGAAGCCATTACCATTGCCGGAAGCTTCTACCTCTATGCTGGTATCGCTGGTATGGCAACCATTTTTGTGTATATCTGTTTGCCAGAAACAAAAGGAAGAAGCTTGGAGGAAATTGAGGAGTTATTTGGAAAGAGAGAAAAGGAAACAGCTTGTGATGGAAAGATTCTACAGGTTGCTCTTTGAATCAACAAAAATGTGTAAAAGACACTACCATTTATTTAATTGTAAAAGGGCAGTATTATGGTGATTTTTCAATATGGATCATTTTGGGACAGCCAAAAGCATGCCGTAATTTTAGTAGATTTACTTAGTCTGTATTGGAACTATTCGACTTCATTTTGTAATACAAATTTTTCTATTACATTGTTTACAAAGTACTTCCAATTAGTTAGGCCTGGTACCTGAGACCAAGGAGCCTGAGTTTGATTATAAACCGTTTAATCAGCTCCAGCGACGCCCTTAAAACAACACCCTGACACACATCCGTATGTGCACACAGACACACAAGAAGAAAAATTTAGTACATGCAAACCATTTTTATCTCAGTTTTATTACATAACATTCACATTTAAGTTGCACTCAACAGAAGCATGCTCAGGGAAATGGTATCCTCTGCGGAGCTTTTACCTGCGGAGTTCCTGCGGTGCTTCTAATCTGGTCCGTTCGTTTTGATCGGACGGACCAAATAAGATTTTGGCACGAATCTCAAAGCAAAATTAATACTGCTCCTCCATCATCCCGAGCACTCACCGGCTGAGAGTAAATCTGGACCGTCCGATCAGCTCCGCAGAAGATACTGGTCCCATGCTCAGGATGCCACAAAACCATTACACTACATACCTTCCGTATAGGATGTATTGCCCCTTGCCTTTGTTGGGGCATAGAGGCGAAGAGGTTAAAGGCTGAGAGAAAAGAGATGGTAACCATGCTTAGGCTCCTACATGGATAGTTGTAGTTTGTATCATGGCAGTGTTAAGCTATGCCGGGTTTTTCTCAGCAGGATTGGGGCCCGTTACCATGGCCTATAGTTCTGAGACATTACCTCTGAAGTTAAGGGCACAAGGGATGGGATTAGCAATAGCCATAAATAGGGTTGTTTGTGGTGTAGTTGCCATGACCTTTATATCGTTGTGCAATGTCATTTCCATTGCCTGGACCTTTTATCTCTATGCCATGATCATCGGCTTTGCATTTGTGTTCGTGTACTTTTGCTTGCCGGAGACGAAAGGAAGGAATTTGGAGGAGATTGATGTGTTATTTGGCAAAAAAGAGGATGATGACAGAGGAGCTTAATAAAATTAATAAGAAAAAGGCCAATTTAAGTTCATTGTTTGTTGATTTTATGCCTTTTGAAATTTGAAGTATGAACTACTTAGAGACGATCTAACATTACCAATTCTTTCTACTGATTTGCAATGTGATACTGGTCTTATCTTGTTGTCCAGTTCAAGTTTAGTTTGCATTCAATTCGGTCAGTCAAAAACTTTTTTTTTTTAAAAAGAAATCCTTCTTTCTTTAGTTTATTTTTTATTTTTGTTAATGAAATTATAAAAACAAGGCATACGTAGCTAGAATTTTTGTCAAAAATAGACAAAAATGTGCTGGATGGACAATTTTTTGTAACAGGATTAGGCAATACAGCCCATATTCACATAAGGTTTGTTGTGAGATTTTCGAATATTAATCCCATTTTTTTATTAATAAAAAATTCGGTAGCTTTAATTGCCTACTATGTTTAGATCTTAGATGCTTTGATAAGTCAACCTCCTTTAGGCCTACCTCCCTCAGGCCTCCCCCTTAGACTTTGAAGGAATTATACATATACAAATTTAAAAACAAGGAGTTAAAAGATAGGGGTGTTCATTGGGTCTGGTTTAATCGGTTTTGGACCGAACCAAATTAGATCGGTTTAAACGGTTTGGTTTTTTCGATTTAATGATTCGGTTCAATTTGTTTTTTAAAACTGAATTATAATTTCGGTTCGATTCGGTTTGGAAATTTTCAAAACCGAAATAACCGAACCGACCGAATATTTATATATTATGAATTGGTCCGGACCATCCCGGTTTCTTTTTTTATCAATTGCTTTAAATACTTCGTTTTATTTCTTAATATTCCGGTTTATTTCTTAATTCTCCGATTTATTTCTTAATATACTTTGGTTTATTACAAAATTATTGTTTTAAATAAAAATTAATATATTTCGGTTTGAACCGAACAAACCGAAATAAAACTTTGGTTCAGTTCGGTTCGATTTTTAAAACCGAATTATAACTTTGGTTTGCCTAGTTCGGTTCGGTTTGAATCGAACCGAACCGATGAACACCCCTAGTTAGAGCCAAAAAAACAAGTCGAAAATATAAAAAAGTGATCTACAGGTCTAATTCGGTTCGTTTGGGTTCAGGTCATACTAATTTTTTAGGTTGCGATTATAAAAGTTTTTGTCAGGTAATTAATGGCCGAATAAAATTTGATCTTCTGTTGTTTGTTTGATATAAAAATGTAGATCTAAAACTTAATTATTTGCCATGCACTTCACGGTATCTCAGTTCGTACAATCTGACAAGGATAGCTCAATAATTATCACATTAAAAAAATGTAAAAAAATAAAATCTAGACAAAACTGACCGTTCGTGTGATCGTGTGACTTCGTGTCACATGCTCCAAACCGAAATAACGCTTGTTATATAGTTATATAGCTTTGCTAAATAACTCCTGTTCTTCAACGATTTTTTTATTAATAAAAAATTGTTTTGTTGAAAAATCAAAATATAGAAAAAACGGGATGGTTTATCTCATCCAATACTGTATCCCGTCCCGTTAATCTTGATTCTAATTAGAGATAAAAAAAAAAAATAAACTGGACGGGATGAATCATCCAATCCATTGTCACTGTAGCAAAAAAATTGTTTTTCATTATCTTATATGAAAACAAACCTAAAAAAATGTGCTGGATAGGAAATTTTGTACCGTCCGGGAAACGGAATAAATAATTTTGTTTTTCCTATATTTCGATTTCCTAGCAAAACGATCACCATTCGCAATATTTTTTTATATTATTTTCGATTAATAAAAAAATTGGCTATTTTCTACTATCATATTTATATATATATATATATATATAGTAGAACTATGGTGTTCCTAAGTTCACCAAGTCCCTTTGTAAACTCAAGTGACTAAAATTAGAAGATTTATAAATTAATTTTAATGTATTTATTTTTGGACATCTTTTGACCACTTGACTTTATACTAAATTAATTTGAAAGTTTAAAATTTTTGCATGTAGACACATCACTCGTAAAGTAGAATGATTTCAACAGTTTGGATTCGTCATTTGAAATCAATTTAATAAATTTTAAAGTTGAATTCACAAAGAAACTTAGTGAACTTAGAAAGTTAACACCCTAGATCTACTCATCATATTATGGCTAGTTTAGCACAATATGGAGGAAGAATAAAAATTTAGGAGAGCTAAAGTTGAGTTATATCTATATTATTTAATGGAACCTGCTAACTGCTTTCCAAATTTAATTTCCATTAAGTTTTCGAACTAACTTCTCTGTTCCACAGCACATCTTGTCTATATCTTTAAAATTATGTTTTCAACCTTGTAAAAATACTACTAGCAAGCTAACTTAGGCATAAATTTGGTTATTTTTCTCTAGCATTTGTAGTTACATAATAACATGTTTGTCTATATCATATTCTATATATTTAAGCGTTCACATTTTATTAATATATATAATCATTATTAAAAGATAAGTTTCGTAAAAGACATAAATCATAACCACTCGTTTTAGTACCATAAATTTCGATTTACAGAATTATTTGAAGTAATGAATGAAATCAAAAGTTTATTAAGAGAAATTAATATACTATATATTACACCATGTTTGTCTTTCCTTCCAATACATTTTCAATTTGAAAAGTAACTATCCAATTGACTAATCTTACATCCCATTAACTATCCAATTGAATAAGATTATGAAACTTAATTTCTTCTCCTTCAATTTCATCTTTTGCCCCTACTCTCTATCCGAATATATTAATTGTCAGTAGCTTCCGTTCAAAAAGCTTTGACAGAACCATTTTTACGGTGCGAAGGAATTGGCTAAAAGGATAATGCAGTATGCTTATCTATGGATGCGGTATATTGTGGAGTGCAATAACAGATAGGTAACAGTGGTCATAGCAGTATATTCATTCAATGCTCAAGGAGTGAGTTAGGGTTTTGGTTTAAATTTCGTGGATGTAAGCACATGCAGCTTGTTGCATGAGAGTTAGCTGCGTGTACAGTACTTGATACTAGCTGTTGTGTTGTTGTTGTTGTTTTTTTTTTTTATTTAATGCAAACCACTTGGTAGCACCTACTAAGCTTTCAAAAAAAAAAAAACAGAACCATTTTTACATCGTTAAACCATATAACTCATTCACTCTATATATCGTGCGCTAAGTTGGGGTGAAATTAGCATTGGCCTCCAATTTCGTGTATACACACACACACACACACTACGTACATAGGTACATATGTACAGGCAAAATTAACTTACATAGGTACATATCTTATACATATGATATTGATTAAAATAATTCAAGTATATAAGTTAATTTTGCCCACTGACTAGCTGGTAACCCGGTAACATGAAACTTTTTGTCAACTTCTGACTTAAATCCTGGCTACGTCATTGTCCATACAAGATATATAACATGGTTCAGGGATCTCATCTCACCGACACCAAGGGAATGAGGCTAGCTACTGATTAGTCAATTTGTTTCAAGTTTCAACTCCTCTGGGGAGAGATGGAGAAAAAAGAAAGCTCAGGTGATATCATATTGACTCATCCCCTTCTCAAATCAGACCAGAAGAAGCCTTCAAAGAGTAAATATGCTGTTGTCTCTGCCATAATAGCTTCCATGGCTTCTTTCCTTTTGGGATATAGTAAGTTTTTTTCAATTTTTGTTCTTTGAGGAATAAAAAAGAAACATACAAAATTGTGATTACAGTAGGTATTTTTCTACAGCTTGCATCAGGATTTGCATAAAGTGTCAACAAAAGTAGCCAAAATAACTTAGCAAGTTCCACTAGAGAGTCAAGAACAATGATTAATTTAATTCAATGACTTATTAAAGAGAGAACAACAGTTTTAAATCTGTCAATGAATGTGTGTTTCCTCAAATAATCATGAAGTTAAAATTACTGTTTATGTCAATTACGTGCAATAACCATATTCACGTAATTGAGTTCATGACAATTTGTGTTGCAAGCTTAAAACAATTAAACCATCTGTAGTACAAAACCAGAAAAGGCTACTTTCAAAAGCTATCACAATTAATTAGGCATTGTAATTTTTCCTATTTCAGCAAGTGTAATTAAACTCTGTATATATTTATGTTTAGACATAGGTGTGATGAGTGGTGCACAGATCTTCATAAAAGATGACCTAAAATTGACCGACACCGAGATTGAGATTCTGACGGGGATCATAAACTTCTACGCCCTTATCGGCTCTCTAACTGCCGGTTGGACCTCAGACCGCTTTGGCCGCCGCAGGACTCTCACTTTAACTGCCGTCATATATTTTGTGGGCCCGCTCATCATATGTTTATCCCATAACTACTTCTGGTTTATGGTCGGCCGGTTCGTCACAGGTTTGTCTTTTCTTTTTTACCAGTTTGTCTGATTCTTCTTAAATGACCGGAACCTTCAAACTGATAGAGCATGGTGGCATATTGCATATACCAGCATTGTTCTTTACTATAAACTCTTCGACTCATATGTCAGTGAGAAGTGGCTGCAAACCAGTTTTCAATGCTGTATTATTACTTGATTAGATCTGGGAACTGCAAGTAATTTAATTCAGATTATTAGGAAACAGTAGGGGGGAAATGTTATCATTCATATTTAATTATAGTAGCAGATGGAAATAAAATTAAGGGGCAATTTCATGTATCCCCCTCAAAAACTTCAATATTACGTATTTCCCCCTCAAAAGTTTAAAATATCATATTTCCCCCTCAAAATTGCAAAAACTCACATATTTACCCAAATTATCAACTTTTTCATTAATTTTAAATTTATCATCCTTCTAAATTTATAATTCCTATTTTACCCTTATTAGAATTAAAAGAAACTAGTAGCTTCTTTCCTCTTTCAGATTAAATTCATAGCTCGCCCCACTGTAAGCCTATATCGCTTTATGAAAAAATAGATAAGAAATTCAAATTCGTATGGTATAAAACGAACAGATTTTGAATGATAAAAAAACCATTTCCAATACCGGACCGAGGTTCTTCTTTTCTGAGAAAAATGGGGGTCATGTCCTCTTTTGATATCATTGATTGGCAATTACATAGTGTTTGTAACAGTAAAAATTAAATAGACACATAGCTCAAGACATTTGAGTTTCAAAGGAAATTGAAATGAAGCTCGAACAATAATCTCAGCTGGTAAGACAACAAAATAAGTTTAGCACTCCACTCAATGGGGAACCACTCTTTAGATTCATCAAACAGAATAATCTCAGTCGCTAAGGCAAAACAAAATAATTGCATAATTTCATTTAGCATGCACTTTCACGTTTCTCGTTTCTACTTTGTTGCGGATCTTAAATTTGCATGATATGAATGTGGCACTTTTAGGAGTGGTACAATTTTAGAAATCCTTGTTAGTGCAGTCTATGGAAAAGTATAATTCTAGCAAAGTTTAAAATAAAAATAGAAGATCAAATTTATCCCCAGCAAAAAATTGTCAGATGGAACTTTTTTCCAGAAGCCAAACCGCTTACCTAATAAAGTTCAATAAACAAAAACCTAAATAAAGTGAGTTGACTAAATAAAGAAGTTTGATATTGATCCAAGCACAATCGCGTACCAGTGCCTAGTATAGTTCTGGTAAAACAAACAAAAAATTTGGAAAAAAATAATTTTGTTCCTGATATCTCAGGTTAAGATTTTGATACTATGGCTTTGTCCTGAGCACCATCTTTGATACTAGTTGTTGTACCAGTGGTACCAGTACAGATACCGATGCAGGTACCTGATCCCTCATGTGAATTTTTCCTGGTATGCCAATTCCACTTGAAGTTCACTCAATTGTTTCGTGGCATACCACATAGTACCTCATGGGAATTTTTCGTGGTCCTGCTGGCCCTATCCATGTTATTTGTCAACTATGTAAACTATGTCTCATCATCATACTAAGGTACAAATGGACTTCCAATAGTTCTCAAACTAGTTCAAGCCTACAAGGACTAAATCCGAATATAAGTTAAATTCAGAAACTGAGAAGGACGAGTGGTGACATCAAGATAATCAGAAAGACCATGTCTTATAAGAACTCGCAAGATTTTCAATTACAGGGAAAATAATTCTCTTGGTTTAAAGTAGTGCTGATTCAATGGGTGACCTTACAACATCACACCATAGCCAAACTTAAGAGCCTTCTTCTCAATCACGAAGACCTCCTCTCCCTTCCTCAGCTACCAATTGTTCACCCACCGATTCCCCTCCCCAGTGCATTTAATCTCAAAGACAAGTACCACATGGATGATTGATGATGGATTCAAAAATCCCCTTCTCAGTAAACTTTTGAATTAATTTAATCTCAAAGACCAGTAAGAATATAAGAATTAGTATGTCGTGAATTGCATGTCTTGGATGATTGGTTCTTCAATGATCTGTAAAGACAAAATTTTGGCTGGAGCGTTTGACGGACAAGATGGAGAGAAAGAATGAGGAATGAAGGGTATAATGGTCTAAAGTAAATTTTAAAATCTGAAATATTATTATTTAATTATTTTTACATATATTAATATATTTCATTGAAGAAATGGGTAAATATGTGAGTTTTTGTAATTTTGAGGGGGAAATATGATATTATAAGTTTTTGAGGGGGAAATATGTAATATTGAAGTTTTTGAGGGGTATACATGAAATTCTCCCTAAAATTAAAGTAATCCAGGACACTACTGAGGTTTATTCTCAACATCACTCAGTCCTCTCCGGCCTAGTATAGGCCCAGCCCAAAAATGGGTATTAATGATGATTTGAGAGAGAGAGAGAGAGACTAAGGGTGTGCTCCAGTGTTGTTGTTTTTGGGCTATTGGGCAAATAAATGATGTTGTGTTAGCTGTAAGGCTATGTAACTGATTGCTCAAAAGGGTTCTAGAGAATCTGATGTAACTAATGTTTTTTACATATTAACAAATTCACCTGGGCAGCCTCTGCTAAGTTTTTCGGAAAAAAAAAAGGGTGTGCTCCAGATCGGGGTACGCAAAGGGTGAGAATAAACTTGAAGGAGGAAATCGAAGAGGAAGTGGAGGGTACGTGTTATTGTGCGGAGGAGGAGGAGAGAGAAAAGCGCTATGCTTTGTTTTGGCGAAATGCTTCACCTCAAATCGAGGTGTAGGTTTTCCTGTGCGGAAGTTACGCGCCGTTATTAATCTTCCTTCCCCTTCCGTTTCTTCCCTCTGCGTAGCCATTTTCTGGAGCACCCTAACACGCACACGTGTGAATTCAAAATTCATATCACGTGAGGTAACAGAAATTTTGAGTTTAGATCCGGACCGTTCGATTTGCTTTGGCACAAAATTAAATAAGATCCATTCATTTCTATCTCGGTCGGATTGGCCCGGATTCTGATTGGACAGTCCGGAACTAAAGTCAAACATGTAATGTATTATTTTCTTTTATTGAAAACTTAAGATTTCTTCTCTTGGGCGATTTCCTTTTCAGGTATTGGCGTCGGTTATTCAGTCATAGTCCCAATATACATATCTGAGATCTCACCAGTAAACATGCGCGGCTTGCTTACTGGTATAGCAGAATTAGTTGTTAACATCGGCATCCTCCTTGCATACATTTCCAATTTCATGTTAGCTGATCTCTCAGTGCATCTCAACTGGCGGCTGATGTTTGCATTGGGAATCGTGCCCGCAGTACTTCTTGGGTTTGGTACTTTCGCCATGCCAGAGTCTCCCCGGTGGCTTGTCATGAAAGGGCAACTTGGGAAAGCTCAAGAGGTACATTGAGTAAAAATTATTGATTATTCCTTTGTCAGTGCCAACTTTACAAGTAACGGGCACAAATCAAGGATTATAATGCATTACATTCATTGTGGCTCTTTACAAGTAACTGACTGGCTTCTATCCGCTCTCAACCATACATTCATTGTGTTAAAGCATTACATTTCAATTTGGATTGGTTATTGTGATACCCTTTTTGTGATTCTTGGATTTTTCTGTTCTTCAACGAACATTTTTACTAATCGGCTTTATGCTAATGTTTTTTGTTACTGTGGAAACAACAAGTGATTTTACTAACAAATGAACCAATCTCGGGAATCACAGGTGCTTATTCATTTATCTGGCTCACTCGAGGATGCAAAAACCCAACTGGAGGAAATAAAAGAATCTGCTGGTATACCAAAAAACAACAATGCAGAAGTCGTACCAGTAACAAAACAGAGCCATGACAAAAGTCTATGGAAAGAACTAATCACAACTCCATCCGTGCGCCGTATTCTGATCATAGTGCTTGCCATTCAATTTTTCCATCAAGCTAGCGGTATTGACACAGTTGTCCTATACAGCCCAAGAGTATTTGAAAAGGCAGGCATGAGATCAAACACCGATTTGTTAGGTGCAACAATGGCCGTTGGATTGATAAAAACCATATCAATTCCTGTAGCCATGATATTATCAGACCGAGTTGGGAGGCGCTCGTTACTTGTAATTAGCACAGCTGGCATGGCAACTTCACTTGTCATACTAGGTTTAGGTTTACAGATTGTGGATGGTTTTGTAACAAACCAAACATGGATGGCCGTGGTCTGTGTCATGGCAGTGTTAGTTTATGTCAGCTTTTTCTCCGTAGGCATCGGGTCACTGGGCATGACCTATAGTTCTGAGATACTGCCCCTAAAGTTGAGAGCACAAGGGGTGGCATTAGGGATGGCCATGAATAGAACCGCCTGTGGTGTTGTTACCATGACATTCATATCTCTGTATGAAGCCATTACCATTGCCGGAAGCTTCTATCTCTATGCTGGTATCGCTGGTATGGCAACCATTTTTGTGTATTTCTGTTTGCCAGAAACAAAAGGAAGAAGCTTGGAGGAAATTGAGGAGTTATTTGGAAAGAGAGAAAAGGAAACAGCTTGTGATGGAAAGATTCTACAGGTTGCTGTTTGAATCAATAAAATTGTGTAAAAGACACTGCCATTTATTTAATTGTAAAAGGGCAGTATTATGGTGATTTTTCAATATGGATCATTTTGGGGCAGGCAAAAGCATGCCGTAATTTTAGTAGATTTATTTAGTCTGTATTGGAACTATTCGACTTCATTTTGTAATACAAATTATTCTATTACATTGGTTACAAAGTACTTCCAATTAGTTAGGCCTGGTACCTGAGACCAAGGAGCCTGAGTTTGATTATAAACCGTTTAATCAGCTCCAGCGATGCCCTTAAAACAACACCCTGACACTCATCCATACGTGCACACGGACACATGAGAAGAAAATTTTAGTACAAACCATTTTTATCTCAGTTTTATTACATAACATTCACATTTAATTTGCACTCAACAGAAGCACGCACACTACATACCTACTGTATAGGATGTATTACCCCTACCCTTGTTGAGGCCATAGAGGCGAAAGAGGTTAAAGGCTGAGAGAAAAGAGATGGTAACCATGCTTACGCTCGCTAGAAATGAGCTCACAAGACCCTCTCCTACTTGGTTACAAAATTTCCTGTAGAGGTTGCATACCTTCATCCATTGCATCTCTGGCTGGCCGAACTCACTTAGCACGGCCGACTGCAAAGCAGCTGCTACAGCTGCAAGGAGCAAATACGCCATCACCTACAGTGTAAAACATAAAATAAAATGCATAATTTAATTAAGTCCATAATACAAGGTACAACAATACAATAGGGAGTTGGGACTTGATTTCAGCATCTGTTAATGCAATTGGAAATTAGGATTGCAGTGTCGGACTCAGACCTCGGTGCCAGCACAGTTGTATCTTATATAAAAGTGGTTTCCTTCATTAGTTTTTTTTTTTTTTTTTCCTAACCCTTTTATTTTTATTGTGTTTAATAGGGGGTTCATGTATGGATTAGGGTTCATTGATGGTTTAAAGAAAATTTGGGCAAATTGCATGTGCATCTGGTAAGAGAGGTACTCTGTATGCTACTAGTCCAGATCCTCTACAGCACATAAATGTGTTGTGCAGCCCTAAGCTGTCCGATCTCATCAGGATGCGTGCCAAGGGCTGAGCAACACATACGCAATGCATTGCAGAGGATATCAACTTGTGTTATTACTTATTAGACATAACTCTGGTATGGAAGTCAGGTGATCAATAAAAGTATTAAAAGTTCAATGAATTTATGCCAGAAAAGTCATCTCCCTACAGTGGCTACATTCAATGAGCAATCAATATCACAACATTAAAGGCTAAACAGGGGAAGCCTCTTAGTCATTTTAAAATCTTAGAACTGGAGGGTCCCATATGCTAAAGAAAGGAATGTTTTTTGTTTTTCAAGGTACTTCCGTTTTGATTTCTAATTTTCATAATTTGATGCTATAATTTGTGGGCCTCTTTGATTCTGAATAAGTTTCAAATGTCACAGTCCAAATTAATGTTTTTTCTCCAACTTTACTGTTAGATGTTAGACACACTGTCACTGATAAGGACTTATCATTTTTCTTGTACTTTGAAATTAAATCAAGTTATCACATTATCTTTTTTTTAATTGTCAGAAAAAATTAAAGGAGCTAAGACTAAACTTTAGCACACTTCAATTAGTGAGAAAATTGACATGTTAAATAACTAAATTAAGTGAGAAAATTGACATGTTACCTGATCACAAGAGAAGATAGCCCAGGCCAAGGTTTTGTTGAACAAAACACTGCCTCTAGTCATGGCAACTAAACACCTTACCCCTTGTATCAGGCTGTATCCAGAGGCTACCCCATTTGTTATTACCAGAAACCTACATCCAACCACTAATCTATCAGAAATGCACACTTGAATTGGGAATTCAGATAATGATGTCAGAAATTAAGTAATCTGAAAAGCTTGGTGATTTACCCCAAAAAATAACTACCTTGTTAAAGGAGGTTGTTGTAAAACTTAATTATATTGGCATATAAGAAGGGACAAATTTTTATAGGTTGGGTACCTTGTCTGAGTTCCTATATAAATACATAAATGATATTTTTGTTGGGTACAGGCTTAGTATGATTAAACTGCACCTATCACACCAGTATTGTACTCCGACAATAGAAAATTTTAAATGATGGTTTGGCTAGAGGCCTAGTTATTTAAAGCCCACCAACCTCAAAATTTAGTTAACAAAGACGGATTCAAATCCGCTGAAATTCAAAATGCATGAACAGTAGCCCCTGAAATCCCTGAAATTCACGATCCGACCGTTCAAATTTTTCTGTGCACGCATCTCAAAGTATCTGATTTTCTGTGCACGCATCTCAAAACAATTCAATGGCTGGATTATGAATTTTAGGAATTTCAGGAACACTGTTCATACCCAAAATTTCAGCAGATTCGGATCCAGGATCCAACAAAGACACATTTGTTTTTTTGACACATGTGAAGCTTGCGTAAGGAATTAGCTTACTTAGTACTGCAATATATATATATATATATAACGGTTTCAATATATGTTGATTTGCGAAAGTATTAAATATTTGGAAAATACTAAATAGAGATAGAGCAAAGTTCAATAAAAAAATAACACTGAGCCAAAAGGATATAACACTGATTTAGGGCCCCACAAAATAAACCAATAAAAATGAGTCTCCATATTGCAAAACTTTACATAACATTCTAAATCTATACTTTGCCAGACCTATCAAAACTGTTATACTTGATTGAAGAAAAGGGCCATATACCAAAAAAAAAAAATGTACACTGACCCAAAAGGATATATTATGGAAAAAAAAAATATAGGTAATATCTGATACTGTAAAAAGTTACTATTTTTCTCATTTTTGGTCCTTTGAATCCAACAAGTTATTTCAATAGTAAACCGAATTGTTAAACCCATTTTCTTTTTAAAAAAGAAGAAAAAGGTAAAAAAAAAAATTTAGAAAAGAAGAAGAAATTGAGAACTAATGTAAAGTAAAACAGTTGAAAGCTTAATTAAGCAGGTAGCTTACACAAGTGCTTTCATGTCAGTGTACTTGGCCTTCTTCTCCAAAGAGAAGATCTTTCTAACCTGGGTATCGGTACCAATCAAGGCACAAGTAATTGCACACAGACAACACATAGCTAGCCTCAGTACCACCTCTCCTATCTTAACTCTTCTCTCCACTGCCTTCATCCTCCCTCCTAAGCTGTATACTGGTACATCCCCAGGACTCATTGAACCAATAACTATATATAAAAAAGTAGGATTGAAATGGGTGAGAGATGAAAGAGGGAAGGTGGTGCTTCTTTTTATAATTAAGAGAGGATTGAGACAGCGAGAAGACGAAACTGGTAGTCTGGTACTGAACTTAATTTAATGGCAATGGAGCATTAAATTTAGCATAGAAATGAGTAAAGATCATAAAGATAGGGCCTATCTCTAAAAAAAAAAAAAAACAAAGCATTTATGGAGGTGTTACTTGATTTAAGGAAGGGTTTCAGATTTTCAGTGATTCTTTAATTTGGGGGATTGAGGTTCCCCAAAATTGGTTTTCCACTTTTATTAATAGGGGTGTTCAAATGGTTCGGTTTATTTGGTTTTTAACCGAACCGGACAAATTCGGTTTAAATGGTTCGGTTTTTCGGTTTATTTGGTTCGGTTCGGTTTATTTTTTAATGTTATTCGGTTTTAATAATTCGGTTCGGTTTATAATTTTTAAAAATCAACTTAACCGAACCGACCGATTTAACCCAGTCGCCCTAAATTCCATCCCCGTCACTCGAATCTTCCCAGACCCCACATCTTCACAGACCCCTTTCCCCAAATCAGAAACCCTAAGCGGACTCCCTCAAGCCCCCAGGCGGCCAGGCCCCAGCAATCAAAACCCTCTACTCAGGCGCGCTTCAGTCTTCTCGTCCGCCTTCAGCCCCCCTCCCTTAGTCGGACTAGGGCACTCCTACTGTTGCTTCACGCACGCCTTCACCCAATCACCACTCACCCATCTAGTTCCGACCTTTTGTTGCTTCACAGCTTCAGGCACGCCTTTACCTCTTACACTTACGTAAAATAGGTTTGAAATTTTTTCTCTTCTCTCGCTGTTAGTTCAATAGATTTGAAACCTTATGTTGTTACCTTCTCGTCTTTTCTCGCGCACTCCTTGATCTTTATTCATTCTCTGTTACTTTTATTTATTTTTTATTTTTTCAATATTGCGCAAGAATTCACATAAGATTTGAAAACTTTTACCTCTTTTGTCTTGTTGTTCTTTGTCAATTATGTACCAGCAATTTTTTTAATTGAAAATTTGGAATTAACAGGTATAATGATGAAGACAAGTTGAAACAAGACAACAAGCTGAGTTTAAACATGTGCGCAGTAATAATGCATGAAAGTTTGATGTATTAGTTTATTCATTTTCATCTAAAGGAGATTTGTTTTGTTGGAGATTAATGTATTGTAAATGTGTAGTTATTAGCAATAGAATTATTGTTGTATTTTTTGGGTTTTGCATTCAAATTCCGGTTTAGCCGAATAAACCGAAATTTATTTCGGTTTATTTGGTTCGGTTTTATTTCGGTTCATATTCTATTTCGGTTTGGTTCGGTTTAATTTTTCAAAACCGAATAAAACTTTGGTTTGTGTATTTTAGTTCGGTTTGCACCGAACCGAACCGATGAACACCCCTATTTATTAAGCCCATCTTGCTCCACACCCTTCAAAGAATCGTTATCTAATTTTGCTCCATAAGAGCATCTCCATCAAAAACATTTAGAAATTAAAATTAATCACGTCACTGAGTTTAGCAATTAACAGATTCATAATTTTTAAATCACTTCATCCCAAAAATTAATTATGAATTGCAATTAAGAGACTCATTTATAGAAAAAAAGAATTTAAACCAATTAATTAGCCAACGTGTCATTAAGAAAACATTTTCTTTTAAAATAAATTTGCTAATTTAAAAACTGCAGTATAGCCCAGCAATTATATTAGCAATTAATACATCAGATTAGCAATCTAAAAGAAATCACCATTGTAGATACTCTAAAAAGAAAAACCGTGCCCAACTCCAATCTAGAGAGAAGGAAATCAATCATCTTGTTACTAGTTATGTGTGTCGATCACGTCATCATTCGTATGATGTGGCTATCTTTTACTATTTTAATTATATCATAGCATGTCACACAAATTGATTCAGTCACGTCACAATACACGTTACATAATCAATTTTTTCAACATTATTTCTTAATTAGAATTTATTTATAATTGTTTCTTTTTTTTTTGTACATTTTGTTATTATTATCTTTGAACTAATTTTAACTTGAAAATAATAATTAAACACGATCAGTCACTTTACACGGATAGTCACGTCACACGAATAGTCATCACGTGATCACATGTGACGTGAAACATGATACTATTCGCGTGACATGATTATCCTTTTCACGTCACATCATGCAAAAATAAATTTTAATTACATAATGTTATATACGTCACGCCACATCTTATTTTTTTTCTTCTCTACTCCAAATTTATGTAATAAAAAATAGAAATTCAAAATTCTTTATTTTTTAGCTACATTATGTTATCTTTTTTTTATTTTTTATTTATATTTCAAAGTTAAATATCAAAATAAAATTATTAGCTGTGATTTATGTTATTTTTTTATAGATTTAAAAAGTAATATTATTTTATTTTGATTGGATCATAGTAGAGTGGAAAAGGCGTGCCGTTCTGTGTCGTGCCGTGACTAACACGCTGTGACTTTAGTATCGTGCCGTGACCAAGTGAACAGTTACACGTGTCGTGTCGTGCTATGACTAAAATATAGAGGGGTAGGCACAGCACGCGAGTCACGCCGTGACCATTCGTGTGCCGTGTCCAAACGTAACTAGTTATATTTCTCACATTTAACTATTTTTCATAATTTAGATTAGTTTATTCAAGATTCACTATTTAATCAAGACTTAACGGTCCTAATTACACGTGACTCGCGTGACTACGTGTCGTGCTGTGCCGTGCCATGACCAGATTTTTAGTGTGACGTGCCGTGCCTTGTTAAATTTTCAAAAAATGATCATGGAACGCAACACGCGAGTCACGGTACGAAAAAGTCACAATGTCGTGCCATTCCGTACCATAACCGTACCGTTCCGTAACGGAACCAGCTCCGCCGTGTCATTTTTCCACTCTCAACAGAGTGTGTAAATTCACTAATAGAGATTATTTCTAAACTTTAATATTCAGATTCATAATTTGGATCAAATATAAAGTTGAATATTATAAATTTTGTGTACATATAAAAGTAACATATATTCCACTTCATTATTCTAATTTTTTTTTTAAATTATGGGTTGGAGTCAGTCAAGTCATTCAACACACTTTTAAATCTATGTATTTTTATTTTGTGGATTTTAAACTCATAACTTCTCACATAGAAGCCGTGTGCCTTGTCACTAAACTAAAAACAAATTTATTTCTATTTTTATATTAATGTAAAAAAATATTATTACAGATAAAATTAATACATGACGGTGGAATAAAAAAACGGAGGCTTTGGATTGTCCTAAAAAGCAAGTTAAAAAAACTTAGTAAATAAAATCAATATTTTTAGTTAAAAAAAACTTAGTAAATAAAAGCAAGTTAAAAAAACTTAGTTAATTAACTAGAGTCTTGCAAATGATGTAATTTTGATTAAATAACACTAAAGTAAATAAATATTTAGAGCCGCAAAGAAAAATTTAAAAATCCTACCTTTTACAATCCTTTATTGAAACTGTTACATCAAAAATTACTACGAAAATGTATATATGATCATGTAAGGTTCCTGTGGCTTTTCTCCCACGACGAATAAAACATTATTGGCATTAAACTTTATGTTTGATTATTATATGCGGCTTGGATTTTCTCTTTGTTTGCATTCATTGTGTGGTTCATGTAGTGGAAAAAAAATGCAAGTTGGAGCCGGCTCCATCACAAAATGATACGACACATGTGACTGTTACATGCTGTGATCATTCGCTTGACGTAATCATCTTTTGAAAATTTGGCACAACACGGCATGTCATGCGAAAGATCTGATCACAGCACAACACGTGGTCACGCAAGTTATATCTAATTATGATTGTTAGATCTTGATCAAATGGTAAATTTTAAATAAACTAACTAAAATTATGAAAATAAAATAGTTAAACCGTCACCAAACGTGACAAACGTGGCCAGTCACATTTGGGCACGGCGTGACTCGCGTGCCGTTACCACCTTTGACATTTTGGTCATAGCACAGCACGTGTGACTATTCAGTTAGTCACAGCACGGCACGAGACCAAAGCCACAGCACGGTGCGTTTTTATCACTCTAGTGTTCACCTCGTTTAATATAAAAAAATAACTAACATATATTTTTTTCTTCTTGACACGGAACTCGAAAAACAATTCCAGTATTTTTCATAAGTCGGCACTTTAAGAATTTGTTATACTTTAATTATTGTAATCTACACTTAATAAATATTTATCTTCTTAATTCGCACTCTCATAACAGCTAGCTTTTAATCGAAAAGAAATTCAGAAGGATCCAGATATGTTGAAATCCGAGACTAATGGACAGTATCTCTAAAATTTCTACAATTTGAATTCAGCCATCAAACTGTTTCGAGATGCGTGCAAGAAAAAACCAGCTGTTTTGATATGTATTCTCAAAAAAAATTCAACGACTAAATTCAAATTGCTAGAATTTTAGTGTTACTGTTTACTGCTTTCGGAGTAGATTTATTTTCTCAAAAGAAAGATAAATGAAGGACTCTTGAGTAAATTGAACATATTGTAAGAGTTTATACGAAATTCGCTTCTTCATTTGAGAAATGATAACGTATAAAATTGAGGAAAGATGACTCCAATAATAGTCAATAATTCGAAAGAGAAAGGGAGTAGGTCCGATGGGCATCTAGCACCGTACAATTGGCATTAAAATTAGTGCGCATGGAAATTGAAACAAACTTGCACGGATTGTAATGTACTTAGCACGGATCTTGATGCAATCGAATGGTCATTTCACCCATCAAACCGAAGTAGGTCCGATGGGCATCGGACCTACTCTGAATTCGAAAGGGAGACACTTGGTGCATATGCAGCAAGGCCGCAACCATTTGTTAAAAGCTGGGACACGCGGCATGCACCCGGACCATTAGAGCATCTCCATTTTCCTTAATTACTAAATTTGAATTTATCTGTAACATTTATATATAATTTCATAACTTTTTGACGTTTCAGTAGCTTTTTATATATCTTTGTAATTCTAATTTCAGAACTAAAGTAATTTTAAAAATTTTATGTAATGTTTTCGAACAGACTACTAGTTTAGCAATATCAACATAAAAAAAAACACACACACACACAAAATACATATATACACCGATATTAGATGAGAATATAACTCTCAATAAACTGTTTGTTTTCCAAAAAAATTATCTATGCCATTTAAAAAAAAAGATAAACCAAAACACCTCAAATTATGAGAAATTCGAAAAATACCAAGGCTTCCAAACTAATTTGCAAAGGGCTGCAGATTGATTTAGAGGTTCTCTCAAAAATCTTAATATATTTAATATTACAGTGCATTTATGGATTTTTAGAGAGCCACCAAGTTAATTTGCAGTCCTCAAAGAATAAAATTGTAGATTAGCTTGGAGGTCCTGATATTTTTTTAAATCTCCACAAAATATTTTTGTTTTTTGGTTTGCTTTGTTTGGACTCAATTTGTTTTATTTCGAAATTCGGATCAATCGTGAGTTCGTGACAACATACATTTCCAAAAGCAAAATTCAATCCTCTTTTATCTTATCGCAAGCTAAAAAGAGCTCGATCTAATAATAATCATTGCGCATGGCATATTTTATATATAAATAAATGGATAGACAAAAAGGAGCGGGGCCGGGGATCAAATGAATCTAGTAAGCTAGCGTAGTATGAACTCTGTGACAAAACATTGAGTCGGGAATACTCGATCGGTAGGTGCATGTTTGCTAGTGGAAACAAAAGGAGGAGACATCATTTGCTGTGGTGGCCAAAATTTGTTTGGTGCCCAGTGCCGAGTGCTTAGTGGAGGAGGAAGAATGATTTTCATCCTTTTCTGCCTTCACATCTCTCTCCTTTGGCCACAGCAATTAATATGCCTCCATTTGTAATCGAAAAACAAAGGAAACATCTCTCTCCTTTGGCCACAGCAATTAATATGCCAAGTGCTTAGTGGAGGAGGAAGAAGATTTTCATCCTTTTCTTCATTCACATCTCTCTCCTTTGGCCACAGCAATTACTATGCCTCCATTTGTAATCGAAAAACAAAGGAAACATCATAAAATTGAGGCAATGGAAGTATCCTGTTTGTTTGTGTGACTGGAGAGCTATTGGCCTCTCAACTTACTTCTCTACTAGTTTTAAACGTGACGTCACCAAAGCATCACCTTGATTGGCTCTAATTAAT
This sequence comes from Carex arenaria, assembly GCA_964058825.1. Classification (NCBI taxonomy): domain Eukaryota; kingdom Viridiplantae; phylum Streptophyta; class Magnoliopsida; order Poales; family Cyperaceae; genus Carex; species Carex arenaria. The sequence continues at coordinate 1,286,398 of CAXKVW010000001.1, read as the reverse complement.
AGTTTGATGCTTACAACTTAAAAATCTATTAGAGTCTCTTTGGCGGGCTATTGGAAATAGGTATGGACACAGAAATTAAACTAAAAATTACTGTTTATGTGGGGAAAAAAAATTTCAAAACTGAATATTTTTTTTCCGCAGAAACAGTGAAGCGGCCGAACAGAACCTTAAAGAGACAAATTTGGTGACTTAGTGTGAGCCTTTGAAAGATGAGGCATTAATTAAATGAGCATATATACATGCATACATCTTAAGACATGCCCTAAGTAATGTGGCAGCATTTAGTCATGCCGTAACTAATATGGCATAATTTTTAGCCATCCATATAAAACTCTTATTTCCATTCTGAATTAATGGATGCTTCCTTTCTTTCTTTTTATTCAAATTTTGAAACAAGTTCATAAACGGTCTATTAAAAATTGTAGCAATTGACATGCAAACACATTTAGATAAACTATCTATAATTTTAATTTTTTAGTTTTTACTAGCTTTTATGTTGACTGTTACATCATCAATTTTTTTTGTTGTAAATATATCTCATCTCCTCAAACTATTAATTAATTTATTTCTTGCTTTAGTCAGAGATGACAAGGTAAACTATCTAAAATAATGCAGCCTAACTCACCTTTTAACCTGCTGCTAAGTTTACATACGATTTCAAAAATAATAATAATAACTTGCAGTACTTTAAACTCAATAAAATTGTTATTAGCTGCTTATTTTTTTTTATAAGGTTGGAAGCATAAGCTCATTATCTGCTTAATTCTGTTTTACATTAAACGGTTATATTTCTAATTATGTTTTACACTGTCAACAAACGTCTATTCAAATTTCTTTTCGTAAGAAGAATCTGTACTGTAAGGGTATGTTTGGATGCACAAAAATAGCTACTGTTTTTGGAATAGCATTGCTATTCGGAACAAGGTGCATCCAAACGACATTTAGAGCTATTCGGAATAGCTACTGTTTTTAGAATAGCATTGCTATTCGCTATTCTTACAAAAACATAGAATAGCATTTGTTGATTTCAATATTAATACTAATCCAATATTTAAACTAATATTATATTATATTTAATATCTAAATTAATATTATATTGTATTATATTTAATCTAATATTTTATTTAATACTATTATAATATTTAAAATAATATTATACTATATTTTAATATTTAAATTAATATTATATTATATTATATTTCATCTGATATTTTATTTAATACTAATATAATATTTAAAATAATATTATATTACATTTAATAATTAAATTAATATTACATTGTAATATATTTAAACTAATATTTTATTCAATACTAATCTAATATTTAAAATAATATTATATTACATTTAATCTAATATTTTATTTAATACTGATATAATTTTTAAATTAATATTATATTATATACATTAATATTTAAACTAATATTATATTACATTTAATATTTAAAATAATATTATATTACATTTAATATTTAAACTAATATTATATTATATTTAATCTAATATTTTATTTAATACTAATTTTATTTTTAAATTAATATTATATTACATTGATATTTAAACTAATATAATATTATATTTAATATTTAAAATAATATTATATTACATTAATATTTAAAATAATATTATATTATATTTAATATTTAAACTAATATTATATTACGTTTAATATTTAAACTAATATTATATTACATTTAATATTTAAAATAATATTATATTACATTTAATATTTAAACTAATATTATATTATATTTAATATTTAAAATAATATTATATTACATTTAATATTTAAACTAATATTATATTATATTATATTTAATATTATATTATATTATATTATATTATATTTAATCTAATATTTAAAATAATATTATATTACATTTAATCTAATATTTTATTTAATACTAATCTAATTTTTAAAATAATATTATATTACATTTAATATTTAAACTAATATTATATTATATTTAATATAATATTTTATTTAATACTAATCTAATATTGAAAATAATATTATATTACATTTAATATTTGAATTAATATTATATTGTATTATATTTAATCTTACACATAAATTATTAAACAGTAGCTATTCCCTCCAAACTCTATTCCAAATACGCAATCCAAACAACTTTTTCACTGTTCTGAATAGCACTGTTCTTAAACAGTAGCTATTCTTATTTACTATTCTAAACAGTAGCTATTCTAGCTATTCTAGAGTGCATCCAAACGTACCCTAAGTCAATAGAACTCATCAGGACAGTACTACCTGACCCTGAATGGAGGGTACAGATTTAAAATCCGATTTAAACATATTTTAAAATTTAAAATTTAACCTTCATATTTATCTAACAAAATATCAAATGAAACACTTGTTTCTTGGATTTGCTTTCGTTTGAAAGATGAAGAGTTCAGTAGCTTGAGTTTGACAAATCAAAAGAAGATAGTATGGTCCAGCCTGCTATGCTTTATCATGTAAATCAAAACCTTGAAATGCGTGATGGAAAGACTTCCGAGCAATGCAAATTTGAAAACGTGTACTCGTCCAGTTTGTGATTGTGGGTTCTTTTTGGGACTCGGTCTCCCAAGGATAAAGGGCATTGACATCCTCTCCAATATTGCACAAGTGAATCTTTTACAATTAGTGGATCCGGACCATTCTTTTTAACTTGGCGCGAATCTCAAAGCCCAATAACACTCCCCCCTGCACAGCCCGAATCCCAAAGCAGTGAGATTTAATCTTTAATTTGGAGTCGTTCGGCAAAACAGATTAAGCCTCCTTAAAGCTTAATCTGCTTCATTTAGCTTTCTTAGCCGCTTAATTTTGCCGAATACCGGTTCCTTAGCGCGGATTAAGATCACCTCATTTAGTCTCATTTTGTCCGGATCTTAATTCTCTATCCGTACTTTAAGGCACCCCTATCCATTCCTTTAGCTTCCTTAGTTTTATTTCACAGATTAGCGCTCCTTAAGTTCTTAATGCTCACTCTTAATCCATTGTTGCTGAACGGCCTTAAACCGTAAAGTGAGATCCATCCTCTACGGCAATGGAGAGGAGTTCAATCCCAAGGATAAGGTGCCATTATCGGTTGATCACTTATCCCCACTTCACTTTACATTTGAGTATTTGACTGGCTTTTATCTTTATTTTTGTTCCCAATGTTCGTTATACAAGACGGCAAGGGAAAGCAAGTTTTAGAAACAATGAATTATGACAACAGCAAGTGGGTAGTAATACAAATACATGAACATAAATTCAATTGTGTTCGATTTGGTTAGTAGTACAAGTCTAGCCTGGAAATTCAGCAAGTGGTTTTGTTTTGATCCTATTTAATTCCCTGAAGGCTGAAGCGCCTATTCAACTCTTTTAATGGCCAAGTTGACTTGGTAGTTGAAATACATCAAAAGATGACATATGACCAAAAATGTTAGAAACACTATTTTGGTACACTTGCCGATGCCCCGATTCGATTCTGCACTTCATACTCTACTGATGTTAACAATTTAGTTGCATAACATACTGTTGTAATTTGTAAAGCTTAACTAACATAACATATAATCAAACATTCAAAACTAAAATTTGTTCTCAAATGAGGCATCTTTGCCTTGTCAACAGTCTACAACTGAAACATCTAAGCTATACATCACAAATAGACACTTGCAGCAGATTTTAAACCCAAGAAGTTATCAGCACAACTGTTTAGCCAAACATTTTACAACATAATAGTAACCCGTCAAACTTACAACATCAGTTAACCTCTACAATGCATAATTAATACATACTATTTCAACTGAGACCCATCAGACTTGGTTGTGGACATGCTCCTGACGTTCTTCAACAAATCCTGAATCTTGGACAGCATGAGCATCTGTGAGTGGTCGCCGGCACTGCTCGTGGTACCACCAGTCGGGGCAACTACTGGAGGAGTCCCTGAGGAGCCAGATGGGCCCTTCTGGCCATCCTGAAGCTTGATTTTCTCAAAGAGGTATTGCTTCTCAGCCTCAGCTTCCTCAAGGCGGCGTTTCAGATACAAGCTTGCATAGTCCTGCTCTGCCTTTTCTGATTTTGCCATTGCTATGCTCTGGAGTCTCTCTGCCTCCTGCAATTATGAAGGTGTTGAAATAAAAGATACATTCATCCGCTATAGACCAAGAGGCACACTTGACCACAGTTAATTAAATCAAGTTCACAGTTCAAACCAAAGCTGCTGAAGTCTGAATTATTTATTGACAGTGTGTAAAACTATTATACAGGCACTAGCCTACAATGTGGTTAAATGTGGTATGTTGGAAAACACACCATAATCTAAATTTTGGTTGGAATTATATGATTTCCCCTTTTTACTTGTGCTTGAAAACTTTATCGCAGCATTCAGGTCTAGCTAAACACAACCCCTCTCCCTCTAAAATCGAAGGTTAAAAGAAAAGAGAGAACAAAACAGACAGTAGTTTGAAAACAACAGAAGCACCCTTGCAGTAATTTAAGGTCAGTGCAAAAAATTAACATCCCATAATCTCAGATCAATCTCTTTATTACCTAGGAAATTCAACTGTCTTCAGTTTTTTGTTCTTTTTTTTTAATCTCAGCATAGCTATTGGTTTCTCTCAAACATCTAAGTAAAAGAAAACCCAAATCTTTGTACTGGACAAGTGAAACACCAGTCAGGTGCTGTACCGTGTGTTCAAAGGTACATAATAAAAAACATCACACCAAATCCCCAGGTTTACCTGACGAGCCTCATTAGCTTTGAGCTGGAACATCTCAGCCTCAGCCTGCTTAAGGCGGACGATACTCTCAAGCTCCTCAACCTGCAGGTGCTGGCGCTGTCGCTCAGCCTGCAGTTGCGCCACCTCACGTGCCTTCTCCTCCATCTCCCGCTCACATGCCTCCACTGCCATGCGGGCCCGCTTGTAGGCCCGCAACTTCTCCTCCCCAACTGTCTCCATCTTTCGCACTGCCTCCTGTACCACCTCCGCTATCTTGCCGCATGCTTCCTGCGGAGTTATTAGACGACCTCCATCGTCCCCCTCCCCTCCCTTTAATGGAGACTCAATCTCCAGCTCTGTAGAAACAAAGATTGTAGATAACTTTAGTGAAGAAAGGCTAAAAGGGTACCACTCAGCATTTCTCATGTTGAATCGAAGCACTCTTTGAACAACACAAACTGTGAAATTGATTAGAGAAACCATGAACCAAGCTGAAGAATGACCATGCTATAATAAGATATATTAAGATGATTTTATTTTAGTTGCTGAAAACCTCTGTTTTTTCATTTTCCTTTTTGTTTGTTTGTATCTGTAATCAAACTAATGACTATTCATTTGCAGTAGATTTACTTAAACACAGCAACAATGTCAATCTTTCATGTAATTGCTCTTTCTTTTCTTTTTAGAGAAAAGCTGACTATATTGAGCAGGAAACAATATAAACAGTGGAATCAGATGATACGGTTGGGAGCCAATTAAGAGGTGGTTACCATTAACCTTTATTTGGCGATTCAATCTCCATTTATCTTATTTTGTTCATTCTTTTGCTTGACTTATACTTGTCTCGAGATTAAATTCTATGCACAAATAACAAAATTCTTGGGTAACAGATGCAGATGGGTGTTACTACAACTAGAGTCAGATATTAGGTGGTCCAAACCAACCGTGTACTTGTTATCTGGCACTGGTTTCCCACGAAGTCCTTCATGAGGTGATAAAAAAAAACCAATCAGATAGACATAAATACTTCGCCGATTCCATTCAAATGAAAAGAAGCTAAACCAATAAAAGGCTGCAAACAAACCACCCAGAAGTACCTTGGAGACACTGTAACAGCATCCGACAGGCCACTGTCTCAGCCACTCCGCTCCTCATCTGCTCTATCAAATTCCCGCATTTAAAAAACAGCTTCCTTCCTCTTGGATCCTCACTCATACGAAAGATCTTGCAAACAAAATCAAGCTCCTTGATCAGAGCATCCCGGTCCCACCCAGGGGCACACTGCTGGAATACATCCCTAACCCAGCCAAGCAGCTCTGATGCACGCTGGCAAGCTTGGCAACGAAAAAGCATCTCAGCTTGGCCCAGGCCAGACTTGACCTGGCCAGGCCCAATCTGGTTCACACGGATGGCACAGTCAGTGTGGGTCCAGTGTGAGCAGAAGTCACACCCAATCCAGCGGCATGTGTTCACCTCAAAATCAAATTTGTTGCAGATCACACACATGCACAAGTTGCAAAACCCTTTCCTAGTTGTGCATGTTTCGCACCTGCATGCAGATAAGATAATATATAGTCAGAATGGATATAGTCTTGTATATTTCATATTTTTAGTAAAAACCAGAAGGTAAAGAGCAATATTAGTTTGAATGTAAGACTGACCGGCACTCCTCTGCAGGGAGAGGGCTCTGGCACGCAATATTCCTGCACCTCTTGTAAAAGAAGATCTCCACAAGCCGATTCGGGGGTATAGTCACACTGCGGTGCAAAAATGCCTGGATGCCAGTCTTGATTGCTACAAGCACCTCAAGCTGGACCCGGTGCGCCATGGAAAGTGCACTAGCTGTCAGGTCAACCCTGGACTGCACCAGCTTCTGCAGGCCCATAAACTCCTCGATCTGGTGGGGCCCGCCAGTGCCCTCGAGGATTACTCTTAGTTCGTTCTTCAGGTCTTCTAAAAGCTCCTCTGACATCACCTTCATGCGCTCTGCTATTAAATCGACCCTCTCCCGTGCAACCTCACGCAGGGACAGCCGATCAGTAGTCGAGATTCGTCGAATCACCTGAAATTAAGGTTGCTAATAGATCATAATCAGGTGTGGACTCAAACAAATCAAATTTGCACCACTGAGATCTTGGACATCCAAATGCAGAAAAAAGGATAGAAACTTGAGATTATTCCCTGAGAGCTTGTTGGGTACCATCAGTAAGGATGGAACTAAATTTCATTTAGAAAACTTCATCAATTTGAATACCTCCCAATACCACTAATTATTTAGTTCGGTGCAATTTTTCCTTACCTAATTATGATTCTATAGACATCTGGCCTTATAGAAATCATTCTGAAGTCATTGCTCCTTTGGTTTTACACAAAAGTGTGGCTATACAATGATTTAATTGTGTAAAATTATATTGCACATCATATATATCTGCATAGATGGTGTCGCATACAAAACAAGAGTATTTGAAAGCACGTGCAATTAACTGGTATATCCCATAGGTATGCAGATATGAGGCGCTAATAGGTCCACGATCAAAGTTCTTTAAGCGTGAGAATCTTATGCATATCTAGTTATTACCAAAATAAAATCTCCCTAGTAATATAAAAATTGTGCATAGTCAAAGCTTATACAGGAATTAAAATTTGGGCAAATATACAACAGTAAGAACTTTCTGTAGATATGAAAAAGAGAAAAACAACTTTACCTGTAAGTCAGGTGCCACAACACCACCTCCATTCATAACCACGACCTCCTTCTCCTTCTCAGCTTTCTTTGGAAGGGAGTTGCTATGATTCGTGGTCTCAACCGGCCAGGTATCACGTGAACTGGCACTCTCAGTAGCTGAGTCATGGCCCATGTCCGAGTTCGACCCTGGCTCCTGTATTTCAGGTGACCCGACAGCCTCTGACGAGGCAAGAGAGAGTGATGTGTGGAGCCCAGAGGACCTTGCGTGGAGCTGACGAGGAGGGAGCATGGCTGGCGGTGGCTGGTTGTTGAAATTAGCGCCTGAAGACATTCCCATTTGGAAAATATACCTACCCCTGCAATCAAAGATCTTCTAGTTACTAACTACAAATGGGTATTTGTTTTATTTGTTTTTCCCCTGAATAAAGGTGAAATTAAATTCTGCTAAAATAGGTTAACCTTAGTAGTAAAAGGATCCGTCAAATCACCATTCACTGTTACCTTAAATAACCTGAAAAATCCTAATCTTCTTAGCCCCAATTCATTGACGCTAAATAACCTGAAAATCTCAATCATCGCCCCTAATTACCTCAATATGCTCCGATTACAACCAATAAATACAATCACACATTCATCGCATCACTCGAACTATAAATATACAACAAGGAGAGTGCTTGTAACGGGAAGATAGACCTTGAACTGACCTGATCTAGAGATCAGTCGCCGTAGCAACAGATCGGGGCACCGGGAGGGAAAATATCAGCGGCGATGGGCTAGGGTTTCCACGGAGGAGAAAAGCTTCTCTCTGTCTCTCTCAGCCTGCTCTAGCTAGGTTCTAGACCCTCGGCTGCGCGACATCCTTGGTTTTCTTTCGGTGAAAAAGAGAGAAAGGAGAAGAAAGGAGACACTGAAATTTTTCCGTGTAAAAAGGGTCTGACATCTTGGTCCCAGTCAATGTTAATGTGTGAGTTTGACCGTTGTACGAGTGAATTAGGATACGAAGTGCTTTAAATTCTTTGGCATAGACATCTTGCCAGGGTACATTAGTACGCGGACACAGTCAACGCACGGAAGACTAGCACGAACCACGAAAGCAAGCTCCGCTAGTACGAGACGAATTCGTATGCTCTGAACTATCTCAAACTTTACGTGACTTTATGGAAAATCCTAGACGTTCAAATACGTTCTACACGAATCTCCGAAGCACAAATAATACCGCCCCTGCGTTATTCCCGAATAGGCACCGGACACGTCAGTCAGGCAAAAGTTGAGATGTCTCAGAGGATAGGAGACGGCTATTAGATGACTTCGGGTTCTCTGTGGCAATATTGCTAGAGAGATCTAGGGGCGGGTTCCGGTTTAATTGATTTTAAACCGAATTGATTTAGATTAGATCTAGGGGTGGGTCCCAGATCTAAGTCTTGCTTGATTCTGACAAATTGAGGGTCTTTTGTGCATAATGGGTCTGACAAGGACCTCCATGTAATTTATGAAATTTCAGGATTTTTGTTAAAAGAAAAGGCTAAATTTTGAGGAATTTAAAGGTGCTATTGACCTTGTTAAATAGTTGTTTGGCTTGATTAATCGACAAATGTGATGTTTTTTCATAAAATTTATAAAGGGTTATGATGATTTTTTGAATCTGTTCATTTTTATAATGGAGCCTTAGACCAGAGTTAAATTGCTAAATTGCTTTAAGTAAAAAAATTTAATAAACTTCGGTTTGAACCAAATAAACTGAAATAAAACTTTGATTTGGTTCGGTTCAGTTGATAGGCTAAATCAGTTCAGTTTGATTTTATTTTTGAAACTAGAATAAAATTTTAATTTACTTTATTTTTTTTATTTCAACCGAATCGGACTGAACCGATAAACACCCTAAAGAGATTTGAAGTAGAAAACCATAAAAGAAGCGCTTCTTACAAAAAAAAAGAGAGAAAAGAGAGTTCGTGATTTTGGCAGTCGCAACGTATATATTATCCAGAAAACATGCCATAGAAAATCGGACACGCTAGATATATTACATTCCAATTCTTACCAACCTCAGCAGTGCTAACATTTAATGCTAAACATTATCATTACTGTTTTGACATGGGCGAACTTAGTCTTAGTTAGACCCCTAATTAAAAAAGGAAGCGACTAAAACTTGATTAACGCTCCAACTGAATACTGACAACAGTTGGGACGTACTTCTTGTCTTTTAAATCAAAACTATATTAAACTTAGAACCGCGAGCGGTAATTGCGCATTGACCTCGGGGATTCAATTGGGCCCCGAATACAGGAATCGAGATCCACTGATGTAACTCAATTTTTGGATTTTAAATCGGGACTATTTGATTTGAGATGAGCGTGCGAAATGGAACACTGGATTCAAGATGAAGCACATATTCTGAGATGGACCGTGCAAGATGGAACGTCGGATTTGAATCGGACGGTCTCGATCTAAAACTCAAAAATTGAGTTACTTTAGAGGATCCGGACCCCAAATACAGAAGGACGACTTAGATTGAACTCGTTCTTGGTCACGGGATTAGACAGGATGAGATTTAACTGGAGTGAGAACCCATGATATGAGTACGCACAGGGTTGATTATGAAAAAATTATAAAATGAGTGTTTAGTTGTATTATGGAATTAATTATGAGAAATTTTGATTTATTTTTAAAATGTGTATTTTATTTAAATTTCCCACCTATTTAAAATAAAAAATGTTCAAAAAATAATTACACTAACGTGCTGTAAAAAATATTTAAATGGCTATTTTTTTACAATTTGTTAAATGTTTAAATGACTATTTGTACAGTTCAAAATATTTGTTCAAAAAATAATTCTACTTGACAAATGTTTAATATCTTGTATTAATTTGCAATCTACTTTGATTTATGTTATTAGCTCTCACTTTGTAACAATTTATATATTATTTGATGAATTCTACACAATAGACAAATTAAATGACTATTTTTAAAATTCAATAAATGAATTATAAATGCAAATGCAAATATTATTTTACATCAATGGTTTCTTTTAAATATAACTTTTATTATAAAATAGCTTCATAATTTGTTGATATTGAAATTTGGATCTATGCTGAAATAATATTTTATTATTTTACATGATGATCTCATGTCAACAATCAACTTTTGTCTACTTAAAATAATAAAATATACACATTGCTTCATTAGTGGCTCCGTGGGAAAAGAAAATGAGCTCAGAGCTAGACTGCTAGTGTTAAAATTCCTGTGAATTTCTCAACTTTTTGGACATTCCTGTGGGTTTTTCTCATAATAAAGGCTTGTTCGGCCTCCCTCAAACAATGGGAACGAGCACAGGAACAAGGCCAATTTGAACTGTGATTTACTGTTCACGTGGAAAAAAAAATTCAGTTGAACAGTAAATTGCACGTGAATTAAATTTTTTTTCCCACGTGAACAGTAAATCACACGAACGGGCTCTAAAATTGGTCAGCCGAACGCACCGTAGAAAAGAAATTCTATTTGTTTGAAAATCCCATCAAAACCAACAAAAATCCAAGTGCCGAACAGGCCCTTGCCCTCAAATTGGAAATGGACATGGACATAAGTATTGAACTGAAAAGTACTGTTTACGTGGAAAAAAAATTCAGTTGAAATAATTCAAGTCCTTAGAGAGGGAAATAAAATTTCTGGTATCACCGGAACACTGAAAAGATTATAGATAGTTATTTTACATTTTTTTTTATAAGAGATTGTATGTTTGAAATTAGATTAATTTTTTTTCGTAAATATTAAATAAATAGATAGCTTAACTTCCGATCTTTAATAAAAAAAAAATGTCTCATGAAAAAATATTTTTTATTTTACAAGTAACATGGAAATTTTATAAGCAACAATTTTTCTTGTTAACCTGACATATGAAGTCAGGTCTCAGGCAATACAAAAGGTTAGACACGAAGGTGAATTTTCTCTTTTCTCTTATTCAATTCAATTATGTTTACTTTAAAGTAGTGTTCTTATAACAAGCGGACCAGGACGGACCGGATCAAACCCGGGCAGGTTCATGGGTTGGCCGTGTACGGGTTCGGCGGGTTGAACGGTCCTAGTTTGGACAGGTAAAATTTTTGAAACTCGATCCTTACCCACACGGGTTGGCGGTCCGAGCGGACCGGATCCAACCCGGGCCAGACCATATTTTTTTTTCCCCCTTTTTCTGTTTTTTTATCTCGGGCGATGGGAATTTTTTTCAGAATTATGCAATCCGGACCATTCTTTTTAACTTGGCACGAATCTTAAAGCAAAATATATGCACATCACGAATTTCAAAGCAATGTGATTAATTCTGCATGAATCTCAAAGCACGGGTCAGACGGTTTTTTTTTTCAAAATTTCAAACCCGGTCCGAATTTTTGTTCGATCTGGCCAACCCGTGAACCCGGCCAAACCTGTGCACGGTCCGGTCCGGAAGGACACGGGTCAAGGACGGACCGAACCAGTTTCAAAGTTAGAACACTACTTTAAAGGTACATGTCCATTTAAAATGAAGAGGTATATTTGTGTAAATAACAAATTTAATGAATAAAAGAGGATAAAATAAAATAATATTAAATTTGTATAGCTTATTTAGTATTAAAATGTTTTCATAAAAAATAGCTATTTTAAAAATCTACATGGGTACACTAAATTTTTCCCTTATTGTTATTATTGTTATTTATTATTATTATTATTATTATTATTATTATTATTATTATTATTATTATTTGTTTCTCTTAGGGTTTTTTTCTTCTTCTTGTACACGGTGGTGAAATGAGAGAGTGTTTTAGAAATGAGTCTGATTAGTATGACACCATAGTCATTTCAGTCTATATAACAACAATTCCAAAATCTATCGAATTGAAATCGTTCAAGAGTTTACTGTGACAGTTTTTAAGTTAATTTTAATACATTCATTTTTCAACATTTTTTACCTTGACTTGATACTATAATAACTAGAAAAAAAAATACAAACTTTTCATGTAAACATATCATTCGCAGAGTAAATCGGTTTGAACAGTTTGAATAAATTGTTTGAAGTATATCCAATAAAATTTAAAGCTGATACCGTATGACACCGATGTCATATTAGTCAGACTCTCTATAAATAGGTTCGGACTTCAAAAGTGGGGACCCAGGGTGGTTGGGTGGAGTTTGCTACTTTGCATGTATATAAAAAGTTTGCTACTTTGCATGTATATAAAACGTATGTATATTCCATAGTTCATATAAAATATTTTAATCATAAATAATAATAACTCAAATTTTCAAAATGTTACAACAGGTCATTATTACAGTGCGAATCAAGTCTCTAAATTTGTAATTTTCATTAACTCTAACATTGGTAGAGGGCTGCACAAAAGTTTATAGTTCGTGATTCGATTCGAGTTTGATTTGAAAAAGTTCGTAAAATATTCGATTCGAAATAGTTCAAAATTAATTCAAACCGAATTCAAACTGGACCTAGTTAGTTCGAAATAGGTTTGCGAATTATTCTAGTTCGAATCTCAAAGTAACGTGAACCGTTAATTTTCACTGATGACTTAAAAGTTAAAGCATAAGGCCGCCCAGCCATAAGTCACAACTCGTAAGTCGTAACCCTCGCTCTCAGTTCTGAAACCCTATACGACTTTCACCTCTTGCTTTCGGCGACTACGATTCATTCTTCCTTGTCGTAACAAAGTTTGAAAAAAATCCGAAATTGAGCTCGTAAAAAATTCGATTCGAATTGGTTCAAACTAAACTTAGTTCGAAATTAATTCAAACCAAAGTCAAATTGGAGTAAGTTCAATTCGGTTCGATTGGTTTGCAGCCCCACTGGCAGTGTCAAATTACAGAGTTTTTCTAAAAGGAAAAAGAAAAGAAAAGAAAATTCTGTGACAGCCAGATATTTTGCTAAACGAATTAAAATATACCAGTTCTCAACAGACAATATGAGTATGCTTTTGAATGTGTCAAAAATAGAGGCTATTCTATTCAGAAGAGTTAATAATGTACATCCAAACAATATTTTTATCATTCAGAATAGCTAAAATAGTTGTTATTCTCTGTCTTTTGTAAATTTTAAAATAGTTGTTGTTCAAAAATATGAAGAGAGAGAAAAAAAAAATTTCCAAGTCGAATTTCTGATTTATATCCAGATTGTCAGATTTATCTCTCTCGAGCCATTCTTTAAACTCCTGCATGATTTCAGTTTGCATTTGTTATCTGATTCTTAAATGAATTATTATCTAGTTTTATATGAATCAAGTATTTACATAATGTGAATGACGGTTTGGTTTTTGAACCAATATGAAGGAAAGAAATTAGCAGGAGTCTAAAAGAGGAAAACTAAATATGAAGTCTCCAGATTAAGGATGAAAACAGAGCAGATATGGAGCGGATAGCGGTAAAACTATATACATATTTTTTTTCTTTATTTTTTGGATGCAAATATGGAGTGGATATTATATATATTAGGCAGATATGAGTCCGGATCAGACTGGATATTTATTAAAATAATATAAAAAATACTAAAGTTCGTAATATTTATCTAATTATAACAGTGAATCACATAAAATTTTCATAATATATATTAAAATATATGGTATATATCTACTTCGGATACGGATAATTGAAACGTAAAACAATATCTGTATCCTTACCCACACGAATATTCGGATATCGGATATCCACATCTAAGTTTTCGAATACAGATAAGATATTATTCATACCGTTTTCACCCCAAGTCCAGACTGAACAAAAACAATACACGATTTCTTGAATATTTACCTTAAAATTTCGTTTTTTTACATAATTTAAAATGTTCAAATCATTCGAAAAAATCAGTTATTCTCAAACCAACACACATTGACCAAAAATATTTTAGCAGGGGTCAAAAATCCAGGAAAAATAAATAATTAATACTGATTCTTTAAACTGTCAGTGACCGAACAAAATAATTCACAAATCTTTGGTGCCAAAATTTTTAATTTGTAATTTCAAAAAAATAAAAATAAACTATGGTTAATTTTCAGATTTTCGTTATTATTTGATTTGTTTTTTTTAATGGTAAAAATAAAAATTTCGGTCTTTGATGTGCACTTAAAATGGATCAATGTTCAGTTTATACTTTGTACGACTTTATTTAATTAATAAATAATTTATCCTGACCTACTCTGTGATATCTCAATTTTTGCGTGACCGATGTGTTCGGTGCCTATCCGGAATTAGCGAAGGCGGCCACTATTATGTTTACTTTGAGATTCATGCAAAACTATTAAACGGTCAAGATTTTTTCTAAAGTCACGCTAAGTTTGAGATACCTCAGAGGATGCGAATTCACCTACTCAATACGTGTTACTGTGTTAGAGAGTGACTACAGGTCTACAGCACATAAAACAAATTTCATTATAATACCAGCATAGATCTCGTGCAAGAGCTTGATGAACGGCTGGGATGAAAATGCTATTCCAGATCCTTCCGAAAGGGTCCACATCTGATACGGTTAGTAAAATAATGCGGAACAAAGGGAAGTGTTTTTAGTCCCACAAGAGATGATTTTAAAAGAGAGAGCGCTCCCTCTATCTATATAAGTCTGCTGCCTCCGAACGTTAAAGAGCACGCAGCTGCGTGGTGAGCACATAGCGAACTATTCTTTCGCCTTTTACTAAAGAATACCGTGTGCTCGCCACATTCAAGCAGCATACGCCAATTTTTGTAGGGGTTGTTCTTAACGGAGCTCCCCAACAATTCTAAATTTTAGATTTTATTATTTTATATATGAAAAGGCTTTTTTATTATATTTTTATTTTTAAAACATTAATAATTTAAAAAATTTATTGTAAATATTAAAATAAAATTGTCATATGTAATCTATGGTATTTTTTCCATGTACTTGTATAAAAATTATCGTATTTCAATTTTATTTTTATATGAATTAATAAGTTGAAAAGTCAAAGTTTAGAAATTATTCACGTATTTACAAATTCTTAATGACAATTTAAACAAAGTTGAAATGTCATAATTTTTAGAAAAAATTATCACGTTTTAGTTTTGTTTTTATATGAATTAATAAGTTGAAAAATCAACGTCTAGAAATTATTCATGTACGTTTTTATAAATTATTCTTAATGACAATCAAAACAAAGTTGAAATGTCATAATTTTAATTTTTAAATTTTGAATTTTGAGTTAGTAATTTTTTTAAAAATTAAGGCATTTGAACAATCCTTTTTATATATTGATATTCTAGAATATATCAATAAGTATTTTCTCTCCTATTGTATTGGATACATAGAATTGTTAAAGAAAATATATTTATTAGTCATTTGGTATGCCAATAAATTTCATAAAATTAAGTTCGGCTTCGGTACTGTGTGGTCGTAAATATATTTTTTTTTTTTTGAGAAGTGGTCGTAAATATTATTTTCCTTTTTAACGGATGGTTGAATAATTTCTTACCAGTATCGTTTTAGTACGGATCAATTTTCCTTGACTACTAAAAGTAAAGAGTATTAATTTTTTGAAAGTGTAAGAACTACTTTCAAGTAAAAATTTAAAGACTGATAAAGTTTCTTTTTAGAGTAGAACTAGAGTGTTCTTAAGTTTATCAAGTTTTTTTTAAGAACTCAATTCTAAAATTTATTGAATAAGACTGAAAACCGACCTTCGTTTACCACACTGACTTTAGAGGAACTAGCCGCCGGGCCATACACCACAGTCACTGGAAAAAGGTCTTCGTCAACGATTAGTCGTTTTTAATTAACTTACTGAATAGTGACTGGTGGAAGGAAGTGAACATACTTCATCATCAAGAACTACTACAGTCGCTTTTTCCTTGACTTTTGACATAACTATAATGAACGGCAGCAGGTTGCGTCAAGTTCGAAGGCTCCAAAACTAGGTCTCCCAAAGGCGAACGACCATGAAATTTTGTGAGCAACTGGGATTTGAAGTTGACATTGTGATAGTATTTTTCTCTGGTCTGAATTATTACCCTAATATTTACTGGTACGAGTTTTTCTCTGACTGGTTCAGATTCTGAGAAATTCTGAACTGCTGGAGAAAAACATGCAGAAACAGATGCTATGTTGCTTATTTTTACTTGATATTTTGTGGGATACTACTAGACACATAGGGTATGGTTGTGTAAAAATTTGAGGGGGTCATATATGGGAAAATATTGAGAAAAAGCCATCCGAACTGACGTACCAGTAGCTGGTTCGGACAGCATAGGGTCACAATTTTGATGTAATTCAACAGCACATGACTAATCCTTCTAAATACACAACTAGTCCAAAGAGTCACCATAATGAAGCATTTTGAGTATATATATATATTTTTTTTAGAGATACTAGTAATAATTAGTTATATTGACACTAATAATAATCTAAATTGAATATCAAATTGTCTCAAGGAAAAACAAACGGGGAAGCGAGCGACATATTAGCGAGGTGATTCGAACATGAGGTGGAAGTCCTAAAAACAAGTTAGTTAACATTCAGGTGCGGGTTCCGACATGTTCTCATTTGACCATGCTAGTGAATAATTAATAGTATTAGTTTTATTTTATTATGTAGTAAGCATATATGTTGAGCTTATATTGGAATTATAAAATTAGCGACTAGTACCAATTATGACTTATGACGTAGATAGTTTACTCTATGGATATAAATAGTATTTCTTGTGTATGTATATGATTAACTATACGTTAGAGTATTATGTAGCATATATCTATATGTGAACATTGTAAGAACGTATTTTAGTAAATTGCATACTTGCATAAAATTTTGATGATAGACACGCATGCTTGGCTGAGGGCGGATGGGAATTAGAGTCCCCATCCGAGGAAATATAATATTGCATTGTGAGGCTCGGGGGACAGGGTCCTTCACCTCGATTTAGGCATGAGCCCGAGGGTGAGCGAGCAATAGAGGCTCGCTCAGGGAAACACACTGCAAGGATTGCATGGCTTAGGGGACTAGGTCCCTTACCTCAGTTACGACGTGAGCTCACGATTGATTGACCTGCTAGGTCAAGGCTTGTATTTTGATGTGAAATGCATGCATATAGGACGTGGTGGGAGGTGGTTGGAAACTAGAGATTCCATCCAGGGAAACAAAACGAACTAGAATTGTGTGGCTCGGGGGACTAGGTCCTTAACTCCCATTGAGGCGTTCTTCGTCGTGATTTCTTAGTTTGAACAAGTGATTAGAGTAACTCTATTATAGATCAAGAAAGAAAGTGCATCACTAATGTCTAATTGATATTATTATACCATTTTCTTATTATGCATAATGTATGTCATATATATGTACTTATCATTATATATATTGTGTGTTTATATTCTCTTCTGAATTGGTACTAGTTCCACTAGCTAGATCCGATCTGGATATGTCGGCTGGAACTGAATACCGTACTGAGAGATATATATTTTTACAATCTCTCACTCCGCTCCACTTTGTGGGTTCCAGGTACTCAGGAGGACGCTCAGGAGTCAGGTAGTCGAGAGTAGGGTTGGAGGTAGTCTTGGAGGTGATTGCATCATTTTGTATATGAGCATACTTGTTATATTTCTAATGCTCTCCTTCTCCTTTTGGCTAGTGTTGTTTATGAGGATTTTGCGCCGAGATCATCCTTTTATGTTACTTGATATGATACTTGGAAATGTTATTCCTTTTGTATTTTGGTATACCTCATGAAGATAATGATGATAAGATGTTGTTATATGATCAGAATTCGGTTATATTGTTATACCTTGTTATTGTGTTGGATAAGAATGGGTTAATATTCATAGCCTTGCGTCTCCTCCATAATAGAGGAGGCGGGCAGTCTCACCTCGAGTTCGGGGGTGTGACATAAGTGCTCTGATACCACTTATGTCACACCCCCGAACTCGAGGTGAGACTGCCCGCCTCCTCTATTATGGAGGAGACGCAAGGCTATGAATATTAACCCATTCTTATCCAACACAATAACAAGGTATAACAATATAACCGAATTCTGATCATATAACAACATCTTATCATCATTATCTTCATGAGGTATACCAAAATACAAAAGGAATAACATTGCCAAGTATCATATCAAGTAACATAAAAGGATGATCTCGGCGCAAAATCCTCATAAACAACACTAGCCAAAAGGAGAAGGAGAGCATTAGAAATATAACAAGTATGCTCATATACAAAATGATGCAATCACCTCCAAGACTACCTCCAACCCTACTCTCGACTACCTGACTCCTGAGCGTCCTCCTGAGTACCTGGAACCCACAAAGTGGAGCGGAGTGAGAGATTGTAAAAATATATATCTCTCAGTACGGTATTCAGTTCCAGCCGACATATCCAGATCGGATCTAGCTAGTGGAACTAGTACCAATTCAGAAGAGAATATAAACACACAATATATATAATGATAAGTACATATATATGACATACATTATGCATAATAAGAAAATGGTATAATAATATCAATTAGACATTAGTGATGCACTTTCTTTCTTGATCTATAATAGAGTTACTCTAATCACTTGTTCAAACTAAGAAATCACGACGAAGAATGCCTCAATGGGAGTTAAGGACCTAGTCCCCCGAGCCACACAATTCTAGTTCGTTGTGTTTCCCTGGATGGAATCTCTAGTTTCCAACCACCTCCCACCACGTCCTATATGCATGCATTTTCATTTTCTATTTTGATCTTTTGAACTGGTGAGGTTGGATCGCATAGTGCACATAAAGATTAAACAACAAACTCAAATCGTTGAACTTCATCTTACCTTACAAATAATACGTCTATATGAAAAAAAAGTAAGTTTCTAATTAATTTAGTATAAAATCAAGCGATCAAAATTTATAAATTAATTTTAATGTATTCATTTTTAGACGTACTTTTTATCATCTTAGAGTAGAATTAAGGTGTTCTTAAAGTTCACCAAGCTTTTCTATAAGGTCAACTCTAAAATCTACCAGATTGGTTTCGTATGACAAATCCAAACCGTTGAAATCTATCTACATTCTGAATGATGCGTCTGCATATAAAAATTTTAAACTTTCAAATTAATTTTATATAAAATCAAAGAATGTTTAGTTTAAAAATTATTTTTTTCAAATGAAGACGCAAAACTAAAATATAGTTGAATTCATTGTTTGAAGCTAATACAATAAATTTACATAATACAACTTTGGTAGTACAAGAACAAGTGTAAATGATGTTGCCAAGCACAAGAACAAGGACAAAATAGTTTAAGAATCATATGAATAACGACAATTGAGATTGTTAAGCACACGAACAAGGACAAATGAGATTTCTAAGCACAAGAACTAATACAAATGAGGTTCATAAGCACAATATCAAAGGCAAAAGAGGTTGTTAAGTACACGAACAACGCCAATTGAAGTTGTCAAGCACACAAATAAGAGAAAATGAGATTCCTAAGTACAAGAACAAATGCAAATGAGGTTCATAAGCGCAAGATCAAGGGCAAATTATGTTGCAAAGTGCAAGAACAACGACAAATGAGGTTATTAAGCACAAAAACAAGTGTAAATGATGTTCCTAAGCGCAAGAACAAGGGCAAAAAAGGTTAAGAAGCATATGAACAACGACAGTTGAGGTTGTCAAGCACACGAACAAGGGCAAATTAGGTTCCAAAGCACAAAAACAAATGCAAATGAGGTTCATAATCACAATATCAATGGCAAAAGATGTTGTTAAGCACACGAACAACGTCAATCGAGGTTGTTAAGCACACAAATAAGGGCAAAAAAGGTTCCTAAGCACAAGAATAAACACAAATGAGGTTCATAAGACAATATCAAAGGCAAAAGAGATTGTTAAGCATACGAACAACGCCAATTGATGTTGTTAAGCACACAGACAAGAGAAAATGAGATTCCTAAGCACAAGAACAAATGCAAATGAGGTTCATAAGTACAAGATCGAGGGCAAATTATATTGCAAACCGCAAGAACAACGACAAATGAGATTGTTAAGAACAAGAACAAGTGTAAATGATGTTCCTAAGCGCAAAAACAAGGGCAAAAGAGGTTAAGAAACATATGACAACGACAATTGAGATTGTCAAGCACACGAACAAGGGCAAATTAGGTTCCAAAGCACAAGAACAAATGCAAATGTGGCTCATAATCACAATATCAAGGGCAAAAGAGGTTGTTAAGCACACGAACAACACTTGTTCTTGCGCTTAGGAACATCATTTACACTTGTTCTTGTTCTTAACAGCCTCATTTGTCGTTGTTCTTGTGATTTGCAAAATAATTTGCCCTCGATCTTGTGCTTATGAACCTCATTGGCATTTGTTCTTGTGCTTATGAATCTCATTTTCTCTTGTCTGTGTGCTTAACAACATCAATTGGCGTTGTTCGAGTGCTTAACAATATCTTTTGCCCTTGATATT
Source organism: Carex arenaria (assembly GCA_964058825.1). NCBI lineage: Eukaryota > Viridiplantae > Streptophyta > Magnoliopsida > Poales > Cyperaceae > Carex > Carex arenaria. Next base: position 1,265,601 of record CAXKVW010000001.1, on the reverse strand, counting down.
GTCTTATGAACCTCATTTGTATTTGTTCTTGTGCTTAGGAACCTCGTTTGTCGTTGTTCTAGCACTTTGCAACAAAATTTGCCCTCGATCTTGTGCTTATCAACCTCATTGGCATTTGTTCTTGTGCTTAGGAATCTCATAAGCACAAGATCAAGGGCAAATTATGTTGCAAAGTGCAAGAACAACGACAAATGAGGTTGTTAAGCACAAGAACAAGTGTAAATGAGATTGTTAAGCACACTAACAATGACAAATGAGGTTCATAAGCACATTATCAAGGGCAAAAGAGGTTGTTAAGCACACGAACAACACGAATTGAGGTTTTTAAGCACACGAACAAGGGGAAATGAGGCTCATAATCACAATATCAAGGGCAAAAGAGGTTGTTAAGCACACAAACAACGCTAATTGAGGCTGTTAAGCACACAAACAAGGACATGTGAGGTTCGTAAGCACAAGAACAAATGCAAATGAGGCTCATAAGCACAAGATCAAGGGCAAAAGAGGTTGTTAAGCACACGAACAACGCCAATTAAGGTTGTCAAGCACACGAACCATGGCAAATTAAGTTCCAAAACACAAGAACAAATGCAAATGAGGCTCATAATCTCAATATCAAGGGCAAAGGAGGTTGTTAAGCACACGAACTACGCCAATTGAGGTTGTTAAGCACACAAACAATGGCATATGAGGTTCCTAAGCACAATAACAAATGCAAATGAGGTTCATAAACTCAAGATCAAGGGCAAATTAGGTTGCAAAGTACAAGAACAACGACAAATGAGGTTGTTAAGTACAAGAACAAGTGTAAATGATGTTGCCGAGCACAAGAACAAGGGAAAAAGAGGTTAAGAAGAATATGAACAACGACAATTGAGGTTGTTAAGCACACGAACAAGAGCAAATGAGGTTCATAACCATAATATGAAGGGCAAAAAAAGTTGTTAAGCACACGAACAACGCCAATTGATGTTGTTAAGCACACAAACAAGGGCAAATGAGGTTCCTAAGCACAAGAACAATTGCAAATGAGGTTTATAAGCACAAAATTGAAGGCAAATTAGGTTGGAAAGTGGAAGAACAACGACAAATGAGGTTGTTATGTACAAGAACAAGTGTAAATGATGTTGCTAAGCACAAGAATAAGGGCAAAAGAAGTTGAGAAGCATATGAACAACGACAATTAAGATTGTTAAGCACACTAACAAGGGCAAATGAGGTTCATAAGCACAATATTAAGGGCAAAAGAGGTTGTTAAGTACACGAACAACACCAGTTGAGGTTTTTAAGTACACAAACATGGGAGATGAGGTTTCTAAGTACAAGAACAAATGCAAATGAGGTTTATAAGTAAAAGGTCAAGGGGATATTATGTTGCAAAGCGCAAGAATAACGACAAATGAGGTTGTTAAGCACAAGAACAAGTGTAAATTAAGTTGCTAAGCACAAGAACAAGTGTAAATGAAGTTGCTAAGCACAAGAACAAGGTAAAAAGAGGGTAAGAAGTAAATGAACAACGACAATTGAAGTTGTTAAGCACACGAACAAGGTGAAATGAGGTTTCTAAGCACAAGAACCAATACAAATGAGGCTCATAAGCACAAGATGAAGGGCAAAAAAAGTTGTTAAGCACATGAACAACGCCATATGTGGTTCCTAAGCACTAGAACAAATGCAAATGAGGTTCATAAGACAATATCAAGGGCAAAATATATTGTTAAGCACTCGAACAACGCCAATTGATGTTGTTAAGCACACAGACAAGAGAAAATGAGATTCATAAGCACAAGAACAAATGCAAATGAGGTTCATAAGCACAAGATCGAGTGCAAATTATTTTGCAAATCGCAAGAACAACGACAAATGAGGCTGTTAAGTACAAGAACAAGTGTAAATAATGTTGCTAAGCACAAGAACAAGGACAAAAGTGGTTGACAAGCATATGAACAACAACAATTGAGGTGGTTAAGCACACTAACAAGGGCAAATGAGGTTCATAAGCACATTATCAAGGACAAAAGAGGTTATTAAGCACACAAACAACACAAATTGAGGTCTTTAAGTACACAAACAAGGGACATCAGGTTTCTAAGCAGAAGAACAAATGCAAATGAGGTTCATAAGCACAAGATCAAGGGCAAAAGAGATTGTTAAACACACGAACAATGCCAATCGAGGGTGTCAAGCACACGAACAAGGGCAAATGAGGTTCATAAGCACAATATGAAGGGCAAAGGAGGTTGTTAAGCACACGAACAACACCAATTGAGGTTGTTAAGCACACAAACAAGGGCAAATGAGGTTCCTAAGCACAAGAACAATTGCAAATGAGGTTCATAAGCACAAGATCAATGGCAAATTAGGTTGCAAAGCGCAAGAACAACGACAAATGAGGTTGTTAAGTACAAGAACAAGTGTAAATAATGTTGCTAAGCACAAGAACAAGGACAAAAGTGGTTGACAAGCATATGAACAACAACAATTGAGGTGGTTAAGCACACTAACAAGGGCAAATGAGGTTCATAAGCACATTATCAAGGACAAAAGAGGTTATTAAGCACACAAACAACACCAATTGTGGTCTTTAAGTACACAAACAAGGGACATCAGGTTTCTAAGCAGAAGAACAAATGCAAATGAGGAACACAAGCACCAGATCAAGGGCAAATTATGTTGCAAAGTGCATGAGAACGACAAATGAGGTTGTTAAGCACAAGAACAAGTGTAAATGAGGTTGTTAAGCACACTAGCAATGGCAAATGAGGTTCATAAGCACATTATCAAGGGCAAAAGAGGTTGTTAAGCACACGAACAACAATAATTGAGGTTTTTAAGTACACGAACAAGGGGAAACGAGGTTCCTAAGCACAAGAACCAATGCAACATAATCACAATATCAAGGGCAAAAGAGGTTGTTAAGTACACGAACAACGCTAGTTGAGGTTATTAATCACACAAACAAGGGCAAATGAGGTTCACAAGCACAAGATCAAAGGCAAATTAGGTTGTAAAGCGCAAGAGCAACGACAAATGGGGTACCTAAGTATAAGAACAAGTGTAAATGATATCGCCAAGCACAAGAACAAATGCAAATGAGGCTCATATTCTAAATATCAAGGGCAAAAGAAGTTGTTAACCACACGAACAACGCCAATTGATGTTGTTAATCACACAAACAAGGGCAAATGAGGTTCACATGCACAAGATCAAGGGCAAATTAGGTTGCAAAGCGCAAGTACAACGACAAATGAGATTGTTAAGTACAAGAACATGTGTAAATGATGTTGCCAAGCACAAGAACCTGGGAATAAGAGGTTGAGAAGCATATGAACAACGACAATTAATGTTGTTGTGCACACTAACAAGGGCAAATGTGGTTCATAAGCACAATATTAAGGGCAAAAGAGGTTGTTAAGCACACGAACAACACCAATTGAGATTTTTAAGTACACAAACAAGTGAAATGAGGTTTCTAAGTACAAGTACAAATGCAAATGAGGTTCATAAGCAGAACAACGCCAATTGCAAATGAGGCTCTTAATCATAATATCAAGGGCAAAAGAGGTTGTTAAGAGCACGAACAACGCCAATTGATGTTGTTAAGTACACGAGCAACGCCATATGAGGTTGTTAAGCACACAAACAAGGACATATGAGGTTCATAAGCACAAGATCAAGGGCAAATTAGGTTGCAAAGCGCAAGAACAATGATAAATGAGGTTGTTAAGTACAAGAACAAGTGTAAATGATGTTGCCAAGAACAAGAACAAGAGAAAAAGAGGTTAAGAAGCATATGAACAACGACAATTGAGGTCGTTAAGAACACGAAAAAGGGCAAATGAGGTTTAGAAGCACAATATGAAGGGCAAAAGAAGTTGTTAACCACACGAACAACGCCAATTGATGTTTTTAATCACACAAACAAGGGCAAATGTGGTTCCTAAGCACAAGAACAAATGCAAATGAGGTTCATAAGCACAAGATCAAGTGCAAAAGAGGTTGTTAAGCACAACAACAAGGGCAAAAGAGGTTGTTACGCACACGAGCAACACCAATTGAGGTTGTTAAGCACACAAACAAGGGCAAATGAGGTTCCTAATCAGAAGAATAAATGCAAATGGGGTTCATAATCACAAGATCAAAGGCAAAAGAGGTTGTTAAGCACACGAACAACGCCAATTGAGGTTGTTAAGCACACCAACAAGGGCATACGAGGTTGCTAAGCACAAGAACAAAAGCAAATGAGGTTCATAAGAACTAGATCAACGGCAAATTAGGTTGCAAAGCGCAAGAACAACGACAAATGAGGTTGTTAAGTACAATAACAAGTGTAAATGGTGTTGCCAAACACAAGAACAAGGGAGAAAGAGGTTAAGATGCATATGAACAACGATAATTGAGGTTGTTGAGCACACAAACAAAGGCAAATGAGATTCATAAGCACAATATGAAGGACAAAAGAGGTTGTTAAGCGCACGAACAACGCCAATTGAGTTGTTAAGCACACGAACAAGGGCAAATGAGGTTCCTAAGCATAAGAACAAATGCAAATGGGGCTCATAATCACAAGATCAAGGGCAAAAGAGGTTGTTAAGCACACGAACAACGCCAATTGAGGTTGTCAAGCACACGAACTAAGGCTAATTAGGTTCCAAAGCACAAGAACAAAAGCAAATGAGGCTCATAATCATAATATCAAGAGCAAAAGAGGTTGTTAAGCACACGAACAACGCCAATTGAGGTTGTTAAGCACATGAACAAGGGCAAATGAGGTTCCTAAGCATAAGAACAAATGCAAATGGGGCTCATAATCACAAGATCAAGGGCAAAAGAGGTTGTTAAGCACACGAACAACGCCAATTGAGGTTGTCAAGCACACAAACTAAGGCAAATTAGGTTCCAAAGCACAAGAACAAAAGCAAATGAGGCTCATAATCATAATATCAAAGGCAAAAGAGGTTGTTAAGCACACAAACAACGCCAATTGAGGTTGTTAAGTACACGAGCAACGCCATATGAGGTTGTTAGGCACACAAACAAGGGCATATGAAGTTCATAAGCACAAGATCAAGGGCAAATTAGGTTGCAAAGCGCAAGAACAACGATAAATGAGGTTGTTAAGTACAAGAACAAGTTTAAATGATGTTGCCAAGTACAAGAACAAGAGAAAACGATGTTAAGAAGCATATTAATAACGACAATTGAGGTGGTTAGGCACACGAAAAAGGGCAAATGAGGTTCATAAGCACAATATGAAGGACAAAAGAGGTTGTTAAGCACACGAACAACTCCAATTGAGGTTGTTAAGCACACAAACAAGGGCAAATGAGGTTCCTAAGTACAAGAACAATTGCAAATGAGCTTCATAAGCACAAGATCAAGGCAAATTAGGTTGCAAAGTACAAGAACAATGACAGATGAGGTTGTTAAGTACAAGAACAAGTGTAAATGATGTTACCAAACACAAGAACAAGGGAAAAAGAGGTTAAGATGCATATGAACGACGATAATTGAGGTTGTTAAGCACACAAACAAGGGCAAATGAGGTTCATAAGCATAGTATGAAGGACAAAAGAGGTTGTTAAGTACGCCAATTGAGGTTGTTAAGCACACTAATAAGGGCAAATGAGGTTCCTAAGCATAAGAACAAATGCAAATGGGGCTCATAATCACAAGATCAAGGGCAAAAGTTGTTGTTAAGCACACGAACAACGCCAATTGAGGTAGTCAAGCACGCGAACAAGGGCAAATTCGGTTCCAAAGCACAAGAACAAATGCAAATAAGGTTTATAAGAACAATATCAAAGGCAAAAAATGTTGTTAATCACACGAACAATGCTAATTGAGGTTGTTAAGCACACAAACAAGGGCATATGAGGTTCCTAAGCACAAGAACAAATGCAAATGAGGTTCATAAGCACAAGAACAAGTGTAAATGAAGTTGCTAAGCATAAGAACAAGTGTAAATGAAGTTGCTAAGAGGTTAAGAAGCAAATGAACAACTACGATTGAGGTTGTTAAGCATAGGAACTAGGGAAAATGAGGTTTCTAAGCATAAGAACCAATGCAAATGAGGCGCATAAGCACAAGATCAAGGGCAAAAAAGGTTGTTAAGCACACGAACAAGGGCAAATTAGGTTCCAAAGAACAAGAACAAGAACAAAAGCAAATGAGGCTCATAATCATAATATCAAGGGTAAAAGAGGTTGTTAAGCACACGAACAACGCCATATGAGGTTGTTAAGCACACAAAGAAGGGCATATGAGGTTCCTAAGCAGAAGAACAAATGCAAATGAGGCTCATAAACACAAGATCAAGGGCAAAAGAGGTTGTTAAGTACACGAACAACGCCAATTGAGGTTGTTAAGCACACAGACAAGGACATATGAGGTTCCTAAGCACATGAATAAATGCAAATGAGGTTCATAACAACAAGATCAAGGGAAATTAGGTTGCAAAGAGCAAGAACAACGACAAATGAGGTTGTTAAGTACAAGAACAAGTGTAAATGATGTTGCCAAATACAAGAACAAGGGAAAAAGAGGTTAAGATGCATATGAACAACGATAATTGAGGTTGTTAAGCACACAAGCAAGGGGAAATGAGGTTCATAAGCACAATATGAAGGACAAAAGAGGTTGTTAAGTACACGAACAACGCCAATTGAGGTTGTTAAGCACACGAAGAAGGGAAAATGAGGTTCCTAAGCATAAAAACAAATGCAAATGGGGCTCATAATCACAAGATCAAGGGCAAAAGAGGTTGTTAAGCACACGAACAACGCCAATTGAGGTTGTCAAGCACACGAACAAGGGCAAATTCGGTTCCAAAGCACATGAACAAATGCAAATGAGGCTCATAATCACGATATCAAAGGCAAAAAGGTTGTTAATCACACGAACAATGCTAATTGAGGTTGTTAAGCGCACAAACAAGGGCATATGAGGTTCCTAAGCACAAGAACAAGTGCAAATGAGGTTCATAAGCACAAGAACAAGTGTAAATGAAGTTGCTAAGCACAAGAACAAGTGTAAATGAAGTTGCTAAGAGGTTAAGAAGGAAATGAACAACTACAATTGAGGTTGTTAAGCACAGGAACAAGGGGAAATGAGGTTTATAAGCACAAGAACCAATGCAAATGAGGCTCATAAGCATAAGATCAACGGCAAAAAAGCTGGTTAAGCACACAAACAACGGCAAATTAGGTTCCAAAGCACAAGAACCAAAGCAAATAAGGCTCATAATCATAATATCAAGGGCAAAAGAGGTTGTTAAGAACACGAACAATGCCAATTGAGGTTGTTAAGCACGCGAACAACGCCATATGAGGTTGTTAAGCACACAAACAAGGGCATATGAGGTTCATAAGCACAAGATCAAGAGAAAATTAGGTTGCAAAGCGCAAGAACAACGACAAATGAAGTCGTTAAGTACAAGAATAAGTGTAAATGATGTTGCCAAGCACAAGAACAAGGGAAAAAATTTTGAGAAGCATATGAACAACGGCAATTGAGGTTGTTAAGCACACTAACAAAGGCAAATTATGTTCAAAAGCACATTAACAAGGGCAAATTCAAATCAGGCTCATAATCACAATATCAAGGGCAAAAGAGGTTGTTAAGCACACGAACAAGGGCAAATGAGGCTCCTACACACAAGAACAATTGCAAATGAGGTTCATAAGCACAAGATCAAAGGCAAATCAGGTTGCAAAGCGCAAGAACAACGACAAATGATATTGTTAGTACAAGAACAAGTGTAAATGATGTTGCTAAGGACAACAACAAGGGCAAAAGAGGTTGAGAAGTAAACTAACAACGACAATTAAGGTTGTTAAGCACACTAACAAGGGAAAATGAGGTTCATAAGCACAATATGAAGGCCAAAAGAAGTTGTTAAGCACACGAACAACGCCAATTGAGGTTGTCAAGCACATCAACAAGGGAAAATTAGGTTCCAAAGCACAAGAACAAATGCTAATCAGGCTCATAATCACAATATCAAGGGCAAAAGAGGTTGTTAAGCACACGAACAATGCTAATAGAAGTTGTTAAGCACATAAACAAGGGCATATGAGGTTCCTAAGCACAAGAACAAATGCAAATGAGGTTCATAAGCACAGGATCATGGGCAAATTAGAATGCAAAATGCAAGAACAACGACAAATGAGGTTGTTAAGTACAAGAACAAGTGTAAATGATGTTGCCAAGCACAAGAACAGGGGAAAAAGATGTTAAGAAGCATATGAACAACGACAATTGATGTTGTTAAGCACACTAAAAAGGGCAAATGAGGTGCATAAGCACAATATGAAGGGCAAAAGAGGTTGTTAAGCACAAGAACAACGCCAATTGAGGTTGTTAAGCACACAAACAAGGGCAAATGAGGTTCCTAAGCACAAGAACAGTTGCAAATGAGGTTCATAAGCACAAGATCAAGGCAAATTAGGTTGCAAAGCACAAGAACAACGACAGGTGAGGTTGTTAAGTACAAGAACAACTGTAAATGATGTTGCTAAGCACAAGAACAAGGGCAAAAGAGGTTGAGAAGCATATGAACACCGACAATTGGGGTTGTTAAGCACACTAACAAAGGCAAATGAGGTTCATATGCACAAGAATAAATGCGAATGAGGTTCATAAGCACAAGAACAAGGGAAAAAGAGGTTAAGAAGTATACGAACAATGCCAATTAAGGTTGTCAAGCACACGAACAAGGGAAAATTAGGTTCCAAAGCACAAGAACAAATGCAAATCAGGCTCATAATCACAATATCAATTGCAAAAGAGGTTGTTAAGCACACGAACAATGCTAATAGAAGTTGTTAAGTACACAAACAAGGGCATATGTGGTTCCTAAGCACAAGAAATGCAACTGAGGCTCATAAGCACAAGATCAAGAGCAAAAGAGGTTGTTAAGCTCGCGATCAACGCCAATGGAGGTTGTTAAGTACACGAACAAGGGCAAGTGAGGTTCGTACGCACAAGAACAATTGCAAATGAGGTTCATAAGCACAAGATCAAAGGCAAATCAGGTTGCAAAGTGCAAGAACAACGACAAATGGGGTTGTTAGTACAAGAACAAGTATAAATGATGTTGCTAAGCACAACAACAAGGACAAAAGAGGTTGAAAAGCAAATGAACAACGACAATTAAGGTTGTTAAGCACACTAACAAGGGCCAATGAGGTTCATAAGCACAATATGAAGGGCAAAAGAGGTTGTTAAGCACACGAACAAAACCAATTGAGGTTTTTAAGTACACAAACAATGGAAATGAGGTTTCTAAGTACAAAAACAAATGCAAATGAGGTTCATAATCACAAGATCAGGGGCAAATGATGTTGCAAATCGCAAGAATAGCGACAAATGAGGTTGTTAAGCACAAGAACAAATGTAAATGAAGTTGCTAAGCACAAAAACAAGGAAAAAAGAGGTTAAGAAGTAAATGAACAACGACAATTGAGGTTGTTAAGCAAGCGAACAAGGGGAAATGAGGTTTCTAAGCACAAGAACCAATGCAAATGAGGCTCATAAGCACAACATCAAGGGCAAAAAGATTGTTAAGCACACGAACAACGCCAATTGATGTTGTCAAGCACACGAACAAAGGCAAATTAGGATCCAAAGTACAAGAACAATTGCAAATGAGGCTCATAATCACAATATCAAGGGAAAAAGAAGTTGTTAAGCACACGAACAACGCCAATTGAGGTTGTTAAGCACACAAACAAGGGCATATGAGGTTCCTAAGCACAAGAACAATTGCATATAAGGTTCAAAAGAACAAGATCACGGGCAAAATAAGTTGTTAAGCACACGAACAATGCCAATTAAAGTTGTTAAGCACACGAACAAGGGCAAATTAGGTTCCAAAGCCCAAAAATAAATGCAATTTAGGCTCATAATCACAATATCAAGGGCAAAAGAGGTTGTTAAGCACACGAACAACGCCAATTGAGGTTGTTAAGCACACGAACAAGGGCAAATTAAGTTCCAAAGCACAAGAACAAATCCAAATGAGGCTCATAATCACAATACCAAGGGCAAAATAGGTTGTTAAGCACAAGAACAACACCAATTGAGGTTGTTAAGCACACAAACAAGGGCATATTACGTTCCTAAGCACAAGAACAAATGCAAATGAGGTTCATAAGAACAAGATCATGGGCAAATTAGGTTGCAAAGCGCTAGAACAGCGACAAATGATGTTGTTAAGTACAAGAACAAGTGTAAATGATGTTGCCAAGAACAAGAACAAGGAAAAAAGAGGTTAAGAAGCATATGAACAATGACAATTGAGGTTCTTAAGCACACAAACAAGGGCAAATGAGGTTCATAAGCACAATATGAAGGGCAAAAGAAGTTGTTAAGCACACGAACAACGCCAATTGAGGTTGTCAAGCACACGAACAAGGGCAAATTAGGTTCCAAAGCACAAGAACAAATGCAAATCAAGCTCATAACCACAATATCAAGGGCAAAAGAGGTTGTTAAGCACACGAACAATGCTAATAGAGGTTGTTAAGCACACGAACAAGGGCAAATGTGGTTCCTACACACAAGAACAATTGCAAATGAGGTTCATAAGCACAAGATCAAAGGCAAATCAGGTTGCAAAGTGCAAGAATAACGACAAATGAGGTTGTTAGTACAAGAACAAGTATAAATGATGTTGCTAAGAACAACAACAAGGGCAAAAGAGGTTGAGAAGCAAATGAACAACGACAATTAAGGTTGTTAAGCACACTAACAAGGGCAAATAAGGTTCATAAGCACAATATGAAGGGCAAAAGAAGTTGTTAAGCACACGATAACGCCAATTGAGGTTGTCAAGCACACGAACAAGGGCAAATTAAGTCCCAAAGCACAAGAACAAATGCAAATCAGGCTTATAATCACAATATCAAGGGCAAAAAAGGTTGTTAAGCACACGAACAATGCTAATAGAAGTTGTTAAGCACACAAACATGGGCATATGACGTTCCTAAGAACAAGAACAAATGCAAATAAGGCTCATAAGCACAATATCAAGGGCAATAGAGGTTGTTCAGCACACGAACAACGCCAATTGAGGTTGTTAAGCACACGAACAAGGGCAAATTAAGTTCCAAAGCACAAGAACAAATCCAAATTAGGCTCATAATCACAATACCAAGGGCAAAAGAGGTTGTTAACCACACGAACAACGCCAATTGAGGTTGTTAAGCACACAAGAAAAAGGGCATATGACGTTCCTAAGCACAAGAACAAATGCAAATGAGGTTCATAAGCACAAGATCAAGGGAAAATTAGGTTGGAAAGCGCGAGAATAACGACAAATGAGGTTGTTAAGTACAAGAACAAGTGTAAATGTTGCCAAGCATAAGAACAAGGGAAAAAGAGGTTAACAAGCATATGAACAACGACAATTGAGGTTCTTAAACACACAAACAAGGGCAAATGAGGTTCATAAGCACAATATGAAGGGCAAAAGAAGTTGTTAAGCACACGAACAACGCCAATTGAGGTTGTCAAGCACACGAACAAGGGCAAATTTGGTTCCAAAGCACAAGAACAAATGTAAATGAGGCTCATAATCACAATATCAAGGGAAAAAGAGGTTGTTAAGCACACTAACAATGCTACTATAAGTTGTTAAGCACACGAACAAGGGCAAATGAGGTTCCTACACACAAGAACAATTGCAAATGAGGTTCATAAGCACAAGATCAAAGGCAAATCAGGTTGCAAAGTGTAAGAAAAACGACAAATGAGGTTGTTAGTACAAGAACAAGTATTAATGATGTTGCTAAGCACAATAACAATGGCAAAAGAGGTTGAGAAGCAAATGAACAACGACAATTAAGGTTGTTAAGCACACTAACAAGGGCAAATGAGGTGCATAAGCACAATATGAAGGGCAAAAGAAGTTGTTAAGCACACGAACAACGCCAATTGAGGTTGTCAAGCACACGAACAAGGGCAAATTAAGTTCTAAAGCATATAAGAACAAATGCAAATCAGGCTCATAATCATAATATCAAGGGCAAAAGAGGTTGTGCACACGAACAATGCTAATAGAAGTTGTTAAGCACACAAACAAGGGCATATGAGGTTCGTAAGCACAAGAACAAATGCAAATAAGGCTCATAAGCACAATATCAAGGGCAAAAGAGGTTCTTAAGCACACGAACAATGGAAAGTTAAGTTCCAAAGGACAAGAACAAATCCAAATGAGGCCATAATCACAATACCATGGGCAAAAGAGGTTGTTAAGCACACGAACAATGCCAATTGAGGTTGTTAAGCATACAAACAAGGGCATATGAGGTTCCTAAGTGCAAGAACAAATGCAAATGAGGCTCATAAGCACAAAATTAAGGGCAAAAGTGGTTGTTAAGCACACGAACAACACCAATTGAGGTTGTCAAGCACACAAACAAGGGCAAATCAGATTCCAAAGCACATGAACAAATGCAAATGAGGCTCATAATCTAAATATCAAGGTCAGAGGAGGTTGTTAAGCACACGAACTACGCCAATTGAGGATGTTAAGCACACAAACAAGGACATATGAGGTTCCTAAGCACAAGAACAATTGCAAATGAGGGTCATAAGCACAAGATCAAGGGCAAATTTGGTTGCAAAGCGCAAGTACAACAACAAATGAGATTGTTAAGTACAAGAACATGTCTAAATGATGTTGCCAAGCACAAGAACATGGGAAAAAGAGGTTGAGAAGCATATGAACAACGACAATTAATGTTGTTAAGCACACTAACAAGGGCAAATGAGGTTCATAAGCACAATATTACGGGCAAAAGAGGTTGCTAAGCACACGAATAACACTAATTGTGGTTTTTAAGTACACAAACAAGGGAAATGAGTTTTCTAAGTACAAGAACAAATGCAAATATGGTTCATAAGCAGAAGATCATGGGCAAAAAAGGTTGTTAAGCACACGAACAACGCCAATTCAGGGTGTCAAGCACACGAACCAGAGAAAATTAGGTTCCAAAGTACAATAACAAATGCAAATGAGGCTCATAATCATAATATCAAAGGCAAAAGAGGTTGTTAAGATCACGAACAACGCCAATTGAGGTTAAGCACACAAACACCGCCATATGAGGTTGTTAAGCACACAAACAAGGGCTTATGAGGTTCATAAGCACAAGATCAAGAGCAAATTAGGTTGGAAAGCGCGAGAACAACGACAAATGAGGTTGTTAAGTACAAGAACAAGTGTAAATGATGTTGCCAAGCACAAGAGCAAGGGAAAAAGAGGTTAAGAAGCAGATGAACAACGACAATTGAGGTTGTTAAGCACACGAAAAAGGGCAAATGAGGTTCATAAGCACAATATGAAGGGCAAAAGAGGTTGTTAAGCACACGAGCAATGCCAAATGGGGTTGTTAAGCACACAAACAAGTGCAAAATGAGGTTCATAAGCACAAGATCAAGGACAAATTAGGTTGCAAAGCGCAAGTACAACGGCAAATGAGATTGTTAAGTACAAGCACATGTGTAAATGATGTTGTCAAGCACTAGAACTTGCGAAAAAGAGGTTGAGAAGCATATGAGCAATGACAATTAATGTTGTTAAGCACACTAACAAGGGCAAATGAGATTCATAAGCACAATATTACGGGCAAAAGAGGTGGTTAAGCACACGAACAACGACAATTGAGGTTTTTAAGTACACAAACAAGAGAAATGAGGTTTCTAAGTATAAGAACAAATGCAAATGAGGTTCATAAGTAGAAGATCTTATGCTTATCAACCTCACTGGCATTTGTTCTTGTGCTTAGGAATCTCATTGGCATTTGCCGTCGATCTTGTGCTTATCAACCTCATTGGCATTTGCTCTTGTGCTTAGGAATCTCATAAGCACAAGATCAAGGGCAAATTATGTTGCAAAGTGCAAGAACAACGACAAATGAGGTTGTTAAGCACAAGAACAAGTGTAAATGAGATTGTTAAGCACACTAACAATGGCAAATGAGGTTCATAAGCACATTATCAAGGGCAAAAGAGGTTGTTAAGCACACGAACAACACCAATTGAGGTTTTTAAGCACACGAACAAGGAGAAATGAGGCTCATAATTACAATATCAAGGGCAAAAGAGGTTGTTAAGCACACAAACAACGCTAATTGAGAATGTTAAGCACACAAACAAGGGCATATGAGGTTCGTAAGCACAAGAACAAATGCAAATGAGGCTCATAAGTACAAGATCAAGGGCAAAATAGGTTGTTAAGCACACGAACAACGCCAATTGAGGTTGTCAAGCACACGAACAAGGGCAAATTAGGTTCCAAAACACAAGAACAAATGCAAATGAGGCTCATAATCTCAATATCAACGGCAAAGGAGGTTGTTAAGCACACGAACTACGCCAATTGAAGTTGTTAAGCACACAAACAAGGACATATGAGGTTCCTAAACACAAGAACAATTTCAAATGAGGTTCATAAGTACAAGATCAAGGGCAAATTTGGTTGCAAAGCGCAAGTACAACGACAAATGAGATTGTTAAGTACAAGAACATGTGTAAAAGATGTTGTCAAGCACTAGAACTTTGGAAAAAGTGGTTGAGAAGCATATGAAATGACAATTAATGTTGTTAAGCACACTAACAATGGCAAATGAGATTCATAAGCACAATATTACGGGCAAAAGAGGTTGTTAAGCACACGAACAACAACAATTGAGGTTTTTAAGTACACAAACAAGAGAAATGAGGTTTCTAAGTATAAGAACAAATGCAAATGAGGTTCATAAGCAGAAGATCAAGGGCCAAAAAGGTTGTTAAGCATACGAACAACGCCAATTGAGGTTGTGAAGCACACGAACAAGGGAAAATTAGGTTCCAAAGTACAAGAACAAATGCAAATGAGGCTCATAATCATAATATCAAAGGCAAAAGAGTTTGTTAAGATCACGAACAACACCAATTGAGATTTTTAAGTACACAAATAAGGGAAATGAGGTTTCTAAGTACAAGAACAAATGCAAACGAGATTCATAAGCACAAGATCAAGGGCAAATTATTTTGCAAAGCAAAAGAATAACGACAAATGAGGTTGTTAAGCACAACAACAAGTGTAAATGAAGTTGCTTAGCACAAGAACTAGGGAAAAAGAGGTTATGAAGTATATGAACAACGGCAATTGAGGTTGTTAAGCACACGAACAAGGGGAAATGTGGTTCCTAAGCACAAGAACCAATGCAAATGAGGCTCATAAGCACAAGATCAAGGGCAAAAAATGTTGTTAAGCACATGAACAACGCCAATTGAGATTGTTAAGCACACAAAGAAGGGCATATGAGGTTCCTAAGCAAAAGAACAAATGCAAATGAGGCTCATAAGCACAAGATCAAGGGAAAAAGAGGTTGTTAAGCACACGAACAATGCTAATAGAAGTTGTTAAGCACACAAACAAGGGCAAATGAGGTTCCTACGCACAATAACAATTGCAAATGAGGTTCATAAGCACAAGATCAAAGGCAAATCAGGTTGCAAAGTGTAAGAACAACGACAAATGAGGTTGTTAGTACAAGAACAAGTGTAAATGATGTTGCCAAGCACAAGAACAAGGACAAAAGATGTTGAGAAGCAAATGAACAACGACAATTGATGTTGTTAAGCACACGAATAAGGGCAAATGAGGTTCCTAAGCACACAAACAACGCCAATTGATGTTGTTAATCACAGAAACAAGGGAAAATGAGGTTCCTAAGCACAAGAACAATTGCAAATGAGGGTCATAAGCACAAGATCAAGGGCAAATTAGGTTGCAAAGCGCAAGTACAACGACAAATGAGATTGTTAAGTACAAGAACATATGTAAATGATGTGGCCAAGCACAAGAACATGGGAAAAAGAGGTTGAGAAGCATATGAACGACGACAATTAATGTTGTTAAGCATAACAAGGGCAAATGAGGTTCATAAGCACAATATTACGAGCAAAAGAGGTTGTTAAGCACACGAACAACACCAATTGAGGTTTTTAAGTACACAAACAAGGGAAATGAGGTTGCTAAGTACAAGAACAAATGCAAATGAGGTTCATAAGCAGAAGATCAAGGGCTAAAAATGTTGTTAAGCACAGGAAAAACGCCATTTGAGGTTGTGAAGCACACGAACAAGGAAAAATTAGGTTCCAAAGCACAAGAACAAATGCAAATGGGGCTCATAATCATAATATCAAAGGCAAAAGAGGTTGTTAAGATCACGAACAATGCCAATTGATGTTGTTAAGCACACGAACAACACCATATGAGGTTGTTAAGCACACAAACAAGGGCATATGAGGTTCATAAGCACAACATCACGGGCAAATTAGGTTGCAAAGTGCAAGAACAACGACAAATGAGGTTGTTAAGTAGAAGAACAAGTATAAATGATGTTGCGAAGCACAAGAACAAGCGAAAAAGAGGTTAAAAAGCATATGAACAACGGTAATTGAGGTCGTTAAGCACACGAAAAAGGGCAAATGAGTTTGATAAGCACAATATGAAGGGCAAAAGAGGTTGTTAAGCACACGGACAATGCCAATTGAGGTTGTTAAGCACAGAAACAAGGGCAAATGAGGTTCCTAAACATAAGAACAATTGCAAATGAGGTTCATAAGCACAAGATCAAGGCAAATTGCGTTGCAAAGCACAAGAACAACGACAGATGAGGTTGTTAAGTACAAGAACAAGTGTAAATGATGTTGCTAAGCACAAGAACAAGGGCAAAAGAGGTTGATAAGAATATGAACACTGACAATTGAGGTTGTTAAGCACACTAACAAAGGCAAATGAGGTTCATAAGCACAATATTACGAGCAAAAGAGGTTGTTAAGCACACGAACAACACCAATTGAGGTTTTTAAGTACACAAACAAGGGAAATGAGGTTGCTAAGTACAAGAACAAATGCAAATGAGGTTCATTAGCAGAAGATCAAGGGCTAAAAATGTTGTTAAGCACAGGAACAACGCCATTTGAGGTTGTGAAGCACACGAACAAGGAAAAATTAGGTTCCAAAGCACAAGAACAAATGCAAATGGGGCTCATAATCATAATATCAAAGGCAAAAGAGGTTGTTAAGATCACGAACAATGCCAATTGATGTTGATAAGCACACGAACAACGCCATATGAGGTTGTTAAGCACACAAACAAGGGCAAATGAGGTTCATAAGCACAAGATCAAGGGCAAATTAGGTTGCAAAGCGCAAGAACAACGGCAAATGAGGTTGTTAAGTACAAGAACAAGTGTAAATGATTTTGCCAAGCACAAGAACAAGCGAAAAAGAGGTTGAGAAGCATATGAACAACGACAATTGAGGTCGTTAAGCACACGAAAAAGGGCAGATGAGGTTCATAAGCACAATATGAAGGGCAAAAGAGGTTGTTAAGCACACGGACAATGCCAATTGAGGTTGTTAAGCACAGAAACAAGGGCAAATGAGGTTCCTAAGCATATGAACAATTGCAAATGAGATTCATAAGCATAAGATCAAGGCAAATTAGGTTGTAAAGCACAAGAACAACGACAGATGAGATTGTTAAGTTCAAGAACAAGTGTAAATGATGTTGCTAAGCACAAGAACAAGGGTAAAAGAGGTTGATAAGAATATGAACACTGACAATTGAGGTTGTTAAGCACACTAACAAAGGCAAATGAGGTTCATAAGCACATTAACAAGGGAAAAAGAGGTTGTGAAGCACACGAACAACACCAATTGAGCTTTTTAAGTACACAAACAAGGAAAATGAGATTTCTAAGCACAAGAACAAATGCAAATGAGGTTCATAAGCACAAGATCAAGGGCAAATTATGTTGCAAAGTACAAGAACAACGACAAATGTGGTTGTTAAGCACGAGAACAAGTGTTAATGATATTCCTAAAAGCAAGAACAGGGGCAGAAGCTGTTAAGAAGCATATGAACAACGAAAAATGAGGTTGTCAAGCACACAAACAATGGAAAATTAGGTTTCAAAGCACAAGAACAAATGTAAATGAGGCTGATAATCACAATATCAAGGGCAAAAGAGGTTGTTAAGCACACGAACAACGCCAATTGAGGTTGTTAAACACACAAACAAGGGCATATGAGGTTCCTAAGCACAAGAACAAATACAAATGAGGTTCATAAGCACAAAATCGAGGGCAAATTATGTTGCAAAGAATAAGAACAACGACAAATGAGGTTGTTAAGCACAAGAACAAGTGTAAATGATGTTGCTAAGCATAAGAACAATGGCAAAAGAGATTAAGAAGCATATGAACAACGACAATTGATATTGTTAAACACACAAACAAGGGCAAATGAGGTTCATAAGCACAATAACAAATGCAAATTAGGTTCATAAGCACAAGATCAAGGGCAAAAGAGGTTGTTAAGCACACAAACAACGCTAATTGTGGTTGTTAAGCACACAAACAAGGGCATATGAGGTTCCTAAGCACAAGAAGAAATTAAAATGAGGCTCATAAGCACAAGATTCCTAAGCACAAGAAGAAATTAAAATGAGGCTCATAAACAACGTCAATTGAGGTTGTTAAGCACACGAACAAGGGCAAAAGAGGTTGTTAAGCACACAAACAAGGGCATATGAGATTCCTAAGCACAAGAACAAATGCAAATGAGATTCATAAGAATAAGATCAAGGGAAAATTAAGTTGCAAAGCGCAAGAACAACGACAAATGAGGTTGTTAAGTACAAGAACAAGTGTAAATGTTGTTGTCAAACACAAGAACAAGGAAAAAAGAGGTTAAGATGCATATGAACAACGATAATTGAGGTTGTTAAGAACACAAACAAGGGCAAATGAGGTTCATAAGCACAATATGAAGGACAAAAGAGGTTGTTAAGCACACGAACAACGCCAATTGAGGTTGTTAAGCACACGAACAAGGGCAAAAGAGGTTGTTAAGCACACGAACAACGCAAATTGAGGTTGTTAGGCACACAAACAAGGGCATATGAGGTTCCTAAGCACTAGAACAAATGCAAATAAGGTTCATAAGCACAAAATCGAGGGCAAATTACGTTGCAAAGCACAAGAACAACGAAAAATGAGGTTGTTAAGCACAAGAACAAGTGTAAATGATGTTGCTAAGCATAAGAACAATGGCAAAAGAGATTAAGAAGCATATGAACAACGACAATTGATGTTGTTAAACACACAAACAAGGGCAAATGAGGTTCATAAGCACAAGATCAAGGGCAAAAGAGGTTGTTAACCACACAAACAACGCTAATTGTGGTTGTTAAGCATACAAACAAGGGCATATGAGGTTCCTAAGCACAAGAAGAAATTAAAATGAGGCTCATAAGAAGAAGATCAAGGGCAAAAGAGGTTGTTAAGCACACGAACAATGCCAATTGAGGTTGTTAAGCACACAAACAAGGGCATATGAGGTTCCTAAGCACAAAAACAAATGCAAATGAGCTTCATAAGAACAAGAACAAGGGAAAATTAGGTTGCAAAGCGCAAGAACAACGACAAATGAGGTTGTTAGTACAAGAACAAGTGTAAATGATGTTGCCAAACACAAGAAGAACGGAAAAGAGGTTAAGATGCATATGAACAACGATAATTGAGGTTGTTAAGCACACAAACAAGGGCAAATGAGGTTCATAAGCACAATATGAAGGACAAAACAGGTTGTTATGCACACGAACAACGCCAATTGAGGTTGTTAAGCACACGAACAAGGGCAAATGACGTTCCTAATCATAAGAACAATTGCAAATTGAGGTTCCCAAGCATAAGCACAAGAACAAATGCAAATGAGGTTCAGAAGAACAAGATCAAGGGCAAATTAGGTTGCAAAGCGCAATATCAAGGACAAAAGAGGTTGTTAAGCACACGAACAACGCCAATTTAAGTTGTTAAGCACACGAACAAGGGAAAAAGAGGTTGTTAAGCACACGAACAACGCAAATTGAGGTTGTTAGGCACACAAACTAGGGCATATGAGGTTCATAAGCACAAGAACAAATGTAAATGAGGCTCATAAGCACAAGATCAAGGGCAAATGAGGCTCATAATCGTAATATCAAGGGCAAAAGAGGTTGTTAAGCACACGAACAACGCTAATTGAGGTTGTTTAGCACACAAAGAAGGGCATATAAGGTTCCTAATCACAAGAACAAATGCAAATGAGACTCATAAGCACAAGATCAAGGGCAAAAGAGATTGTTAAGTACACGAACAACGCCAATTGAGGTTCTCAAGCACACGAACAAGGGCAAATTAGGTTCAAAGCACAAGAACAAATGCAAATGAGGCTCATAATCATAATATCAAGCGCAAAAGAGGTTGTTAAGCACAAGAACAACGCTAATTGAGGTTGCTAAGCACACAAACAAGGGCATATAAGGTTCCAAATCACAAGAAGAAATGCAAATGAGGCTTATGAGCACAAGATCAAGGACAAAAGAGGTTGTTAAGCACACGAACAACACTAGGTTATCAAGCACACGAACAAGGGAAAATTTAGTTCCAAAGCACAAAAACAAATGCAAATGAGGCTCATAATCACAATATCAAGGGCAAAAGAGGTTGTTAAGCTCACGAACAATGTTAATTGAGGTTGTTAAGCACACAACCAAGGGCATTGAGGTTCCTAACCACAAGAACAAATGGAAATGAGGCTCATAAGCACAAGATCAAGGGCAAAAGAGGTTGTTAAGCACACGAACAATGCCAATTGAGGTTGTCAAGCACACGAACTAGGGCAAATTAGGTTCCAAACCACAAGAACAAATACAAATGAGGCTCATAATCACAATAACAAGGGCAAAAGAGGTTGTTAAGCACATGCACAACGCCAATTGAGGTTGTTAAGCTCGCAAATAAGGGCATATGAGGTTCCTAAGCACAAGAATAAATACAAATGAAGTTCATAAGCACAAGATCAAGGGAAAATTAGGTTGCAAAGCGCAAGAACAATGACAAAAGAGGTTATTAAGCACACGAACAACGCCAATTGAGGTTGTTAAACACACAAACAGGGGCTTATGAGGTTCCTAAGTGCAAGAATAAATGCAAATGAAGTTCATAAGAATAAGATCAAGGGCAAATTAGGTTGCAAAGCGCAAGAAGAATGACAAATGAGGTTGTTAAGTACAAAAACTAGCGTAAATGATGTTGCCAAGGACAAGAACAAGGGAAAAAGAGGTTAAGAAACATATGAACAACGATAATTGAGGTTGATATGCACATGAACAAGGGCAAATGAGGTTCATAAGCCCAATCTGAAGGGCAAAAGAAGTTGTTAAGCACACGAACAACGCCAATTGAGGTTGTTAAGCACCCAAATAAGGGCAAATGAGGTTCCTAAGCACAAGAACAATTGCAAATGAGGTTCATAAGCACAAGATCAAAGGCAAATTAGGTTGCAAACTGCAAGAACAACGATAAATGAGGTTGTTAAGTACAAGAACAAGTGTAAATGATGTTGCTAAGCACACTAACAAGGGCAAATGAGGTTCGTAAGCACAATATCAAGGGCAAAAGAGGTTGTTAAGCACACGAACAACACCAATTGAGGTTTTTAAGTACACAAACAAGGGAAATGAGGTTTCTAAGGACAAGAACAAATGCAAATGAGGTTCATAAGCACATGATCAAGGGCAAATTTTGTTGCAAAGAGCAATAATAACGACAAATGAGGTTGTTAAGCACAAGAACAAGTGTAAATGAAGTTGCTCAGTACAAGAACAAGTGTAAATGAAATTGCTCAGCACAAGAACAAGGGAAAAAGAGGTTAAGAAGCATATGAATAACGACAATTGAGATTGTTAAGCACACGAACAAGGGGAAATGAGGTTCCTAAGCACAAGAACCAATGCAAATGAGGCTCATAATCACAATATCAAGGGCAGAAAAGGTTGTTAAGCACACGAACAACGCAAATTGAGGTTGTTAGGCACACAAACAAGGGCATATGTGGTTCCTAACTAGAAGAACAAATGCAAATGAGGCTCATAAGCACAAGATCAAGGGCAAAAGAGGTGCTCAAGGACACGAACAACGCCAATTGAGGTTGTTAACCACACGAACAACGCCAATTGAGGTTGTTAAGCACACAAGAAAAAGGGCATATGACGTTCCTAAGCACAAGAACAAATGCAAATGAGGTTCATAAGCACAAGATCAAGGGCAAATTAGGTTGGAAAGCGCGAGAATAACGACAAATGAGGTTGTTAAGTACAAGAACAAGTGTAAATGTTGCCAAGCATAAGAACAAGGGAAAAAGAGGTTAACAAGCATATGAACAACGACAATTGAGGTTCTTAAACACACAAACAAGGGCAAATGAGGTTCATAAGCACAATATGAAGGGCAAAAGAAGTTGTTAAGTACACGAACAACGCCAATTGAGGTAGTTAAGCACGCAAACAAGGGCAAATGAGGTTCCTAAGCACAAGATTAAAGGCAAATTAGGTTGCAAAGTGCAAAAACAACGAGAATTGAGGTTGTTAAGTACAAGAACAAGTGTAAATGATGTTGCTAAGCACAAGAACAAGGGTAAAAGAGGTTGAGAAGCATATGAACAATGCCAATCGAGGGTGTCAGGCACACGAACAAGGGCAAATGAGGTTCATAAGCACAATATGAAGGGTAAAAGAGGTTGTTAAGCACACGAACAATGCCAATTGAGGTTGTTAAGCACACAAACAATGGCAAATGAGGTTCCTAAGTACAAGAACAATTGCAAATGAGGTTCATAAGCATAAGATCAAAAACAAATTAGGTTGCAAAGTGCAAGAACAATGACAATTGAGGTTGTTAAGTACAAGAACAAGTGTAAATGATGTTGCTAAGTACAAGAACAAGGGCAAATGAGGTTCCGAAGCACAAGAACAAATGTAAATGGGGCTCATAATCACAATATCAAGGGCAAAAGAGGTTGTTAAGCACTCGAACAACACCAATTGAGGTTGTTAAGCACACAAACAAGGGCATATGAGGTTCCTAAGCACAAGAACAAATGTAAATGAGGTTCATAAGCACAAGATCAAGGGCAAATTATGTTGCAAAGTGCAAGAACAACGACAAATGAGGTTGTTAAGCACAAGAACAAGTGTAAATGATGTTGCTAAGCGCAAAAACAAGGGCAAAAGAGGTTGTGAAGTACACGAACAATGCAAATTGAGGTTGTTAAGCACACACAAAAGGGCAAATGAGGTTCCTAAGCACAAGAACAAATGCAAATGAGGTTCATAAGCACAAGATCAAGGGCAAAATATGTTGCAAAGCGCAAGAACAACGACAAATGAGGTTGTTAAGCACAAGAACAAGTGTAAATGATGTTCCCAAGCACAAGAACAATGGCGAAACTGAGTAAGAAGCATATGGACAACGATAATTAAGGTTGTCAAGCACACAAACAAGGGCAAATGATGTTCCAAAGCACAAGAACAAATATAAATGAGGCTCATAATCACAATATCAAGGGCAAAAGAGGTTGTTAAGCACCCGAACAACATCAATTAAGGTTGTTAAGCACACAAACAAGGGCAAATGAGGTTCCTAAGCACAAGAACAAATACAAATGGGGTTCATAAGACAATATCAAGGGCAAAAGAGCAATTTAAGCACACGAACAACACCAATTGAGGTTGTTAAGCACACAGACAAGAGAAAATGAGATTCCTAAGCACAAGAACAAATGCAAATGAGGTTGTTATGCACAAACTATTTAGGTTTGAATCTCAAAGTAATGTGAACCGTTGATTTTTGTTGATGGTTTATGTTCACTGATAATTGAAAAGTTAAAACATATGGTCGCCCAGCTATAAGTTATAACCCGTAAGTTGTAATCCTCGCTTTCAATTCTAAAACCCTAGACGACTTTCACCTCTCGCTCTCAACGACTAAAATCACTTTTCCTTGTCCTAAAAAAGTTCGTAAAAGATTTGAAATTGAGTTCGTAAAAAATTCGATTCGAAATTAATTCAAACTAAACTTTTTTTTTTTTTGCAAAAGTGGATAACCACCTGTTTCATATTGAAACAAAAGTTCATACAAAATTGTGCAAAGTACCAAAAACAAATTATTACAAACTAGTGGAATAACATCCAACTAGCACCAAAATCCACAAAATCAAGTAAGAGAAGAAAACCACTAATGTCAATCACTAAGAACTATCACACTAGGAGAAGACCACTCAGGAGACAGCAAACCCGCTGCCTCATCAATGGCCCCAGATAAATCTGTATCAGTCGACCCGTCGAACCCAAGAGTAGGGTCCACGTCAGAATCCCCTAGAACTGTCAAGGAGCCTAGCTGAGTTAAAGGAGAAACATCAAAAGACAAAATCAATGATAATTTAAAATATGAATCATCTAAACGAGTCTTACACCAATAAGAAGTCAAAACAATTATAGAAGAAGCTACTGAACTAATAGATGGTACTGGTATATTTTGAAAACAAATTTTATTTCTGGTCAACCATACAATCCATAAAGTAGCGGTCCTAATCAACTCAACCAATAATGAATCCTTAAGAGGAATCCAATAATCGAAATGCCAAAGTTCAAAAACCTTGGTGCAATTAAAAACAAAATTATTGTGATTACCAATCCAAGACCATAAGGTAGAAATAAACGGACAAGTAACAAAAAGGTGGTCAACAGTATCAGGGACACCACAAAATAAACAGTCTATATTACCATGCCATCAACGAGTACGCAAATTACATTTAGTAAGAATCTTGTCTTGACGAAGTAACCATACAAAAACTTTGATCTTAAGAGGAATTTTGGTCTTCCAAAGGTTATGGTAAGTATTGTTGGGAATACCACTAAATATAAGACATTTATAAAGAGAATGGACAGTAAAAAGACCCGTAGAAGTCCATCGCCAGTAAATACTATCCGGCTGAGTAGAATCTAAAGAATGAAAAGGAAAAAACCCTAAAAGCTGGTGCCACTCATGAAGAAATATTCATATTAATTGCCTGTTAAATTGCAAACTAAGAGGAAAATTAGAGAAAACCGCAGATACAGTAATGGAAGGGTCAACAGAAATCCTAAAAAAATTAGGGAAAGAACAATATAAAGCGCAATTACCATGCCATCTATCTAACCAAAAACAAGTATCACTACCATTTCTGACAACCCTATTAATACCCAAATCAAAAATAACAGTAAGATCCAGTATACTAGCCCAAAATGAAGAGAATCTATTAGAAGCCATACCCGAAGAATCATATTTAGCAATTAGAATGGATTTCCACTTACCAGCAACTGTTGGATCCTTAAATCGAAACCACCACTTGGCTAACAAAGCAATATTCATATAATTAAGATCAAGAACACCTAAACCACCTTGACTTTTGGGAAGACAAACAGTAGCCCAATTGATAAGATGGTATCGCCTTCTACTAGTAGTACCATGAGCCTATAGGAAACGTTTTCTAATGATATCTATCTTTTTCCTAATAGAGACAGGTAATCTATAAATAGAAAGCCAATATAAAGGTATAGAGGAAAGAACAGAATTTAATAAAGTTACCCAACCCCCCCAAAGATAATAAGGATCTTTTCCAAGTTTGTAATTGTTTATCAATTTTGTCAACCAGGGGAGACCAATCATTTAAACTTAATTTCTTCCAATTAAGAGGAACACCTAAATAAGAAATGGGCAAAGAGCTAATTTTACAATTTAACTGTCTAGCTAAATAAGAAGATTCATATGCAGAAATATTTAATGGAATAAGTTCACTTTTCTCAAAATTAATTTTTAAACCAGATAAATTTTCGAACCCTAAAAGTAAGTATTTAAGATGTTCGACCATAAGAGAGTTGGCCTCCAAAAATAACATAGTGTCATCGGCAAAATGTAGATTTAATACCTTAATTTCATTACCCAAGCCAGAAATGAAACCTGCTGCTTGTGCCTTACTTAAAATTTTATTAAGGGCGTCTGCTACCAAATCAAAAAGTAAAGGAGAGAGGGGATCACCCTGACGAAGACCTTGCTTACAAGAAAAGTAATCACCTAATTCACCGTTAAATGATATACAAGATCTACCACTATACAAAATATCTCTAATCCAATTAATAAATAAATCTCCAAAACCCCTAGCAGCCAAAACTTCAAGAAGAAAATCCCAATTAACCTTGTCAAATGCTTTTTCGAAATCAAGTTTAAGAATAATACCTTTCTGTTTAGAAACCCGTAGTTGATGAAGTACCTCATGTGCACAAATGATATTATCACCTATCAGTCTACCTTTTATAAAAAGCTGCCTGAGAATCATCTATGAGATGATCTAATACTAAAGAAAGCCTATTAGTTAATAACTTAGTGATCATCTTAAAGCTACAATTTATCAGACTTATCGGCCTATATTGGGTAATGGAAGAGACATCGGCCCTTTTGGGAATCAAATATATAGATGCGAGATTCAATTTAGAAATATCTAATGTTCTATTATAAAAAGATTGGAACAATTTAAAAAGATCAGGATGTACCAAATCCCAAAATGATTGGTAGAAAAGGAACGAAAGGCCATCCGGACCTGGAGACTTACTAAGATTACAAGAAAAAATAGTTTTCCGAATCTCATCAAGAGTAAAAGGTAGTTCAAGAGAAAGTTGTTGGACTGGTGTTAATTGTTCGGAAATAGGCCACAAATTAAATTGTAAACTAAGTAATCGAGTAGAAGTGGTACCTAACAAATTCTTATAATACGAAGTAATATGACCCTTTAAGATAACAGGATCATAAATAGTTATACCATTAATTTCTAAAGAAATGATCGCATTTTTATTCTTTCTATTAGAAGCCGCAATATGGAAAAATTTTGTATTGGAATCACCTTCTAAAAACCATTTCAAGCGCAAACGTTGGTGCCAAAAAATTTCTTCCTCCTTTAAAATCCTATGTAAATTAGACTGGCATTCCTGCCATTGAGAGAAATCAGATAGAGATAATGAATTGGAATCATGAAGTAGTTCATACGAGGAAATTTGGTCAAGTAGAGATGATTTCATACGTCTCTTCTCACCAATAAGATTGGCATGCCAACCACGTAATTTTTGGCAAAAGAATTGCAATTTATACTTCCAAGAGTTTCCCAAATCATCACTTAAGTTATACGATAACCACCAAGCATTTACCAAATCTACAAAACCTTCTTGAGAAAGCCAAATTTTCTCGAAACGAACAATTTTTTTATGAAAAGTGGAAACTGAATCAGTAGTTAAAATGAGTGGGTTGTGATAAGAATATAATCAGGGGTAAAGAATGAACTATAGAAGAAGAAAAATGCAAAAGCCATTGATTGGAACAAAAGTATCTATCTAATAATGCCTTTGAACTAGAAGTTGCAGACCGAGCCCAGGTAAATTTTCTATCTACCAAAGGTAATTCAAATAATTGTAAATCAGAAATGAGGTTATTAAACCTATTACTTAATACATAATTGAAAGAAGGCCCTTGTTTTTCATATCTATGGCGTATCAAATTAAAATCTCCACAAATTAGCCAAGATGTAAAACCTAGTAAACTAAGAGAGCGAATTTCATTCAAAAAAGCCATCCTTTGCATAGAAAGAACTGGACCATACACTACAGTAAATAGCCATTCAAAATTCTCATACTTATTACGAATATGGACTGTGATAGAAAATTCCCTAATCAAAGTATTAAGAATTAAGAATTTTGTTTCATTAATACCAACTAATATACCACCCGAAGATCCTTGTGAACTCTTGACAATTCAAACCAAACTCAAACTGAGGTAAGTTCGATTCAGTTCGAACTCTTTCGAATCAAACTCGAATCAAATCACGAACTACGAATTTTTTGTGCACCCCTAGTCACTAGTCACTGGTCACTACCAAGTTAAAAAAGAAAAAGAAAAAAAAAAGTTAAATTTTAAACAATTTTGAGAATAAAATGGGAAATATCTGTTTTGCTGTCTAGTGTCCACTGGGAGTCTGGGAGTAGTGGCATCGTGGGACAAACAATCCAAAATCAGAGAAAAAAATTGTCACATTCTGTGATAAAATCTCGAGTTCTCCCTCATTCTTCGACTCACTGCTGTAGATTCTTCTGGATAGAGCACGCAACGAGCTGCGTCCCCATGGCTACGAGTGCCACCTATTCCTTCTGCTCAATCCTCCCCTCGACCTCCACCTCCACTCAAGCCAATCGCTGTCTGCCACGTCACCATCAATTCCTCGTTCGCCGTGCCAAACTCCTCTCTTCAACCCGATTAAGAGTCGTCAAGGAGTTAATCGAGGGCGGGACTAGCGAGAAAGTAGAAATTATAACTGATGGAGTTGCTTTGGAAAGAAGAGAGGAAAATGGATTGCTTGATTTGGGCAAGGTAGAAGAAGAAGGTAAAGAGAAGAAGCCAAAGAAGAAGAAAGTTGAAGAGGAAGCAACTGGAGAGGATCGGTTCAAGTTACAGAATGGAAAAGAGGTATGTGGTTAACTGAATTTATGATTGGTAGAATTTGGTACTAGCAGTGTACAACTGTAAGTTCACAAATGTTACATTAGATCAGATATGGCCACTAACTGTACCAGTTTTGTTCATACAAAGTAACAAAGGGACATTTGATTTTAACATGCTTATGATAAAAAGCAGTTGAACTGAACCTTCTACATTTAATACTGATTCCAGTGGTCTGCATGGTGCTAAGACACACAAGTCAGTTTAATCAACTTGAAAAAAAACAGATATAGTTGTGTGACCTTCCTATAATTTGCTCGTGTGAAACTAGGTCCTTGGAGAAAACGCATATCTAGTTGGAGTGGAATGCAAAGGAAACGAAGAAGATATATTTGGTATAGAAGACTCGCTGAAGGAGCTTGCACAATTGGCCGATACTGCTGGGCTTAATGTTGTTGATTCAACCTACCAAAAGTAAGTTACTCCATTTCAGTTTATGAATGAGCAAAATGAGACTAAACACATCAGGTTCTTTATGGGGATTTTACTGACAACAGTTTTTGCTACAGGAATGCACAACTGATAGAATAGGACTTCAGTTTATATACTTTATTAAATGTTTAATTCAACAGGATGTCAACCATACAAACGGGATTTTTTTTTTATTCTCAGTGACCAATTTCCTGATCTATAGAAACTTCAATGCTATCCAAAATTTTCAGCTTTGTCGACGCATAATATTACAACCATTATTAAGATTGTTTAGTTTTGTAAGGATAAGCTATAGTAATTCTACACCTACTTGCACAACTACATATTAAAAGTGCTTTTGTTTCAGGCTTGCTGCTCCAAATCCAAGGACTTATATTGGATCGGGGAAGGTTGCTGAGATTAAGAGTTCAATTCACGCTTTTGGTATAGAGACTGTTATTTTTGATGATGAGCTTTCTCCTGGGTGAGATGCTGAGTTATTTAACTCCTTTCTTTACGGGCTTTAGGTCTTTCAACCTATATCTCAATCAAATAGATACTTTTTGGTGCTACTGTCCTCTCTGCTTTATTCACCTAATTTAACCATAAACCATACAGTATCACAATCCATATAAAAAGTAATGAATTCTAAGTATCATTACGGAATTATATACCAAACTAGTGTCTGGTAAACGCTTAAACCTTGCTTGGAGTAATTAATTCCATATTTCCATCTTTTCTATCTGTAAATTATTAACTAATTATAATTCTTATCTGTCAGGCAACTACGAAACTTAGAGAAGGCATTTGGTGGAGATGTACGGGTGTGTGACCGCACTGCTCTGATTCTTGATATTTTTAATCAAAGGGCAGCCACACACGAAGCGGCTTTACAGGCGAGTCTCCTTGGAGGATTTTATTTTCATAGATTGAGCTTACTTTAGTACAGTTTGATGTTAAGTTGACATTAAATCACTTGTTTTGATAAATACAACTTTTTTTCGTGCTTACTTAAAATAAGTATAAATCATCAATTAAGATTGTTCTTACTTCTCACGTTGTTAAATGAAATGAAGAACATCTGGCTTACTATCAACTAGCCCTTATAAGCAAATAAGGTGTTTTACAGATGTTTCAGAGGCTAATTTTGTATGAGATTGATTTCATATCTTTACTATTAAAGGAGAAACCTTAAAAATGAAATTGTTGCCAAGTGTTTTACTTGATATGGGTTGGTAAGTTGCATCCGGTGTAAATTGAGAGTAAAAAGTGTTCTTCATGCGGACATCATTCAAATTCCACGTTTTTCGTTTAGGTTCGGTTGGCACAAATGGAATATCAGCTGCCGAGGCTGACAAGAATGTGGACCCATCTTGAGCGTCAGGCAGGAGGCAGGGTCAAGGGTATGGGTGAGAAGCAAATAGAAGTTGACAAGCGTATCTTGCGAACACAGGTACCTTTGTTATGTTGGTATTAGGACTCATTTTTCCTCCTTTTGTTCTGAATTTTTGAATAGTCTATAGGCCGCAAGGTCAAGGATAATTCATCTCAATATTATGCTATAAGACTGATAAATAGCTCGAGCTTGAAATTTATTTCCCTACAATATTCCCTATTAAAAGCTAAACATTACATGTACGCCTTATATTACTAACTTTTCTTTATAATAGTAATACAATTCCCATTGACAGCAGTTGTGCTATATTCATTTCCAGTGGACAGCGGGGTTTCTTTTTTTCAATTCAATTAAATAAATCTCCATCCTTCCATCTTTATATTTCCTCCTAATAAAGTAGAAGGAATTGTACCTGATATGAGATCCATGGACTTCTCCAATAGAAGGTTTGAATCCTTGTATAATTTTCAATGGTTTTGAGCAGATAAGTGCATTGAAGAAAGAGCTGGAATCAGTGCGAAAACATCGTAAATTATACCGTAACCGTCGCCACTCTGTTCCCATGCCTGTTGTTTCCCTGGTAAAACTATACTATAATATCAATTCTCAGAGATGTTATTTTGTCTTGCATATTAGGAATCATAACCCGGTTTTTCTCAGGTAGGCTATACTAACGCTGGCAAAAGCACACTTCTGAACCGCCTTACAGGAGCAGGTGTTCTTGCCGAAGATAAGTTGTTTGCCACACTAGATCCAACCACAAGGAGGGTTGAGGTGAAATATTTTTTGTTTCTGTCTGTGCACCCAATTTGACATGCTAAACTACTTGATAAGACATTTAAAAATTAAACTGGCAAGTAGGGGTTGGAGCGTGAAATGGTGTAAGGTGGTTTAACAGATTTGTTTGACATATTACTGCACACACTGGTATTGAGTTGATTGGTTTGTTAAAAGCTGGCATTGCTGCCTGGTTTCGAATTGCTTTTATCCTCCCTTTTTAAGCCCTTTGATGTGGTGGAACGTTGAGATGGTAATGCTTGTTTTGAACTGACTTGCAGATGAAAAATGGAAATGAGTTTCTACTTACTGATACTGTTGGGTTCATCCAGAAGCTACCGACTATGGTGGTAAGCACGAATTTTTCCAGGAAATTTCCTTTCCTAAATCCCCTTTCCTCTTTATCTATGGGATCTCTAATCAAAACTCTAAAAAGATAATAGAAAATTGAGTGCAGAAAATAAAGGTTTATTTAAACTAGAAGTCTATAATCTAAAAAATATTTAGCCTGGCTTCAGGACCATTGTATAGAAGGTTTGCACTTCATATTTGTACTGAAATGGTTAATTGTTAAGAAAATCACCAAGAGAAGTGAAGGAAATTACAATTTTAATAAAGATCACGAGTTAAGCTGTTCCTTTGTAATAATTTGTTTTTCGACCTCCTTAATCTTTGATTAGGTTGCTGCATTCAGAGCAACATTAGAGGAAATAGCAGAATCTTCACTTATAGTTCATCTTGTGGATATCAGGTATGAGCTTTAACCAACATAGCAATCTTGGTCTTATATCCTCACTGTCATGGTGAGTTGCACTTGAGGTACAATTTTGATGTGATTTAAGATGATAAGCAAAGGGTTTTGAAGCATTCAGATTTCAAACTGCCTATGTTGAAGAGACTTGATAGAAAGAGAACAAAATAATGGTAAAAATAAAGAGTTAAAATGATTCACCATCATGAGCTGCATTTTTTAACCTGTACAAACCAGTCACCAAACAAACTGCAATACTAAAATCTCAGATTGGAATTCTCAAGCTGCAACCATCAAAATTGAATGGGAACAATTTCTATGTTAGACTACTTACACAATTTCATTATAATAGATTTTATTTCTGATTTGATTTACTTTAACAGCCATCCATTAGCTCAGCAACAGATCGATGCTGTTGAGGAAGTATTGAATGAACTGGATGTGGTTTCAATTCCTAAGTTAACTGTATGGAATAAGGTGCCTATCCTGTGACCCATACTGAACAAATGTCATTTTGTTACAATTTTGAGCAAACAAAAATGTTTACTTGGATGCTTTTCTGCTTAGATTGATAAGGCTGAGGACCCCTTGAGACTAAGAAAAGAAGCTGAGGCAGAAGGAATTGTTTGCATCTCAGCTATTACTGGGGATGGCTTGGACCAATTCTGCAATGCAATTCAAGATAAACTGAAGGTGCATTTCGTGTTTCTTTCACTTTTCTAGGCAACCTTCTATGTAAAGCGTGTTTCATCAATTGTTTTTTTTTTTTTAATATATAACAGAACTCCTTGGTACCAATCGAAGCAATTGTGCCGTACAACCAGGGGGAGCTCCTGAACAGCATCCATCAGATTGGTATGGTTGAAAGAACGGTAAGCTCCACTTTCACATCATCACTTGTTTTTTGTTTACTATACAGAATATTTATTACCCATTTGAACTTTTGGGAACACCTCATTGCTAACTGTCCAGAGTTTATACTTATTTTCCAGTGCAAGAGATCAAATGGGTTGATTTTCTTTATTTTTTTCTGATATTTCCACAGGAACATTCAGAGAATGGGACTTTTGTCAAAGCACACGTGCCTCTTCGGCTTGCAAGGCAGCTGGCACCACTGAGGCAACAAGTGGCGGCTATTGCTTAACCTGACTATAAATCTGCTACATCAGTTACATTTTGATTTAATCCTTTTTTTTTTAATTTCAAATCTGTATAGTTTAGGGTCAATTTTACTACAAGCTGTTATTTTCTTTACTGGGATTTTGTGTTAACTCGCTCTGTAAATAACAGGAAGATGATCCTTAGTATACTGAACTTTTTAATCCACGTTGTTACTTTTGACTGCAATTAAACCTTTAAGAAATCTAGTTAGTTTCAGTAATTTTGTCATTTTGGTTTCGAGTGGGTATCTATTTGACTATATTGAATAATTGTTAATAATGAAAATGTAATCTATATATATCATACATTTCATGCTCATGAAAAGTGATGAATTTTGTTGCAAGTTTCACCGTTTCTGACTTGAATTTTACAATGGTTCATATTTAACGGCATTTTGACGGATTTCAAATAATACTTATATTGCATAAAAGATTAAAAATGGAAACACATCCAATCTATAAGATAAACTACAGGCATATAATTTTATTTTTCTATATTTATTTCTTTTTAAAAAAAATCGTTGTCAATGCTTTACACCCATTTGGTTATACTTAAAAACTCAGCTGGAGTTTACCTTTGATTGGGCTACATAACTTCAGTTGCTGCCTTACTGGTCTCATTTCAACACAGCTCTAGCAAAATTTTAGTCCAAATTGCTTAATTTCAGAACAGTTTAGAAGATTTGGTTTTATAGGGCAAGGAAAGATTTAATCATTGTTGAAGTACATTCAACTTTTCATTAGCCGTGGCCTTTATATTACTATAATCCCCTTCGACAATATCTTAAGGTATGTTTGGTTGAATTGAGAATAGGCTATTCTTGGAGTTAAGCTATTCAGAATAGCTTATTCGGTGTTTGGTTGAGTTAGAATAGCTAACATAGTGAATCCAAGCCTTTTGTCTTATTAGAATAGACTATTTTTAAGAATTTTGAGATTTGGGATTTGTCTATTATAACAAGACAAACAATAGCTATTTTTGATTTGGCTATTTTAACTATTCTTATTTTGCAATCAAACATATCCTTAATAAAATAATAGTAATAAACAAATGTTGAGGTACCATTGCCAATGATCCTGACCACCCTGATGGATAAAATTTACTCTTGAAATATTTGGCAAACACAAATCAACCTTCAAGTTGATAAGACTAGATTGATAGGTTGGCCTCATGTCCCTTACACTTGCCAACATTTTGTATTAACATTATATACATGATACATCTTCCACTTAGTTTGCAAGATACTGTGAAGACTGCCAAGTGAATCATTGCCAAAGAGTGCTTCTCCATCAGACTCAATTTCATTAATTGCAACTGCAAAATATCAAATTAACTTGAAGAATCAAACTTGTTATTGTGGCAATAACGAATCAAAAGGATTCATCTGAGAGGAAGAGGTAATGAATAACTTACAAGTAACTGCGAGTCCTCTTAAAAAAAAAAAAAAAAAAAAAAAAAAAAAAAAAAAAAAAAAACTTAAACAGCCAAAACTTTCTCAGACCTAAATGAAGTACAGCTATTTCTGTAAAAGCCACTTAAACTGCTACGAGCAAGTGCCTCCCCAAACAGAGAAGCTTTGGTCGAACTAATAATTTTAACCTCGACAAAATCTCCAATAACTGCATTTCTCATTTCACCCCCTTCTATTGAGTGCCCAAGAGGCACATTCAAAAAAGAGACCCTATGGCCTCTATCACTCTTTCCAGTTAGCTCTGTCTCAGGCGCTCTCTTGTTCGGCCCCTCAACAAGTACCAGTTGCACCGTACCAATCTGCTGGTCGAAGTTGTGGCCTGTACTGTCACGAAATGTCTCAATTAATTCTGCGAGGCGTCTCTGCTTGACTTCTTCAGGTACATCATCAGTGTAGTTTCTATGTGCATGTGTTTTCTCACGCATACTATATGCAAACATATATGCCATGTCGTAACCTACAGCCCGTACTAGACTTAGGGTATCAGCATGGTCCTCCTCTGTCTCTCCACAAAAACCTAAAATTAAAAAAGGGAAATATGAAGTACAGTACTAGAAGATTTCCAGTGGCATTGTGTTGTAATCATGCCTATTACGTTTCTTATTGGAAAGAATGTTAGCATATGACAGAATTTACCCCTGTTCTTTTTAATGTATTAGCTAGAGGAATAAGTTACTGAACCAGTAAGTGGTAAACCTTGGTAAAATTAATGGAACCTTACATTCAATTTTAAACAAACAATTTCTGATATGTTTATGCAAGGTACTGTAGCATTATGTACAGACTGGTATTTATCAGTACCAGTTTGACAATCAAATAGTTTGTTTTCTGTCGGTCTCAATTGTGCTGATTGCATAATTCAGTGCTTATTGAGGCCAAAGACATCATGCCAGAAGAATTGCACATGTTTTTAGTAACTTGAGGCAGAAATGAAACTGAATATATATTTTGTATGATCAAGGAACTTAAGCTTAATTGGGTTTAATTCATCCTTGTGAGATTCAACAAGCTGACAATCACCCTTCCCATTGAATGAGAAAAAGACCATACAGGCCAAAACTAAATCCTTGCTTAAAACCATTCCAGATTCTAGTACCCCAAATATAACATGACAAAATAAAGAATAGAAAGAACAAAGCTTACCAGAAATAAAATCACTGCTCAACCCTACACCAGGGATAATGTCACGAATTTTCTTAACCAGCTCCAAATATGCCTCCCTCGTGTACCCCCGCCTCATTCTCTCAAGTACAACCGAGCTTCCACTTTGAGCTGGCAAATGTATATAATTACAAACATTATACCTTTCTCTCATTAAGTACAACAATTCATCAGGAAAATCCTTTGGATGAGGCGAGGTAAACCTGAACCTCATCTCAGGAAGCTCGTCAGACAACCGTGCCAACAAATCTGCAAAACGGAGACCCTTGTTTTTCACTTTGCATGTGCTTGAGAATCCTTCACTTAACCTCCAATTAGTACCTGGTTCCAATCCTTCCATTTCAGACGTATCATTGTAGCTGTTGACATTTTGACCTAGAAGCATCACCTCTTTTACCCCCTCTTCGTACAAATGGTGCACTTCTTTTACTATTGATTCTACTGGTCTTGACCTTTCTCTCCCTCTAGTAAAGGGTACAATGCAAAATGAACACATGTTGTTACAGCCCCGCATTATAGAAACAAAAGCTGTGACTGAGTTGCTCGAAATTCTGACAGGAGTAATATCAGCATAAGTCTCCTCTAGAGATAGAAGCGTGTTCATCCCCTTATGACCATACTCGACTTCTTCAATAAGCCTTGGCAAGTCCCTATAAGCGTC
The DNA here is from genome assembly GCA_964058825.1 of Carex arenaria. Classification (NCBI taxonomy): domain Eukaryota; kingdom Viridiplantae; phylum Streptophyta; class Magnoliopsida; order Poales; family Cyperaceae; genus Carex; species Carex arenaria. Next base: position 1,229,344 of record CAXKVW010000001.1, on the reverse strand, counting down.
AGGCCCACACACCACGTCCACCATCTTGTCAGAATCAAGAATTTTCTCCTTCAGCCTCTCAGCCATGCAACCCAGTACCACAATTTTCGGGGGTCTAAGAGAAAATGACCTACCTATTGCCACATTAGTTTTCCATTCTCTTTTCAAAAACCAAAAATAATTGAGCCGCTGCCAAACTTTTTGTTCGGCATTGTCACGAATGGCACAGGTGTTGATAAAAATGACCTCAGCAGATTCAGGGTCAGGTACAGTGGACCCATACCCGGCAGCTCGCATTATGGAGAGAACGATCTCCATGTCGTTTATGTTCATCTGGCAACCATATGTTTCATGGTAGATGCGGCCTTTGGTTGAAGTATTCTCTGATGTAGGTGCCAATCTACAGATATTGTAGAAAAAATAATGTTACAGCTTAACACAATAAAAATGAAGAATGTATGAAGATATTGGTACAGCATTAATTTCTACTGTTCTCACCAATTCAAACAACTCGGTTTGTAAATACTTCTCCATCAAAGGTGGGATAAAATTTATTCTAAAATTAATATTATATTTAGTTATCAATCATAAAAGCATGCTCTTGTTTACGGTGTACGTGACATGAAATAATTCAAAGAAATCAATAAGAAAATTGGGATAAGAAAATAACGTACTCTTGTTCCGCCTCAGTAGTCATGGTAGCAGTGCTAGACGACCTAACGAACTGGTAGGAACCGCATAATCGACGGTTAGAACTGGAAAGAGGAGGAGCGCAGAGAGGATGCTCGGCACGTGCAAAGCACGTGAGGAAAGAATGAGGCGAGGCATTGAAGGGTTGGTGACGAGATAGGCGGTGGAGGTAGCGACACCGCCGGAGAGCAGCCGAGCACGGCTGGCTCCAGATAGACGAGAGAGGTGAGAGAGTAGCCATTTGCCTTTGCGAAACCACGGACGACGAGAATCAGTGGTCTAGCCGTCTACTGCGTGAATTCACATCGTCTCTCAATTACCTGAAAAAGGTAATCTTTCACAATTAGTGGATCCGAACCGTTCGTTCTGACTTGGCACGACTCTTACAGCCAAATAATAATGCCCCCGCGGTAGACCGAATCTCAAAGTGGATGACATTTAATCTCAAACCGTAAAGTGAGGCCATTTGTCTACGGTACCTGGGAGGATACGAGTCCGTGAATTGCTACAATTTTGGGCCTAACAAATTATCTTGACCTATTTGAGCCGTAAACTCCGGATCGCATAAAATGTCATACATTATTACATGGGATATAAATGGAATTCCCCTATGATTATTATGAAGGTTAACATTTGCTAGAAGGAAAAAAGAAGTATATTGAGAAATAAATTGGTGCGTGGCATTTTAAGTAGGGGATTGTTGGAAAGGAAATGCAACCCAATTCAACTATTACCAGATTGGTATTTTCTCAAATGAAGTTCAAATCAAAATAAAAATTATGAAAAAAACCCAATCATATGTCCATATTACATAATTAGGCGGGTCAAATTCAGTAACGGTAATGGTGAACCCAGCCATAACAATACAATATCAAAGGAGGAGGATATTTATTTTTCATACATGATGGCCCAACAATACAAGGATACAACTTCTGACATTAATGATGGGTAGTCGAGTATCAAATGCAGGTAGAGGTGTCAACGAGCTGACTTGGTCCGAGCTAAGTTCTAGCTCAGCTTGTTAATTCTAGATCGAGCTATAACCGAGCGAGCTGGACTTAGAGCATCCGAACAAAAATCTCAACTTGAAATCGTGACAAGCCAGTCCGAGCTAGCTCGTGAACTGACAAGCTGGCTTGCTAAGCCTGACTGGATCTTGTTTTAAGAAGAAAATAAATTGTACAATTTTTTTGGATCGAGCTAAACTGAGATAAACAGTATAAAATGTACACAAATTTATACAAATTCATAAATTGATATCTAGCCGAGCAGGCGAGCAAGCTAGATCCCAGCTTGAACTCGTTAATTCTGGACCAAGCTAGTAGCGAGCTGGCTCGTTAATGGCTTGATCTAATAACGAACAAGCTGTTAACGAGTGAATTAGGTGCGAGTCACGATCAAGCCACAAGCTATGAACTTTTTTGCCACTCCTAGTTGAGCTCATGTACGCCCTCTAACAACTTAAGCTTCATACAGTTCCTAATCTCCAGTCTCCGAAGTTGTAAAGGTTGAGATCGATGCTTAGAGTATCAGAGAAATCACAACAGATAAGATAAGATGCAAGATACAAGTGTGGAAGGAAACAAATTCTTTGTTGAGAAGCATTTTGTTACTCAACTTGGCATCCTCTATAGGAAGATGTGCAAGAGAGTAGTTATGTTGCCCATACTGCCATCAGGAATCTATAGGCTACTATAAAAAACTTTTAGCTAACATCTTATACATATGTAAAGGAGCACAGGGAACTGTGTGTTTCATCAAGAAATCTCACAAGTCACAAGCAACAAAATCAAAGGCATGTAAAAAAGACCATCCTTGGAAAATAAAAAGAAGAAGAAATGGATTTCTTTACACTTCCTAACTCCAAAGATACACGAGGATTCATATAAACTAAACCAGAACAACTGAGAAGGGCAAACAAGAAAAAGGCTTAAATCTCTTCCATATTCAACTTCACTTTATCAGAATTTCAGAACAGAACTTACAGAACTAATCCTCTATACAAATCCACTATGAAAAAAAGAATCCAAAAACCACCAAGATTAGTGTTGCAATTACTTCCATGTCCAATAAAAAAAAAAAACTTCAAGGTAAATTACTCTTCTCTTGCTTTGCGGGTCGCTTAAGTTTGAGAAGATGGTAAAGTCCAGCAATAACATGTTGGCGGCTTGTTGGCACTCCAGTTTTAGCAATGGCCTTTCCATTCTTATCAAGTAACAGAAAACAAGGGACATATTTTACATCATAATGTAGAAGCTGCACGAAATAAGTTAACAAGTGTTAGCAGAATTTTGCTTTTGATTATTAATCTTTGAAAAGTATTCAAAAATAGGACCTAGCATAGTATTGTGACTGGCGTCGTGAAGACCAGCTCTGGTATTAATAACTGAGATCTCATTTTCAGTTTCTCAATTTGTATTAGTTTTGTGTTATTTGGTTTTCAAAAGTATCTATATCTCAGCAACTCACATGAGTTTCACACGAGTTTCTAAATAACTGTTAACCACTTTTTAGAAATTAAAGACTCTATTCTAATTCTCACATCTCTCAAATTAATTTTAGAATTTCTATTAAGCCAAGTCAGCAATAAATTAAAAATGAAAAATAATTTGAGCCAATTAGTTAGTTAGTGTGGGGAGTTTATAAACAGTTTCTTAATTTCATGCATGGTTTATAAATACGAAACTCTCCCACATCTCTGAAACTGAATTAGAAACTGCCACATCAGATTAGAAACTCTTGTAGTAGAGATGTAGATGCTCTAAAGTTTGACCACAATTATAAAATTAAGCTTCAAAAAATTATCTAAAAATTATTATTAAATAACAAAAGCAACCTCTTGCAAACAGGTAGTGTTTCATAAGCCAGTCAAAGATCACTCAAGGCAGCAGTCACTTCAAGTATTATTATGTTTATTCAGGCACTTGCACTATTCTTAGCAAAAAGAAAATCTAAACGAGTATTATTTTGTTTTTACTGAGTTCTTCGTCTCAATAAAAAATAAAGAACAAAAATAAGAAGAAGAAAAAAATTACATACCTCAGGAAGCCATTGCTCATTCTCAGCATCAGCAAGCACAAAGGAGACCCAATCTTCATTTTTCCTTTCCAAATCAAGCACCAGACTAAGCAACGACTTACACAGCCTACACTTGGGCGAGTAGAATTCCAACACGGTCGCTTCCTTCCCGCTCTTCAGCGCCGCAGCCAACGCCCGCTGCTCCGCCTCCCCTTTCACCGCCGCGCTGAAACGCTGAGGAGGCGCCGTTCCCCCAATGGATACGGAGGCGGAGGAAAGGGGATCAGCAATGAGGAAGCCTTGAGCGAGGGAACCGAGGGTTTTGAGCGATTTGAATAACCATGGGAGATCGCGTGGATCGCCACACGAGGCGGGACTGGGGTTAGGGTATGGATTTGGAGAAAATGGCCACTTCCAGCAGACCAACGGAGAAGGTTTTGACGTCGACGCCATGGCCGAAATTGAGTAGAGAAATTGAGTGGAGTGTAGTTCTTATTTCTTAATCGACTCGCCCCGCTGCTCTGTAGAATTTCGCATCCCATGAGATTTTTTTGAGAAAACTTTGAGAGCGGACCTGCGGAAAATCCGGACCGTTCAAATTCTCTATGCACAAATCTGACACGTACATTCTGAATTTGCACCGGAAAATATTTAGCCCGATTTTAAATTAAATATGTAAGTAGAACTGGGTGCTCTTAAGTTCACCAAATAGTGTCTATTTGTGAACTCTCTAAAATTTATCGAATTGACTTTAAATGACGAATCTGAACGGTTGAAGTTCTTCTACCTTATGAGTGATGCATCTACATGCAAAAAATTTAAGAAAAAATTAGTTATTTTCTACTCTAAAACCTTCAAATCTGAAAAATGTCATCACGAATCTATAAATCTGAAAAATGCCACTCTAAACTTAGTTAATTCTTAAATTTGCCACAAATACATAATTTTTATATTTTTTTTATTAAAAATTAACTGAAAAATACAGTTTTGAAATACGTATAATAAGGAGTCTGAAGGGTATATAGGGAAATACATATCTCAAAACAGTATTTTTCAGTTAATTTTTAATAAAAAAAGTATAAAAATTGTATATTTGTGGCAAATTTAAGATTAACTAAGTTTAGAGTGGCATTTTCCAAATTTATAGTTTTGTGATGTTATCTTTCAGATTTGATGGGTTTGGAGTGGCAAATAACCAATTTTCCCAAAATTTAAACTTTTGAAGCGGTCAAAAGTAGAAGGTTTATATTAATTTTAATGCATTCATTTTTTAACAACTTTTGATCACTTGACTCTATACATAATTAATTCAAAATTTTAAATTTTTTGCATGTAGACGCATCACTCATAAAGTACAAGGGTTTTAACCGTTTGAATTCATCATTTAAAATCAATCCGATAGATTTTAGAGTTAAGTTCACAAAGAGACTTGGTGAACTTAAGAGCACCCTAGTTTTACTCTAAATATGTTATAGATTACGGACTTGTTTGTATTGTTCTAAAAAAGTAAATTCAAATACAATATTGATTTTGTACTTTAATCACGCTCTTATCTTAATTTTTAAAATTTGAGGTGTTTCAGTATAACAATGAAAAAAATATTCTGACTTCTTCCAATCTCTTATTTGTTTTACTCGGTCAGATTAAGAATGATGTTACATATATTGTTCATCCCCTCAGCCAAACTGATGTCTTCTTGAAATTTTAAACCTGCTCTTTCTAGGACGATGTTACATATATTGTTCAGGCCAAGACTCAGGCTAAGAGCATTCTCAATGGATGTGCATGAAAATCACACCTCCTAACAATACGCAAATACAAAGACTCAAACTCCAGGAGGAGTACTCGAAACGGAGGGGAAGGGAGTAACATGACGGTTCATCAAGCTCCAGAAGTACTCAAAGGGGAGGGGAAGGGAGTAACATGACGGTTCACCTACTCCAAAAGAGATAAAATAGAGGTGAAACAGAGAAGGAGCAGAGGGAAGCGACACTGTACGGAAAAACACTATGTAAAGCTTGGTGAAATTCTTCACTTCTAAATTGGAATGGAGATGAGATTGAGGTGAAATAGCATCGTTCACCTCCTTTCCCTTTCCTTTATTGTGATTTCATCTCTTAATTGTGGAGCATAGCCTAATGTAATTTACATGCATGGAGGATGCAAAACCCTGTATCTTGTATGCTTTTCAGTAATTAAGTTGGAGTGTTAGTTGGACCAGTCATAGCACTTTTGCTTAATGTTTTACAAAATTACATTTTTTATTAATTAAAAATCCCAACTTACAATCAAAGAAAATTCTGATTTCCCAATCTAGTGACATGAGAAACAACCTCATGAAACCAAAAAAAAAAAAAAACCACCACCTCATTATTGAAGTCAACACTGATAAAAGAAAGATATAAAAGGATATAGAACAGTCAACAGCATTTCTAAGGAAAACAAACAGATTTGTCACACGTTAATTAAAATCAGTGCCTAAAATAAAATAAAAAACTAAACAGAATGCTAAGCTAGTATGTGCCACTTGGAACTCAAAACTAATGCTACATTTCAAAAATTCAAAACATGTTATTCCATTTGTTTTTTCTAGTTTCTACATGAAGCATCACGACTAATGATGTACCTCACAAATCTTGATGCAGCTCAAGCACTTTAATTGCTTGAATAGGTCCATCGTGAGAGTAAAGCCAGTTTAGTTTAGAGTTGCTATATATGCATCATATTACAATGCTTCAGAGGACTGAGGAAAATAATAAATGGAGAATACATTGTGAGAGTAAAAAGGTTCTACATGAAACCCAAATACAAGAATATTAATCTATGCAACAATGCATCTCTGGTAAAAGAAATTAAAAAAAGTAAGGCTAATATATTTATTTGCAAGACGTCTGCAACTGGTATTTACAATGCTACAAGAAATATAAAAAAGAAAAGAAAAGCAAAGTTATTTTATGTGCATTTTAACCCTCAGATATATGTCCAGTACACAGTAATTTAGTTTGCTGATAACTAATTCCACACCACCTCAAAGCATGCTTCACTTCAAATGGATAATTTTGGAGCAGTAAAAAGGACATTGTAAGGTTCAATTTTGAGATTTTTGCAAGGATAAAACATGAAATTTTGCCAAAATAATTTAGAACACCCACTAACATAAACATAAAAGTACCAATGTCAACAACAACTGTAATTCAAGAATATTCTGGCAAAGTCTAAAATTTGTATTGGGGATAATACAAATGTTATTAAGAAACCTTATTATATATACTATGCCTGAACATGTAATCAAGAATCCACAGTGCCTAGTTTATATTACTTCTCAGGAAATAGTGAGCAAGCCACAATTGTTTCCCTGTTTCACCATAACATGCTTTGCTCAAAAACCCGTGAAACAAACATAATCCAAGGAAAATAGCCATCCCATGACTTTTCTCCATCATTGTGTTAATCAATATAGAACAATTGACAGTAAAAATGACAAAAATTAAAATGCAATTGAATATAACAAGAAAGTTAATATAGATTGCTGAATCTCAATACAAAGAGAATGAGAACACGGTAACTATCAACAAATACAAATAGCTTCAATCTTCTAAAACAAAAAAGGAAGCGATATTAAGAACTAGAGAAACAATATATTAATATTAAAGAAATAATAATAAGGTCTCTGACATGTACGAAGGAAAGGACACGCAAATTAAAAAATAGCAAGTCAAAAGTCTGTGAAAATGAAGTGAAATGTGAATGAAATGTCAGATTCACATGGTTTTACAGTATTCAAATGCTTCAATCCTACAGGTACAACATGATAACCGACCAAATTGGATACTATTATTTGATCTTGACTAGTATTTGCTTCTCTTTTCTGTTGCCGAAGCAGGATCAATCAAGCCAAAAGAATACCAAAAAAAGTAGAAAAAATACCTATAGGTTTCTCCTCCAAAAAAAAAATTTAGAAAAAAAACAGTTTACCAGTAGCAAGCTGGTCACATATCATGCTAATCAGACAACAAATTATCAAAACTCATTTAAAAGAAGATATATAAACATCCTAACAAAATTTATGTTCAAGAGAAGCAAGTTTTAGTAAAGTTATATGCCCTCAGAAAGCTTATGATTTCACTTTTCAAAAATTTCTTAGACAGCCAGAAGAGAATGAACAAGCTCATCTTTTCAGTACCAAGTAGGATCCTCCAAAAGCTTTAGAGGAAGTAAAGAGTACTTAAGGGGCAGTTTGTGAATCATTCATTACAAACCTCAAAGCAGCATGCAGCACAGCACCTTTCAAATAGTTGGCACCTCAGAGGATACAGGCTCATTTAAAACTTAATTAAATCCAAATATCCAGTTGTGAGGATTTAAATCGGACAGTCCAAAACTCCAGATCTAAACTCGAAATTTGAGTTAACTCAGGAGAATACAAACTCATCTCCTACAACCCTATTTTTCTTGAGTATCCCCTCAGGTACCACACTGGGTGATCGTACGGTGTTAGAGCTAATTGGACCTAAAATTAGGTCCAATGCCCATCGGACCTACTCTTATCTCAAACTTTAGAGGTACCTTAAAGGGTGACTACACATCCCTTAAAGAGTACTTAAGGGACAGTTTTCTTCTGTCTTTTCGTCTGTTACACCCCAAATCATGCAAGGTAAACTTTATCCCCTACTATGCACGAATCTCAACACAGATTAATGGTTTGATTTGGAAAAGCAAGGTCCTGCTTGCCAATTTGGCGAGCAGCAGATTCCGATCCCTCACCTCTGCCATAATTTTGTCAACCAAACACAATTTTGTATCTATTTTCCTTTCCATTCCATTACCTCCATTCCATTAATCTCTATCCAAACAAGGTGTAAGTTCAAACAGCCGATCCGAACTATTAAACATGATCTCCATATGAAAATGCACTTAGAGACTAAATTTTACATTTTTTTAGAATTTTTTTTAGCAAAGCTAGGGTGTGATGTGCTCACCAAGAGGAGTTGGTGAGCACAGCTCCAAAAATCTATTGGTTTGGTTTCAAACGATGAATCTAAATCAAAATCCATCTACTTCATGAGTGATGCATGTACATGCAAAATTTTGAAAGTATCGAATTCATTTAATACAATCTCAAGCGGTAAAAAGAATGATGAAAAATAAATACATAAATTTAGTCTCCAAGTACTATTTTTTTAGATAGGTGGAAAATCACTTGATCTAAAAATTCTGGACCATGCGAAAGTAGTGATTTTCAGATACTGCCTCTTCTGATCAATCCATAATATGAATATTACCATAGCCTCCTCTTCTATTCTTCACCTCCCCTCCCTTCATCTACTCTCCATCCAAACAAAGTGTTAGAAAATAAAGATATCGATCCATAATATGCATATTACTCTTTTTCTCCTCTGGTCTGGATCTAAACATAAATATTCTGCTACCTTAGGTGATAGAGAACAGTTTGGGTCCGATGGGCATTGGACTCATACTGAGTTCGATGGGTTCCATAGTCGTCCAATCCGCTTTAAGATCCATGCGAAATGCTTTAATATCTGTGTGCGGCCGCTTTAATATCTGCGCGCACTGATCTTAAAGCGGATCAAATTCTACTTGCATCTTAAATTTGAATCCGATGGGCCAAATCAAATTCTACTTGCATCTCAAAAAACAAAGCTTGCAATATTCTCATGCCAAAGAAATAAATCCACCAAAAAGGCATCAAGCTGTCTCAATTTTCATAACAATCAACACTTCATCATTGGGCATAAAGAAAAACTGTGTGAGAAAGTGAAGATTGAAAAATTGAAATAAAAATACAAATATAGAAGTCACGATTAAGATGTGCTATTATGCAATTTGACAGAAGAACAAAAACAGTTTCAACAGTAAAAAATTAAATAAAAAAAGTAAAAAAAAAAAAAGAGGACTATAAACAAAGTGAATCCTCTAATATTTTACTTAGCTTAATCCCAAATAAGTAAAACATTTTATATAAGGTTTGCATAGAAGATGTAATTAGATTTGGTTCTAAGTCTGGCAATATTACATCATTTGTTCAATAATCTGACACTTAAAATAACCAAGAATCCAATGGCAGATGTTAACAACGAGCGTTCATAATGAAGTATTAACGGTCAAATGTCAAATTTAGAATATGAGTTGGTCCTAATAACGACCCCATAAAGTTGAGAACAAGAACAAAACAAGTATAAATTAGACTAAAGAAAAACAGAGAGAGAACAACACTGTCAAAAAGGTTCAAATCGACTTGACTACACTACCGATCCAACGAATCGACGCAAAAAATTGCAAATGTACCTCTGAAGTTCCTCACTAGAAGCAATCAAAAGTTGGGAAGTGAAATAAGGTCAGAGAATATGTAGGAAAGATAGCTAGGGTTTCCTGGGAGGCATCGAACGAAAGAAGGTTCTAGTCGCATAATATAATAGAGAGCTGGATAAAGATGATGAACAAAAGTATTCTCCTAATGTCGGTCGGCCCATTAAGGGGCCCGTTTTTATTCGCGGTAGTTTTGGGTCCAAGTCCTTTAATTGGAGTATTTATACATATTTTAATTTTAATGAAACATGTTTTCTTATAAATAGCGACGCAAAAAATTTGCCATGTGCATGGAACAATAGTTGATTTAGAAATGAGCTCCACCTATTTGGAATAATCCGTAAAATTTAGCACTTTCATTGGAAAGCATTTTAAACTCCTGAGCAATATGTAACAATATAAAGAGATTGGAGAATATATTTTATACATATGCCAAGGTAAAATAAAAATCACGTATATAAAGACAATTGTAGACAGTTTGCATCAAATTGGTATTATTCTCTTTAAAGGTGATGGGAAAATAGATATAACAGGTTTCCTTGTTTGCATAGTATGCAATAGGATTAAATATGACCTGACCATAGGAGTGAACGCGTATCCTCTGCATTAATAAAGTCAATACAGCTCTTGCTTATAATATAGGGGCTAGTCCACACGAATCATAAAACAGATGAGACGGTTGAGATTCATTAACTCAAAATATTTCCTTTTGAGTTAATGCAGAGGATACGAATTCCATAGGGGTTGGGGGGTGGGGTCCTCTCCTGAATTTTGAAAAGCAATTTTGATTTAACATGTCCAGATTAATTTATTCTCGTTTTTATTGTTTTAATATGTAAAATAACACTATTTTTGTTTTTTTTAATTATGTAAGAGGTTTTTTGCTGTTATTTTTGTTATTATGTTAGAGAATATTTTTGTTTTTTTTAATCTAATATCTAATTGGTTGATGGATTTAAATTCGAACTCATGAAATTGAATCCAATTTCTGCCCTCACCCTTACAGATATTCTAAATCCTCCCCTGATCTCTACCTCGTATATATCAAATGATTAATCATGTCTCAATTATATAATTAATCATATGCTACATATCATATAATTAATCATGTCTCAATTATATAAAAGACTGTTATATCTTTTTTCCGCTAATTAGCATACAATATATGAAACGGAGTGAAACGGAGAGTTAAATTCACGATTTAATCTACATCGTTTGAAAAATAAAATCAACGATTATAATTTTACTGTACTATAGTCAAAATCAGTTTGCTGTACTATAGACATCCTCTATTGAAAAATAACTCGAGGAAAAAAAAAATCAAATCATGAATTGATGTCTTTTACAAAAAAAATATTAAATTATTATGTAACAATACTTGTGCCAACTGGAAGTTCAAAACATTTGCTTAAATTTTTAGGATAAATTTTGTACAGGGTTTAATTTTTTTTAGATCTTCAATCATATGGAAGTATACAAATATACCAGACGCTTACATGGCCATTTATGATAAAAAATGTTTTTAATCAATTACTTGCATATATATATTTTTTTACAATTAGTTGCATATTCGCTGCCTGAATAACCCCACAATTCAAATTAATGCCTGGTCAAATTGTTTATACGGCTTTTTATTTGCTAATATATGAGCATTGTTAATTTCTTTGCAGGAGAATCGCCCATTAATTTTACCTAACATGATAAAAGAAGGATATAAAAGTATAGAACGGTCAACATATACATCGCATTTCTAAGGAAAACAAACAGATTTGTCACACCTTAATTAAAATCAGTGTCTAAAACAAAATAAAAACTAAACAGAATGCTAAGTATGTGCCACTTGGAACTCACAACTAACGCTACATTTCAAAAATTCAAAACATGTTATTCCATTTGTTTTTTCTAGTTTCTACATGAAATGTCGTGACTAGGAGTATTTCCAACGCATTTTAAATACAATTGCAAATGCAGACTTGTCTTTTTCTCTTTGCAATATGGCAATTGCATATTTTCTTTTACCGACGGAGAACCCTTCTAAAAACCGAAAGCTTTCATAATATGAAAGCTTGCATATGGCTTTCATTTTGCTAAAAATTTCGCACCTGTCTCCATGCTAGTAGAGAAAATCAGTCGATTGAGCTAATCGCCTCCGTTGCTACTGAGAAAATTGCCTCCATCGCTGCTGAGTTTGTTTCCTAAATGTCTCCGCCTTAGCCTCCACTCAATAAAGTTCCCCAATCAACTGTCAATTCCTTGCCAACCCCACATTTGCATCAATCCAACAGTTCCCGCAATTTGCTTTGTATTTTTCTTACATGCATGGTACAATATCCTATACATCTTCGCGAGAACTGCCGGACACCAACTGTACGATCTAATGTTTTGCAAATCGCCAAGCAAATTCAAGTACATGCAGGGCACCGAGTCGCCCATCAAATCAATCAACAAAAACGACCGCAAAATACACAAATTATAGGCTCAAAAATGTTGTTCTTCGCGAGAACTGTCGAACCCCGGGTCTAGACTCCCAAATGTGGTCCACAATCAAGTGAGTGACAAGGTGGACTTATTTGCTATTGTATTCACGTCTGGAATGATGCTGAGATATTTTTCAATCATCTCTTCCCACTTCAAGTCGGTGTCCCGCATACCAACATACCATCCACAGGTAAATCGAGCAATACCGCCATATCTTCAAGTGTGATGGTCATTTCCTCGACAGGTAGGTGGGATGTATGCGTCTTGGGTCTCCATTGTTCAACAAGAGCGCATATGAATGGATCATTGATTTTGACCTCCTGAATTTGGTGAACACCATAAAACCCCGACACTTTTAGAAAGTATTCGTAGCGGCCATCGCATTCTAACAAGTTGTTGGTGTGACGAATCGTCATCCTGACAATAGTCTCCTTGACAATTAGTGCTTGCAATTTGTGAGTTGTTTGCATTGTGAGCAAGGGGTGTCCGGTTTTCTCATCACCACTCGTTTCAGTTGACTCCTCGGTTGTCTCATCAATACTCGTTTCATATAAGGACATATGAATTTTTTCGATTCCATATAAGGAACATATGAATTTTTTCGATTATATATAATGAACATATGAATTTTTCAATTCTATAGAAGAAATATATGAATTTTTTAGATTCCATAGAAGGAACTTATGAATTTCTTTGATTCCATAGAAGGAACATATGAATTTTTCGATTCCATAAAAGAAACATATGGATTTTTTGATTTCATAGAAGCAACATATTGATTTTTTCGATTTCATAGAGGAAAATATCGATTTTTTTATTTATGAAAGGAACATATGGATTTTTTCGATTCATGGAAGGAACAAGCCTTATTTTATTTTGGTCTTGGGCAGTGTTACCAGAACCAGACCGGACCGATGGTTTCACCGGAAAAAAAACTGAAACTGGAAATAGGTTGTTGGAATTGTTTAGCCTATTTCCAGTTTTCATCAAAGTAAACGACTGATCGCTGTACATGTTCAAAACAGTGTGAACAATAATTAATAACAACAATAAGGACTAAATTTATTAGAATTTTTTTTTTTGCTAATGTAGTCTTTAAGTATATTTGTTCAGAAATACATACAGAACAGTTTGTACTTATAGTGCGATTGGTGAAATACACACAAAACAGACTTTAAGTACATTTGTTTTTATTAAAATACAAACCATGGTCTCCACCATGCACACAGCCTCCACCGGCAAAACAGGGAATTTACTGTGCCTCAATAAAAAAAAAGACAAAACAGGGAAGACATTACATGGAGAAGACAAAACAAGCAACACACGGATACTGTGCCTCAATCGCTGCTAAACCAAGTTCAGGATATACAAACCAACTTAGATAAACAGTTCTTTCGAGTAATACCTGCTACGGAAGAGAGGAACGAGGTCCAGAGAGAAATGGTACACAGCTCAATCAGGTAGGGGGCTCCAAATGAAGCAAATAAGTAACTGTACGTCAAAAAAAAGGTGCTGGAAAAAAAATAAAGCTTATAAAGGAATGGGACCCCCCTAGGTGTCAAGGGCTGGATATTGCTGTTTTGTCATATGGAAATTTACTGGAGAAGGCTACTGTGCATAGTGGCCTGGCTAGCCTACGTGATTCAAGATGAGAAACTTATTAGAGAGAGAGCTTTCCGTAGAAGGAACATATGGATTTTTCGATTCCATAGAAGGAACACATATATTTTTCGATTCCATAGAAGGAACATATATATTTTTCGATTCCATAGAAGCATATTGATTTTTTCGATTCTATAGAGGAACATATCGATTTTTTTTATTTATGAAAGGAACATATGGGTTTTTTCGATTCATGGAAGGAACAAGCCTTATTTTGTTTTGGTCTTGGGCAGTGTTACCAGAACCGGACCGGACCGATGGTTTCACCTGAAAAAACTAAAACTGGAAATAGGTTGTTGGAATTGTTCAGCCTATTTCTAGTTTTCATCCAAGTAAACGGCTGATCGCTGTACATGTTCAAAACAGTGTGAATAATAATTAATAACAATAATAAGGACCAAATTTATTAGAATTTTTTTTTGCTAATGTAGTCTTTAAGTATATTTGTTCATAAATACATACAGAATAGTTTGTGCTTATAGTGCGATTGGTGAAATACACACAAAACAGACTTTAAGTACATTTGTTTTTATCTACCACACACACAGCCTCCACCGGCATCTCTGATGAGTAGATTTCAGGTTGTTTGACCGTCCTTGGCTAAATGCGTGCAGAGAATGTAAATTACACCATCCCGAATAGGTACTAAACGCGTGCAGGGAATTTACTGTGCCTCAATAAAAAAAAAAGACGAAACAGGGAAGACATTACATGGAGAAGACGAAACAAGCAACACACGGATACTATGCCTCAATCGCTGCTAAACCAAGTTCAGGATATACAAACCAACTTAGATAAACAGTTCTTTCGAGTAATACCTGCTACGGAAGAGAGGAACGAAGTCCAGAGAGAAGTGGTACACAGCTCAATCAGGTAGGGGGCTCCAAATGAAGCAAATAAGTAACCGGGCATAAAAAAAAAGGTGCTGGAAAAGAAATTAAAGCTGATAAAGGAAGGGGACCCCTCCAAGTGTCAAGGGCTGGATATTGTTGTTTTGTCGTATGGAAATTTACTGGAGAAGGCTACTGTGCATAGTGGCCTAGCCAGTCTACGTGATTCATGGTGAGAAGCTTATTGGAGAGAGAGCTTTCCGTAGAAGGAACATATGTAGGGGTGTTCATTGGGTCCAATTTAGTCGGTTTTAAACCAAACCGAACTAGATTGGACTAAATGGTTCGGTTATTTTGCTTTATTGGTTCGATTCGATTTAATTTCTAGAACCAATTTAATACTTTGGTTCGGTTCGGTTTGAAAATTTTCAAAACCGTTTATACTGAACCGACCGAACTTGGTTCAGTTCATTTCTTATAACTCAGCCTACCCAGGTCTCAGGCCCAACTGAACCGCCTATTTTTTGAATCTTACTCAACAGAGGCACTGTCCTTCCCAATACGACAATACCTAGCCGTCCTTCTCGCACAGAGGCACAGTCGCACGCGCGACTAGGGCTTCACGCTTCCATCCATTCGTCCTGTTCTGTCGGTTGTCCCTAGTCAAATCGCCGAAACCTCTCGCACGCACGATGTCCGGTTATGTCAATCCTAGCGCTAGGTACAGTTTCCTCTTCTCTCTCTCTGATCCCTCTAAATATCTTGCTTCCTCTTTTTATCTCTCGCTGAATTGATAGTTTTCTGATTTCCTAGAATAATAATCGGTTTCCTTCTCTTTGTTACCCTTTTGCGGTTTTACTTTGCTCTCTCAGTTGCGCAAGCGCAAGAATTCAAATTAGATTTGAAAGTTGATTTCCTTGAACTCCTGAAATTTGCTTTTGAACTTATCTTCTGTTTTGTGTAATGGTTGTTAGTTTGTGTACAATATAGTGGTTCGATTGATGTAAATATAAAGGTGACAGTGATCAAGATTCAAGAAGAATCAAAATAAATTAGATTTGGGTCAAGCAATTTGTATTTTTGTTAGGTTTAAATTAATTTGTTTCTTTATTCTAAATATTTGTATGTTTTTAAGTTAATTTGTAGTTGTATTATGTACTGTAATCATGTAAAATGTATTGCACGAAATAAAGCTTTGTCAGTGTATGCTTGATCTACTGAACTTTTTGATGATTATAAATTAGCAATTAATATCCTTCGGTTTGAACCAAACAAACGGAAATAAAATTTCGGTTCAGTCCGGTTCGGTTGGGAGATTAAAACGGTTCGGTTCGGTTTAATTTTTAAAACCAAAATAAAACTTTGGATTGTGTATTTTATTTCGGTTTCAACCGAACCGAACTGATGAACACCCCTAAACATATGAATTTTTTGATTCCATAGAAGGAACATATGAATTTTTCGATTCCATAGAAAGAACATATGGATTTTTTTATTCCATAGAAACAACATATTGATTTTTTCGATTCCATAGAGGAACATATCGATTTTTTTTATTTATGAAAGGAACATATGGATTTTTTCGATTCATGGAAGGAACAAGCCTTATTTTGTTTTAGTCTTGGGCAGTGTTACCAAAAAAGGACCGGACCGATGGTTTCATCGAAAAAAACTGAAACTGGAAATAGATTGTTGGAATTGTTCAGCCTGTTTCCAGTTTTCATTCAAGTAAAGGGCTGATCGCTGTACATGTTCAAAACAGTGTGAATAATAATTAATAACAATAATAAGGACCAAATTTATTAGAATTTTTTTTTGCTAATGTAGTCTTTAAGTATATTTGTTCAGAAATACATACAGAACAGTTTGTGCTTATAGTGCGATTGGTGAAATACACACAAAATAGACTTTAAGTACATTTGTTTTTATTAAAATACAAATCATGGTCTCCACCACGCACACAGCCTCCAACGGCATCTCTGATGAGTAGATTTCAGGTTGTTTGACCGTCCTAGGCTAAATGCTTTTAGGGAATGTAAATCACACCATCCCAAATAGGTACTATCTGGAAATTTACTGTGCCTCAATAAAAAAAAAAGACGAAACAGGGAAGACATTACATGGAGAAGACGAAACAAGCAACACACGGATATTGTGCCTCAATCACTGCTAAACCAAGTTCAGGATATACAAACCAACTTAGATAAACAGTTCTTTCGAGTAATACCTGCTACGGAAGAGAGGAACGAAGTCCAGAGAGAAGTGGTACATAGTTCAATCAGGTAGGGAGGCTCCAAATGAAGCAAATAAGTAACTGGGCGTAAAAAAAAAGGTGCTGGAAAAAAAAATTAAAGCTGATAAAGGAAGGGGACCCCCCCAAGTGTCAAGAGCTGGATATTGCTGTTTTGTCGTATGGAAATTTACTGAAGAAGGCTACTGTGCATAGTGGTCTGGCCAGCCTACGTGATTCAAGGTGAGAAGCTTATTGGAGAGAGAGCTTCCGCGTGCTTTTTGCAGGAATATCCCTCCTTTTAGTTGTATCTACAGTCGTAAGTAACTATTGCTATCTATCTTTCCACTTACAATATTTCCCCCTTATTTATTTGTTTTCGTGATTTTTTGATACTTTAAGCCTGCAGTTCAACAATACTGAGGCTTAGTTTTTTACATTTTAAAATAAAACTTCTATACAACTTTTGGATAATACGAGAGTGTCACAGGAGCAAAGTACAAAATTTAATTGAGGTGTTACAAAGATGCGTAGAAAAGAGCCTACAAACATTTTCATAATATTCTCATGTAATTATGGTTGTCTTTGCTAATACTGATTTTTTTTTTCTAAAACCAGTGACTGCTTTGTTTAATTTTCTTTTATGGAACTACTTTGTTTAATTTTCTATATCTAGATCAATCGTAACTTTCATGCTGGGCTTGCACATGATCAATGAAAAGGTTGCAAGGTTTTGTGTCACTGATTATTTGCTCGTCTTATCGAAAATTTTCATATTAGTTGAAAGGGAAAACAAATATAGATAAAAAAAATTAAGGAAGCCTTCAATTTCAATTTGCTCTTCCAAATCTCAATTCTACTATGAGGTAGGATTGTTTTTGAGATTACACTTCAAGAAAATTATTTATTGAAAAATAGTGAGGAATGACACTTTTGAGTTTAAATTTTAGTGACGGTTTTTGTAGAGAACTATTTTGCATTCATAAAATTTTAGGTATAAAAATTATATAAATATTAAGACAACAAAGAACAATACAATTAACAATGTAATAATTCGACATTCGATATCAAATGCATTTGAAACGAGGAAAATTGAAAATTGTTTAAAAGTAATTCAATTAAATAATGATAAGAGAAGAAGTGAATCTAACAGATGAAATATAGATAATTAACTTAATTTTTTTTTTGAATTTTAATGTTATTTATAAAAATAACAATTAAGTACATATCATTTTGAGAATGATTGAAGTTACTAGTTGACAATAGAACAAGATATAGATCAAGTAATGTTTAATTAATAAATCATATTTCTGTTCCTTTTTAATCGAGACATATAATTAAAACGGGCATCAAAATTGTAATCCATATCTGTAATACTAGTACATATAAAATACAATATTATATTCAAACGATTATAAATGTTGACACAAATGACAAGCATTTTTAAAGTTAAATAATATAACAAATATGAATTATAAAAAATAAGATTCTTTCAATAGAAAGTAAAAGAAAATCAAATTAGATAGGATTATACAAATTATATTTTTGACAAAGAAAAAAGGGTTTGACTAAAGAACTATTCACTGTATATGCTATCAGCTGCACCACTTTATATCACATCAGACGTTCGGATTGAAACTATTCACTATGGCTATTCTCTATGCTTTGTTGACTAAATAACTAGAATTGAACCCAATATATAAGAAAAGCCCAAAAAAAATCCAGTGGAAAATATAACATCAGCCGATGGTTATTTTTATTAAATCATGACCATCAAAAGTATATTATAGTCTTGTTAATTCACCTGAAAGCCACTTTCCGTGATTAAATGTTTTTTCCCTTTTTGTGTGTGCAGGTAATCTAATTCATTACGAATCCGATAAATAATATGGATAAAGAACTTTTCCTAGATTTTTTTTTAGTAATGACTAACGAGATATATATCTATCATTGTAAATTTAATCTATCTTATCTACTATTTAATAGAAAATAATTTTATGTGATATATTTAATTAATTATAAGTACGTTATCGAATTTTAATGTTATAGTGGAAAACGATGACAATATTCATTCAAATTATGTGATTATATTGCTATTTTAATTAAAAAATAATTCCAATCTGAATATCTGCTTAATTTCTTAAATTCTGATTTCTTAAATTTGTATTTTCATTTATCACAATTAGAAAGGAAATTTGAAAAATAATTCACTAAATTTCCATTTACATAAATGACTGATGGCAAATACAATAAATGAAGAGATGATAGGGTTAGGCTTAGTAAGGTTGCACGTGAACATTTAAGTTCAGGTCAGGTCAAATTTGAGTTTAGAAATGGATCATCTTGAGGTCCAAACAAGCGCAACTCTGGTGGTGAGCTAGGTTTGTGTTCGGACAAGTTGAACTGTTACTTCGACATTCGTGCATAATTATATGATTTTACAAGTCACCCTTTGGGTTGTCATTTGCTGAGGTGCTTGTGTTGTGGCACCCTCCTCGCTGCTTTTGATGACTCTACGTTATCATAGCGAGCCTTCTTGTTCTTCATGCACTCATAGGCACGATCCTCTTCGATTTGAAGAATTAGGCTGGTTGGTACATTGCACCTGATCTCTTCTTCCTCATCTGATTGAGTGGAAGGGGGTCGAGGAGGTGATGCATCAAATTGAAGAATTAGGCTGATTAGTACATTCTTCAATTCATTATCGAATATCTCAACATCATCAACCGTGTCAACTACATTCCGAAAAAACTGAACAATGTCTTCAGTTTCACTTATAGTCTACGTTGGATCGGGGTTTCCTCTTTAAATTATTTACAATTTTGACTGTCTCGACAACATAAAATAAATATGTTCATTAATTCTTTGCAATTTGCCTTATGCTTATTTGAACGCACATATGTAATTTTTTTTTTATGTTCAGCTTTTCTCCCAAGATAAGATCCACTAAATCTGAAAGAGACAGAACACATTGTCCATAAGATTTCTTGTGTTCAGATTTCTAAACAACCTCATTCAACCAAGAATCTGAGCTCACAAGTATAAATTTATCTTGTGTTTTGAGTGATTTTAGGGAAAAAAAACAGTGTTGCTTTTTGTCTGAACACATTCCAGAGATCGTTTTTTCGTTCATACCAAGAAAAAATGCAACACTAATAAAAAAATATTATGCCAATAAAGAACAAGTAATTGTATTCTTACCAATTCGGTTATCTTAGCTTTAGGACGGCCAAGTCGCTCACCTACCAGTGCCTCGTTCGCCGAGAGACCAATATAGGGGTCAAAGGTCGGAATTGCCGCTGCTTTGTACCACTTCATGTAATCCGGATAGAATCAATGATCATAAGGTTTCGTCTCCTTAATAATCAATGTATTCCTTTTATTCCAATAATCTACATGCACCTTGTGGTATTCTAACCAATCTTTAGTTGGATACTTTTGACGATCTACCTTCTGGATATTAGGTAGCATCAAACGAACAGGAGGCGAAATTTCTTGAAATTTTTCAAATTAGTGCATCACACGATCGGGATGGTACGTCTCCACAATTCTGAAATCAATTAGAGGGATGTACTTAACAAATTTGCTTTGCTATCCATGCAAGCGGGTGGCAAGTTCAAACATATTGACTTGGCATACGGGGTCAATTTCATATCCTCATTTTGCATGAGATCGAGCCTCGTTTGATACTCTTGTGGGGTGTACTTCCCTCCTTCTTCCATAGATGCTTTGCTGACCAATAAAACTCTCTTGGTGGATGATCTGTGGGACTTGGGATATGGAGCAATTCTCTTGACAATGCAATCGGATGGTCTATTCTGAAACCCATGCCATCCCCACATTTGCATCAATCCAACAGGCCCCGCAGTTTGCTTTGTATTTTTCTTACATGCATGGTACAACATCCTATACATCTTCGTGAGAACTACCAAACCCCAACTATACGATTTAATGTTTTGCAAATCGCCAAGCAAATTCAAGTACATGTAGGGCACCGAGTCGCTCGTCAAATCAATCAACAAAAATGACCCCAAAATACACAAATTATAGGCTCAGAAATATTGTTCTACCTTGCCATCGGTTGCACCCGAGTCTAGACTCCTAAATGTTGTCCGCAACCAAGTGAGCGACAAAGCAGACTTGTTTGCCATTGTATTCACATCTAGAATGATGCAGAGATATTTTTCAATTATCTCTTCCCACTTCAAGTAGGTGGTCCCACATACCGGCATACCATCCACAGGTAAATCGAGCAATACAGCCACATCTTTAAGTGTGATGGTCATTTCCCCGATAGGTAGGTGAGATGTTTGCGTCTCGAGTCTCCATCATTCAACAAGAGCACATATGAATGGATCTTTGATTTTGACCTCCCGAATTTAGTAAACACCATAAAACTCTGACGCTTTTAGCGGTCATCCTATTCTAACAAGTTGTTGGAGTGACGAACCGTCATTCTGGCCATAGTCTCCTTGTCAATTAGTGCTTGCAATTTATGAGTTGATTGCATTGTGAGCAAGATGTGTCCAATTTTCTCATCATCACTTATTTCAGTTGACTTCTTGGTTGCCTCATCAGTACTCATTTCATATAAGGAACATGTAATTTTTTCAACTTCATAGAAGGAATATACCATTTTTTTTTCAATTGGTCAACATATAACAGAAATGTTGTCTCATGATAGAAATAAACATATGAATTTTTTCGATTCTATAGAAGGAACATATGAATTTTTCGATTCCATAAAAAGAACACATGAATTTTTTCAATTCCATAGAAGGAACATATGAATTTTTTCGATTCCATAGAAGGAACATATGAATTTTTTCTATTCATGGAAGGAACATATAAATTTTTTTTATTCATGGAATGAACATATGAATTTTTCTATTCATGGAAGAAACATATGAATTTTTTTATTCATAGAAAGAACATGTGAATTTTTTCGATTTACTGATAGCTTTAGTAAAAGTTTGCTAAACATATGCTTATAGCTTCAGCAAAATTTGTTACAGGTTACTTTTAAAATTTGAAAACAATAAAATGACTTGGGTTATAAACTTATAATCAATTTTGAATTGTATTGAACAGCTGAATTGTTTTTTTAGTGGAATAGCTTAATTGTTTCAATGATCTCGATTGATGTGAATGTGGATGGCAATAAAATACAAATTAATTGGAAAATGAATGATGATGATGATGAGATGTGACATGGGACAATTTTTCCTAAAAAACATGGGAGACGTGCAACTCAAAAAGAATAATGATGATGATAGCAACTTTTGACTTATTTGACTTTCAAAAAACAAGCCTTATTTGTTTTGGTCTCGGACAATGTTATCAGAATCGGACCGGACCGGTGGTTCCACTGGAAAAAATCGAAACTGGAAATAGGTTGTTGGATGTGTTCAGCCTATTTCCAATTTTCATCCAAGAAAACGGCTGATCGCCGTACATGTTGAGAACTGTGTGTTCTGAACAATAATTAATAACAATAATAAGAACCAAACTTATTAGAATTTTCTTTTGCTAATGTAGTCTTTTTGGACAGACCAATAAATAAAGATAAAGAATTTAAATCTAATAATATATGAAGCCAAGCATGCAAACCTCATTTATCAAACATTCAAAACATGACATACCAAACTTTCAAACTTAAATAAAAAAAATTCTAATAACAAGATTTAAAAAACTTAGTGTGTTCATTGCCTTAACAAAAATCCAATCGGACGCTACAGGTATCTCCAACTGCATTATATATAAGGCTATATCGATAATCTACATGAATACCTTTGAGTTAAACTTCATAAGAGTGAACAAAAATATACAAATATTACATTAACTGCATATCAGAGAAGAAATGTTCTCGTTGTGCATCAACACCTCCTTATGATCTTTATAGAAGCAGTGTACTAAGCTTTCATCATTATTGAATCCTAGTTCTGCCTCTTTTTCTTTGGTTTCGGTCTTATATGCGGCTAATCATTTAGAAAACTTATCAAGGATGGCACGGACTTTGTTACTCACTGTCAATCTATATTTATACTGATATTCATTAGAAATTTTATAGTTTTAACTTATTTTTCTTTTCGTTTTCACATGGATCCCCCAAAAAACTGTCGGAGAATGACCACTCTGTATCCTTGGGACGGTTGAATATCACTCCAGCAGGTTGAACCTGAAAACAGACCCATTCGTCAAATTTTGTTTTCGGCATAAGATGACCTGCTTCCCTCACCTTCTTTTCTTTTGTCTCCACTTTATCTAGAATTTTGACAAAAAGCTCTCGTTCACCTTTACTTAACAACTTCCTTGCCCTTTTGTCATCCTCCTTCACTTTCACTTTCAAAGGACTCTTCCAAAGGAGAGACTGTTCCTATTTATGTAAAATCAATAGACATAAACACAATTAACGTATCCTTTTAATAATTAACATAGCAAAAGAACTCTAGAGGGCTAATTGGAGTACATTTGTTTAAAAACAGACTATAAGCACAGATTTCTTGAAAGCCAAACTTAAAATACACACATAACAGACTTAAAGTACATTTGTTCAGAAATACACACATAAAAGTTTGTGCTTATAGTGCGATTATTGAAATACACACAAAACAGACTTTAAGTATACACCGAGCATTTCTGGTGAATAGATTTCAGGTTGTTTTACTGTCCTGCCATCACGAGTCACCCTTTGGGTCGTCATCTGCTGAGGTGTTTGTGTTGCGGCACCCTCCTCAGCTACTTTTGATGACTCTACATTATCACATCGAACCTTCTTATTCTTCATGCACTCATGGGCACGGTCCTCTTTGATTTGAAGAATTGGGCTGGTTGGTATATTGCACCTGATCTCTCATTCCTGCTCTGGTTGAGTGGAAGGGGGTGGAGGAGGTGATGCATCAAATTGAAGAATTGGGCTAATTGGTGCATTCTTCAATTCATTATTGAATATCTCGACATCATCAACTGTGTCAACTACATTCCAACAAAACTGAACAATGTCCTTAGTCTCACTCATAGTCACGAGGTCCATGTCGGATCGGTATTTCCTCTTTAAATTCTTTGCAATTTTAACTGTCTCGAAAACATTAAATAAATATGTTCATTAATCATTTGCAATTTGACTTATGCTTATCTGAACGCATATATGTAATTGTTTTTTATATTCAGCTTTTTTTCCAATATAAAATTCACTAAATCTGAAAGAGACAGAACATGAGATTTTTTGTATTCAGATTTCTGAACAAACTCGTTCAACCAAGAATCTGAGAGCACTAATATAAGTTTATCTTTTGTTCTGAGTGTTTTTGAAAAAAAAAAGTGTTGTTTTTTGTCTGAACACATTCCAGAGATCATTTTTTTCGTTCATACCAAGAAAAATTGCAGCACTAATAAAAAAAATTATTATGCTAATAAATAACATGTAATTGTATTCTTACCAATTCGGTTATCTTAGCTTCAGGATGGCCAAGCCGCTCGCCTACCAGTGCCTCGTTCGCCAAGAGACCAATATAGGGGTCAAAGGTCGGAATTGTCATTGCTTTGTACCACTTCATGTAATCCGGATGGAATCGAGGATCATAAGGTTTCGTCTCCTTAACAATCAGTGTATTCCTTTTATTCCAATAATCTACATGCGCCTTGTGGTATTCCAACCAATCTTTAGAAATGTTAAATCCAATGGCGACAATGGTATTCCAACCAATCTCACTATTCATAGAAGGAACATATGAATTTTTCGATTCCATAGAAGGAACATATGATTTTTTTTTATTCCATAGAAAGAACAAGCCTTGTTTTGTTTTGGTCTCGAGCAGTGTTATCAGAACTAGACTGGATCGGCAGTTCAACTGAAAAAAATCAAAAACTGGTCACCAGAATAATATTCAGTAAAATAAAAACCATATGCAAGCTTTCATATTACGAAGACTTTTAATTTTTAGAGAAGTTCTCTATCATTAATAGAAAATATACAATTGTTACGTCGGATAAAGAAAACGACAAATTAAATTTGTAATTGTATTTAAAATGCACTGAAGCTTTAAATATGCAATTGTAAATATTTTTTCGAGAACTGCTTCACTCTGCTTGTAAATATATATTTTTTCTAATTTTCTATTAATAAAAATTTCGGTTCGCGCGCGCGTCGGTTTCTTGCAAAATCGGGACTCGGCAAACACAGCACGCCGAGCGCAGCAGTACTTCTCCGCCTTGTCGCTCGCTGCAACGGCGCGCCAAACTGATATACGATAGCAATATTTCTCCTCGCCTCTGACAAAACACTTGTTCTTTCCCACTTCAAATGCCATCTTCTTTTATCTTCCTAATCTCACTCTTTCTCCTCTTCCCATTTCTTCTTCCCGTCTCCTCCGAGTCCCCCAACTGCCTCGCGGTGTACAGAGAAGGCGGCGCCACCGCTGTGTTCCAGTCCCCCAAGTGCCCCCGCTGGACCCTCCTCCCTTCCTCTTCCTCCGCCCGTTTCCGGCAATCGACACCGGGATGCCACGTGGCGGTTAACCAGGGAAGGAGGCGTTATCAAGAGGACCGTGCCGTGTGTGAACTCAGCCTCCGCATTCCGTTTCTCAGCTTGGGTCAGGATAGAGGTGCGAGCTATTCATGCTTGATTTTGTTTTTACTATTTTCTAAACCTTTTTTTTTTATGCTTAACAGTACTTTTTGGATGAGATGATTGCAACTTATTTCTTATTGATTGAATAATTGATAATTGGTGTGGTACTGGTGATCTGAATTTCGCTGCTAGTAGGGCACCAATCAGTGTTTCAAACTTGCATACGTGCACCATACAATATCAGCATAATTGTTGCTCTTAAGAAGCTGTGTGGTACCTGTTTTGTACCAGTTCTACACATCTATACTGTATGATGTGCAATTATCTATTAATCTAGGCAATTATCTATTAATCTAGGCTTATTCTTGTTATGTACCATATGTTGGAAATAATCCCCCCTAAAGACATTAATTTCTCTTGGATTGGAATGCCTTCCTTCTTTGAAATAGAAAGTACTTCCCCTATTTGTACAATCTTTTCCAAAAGAATGCAAAGCTGAAACTGTCACTTTAAAGGATGTTATCTGAATAATTTAGTGTCATCTTATGCCATAATTCAATTGGCAGGAAAAATGATAATAAAGGAGGTTGATGTTGGAATAATAGCAATATTTGATGGGCATAACGGAGCTGAGGCCAGTGAAATGGCATCCAAGCTATTAATGGAATATTTTTTATTGCATGTATATTTTCAACTGGATGGCCTATATTCTGTCACACTTGAAAGATTGAATGAAAGGTTGACATTTAAAGATGCGGAGCTTCTCCATCAGTTGCAGCCCTATGGATGTATAGACAAAGAAAGGTGCATATTTCATTCTGCTCGTAGTACAAAGTATCTATGATAAATGTTTTGTATCTGTAGCATTTGTTCTCTAGCTTTGTTTTGGTGCTTTTAGAAAAAGTAAAGCAAGAAATAATCATAATTAAATAGAAAAGCTGCAGTATGAAAAATAAAAATACATGCAGAAAAATGAATTCAATGTCAGGTTCCATTGCAAATTTCACAAGGCAGAAGAAAATAAGATGATCCATATGATTGCATGCATCCTTGAACGTTTACAGAAGTCCTCCATCTTTTTATTTGAAGTATTGATAACGAATTGCAGGTTGGATGGACTGTTGTCAATGAATGTTTTTGATGATTCATTTCACATGGAGATTCTAAAGAAATCTTTGGTGAGAGCAATTCATGATATTGACTCAACTTTCTCCAAGGTAAGTGCTTGTTGTAGTTCTTAAAATTATTTAGAGCCTTCTTCGTATGCTATCCAAATTTACGAACATGCCATTTTTTTAAATTATGCAGGAGGCTCTGTTGACTGGTATTAAGTCTGGTTCCACAACTGCTGTAGTCCTTGTAGCTGATGGTCAGTATCTAGCTGCCAATGTAGGTGACTCGAAGGCATTTATGTGCTCAGAAGGTTATGATAAAGGTCTCTCTTAATTAACTTTACGCACTACTTTAGAAAAAAAAAAAAGGTTATGATAGGGCTTAATTCCATAAAAACTTTTACACTGTCAACCCTTGTTTCGTCGGTTCTCGAGATCAAGTTGCAAGTAGAACTTCAAACGAAGAAATAGATTCTCCTCTCTCTCACTGTTTATCTATCTATCTATCTATCTGTAAAATAAAGCTAGTTCCAAGGGAACCATAATTTCATGCTTATTCCCAAAATCAAAGCTGGTTTCTGGTGTACACATGTGAAAAAGGGTGATTTTATCCTTTCTCCTGCCAAAACTCCTAATACAATATCTCAGGAAATAGAAACTATTAGGGAAAATTGTTTTTATGCTACTCCAAAACATGAAAATTAGAAAATTGCCACCCCAAAATATGAAATTAGTTATTTGCCACTCTAAAATCATTAAATTTATGAAATTGCCACAATTATACATCTAATATACATATTGGATTAAAATTATTCTGAAAATTATTGTATAAAAGATGTATTTTGATATTTCCTAAATTACCCTTCCATTTGAACTTCATCTCTCCAGTATTGTCCCCTTCGCCTCTTCACCCCCTCTCTTTCGCCCTTCCTCCCTCCGCCAGAACCCTAAACCCCATTTCGCCTCTCTTTCTTAATACTCATTTAATTTAGTTTTTTATCTGTAGTATCCATCCTTCCCCGTCTTTTGATACATTTAAGCTGAGGGATTTGGTTCGTCAGGTGAGCATATCTCAAAACCAAGATGAAGGAACCGATTCAAACCAGTTACCTTTTTTAAAGTTTGTGTGATTTAATATCTTATATTACGAGATATTTTTAGTATAATAATTTGATTTGGGGTATCTGGTACATTTTCGACCATAAATTATGATCTATAAACAGTGGTCCATTCTCAATTTCATCTAGACCCCAGAAAAAGGGAACGGTGCTCCACAGGAGATAGATACAGGCTAATGCATGCAATTACCTTTCAAAGATAACTTGTTTCAAAGAACATTTAACAATTCCTATGTATGAAATTAGGCACCAACCAACCTCAAAAATAAAGGAAAAAGAATTGACTATCTTTTGTTTTGGCGGAGGAACGAGAGAAAGAGAGGTGGTGAAGAGGCGAAGGCGACGACATTGGAGAGATGAAGTTCATAATTTAATTTATTCAAATGGAAGGGTAATTTTGGAAATATCAAAATATATTTTTTATACAATAATTTTAATCCAATATGTATATTAGATGTATAATTGTGGCAATTTCATAAATTTAATGATTTTAGAGTGGCAAATAACTAATTTCATGTTTTGGAGTGGTAATTTCATAATTTTCAAGTTTTGGAGTGGCACAAAAAAAATTCTCCCAAACTATTATCATTATTTTCTTTTTTTGAGTAGAGATTTTTCATGACTTCTTATATCCGTCGTCTTTATCTTGTTCTCATATGGAATCAGTTATTTTTATTTTTTGTGGAGTTTTCTCCAATGAGGCAATATTTATGTTTAATATGAAAAAAAATCTCATTTAATCATTATCTATACAGCTGAAGGACGGCTGGCGTTGGATAGGAGGAACAGAATTAAGAGACGACAGTTTCGAACTTCAAATAGTGAGATTGCATCCAATGGCGGTGAGATAGAGTCAAGATGTCATGTCAAAGAGTTGACCTTTGACCACCATCCTGACAGAGAGGACGAAAGAAGACGGGTTGAGGCTGCCGGTGGGAATGTCACTGAGTGGGCTGGTGTGGTCCGGATCAACGACCAGCTGGCGGTCTCCAGAGCTATTGGTGATGTGTATCATAAGCAGTTAGACTTCTTCTTAATTAACTTTATTTAATTTGCTCTTTTTTTTTGCAATTATACCAATCTTTTTCAGTACTGCAACATTTCCATATTTCAATTGACATCCACTATTTTATAGTTTTTGCAAAACACCTGATAATGGAATTAGTTAGTTGTCCTAGCCTTTTGATTTTCTTAGCCCAATCTAATTGATGACTATTGGAACCCTACATCTAAAATTAGTTTTAATATAAATTTAGTTCCCAACTTGTACTCAGTGGAATAAAGAACATAGTATTTAGTAGTGTCAAGACAAAGTTGTTAATATTTAATGGAAATTAGCTAGACTATTACCTGTTTGAATGATCAAGAGCTAGATGCAAATATCTTAAATCATGTTATTCAGCGACTTGGAGTTAACTCCTCAACGGTAGGAATTATTTGACACTATTTGCCAATGTGACAAAGTTGGCGTTGTATATTAACCTTATATATCCTGTGATCATTTCACGGTAACATTTTAAAAAAATTTATCACATCAACCCAAATAGAGCAATATGAATAGAAATATCTGGAAAAAGTATTATTTTATTCATTTGACTTCTTGGGTCTATATAGGGTGTTACATCTTACATCCGAGCCCCTATAATTCTCTCTAATGTCATTTTTACCAAATGACCCCCTAAACTATCACATATCTCAACACTCCCCCTCAAGATGAGCCTCTGGACGAAAAATATCCACTAGGCCCATCTTGTTACAAAGTCTCGACAAATCTAACGAACTAAGCCCTTTTGTGAGACAGTCAGCTACTTGCTCTCCAGTAGCTATATATCCAAGCTCGAGTAGTCCGCTGTTCAACTTCTCCTTGATGAAGAACCTGTCGATCTCCACATGCTTGGTCCGGTCATGCTGCACAGGGTTATTGGCAATGCTAATGGCCGACTTGTTGTCGCACCACAGCTTCATTTGGGCCCCTTGGTCCATCTTGAGCTCCACCAATAGAGCTTTCAACCACAGCAACTCTGCTACACCCAATGCCATGGCTCTGTACTCTGCTTCAGCTGTGGACCTAGCAACCACCGACTGCTTCTTACTCTTCCAGGAAACCAAATTTCCTCCCACAAACATGCAATAACCAGACGTGGACTTCCTGTCATCGGCGCAACTAGCCCAGTCTGAATCACAATAGCCCTCAATATTCAAATGCCCGTTCTTCCTGAAGATCAACCCCTTCCCCGGTGCACTCTTCAGGTACCTCAAGATCTGGTACACGGCATCCATGTGACCCTTTCTAGGGTTATGCATGTAACGACTCACCACACTCACCGCAAAAGAAATGTCGGGACGAGTGTGACTCAAATAGATCAAGCGACCTACCAACCTCTGGTACCTTTCTTTCTCAACTGGCTCTCCTGCCTCAGCACTCAGCTTGGACTTCTGATCAATAGGAGCCACTGCAGGTTTGCACCCCAGCATACCTGTCTCTGTGAGCAAGTCTAGCACATACTTCCTTTGAGACAAAACGATCCCCTCTGCACCATGAGCTATCTCAATCCCAAGGAAGTATCTCAGTTGTCCCAAGTTTTTTACCTCAAATTCCTTTCCCAATCTCGCCTTAAGCTGAGCAATCTCACTCTCATCATCACCAGTGATAATCATGTCATCCACATACACCGCAAGCATGGTAATGCGAACTCCATGTTGCCTAAAGAACACTGTATGGTCTGCATTGGTCTGTCGATATCCCATGCCTACCATAGCTCTCCTAAACCTGTCAAACCAGGCTCGAGGAGACTGCTTCAACCCATAAAGAGATTTCTTCAGCCGACACACCTTACCACTTGTCTGTTTCGTGCCAAAACCTGGTGGTACCTCCATGTATACCTCCTCCACCAAATCACCATGAAGAAAAGCATTCTTCACATCAAGTTGGTGTAACTTCCACCCACCATTTGCTGCCAAGGAAACCAGGGTCCGCACTGTACTCATCTTCGCCACAGGTGCAAAGGTCTCATCATAGTCGATTCCATAAGTCTGGCTGTACCCCTTTGCCACCAACCGAGCCTTGTAGCGCTCAATCAGGCCCTCTGGATTCTGCTTGACTGTGAAAACCCATTTGCATCCAACTGCCTTCTTGCCAGGTGGTAGTGACACAAGCTCCCACGTGTTGTTCTTGTCAAGGGCACCAAGCTCTTCTAGCATAGCCGTCTTCCACTTTGGATCATCCTTAGCAACCTGCCAACACTTAGGGATAGAGACAGTGTCTAATGATGCAATGAATGCTCCATGTGCAGGTGATATGTGAGAGTAAGAGACAAACTGGGCAATATTATGTGGGAAACCATACCGATCAGGGGGAACTCCCGCATTGCTGCGGGTAGTCCTCCTTATCGATAGGGGTGTGGGAGGAGTAGAGAGAGGAAACATATCACCTGAGTCTGTGGTGGATGGTGTAGGTGTCTCAGGAGTCGGAGAAGGCAGGGACAAGGGACTTGGCACTGGTGACACTGTAGACACGGCTCCCTCAATCTGCTTGTTCCTCCTCACATACACCTCACGGTATCTCGACTCCCCCTGAGACAGAGTTCTACCACCATCGAGCTCATTCCTCACAACTTCCGGCTCAACTCCAGCCGACTCCTCATGTTCCGGCTCAACCACAGCCGAAATTTCAAACGGGCAAGGAATATCACCCACACTCCTCCTCTCACCATCACTACCACTCTTCTCCCCCTCTCGCCTCATACCTCCTGTATCGAGCGAGTCTCCAAGGGATAATGTCACACCGGAGGAGTAGTATGGTTCGAACTCGCGAAATGTAACATCCATACTCACAAATAATCTCTTCTCCACAGGACTCCAGCACACATACCCCTTTTGAGTAGCTGAATACCCCACAAAGATACACTTCACAGCCCTAGGATCCAGTTTTCCCACATTTGGTCTGTTGTCCTGCACAAAACACACACAACCAAAGTTTCTCAAGGGGAGAAGATATCCTTTGTTACCTTTCAGCATCTCAATCGGAGACTTCCAATCCAATACTCGTGATGGCATCCGGTTGATCAAGTAGGCAGCTGTCAGCACCGCTTGCCCCCACAAGTACTTTGGGACTTTCATCGAAAACATCATACTCCGTGTCACCTCAAGAAGATGCCTGTTCTTTCTCTCTGCTACCCCATTCTGCTCTGGCGTGTATGTACACGACGTTTGATGCTGTATCCCCTGAGAAGACAAGTACTCCCTAAACGCCCCATTGGTGTATTCTGTTCCATTGTCAGACCTCAATACTTTCACCACAGCACCGTATTGAGTCTGAACTCCTTTGTGAAAATCTTTGAAACAAGCCAATACATCACTTTTATTTTTCATCAAATAAAGCCATGTCACACGAGAGAAACAATCAATAAAAGAGACAAAATATCTAAATCCATTAATAGCATTTGTGGGACAAGGCCCCCATACATCAGAGTGAATCAAATCAAAAGCACAAGAACTCCTATTACCAGAGCTAACATAAGAGCTTCTGGTGTGCTTCCCTAACTCACACGCATCACACACAAGTTTTTCTTTATTGGCCTTTTCAAACAAAGGCGGATACAACCTACTCAAAACAGAAAGAGAGGGATGACCCAAGCGCCTATGATGGAGCAGCAACAAGTCCTCCACACTCCTCCCAACTCCTCCAGCTCCATCCACAATAGAAGAGAGGGCCAAATCCATACCCTCCCTATCTAAGTACCATAATCCACTATGCCATGTGCCAGTCCCAAGTTGCCTGCCTGTCCCCTTCTCTTGAAAGATCACCTTGGGAATATCAAACAAAACGACACATTTTAGTTGTGAGATAATAGCACTTATAGATAAGAGATTTACAGGAAAAGAAGGAGCATGCAATACATTAGACAAAGTCAGAGTGTTGGTACATTTCACTGTACCCTTACCAACCACGGGCTGGGCCGTACCATCGGCTGTCTGAATGCTCTCTGGTACTGTTAGGGAAGTATATGAAGAAAACTCCCTAGCAGCACCAGTCACATGGCGAGATGCACCAGAATCAACTATCCAATCTGGTGATCTAGTGGTGGATATAGAGGCAAGAGCAAGAGTATCACAAGTACCTGTGGCTGAGTGAGCAAAGGAAGCAAAGTTACCCCTAGATGAAGACGAGGTGGATGCAACATCTACCACACTCTTGCCATCACCTTCTGCCTTCTGCTTCCTCGTAAGAAGTACATCCAAGAATGCCTGATCCTCCTCAGAGAAGCCCACACCAGTCACACTCCCCTCGTCATCTCCCTCTGCTACCGTCAGATGTGCCTGATAGCCTCCTCTACCACCTCTCCTACCACCTCTGCCTCGACCTCGACCTCCAAGCTGGGCACGACCACCTGAGTTCCTGTCCTTCAGTGGCTTCTTACAAGCCTGCTTCAGATGGCCTATCTCACCACAGTTATAGCACTCTCGGGTCTCACCCCTAGGTCCAGTACCTGGGTTGGAGACAGCTAGAGCTGACTTCACCCCTGGAAGCCCCCCTGCCCCAGCCTGTAGCATAATCCGGCTCTCCTCCTGGATCATCGCTGAAACGGCCTCCTCAAGCGAAGGAATCCTCGTCTGAGCCAATAGCATAGCAGCCCTCTGCTCAAACACCGGTGCCAGACCCTCAAAGAACACCATAACTCTGTCCTCCATCTCAATCTCGTAACACACAGGGTCAGTGCAACATCGTCGTCGGACCCTGAAGTGGGTCTGATCTCGCCACAGGCGGTCCAGCTCTATGGCATACTCCTGCACTGTTCTCTCCCCCTGAACCAGAGCCGATACCTCCCTCTTGATCTGGTACACCCGCAGGTTGTTCCCAGCACCCTCATAGGTCTTCTTCAACTTCTCCCAGACATCGTGTACCTTTGCTATGCCATCCACTTGGGATGCAATAGCCGGAGTCAATGAACTCAAAAGCCAGATATACACGTGCATGTGAGTCGACTTCCACTCAGCTCTCTCAGGTGCAGTCAGATCTGGCTCCACCTTCTCTCCAGTCAGGTACCCCTCCAGATCCTTCCCTTCCAGAGTGTACCTCACCCGACGTGACCAGCCCAGATAAGTGGCTGACCCATCGAGCTTCATATCGACTGGTGGCAACTCAACCTTCTGCTGCTGCTGCTTCGGTTTGCTCTCAACTACTGGAGGGCTAGTGTTAGCTGCGGCTGACAACTTGAACACTTGCATCAGAGCCACAACATCCTCGGGACTCAGCATCGACATAGCCTCGGCTAGCCGACTACCCGTGCTGCCACTCCCCTCATTCTCAGTCGACATTGATCCGACTCCAATTTACCCCTCGAGTATCGATCTAAGTCCGGATCCTTCCTTCTTACTCAAGACCCGATCTTGTACCTTCAAGATCAAGTCATTCTAACCCCGCTTCTCGGGTATCGTGGGGTAACGGCCCCCCACGCTGGCCAAATCAATCACACACAAGCAAGAAACAGTGTCGGTCTAAAAGAGAACCGATTAAATCACAAAAAATCAGAACAAACGAAGAGCAGTGCTACAGTAACCGCGCGCTACAGTGTTTCGTGCTACAGTAGCCTCGCGCTACAGTAACTTCGGACTTCAACACAGTAGCTCAACACAGCAGCTCAAGATCTGAGCCAGAGCTCTCCTGACAGAACCGCCGGACAGAGGCGGCGGAGGCGAAGCTCCAGGTGGCGGAAACGGACCCTCCTGGGCGGAGGCGGACCCTCCTGGGCGGAGGCAGAACCTCCTGGGCGGAGGCGGAGCCCTTCCTGGGCGGAGGCAGAACCTCCTGGGCGGAGGCGGAGCCCTTCCTGGGCGGAGGCGGAGCCCCTCCTGGAGGCGGCGGCGCTGGTGGTGGACTGGTCCGGCGGCAGCTCCTGTTGCACGATTTTTGATGAAGCCCTAGATCTGAAAATTAGGGCTCTGATACCAAATAGAAATATCTGGAAAAAGTATTATTTTATTCATTTGACTTCTTGGGTCTATATAGGGTGTTACATCTTACATCCGAGCTCCTATAATTCTCTCTAATGTCATTTTTACCAAATGACTCCCTAAACTATCACATATCTCAACAATATGCTATGTTGTATTTATTTCATATAAAAAACATTTTGTACAGCATACTCATTTTGTACAAAATATATAATGTTAATAAGCACCCTCGACTGCTAAGGTGCTCTTTGTACCAGCACCTGCAGTACTGTACTGGTGTATTTTTAATGGAGGACCCACACTCAGATTCTTGAGACATTATCTTTGCTGTTTCTAATTTTTATGGGAAACATCTGTCAGCTGTACTACATACTGTGTGGTCCAGCTGAACATCAAATGAATTTAACATTTCAGCCTTGTTAGCACATTTGTATTTTTCTACTTGGGGCTTTATAAGTGAATCTTTAATTGCTTGTGATAATTTGTATTGTTTTTCTAGGTATGGTGTGGTATCAACACCTGAGGTGGCAGATTGGCGTTCTATTTCAAGAAATGATACTTTTTTGGTAGCTACCTCTGATGGAGTCGTTGAAAAGTTGACAACACAAGATGCATGTGATATATTATTTCAAGAGAAAGTTAGACTGGATATGATACAAGAGGGCATCTCATCGACCAATCTGGCTGAGTTGCTATTGACTCATGCCCTTGAGAGAGGTACCATGGACAATGTTGCGGCTGTGGTTGTGCCTCTGTGGCCGGCCAGTAGATACAGGGATCACATTGAACAAGTAATGGACAATCCAGCTATTATATTACAGGCAACTCAGGGAAATGATGCCAACTATGGAAGTATATTTGAAAAGGATTACTATGACCTTATGACTGCTAGGTTTCACCGTTCATTGGTATGATGCTAAATCTCATATGTAGTAAATTGGCTCAATGAACTAATTACAGTCATATTTCTACAAAATTTGTGTTAGAGTTGAAGCAAAGATTCTGGTATTTGCAGGTTGAAGCAAAAAATAAAGGGTTGGGTTGCTTCTACTTATCTGAGAGTCTTGATGAGTACTCTGACTACATATTTCGTGACCCAGAGGATTATAACAGTGTTGTCATTCATGACTCATTTCTCAGATCTGAGCCTGCTTTTGTCAACAATAGTAGGTGTTTCTTTGTTTTTCTTCTGTTTGTAGGTTCAAAGTTCTGAGTAGGCTTGAAGTTAAAATTGTTAATCTTGTCTTTTGGGGTACTTGAGCTGAATCCAACCTTCCCCACAATTAAGATAAAAGAGAAAGAAAGAGAAAGAATGGAATTTTGGGGGACTACCCCAAAATAATAGATGTAGTACATAAAAATTATTAAAAATATTACATAAACATTTTACTATTGATTTTGTGAGGTATTACTAATGAGATGTTAATAGTCTGATTTGATATTTAATTGCTATGTTAAGGCTCATACTTCCAGAGCCCAAAGGCTGAGTGACTCTCAACCAAAATTATCTAAACCCAAACCTCACCAGGCAGAAATATATGGAAACCCAGATTTATTTTCCCTGCAACCACAAGCAATGCCTCGACAGCCTGAAAAATAAACTTATGTCAACCTGAAACCAGACATGACCTGATCCAAATTGTTTAGCTGACATGTGGCAACCTGTCCTTAAATTAATCAAAACTCTGAACTATCCTGCCTGGACCCCTCGGTTCTGATACTCTGGCATCGATGTATGATTTTCTTTTTGTTTTAATGGTTGAGATCAGATCCCCTGGAGGTATACAAGGATAATGACTTGTGCTGGTTCTTTGACCTTCAAGATGAAACAAAAGACCACTGCCGGAATCCGGAGGCATTTACAAAGTTCATTGGTCTTCTTGATTCTGTTCCAGACGCAGACACCAAATCCAATGCTTCATCAGAGTTCGATTATGATACACCTGACTTCAGGTATTACGTTGTCAGTAAAAAATAAATGAACAAAAAATTTATCCTAAAATTGCTGGGATTGATATACTGTACACCCGACCTTGTGCTTTCTTTTTCTGGTGTATTATAATTTTTTATGCTGTGTGTGGTTGTTTGCTTTCCTTGTTATAATTTTTTCAAAGTAATATTCTTCCTCAGGTACTATTTTTTTTTCTTACCTAGTTCCACCTGAGAATTCATGATTATGCATTATTTTGAAGCACATGGTACTATTTTGAAGGTTCAGGGATGGAACTGTATAAAAAGAGTAAACAACTGTATTTGTTTAATTTAAGGTATAAATTGAAGAGAAAATTCGATCGTGGGTCCTATGGTGAAGTTTGGTTAGCCTTTCATTGGAGCTGCTCACAGGATATGGAAGAGCTAAGTAACTCGTCCCAGCATTATTCGCACAGCTCAAGCAATAATATATCTGGTGGAATTTGTTTTACCAATCTCACGGATGGAGATTTATTCATACTAAAGCGCATAATGGTACGTTCTAATTTTGCTTTGATTAAAAAAAGAACATCTCTGGATTCTGAGGTTAAGAATGACGAAGAAGTTTGATTGGTTTTATATGGTTGCCAAACTTTTATATTTGAAAAGATTAGTTGGTCAGGCCAACCTAGACCTTGTGTCAGAAATGGTCGTTTAGATATAACCTATTATCTGGTTGGGATGGTCCAAACTCCGAAGTTATGGTGGCATTCCATCCCATTTCTCTCTAAGATATAACCTAGCAAACTTTTTTTTTTTTTTTACTTGGGCTATATGGGACAGAAGGGGAGTTTTTTTGTTTTTGCTTCGGACAGTTGCTATTGACTGAACAATTTTTTGTATATTAAGTTAACGATTTCAACACAATCGGTGACACACCAAGGGCCACTATTTTTTTTATAAAAAAATTACATTATGCATAGATACCTTTCGATTAATTGGCTTTTCATATATTTTCAATTATTTTAATTGAATGACATAGATTAATAAGGACTTGAAACTTTTATATGACAAAACTTTGAAGTCTATAATGGGGATGGTTGGCACATGAGTACTGACCTGGATGAACCTAACTAGCAGTTTGGAAAAATATCCCAACCGTAAGGGCCCATTCAGTCCCATAATTTTGCAAAACCATTTAAAATATACTTATGGCAATCCAGGGTTTAAAAAACCCTCAGAAACAAAAGAATAGGAAGAGTCAAAAAAGTGTTTTATCAAAGGAGAAGAAGTTCACATGTCGGGTCCCTCCTTTGTTTATTGCGCAAATGTCCTTTTTGGCTGTGAGAGAGAGCAGCAGCGCTGAAGAAGATAAAATAACACTTTCAAGGAAAATTGTATAACATTCTATGGTACCATTTTAGCCGGCAATTGTCTACTGATTAAATTTAATTATAGAAATAAAACAAAAACTCCTCCTGTGTTGTTTCTGCACAACCTGTCCCAAGCCAGAAAAAGGAGGAGGGTTGCGATAGGCGTGGAGAGCCAACGTAAAATACATCCTTTTTATAAAAATGAAACCCTCCTCCGGTTCGGTTTCAGTTCTAGCCTACCCCAACGTGTTTGGGACTAAAGGCTTTGTTGTTGTTGTTGTAAAGAAATGAAACAAAAGTTTATGTACATCAGTGTAAAAAAATACAACATACTAACAATAGAAATGGATAAGTGGTTTGTCGTTATGCATTATTAGTCATCCATTCTTCCTTGCCCCTATCTATCTTTGCTTGGGCAATGGGAGGTGTAGTTAGCATGTGAAAAATTCTCTTGTTTATTTCCTTCCAGCGGTACCATGTTGTTTCTGTGATACTTATAATAGATAAATGAGTATATCTATTGAAGCCAAGCCAAAGCCAGCAAAAATCTAATCAAACTGGTAAAAGAACTGCACTTTTCCTGCTTTTTCTTGGTTTTCTCTAGGTTGCAACAGCAAAACATGATTTTGCAAGATGTGCATTGAACAGCTCTGAATTAAATAAAACTACGATCTTGGAAAACTATTAGAGCTTTTCTTAAAACTCCAAAATCGAACAGGCTTTAAGCTGATTGATTTATTAATCAACTAGGTGCTCTAAGCCGGGCTGGTCTGGTGCAAAAAATATCAGCCCCCTTTGGTGGTTGAGAGTCGTATTTTGGCTGAAAACTAATACCTTGCTAGATAAAGTAATACTTCCAATCTCAAAAAATTTAGTTGTATTTTGGCTCTGCAACTAACCGGTTGAATAGCTACTTCTGAATTTTTGTTCACTTCAAAGTGCTACCATGGATGTCAAGATTACTTATCTTTGCAAATTTTTAAAAGCCAATTCTAACTATATATTTTAATCATTTCTGTGCTCAGGTTGAGAGAGGAAATGCAGCTTATATCAGCGGAATCCGTGAGAAGTATTTTGGCGAGCTCTTCTTAAATGCCTCCAAATCTCTTGATTGCTTGTTAGTTGATGAGCAATATTCAGGATATAATAATATCTATAATCCATCCTACAATTTTGCGGTTAACTATAGTAAAGAAGTAAATGAAGGGGAAGAAGGTCTGAAACACATAGCTCGTTTTGTGGAGTCATTTGTTTCAAAATTAAATGAAATATGGCTTGTGTTTCAGAACGAGGGGATATCTCTCTCGAAAATGGTGTATACAGCTGAGGAAATGAGGGATATCACAGGTGATGATACAAGGGAAGAGAAGGCCAAGTATGTGAAGGTGGTACGGCCATCTAAGTGGTGGTATTGGCTGAGGACCACCAGTGAAGGTCAGAAACAGATGCGAGATCTGTTATATCAGTTGGTATATATATTGTATTGTTAATTTTTTTTTTTCTTCTTTTTCTTTTCAACCGTTTCAACTCACAGTTTGTATTTAAGTATTTCTGATTTCT
The DNA here is from genome assembly GCA_964058825.1 of Carex arenaria. NCBI lineage: Eukaryota > Viridiplantae > Streptophyta > Magnoliopsida > Poales > Cyperaceae > Carex > Carex arenaria. The sequence goes on along the minus strand of CAXKVW010000001.1, from coordinate 1,189,533 downwards.
TTTTACACTTGACTAGCTAATGGCTGTCAAGGCATGTCATGACCGGAACATCACTCATAGAGACATCAAACCAGGTAATCTACAAATTGTGCTGAGTACAATGCTGTATTTTTGTTGTCTTTTTTTCTAAACTTCAAGATAAAATCTCATGACATACACTTTTTTGTTTCTCTGAAGAGAACATGATCATCTGTTTTGAAGATCTCGAGACTGGCAAGTGTTCCAGAGAAATACCAGATGAAGAAAAGAAAAAGAACTTGCATCTGTACCTTTTTGACATACTTTACTTTTCTATTATTTTCTTCTTGTATGCTATTGATTTAAAATAACATATTTGACATTTTGAGTGTTCATATATTCAGCTGCTAATGCTAGTGAATATTGTTATTTTTCATTTTGTAATAGTTGGGACTTCATTATTGAGCTAGAAAATGTCCTAATTATAACATTAGTTAAATTCTGATTTGCAAAGAATAACACAAAATTGTTGTCACTGTAAAAGTAACAGTGCTAAGTTTAATTTTACATTAGATTGTTGGAAGTTCATGTGTTTTTGTTAAAGGGCAATGTTTTGTGACTTCTTTCTTTACCTGTTTAGGCGCCTCATCGATTTTGGAAGTGCCATAGATGATTTCACCATGAAGCATCTTTATGGTAATGGACCAACCAGGTATGATCATTTTCCTACATTTAGTATTATCAAAGAATATCAACATATTTCTGTAAGAGATCATTATTTTATTGTATGATTAAACAGAGCTGAACAGACATTTGAGTACACACCTCCCGAAGCACTCCTTAACACTACCTGGTATCATGTGCCAAATGATGTGCGAATGAAGTATGTCATTTCATTCATTCATTCATAGACATATATCTTATTGTTTATTTGACTTCATGCTGCTCTTTGGTTTGTTTCAAAACAGCATCTTAACTTAATTAACTTATTATGGATGAACAGGTATGATATGTGGAGCATAGGAGTTGTGATGTTAGAGCTGATAATGGGTTCACCTCATGTATTTGAATTAAGTGACCGTACACAAGCTCTCTTAGATCAGCAGCTTGAAGGCTGGGGCGAGAGCACACGTGAATTAGCCTACAAGTGAGGCTTTCATTTAACTAAATTACACAAGCTCTCTTTTTATTTATGGTAAAATACATTATTTGAGTGCTGATAGATGGGATTGACTTTTGATGATGTTAGGCTGAGATCGTATATGGAATTATGCATTTTAATCCCTGGGCTTTCCTCACATCATCATCAGGGGAGCCACACATTTGAGCATGTGAGTGTAATCTTATCACTATTTATCTAAAACAATTTCGTGGATTTTTTTTTTTTGTTTTACAATTTACGCCCACAAAGTGACTGTTTCTCAAATAAGGACCTTCTGTTCCCATGTTTGCCATTTGTGAGCCCTAGGCACTAGCTATGGATGTTTAGTTATTTGCAAAGAAATTTGGGTCCATTAGTAACAAGCTTATGTAAAGCCCATGAATCTTGTCATATTAAACAAATTCATTATAATAATTAATAATTTCATATAAACTATGAAACAAACCATGGTAAATGATGCTTCAATTTATTAAGCAACTTACATTTATTGGTATGAAGTTATATTGAGCTATTGTTTCTATGCTACTAGCAGATGATTCAAAACCAAGTATATACTAGTTGCAAAATTGAAAAATCTTCAGAAGTGGGTCCTTTTAAAAAAGAAACAAAGATATGAACCTAGGTTCATAATCAATTTTAATGCATTGTTTTTATGTTAAATGAGCTGGTGGTGAGGACCTGGTAGCAAATATTCAGAATTGTTGGGTACCTGTAATAACATGTTGGGTTTCATTTGGAAGTACCGAGAAACAGCCCTTTATTTTGCATATGGTTACGGTGTGTACCTTTTTGACCAAACTTATGCTCTCCGCCTAAGATGATCCTTCAAACACTATAAGTGCTGCGGGGGGTGGGGTCCGGGTTACTTGTTTAACAGTATATGTGTTACTATAACTTGTAAATGGTAAAAATCCTGCACTGTTGCGAAGTCATTAAAATAAGGTTTTGAATTTTGATTAGGATGACGCCTCGCCTGCTTCTTGGAAATGCTCTGAAGAGTCGTTTTCACAACAAGTAAAGATGAGAGATCCCCTTAAACTCGGGTCAGTTATATAACTTTGTATCTTTCAATGTTTATGTGCCAATACTTTAATCTATTTGCCAAAGAAATCTTCATAACTGTTTGGTATACCAATTCTGATGACTTGCTGAAATCTTTGGCAAATCAACCAAGCTGAAATTTCTCGCTGGGACACTTGTCATCAAACCTATACCCTCCCTTGACAAATAATTTGATGATAATATTAAGACATCTGAAAATTACTCAGGTTTCCTAATATCTGGGCTTTAAGGTTGGCTCGTCAGCTGTTAGTTTGGCATCCTGTAAGCATTTATACATTTCCAGTCTTTTCCATATGGTTCTTATACCATTATTTCATAGTAGTTCCATGTGCTAACTATTGTATATTTCTTTTCAATGAAATTTTTGTAGGAGGGCCGTTTAACTGTAGATGAAGCATTAAATCACCCATACTTTAAGAGTTAATGAAGAGACCAAGAAATAGCAATTACTAACAAATAGATGTACACTTTAGGATTAATTGCTAGATAAATTGTTAGTTGCTAGTGTATAGTGCGTATTTGTTCATTCTTTTTTCAACCCCATTTTTGTAATTAAGCATTCATATGTTCTGTTTCAAAATTTGATAAAAGAAGATAGGAAATTTTCAACTTCAATTGTCTGCGTGCAATGTGTGGTTTGGCTTCTCTACTCATTTTATTTTCGCCAAAGACTGTGTAGCTTGTGTAGCTAAGATTTTCTCTTATGATTGCATGCAACACTTGGGTTGATCTGGATGCTTAACCAAACCTGTAACTACTTACGATCTTGGGCTTTAATCCTTTGAACCTTGGATTCGAGATCCGAAGTGTGGTCCGACTGAAATGTAGTTTCCTAGATTGGTCTTCTAATTAACTCAAAATTGCGATATATGGGGGAGAGCCAAAAGGCCCATTATATATTTTGGGCTCAAAGCAAAGGTACATTTACTTGTGGAATTTGAACTTGACCTTCATTTTTTTTTTTAAAAGAAAAGAAAAGGCACATGCACTATATTTCAGAAAAATGAGGTTCTTCGGCCTCGCAAGTGCTTTCAGTGGTAAGAAACAATGCATGAGGCCATATACATCACTAAATCAAAAGTTTGCGCGTGAGATAAAATTCTCAGGACCTTAACACATTTTTTTCTATTGAATTTAAACAAATTCAAAATTACACAGAAAAAAAAACAGAGAGCTTTGACTACCGTCACTAACAACCAAAACGCGTGCATCAGTAATTGCTATCTATTGTACTAGACTAACTAGCATTAGTCCTATATTTTCTGAAAGTATATCTGTATTGACAGGCAAACATGTATTAGGAAATTTCCTGTAAACTTAAGTAGTGTGAAGAGATAAAAATTCTGATCAATCTTTAGCATCTGTGACCCCACCTGGAGTTATCTGAAAAATGTAAACTCACTTTGTCAAGGAAAAACTTCCTTTTACCAGACCTTACAATAAAAAATCAGGTTAGCATGGTACCATACTTGTTATTATGTTAAGACATCAATTTTTGAGGTGTTTTTCTTTCCTTTTTCCACTTTTACAGCTGAATTGACTAGAATTTCAGTATAATCCGAAAATTTAAGAAGTTATTGATTGAAAAAAGGATATAGCTTCGCCCTCAGCAAGGTTGGGAGCATCAATGATCTTGGCCACACGTTGCTCCCCTTTGCCTTTCCTCAGCATCATCCTAACCGTTGATGCATGAGCCAGCACATGCCCACCAGCTGGCTTCTTCGGGTCAGTTATGAACATACCTCCTCCAGGATCAGCAATAACTGCTCAAAAAAAAAAAAAAAATTCATCAAGGAAAACCAACACATGGGACACATGTATTCATAAATTTCACTCTTTCTATTTCAATAAAGATGCAAGTAATGGTTTATCTCATGAAATTTATCAACTTCTTTTAAACTTTCCACCCAGAAGGTACAGACAAGTCAAAACAGTACAATTTTTTTCTAGAAGCTCTTCATTACTATGGCTTTGCTTTCTTTAGATGATTAAAATTTCTAAAGTTCAGAAGGGTGTATTCGAAATTTTAAATTGCAGTACTCAGATCCAGCTGTTACCTTGGTTTGTCATGTAAACCGCAACATTGAACTCCTCAGCAATCTTTGTGATGCGTGACAACATCTGAGCCAGCTTTTGCTGAAATATATAAAGAAAATACAGCCAATTGACCCAAAAGGTAAAGTAATCACATAATATTCTTTGCTGTTATGGAGAGCAAGAGCAAATGAGATGATGATTACCTGACGCTCTGCCAGCTCTCCTCTACCAGTGAAATCTACACGGAACAATGCAATTATCGAATCCAAAATCTGCATTTCAAAATCAAACAAAAGCATCACTAGTTTTGCAGAATTACTACTACAAACAGTACTGACATCACACCAAACCAATACTCACACACAAACTACTGAAGAGAGAAGATGGCCAAAATTAAGATTCAGACAGTAGTGAAAAGGTATGGCTCTTGTAATGTCTGGTATATAATGAAACTTAAATCCAAAATGAAAGGTAGAATACGCACCAATAGACGGAAAGGTTCTTCAGCCATCTTGGCAGCAAGGCCAAGAAGCAAGTTGTGTTGATGCTCATAGGTGTATGCTCTGGCATATATAATCTGTTTTTTTTTCTCAGGAGGAAATTGAGAAGAACAAAAAGATTTTAAAAGAATATAAAGACATTAATCTTTAAAATTTTGATATAAAAAATTCAGTTCTATATTGAAATAATTGACATAAAGACCAGAGTTCTCTATTACATCACGAGCTCCACATAAACAAAAGTCATTCTAATTTTCACTCCTTTTTCTTTTTCACCTTGATCTGCTATATGTAGTGTTCCAATTTACCTCTCGATTAACTCCCAAAAGAAGAAATAGAATTAAGTAAGATCAAATCTGGTTCTGATGTACTTACATTGTCCAGCACTGCTCCAGCATCCATACCAAATCTCTCAGCAATTGGCACAATCCGGTCAGGTCGACTTAGTTACATCATTAAGGAATGCAACAAAACCAAGATTAATTTGGAAAGATAAAATGTTATATGTATACTGCAGTGCTATGGCAAAACTCTTTTAAGAAGGATACAATGTTCCCTCAGTGTCAATGTAGGCCACCTTGCCATTGCCCCCATGCATGCTGGTTGGAAGCTAAATAAAAAAAAATCATGTCCTATTAAGTATTAATACATTGGCTTAATTTTGATATTTGAATTTAAAAAGGGTTTGAAACAGACAAACCTGAGTGGAGACACATAGAGTGTGTGCCAGTTGAGTTTTCCCTGATCTGATATAAGTACAAAACAGAATGCATTCAATGGATATGAAAAAACGAGTATTAGATTTATATTAATGAAGGCTTTACAATTTTTCGAGCAACCAGATCTATAGTTGGAAGAAAGGGCTCTGACCTAAATTCGCCATATGCCTCTGTTAGTGATGCCGTCTCAATTCCACCTTTCAAAGGCACAAGTTGGCACCATAATAGAAACAACACAAATATTTCAGTGTGTTGCAAATAGATAATACTAAAATTGAAAACAAAAACTTTGGTTTAAATAGAAGGAATTGAAGAAATTTACCTCCGAGCAACTCATCCAAGGCTTGGCTTCCAGTTGTTATCTTAACAATTTGTTTTCTCTGCAGTAAATAAAAAAAATATTTAGTAAGGTGCATCACTAGATCAACTCATAGAACACTGTGAAAAATAAAGGAGATGAATGAAAACATGAGGAAAAAAAAAACATATGGGCAGTGGAACAGATCAAGCTGACCTTCTGAAGTAGATCGCTTCCAGTGACATATCCCATACTCTGCCAAGAGCCATAACAAAAAAAGTTGATGAAAATAATCAAGCTAAAATTGAATCACACGAAATATGTTGCTATTGTAAATTAAGGTAAATAAGTTCATACCACGACTTTATCTGCTGCTTCGCAGATCTTATCAACTTTAGCTTCTGATAGACCCTTTATACCTGTCAAACTCTAAAAAAGAGAGGAAAAAAAAATGGAAACTGAGTCAAAAGTCACTAAAACAAAATATATTCAACTCCAGCATATACCTTCTTTGTATGCATCATGAGGCCATTGCAAGTGTAGATCCCTGCATCCTGAAGCTTTTTAACATCTCCAGCATTGATCCCTTGAGAGATCACTGTATAAATTATAATTACAGAGAAAAGACATATCAGATGCAAGATTTGCAAATTGCATTGTCTATAATAAGCTTACAATAAAATGAAGACTTCTACGTACACTAATCTCCAATAGCAGAAGGAAACTTATGGCAGCTTTTACATAAAAAGTAATAATCTAATTGGAACGATATGGGGATATATTCTCAAAAAGATTTAAGTTATATGACCTAGAATCTTCACATGTGCAATTCATTCAAGTGAATAGTATATTAATAGTGCCTGATCTGTTGTTGAGGTAAAATAAACAGGGTTAGACGATGAATAATATAGAACTTGATATCTGTAATGGAGATATGATCGTGTTATCATAAAGCAAAGTTAGCACTGTGAAAACTTCTGAAACCATAAGAAGAAAGTGAAATATGATAAAATTGATGATATCATTAAAAACGTAGGTTCTATCAGTAAAATGCGATCTATGCTTTAGATCCAATGGCCTGGTAAGAATAACAACAGGGAAGGCTAAAATTCTACAAATAACAAAGAATGTAGATTAATTAGGAAGAGAAGAAACTCGATCTTACATTTATCAATAGATTCGAAGGAATCTTCCTCCTCCTCCATATCATCCGGATCCACCAGCTGAAGCTGTCCCTGATCTTCATATCTGGACATAAGCAGGGAACAGAGCAAAGGTTACACTTATTTTCAAAGTTCAAAGACACATTTTTCTCAATTGAGGGAAGTGAAGGAGCTCACTGGGGTTTCACCATGACTACACGACTTTACAGATTCGTTTATAGAGACTAGAGAGCTCCTGAGATAAGAGAGAGAGAAACCAGATTTGAATTTGAGATTGAGAGGGACGGAGAGGTATATATAAAGCACCGGACGCCAGGAGATAATTTAATCGGAATTAACAGCATCCAGAGATCCGGATCTCATTAGTTGAACTTGGTGTACATACGTGTAACCCACTGACTAACGGGTCCCTGCGCGGACTACATTGTGCAATATGATACGGACAATTTTAAGTTTTTAATTTCTGCTTTCGCGGCTTCATTTTGGCGCAGAGAAGGGCCTGACAAGTGACAAATGACGACGAAACACAGACAACAGTTAGCTGTCCCCGCAATTCATTATTAAATGGAGAGGATACTCTCCACTCAATAGAATTCAGAGTAGCATCGGACCTATTTGGTTCGATGGTGTAATGACCATCCGATCTGCATTAAGATTTGTGCGAACAGCGAAATAATTAAAATATATGCATATCTGTTTTAATTTCCGTGAACACAGATCTTAATGCTAATTGTATGATGTTAGAGCTAATTGAACCAAAAATTAGGTCCGATGCCCATCGGACCTACTCCTATCTCCACTCAATAATACCTCATTTACAAAAAAAATCCCATTTTTAATTCATAATACTTGTCATCTCTTTAATTATTCGGGGTGAATTATATTGTTGTTATATGCATGGACGGATTTAATATAAATAACGAGGATCAATGTTATTTACTTTTTATTTTTCTAATGAAGTACATTTTGTGATACTTTTGTTGTTATACAGATAATTTTAAAAAGAAAATTAATAATATTTAACTTTCGTAAAAGTATTTGTATCATTCCATTGTTAATTTTTATCGACATTTGATATAAAACTAAGATATATTTTTCATTTTTTCTTATAAAAGAATGAAGGTAAATTAAACTAGTTACATAGTATCATAACTAATAAATAATGAGGATCAATTGAGCATGGGGTTCTAAAATTAGAATTCACTTTTTTAAGGTTACTCAAAATTTAAATTTTGAATCTGAATCAGTCGTTTAAAATTGGCACCAATGTTAAAGCAGCTTCATAAATTTTCAAATTGGTCCAAATTAAATTGATTCGGATTTTGATATCACAACTCAAATTTCAAGTTTTTTAAAACTTGTTGTTGTTTTAGAGAATTCACGCTCAAACAGATCAAAGTGGTTTTCTAAAAAGTTGCTCATTAAATACTTTTAGGGCATATTCGGCCTACGGATGGAAATGGAAATGGAAATGGATTTTGAAATATTTTTTAATGTGCGCGTAGGAAAAAAAAAATCTGTTGAATTGCACGCACAGTAACAGAAACCGAACAGGCCCTTAGAATAGCCAATTGTTTTAAAATTTTTGAAAGTTATTTCTTGAATTATATTTTAATATTTAGATGGCATAGTTATATTACTTTGTTCGCACTCAAATCTCCGAGAAGTGCAATTTTGGTGCATTTTTCACGTAAAACTCGGAATGCTTTTGGGGTAAAGATCTTAACAGACAAGTTTTGGCTTCATGTAGCGCACGAATCATATGCTGCGCTGTTTTAATTTTATAGTCCGTGTGCTGCATCAAGCCAAAACTAATCTGTTAAAATGTTTACCCATGCTTTTGTTTTACGTTTACATCCCTGAAATCTATTTCATATCATGACTTCTCAGAATAGCACAATTTAATTTAAAGCAAGGAGATTAACATCTGAATCAGATCAATTAGATTTTTTTTTTTTCAATCTTCAAAATTCTGTCTTAATTAAAGCAAACTGTCCCATTGAAGCTTAAGGTACAAAAATAAAAAATCATCATGGTAATGATACAGAAGTTTATCAATGATAATGATTACAATTCCAAAACAGAGAAATCATATAAAACATAATAAAACAATGAATTTTACAAAATACAGAAAAAGGCTTAGCTATATGACATCATTTTAACGAACTCGGCATAGTCGACTTGGCCATCGCCATTAACATCGGCCTCCTTTATCATCTCATCCACCTCTTCATCTGTTATGTTCTCTCCCAAATTCATCAACACACTCCTCAACTATAAAAGGATGCAACACATCATGTATATCAATTGCTAGATGATTAAATTAAATGCACATATGAGAAGTGAGAATAATTTTTTTTTTAAATCTTCGCAGAAGCTGCGAAATCGTGAGGGGAATCGAACTCTCAATCTTTGAGTAACCAACAATCATATAACTTTTCTCCTAGCCAACTGTGCTACATTCCCTTTCTCAGAAGTGAGAATAATTAAACTGCCTAAATGGCACCCCTTTTATTATCCAATCTACTATTTCCTCAGTAATGAAGAAAATTCTAAATTGATTTTGACCATCCTAATGATGATATTAGAAAACTAAATATAATGGGTTAAAAAAATTTGATAGCAAATTTTAAAATAAAGTGAGAGAAGCGAGTATTGTGATAGTTATATTTGTCAGGAAGCTTTCTTAATTAACAAACAATAACCGTATGATCAATTCAATAATGATCATCCATATTCTGGTATACTGATGACTCGATCGCCTTAGAATAACAGTATGATCAAAGCAAAAACTAAAGGCAGGATTCCAATATATGTATTTGAACCTTCATAGGGTTGCACTTGTTTCTCTTTTTTTTCTCATTTTGCTTATAGAAGGGATACACATGATTGACAGTTACAAGATGAAAAGAGTGTTATATATAGTATGCTGCTAACAATCAAAATAAGACGCCGTATTTCTGATTTTCAAAATATCAATGTTATAATATTATGATAAATTAACCTTGTCAATTGCCATTCATGAAAGATTGTGTAAATTACAAGTTTTATTTACCTCGCTAGAAGAAATGAAGCCATCGTTATCCTTGTCAAACACCCTGAATGCTTCCCTCAGCTCATCGTCTGAGTCAGTCTCCTGCAAACACAAAAATACTACAACATTACTTGTTTGGTATAGAAAAACCCCTTTATACATTTGGAATTCCTGACAAAACCTCCAAACTATTTAAAATTTGAAGGCTGTCCTGTAATTTGGGTTTTATCTATTGATTGATTTGAGATATATAACTCATTAAGAACTGGTAAATTTATACTGGTTATTTTGGAATTTATATACTGATTTGAGATATATAACTCATTAAGAACTGGGAAATTTATACTGGGAAATTTATACTGGGAAATTTATATACTGATAATTTTGTAAGTATGAACCTTGAGTTTCCTTTCCATGAGAGCTAGGAACTCGTTGAACTCAACGGTGCCATTTCCATCTGCATCTACCTCCCTTATCATTTCTTGCACATCTTCTTCAGTTGGATTCTGTCCAAGTTGTTTTATCACTGTCCTGAGTTCATGCATTGTGATGCATCCTACAAATAATTACAAAATATGTTAGTAGAAATGTTAAAGCATAATATTGCCACTTCAAAACTTATTTTTGTTGTTTCAATTTAATTTGCTTTTACCTCAACTACAATATAATATGACAAACTTCTTACATATTAGTAATTTTAAAATTTGTACAATCTGAACTGAGCATATGAAAGATAAAAGGCTTGTTTGCAACTCTGTAATTTGTTGTTAGTCCGCGCTAAGAATTCGATATTCGGCAAGATTAAGTTGCTAAAGAAGCTAAAGGAAGCCAATTAAATCTTAAGAAGACTTAATCTGTTGTTGCTGTTGTTGCTGAACGGCCTCATAGTCTATAACTCTATGGCGTCCACGATGAACTCCAGACTATGGTGTTGGTCGGACGCCATGAACTTTCATCCTAAATGCTATAGTTTCTGGCACATTTTGCTTATGATAGGAAATATTTAATATTTTTTCCTATTTTAAAATTTTGGTATTTTTATTTCTTATTAATAAAATATTCGGAAATATATATATGTTCGGATAATACAAAACGCGTCCTGGTTTTCCGGGTCGGTCAATGGAATTGTATCCAAGACTTGGACAGAGTCAACACTGGTCCAAATTCATTGTGCCTACCACTTATCAACTAAAAAGGTACTATTGTCCAAAGGAAATAAGCGTTGGGACCCATAATTTAGTTATTATTGGAAAATTGCCAATAAAGGAGAGAAGGAACCCCGACCCCGGAATGGAGTTTTTATCTGCGGAGCTGTGCGGTTCTTTTAATCTGATTCGTTCGTTTTGATCGGACGGACCAAATAAGATTATGGCACGAATCTCAAAGCAAAATTAATACTGCCCCCTCCATCATCTCAAGCACTCACCGGCTGAGATTAAATCTGGACTGTCTGATCAGCTCCGCAGGTAAAAAACTCCGCAAAGGATACTGGTCCCCCCCACCCCCCCCACCCCTCCCGGGGAGCAGCTTGGGTCCGATGCCCATCAGACTTAAACTGGGTCCGATGGTTCCATAACCGTCCGACTGATTTAAGATCTGTGCGTGTCGCTTTAATATCCGTGCACGGATCTTAAAAAAGTCGGACGGTTTTGGAACTCATCGGATCCAGTTTGAGTCCCATGGACATCAGACTCAAGCTGCTCCCCTCTCCCACATATACATCAGTTTTATTCTAATATTTATTATAAAAACTTGTAATTATTTTAGACAACTTTATCTCATAAAACTTATACCTTCGAATATTATTTATGTTAGATGTATATATATTTTTTTTTTATTTAACAAGTTTTGTGGAGCTTTATAAAGATGGGTTAAGTTTGAGGTAGTTGCAAATGGAAAATAGCAAGAGCAATTATCTCTGGTTCATGGATTTGTCATTTGTTATCTAAATTTAAAATTCATATGGACATATGGTCCAGAAAAAGTAGAAAAAACCATACACAGGGGGAAAGAAAACACAGTTCAAGCAAGTATTTGCAAAATAACCTTCTATTTTCTTTATATTGCATGTTTTGTTTATATATCATTTTTCTCTTTTATTCCTAAAGGTTATCACTATTGGCCAACTTAATTCATTCTAGTTCTCTAAACACAATGTGTTGTACATAATATCTTCTATGTAAGCTATTTTTGGAGGTATTTTTTTTTTTGTAAAATATGAAAAGAAATGAACTTAAAAAGAAAATATTAATGAATAATTAGAGAAGAAAAGGAACATACCGTCATTATCCTTGTCAAAGAGCGAGAAGGCCTCCTTGTATTCAGCGATCTGTTCTTGTGTTAGCGCTTCCATTTTAAAATTTTATTTTCAGAAAGAAAGATTTCTAGGAATTGGGGAAAGATTTGTTAGAACTTAGAAACCTTGGTGCAGGAAGGAAGGAAGGAATCAGAGAATGCAAGGTAAGGACCAAGACGGCTGTACTTTATAGACCAAGTACGTACAAGCGACTTTTGTATTTTTTATTTAATAATATTTACAATTTTGTCCCTATAAAGTTTGAAAATAGTGTTACGGAGCATAGTGACAATATACGCGTATAATTAGCAAATAATTCGCGTTTTATTTGTTATTTTACGTTTCCGAACTGAACTCCATTTAAAATGCAAAAAAAATGTATAATACGTTTTATTCGCGAATAAAACTCAAATCACGAATTATTCGGGAGAAAAACGCAATTTTTTTGGGGTTTTGTTTTGTTTTGTTTTGTTTTTGCTTCTTTGTTGTATCGAATCATTCCTGAATTATATTTCGAATCTTGAATTTTTTACCACGCCGAACCGAACCTGAACTATTCATTTCTCACTATGTTACAGAGTAGGGCTGGCAAAAACTCGTGGCTCACACAATCTCGGCTCGGAAAAACTCGTATTTTGATCACTCGATTCTGCCTCGTTATTAACAAGTTTGTGCTTGACCTAGCTCGGGTCATGCTAGCTCAACTCATTGCGAGAAGTGGATGAAGTTATTTTGATCTTTACTATTTCAATTTGTGTCCATCATAAGAGGATGAAACTCGTTACAAGGAAAAAAATAAAATTATTTGCCAACTTGTGGTCTTTATACGGCTCACAACACCAAATCGATAAAAAATATTATTCTCTACACGGCTCACAGTATAAAAGAGCTATTAATGAGTTGGCTGAGCTCGTTTAAAATTAGGCTCACTCGTGGCTCGGCTCATATGAACACGAACAAGAGCTTTGCTAACTCGACTCGTTGACAACCCTATCCATCCAGGGAGATGACTTTTTTGAAAGTGTTTTACACTGGTCAGTCACTTGCAAATTTATTCCTACACTCTGTTTTTTTTTTTTTTTTATGTATTCAAAATTTTAATTGTGTTAAATTTGAGTAATTTGCTAATTTTCATGATATATTCGCATAAAATAGAATTTAGCCTGTCTGGTAATCTGACTTTCAAACAGATATCGAGTGTAAACTCCACATGTGAAGCAAAATTTTGATTTGGTATGAAGTTAAATAAACTGTATATCTCATATAATTAGGGGTGAAAATTAAAAAAAAATGTAGAACATTTATGTATTTGCATTATATTGAACAATATCTATATCAATAGGTACAGTACAGATACATATTCAGATAATATATAATTAGTGACATTAGTAAAAAAAAATATAACACATAATTTTTTAAAATTAAATGTATAAGTTCTTATATCCCGAATTAATTGACATATGCTATTCGGTTCATGATAGTTGACAAGTATATAAAATAAGGATCCGATAAAGAAGAAAAAAATTACTAGAATAGATAAATTTTGAACATTCATATTCACATCCATTAGGGAAGCAAAAAAAATGGGCCTGTAAGATAAAAATGACTCAACTGGAGTTTTTTAAATCACTGTTATTTAGATTTTTTTTATTTTTTTTTTATTATGAAAAATAGTAATTTTCAAAAATTCATAAAAAATAGTAAAAGAATTAAAAAAATGTAAAATTTAGTCTTCAAACACATTTTAATATGGAGAACACATTGAGCACTTCAGTTCAACTATTTAAATTTTAAAATTGCAAAATATAATTGGTAGCACCAAGACCTTGGTCATATCACTTTGCTTACTCGACTTGTTTTTTTACAGTCCAGATTTGTTTGAAAAACAACGATTTTCAATAAATCTAAAAAAATAGTAAAAAAAATTTTTAAAAATGTAAAATTTGGTCTCCAAGCATATTTTAAGATGGAGATCATGTTGAGCGGTTCGGATCGATTGTTTGGACTTTAAAAACGAAGATATATGATATGAGGCATGAATGAGGTATGAGGAGCTGAGGCATTGGAACCCTCTTCATATATATAGAGAGAGAGAGAGATTGACTAATATGCTTTCAGTAGCACTTTGGCCGAAGTACTACCGAAAGCATATTGGTCAATCTCTCTTTATCTGTATATATATATCAGCACAAAAACACAATATATAGTCAGTCCTAATAGTTAGTAACACTTGCATAAATAAAAATTTATAAGAAAAATATTTGGGCGTTTTGTGCAGTTCCTTTAGTTTAATTAACAAATCCACTTGATTTTCTTCACAGTCAAGATTAACCGAAAGCTAATTACTACTAATTATCTGAATAGAAAAAAAATCAAAGATCATGCTGTCAATCTGGCACATTAGCACACGAAATCTAATTAAAATGGTCCTTTTGGAGATTTTGAGGAAGAAAAAAAAAATTAAGGATAGAAATACATATACAGCTGCACCTGGAACTGTATATATCATTTCCAATTATGTGCATTGCTTTTCAAAAATCAAAATAAAGGTTTGACAAATCTATAATTATTGGCTTGTTGATTGTGCAATGCACTACTAGTTTCATTTTGCGCGTCCATTACACCATAACGAAAGAGACCTCAATAGAAAATTACTAAAGAAATGTTCCGCTATTTTCTAAAGAAATGTTCCGCGTTCAACAAAGAAAAAGGTCGCAACTTTTGCATATAGACCCCATTGAAAAACATATTTATAATTATTAAAGACAGGTCACTTGATAAAGTGTTGACTATTTTCTGGGTGATGCATTAAAAGTTGTTAATTTTATATCAATAAAATAAAAATTCAAATCATTTGAGACAGTAAAAATGTATACTAAATTTCATCATTTTAATAGGCATCGTATATATGTCCATCGTATTGACCATCTCTATATTGTTGTATTTCAAATTTGGATTTTATTTTTTGTTATTGTTAAGTGGATTTATTGCACATAGAGAGTATTTCTTATTTAACCGTGAAGGAAAATGAATTTATGGAAATTTAATTTTTATTAATCTAACCATAACTAACGCATGGGCATATTTTAAAGAACGTAAAAATAATATATACTAAAGGTCCTCAAGGGGTACTATATAATTTGACAACCTTTGAAGGTTAATGAGCAAATTTCGTCTTAATATATTGCATGAAGAAGATTTTTTTTTTATAAATCATAATTAAAAAAAATTATGAAACCAACATGATTACTTTATTTTTTTTTTTACAAAAAACGTAAGAACTGAAATGACATTTGGTCCGAATTTTTTTTTTCCAGACCAAAATGACAATTCAGCATTTCAGTTCTTATGTTTTTTTATAAAAAAAATAATAATGTTGATTTTATAAAAGTCTTTTTTTAATTATGGTTTATAAAAAAAAAATTCCTAGAAGAACATATATATATATTTTTTAATAAAAGGCATAACAAGTGAAGTTTTATATGATGGAAACTGCCGTTTGAGCAACGATTGCATACAGGGAAAAAGAATTTTGCTTTCCGAAAGTGGTACTGGCGGCGTTGTGAAACTTCAAACCGCACTATCTTCCATCTTATCAAAAAAATCCAAAAATGTCAAAGGAATAAATTTAGCAGTAATTTAGTGTTGCGATCACACGGACAAAGATGGCTAACTAAATCCAAGGTTTGTAATTTTTGTTAGCTGGAATAGGACTGTCAAAAAAGCTTGTAGCTCGTGGCTCGCTCATGACTCATATCTGACTTGATCGGTAACAACTCGTTTGATAGTGGATCAAGCTGTCAACAAGCTGGCTCGCTAACAGCTCGGGTCAAAATTAACGAGCTGAGCTAAGGCCTAGCTCGGCTAGGCATCAATTTGTGAATTTGTATGAATTGATGTGTATTTTATACTTTCAAGCTTGGTCCAGCTCAGAAACATTGAAGATCTGTCACACTGGAAAACAGCATCTATGATAGCACACTGCTCGGAATTGTATCACAGACTCAGAAGGCAAATAACTCAGCGTGCTCCGAGGGAAACACTAATACAACCACACTGTCTAGCTAATTGGGAGAGGAGGAACAATACCTGCTATAGGGGGGCACCGAGTGTGACGTTTATGAGGGAATTAGAACTACAGTCAATAATTAATAGGGAGCTATTCAGGATCAGAACAAGAGGAATACTAATCAACGATGAATAGAGTACTGAGCAAAGGATTGCTACAAGATAGCATATAAAGGAAGACAAAAAAATTCTGGTAAAAATCTGGGCTTACAGTGACGGAACAGGCATCATTTTCCGCTTACTGGTAACCAGTGAAGGGGCTGTCAGAAGAGTTGAGAGAAACTTACAATTAGATCCTCCAACTTCTCAATTTTTGTAAACTGGAAGGGGTGGGTAGGCCAAGAGAAGACAGCTCCAATTAAACTTGATATAATGTTAGTAGCTGCAATAAGTCTGTCAGAAGGCTTTGCTGTAGCTAATTTTACTCTTTCAGTAGGTACCGATCTTTACTGGTATTTGTCTGTACTGTCCTGTTGTTAGTTTTTATTTCAGTCTTTTACTGTTTCTTAGGTAAATTGTATGAGGCCTTTCTGTAACACTCTTTCAAGTAATGAAATTCAAGTCCACGGCCCTTTCCTCAAAAAAAATAAAAAAAAATTAGGGGAAAAACAAGCACTGAATGCGCCTAGGCAGTAAAGGATGAAATAAAATATAAATAATGCAGTACTAGCATTAATCAAAAGACAGTTATGGAGCTCGCACTAGAAATGCCACAAAAAAAAAAAAAAAAAAAATGGAACCCATAACAAACATGATCATGGGAAGAAGCACAACAGCTCTACCAACCTCTACAACTGCCTCTTCACCGCCCTCAGCTGCACTGAGTTCTCATAACAATTTTGAAACCCATAATGCGGATAGCCCTCATACCAGGTATCCTCTCTGACATGCGTGTCCCAGTGCTCTCCAGCACTGCTCTTCCCATATTTATGCACCCAGCCAGTGCCGTCATGCCCCTCGCCCCAGGTACGGTTCCACTTATGACCATCTTGCCCCTCCCACCAGGTCTCACCTTGTTTCATCCCTAAGCCAATTGAGTTGAAACGTTCGTCCCATTTGTCACCCCACTTGGACCAACCACTGTCTGGGTCATTCCTCTCGGCCCACTTGTCAGTGTACTTTGTCGCCCCACCTTGGCCATCATAGCTCTCTCCCCACCTGTAAACAACATAATAGTCCCATCATTTGTATTTGGCCATATCTTTTTTCGCAATATGAACTTTTAACCTCACCACCAAATTCTAGAATTTGACTTGGCTCATCCAAAAAAGGCTTGTATGAAAGGCTTGCCTAATTCAATCTACTCGACCAAAGAAACCTACCTAGAGGAGAAAGAGTGAGAGGTACCTTTCGTGCCAAACATGTGCATGGCCAGCATCTAATGGAGTAGAGGGGTCAATAGAGCACCACTTGTGGGCCCACTTGTCAGCCTTGCCAGATACATCATAGTGCTCCCACCATTTCTCTTGCCATTCCTCTTCCTTCCCATTCTTCGCCCATTTGTCTGCGGTCTTCTCCATGTGTGTTAGCCCAGTTACTATATCCTAATTAAATTCGTAAGTTAAAATAAATTATAAAATACAACATAGATAAAATCTTTCAATCTTATTTCCTGGTGTTTATACATGTATTGTACTGAAAAAAAGTATTGTAGTGCCATAATTAATTAACAGACCATACATATGAAATACACAAACCTGCCACATACACTCCTTCCAGAATTCCCGCCAGACATTTCCTCTAGCATCCCGGCCTGACTTTTCTGACCCAAGCTCCTTATAGTCGTACCTGTCGGATGCCTCCCAGTACTTCTCCTCCCACTCGACAGTCCCGTCAGAGGTGACCCCACGTGTCAGGGTCCACTTGACCACCACCCCATTTGACCTCTCCTCAATCCCCGTCTCCCTCCACCACTTTGACTCATCAAGTCCAATCCCCTCCTGAGCAAACTCCCCACTGGAACGGTCCAATGCGGAAGCAACCTCTGCTGCATGATTTGAGAAGCGTGTATCAAGTTCAAGGTACGACTGAAGAGGAGGAAGAGATGTGGTTGTCTCAAATGGGATTGGGAGGAATGTGTCAGGAGGGGACTCCTTTTCGAGTAGTAGGTATGCAGGTTGTGGATGTGGATAGGTACCTGATTCCTTAATGGGTTTCAGAGCAGGGGTTTCTTCTGTTGATTTCAGATTTGTTGTGTTTTCCTCCTGAGTTGGTGGATCCCATGACCAGAAATTTGGGCCGGGGGTTTCCTTCAATCCTAAATGATGACAGAAAAAAAAATTAGTGATTAATCTAGTATAACAAAATAATGCTATTGAAAATGTTTAAATTTCAGCAGTTGGATGCACAGGTACCGCCTGACTACGATTGGGTTCCATTTAGAGCCTACCCCAACTTGTTTGGGATAAAGGCTTGGTTGTTGTTGATGCACAGGTACCGCCTGAACTGTTAGGACAATTCGGTTTGTACCGTCATGTCCAATTAGGTGCATGCTTTAAGCAAGCCAGAGTTTTTTTTTTTTTTTTTCTGTTGGTGACAAGTCTTTGAAATGAGGGAATCAATGGTGGAAAATTATGAAATACTTGGTGGTCAAATTTGGTAAATGCAACCAAGTATCACTTCTGAAAGAATATGTTCAGTTAGAACCCCCCCATTCAATCTAAGTGGTGGGTTTTGTGTACCTCCATGTCCACACCCAATTGTTCACAGGTTAGGTGAAAAGTACATATAGAAGCTGAGTTTTCGAGTAAACTGTACCTGCTATTAGCACTGCAGCAGAAAACCAACATGTACCAGTCATGAGTTTCTTGCCCCTTTTATATTTTTGCTTCTTTGTTTGCTTTTCTTTTTCTAACTCATGGAAGACTTTTTAACCAAATTATACATGTACTCTGCATGTTCAACTATACATGGTTTCAAATTAAGATAGCGTGTGTCCTACCTTCCACAATTATTTCAGCAGGAGAACCAGAGCTGTCTGTGTTTTCAAATGCAGGATCCAATGCTGCTGGTTTCTTGGTTGGTGAAACTTCAACTGCAGATAGCAAAATATCATTCAAAAATAAAAATACCAATATAGGATGGAAATTTGCTGACTGATAACCAGTCAGGCCCAATAGAGGATTGCATTGATTCAAAATCTTTAGGTACATATTTCATACTTACTTGAGTGTCCATTCCAAACTTCATTTAACCATAAACCTTAATCCTAGTTACAAAAATAAAGTAGGAAATCTAGAAATTGATTGGTATATTAAACCTTGTACCAATTATACAAAGAAGAGCAAAGAAAAAGGACCGACTCATTTGGTTGGTTCTCCATCTCTTTTAGCTACATTCTATGTTGCTAGAGTATAATGCTGATAAAAATTGTACATCTTCTTGCCAGCCAATTCATGGATATACACTCACAAAATAGTCTGATGACATACATGCCTCAATTCATGAGTAAATATAGTTTTGGAATATCTAGGATGTGAAATTGCATGAAATCAGCTGAACTAATTCACCAAAAACACCAAGGTCTGATTATAATCTACAATCTACCCAGTATATCTTTCCCCTTTAATCGTCAAAGCTAGCTTTCGCTTCATAATTTCATTCAAAGTTTATCACCAAACCTGACAATAAACATGAAACCAAAATGAAATAACAAACTACCAAAAATTTGACTTTTATACCTTTACAGTAATCCAATCTAAGGCCAATAAACCTCGATAAATCCCTAATTATAGAAACAAACAAAAAAGACAAGAAAAATTGAGGTAATGAAATCGGTGGTATTTCAGCAGTAGCATTTGTACCACATAAGGGTAAGACATCTCTATCTACCTCAGATATTCTTTAAGGTTTAGTAATCTGATGAACAAATAAACACTTATTTAACAAAAATGTTTACAAAAAATACCCTTCTCCTGTGCCACAGAGGCAGCAACTCCTCCATTCTGCTCCTGAGCATCCGAGCCATCCAATCTTGTGGCTCTAACGAACTGCTCGGGCCTGGTCTCACTGATCAACGCACGAGCGGCCGCAATAGCGGCAGCCGCACGGTCAATGAGCTGCCGCCTCTGGATACGGTCACGCTCCTCCCTAGGAACATCCTGAAGCCGATTGAACTTCTCCGTCTTCCGATCTAACGGCTCGCCTTCATCGATGTCAGCACTCTGATCGTTAACCACCCCCACCTGAAGGAGCTTGAATCGCCGCTCCTCGCGGCCAATGGCATTCTTCCACGTTTGGAGATATATTTTACCTCTTCTCCTAGTAGAAGAAGGAACATTGCTATGAGGCGGAGCGTACAGGAGGAAACGCAGGTTAGAGATAGGAGAGACGAAGATGCTAACTTGCGCCGGTAACATTTGGGACGAAGAGTAGAAACAGGAAAGTTCGAGAAGCAGTGAGTGCGAGTACGGTTTCAGATTGAACGAGGTAGTAGTAGTAGTACTAGACAAGGTTTTTGTCTGTTCATTCTATTTTTTGCCTTTTTCTCTTGTTGTCTTTTTTTAGAGAAAGCATTACGATGTGAGAATGGACTCGCACTAAGGAGAGCGTGACGCCGGAGGAATTCCGGAGACGGTGATGAGATGTCACAGATGAGTAAAGTGGAGCTGACGTGGCAGAAAGATGGAAGGTTACTGGGAGAGCAGTTTGGGTCCGATGGGATCGGACCCAAACTGAGTTCGATGGGCTCCATAACCGTACGATTCAATTTAAGATCCGTGCCCTTCGCTTAAGTATCCGTGCGCATTTGCTTTAATATCTGTGCGCATGGATCTTAAAGTAGGTCGGACGGTTATGGAGCCCATCAGACTCAAATTTGAGTCCGATGGGCATCGGACCCAAACACGAGAACGGAGTGGATCCGATGCTCTGTGACCGTCAGATTTATCTTAAGTCTGTGTGGGCGAAAATTGAAGCATGCACACGACATTTAAAGCATTATACACGACTCTTAAAGCATATTTAACGGTGATGGGCATCGTACCTACTCTTAAGTCGACTGACACGTGTATTGTATGTTTTCCCGTTCTGACCGACAAATCAGTGGCCCGTAACTATCAGCCGTTGATTTATTTTCCTTTCGTTTTCTCTGGACTCCACTCTCCAGGGCCCACGCCGTTCAAATTATAATTACTTTGGGCCCATCGGACCTAATATTTTGGACTTGATCTCCAAATTTGAGTGGATGTGTCCAAAATCTGGACCATTCAAATCCTCGATGCACTAGTCTCAAAGCATATAAATATTGGCTTCAAATAGAAACGTTAAATCACTCAAAGCATGAGATATCTCAGAGGTACGATTTTTTTTTTTTATTTAGAAATTAGAACTCATTTCTTAACCAAAGCAGCATACCCGGAAAAAAAGTATCAAAAATAGCCTCCACCGGTTTTGGAAACCGGTGTGGAATTAAAGGTTTCTTCTGCATCGGACTCGGAAACCGGTGGAGACGTTTTTTAACCCGGTTTACCCATTTCCCCACCAGGCAGCGCACCCGCCACAGAAAATCTCAAAAAAACACTGCACCGGATTGGCAATCCGGTGCAGGCTTGATTTCTAAATTTGAACCCCGTCTGTCTCCTTTCCTCCCCACCCTCTACCTTTCTTCCTTTCTTCCTTTCCTTCCAAACTCCTCTCATTTTTTTTTTTCCTTTTATCATCTCCAAATACTTCACTATTTTTTCATTTAATTGTTTCAAAATTCTTGGATCGTCCAAGAGAGGTAGAAACTTCTTCGATCTACGATTTTAACAAGGTAAAAATCAGTTTTTTTTTATAATTTTTAATTTTGGCCGAATTAAATTGAATAATTTATTTAATTGAGTGTGTTTAGTATATTTAATGTTTTTTGTGTAATTTAGTGTTGAATTAGCAATTGGTCTCAATGTAGTGTATATGTAGTATTAATTTGTGTAATTTAGTGTAATTTGTGACATTTAGTATAATTAGTGTTATTTGTGTTATGTAGTATAATTTAGTATTAGTTTGTGTAATTTAGTATAATTTAGTATAATTTGTGTAATTTAGTGTAATTTGTGTAATTTAGTATAATTTAGTATAATTTAGTATAATTTAGTGTAATTTGTGTAATTTAGTATAATTTAGTGTAATTTAGTGTAATTTGTGTAATTTAGTATAATTTAGTGTAATTGTGTAATTTAGTATAATTTAGTGTAATTTGTGACATTTAGTATAATTAGTGTTATTTGTGTTATGTAGTATAATTTAGTATTAGTTTGTGTAATTTAGTATAATTTAGTATAATTTGTGTAATTTAGTGTAATTTGTGTAGTTTAGTATAATTTAGTATAATTTATTGTAATTTGTGTAATTTAGTATAATTTAGTGTAATTGTGTAATTTAGTATAATTTAGTGTAATTTGTGTAATATACTTGTAATTTAGTGTAATTTGTGTAATTTAGTAGAATTTAATGTAATTTGTGTAATTTGGTATAATTTGTGTAATTTAGTATAATTTAGTACAATTTAGTATAATTTGTGTAATTTGTGCTATGTTGTATAATTTAGTATAATTTGTGATAAATTTTCTAACAGGGTGAATGGATAATCCGGATTATCCAGAATTGTTAAAATTACCACCACAGTACCACAGAGCATGGAGAGTTCGTGATACGGTAATTTTTGTTAAATTTATTAATTATTTGTTTGAAATAAACATTATATGAAGTATTTGAAGGGGTTATAATGATTTAATTATTTTTGGCAGCCTAATGTAAAAGCACTCCAGATAAATAGGCATCGTCCTACTATTGCTTACAACAGTCGAATGGACAATGCTCTGAAGAACTTAGGATTGTACCAAATTGCTCGTCTTAATGATTGCAAAATTGACCCGTGTTTGATTACTGCTCTGGTTGAGAGGTGGAGGCCGGAGACCAATACATTTCATCTACCAGTAGGTGAAATGACAGTTACATTGGAAGATGTTGCATGTTTATGGGGCTTATCGATTCAGGGTAATTAACTATTTAAAATTGTTTATCGGTTATTTTAATTAATTATTTTAAGAAATGAATTGTTGATTGTATAATTCTTTTAATTTGCAGGCGACCCAATTACTGGCACTAGCGATACTGATTGGAACCCATACTTAGAGGATGATCTAGGAGCTGATCCTGCGGATTTTTACAATAACCTAGATGAGTCAATGCCATATAAATATAGGTGGTATCATCCTAACACTCCTGAAGAGGTGTTGCGAGTCTCTGCTTATTCTATTAGACTGAGATGGTTACGAACCAAATTTGCGGCTCAATTAGGAGATGAAGCCGATAATGAGAGAGTTGCATAGTACACCCGAGGATTTTGTATGGATTTATTCGAGTCGGTTATGTTTCCAGATTCGAGTGCAGACGGAGTCCCTGCGATGTCTTGCAATTCCTGACCGATCTGGATACTCCACGGTCATACAATTGGGGAGGTGCTGTACTTGCACATCTTTATCGAGAGTTGTCACGTGCTTGCCTCGCTGGGGTGGAAACAATAGCGGGGCCGATGTTGCTGTTACAAATTTGGTCATGGACTCGATTTACTGTTGGTCGACCTATGCCCCGGTTAGAGCCACCTTCCTTCGGCGGTGACGACGAGGATACGAGGAATCCATTCGGTGTGAAGTGGACCACTTTCCATGTGTGGACAGCAAACCCTCACTTAGGTAAAAATAATAATTGTGGTTTATAATGCGAGCACAGTAAAAATAATAATTGTGGTTTATAATGCGAGCAAACCCTCACGGTCATAGGCATTCTCGTGTGGTAAGTACTTTATTTTTTTAAAATTGAACTATATTTTTTTCAATATTCATGTGCAATATGTTTTACTTTAATTGTATTATGCAGATTGCTCGAGAGATACAGTTTACGACGCAAGCAATAAGCATGGTGAGAACCCCGGGACAAATAGCATATGGCAAGCTTATGCTCGAGCATTCTCGTAATGTTATGGAAGATATTGATCAGAGCCACGTATTTCGGGGTATACTCGAAAGTGCTGGGATAGACTCAGACTTGGACCAAATTGATTTGAGTGATGATTACCCTGATCAGTGTTATCATCGCCCTCCAGGTGCGCAGCCTCCCCCAGAGTGGGACAACTTCATGAGAGGCACAGAATCGGGATCCATATCTCAGTTCATGCTCGATGAACTAACAGGAGGCATTAGTATGATGGGACCATCCACTTTATATCCGGGTCCATCCACATCAAATCCACCTCGGGAGCCTCGTATAAGGACACAAACTATCCGGTTCACTCCCGGGACAGACGCCCTTGGACCTCGAAGACTCAGACGGCGTCGTTAGCATGTTTCGACTAAGTAAGTGCCAACTTATAATTTTTTACTAGAAACAAAAATGATGCATGTCTGACGAATTCTTACAAACTTTCTTTATTTTTTTTAGCGTTCAATGCTTTGAAGAATTTCTATGCATGGAGATGAGATTTCAGTTTGAGAATTTCTGAATTTGATAAGATGGACTTGTTGTATTATTATTTGCATGTTATATTAAGATTGGACCTGTTATATTATTTACGAGGAACTTTTTTTTTCATAATAGTTTCACATTGATAGCAATTGGCAACTTTTTTTTTCATAATGTCATCATGAATAATAATACATAATTCATAAATAATTAAAATGTCATTCGAAATAACAATACAATAAAAGTGTCGTTGGAAATATTAAGAATACAATAAAAGTGTCTTGGAAATATTAAGAATACAATAAAAAGTGTCATCATAACAATACAATAAGATACATTAAGAGTTATCAAGAGCGTCGAGTTGATGAAGTCGATGCACCTAACACAAAATGAAAACAATTTAGTTCAATTTAAAAT
The DNA here is from genome assembly GCA_964058825.1 of Carex arenaria. Classification (NCBI taxonomy): domain Eukaryota; kingdom Viridiplantae; phylum Streptophyta; class Magnoliopsida; order Poales; family Cyperaceae; genus Carex; species Carex arenaria. The sequence continues at coordinate 1,164,377 of CAXKVW010000001.1, read as the reverse complement.
AGATGTCATGCACATTGTTTGTCTATTGAATTTTTAAATTTTTATACCTGAACGTCTAGCTCTAGAAGTCTGTTGCCGAATCCGGGTAGGGGCCTCCATTTTGTCCATTGGCATGCACATTCGTTTGTGTTGTCTCCTACCCTTATTTATTTTGTTTGGATCTGGCCTTATAATAGGCCCATGATACAATGGCCAGTTCCGTGCATTTCCAAATCCCTTGAATTCTCCAGACCAAGTGTTTATATAATTTTGTAAGCTAAAATATGGACTTACATAGTCGTTTTGATTTAAATTCCTGAAGAAGCAAACTGCAAGAACATGGTTACATGGGATGCCTGTTAATTGAGGTCTCTGACACACGCATGTAGGCATTCCTTCTGGAGGAAAGGTAACACTATACTTCATTTCGCCTCGAACACCCTACAATTTAAAAAAAATCAGATTTGTTGCATTAATTTGAATTTAAAAAAATAGTACATATATATGGCACTTAGGAATTGTTGACTTACCGTCTGAAGAAGTCCATCTTTATCGACAACCTCATAGTTGTTGTGGCCAGCATACATCGGTCTGACTTCGTGCTTTCTTGCTTTTTCCCTACGACGATGTAAAAGCAGTGTAATGTTCAAGGAAAAATCCAATCCTGTAGCCTCCCACCCAAACGCGGCCTCCCGTCTATCTACAAACCAATCGACGCACTTGTAAAATGTTTTCTCAACAAGTGCACACACAGGTAGTTGTCTGGCCATCTTGAAGACACTGTTTAGTACCTCAGAGCCATTAGATGTCATTATACCCCATCGATTAAGGACTCCATCATGCACTTGTGTCCACTTATGCAGAGCCTTTGGCTCTACATCATTGTTGCGATTTCGTTTACCAATTTTCATGATATATTCGTGTGCTTTGGTATCTCTTTGCTTAATTATATCCATCCCCTCTTCAAATCTCCAAAAAAAAAAATTTGCAACATATTTCTGATGAGTCTTTTGTATATAGGGTTTCGGCTATATTTTGTACTCAATTTTCTTTTAAATTTATAAACCTAATACTCAAAGATTGGTCGATTGCAAGCGCACAACCTATCAATATAGTATAAAAGGTATCGATCCAAGGGATAAGGGGAGACTTCAATTTTTGCTCTAAAGAATAATTTCAGAATTTTGGTTTGTTTCAAAATTCGTTTTAATGTTTATTTACTAATAATCCTAAGGTTGGCGGGTTCAATACCCAAAGAGTTGAAGGTTTAAACAATAAAAACTAAGAAAGAGTAAAGCTAAGTTAGGGTTTAACAAAGATTGGAGAATCTAGGGGCTTTCGGTCTACAATCCCTTGTTTAATCCTATTTATTTGGTTTGTTTAAATTCATGTTTGATATGACGGGGTTTCTAACCTAATATGTTAAAAATGGTCACTTCCGTGAATTAATAACGTGCCTAAATAATTCTATTTATCTAGACCATGAAGTTCTTTGCTAGTCTATCGTCTCCTTAGATATTGGTACTTAATGGTTTAGCTGGCCAAAGCAACTCATACCAATTTCTAAGTTGATTCAAAATGTCCCGACTTAGGGTTTTGGTTTTACCGGTTGGGTCTCAACCTAAATCCTAACCTTAATTCCTGTAGTTCCGGCTTAGATTAAAAGATTTGTATACTCTTAACCTAAATCCTAATGACTTTGTGACATAATTGATACTATCCTATATGATCCATTCTACCTTAAAGTCTAAAAGACCTAAAGCGGGATAACTACAATTCAAGTATAAATTATGAGATCAACAAAGAATAAATCACAGAAATTAACAATCAAATCAAACAATCATCATAAAAACAAAGGACCAAATAGAATAGAATCAAACAAGTTCATGCATTAGACCTACACCCCTAGAGAGGAAGTTAGCCTCTCATGGAGATGCAAAACTTACAAGAGAAATTCATTACAAATCGGCTAAAACAAAGAGAAATTGGAAAAGAAATGATTACAACCCTTACTCCTACGAAGATCTCTTGCCTTGCTTCCTTGCTCTGAAAATTCTGCTCCTCTTCTCCTTGTCTAAGCTCTTAATCTCACTTTTTGCCCTAAGTAGATGTGGAATATGGAATTGAATTGGTAGATGGTGAAATTCATCCCTTGTTGAGCAGAATTTTCCTTCTTTTATAGCCTAGAATACACCCTAGAAACGTGGGGAGCAGTGTCCCACACGTTCTCCACAATTAGAACCACTAACTTGGCCAACCGGGCATGATCTGGCTTTCTAAAAATAGCGAAACTGCATTTTTGAGTCTGACTGCGGCCCGCACTGCGGTCAATGCGGGTCGCACTGGGGGTTACTTTCCTTTTTTAACTTCCTGCGCCTTCGGAGTGCGGCCCGCACTGGGTTCACTGCGGGTCGCATTCTTCCTTTTTCTGTTATTTCTCCTATTTCTGGATTTCCCTGAAATTTTGGCTAAGTTCTTAGTGCGGCCCGCACTGGGAGTAAGTGCGGGTCGCATTCCCCTCAGTCTGGCATCTGGTTGAGCATAACATAAAGTACGGACCGCATTATCCCTGAGTGCGGGTCGTATTCTTCCTTCTTGTTGAGTGCGGCCCGCACTGACCGCAGTGCGGGTCGCATTGGATTTGTTTCTTCAGAAATTCTTCTAAGTTCATAGTGCGGCCCGCACTGACCTCCAGTGCGGGTCGCATTCCCCTCAGTTTGCTCCTCCTCCAGCACTGAACTCCCAAATTCTGACTAAGTGCTGAGTGCGGCCCGCACTGACCACAGTGCGGGTCGCATTGAGGGTTTTTTCGCCGTTTTCTGCATTTTAAAGCAAGGAAATGTAATATTTTGATTCGGGATGCAATCTAAGTCTTTTATATACCAAAATACAAGATATTTAGAGCATTTTCATTGTGAAACTAAGATCGAATCATATCGAAATGTATATATATTTCACGCTTATCAAAATCCCCCAAGCTTGAACTTTGCTTGTCCTCAAGCAAAATCTAAACTTGGTTCAATATTCGATCTTTTAAATTAACTCTATATCAAGTATATTTCTCAAATTTGAAAAATTTGCATGATCTTGTCAAAATCTAAAAACCTAAATGCAAAAGTTTACAAAATTTTAGTTCAACCCTTTGAACAATTACGATTCACCCCACAATTCGCTTACTCTAACTTTCATTTCCTTAAAGGTTTAGAATTCTCAAAATTTTGGTAATCTAAATTTACTATGAAAAATTGCATTCTTATTTGCAGAAATTCTTTAAAAAAATCCCCCAAGCTTGAACCTTGCTTGGGTTAGAAAAATCATGGACCCCGTGTGTTGATATTTGCAAAATTTCATTTTTTCTTTTGTTGCTTTTATTTGATGACACTATAATTCTTTATCCTTAGGACAAAACCGGCTAGCTATAGGTAGTTAACCATACCCAACCGTTTTAATTCAAAAGTGCATTTGCATGCTCATGGTTCAACCCTTCCATGACACGAACTCACATGTTTAGTGCAAACCCGGTCACTTATCGGGCAAACTAGCGGAGCAAAAGTGTCTATGTCTCATTGCTATAAGTACGTCATGTCGCCGTAACATAAGCAAGCGGAGTAAAAAATTTTGAACAATTTTTCAACATTTTTGCAAAAATATCATGAATACACACATCCTTAGGTATTAATTCATACCCTCGAATATCCAGATTTTATAAATTCATTTTCCGCATACAAGTCGCTTTTTTTTTCAAAGAAATAAATTTAAATACCTAAATTTGCATTTTCTAAAACCTTTATTTCCACAAAGTTTTTCACTAAATTATGTGGTTATTTCAAATTATTCCAAGGGTCTTACCAAAAAGACATTAAAATTCGCATAAAAATCTTTAATTTTCGACAATCACTCAAATTTATCAAAAATTTTAGCCAATTTGAACACAAAAATAAACATGAATTATACTTTATGCATTTTCAAACATTTAAGTTCAATTATGCAAGACTCTATTTTTCATAACTTGATAAACATCTTGACAAGTTTATAATTTCAATCATTTAAGTTCAAAATTACGAACCCTATTCATGGTCAAGTAAAAATCCAAGTTATAAAATCCTAAATTTAAGCAAATTAAAAGTTCTTAGTTCCTAGATAAATTTCTACCCCCCCCCCCCCCCCAGCTTAAATTAAGCATTGTCCCTAATGCTGAAATTTAAAACTAAGAGAAAAATAGAAAGAAAATAAAAGTAAAAATAACAGGAAATAAAATAAATAAAAGTAGAGATAGTCAAGTTCCCCATTTCTTAAAATTGACACGGAGGTAGTGCATCAATCGTCCGCATCCATATCCTCGGGATGATCGACATTCTCCTCCTCCTCGCCCTCACCGGCTTGTTCTCCTTCTTCTTCTTCACCTTGCACCTCTTGCGGTCCCTCGGCGGCTCTTGCGGCATCTTCCGCGGCCTTCCTTGCCCTCTCCTCTCGCTCCCGCCTTATTCCGGCACGCCTAACATGCGGTGGTGTGGGCGGCTCATCTTCTTCCTCGGGAAAGGTGTGATGATACACCTTCTTGGCATAGTATTCGGCGCGATGAGCATCTGTTTCCACCAAGTTGATACGCTGATGAAATTCTGTTTTGATGGACGCCACTTGTCGATCAAAGTGTGCCACTTGGTGCATCATTTGTTGATCAAAGTGGAGTTGCATGTTATTCATCCTTTCAAAAATGGCATTTTGCATGGTTTGCATGCTGTCAAGGACTTGTTGAAACTGAGGCGGTGCATCGGCTGCAGCTTGAGGGGCAACGGGTGGTGGTGGAGCTACCACTTGCGGAACCACCGGAATGTCCACTATCTTCCATGTCGCCTCATCTAATGGATTGATGTCCGTCTCGAGAGGTAGGCGGTGACGGATTGTGCCTGTGCCGACATTCATCCAAAACTCATCATGAGGGTCTCGGATGATTAATTGAGAGCGCACCAAGGTCTCCAAATCAACCTTTGTTTTCCCCGTTACTATGTCGGTTGGATCGGGCAGTGGAATGTTGCGTGCCATTACAATCTTTGTGATTATACCACCGATCCGGATCCTACCATTGCTTGTGTGGCTCTTAGCTTGATTGTCGAGGTGCTTGCAGAGGTTGTAGCCAAGGTGGGGCATGTAGTCCATGTCCCCGTTATTCCGCCTCAACATGCAGCAAAGGTAGAACAACTCCTTGTGGTTGACGACTGAAGCGGTCTCACCTCGAGCCCAAATTGTGTGGCTAAGCACCCTCTGAATGTAGCGGAGAGTCGGATGATTGATGGTCTTGGTCCTTTGATCTCCGATAACACCTGTATCGCAGGTTTTGGTGCGAAACTGAGAGATGGTCATATCATGGAAGAAGTCGGTGATTTGACGCATGTGCTCAATGTTATCCATCGGGAAATTGAGAAGTTCCATTAGGGTGGAGGGTGTGATCTCATGATGATACCCTCCAAGGTTGAAAGTCATCACTCGCGAACTCCTATCAAACACGAGTGAGGAGAGAAACTCGATGGTGAAGCTGCGGTAGGTTTTGCACTCTTCTCGGAGAAAATCCCAAAGGCCAAGCCTACTAGTCAATAGCTCGACCGAGTCTCGGATGCCCAGCTCTTCTATGGCTTCCTCACAAATCCAACGGGAGGGCTCTATGATCTTCTCGGTCTCGAGAAAAAACTTCCTAGCCTCTTGGTCCTCGTTTAAAGGAACGGCTTCCGGATAAGGGAGTGGTTCTACATGACTGGTGCTTGCCTTGTCGAACTTTCGCTTCTTTTGAACCTTCCTAACTGCATTCCTACCTCCAACCATTTTTCTGTTAAACAAAAATACTGAAAATATGAGTTTTGGTCAAAAATTTTGTCAATGCGGCCCGTACCTGCACTAGTGCGGGTCGCACTCTGTTGAAAACAGTAAGTTACAGAAAAATTTTCTACGAATGCGGCCCGTACTGGCTCTGGTGCGGGTCGCATTGAGGTTCTCAGTTCAAAGTTGGGCCAAGCAGACAGGAATGCGCCTCGCACTGGTACTGGTGCGGGTCGCATTGAGTACTTGGTTTATTGTTGGTATGAGAACAGTGAATGCGGGTCGCATTTAGTACTGGTGCGGCCCGCATCATGGGAATTTTTTTACAGATGGTTAGAACAAACCCTAATGCGGCTCGCACTGGTCGTAGTGCGGCCCGCACTTAGTGAATTTTTTTCAATTTAACCCAATTTTTCATTTGAATCCCAGAAATTTTCAATTCAGTCCAAATTTCTTTGGGTACGACCCGCACTTGCACCGGTGCGGTCCGCATTCTAGAGTTGGTTGGTCTCAGTTTGAAAAACCTAAGTGCGGCGCGCACTGGTCGTAGTGCGGCCCGCACTCCATGGCCAAAACTCGGATTTTGTATTTTTGGTCGATTTTACCCGATTTTTGTCTCAAATCTCAGATCTAATTATCTAGAAATGTAAATATAGAGTAGGAGAGACCAAACCTTGTTGAAGATCGCTAAAACTTCGAAGAAAACTTGAAAAACTCGGATTTGGTGAGTATTGCTTGAGAATAAAGTAGAGAAAAGAGAGAAGAAGAGGGAAAAGAGAGAAAAGAAGAGAAGAAGAGAGAAGATTTCGGTTGTGGGTGTGAGAAGAGGGAGAGAGAGAGAAAAACTGAAGAGGAAAGTAGAGAGAGAGATTTAAGGGAAGAGATAGAGAAGGGAGCGGTTTTAAGAGAGAAAAACGGGATTTTTCGGTTAGGAGTCGAAAGGGCGCGAAGGAAACGGCGGATTTGAAGAGAAAGGTCTTAGTGCGGCCCGTACTACGGTCACTGCGGCCCGCATTCCGACAAAATTTCTTTTGTTTTATTATTATTTTTTTTTATTTACAAAAACAAAGTTCAAAACCCTGGTGCGGGCCGCACTGAGTTTGGTGCGGGTCGCACTGCGCTCAGCTTGTCCCAAAAAATTTCAGAAAATTTCCCATCTCCTGAGTGCGGTCTCCTTTGGTCGCAGTGCGGCCCGCACTCAGGTAAAAATTTCAAATTTAAATTCAGAAAAATTCTGTTTAAGTAGGGAATTGAAATTTTGAAAAAGTAAAATTAAAATAATCAAAATAAAGTACTAAAATGAAAGAGAGATGATAGAACCTTGGGTTGCCTCCCAAGAAGCGCTCAATTTTACGTCGTGAGCTCGACATGATTCGAGGTTATCATTGAGCGTGTGGATCGTCCAATCGCAAATTTTCGGTGTTGCCAAATGGATCTTCAAGGTTGAAATGTTTCAAGCGTTGTCCATTTACCTTGAATGCTCCCGTCCTTTCGCTCCATATTTCTACCGCTCCATGGTTGAACACCCTCTTTACTTGATAAGGTCCCGTCCACCTTGATTTCAATTTTCCGGGAAAGAGTCGGAGTCGGGAATTGAACAACAACACCCTTTCTCCTTCATGGAATTCTCTTCTAGCTATGTGTTTATCATGCCATCTTTTGGTCTTTTCTTTATATAATTTGGCATTCTCATACGCATCAAGGCGCAATTCCTCTAATTCATGTAAATCGAGAACTCTTCTTTCACCGGCCGATTTCATGTCGAGATTTAGTGTTTTTATTGCCCAATATGCTTTGTGCTCAAGTTCAACCGGCAAGTGACAAGGTTTTCCATAAATAAGTTTAAAAGGGGTCATACCTATTGGTGTCTTGAATGCGGTTCGATAGGCCCAAAGAACTTCGTCAAGTTTGAGGGACCAATCTTTCCTTTTCGTGTTTACCACCTTTTGTAGAATGCTTTTTATCTCTCGGTTTGAGACCTCCACTTGACCACTTGTTTGCGGATGATATGGTGTGGCCACCTTGTGTTTGACTCCATACTTATGCAAGAGATTGTCAAATTGCCGATTTATGAAATGGGAGCCTCCGTCACTAATAACCACCCGAGGAACTCCAAACCTAGGAAATATGATTTTTTGAAATAACTTTCTTACCACAGCGGAGTCGGCGGTTGGGCTAGGAATAGCTTCTACCCATTTAGAAACGTAGTCTACGGCCACAAGGATGTACTAATTATTGAATGAACTCGGAAAGGGTCCCATGAAGTCAATACCCCACACATCAAATATCTCGACTTCAAGTATATTATTTAGGGGCATCTCGTGCCTTCTTGAGATGTTACCGGTTCGTTGACATCGGTCGCATTTAAGCACATGATTTCTCGCATCTTTGAACAAAGTCGGCCAATAAAACCCCGCTTGAAGAACCTTGGCGGCGGTTTTATTTGTGGAAGCGTGCCCCCCATATACGGATGAGTGACAACATCGGAGAATCTCCATGGCTTCTTCTTGTGGTACACACCTTCTATGTATCCCATCTACTCCCAGTTTGAATAATAAAGGTTCATCCCAATAATAATGCTTAACATCTGAAAAAAATTTCTTCTTTTGTTGATAGGTTAGATTCGGGGGAATTATACCACAAGCTAAGAAATTAACAAAATCAGCATACCATGGAGTTTCTAAACTTTTTACCGAATAAAGTTGCTCATCAATGAAGGAGTCATCGATTGGCAAATCATTCTCTTTACCTTTTGTGGTAATGCGAGATAAGTGATCCGCCACGGAATTTTCGGTTCCCTTCTTGTCTTTGATCTCTAAGTCAAACTCTTGTAGAAGGAGAATCCATCGTATGAGGCGAGGTTTCGCATCCTTCTTGTTGAGGAGGTATCGGATTGCGGCATGATCGGAGTACACCACTACTTTGGATCCTACCAAGTATGATCGGAATTTGTTTATAGCGAAGACTACCGCTAGAAACTCCTTCTCGGTTGTGGTATAGTTCAATTGCGCTTCGTCCAACACCTTGCTTGCATAATAGATCACATGCGGTTTGTTGTCAATTTTCTGCCCCAACACAGCTCCTACGGCGTAATCGCTTGCATCGCACATGATTTCGAAAGGAACGTCCCAATTTGGTGGTCTAAGGATTGGTGCCGAAATTAATTCATTCTTGATCCTGTCAAAAGCACTCTTGCAAGGTTCATCAAATATAAAATCTGCATCTTTCATTGTTAGGTTAGTAAGAGGTTTGCAAATTTTTGAAAAATCTTTAATAAAACGACGATAAAACCCTGCATGGCCTAAGAAACTCCGCACATCCTTAACACAAGTTGGATAAGGCAACTTCTCAATTACCTCTACCTTTGCTTTGTCCACCTCTAACCCTTTGGACGATACCACATGCCCTAGCACAACCCCTTGTTGTACCATAAAGTGGCACTTTTCCCAATTTAACACTAGATTGGTCTCCTCACAACGTTTCAAAACTTTCGTAAGATTAGATAAACAATCATCGAAGGAGGTTCCAAAAACTGAGAAGTCATCCATGAAGACCTCTACGGAATTTTCTAGTAAATCAAAAAAAATGGCCATCATAGCCCGTTGGAAGGTAGCGGGGGCATTGCATAGGCCAAAAGGCATCCTACGGTACGCGAATGTTCCGTAAGGGCAAGTAAATGTGGTTTTTTCTTGGTCATCCGGGTGAATAGGGATTTGGAAGAATCCACTATACCCGTCGATGTAGCAAAAATGTGTATGGTTAGCAAGTCGTTCAAGCATTTGATCAACAAAGGGTAGGGGAAAGTGGTCCTTCCTTGTTGCATTATTTAGCTTGCGGTAATCGATACACATTCTCCAACCCGTAACCATTCTTGTTGATATCATTTTATCACCCTCACCTTTAATTACCGTAGTACCACCTTTCTTTGGTACCACATGGACCGGACTTACCCACTTTGAATCGGAGATTGGATAGATGATGCCGGCATCTAGGAGCTTGAGGATCTCCTTCTTGACAACTTCCTTTAGATTCGGGTTGAGCCTTCTTTGAGATTCAATTGTCGGCTTGTGATCGTCCTCCATTAGGATCCGGTGCATGCACAGCGATGGACTGATCCCGGTTAGGTCGTCGATGGTGTAACCTATCGCCTTTCGGTGCAATCTCAACTCATGTAGGAGTTTGTCGGTTTCATCTTTGTTGAGCTCGGCATTCACTATTACGGGGTAAGTGTTGTTTGTCCCCAGGTACTCATAGCGAAGAGAAGGTGGTAAGGGTTTGAGTTCAACCTTTGGTGGCTTCGAATCGGATGAATTTCCTTCGATTTGGTTTTTTCCTCCCTGGTGCGGCCCGCAGTAAGGCTGGTGCGACTCGTAGTGGAGTTCATAGTGAAGATGTTGGCCTAGCTGACAGGGATGTGGGTCGCAATGAGTCTGGTGCGGGTCGCACTGGACCTGTTCTCCTGGATGCGGTCCGCATTCGGTTTGGTGCGGGTCGCACTCCTGTCGGACTTTTTCTCCTGTAAGCTGGTGACTCTCAGTGCGGCCTCCTTTGGTCGCAGTGCGAGCCGCACTGAGAGATTTTTCTTCATTTTGGCCCTCAGAAATCCCAGTGCGGCCTCCATTGGTCGCAGTGCGGCCCGCACTGAGAGATTTTTCTTCATTTCTTTCGTCATCTGAACCTGTTTCCTCCAGGATTAGTTCGAGTTGTGCATTGGCATCATCCTCCTCTATCTGAGCAGCTATTATTGAATCTAATACATCAACTCTACAAATAGAATCATTAGAATTAGAGGGGTATTTAATAGACTCGAACATGTGGAAATCTACCTTTTGGCCACCGATATCAAAGGAAATTTTTCCTTCTTTAACATCAATGTTCACACCGGCGGTGATAAGGAAGTCACGCCCCAACAAAAGAGGGGTATGAGTATCCTCCTCCATTTCTACTACTACAAAATCTACCGGTACGAAGTACTCGCCAATTTGAACAATAACATCTTCCACTATACCTTCGGGAAACCTTACCGACTTATCGGCCAATTGTAGGGACATCCTAGTTGCCTTAAGTTCAATGAGATTCAATCTTTTGTATATCGACTTAGGCATAAGGCTTACACTAGCGCCCAAATCACATAAGCACCTATTAAACTTGGTATCACCTATCTTACAAGGGATTACGAAGCTACCGGGATCCTTAAGTTTCGGGGGTAGCTTGTTTGAGAAGAGAGCGCTACACCCTTCATTCAAGGAAACCGTGCCTACTTCTTCAATGGTTCTTTTATTGGACAAAATTTCTTTTAAAAATTTAGCATAAGTAGGCATTTGAGTAATTGCTTCGGTGAAAGGAATAGTGATATTCAGTTTTTTTAGGTGTTCCACAAATTTGGCATATTGTTGGTCAAGTTTATGCTTTACTAACCTTTGAGGAAAAGGTACAAACCTATGGGGAGAAATATACTTAGGAATTTCGGGAGCTTTACCTTTGTTTGGGATCGAATTACCGTTGTTTTGAAGATTGTCCGAGTTGGTTGGATTTGCAATTGGTTCCTTTGGAGTGACTATGGTCTCGGATTGAATCACGTTTTGTTCTTCTTCATCGGGCATCTTGGGTCCTTCATATTCCTTTCCATTTCTCAAGGTTACGGCATGAGCTTGCTCTCTCGGATTGACATCGGGTTTGCCCGGTAGTGTGCCTTGTTGTCGAGATGACGAGGATGCTTGTTGTGCTATTTGTGTTTCCATCAATCTTACTTGGGTTGTCAACAATTCTAACTTTTGACCAAAGTTCCTTGCTTGGTCCGACATATCGGTATTGACAGCTCTTTGATGATTCATAAAATCACTTTGTTGAATCACCAACCCTTCTATTATCTTTTTCAATTCTGAATTTTGGTCGTTTTGGGGCGGTCTTTGGTATTGATTCGGTCGGTTTTGGTATTGGTTACCACTGTTTTGATATTGGTTGGTATTATCATTATCGTTTCTCCATTTGAAATTAGGGTGGTTCCACCTTGCGTTGGGGTTATACGTGTTTGAATTAAAATTACCTTTGTTGTAGACGGGGTCATTCCTCTTATCTCCAAGGTTGTAGAACATGCTATTAACTTGTTCTACGGGGTCTTCACCCTCCATTGGAACTTGGCAATCAGCGGTTGCATGACTTCCATCTCCGCATATCCCGCAAGGTTCTTTCTTTGCAACGGTCTTCACTTGTTGCAATTTCGCGATTTGGTGTTGCATGGCTTCCATTTTGGCTTGCAAGGCGGTGACTTCATCCACCTTCATGATTCCTTGGGTTGCCGTAGGCCTTGCACTCCTCTCGGCCGTCCACTCGCGTTGATTAACCGCCATATCCTCAATCATTAGCAAAGCTTGTTCGGGGTTCATCTTGGACATATTCCCACCGGCGGCTGAGTTCAATTGGGTCTTTGTGGCAAGTGTGCATCCGCCAAAGAAAAACTGAAACAACAACCAATTGTCGAGGCCATGGTTGGGGCACAAGCGTTGAAGCTCCGCCCACCTATCCCATGCCTCGGTTAGTGATTCCCCTTCCCCTTGTTTGAAAGTGGTAATTTTGGACCGGAAATGTTGGGTTTTTGATGGGGGGAAGTATTTTCCTAAAAACAATTTTTCTAAATCATCCCACGACCCAATGTTTTGTCGGTTTACGGTCCTAAGCCATGTCCTAGCACTATCTCTAAGGGAAAGGTGAAAACATTTCAGTTTTAGGTTGTCTAGTTCCGGTCCCTCTTGGGCAAATGTCCCACAATGTTCCTCAAACACCGCTAAGTGTGCATGAGGATCCTCGTTTAAAGCTCCCCCAAACTGACTTTGACCTAATAAATTAATTAAAGAAGGTTTAAGGTTAGGAACATTTCCCCCTTGTGGGATAAAACCAAAATGATGGCCATTGTTTTGTTGATAGCCGTTGAACAAGGGATTGTGTCGGTTATGGTTGTTGGCATGATTGTTCCCGTTGTTGTTCCCATTGTTGTTCCCGTTACGAGCTTGGTTTTGCGGTCCGAATTGAGGCATTGCGTTTGGATCCGGTATGTTGTTGTGATCGTTATTGTGACTGGTGTTGTCACCTTGCCCCTCGTGTTCTTCGTATTCTTCCATGTAGGGTAATTCTTCAATTTCGGGTCGATCGCTTGGAATTATCGGTGGAAGTTGAGGAGTGGATGTGGCTTCCGTTTCAATTCTCTTTGACCGTGTGTTTGGTCGAGAAGTAGAGGAGATCTCGGTATTGCTCTTCTTAAGTCTCGTCTTTGGTGGCATGAAGCTCTGCAAAGAAGATAAAGAAGAAACAAAGATGAGTATTCAAACAAAATAAAATTGAAAAGTAAAATTCTGAAAATAAATCTCTAAAGTAAAAACTAAATTCTAGCCTTCATCCCCGGCAACGGCGCCAAAAAGCTTGATGAGTCTTTTGTATATAGGATTTCGGCTATATTTTGTACTCAATTTTCTTTTAAATTTATAAACCTAATACTCAAAGATTGGTCGATTGCAAGCGCACAACCTATCAATATAGTATAAAAGGTATCGATCCAAGGGATAAGGGGAGACTTCAATTTTTGCTCTAAAGAATAATTTCAGAATTTTGGTTTGTTTCAAAATTCGTTTTAATGTTTATTTACTAATAATCCTAAGGTTGGCGGGTTCAATACCCAAAGAGTTGAAGGTTTAAACAATAAAAACTAAGAAAGAGTAAAGCTAAGTTAGGGTTTAACAAAGATTGGAGAATCTAGGGGCTTTCGGTCTACAATCCCTTGTTTAATCCTATTTATTTGGTTTGTTTAAATTCATGTTTGATATGACGGGGTTTCTAACCTAATATGTTAAAAATAGTCACTTCCGTGAATTAATAACGTGCCTAAATAATTCTATTTATCTAGACCATGAAGTTCTTTGCTAGTCTATCGTCTCCTTAGATATTGGTACTTAATGGTTTAGCTGGCCAAAGCAACTCATACCAATTTCTAAGTTGATTCAAGATGTCCCGACTTAGGGTTTTGGTTTTACCGGTTGGGTCTCAACCTAAATCCTAACCTTAATTCCTGTAGTTCCGGCTTAGATTAAAATATTTGTATACTCTTAACCTAAATCCTAATGACTTTGTGACATAATTGATACTATCCTATATGATCCATTCTACCTTAAAGTCTAAAAGACCTAAAGCGGGATAACTACAATTCAAGTATAAATTATGAGATCAACAAAGAATAAATCACAGAAATTAACAATCAAATCAAACAATCATCATAAAAACAAAGGACCAAATAGAATAGAATCAAACAAGTTCATGCATTAGACCTACACCCCTAGAGAGGAAGTTAGCCTCTCATGGAGATGCAAAACTTACAAGAGAAATTCATTACAAATCGGCTAAAACAAAGAGAAATTGGAAAAGAAATGATTACAACCCTTACTCCTACGAAGATCTCTTGCCTTGCTTCCTTGCTCTGAAAATTCTGCTCCTCTTCTCCTTGTCTAAGCTCTTAATCTCACTTTTTGCCCTAAGTAGATGTGGAATATGGAATTGAATTGGTAGATGGTGAAATTCATCCCTTGTTGAGCAGAATTTTCCTTCTTTTATAGCCTAGAATACACCCTAGAAACGTGGGGAGCAGTGTCCCACACGTTCTCCACAATTAGAACCACTAACTTGGCCAACCGGGCATGATCTGGCTTTCTAAAAATAGCGAAACTGCATTTTTGAGTCTGACTGCGGCCCGCACTGCGGTCAATGCGGGTCGCACTGGGGGTTACTTTCCTTTTTTAACTTCCTGCGCCTTCGGAGTGCGGCCCGCACTGGGTTCACTGCGGGTCGCATTCTTCCTTTTTCTGTTATTTCTCCTATTTCTGGATTTCCCTGAAATTTTGGCTAAGTTCTTAGTGCGGCCCGCACTGGGAGTAAGTGCGGGTCACATTCCCCTCAGTCTGGCATCTGGTTGAGCATAACATAAAGTACGGACCGCATTATCCCTGAGTGCGGGTCGTATTCTTCCTTCTTGTTGAGTGCGGCCCGCACTGACCGCAGTGCGGGTCGCATTGGATTTGTTTCTTCAGAAATTCTTCTAAGTTCATAGTGCGGCCCGCACTGACCTCCAGTGCGGGTCGCATTCCCCTCAGTTTGCTCCTCCTCCAGCACTGAACTCCCAAATTCTGACTAAGTGCTGAGTGCGGCCCGCACTGACCACAGTGCGGGTCGCATTGAGGGTTTTTTCGTCGTTTTCTGCATTTTAAAGCAAGGAAATGTAATATTTTGATTCGGGATGCAATCTAAGTCTTTTATATACCAAAATACAAGATATTTAGAGCATTTTCATTGTGAAACTAAGATCGAATCATATCGAAATGTATATATATTTCACGCTTATCAATTTCTTGAAAACCGCACGGAGCCACTTCTGAGGGAATCTTTTCCAAACGTTTGCAGCAATATGCTGTGAACACAATCGGTGAACAGCTTCATTATTTTCCTCGCACCATCCCAGATTGGGGGCCTCAAACACCGCTCGTATAGCAGGGTGCTGGTCCGAGAGAACACATATTTTTCCTAGACCGACAACATTAATACGCAACCAATTCATAAACCAACCCCAATTGGGGAGATCCTCCTCTTCACAAATTGCAAATGCAAGTGGCAATAGTTGTTGCTCGGCATCATAAGCACAAGCCATAAAAAGTTTACCTTTGTATCTTCCGGATAGGAACCCGGCATCAACACTGAGAACGGGTCGGAGATGAGGCCATGCTTGAATACACGGCCCAAATGCCCATGCAACTCGGTTGAAAATATCAATATTATACTTGTTCGATGGTTCATGTTCAATTAAATACTGTGTACCTGGGTTAGATGCTTTGATGGCACCCAAAAGCAATGGCAGCAGCTCGTAAGACTTCTCCCAGCTCCCAAACATGTCAGCCATTGCAAGTTCCCTACCTCTCCACAACTTGTTATACGAGGGTGTTACTGTCCCAAATTTCACCTTAACTAAATGCCTGACCGTTTTCATGCTTAACTCCAGATCTTCTTTATAAGCAGGTTTAATAATATCAGCAATTTTTCTGGCAGTCATTTGTGCATTATCCAACTTTTCAGCATTTCCAAAACATGTGTGGACATATTTATTGGTGGAAATTGTCCATGCACCTGTTGGTACTACCGTTGCATATAATTTCCATTTGCATTTAGGATATCTACATGCAACTCGATACTGGGTTTTGTTGCTGTTTAGGGTGTCTAGCTGTATACTTTTGGGTAAGTGAAAATCTGCAAGTTCTGATATTAGTTTGGCTTTGGATTCGAACATTTGACCTTCAGCAAATTTTTCATCTAATCTGGGGGGTTCCTTAAGAAATGCACGATCTGCGTATGGCATCGGCACATCATCGTGGAATGAGGAACATGGATGCCTAAGACCACGATTGATGAATGGGATCGACTTGTGCCACTCTTTCAATATTTCTTGGACATTCATTTCAGCCTCATATTCGTCCATATCTGAGTCTTCCCCTTCAGCCGAATCATCATTATCAAAAGAACTTGTATCAGAACATCCATTTGGGTCTGATTGCTCATTAGGGTCATCACCGATCTGAACTACAGGTGTGTCTGTGGTTTCGGGTACACTGCCCGAGTAAGGATCAAAGTCGGTCTGAACCGACGGTGTGTTGCTCCCTCCAGGCAAACTATTTGGGCACGGATCATAACTGGTTTGGTTTGTACGCTGCTGTGCCTCAGCTACCAATTATATAACCTTAAATCCGGCTACTTGAGGTGCAGTTTGTTTAATGGCATCCCAAGTTTCCTCATTTTCTATTCGAAATAGAGAGAAATGGTAAAATCCGGGTGGTCCTGTATTCAAACATGCCCTGATTGTCAATTTGACTCGACTCGGAAGCAATTCAAGTCCAACATATATTTGCCGTTTTACAACAGCAAAACTAGTAGAATCGGAAATGGTAAACGTAAATGCAGCCCCTATGTCATAACCAACACCGGTTGGAGTGCTTTGGAGGTTACCACCATAATACACATTTATCAATAACAGAGACATTCTGCTGAACAAAAATAAACACTAAAATCAACTCAGACTAATTTTTTAATTTTACAACACTAAATCAACTCAAAACTATTTTTTAATTTTACAACACTAAATATCAATCTAAGTATAAAAAAAAACTTACAGTAATGATCAGAAGAAGCTGCTGAGCACAATGGCGGTGGCGATCTATTCATATAACAACTCTTCAAACTTGATTTAAAATGATGGAAAATATGGAGAGAAAAAAAAAAGAGAAAAACGAGAGACAGAGAGCAGACAGAGAGTTGGAATGGGGATGGGGAAGAAGAATCGCGGGGTATCAGTGGAATAGCTCCACCGGATTGCGGAACAGGTGTACAAATCTCTCCACCGCATTGCAAAACCGGTGCAGGTCTGCACCGGATTCCAAAACCGGTGTGGAAAAAATCCACTGTGTGGCACTGCGTGCTGCGTTGTTGTGGCAGAACTGTTAATTGCTCCACCGGATTGCCAATCCGGTGGAGAAAGGAGCAATAAAGCTCCACCGGATTGCCAATCCAGTGGAGAAAGGAGCAATAAAGCTCCACCGGTTCCCAAACCCGGTGGAGGCTATTTTTATTGATTTAAACACCCTTTAGTTGGTTTAGTTGATTTTTAGAGTTTAATTTCTAAATAAAAAAAAAATCCAGAGGTACGTTATATTTTTTTTGTTTGGTTTTGTATTTTGCGAAACGGCACCACAATCCGCCCGCCTTGTACTGTGATTAATAAGCGAGTTGGAGTGAGTTGAGGGATGTTTGTACTTAATTTATTAGTTTACTGAGCGAGTTCATTCGAGTTGAGAAGATAATACTGAGTTGATAGTTGTGTTTGTGCTCGGTTTGTTAAATGCTCGAGTTGACTCGTGCTCATTAACAGGTGCGGACTCAAAATTTTCGTCGAGGGTAAAAAAATATCAAATCTGATTTAAATAACTAATCGGATTTAAAACTCATTAACTAATTAGGTACTTGATAAAAAAAAAAACAATGCTTTAATTTATACTTTCCAATACTCTGACTTGTAATTTCTGATATTTTAATATATAATTCATTAAATCCAATTATAATTCATTAAATTTATTTTAATTTTAATATTAAATTTAACCCGAATTACAAATCAAACATCTAGAGGGGGACAAAAAAAAATTCAAGGGGGAGGAAAGTCTATCAAAACATCCCGATCTCTACTAAAACTCAAAATCCATGAGGACAGCTGCTCCTCCTGGATTCACATGGGTCTGCCCCTGCTCATTAAGCAACTCGTTAAGAAATCAACTTTGAAGGCAATTTGGATTTTGTTTCAAATACATCATTCAAAAACTGATTAACATGAATAGAATATAATAAATTGCCATAATCCAATATGCTTAAAATTTAACAAAAAAAAAATTATTCATAAGTAAATTTAACAAAATCAAACAAGTATCTTCTTGTAGGTTCTCACAGTCCTATATGTCACTTGCTCATAGCTCTTTGTCACAGGCATACAAAGTTGGATTTGGATTTGAGTTTGATTCGGTTGGGATTGGATGTGACATGATTTCATGTAACTCAGTTCTTAATGAGCAAGTTGAGGTATGTTCATGTTCGGTTCATTAAATTAACAAGCCAATTGGTAATGAGTTAGTTATTAGTGAGTTGTTAGCGAACTTTTAGCGAGCGAGTCACGGGTTATGACTGATTTACTCACCCCTACTTGTATGTAATATGGATTGGAGTCGGCTTTAGATGGTAGTAAAATTATATTTGTATTTATTTTTATTTTTCGATATCCGTATACGGATTAAGATAGATATGTATAAGATATTATACGGATACAAATATTTGATCTGTTTTACAATACTATTATTATATATAGATTTTTTTTTTAAAATATCAAAGTTTATAATATTTATCTAATTATCCAGTAAAAAAAACATACAAAATTTCATAATATATATTAAACTATATGGTACATATCTATGAGTAGGGTATAATTATAACTTACATCTTTATCTTTATTGTCAAAGTTTAAACAGTTAATTAGAACCGCTCAACTCCAATCTTAAAATGTTAGAAATCAAATTTTAATTTTAATGAAATTATTTTACTATTTTTTTGTTTGCGGATGGTCCGTATATAGAGTAGAAAAAACGTACCATTCCGTGACGTGCTGTAACTAACACGCCGTGATTTTGGTCTCGTGCAGTGCCGTACCGTGACCAAGTGAACAGTTGCACGTGCCGTGCCGTGACTAAAATGTGAAGGGGTGGTCACGGCACGCAAACAGTCATGGCACGCGAGCCACGTCGTGCCGTGTCCAAATGTAACTAGTCACGTTTCTCACATTTAACTATTTTTTTTTCATAATTTAGATTAGTTTATTCAAGATTCACTATTTGATCAAGACTTAACAGTCCTAATTACACGTGACTCGCATGACCACGTACCGTGCCGTGTCAAATTTTCAAAAGACAGTCACGGCATAGAAAAGTCACACGTGTCGTGCCGTTCTGTGCCGTAACTGTACCATTACATGACAAAATTGGCTCCGCCGTGCCATTTTTCTCACTCTATCCGTATCAAATAAAAAAATTATACTTTCTTTTGGAGAATGATATTTATATTTTTCTGATACCTAATTCAGATGGACACTGTCTAAATCGTTATCTTTAAATTGTGCGTCGATCAAAATGCTGTACACCAAAATCAATATCTGAGAGACTGAGACAGACCCCTCTTTAAGATGTGCCAAAAAAAAAATGTTCCGATTGTAATTATGAGCTGAATGTACTATTTAATGAAAATTAGTCGTGTCGTTATCAGTTTCACTATAACATATTATTGATGTACAATATGACGTAATATGTCACATTATATTACATTATGTAATTAATTTTTTTAATATTATTTTTTTATTACAATTTGTTTTGTACTAGGAAATGAATTATTAGTGTAATGGTACAAATTCTCGTCTTTTTAAGAGATGCGGATTCAATTTTTTAGAATAACCAATTCAATTCTCGGAGAGACACAGGTTCAATTTGCCCTATAATAAAAAATAAAAAAATTATACCAGTTTTTTTTGTATATTTCATTCTTATTTTTTATGAGATAACTTAAAATTTGAATAAAATAATTAAATATCATATCACGTTGTGATCACATGTGACATGACTAAATTCACATGTTCTTTGATAGCTTACGGCATTAAAATGGAAATCTAAAATTAAATCTTATATAGTAGATTTTTTTTTTAATACTTTTCGATAAACACTGACTTTGATCTTTTAACATTTAAAGCGGAATTTTTTTTTTTACCACCCAGCAAAATCGGATTAAATTAAAAACTATCGGGTTCGATTTTTCTACCAAAAGGCCACCCCCGCACAAGGGTTGTGCGCACCCAAAAAAAGGGATCCGCACAAAGGATTCGCGCACCCGATTTGGATCCGCACAATAAATTCGCGCACCAGGTCCACGAAGGAATTTCGGTTTCAAACGGATCCGCACAACCCTTGTGCGCACCTCCTTTCGGATCCGCGCAACCATTGTGCACACCCCATCCTTGGTGATAAAAGCCCCCCACCATTGTGCGGTTCCAAGTCGGGTGCGCACAACCATTGTGCGGTTCCGCTTTTTTGGGTGCGCACAACCCTTGTACGGAGGTGGTCTTTTGGTAAAAAAATGGAACCGGGTGGTTTTTAATTTATTCCGATTTTTGACGGTGGTAAAAAAAAAAATTTCCGCATTTAAAACACTGCATCACTCCTTTTAAGTTTTTTTTTTTTCAGAAAAAAAAAATATAGTCGAGTTGATTCTTGAACTAATATTAAAAGTCGGCTAGTTCTGAATATTTATTTGTACCAAATCGGCCCCTTCGTAAAGTAACAAAGCCATTTCTTAACAAAAACTTAAATTTATCTTTTTTAGAATAATAAGTTCAAGAACAATTTAATAGTTTTCAAAATATCTAAGCACCAGAATCTAAATCAATCTCTCTGTAAAACTTAAATTTACAAATGGTCCCTTATAAACTCTAAGAGTGTGCTCCAGACAAGTGGAACGGAAGAGAGAGGAAGGGAGTAACACGAGCAGAGAGGAGAACGCTACAATGCTGAGGGGAATGTGATGTGGAGTTTTGACAAAATCCTTCACCCCCAAATTAGTGTAGAGACGAGAGAAAATATGTTGATTATCTTTCCTTCCCTTCTCTTCCCCAAATTAGTGTGGACCCGTGCTATCCGGATCGAGCAACCCGTGCCCGTGCCAACCCCCACCCGGTCCGGCCCGTTTTCAATACACTAGTATGATGCATTCCCTGAAGTCGGAATTGATTATAGGCGGAAATGAATATCAGCTTAATTAATTCATGGGAATAAATGGACAGCGAGAGGAATTCATATATATCAATTAAGGTACGTCACCATTTAAGTTTTTGAATATAGTCCGTTCGATATATATTAGCACAAATATTAAAGGAGCTCCGTGTATTACACTGAATTGGTCTAAATTCTGATTGGAGTTCGAATTCAAACTCACGCAATGAGATAAAACATTGCACATATTTGAATCCCTCCAGGTGCCGGATGGTGTAATTATTAAATTCAAATTGTTCTGTAACCCTGACATAAATCTCAATGGGCCTCCTATATTTACAATGAGGAGGGTTCTAATAAGTAATACTCATGTTTTTAATATCTCATTATACTTCATATTTTATATTTTTGTTTTTAAAATTCAAATTATCAATCCAAACCACTCAACATAATATTCATTTCATACTAAAATATGTTTGGAGATGAAAATTTGTAATTGTTGAAATTTTTCACTATTTATTTAGATAGGTAGAAAATCACTATTATTGAACAGTAAAAAACAATAATTTTGTACATATTTTAAAAAATAGTAAAAAATCTCCGAAAATTATGAAATTTCATCTCAAAGCATATTTTAGTTTGAATATCATGTTGAGCGGTTCAGATCAACAGTTTGAATTTTGAAAACAAATATATAAAATATGAGGCACTATGAGGTATGAAAGACATGAGATATTGGGACCCTACTCGTCTACAATAGGTACTGAATTTTTTTTGGCATATCCCAGGTCTCTGAAAATTAGGTTGTTGTTTATTCTTGAAAAATAAATTGTATGCTCTAGAATGTAGGGATTCACAATAGTCCGCAAAACACAAGTCATATTAATAAAAAAAAACAAGTGTAGGGATTCACGATAGCCCACAACTCACAAGTCATATTAATAAAAAAAAAAAAAAGTGTAGGGATTCACGATAGTCCACAACTCACAAGTCATATTAATAAAAAAATTTGCCTACACTTGATCATAATCCTAAATACGCTCCTAAAACTCTGAATTCGTATCCTCTGCCTACACTTGATCAACTTTTGAGTTAATGCAGAATGAATTCGGACCGTCCAATCCGTTCTGACACGAATATTAAAAGTGCCATGTGTGTTCATCTCGGACCAAATTAGCTCGAATTTGAATCAGACGGTTCAGATGTATTAATGCAGAAGATGCAGACTCTGAAACTCTCCAGAGTACAAAGAAAGCACTACTCTACTTTGCCTGTTACCCAGAGAGGAAACGAGTTGATATCTGGTCCTTTGATGCTAACTTCTCTATTGCAGGTCAGAAATTGTGCAGTCAAGTTACCATAGTCACAAGATTCGTGAATAATTTTTTTGTTTTGTGATGCTGAACCGAACGCCGAATTATTCGGTTGACCGAAGTTTGACCAAATAATTCCCGAATTTTACGAATTATTCGTGTTTTTTCCGAATTTTTTCCAAAATATTTTTTTTGCTCTCTTGTAAGACTGAGATCTCTAACTCGGATAATTCCGAATCATTCTCGAATGATACCTGAATTATTTTCGAATCACAAATTTTTGACCTCGCCGAACCGAACTCGAATAATTAATTTGTGAGAGTCAATAAGTATGATGATTATTTGAATGATACTTCTTTTTGTTGAAGTACAAACTCGTAGTTACCGACATTTTATCCATAATCTTCAAATTAAAATTTTAGTGTTAATATAAATGAGGCTAGACCTTGTTGTTTTCTAAAAAAAAAATAGTGGACTTCGGTATAAAGTTAATAAGTTTTCATAATGAAAGATATATGTCAAAATACTATTAGTCGATAAATTTTCAAATAATTTGTCATGCAAAATATGAAACAAATCCATCGAAATAAGAAGAAAAATGGAGTGCACATGACCCCATTTTGAGCATTGACACGTGATTTGTCACTTTAATTTATTTTATGTTTGAAGCTCTTTTATTAGCGAAGGTTGTCAAAAGTTTATATTCGCGAAGAGGTGAACTCTCCATTGGAATCTGGAGAGAAGGTTCATAAATTTGATTATTTGAAATAAAAATGGCTAATTACACGGAAAGACAACTGATGGCTTAAATAATTTTTGGAAATCAGGATCCGGCCCATCTACCCACTAATCGGCCCGACCTCAGACCTTAAATGGGCCTTGTTTTCAAAACTATTATTTTACCTGCACCGATTGTTTCTTTCTTTTTTTTTTCTTTTTCTTTTTTTCTAAAGTTCGTCAACCCACAAAATTTAATAAATAAAAAAGTTAAAAAAAAGTACAACGAAAGAAAAGATGTTTCATTGAAATTGAACAAGTTTAGATGATACTCGTGAGTATAAAAAAAAACTAATAAAGAATTACAGCAGAATAATTTTGTCGTGCTAATTATGCTCCTTATTTTTAAATTATCTCTGCTTTTATGTAAGAGCAAACCATTACCTCAATTGTTTGTGGAATTTATTTAGAGTTTTGCCTATTCATATTTTTAATCAATTTAGGGTGTATTTCACATTTTTAAAATCGCCTCAATCTATGTGAAACATGAATTGTGAAGTTTTTACGATGGTACGGTCAATTACAATTAATTTCTACAATTTCTTAAATAGAGAAATATATTTATTTATTATTTACAAAAAAAATGACCCATTTCTACAATTTCTATCTATTTTTAAGAAAGTGTACTTTTGAAATAAACTGTATGACCCATTTATCATGCGTATAGAAAAAATGATGAGATTTTGTTTATGTTTTATCATTCATGAAAAGATTTGAGTTTTTAAACGTTCTTTAAGTTAATGATAAACGTATATTGCATTATAATTTATAGGTATACAAATCTATAACGCACCGTAGTAAACTTGTTTTCGCAATTTCGATATTTTTTGGGTTGATTTGAAAAAAAAATCAATTTTGGAATACAATTTATTTGATAGAATACAATTAAAACATCACACTTATAAAATGTTTTTTTCAATATGATCTTTGAAGAATTCCATCTCACAAAATGCCAGCAAATTTTAAAATTAATTACAGCAAAAAGTTTAATTACACTCATTATAATATTTAGTTAATTTACCTTATTGTATTGTAAAGGGAGGGAACAACACTATATATTTATGTGGAGTGGGGACGGTCCGATGTGAGTTCAGAACCTCCGATCAACATCAGGATTCGTGTGCTCGTGATTCACACGAATCTTAAAGTTGTCCGAGTGAATCTTATTTCGGATAGAATGATTCTGACCTGATATCGGACCGCCGCCGATTCCCTATTAATATACCCTCCAAGGCAAAGCACACACACCATTTCATTTGCAATTAATAATTAAGAGACTCACACAACCTCAAACACCCCCTCCCCCTCCTCCTCTCTCTCTAAACACATGAATACCTCTCTTACTCTACTCCATGTAGGCCGAACAAATTCACATCAAACCAAACGGTCACCGCATTGTTCAAAGCTCGGTAATACAACTCGAATTAGTAACCGAGGCTATTATTCCGAGGTGGTTACATCCATGTTGCCTCCTAAAGAGAATTTTAGAGGTGTCACTTGCAAGGAGAAGACTGTTTACAAAGACAGTTGGTTTGATCATCTAGCAATTCGATATCTCTCTCGAAGCCTCCAACATACTACCGGTATGATTATCGATCAAGCAAAATTAATTAACATGTGTTCGTTATAGATTCCTTCACATGATGATACACCAAAACTAAGTACTTCAGGTTAGCTATACCAAAACACATGAAAATCTAAAAAATGAAATAATGAGAAGAAGAAGAACAACAACAATATATTCTGTTCAATATTAACTATATTTCTTCCACAGGATTCAGTAATGACAAACAAGGCTATGATAGCTTAACAGAAGTGGCAACGATGGTTTCGCGAACCTTCAGTGCGGCAAAGCAACGGGAGCTGGTAATCAAGTCGCTTGAGAAGGCGTGTCCAAAACTTCTTCTTAAAATGGCAAGCTATATATATATATTTTCTTCAGAGACTGGTTACAGTTTGCTGATGAAAAATTTATAATCTTTTTTCGACCAAACATAAAGATTCTTTTAAGTAAATAAATTTTAATCTTTTTTATTCATATTATGAAACTAAATCATTTCTGAATTTAACTTCACACCTTGACAGAATATTTTCTATGCATTGATTATAAACCCTTTATATTGACAGCGATAGTGAAGCACATGTGATATTGTATACATTCATTTTTTTGTCAGCATCGAACTTAACATTTGTATATGTAATATATGCAATTAGTAATTTAAGACACTGTTACTTAAGATGATAACAAAGTGGATTATGAGCACTAATTAATTTAAGTAGCTATCTCTGTAATTAATTTGACAGATAAAGGGATTGTTTCCACCTTCAAAGTTCATGAGGGAGTTGTCTGCGCTATTCACCATTCTGTTTTTTTCTTGGCTGGTGGGACCATCTGAGGTAATCACACCTACCTTATATCATGTTTATTCTTTCTAATTTGAATATGCATATAACTTTAATTTAACAGTAAAATAATATATATATATATATATATATATATATATATATATATATATAGAGTCCGGCTAAGTTGCTGCCGGCAGCATTTCGGCCAAGTGCTACCAGGGCCATATTTTAGTATCTGATGTTCAAACAACAAATCCAAACCGTTAGATGTTTAATCTATATTAAAATGTGCTTGGAGACCAAATTTTACATTTTTTGGAATTTTTTTGCTATTTATTAAGCTTGTTTGAAAACCGTTGTTTTTATTGAATTTCTGGAGCATTGAAAACAGCGGTTTTCAAACCAGCTTAATAAATAGCAAAAAAATTCCAAAAAATGTAAAATTTGGTCTCCAAGCACATTTTAATATAGATTGAACATCTAACGGTTTGGATTTGTTGTTTAAACATCAGATACTAAGATATGGCCCCGGTAGCACTTCGGTCGAAGTGCTACCGGAAGCAATTTAGCCACACTTTATATATATATATATATATGGTTGGGCTATGGTGCATGCATTACAATTAACTAAAATGTAGAGGGGTGGTCACGGCACGCGAGTCACACCGTGACTTCCGTGCCGTGACTATTCGTGTGCCATGTACAAACGTAACTAGTCACGTTTCTCACATTTAACTATTTTTTCATAATTTAAGTTAGTTATTCAAGATTCATCATTTGATCAAGACTTAACAGTCCTAATTACACGTGACTCACGTGACCACGTGCCGTGCCGTGACCAAATCTTTCGCGTGACGTGTCGTGCCGTGTCAAATTTTCAAAAGATGGTCACGGCACGCGAACAGTCACACGTGCTGTGCCGGAACCGTTCTGTTCCGTAACGGAACCGGTTCCGCCGTGCCATTTTTTCCACTCTATAAAGGACTTGCAGAAAATAGTTCTCAAGAAATCAAATACAAAACAAAAATGGAAA
This sequence comes from Carex arenaria, assembly GCA_964058825.1. Classification (NCBI taxonomy): domain Eukaryota; kingdom Viridiplantae; phylum Streptophyta; class Magnoliopsida; order Poales; family Cyperaceae; genus Carex; species Carex arenaria. The sequence continues at coordinate 1,137,747 of CAXKVW010000001.1, read as the reverse complement.
AAGTAACTATTTAGTATGATCAGAGATCTGACATTAAGTTGCTTGGTACAAGAAAAACCTTCAGTACCAGTTTCTTGGTACATACAGATTCAGGGCATTTTCTCTCTCTAATGGAGTTGTGTATTTATTTTGTACTATTCTTAGTAAAATTTCATATGCGTGGGATCTTAGATTCTAAATAGGCTTCTTTAAAAAAAAAAAAAAAGACAAGTACAAAAAGGTTATTATTTTTTTTCCTGAACTATTTTGTTGTGGTTAAAGGTGAGGGAATCAGAAATTGAAGGCAGGAAAGAGAAAAATGTGGTCTACATCCCAAAATGCAGGTAACTTTCAGTGATCAGAAAATTAGATAATTATAACCTCTGTTATATATTCCACTTGTTCATAGGTGGGGGTGTCAATGTTATCTTTTTAGCCGTTTACTCGATCCGTATCGTATTCGATAAGACGGGTATGAGTAAGATTTTTTTTTCGTTAGCTTATTGGATATAGGTATGGGTATGGGTAAAAAAAAAATCGCTAACTAAATGAGTAAGAGTATGGGTAATGACTATTTCGTACCCGTTACTCTATATAGAGGAAATATAAATATAAAATTATTTATATTCAATTTAATTTCCAGTGTATCTAGATTTATTCTTCAATTTTAGTGTCCTAAATGTCGTCTTTCTATCCAGCGCAACAAGTATGTATCTTTGATATATTTTATATTCCCTCTTTGTTTTCTTGCTTGTTTACTCAACCGTAAGAATCTAACTCGCATGGTCACATTTCCACTTTAATTTTCACAGTGGCTATGACTTAATTTTGTTTTCAAATTAATTTCAAATTTTGCAATAAAAAATTATAATGAGTTTAAAAACAATTTAAATGGTTATCTTATGTAATGAGTAAAATATAATTTGTAAAATATAATGAGTTTTGATTTTTTTTTTGTTTGTTTGTAAAATATAATAAAACAAATTATTATATTAGTACTATCCGTTATACATCTGTTACCGTTTCGTTATCCGATAATATTAATGAGTAAGGATAGGGTAGGGTAAGGTTAATTATTAATGAGTAAAAGTATAGTATGGGTAAGATCAATTTTAATGGATACGGGTATGAAAATGTCTCCATCCGACCCGTATCGTACCCATTGACACCCCTATCCATAGGCAACCTAAGCATTTATTGCAAAAATTCAAAGGCATATATTGTGCAATATTATTCTTAATGATCACATATTTGAAAAAAATAAAAGCGCTTATTATTCGCCACCTGTTACAGTAGATGTGACGCTGAATTAGCACGATTCAACTAGTAACCTAGATGAACTGCTTATTCTGGCAACTGGTAATTGATAGCTACACTAGCTAGCTAGCTTCTTGTCCATGATAAAGAGACCAACTGTTCACACTAAAATTGCTTCCAATGGAATATATATAGTATCTTTGGTTTCCTTTATTTCTTTGGAATATTGTACAGTGCATGGCTGAACAATACCTTTTGTATGTGGTGATGGTAGGTTTCTGGAGAGCACTCAGTGTGTAGGGATGTGCACCAACTTGTGCAAAATACCTTGTCAGAAATTCATCCATGATTCTCTTGGCATGCCTGTCTACATGCTCCCCAGTAAGCTAGTTGTGAATTTTACAAATAATTATCACTTGTAGTCTTGTAGTATATATATATAATAAATATTTTTTTTTATATTTCAAAAAATTTGAATATTTCAAAAAATTAATTTTTTTGAACTACCATGAACCATGTTATCATCCTTGAAAGTTTAAATAACTTGTCTACTAAATAAAAAGGATAAATTTTGCTCGCTAAACTTTATCATTTGTTACGAATTGGTCACTCAAGTTTGATTTGTTCTCTTTTAGTCATTCAACTTTGTCATTTGTTCCAATCAAGTATCATATACATTTTCGTCTAAAATGCTAACGAAATATGCTCATTATGTTGGTATTTTTGGTCGAAATGAGTATATTCTATTAATATTTTGAACTGAATGGGAATATTCTGTTAAGATTTTGGATGAAAAATTATAGAGTTACTTGATTGGAACAAATGACAAAGTTGAATGACTAGAAAGGAACAAATTAAATTTGAGTGACTAATTTGTGACAAATGACAAAATTTAGTGACCTTCAGCGAAATTTATCCAAATAAAAAGAAACTTAGGATCATATATATGTTTATAGTTATACTAGGAAAATATTTGAATCTACAAGTTTGATTATCTTCCCAATGCTTTATCTATTTTTGTTTCATGCTAATTAATTGATAGGTAAAATCCCCCTTCTTGTCAAAATAAGAAAGAATTTCCTAAAATAGTACCAAGAATCCTAAATTAACAAAAATGAGAAGGCAATAAAGATTGTAGGTGACGAGATAAACCACTGAGAGAGGAGACAGGATGGGAGTGAAAATGAAAAGCCCCAATAGATTGCTTATGACATGACTGAATGCATATGAAATTCAGAGAACCCTTCAAAACTTTGCCAACCATTGTTAGTGCAAGTTCATAGGTAGATTCACACATACAAATTATAGGAGTAGAACTAGGGTGTTCCTAAGTTCACCAAGTCTTTTTGTGAACTCAACCCTAAAACCTATCGAATTGACTTCAAATGACAAATTCAAACCGTTGAAATCCTTCTACCGTACGAGTAATGTGTCTACATGAAAAAAAAATTAAAATTTAAAATTAAATTTGTATAGAGTCAAGTAGTAAAAAACGTTCAAAAATTGAATGCATTAAAATTAATTTATAAACCTTCTAATTTTGACCACTTGACTTTATATTAAATTAATTCGAAACCTTAAAATTTTCACATGTAGACGCATCACTTATTAGGTAGAAGGATTTTAACAGTTTGGATTCGTCGTTTGAAGTCAATTCGATAGGTTTTAGAGTTGAGTTCACAAAGAAACTTGGTAAACACAAGAACGCCCTAGTTCTACTCTACAAATAGCTAGACTCATATACCAAATATACCAAAACAAACTAAAATAATCACTGTTAGATTTGAATTAACTTGTACGAAAATGAAAGCTAAATTTTGAAAAATAGAAACGATGAACAATCATTCCCTGTCCCTACTTATTTGTTTGACACAAGCAGTGCAAGTGTAAGAAAAAAAAAGCAGGAAAAGAAACCAGTGAGGTTATGTATTATGCATAGTATGGATTAGTCTGCACTATGGATTAGTATCTTCTTTTTCAAAGTTCAAATAGTCAATCAAAACCGTTCAATATGATTTTCATATAAAAATGTACTTGCAGACTAAATTTTACATTTTTTAGAATTTTTTTACAATTTATTTAGATGGTTAGAGAAAACCACTACTTTTGAATGGTATAGAATTTTTAGATCAAGTGATATTCTACTTATCTAAAAAAATACAGAAAACTTGTAAAAAAATATAAAATTTTATCTGCAAGTAAATTTTCATATGGAGATCGTGTTTAACGGTTCATATCAACTGTTTGAACTTTCAATACAAAGATATTGGTTCATAGTACAGACCAATCCGTGCAATACCTACTACAATAACCTCACTCAAAAATAAAAATAAGAAATGATGTTTCCTCAACTCAAATTAGTAAACAACAAAAATGTTTACTCAGCTCAAATCAATTTTAGACTTTCTACATCCAATCTTGCGGTGCAACATATAACATACTAATTAGGTAATCAGAGTTTGTTCTTGTGTATATATAAGAAAGAGTGTTTACTTGTCTATTTCACTTGGAAATAAATCTGCTGTTATTCCAAAGGGATAATAGGCTCTATTATTTTGATCTCAGTCGTCGAATTTTGTTGAGATTCGCACATGAAAAAAGAATTTTCTTCAGATTCACAAGTATGAAAACTTTAAATAGTCGGGATAAGAATAATAGGAAGATCTAGAAATGGAGGGATAGTCAACCAATAGAGGTCAATTGTCCCCATTTATTTTCAAATTTTATGTATTTATACACGATTTTTCACATAGTTTAGATTAAAATATTATGGATGCAGTAAAATTGATCCTCATTCACAGTATAAAAATTTTATAGACCCCATTCACATTTGACCCTCATATTCTGAAAGTCTGGCTCAGCTCCTGCTGTTATTCCACAAAATCTTATGGCACAAAAACTAAGAACAATTAGCTCTAAAGTTCTTTATTTTAACCCTCTTTTTTTCCTCCAGATTTTGAAGATATGAGCTGTGAGATTATATTTGGAGAGAAACCTCCTCAGGAGGACCCAATGCTAATTAACAAACCTTGCTATGCTACTCGATGTAAATTTAACACCCTATAAATTCAAAACTTATTTATAGGAATACTTAATTGCAATGCCTTCTCATATATATATATGTTTCTCTGTTTCAGGTATAGCAAAGCAATGGCATGGTGTTGATTGTTCAAGCCGATGATAAATGTGATAAAAGGAATGGTTAATTTACAAAAAGTATATATGAAGCATCTCCATATATTGTTCCTGCTTTTCTTAGCACCTATATATTATGTCAAAGTTTAATAAAATAATAAAATAGAAAAGGCATATTAATTTGCATCATCCATGCACTATGTACCGACATCAGTAGAAACTTTTCTTTTTTAGATTCCAGGCAAAATTTCCACGCTGATTCAAATTCAAATTCTAGTATAAGATACTATGCTTCCACACAGTGCACTCCAATTGAAAAGAAATTTTGCTTATGTGCCCTCTAAAAAGTCAAATTTGAAAGGATCGCTGCATGCTTCACCATCCAATATCTTTGTAAATGTGACAAACTATAGGGATTCACATGAAATTATCAGTACTTAATTATTTAATTACACAATTCTTTTCCAGTAACTTCCACGCACAACCAATGATGATTCTTTTTTTTAAAATAGTATTAAATTTAAATATTTTAATTGAACAAAGTATGCTGAATTTTATTTTTATAAAAAATAGTTTCATCGATTCTGGAAAAGAAATTTTTGCTCCACAATAAGTATACTAAAATATATACCTCCACCGTAGAGCTATTTTTTATAAAAATTAAATCTAATATACTTATTATTTTGTTAAAATATTTAAATACGATTCTATATATATAAAAATGACCATTGAGCTGTCAAAACAACATAATTTCTTTTTATTATACAAATATGAATGTCGCTTGTTCTTTTTTAAATTAGTCAGTGTGAAAATCTGAAAAGGTGATATATATGATATTAATATAATGATCACCGAGCAAACTCTGCTAAACAAGTGGCTTAATATGCATCTCAAAATAAGAACCTGGTTATAATATTGTAGTTTATCCAGTAGCCTACAAGATAGTATATATGTCCAAGTAATGATGATTAATAGTATGTTAGGCTAGAATCTAGATCTATATATATAGAGAGAATAAAAGATCGTTAAATTGTAGTTGAATGAAATGTCCTAATATATATACTCGCCTCAAGTTACTTTTAGAAATATCATATATAGTTTCTCAAGCAACTGTTCATGCATGATATCATACTTTTCTGCGTACAACTGTAGATCGTACCTGTTACTGTTAGTTCGGAAAAAACAAAAGACAAAAAAAATGAAAGAATGAAACAAATATAGAGAGACTATGTTTGTATGGTCCTTTATTTATTGCAATATTTCTGGCTATCACAAATGACGTGACAGTTCTACCATGGATTTTTTTTCAGAGAAATACCAACATTTCTAAACCATAGAATATAATATTAGAGCATCTCACATTTATGATATTATTAGAGTTTCTAAGATAACATGACAGTTTCTATTTCGATTTTAGATATATCACTACTAGAAAACGAGTTTTTTGCAAGGGAAGAAAAATGACTTGTTGCATGAGCTTACCCTTGCAACAAGCCTAAAAAGAGTATTTGCATGCGCTTACCCTTGCAAATAGAACCATGCAACTACCTTCGACACAAATAGTCGGTATTTACCACAACACCCATGGAAATAGTCTTTTGCAAGGGTAAACCCATGGAATAACTGCTCATGCAAAAACTTTGAGACCTGACCCCGTTTCTTGTATTTGCAAGGGAAGCCAGCGTGGGCCCCCACAGGTTATTTGCAAGGGAGCAAATGTGGGCCCCTTCTGTCTATTTGCAAGGCTAACCCACATGGGTCCCACAAGACTATTTGCAAGGGCAAAGAACGTGGACCCCACCTAACTATTTGCAAGGATATATTGGTACTTTTTGCATGCTCTACAGTTCTTAATATTTACATGTATATACCAACGCAAATAATGACCATAATATTTGCATTATATCAGCATGCTCTAATTTTACAATCCTCCCTCTCTCCTCTCTGTACCAATCCGGTACCAACCCGATACTAATCCAATTATCTATTATATTTCTCATTTTCCATTAAACCAAAATAGTATAAAACATTGAAATATAAAGATAAAACATGTAATAAGCATTAATTGAAATAGTATAATCATACATTGTAAATAGTATAATCACCATACATAATAGTACAACAAAAGTGCTAAAAGAAATCTGTGTATACCCAAAATATGCCCTAATGCAAGACGACAAACAAACTAATATTTAGAATTGACAAAATTCACAAATATATTTTTACGGGAACGATGCAGTCACTCTTTCTTTTCTCTTGCTATGTTGTCATCACTGCAGTACAAATGAGAAATGAGTTAGTTTGTTTTGGAGAGTTTGGAGTATTATTGATATTGGATGCTTGTATGTCAAGTGAGGGTGTAACAGTATCACTAGTTTTGAAGAATCCATAATCAGTGAATGATTCCTTGGTAGCCTAAAGCCAAATCATACAAAAGATTAAAATACTACAATCCTAAAACAATAGCCTGATCAGAACATATGAGATCTGTTAAGAGTATGGTTGTGCTCTTTACTGATTAGTAATATCATAAATTTATAATTAATCTACCTCAAGAGGTCAATGCTTAATCTACAAAAGCATACAAGTAATACCTGAGATGTGCCTTCTAGAAGGCCATTGCCAACTTGTATACTCTGAACAGCCTTTACGAAAACATTTGCAAACTCTTCATAGATGCCTAAAAAGTAGTTTCAAATTTTATTTAAAGGATAATGAATAAGTAATAGGCATGTGTACAACATATTGTCCCAAAATGACAGTTTTAGTTTATTCAATTAACTATTTTAACCATTGCAGAAAATTCAGTTACCCAAAGTTTTGCATAAGGATGATTATAGAGAACAACTTCAAGATTTAAGAAGTACATGATTTGAATAAAAAAATCATTATTATATTGCTTACACTGCCTTTAACTGCAACATCAATATCCATATCATAAAAAATAATGCAATTAGGCCCAATTAGGACATATCAATAACTACGAAAACTAACTGGTCGTATGAGAAGGGAAGGACATGATGAATAATGAACAATTAGCTATTGCATCAAAATGTTTCACCCAAGTATTAGGAAGCAAAAGGGGCACGGTTCATTAGGCCCAATTAATTCATCAATCACAAAATTACTCACTAATACAACATCTTTGGTCAAATCTATACTATTAATTCAATTAATTAAATCAATATGAATTCTGTATTAGGTCAACACTAAAGCTTACTGAGCGGGGGGGGGGGGGGGGGGGGGGGGGGGGGCAAGTGGTCGAAGATGAAACCCTAAACCCAGCTGAGAGGGACGAGGCTGATCGGGGTGAGTGACTAAACTCTTAACAATCAAACCTGAAAAGCAACATAAGATAATATATAACTTAGAACAATTTAAATTCACCTTATAATACAGTTAAAGATAAATCTAAGTATAAAAAACACAGTACTCAAATCTAAGCAAAAAAGAACAAAATACAAAAATCAATTGTTTGCACCATAAGTTCGATCTAACCTTCCTCTAGATCTGAATTGTGCCAGAGAAAAGAGCTAGAAGCCGGGTTCTTGAGCCTGAGAGCGACAGGTCCATGGACGGTCTGGAGATCGAGTTGATCGGGTTTAGAGAGGAAAGGGGTCCTTCTCTCCGACATTGGCCGCCTCCCGTGGTCCCGTCTGAGTGCGCACTACCTGAGCCGACTTGGCGTCGCTGCTCTTGTTTTTTATTCTTTCGCATTTTAGATCTAGGGTTTGGAAAACAAAGACTGGGAGGGGAATTCTCGTTAAGTCCAGAGATAAAATAGAAGTTGTATTGCATATAGTGTGAGTATTTGTAATCTCTAAGGTAACATAATTTTTGTATTTAGATCGGAGCCGTCTGATCATCAGTGTGAACGAATATTAAAGGATCTTCCGCATTAGTTAGGGTCGGATTTAAATATAAATATTACGTTACCTCAGAGAATAGTGACTCCCTACCCACAACATCTAAAATTAAGACATCAGGACCATTCATTACTTATCGGACGGTTCAGAGCTTTATAATTACTAATTAGATAATGCATGTACAATAAATAATATGAAATTTTTTTAAAATATAAAATAAATTATTTACATCTTTTATGGTCAAATCATACTTTTAATTGTCCATTTTATAGACATTTATCATTATTTGTCCATTCATATTTAACAAATATCTACAAACCGTTCATTTTCACGTGAGCAATCAACGGTCGATCTGTAATGAAATTATTCCATATTTATTTTAAAATGATCAAGAGAAAATATAGAACGTAACCAACATAAAAATTCTGAAGTTTTATTATGTCTGAGCTTCGATCCAACGTGAAGTGTTCGTAGCCCTTTGATGTTTCGATATTCCGTCAGCCGGATGGATAAGTAAATGAACATGAAACTTGATCAAACTTTGCTGCAGGAAAATAAATACAGTGCTCTTTCATTTCAACGGTTCCGATCGACCAACGGACAACGTGTTTACGTGCGCCTTCATTAACTCACAAAGCAAGAGTCTATGCTTCATGAAACATAAACTCTTGCTTTGTGAGTTAATGAAGGCGCACGTAAACACGTTGTCCGTTGGTCGATCGGAACCGTTGAAATGAAAGAGCACTGTATTTATTTTCCTGCAGCAAAGTTTGATCAAGTTTCATGTTCATTTACTTATCCATCCGGCTGACGGAATATCGAAACATCAAAGGGCTACGAGCATATGTAAATCTGAACCGTTCGATTAGAAATATGCCATCCTGATTAGCAATGGACGTAAATTATTAATCATAGATTCTAAATTATTAATTTTTTTCCATCCCATCATTAACAAAATTTCTAGTTAACGCTTAAATTTTAATATTTTTCCATATTTCCTTTACAACCTTTCTATGTTCTTGTAAAAATAATCTTAGTTAATTTTGACACGAGTCTAGTTTCCATTTATGTGGAATTAGTAAATATTCTTAGAACTTGTTATATCGCTTGAAAATATAAACTGGATTAACTAATTATAAATAAAATCACGGACAATTAAACATCATAATTTATAATTAGTTTAAAAGTCACAACATTAAATTTTAAAATTTGAACACATTATATCCGAAATTTCATTGGAACGCTTGAAAATTCTAATTGGACTGAAAGGAAGAAGATATAAAAGTGTTTAGAAGTGTTTAAGATCTCCAATAAAATTGAGTCTATGAAATAAATGGCCCACTTGTCAGCCGAACCACACAAATGGTCGCATGATCCTTGCCTCACTCTTTTCTCTCCTTTTCTCTCTTTTTTCTCTCTCTTCCAAGTGGATCCCACCCAATAAAATATCTATCTCCCTTCTTTTCCTTTCTGGAGAAGACGGCTAACCCTCTCAATTTACATTTTCGCTCCAAAACTCCAAAACCAATTTTTTCATTTCGCTCCAAAACTCTCAAGCAGCAGAACTCTAATTTTTTACTTCCCTCTAAAACTCCTGTACTTAGTAACTTCCCTCCACATTTTCCCTCCATAATTTTTGGCTGCCGCCAAACAATTTTTTTACTGTGAAATCGACGATCAGCGTTATTTCGGCTATTATTCCGTTGAGAGACAGTTGGAGAGGGGCAATTAGACTTGGTGTTGGCGCGTCGCTATTGAAGACTCATTACTGGCACGTCTCTCTACACCAACGATTGCTTAGTGACCTCCGATCGGTTTAGACGGGTGTCTTTGGACTCTTCAATATTCCTTCCAAATTGTAAGACTAACTTTGTATCATAACTAATTTGTGGGATATGAACTGACTTCAGGTCATATATTCATAAAAGGTACCTGATGAATGGCGATTAAAAACTGACTGCATGTACCTTGCGTGAAAGGTGTTTGAGAGTAACTGAAACAATTGCTGATTGATGTGTTGACAATTGGAAAAAGAGAAATAAAATATGAAGATTTGTATGTTGATCATTTTTTAATCAAGAGTCTTAATCCGAACAGTTAAGATTTACTGTACTCTATGGTTGTGAAAATTTGTAGTCCAAGGTCTTGACCCACTTGTTTTTTTTGCTTCTTACTGTACTCTATGGTTGTGAAAATGAAATCTTTGAGTTCGAAGTAAATTGTCAACCTGGATATATTAGTTGTATGTTCAAATGCTCAATTAGACACTTGATAACTATTCCATCTCTGGATCCATCTATAGTTGGTTCCCTTTTTTATTCTCTTTACTTTCTATTACTAGACTTCTCTACTAAGATTGTTTCCACCAACTGGTATGTTTAATGCAAGAGCTTGCAGCATGACAGTAGTGATATTGTATTGGTTATCAATCATTTGTTGTCTTTTCATTGCTTATTTGATTAGTTGAAGCCTACTCTGAGTGTAAATTATAAAACTAAGGGTAATCAAGGCAAATTGTTATACAGAGTTTAATTGAATTAATCTAAGCCATTAGGTTAGAAATGTTGTTCAACCATCATTACTTGATATGTGCTGATCATTGAGAACCAACACTGTTTTGGTAAAAAAAAATTACCCTTTTTCTCAATTTCATTTTTGTCTTCTTTTTCCTGATGTGGGTTTTATTGGTATTGGGTTGCTCAGTTTAGGATAAGCAGATGTAATTTGAGATACTTAAAGGTTAATTAATGAGGGTCAATAAAATATAGTATAAATAGGTGGTTAAGTATTTGCATGGCCATGGGGTTAAGTATTTGCAAGGAACCTTAATAAAATACAATATCTAACATTTGTCTAAGTATTTGCAAGAACAAGAAGTTGAGTTTTTGCATGGAGCTCAAATTAAATATAATATCCGACTTTCATAATGTATTTGCAAGGGGAGAAATATCTCATTTGCATAGTTGCACATCCCACAGTTCCATGCGAAGTAATTGCATGGGTTTACCCTTGCAAAAAGTCTGGAGATTTCAGAAATGTCATTTCTTTTGCAAGGACCCTCCTCCCCTTGCAAAAAACTAGTCCTGCCCTTGCAAAAAGCTCAGATTCTAGTAGTGTATGGTAGAGTTTCTTATTTAGAAAATATGCATGAAAGTTTTTTATTAAGTAAATGTTTATAAACTCCACGTTAACCAAATAATTAGCTCAAATTATTTCTCATTTCTAATTTATTACTGACGTTGTTTAATTGAAATACTAAAATTAATTTTAGAGATGTGAAAATTTATAAACTTTAGAGGTTTTAGTTTCTAAAAAGTGATTAACAGTTATTTAGAAACTCATTTGAGTTGCTATTATGAATATGCTCTTGGACTTCTTCTGAATCTGTATTCTCCTAGGTATCTGACTCAAGCAAATTATAAACGGGCGGCCAAGATTAACCCAATCGGGCCGAAGCTCGGTGCCTATAGAAACTATAGGGGGTCCATTTTGACATTCGTGCTAAGTTAAAAGAATGGTTATGGGCTGTCTATTTGTAATTTGCTTGAGTCAGGTAGAATGAAAACAGGGCTGAGCTTATAAAAAGGTGGGCAAAAACATTTGCAATAACAATGCAAGGAAAGCGGAGGCCCAGGTCCATCTCTGTGGAGCTAATTGCTAGAAGAAACTGATAATTTATTGGGCTAGAACAGATATGGGCCTAATCTACCCCTATCAACTCACATATAACGGCCCATGTATTTTGGGCCTTATTGTTGCATGATGGTGTCCCGTACTCTTATTTTAATGTTGGTATTGCATAGCTCCAAGTCATTTTCAGTTTTTGGGAAGAGCCACCGAAGTTATATGCAATTAAACTATCCTCAAATTTTTATGTTGTTTCAGGATCAAATTTTACGCCTGTAACCAACTCAAAGATATGGTAAAAAAAATAAAAAAAAAAAGTTTAAACGAGACAGTGTAAGATATGGATTGCTCAAATTAGAAAATAGAAAGAAAAGTATAGAAATGCATTGCTTGGATCAAAAATAAAAATATAAAATGCATTGTTCTGTGCAATACAAATCCATTTAGTAGTGAGGTTGGCCCCACACTAGCCCAACTGGTCCAGGCCTGTGTGGGCCCAAAACTGGTGAAATCTAATATCGATTACTAAAATCCAAACAACAACGGTTATTTGCTTGGAATACCAGTTGACAGTTGTCCCTCTCATGTAAAGCTCCCTTATCCTTTTGTATGCTTATACTTTATACATGTGTTCCTTTGTTTACTTTATTATATTCCTTTTCGAGTGAGCCTATGTTATAATGCATATCATGATTTAGTTCATAATATGGATCAATATTTTCGTTTTCAAACTTCTAATAGTCGATCTGAACCATTTAAAATGATTTTCATATGAATATCTACTTGCAGACCCAATGTTATATTTTTTTAGAAATCTTTTACTATTTTGTAAGATAGGTAGAAAATCACTGTTTTTGAATGGTCCAGAATTTTCAGATCATGTAATTTTTTTATCTATATTAAAAAATAGTACAAAAATTCTAAAAAAATATTAAATTCGGTCTCCAAGTAGATATTCATATTGGAATCATGTTGAACGGTTCGGATCGACCATTAAAACTTTGAAAACCCGTGATATTCATATTGACTCGTATTATGGATCAACCCGTGATATGCATAGTACCATAGACTCACTCTTCCTTTTCATATTCATCTTTTATTTTGTTTTCATTTTCTTTTGGCAATACCATGTACCCTACACCCATTAATGCAACTCTACCATTTGCGTACGTAGACTACATCAAAGTGGGTCCCAACAAAGATTTCATCTCTTACCATTAATCTTAATGAACCAATTCAGGAAATATTATTGGACAGATCCGATTCTGATCCATCAGATTTGAAAGGAACGGCTGGAATTTCATTGGATGTGTTTGTTTGTTTTGTGTGGGTGGACCCAGAGATGGGATCCTGCCTCCTGATTCCTGATCCAGAGATTATAATTTAATTATGTAATTATGATAATATTTGTCAACGTTTCAACAACTTATTGGCTGTTTTTGTGTGGGGTGCTGTTTGTGACTTGACAGCTAAATCACCTCCCGGCAGATTGTCCGCTTACTCTATTGAGGTTTAAATTTCTGTGCTCTATCTGTCTCATCCTCTCATCCATTTTTAATAAATATGATTGCAAAACAAAAATTAATACATAGCAGTGCTGTAAGTAACGCTATGCGCTCGTCGGACGGACATGATACCGGCAAATAATTAATCGGAAATAATCGAGAATAATCGGTCAAAATTACAAATAATCGGCCGATTAATCGGTATAAAAGAACCTTTTTTACAACACTAATACAGAAAAATGTTTAATAGCCAGCCTCTTCCTCTTGGGCTGAGCGAAGGATATCTCCAGTTTTGTTTTTACTGGAGGAGGGATGTACCTGAAAGTTTGTCAGACTGGATGGATGCCACTGCCACTGCCACTGCCTGCTAAATATTTAACCATAAGTGATGCAATGCTGAGCACATGGTTAAATAATTATCCACCTTGGCTTCTGTGCCACACTGCTAAAAGTTCAGATCTCCTGTTCCAACCTCCGATCCTTGCTGCCTTTTTAAATTCTGGCGCCAAGGACTTGTTTAGGGGACGGAGATTCTCTACTAATCAGATGTGCATAGTACGAATCTCAAACGATATGTATCTGTTATCCCTAGTTAGATCCAAATAATTATTTAAATGTTAGATTAGAGAGATTCAGTCAAACGATATCCATCTTTTTTTAATTTTTTGTTAGACTTAGACCCAATGATTTGGGAAGGGTTCGTGGTTTATTAAAAATATGAAATGTGATAATCTGCCACCAACTAAACAACTACCATGAATGGTCAAATAAAAATTTCCAAATATTAGTATGTATAATGTATGTTCTAACAAGTTGATTGACACGTACCTTTTCATGGAGCAAGTCCGTGTGTTCGGTTTTTAGATTTCGGACTTAGAATTCGTCTAGCCTTGAGAAGACAGGCTGAATTCCGAAAAAAAGGAAAAAGTGGGACATATTCGGACTCTTTCATCTATATGATATCTCGCTTGTTAAAAGGTCCAGCTTTTGTAAAACGTGGTTTTTTTTGTCTTATATAGATCATCCTCTAACTGTCATTTTGTGTTGTCAGAGCAGTTAGAGGAGTTCGTATAGGAGCGGTGACGCTCGCATAAAGTCGTGGTAATAATATCGCGTTTGGCATGTACAGCCAGAAGAATAGGATCACAGGCCGAGTTCGAGTTGGCCATATATCGGGATGAGCCCTTATTGGGCCTTATCGGGTCTACTTGCTTTCTGGGTCTTGGCCCTTGTTATGCGGTCTCGGAGCTGAGTCTTCGACTGGGTACGAGATCATCTTTTTTTTGGGCCTAGTGACTATGGGTTGTTTTATTTGCTTTCCAGGTTTGCCCTCTAATAGAGGTCCGGACCTTTCAGCTATTCATAATCCATAACAAGTGTTAGGAGGGCCTTTGTATATGGCCCTATCACAAGTAATTTCTGATTTTAATTTACTCACAAAAAAGTAATTCCTGATTTTAATAGTAACACGATGAAATGTTGAATTATACAAGTGACGCAAATGCTCTTTTTTTTATCAACAGAAATGGTGGCTTGCAAGTTGCAATGAATTTTTCAACATTTTATATTTTTTTACTGTCTATTAACCTTCCCTCTATTTTTATAAGAAAGGAACACAGTACTTATCTCCATCGGAAATTTTTTTCGAGAGAAGTGACGAAACCAACAAATAAAAAAATTGACCGACATTTCATTTGAGTGTTTTTCAACTGTGCAATTATGAGCAGACAGACATTAATTTTCGAAGTTTCACATCTCGCTTCTTCCAAGTTGTAACCAAATAAGTTTGTAGAACAGTTATCTAAATAAGAAAAGGTGCTGAGAGCCTGATACTGAGACTGAGTTATGTAATTTCCTTTCTTAGCTAAATAGTAAAGCTACTTTTTTTTCTACTTTACTGACACTATTAACTATTGTCTGCACCTATTCAAAATTAAGATTATGTCCCACATAGTAGTATAGTACTACTACAATAATAATGGGTAGTTGTTTCTCTTCAATTCATCTTAAAAGATGTAAACATGCATGTTACCATTCAAATTGTTTTTCACTTTCTATTATATATAATTAGTATAATTAATTATTTACCAACTTGGGTGGCTTCAATTCATCACAAGTTAATGTGTTATACAATCATTAATTAAAATATTTAACTAGATGGGCACTCAAATCATGTGAGTGGTCCTAACTATTAATAAATAGCACATAGAAATTAACCTGGTGACATTAATATTTTGGCTAAGAACCTCAACTGAATTAAGATTTTTATTATTGAAAAAAAAAATTAAAATTTCAGTAAGCACTTCTGTGCAGAGAGCATAATTTAAAAACACAAAAATGGCACTATTTGCTAGTGCCTAGTTGTCAACTTGTCAATATACAACAGCAAAATAAGTAAATAGCCATTTTAAAAGGCAATGTATCCACAATCATTTCTAGGAGATATATTGTACTTTTCTCCTTTATTTCTTTTTCTCTTTTTTTTTTAAAAATTTTGACCATCATACCAAGGGGTCCTTTAATTTCTGTTACCTGTTATTACCCTGCTAAAGGTGAATTCAGATCCAGTTTAGATCGGACCGACCGATTTGAATCCGAGACCATCCATTCGGAAGTGGAGCCCCCACATCCCGAGATGGGGATTTGAATCTCGAGACAATTCCGAGCGATGAATTCTAATTGGACGGTTCCGATAAAAAACACCCAACAATTGGGTTACTTTAGGGGATCCGGACCCGCTAAAGGTGGCTCCAATTGTAGCACTGTAGGCCTGCTCGAGGGAATTAACTCGTGTCACCGAACAAAAGACCCCCAGTCGGTAGAAGTGACAAAAAAAAAA
This sequence comes from Carex arenaria, assembly GCA_964058825.1. Lineage (NCBI taxonomy): Eukaryota > Viridiplantae > Streptophyta > Magnoliopsida > Poales > Cyperaceae > Carex > Carex arenaria. The sequence goes on along the minus strand of CAXKVW010000001.1, from coordinate 1,121,539 downwards.
TTCCACAATAAATCGCCTAGGCAAGAAGTGCTAATAAAAAAAAATCTCACTCAATTTTATTCTGTTCTAATTATTTAGAAATATTAGTAGAGTAATTTTTCCACTTTTCCAGTAGTTTCAATAATTATTTCTTGTTCATAAAAAATGGCATCAACTTTGTTAATTTATTGGACGAAAAAAATAGTAACATGACATGTTTTAAAACTTCTAAAAGGTTAACATAGAAAATTCCGAACTTAAGGTAAGTTGATAAATAAGTTTTATTACCCTTAAACAAAAATTAGTTCCTTTTTGTCTTCAAATTGCATAGTTTGATGCTGCTCAAATGAAATATTGGATCCTTAATTCCTTATACAATTTTAAGAGGATAAGGGTTAAATTTTATTATATAGGAAAAATGAGTGTAATAACTGATTGAAAAAAATAAAACAATATGATTATATAATAAAATTGAAATAAACTAAAATATATTAAAATATTGCAGGATAAAACAAAAGACTATAACCAAAACTTCAATATCCTATTACATGCAGTGGTGGAACTGAATCATTGTATAAAAATCCGAAATTTTTTATTAATATTCAAAATTGAAAAATAATTTTCAAATCTACACTCTGGGTGCTGGATTTCCAAAAATGTCCAAACTGGAGATTAAATTTCCGGTTTCAAGAAAACTTTCCGCAAAATTTATTTCCGGTTCTACGCATTCCGGAACCGAAGAAAAAATTTATGATTTCAGCACCGGAGATTAAATTTTCAGTTTCTCACTTCAAAACCGGAAATTAAATCGGCGTTTTCAAAAATCATGAATTTTTTTTCCAATTTCGGAATTTTGATTCCAAAATTGCAGTTTATTTTTGCGGTTCTAATTTTTTTAATTAAACAGAAATGTTTACAATTTATTTATTTTTGGTATTGAAATATTATAAATATTTTATATATATCTTAAAAAATAGATGGAATACTATATAAATTGATTTATTAGAATGCAACAAAAAAATCCGGATTAATGTTTTCAGGTTGGATTGTCTGCGGCTGTAAGAAAAATTAAAAAAATTATTTGTGTGTTATTGAAAAAAAATGTTTTGAATCTGTGTTATTAATACCGGTTCAAAAACCACTTATGGATAAATATAGAAAATATTGTGATCCTTCTATTTTTGAAAAAAAACTAAAAAATTCTCTGACAACAAATGCTTTTCTTGAAAAAAAAAATACATATACTTTTACTGTTCTTGTAATTGGACCTGTTCTAATTTCTTGAATGGAGTTAGAATAAAATTTAAAACGTATTAAATTCTTTATTTCCTATACTGTTAAATACCTAATTTATTAACGATATGTTTTGATTCACAAACATAAGTCATTACAAACATATACCAACCTTTCTGCGAAGTGATCTACAAATAAAATCCTAATAAATCGGAAAAAATCATTTATGAATATTAAATAATTAGATGGCTGAACTCCAACTTATACTAAAAAAAAAGTTCGTAATAAATAAGAGGATACTTCTACCTGCACATGCAATTATTTTATTTTATATATTTGATCATATTTTTTACAATCTTAACCAGGTTAGTAAATTGAAGTTGGAAATGCGTTGTACAATATCTACATAGGACATTTATGTATCAAATTTGGATCAATTTAAAAGTAATTATCTATATCTAAATGATTCAAATCTACATAGGACATGTTTTTTACACGAAGCAGAATGTTTAAAAGGTATTCTCAACCTCATCAAAATCTTACATTTCTAATGAAGTTTTACCCCGTAGAAATGCTCTTTACATACACCTACTAAAAAAAAACCCAGAGCAAGAGATGAAAGAGAGCACATTCTATGCAGATGCAATGTGCCCCTCATGTTCCCTTTCAATGTACTGCGAGCCCCACCTCAGTACCTGACTCAAACCCCATTCATTCAAATACCTATCCTTCTGATCTCGCTGTTGTCAACAATCATGTATGTACTAGCATCTACAGTAGATAGTAGATCCTACTATAGCTCTGTTCTCTCCCAAAGTCCCAATGACTTTAGAGTTGAGACAGAGACCCCCAATCATAGGATTGAGGGTCCCATGCGCGCAAAACATCTGCCAAGCGGACCCCATTAACTTAATTCAATTTCAACCTCATCTCTTTCCCGTGACTACTTCTGACTCTTTTCTCTTATTACATAACCGCCACCATTGCTTTCTTTTATTCGCACATACAACACAACCAACCGCAACCCAACTGGATATATATATTTAGAGATGCTGCCACTGTCTCTCTGTGGAACATGCATCAGTATATATGTCATCATGATTGACCAACTCCCTGTTCAGTTTTTGACTGGCGCACCAAATTTAGAGCATTTCTCTTCTAGTCTTATAATCTCAGACCCCTTTTATTATTTTGGGTAATGAATTCGATGCTGGCTCTGGCTGCTCAGTTGCTGTACATTTCAGGATTTCACATGCATGCCACCTAACAACAAAAATCTACCTGGTTTTTTGAGTTGAAATGGTACACTATTTTATAAATAAGAGCGCAGGTATGGCACAGAAAGAACTCTAATATTCTGTGAAACTATCAAATTTGCAAATGTAAACAATCCCTTTCATACAATACATTGGCAAAAATAAGTAGGTTATATTCTGGCCGAATAAATTCAAGGCTTCAAGCTAGGACTTTGTTAACAGCTGATAAGAAATACATTAACTAGGAAAATAACTTTATACTAAACAAAAACAAAAATATTAACACAGGATAATCAAAATTAGACAACACAACTAATACTTCTTCATTAGCGTTTGCAAGCTCGGGAGTCAAAACACAAGCTTGCGGCGAGGAAACATGTAATGATCTGTGGGGCCAACATCAGCAAGTTCTTTGATTGTATCAGCAACGAGATCCTTGAATACTAACCGTTCGATTTGCAACACAGCATCAGAAATTTCTATCGATGGTTTGTTCCACCTATGATCGGCTGAGAAATCCTTCTCTATGGCCCGGCACGTGGCTTCATTCAAGTCGACCGGCTCGCCAAAATTCACGGCAGGTTCCCGGATCTTCTGTAACTCGCTCCATACATGCTGTTTAAGTGTGTGTGGTGCTGGTCCCAAATGTCCTGCAAAAGCCTCCCACGCCGACACTTGCCGACTATTCTCCACAATTTCCTTCACAGCGTCATAAACAAGACTTTGTTGCTGCCATGTGGCGTCAGAAGATTGGTACCGTTTCTTCAACAAATCACTCGCCTTAGATAAATCGCACGGACGACTGGACACACGTAAAAACTCACACAGGTAGATATAATCCTGATCATCTAGCTCTGATCCAACCGTGCATGGTTCATCTGAATCTGAGTCAAATAAATGGTCGGCACTGGGTTCTATATGCCACATGTTAGCATTGGCGCCATTGGGAGCTATTATCAGGCGCTTGCCAGAGGGAGAAGGAGAGCTCTCGTCATTCAAAAAGGAGGCATCCAGTACAGATACCGGACTGGGTTGTGAATCACCCATGTCAGTCGAAGTAAAGGCCGCAATGCTGCTCAGTAATTTGTCACAGCGTTCCAGGAGGTGGCGCCCTGATTTACTATTCTCTTCTTCTAATTTTGATCTCTGCATCAAATCAACAACCACTAATTTTAGTAACTCAACTCTCTAATAAAATATATTCGTGTATCTATAATTTTTAAATCAAAATCCACTTGAAAAGATTTACTTAGCATTAATTAGTAAAATCAGAGTAGCCCTGTGAACTGGCCACATGGCAATTAGGATGGGGAAAACGCTAGAGTACCATAGTACAAGAAAAATTAAAATCATAACGTACATAGTACCTCACAAATCCCCACAACTTAAATGATGTATTTTTGTTTGTAACATAAGTGAAAGTTTATAACACAAGAAATTTATATTAGTATGTAAAACCAAATGCCAGTAAACAAGTATGGAATACACTTATACACCAGTAAAGAATATAAAATAATACAGAAGAAAGTATGATATAATACCTCAAAATCAAGGACAGAAGAGGTGCTGACGCTGCTATCAGACACAGAAGGTGAGGTATCATCCATCACTGGTGATCTCACCTCCCTGCGTACCTTCCCCGATCGGACAGTCATGGGCTCCGGTCTCAACTTACCACAGCGTATGGCTGATATACTCTGTTTTTGCATCTGAGGGCTCCGAGGTGACTCCACATTGCTCCCATATTGCCCAACCCTTTTAGGGGACACCACATTGCACTCAGGACGCCTCCTGGTCGGTGAACTGGGGCTTTTGACCACCCCACTCCGATCAGGAGACCGTGATCGCCTCACCATCCGATCCATCTCTACCTGTTCCCTTCTTGGATGGACCCCACAATGCCGGGACCCAGGCCTGCCACCTCGGCCATGTATCCGCTCATTCTTAGGAGACCGTGGTGGCCTTGGACTAGGCTTCATTAAAACAATCTGCGGTTGGGGTTTTGACATGTGGTCATCAGAAAAGCTACGGCGGCCATCCGATTGGTGATCTGGTGGCTGTGAATGTAATAAACCTTTAAGTTGTAATGCCTCGAGTATTTGTTTCAGAGTTTCTAGGTCCTTGCACGGCTCATCAATGCCACGTTTTCTGAGCCGGCGCTCAATCTCACCGTATAATGTTATCTCTCCATTGTTCAATCGCTTCGGTTCGGGGTAGCAATCAACAGGCTCAAAGCAACTCCTCCTTTGGAAAGGTGGATGAGCGATAAGGTTCGGGTTTGGGTTTGAGACCCTCACACACAGATCCGGTTTCGGCTCTGGTACTACCCTCTTTTTGTTAGCGGTGTTGTAATCGATGTTGTTATTAAAAATCGATGAGTCAACGAAACGGTAATATGATGGCTCACGTGGGACACGGGACTCCGAAGCGGATCGGCAGAGCTGAGCCGGTGAACCTGGACCCAAACCTGATTCAGTAGGGAGAGTATCAACTCCCATTAACCGGGCCACCACGCTCGGGGACCGGCGGTTATAGTCATTGTCGTCAGGGTCCTGGACCTTGTTCACGGTAGTTCGGATCTCACGGGGCCGGAGCCTGCTGTCGAGGGAGAGACGTGGTGCCTCCCTCAACTTCCATGTGGTGGTGGTTTTGAATGCTGATACCGATGCACGTGTTGGCTCAGGAGAAGGTGGCCTCTCCGTCAGATTTTCTTTTTCAGGTAAAACCAATGGTCCAGATTGCTCCGATCGCTCAGATGGAGACACTGATTCTGTAATCTGAAGTAATACAAATGTAACATAAATTAGCAAAACACATCGAGCTAAAACTAAAATTGAAGGAAAAAAGTAGGTGATACTGATACTAACCTGTGACGAGGAGGAAGAGAACTTGTCACGACGAGAATTAGAGACAATGTGAGGCCGATCGAAGAAATGGAACAGAGTGGACATACAGCCCACTTGCTTGGCGAACTGCCTCTCTTCGTCTTCTTCATTCAATTCTCTCATATCGGGAGCAAGATCTATCTATCTATCTATTTTTCTTTTAGTGATTTTTGGTGAGATTTCCTTTATAATTATGCGGGTTGAGCTTTCTTTCTTTTGGTCGAGGAATCCCGCTTAGGAGGCTTTTAAAGCGGCGGTGGGGTGGGGAAATTTACGGAAACGGGTCTCAAAGTTTTGTTTATTGCGCGAGATAGAGAGTCCGTGACGTACCATCTTTTTTACGCTGCCCAATTGGCGAAGCATAATTGCATATCTTTTTGCAGTGTTGGATTTTTTTCAGATATACCCTCTGAAATTTAATTATTTGAATGATAACCTCTTGGGCTGTGTGCGCGGGAGAGGTAAAACCTGAGATCGCGCGCTTTTGTGAGAAGCGAGTCAGAAGACCCACACGGCCTCCAAGCCATGGCGCAGTTTGACCGGATAGGGACGCAGTAAGCTTAAGCTCCTCCCCTCACTTGTATTTTCTCCAGTCTCTTTCAACTGGAGAGTTCCACTTAACTTTATTCCAATTTCTAGTAGTAATATAATGTTTTATACTTTTATTGCTCGGTAAGTAGTGTAAGTAGTGGTGGCAAAAAAACTCATAACTCGTTGCTTGATAATTCGTTCGTTATTAAACTGAGTGGTCTTGTAAATTATTAGAATAATATGAGGTTTAATAACGAACGAATATTTCTAAAGCATCACAACCTTCATTAAAACAATGCTTTAAAATAGAGGTTGCTTGTAAACTCGTTATCAAATTACCACAACCTCGTTGCTTGTAAAATATTGTAATTCTTGTAAATTATTAGAATAATATGAGGTTGTGGTAATTTGATAATCAAATAGATTTTAATCAAATACCGTTGAATGGTCTTTAATTTGCCATTACATTAGCACGTTTAATTTGCATGATAATGCTAATCTATTATTAATTTTACTTGCAAAAGAGCGTTTTAATTACAAGTGCAAGAAAAATAAGGATACTATTTCAGAAACAAAACTAACAAGTATGAATTAGCAGAAATGTACAATTTCAGCTGAATTTGTGTTTGTTATTTTACCATTTTATATTATTTTTATTTTTTATTTAATTCATCAATTCTAGAGTTGTATTCATTAAAGATAAAAGGTTATAAATTCATAAGATATATTTTTTCTTTTTCATTTAAAAATTAGTCAACTCTCCTTCAATAGCAAGCAAACACAATGATTCGTTTGTTTTTATTTTAATAAATTATATAAAAAATATAAGAATTAAAATTACTTGTGTGTATGCTTAATTGTATAAATTTAAGAGACGTTATTATTTTAAATTTAAATCATTTTAGATGTTCAAACAAGTATTTAGAGATTCTTGGATGTCTTTTAGTTATTCTTATTTTTTTTATATCATGGTGCTTTATTGTACTAAGCTACTATAATAGACGTTATTTTTTAGAGTTACTCCAATTTACTCTCCTCAACTACCAACCACAAAAAAATCATCAATAGATAATAAATTCAATCATTCAACCATGATAAAGATAGACTAGAGGGATAATTTTCATGTCATGAAACAAGAGTTACTTTTTTTTTTTTATCAATTTTTGGATAAAATTCTCTTATAGTTCCAATTTTTCATCTATATATTAAATATTGACCCCAATACAATCTTTCGGGAGACTTTAACATTTTATCAAAATAACTTGTTAAAATCATAATTACAAGATTCGCGAATAATTTATTTTATTTTATGCCAAACTGAAAGTCGGATTATTCGGTTGATCAAACTTTGACCGAATTATTCGCGAATTTTCCTAATTATTCACTATTTTTTTTCAAATATTTCCCATAATTTATTTTTTGGTTCTTTTTTGCTACCTTGCATAATTGAGATCTCTAATCCGAATCATTATAAAATTATTTTCAAATCATGAATTTTTAGTATTGCCGAACCAAATCTGAATAATTCATTTATCACTGGATCAGTTTCAGAACAAGGGGCCTTTAAGGTTCGCTACAAACGGAGAGGTATTAAAGGAATATACTGTATTAGATTCAGGGCTAACGACTAGAGAAGGAAATACGTGACACGCCGTGACGTGACGTGACAAACACGCCGTGATTTGGTCACGTGACGTGACGTGACGTGATCAATTTTTTTTTTCACGTGACGTGACGTGACGTGACCAAAATGGTGGTGGATGGTCACGTCACGCGAATGGTCACATCACGCGTAGTCACGCCGTGACCATACGTGACGTGATCACACGTGACGTGACGTGTCGTGAAGTAAATTAGTCATGTCAATTTTTTTTATATCTTAATTTAAATTGTTGAAAATTTAGAAAAAAAGTTATAAAAAATTCTAAAATAAGTAAATAATATTGTAAAGATTATTTTTTTTAGAAAATGTTACATCTGACATTACTTTAAAAATTTAAATTACAAATATTCATTACACTAACCTAAATAAAATAAAAATCAGTACTACATGAGTATCAATATCACTGAACTTACACTAAAATAAAAATATGAATACTCTATACATATAAAAAAAGTCGAATACTCTATGTTTCATACCGTGACGTGACGTAACGTGATCACGTGACGTGACGTGACGTGATTGGTTCGCGTGACGTGACGTGACGTATATTTTAACTAGAATGTGGTCACGTCACGCGAATGATTACGTCACGCATCACGCGAGTCACGTCACGTAATCGACATACGTGACGTGACGTGACGTTAACGTGACGTAACGTTCCGTGACGTGACTAGTCACGCCGTGACAAATTTCTTTCTCTACTAACGACCGACGATTCACCTTACCATGGTAAGCTGTTAACGAATTCGCATCCTCTGAGATATCTCAAACTTTGCGTGACTTTTTGGAATATCTCAATCGTTCAAATACATTCTACACGAATCTCAAAGCTCAAATAATACTGGCCCCCTACGGTTCCCCGAATAGCCACCGGACACGTCGCTGTTAACACCCGCTCCGTTCATTACTGATGTATGTGGCACCATTAAATGTACTATTCCATGTTGCGAACCATTAATAAGGTGGATTTCCTTTATAAATATGATTCGTTGCAAAGTTGACTACAGAGTAGTGACACCACAGATGGGTTCAACTGCTGAATGTCGGCCAGGAAAAGGAGATCAGGATAAATAATTATATTATTTATTTAATTTGTACCAAAAGATCTGTGCTAACTAAATGGATCCGACTCCGGTGCTTTTCTCTAAGAAAAGCATCAAGCTGCTTTTCCGATCCGAACCATTCAAATTTTTAAATTTACGTATCACGAGAAAGAAACTTTTCCATGCACAAATCTCCACGAATTTGAATGGTTAGGATCGGAAAAGCAGCTTGGTGCTTTTCTCTAAGAAAAGCACCGGAGTCGGATTCTAACTAAATAATAGTCTCATGCGTTGTCCGGTTTCAATAGTACCGTGGTTCATTCCTGTTAATTGTTATTAAAAAGTGCTTTATCTTAATCTATGTTCTGATTTGAGCAGGAAACCCACCTGTAGAACACATGCTACACTGTTAACAACGACAAATTTTCCCAAGTATTTCAATATGCTTATCTGAGGTCCTTTTCGCGCACGTTACACTGAATTTTTCTTTTCTTCACAAAAATAGTAAAATTTAGTTCAAAATCTACACCCACATCCATTTCCATCAGTATGTCGAACAGGACCTGATATTATGATCCACATAATAGAAACAGTAGGATTATACATCAAAATTCTAATAATCGCATGAATCCCTGAGTGATGACTTTACGGTTTGAGATTTACTCTCAGTCGTTTTAAGATTCGGAGATTCATGCGAAGTTAAAGGAACAATTTGGATCCACTAATTCTAAAAAATTCCCTTTTACAGTACTGGGGTTGATGTGAATTTCCCTCCCATCCCGTTTTGGATGTCCTCAAAGAAGGACCAATTGGCATGAAAACAAAGCGGGGAATATGTGTACGGAGTCCGTTCTGAATTAGTTTATGAGAGAATACAAATAACAACTGCGGATAAATGGAATGAATAATTTCACGGATACAAATTTTAATTTTATTAAGTATGAAGAAAAGAGCCAAATTCGAAAACGAAAAACAATATGATGCGTAAATAAAACGGAGATCCAATTCTATCTAGAACACATTCGGATTCTCTCCCGCTACTCTATGAGATCGTGGTTTCATGACGGCTTTCCTTTTCTTTTACGGAACAGAATCAGTAGATAAATGTACCAAGTTCATTTACGTTTTACTTGCAAGACTAACGTGCTGAGCTCCGATGCGGTGCAATATTTTTCTCTTTCCATTTGATGTCTTTATTTTATATTTTTTATCTTTTATTTTTTTTTCTTAATTAGTATTTGGATCCTAAAGTTTTTATCAGTGAATTATCCAACATTTATTTGTTTCGTATTTATATTTGAATCCGTATTTATAGTTTATCCTTTCCATATCCATAACTAATTGTGTTTTAAATTTTAATTCATTCACTATTCGTATTTGTATTTATGTGGATAAGAATTTAATACTAGAGTTATATGCTCCGAATTCACTTCGTTTACATTCTTAAGTGTCAAGCTATGAATACTTTTTAGAATGAGAAAAATAAATTGTTAGAAGAGACAATATATTGACATTTTAGTGGAATCAGAAATAATTTTGTCACTGATTGTTCACTAAAAGTATTTTTTTTCTAGTTTTTCAGAATCCGCGGATAATTTATTTTATTTTATGCCAAACTGAAAGTCGGATTATTCGGTTGATCAAACTTTGACCGAATTATTTGCGAATTTTCCTAATTATTCACTATTTTTTTTCGAATATTTTCCATAATTTATTTTTTGGTTCTTTTTTGCTACCTTGCATAATTGAGATCTCTAATCCGAATCATTATAAAATTATTTCCAAATCATGAATTTTTAGTATTGCCGAACCAAATCTGAATAATTCATTTATCACTGGATCAGTTTCAGAACAAGGGGCCTTTAAGGTTCGCTACAAACGGAGAGGTATTAAAGGAATATACTGTATTAGATTCAGGGCTAACGACCGACGATTCACCTTACCATGGTAAGCTGTTAACGAATTCGCATCCTCTGAGAAATCTCAAACTTTGCGTGACTTTTTGGAATATCTCAATCGTTCAAATACATTCTACACGAATCTCAAAGCTCAAATAATACTGGCCCCCTACGGTTCCCCGAATAGCCACCGGACACGTCGCTGTTAACACCCGCTCAGTTCATTACTGATGTATGTGGCACCATTAAATGTACTATTCCATGTTGCGAACCATTAATAAGGTGGATTTCCTTTATAAATATGATTCGTTGCAAAGTTGACTACAGAGTAGTGACACCACAGATGGGTTCAACTGCTGAATGTCGGCCAGGAAAAGGAGATCAGGATAAATAATTATATTATTTATTTAATTTGTACCAAAAGATCTGTGCTAACTAAATAATAGTCTCATGCGTTGTCCGGTTTCAATAGTACCGTGGTTCATTCCTGTCAATTGTCATTAAAAAGTGCTTTATCTTAATCTATGTACTTATTTGAGCAGGAAACCCACCTGTAGAACACATGCTACACTGTTAACAACGACAACTTTTCCCAAGTATTTCAATATGCTTATCTGAGGTCCTTTTCGTGCACGCTACTGAGTGCGTGGGAAAAGAAAAATTCAGTTCAACTGAGTTTTGTTTCTCCACGAGCACAGGAAAATTTAGTTCAAAACCCACATCCACATCTATTTCCATCCGTACGCCAAATATGACCTGATATTATGATCCACATAAAAGAAACAGTAGGATTATACATCAGAATTCTAATAATCGTCTGAATCCCTGAGTGATGACTTTACAATTTGAGATTTACTCTCGGCCGTTTTAAGATTCGAGCTAGCGTATGAAGCAGTATTACCTAGGCTTTGAGATTCATGCGAAGTTAAAGGAACAATTTGGATCCACTAATTCTAAAAAAATTCCCTTTTACAGTACCGGGGTTGATGTGAATTCCCTCCCATCCCGTTTTGGATGTCTTCAAAGCAGGACCAATCGGCTTGAAAACAAAGCAGGGAATATGTGTGCATATTACATTATGAGTTAGCTTACGAGATAGGACAAATAACGACTGCGGATAAACGGAATGAATAATTTCACGGATACAAATTTGAATTTTATTAAATATGAAGAAAAGAGCCAAATTCGAAAACGAAAAAAAAATATGATGAGTAAATAAAACGGAGATCCAGTTCTATCTAGAACATATTCGGATTCTCTCCCGCTGCTCTATAAGATCGTGGTTTCATGATAGCTTTTATTTTCTTTTACGAAACGGAATTAGTAAATAAATGTACCAAGTTCATTTACGTTTTACTGGCAAGACTAATGTGCTGAGCTCTGAAGCGATGCAATATTTTTCTCTTTCCATTTGATGTCTTTATTTTATATTTTTATCTTTTGTTTTTTTTTTCTTAATTAGTATTTGGATCCTAAAATTTTTATCAGTCAATTATCCAATGGTCCGAGGAACAGTGGAGCGGCCGAATAAGACCTTAAATTACAAAAAAAAAAAAGATAAATGTGAGCAAACATGACTAACATAACTTGTAGTTGTATGTTTAGCCACGGCACAACTTAGTCATGATATAACTCACACGGCGTGACCATCTCTCAATATTCTAATCACAATATAGGACAATACGTGAACAATTAATTTGATCATAACATAATATAAAACAAAACTAAAATCACGACACAACATGATTGTCCGAATAAGGCTCTGTTCGGCGCTCTCAATATTTATGTGGAAAAAAATTGAATTTTTTTCTACATAAACAGTAAAATACAGTTCAAATACCATACTCATGCCCCCAATGCTCGCCGAACAATCCAACTTTGTTAAAAAAAAAACTAATTTTTGGAGTTAATTCTAGAACCACAAGCAACGCAAAAAAAAAAAAAAAAAAATGACATCACGGATGGTACCGCCTGACCACCAATTTTGTAAGAAAAATCAGATGAATAAATCCATGAACAGCACCCGTACCGAAGAGCAATAGTGCGATGGATCAATTTACGTGCTATGATAGAATATAGATCCGAGCGATGTGACTCGAGTCTTACCTAAATATTAGAGCCTAGGCAGCAGCCAGCAGAGTACTCATGATGTTTGTTACGGATTTCCTGTGACAGGGAATATAATGATTCCCATCCAAATCAAAATCATTTCTCTCACTGTTAATTTAAACAGGATATCTGCTTTGAGATTCGTGTTATGTTAAAACCAACAATGGGAACCACTTGCTCTACTGTAGACAAAAAATTTCTGCTCCTAAAATCAATGATACGTGAATCCAAAATGAGTTTTGAGGCAAAATTATATTTAATATTTAAATGTTAAAATCTACTGCAGACTTATGTGTCAGTGACTTTAGGAACATAAATTTCCTGATCGGGTTCCTTCGATCAAAACCCCTCTTGCTCACTATGCATAACTTTTCTAGCCTGTGGTCAGAGTGGAAAAAATAGCACGGCGGAACCGGTTCCGTCATAGAACAGAACGGTTACGGCACGGCATGTTTGACTGTTCGCGTGCCGTAACCATCTTTTGAAAATTTGACACTGTGCGTCACGTCACGTGAAAGATCTGGTCACGGCACGTGGTCACGCGAGTCACGTATAATTAGGACCGTTAAGTCTTGATCAAATGATGAATCTTTAATAAACTAACCCAAATTATGAAAAAATAGTTAAATGTGAGAAACGTGACCAGTTACGTTTGGACACGGCACGCGAATAGTCACAGTGTGACTCGCGTGCCGTGACCACCCCTCCACATTTTAATCACAGCACGGCACGTGTGACTGTTCATTTGTTCACCACACGGCACGAGACCAAAGTCACGGCGTGTTGGTCACAACACTTTTTGTCCACTATACCTGTCGAACACAACAATTAATTTCTTAAATTATGTATAGTTGGAGCGTAATTGAGAAATAAAATTCTTATTTTATATTTTCTTTTAAGAAAACATGAAGGTTTATATAAAAAAAATTCTATCCGAATTCCAAACACAGGATCTCTCATGCAAAAGGTCAAATATAAATAACATAAATATAAGTCCAAATAAAACAGAGCTATAGTTCATTATTCAGAACTTGTGAAGATTATTTAGATAGAAAAAATTTCTTCTAATTATTCTGCAGGGGGGCCCACAAATTTACACCATTACATTGGTTCACCGTCATTTTTATCATCATCTTTATCACCATTGTGCCTGAATATTTAAACTAATTAGACATTATATTCTTTTCTTTATCACTTCCGAAATGAAATTGTTTGATGTGTAGTTGTGAAAGGTTGATTACAATAAAAATGCGCCACAAGATAAGTTTTTATGTGAAATGGAGCAGGTTGTGCCACGGCCTTTTTCTCCCTTTTTATTTCACACGTGTGTATATACATACATACATACATACATATATATACGAGGAGGGATCAAGTTACAATAATTTTGAGTTACAACAACGGTTATTTTCATTTTCAAAGTCCAAATCGTCGATCCAAACCGTTCAACTTGATTATCTAAATAAAATGTGCTTCCAGATCAAATTTTATATTTTTTTGAATTTTTTTACTACTTATTAAGTTGGGTACAAAATTCAATGGTCTGAATTTGACTAGTTTTGGTACCCATCTTAATAAATAGTAAAAAATAAAAAAAATGAAAAATTTGATTTGGAAGCACATTTTATTTAGATAATCATGTTGAACGGTTTAGATCGACGATTTGGATTTTGAAAATGAAAATAACCGTTGTTGTAACTTTGTGGTAACTCAAAATTGTTGTAACTTGATCCCTCCTCCTCTACACACACACACACGTGCACACACACACAAATATAGAGAGAGAGAGAGGTTGGCTAATATACAATCGATTGTTCCTGAGCTCCCGTGCAACCAAGTCATTTTTCGATTTTCAAAGTCCAAACGGTCGATCCAAACCGTTAGATGTGATCTCTATATTAAAATGTACTTGGAGACCAAATTTTACATATTTTGGAATTTTTTTGCTATTTATTAAGCTACTTTCAAAATCGCTGATCCAATGATGGCTTCTATATTTACTGTTTGGTAAGTCACTGTTGGATTAGCAATTTTCAAAGTGGCTTAATAAATACCAAAAAATTTCCAAAAAATGTTAAATTTGGTCTCCAAATACATTTTAATATAGAGATCACATCTAACTGTTTGGACTTTGAAAATCAAAAAATGACTTGGTTGCACGAGAGCTCAGGAACAATCGATTGTATAATAGCCAACCTCTATCTATATATCTATATATCTATCTATCTATCTATATATATATATATATATATATATATATATATATATATATATCTTGCATAATTTTTTTTGCCTGTTACTGTCCTCGCGAAAATGAAAGGGACCACTTACACTATTTTTTGGCGACACAAAATTACACTTTACCTTTTTAAAATTCAAACAGTCGGTCCAAAATGTTCAATGTGTTGGATATATTAAAATGCACTTGCAGGTCAAATTTTATATTTTTTTGAATGTTTTTACTATTCATTAAGGTGAATACAAAAAATCAATGGTCTGAAAAAATAATTTTGTAAAATACTTAATAAATAGTAAAAAAATTCACAAAAATGTAAAATTTGGTACATTTTAATATGGAGGTTATATTGAACGGTTTGAATAGACTGTTTGGACTTTAAAAACTTTAAAAATAAATTGTATAATTTTGTGTCACCAAAAAAACGATGTAAGTGAATCCCTCCTCATAATATAATAATATGAAAGCTTACATACAGCTCGCTTATTTATCGCAGTAACACGGTTTGTGTCATTATTCCATAGTTGGAGACTTGGAGCGATTTGGATCGTACAATACTCTGTTAAACTAACATATATAAGATCCTAAATTAATTTCTAACAATAGTGCATGGATGTCAATGATACATGCATGATTAAAACTTTTCTTAATATATTGGATTTTGTTAACTGTATGCAAATTAAGTATATATATTAATTGCTGTTCGCACATGCATCCTTGCAGTGGTTGGATAGGATTAAGATTTGGTTCAAGTGGCTTTGGACCGGACACTGTTCAAAGTCTTTAAAAATCGTACGATTAAAGTCTGAACAGTCGATCTGAACTGCTCAACATGATTTTCATATTAAAATATGCTCAGAAATCAAATTTTATATTTTTTGAAAATTATTTACTATTTTTTTAGATATGTAAAACATCACTGTCTCTGAACGGTCCAAAAGCAGAGATTTTGTACATATCTAAAAAAAATAGTAAAAAAATTTAAAAAATATATAAAATTTTGTCTCTGAGCACATTTTAATATGAAAATCATGTTGAGCGGTTCAGATCGACTGTTTGAACTTTAATCTTAAGATTTTTAGAGGCTTTAGATAGTGTCCGGTGGAAAGCCAATTGGACGATGGATAACTTAAAAGGCCTTTTATAGAAAAATGAGAGTCACACGTACATCTTAATTGTTCAACCAAACCGTTATTTATTTTGCTGAATCAAGTCGTCTGTTGAATTTTATCTCATTTTACTTAATTAATTATCAAGTGGATCCTTTTATACTTAATTAATATGCGCCTATATATACTTTTGTGGTTATGCCCATAAAATAATTTTGAAACATCACATCGTGTGCAAGAAATTAATGTGTTTATTCGATCACTACCTCATCTATATTTTATAAAATGAGTTAAAGTTTTATTATTTTCATTCTATATTTTATCATTAATATTCTAATATATTTTCCTATTAATTTGTCATAATAGTTCGAAACTCACAAACTGAGAAAATTTTATCTTAAGGAAATTTACAAAAAAATAAGAGGTTTAATTGAATTGAGTGCAAAATCCAAGTAATTCACTAATCTCAGGGGTTTAAACAGATAAATTTTGTATTTTATACATTGCCTTCTGGCATGCAGATGCAGTACAGTGTCTAGATACCCTTAATTACAAATTAAGACCAGATTCTGAATATTTCTACCTTTGAATCAGAAGAATTATATTTTTATAACTTTTCACATCACCACATCCTTATCCTTATCTCTTCCAAGGGAGCAGTTTGAGTCCAATGCCCATCGAACTCAAATTTGAACACGATAGGTTCCATAACCGTCCGATCTGCTTTAAGATCCGTGCACATGGGTATTAAAGCAAATACACACAGATATTAAAGTAATGCGCACAAATTTTAAAACATATCTAACGGTTATGAAACTCATCGAACTCAATTTGAATCCGATGGACATTGGTCCCAAACTGCTCTCCTCTTCCAAAGACAATGGCTCCTAGACAGCTAATTAGTTACTTTTTTAAAAACATACAACTGTATTTTTCTCATTCCCGCCAATTTGGAGCATTTGAAATCTCTATAACATTCTTTTTATACTATTTTAAAGTTTTTTAACCCCACTCTGCCAAACATGTTCAGCCTCCATGTGGATATGGCCTTTTGTAGGGCTCTTTGCCTCCATCCCCACCCCCCCCCCCCCCCCCCCCTCCCCCCCCCCATTCCCTCCTCCAATCAATAAATAAATATATTATGTGCCGTTTATGCCTCTTTTGTCCCATGTTATACAATACTATGATCTAATTAATTGCATTAAAATTTGTAGCACATCTCATGGAATCATTTAATTTTTTTGACAAAACAATCTCTATAGTAATAATTATGTATCTTGAGCTGAAATAATAAGGAGGGTTCTATCGTATGCTCCACATCTTTTACTTTGTTTTTAAAGTCAGACTGGTCAATCCGAACCGCTCAGCATGATCTTCATAATAAAATATGCTGGGATACCAAATTTTATATTTTTTAGAATTTTTTTACTATTTTTTTCATAAGTACAATATCACTTTATCGGATGGTCCAGAACCTCCTTAAAACAATGATTTTGTACAGGGGCGGAGCCAGACTTTCGAACTATGGAGGTCAAACGTATAAAATTTTCCTACGGAGTCAGATTTTCGAATTATGGGGGTCAATCATATAAAAATTTTCACGGAGAATGGAGGTCATTTTTATCATTTCATGAAATTTTATTGTAAAATATAACAAAATTACATATTAATAAAAAAAAAATAAAAAAATGGGGGTCAATTGACCTCCATATGGACTATTTAAATCCGCCTTAATTTTGTACCTATCTAAAAACTATAAAAATTATAAACTTTTGTCTCTAAGCATATTTTATTATAAAGGTTATATTAAGCTGTTTAGATCGACTGTTCAGATTCTGAAACACAGAAATAAAGAACGTGGAGCATATTTGAGCACAAAAAAGATGATACATTTGAATCCTTCTCGAAATAATTATGGATAAGAAATATATTTCCACTTCAAAATTGAAATCAAATACTAAATTGTGATTACAAAATATCAAAGAGGTTCCTCTAATGTTACCCCACTTCCAATCTACCACCTTGCTTTGTCCCAAACAAATTCCTCGTCTTGAATACAAACAAATAAAGGAGAAAAAAAAAAGGGGGCGCAAGGGACCCACAACACAGAGCCCCTTACTCTGCCCATGTGCTATCTTGCTTCTATTCTCTTGTGGGTTCAATCAATCAATTGCACTTGTATACATTTATCTCCTCATCTTTTATTTCATTTTACATTTTTATTTTTAGGTCATGTTCGACCTACAATCGGGAACGGGAACGGAAACGGGAACGAGAATGAAATTTGAACTGATTTTTACTGTGCGCGTAGGATAGAAAATACGAAGTTGAACTGAATTTTTTTTTTCATGAACACAGCAACGTAGCCGAACAGGACCTTAAATTTACAAATATTCCTTCTTTCACATAAAAACACCCAAAAATGACATAATAATAACCTTTTCTTTAACTGAGACCAAATTAGGGCTTGTTTGGCTGCAATCCCGCATGAACTGAATTTTTTTTTTCCTCGTGAACAGTAACTCACTGTTTACTATTCATCCGTTCCTATGTCCATTTCCGTTTCCGGACTGCAACCGAACAGGCCCTAATGTGTTTCTATCTTTTAGCGGTATGCAACTTTTTCGTTGAAGTCCACCAAAAGATGTTATATTTTTTTGCTTTCTCTCACATCCTTTTTCAGTAGTTTCTCTATCAAAACTTTAGAGCGCACATGCACATGTGCAGTCCATCGCGTGCACCACTGAGCAGGCCCACCTAAAAAAAACAGTCTAATCACAACCGTTGGATGCATAGATTTGGCCACCGTGAACCGTTGATTTGAGGATTAATTGTTAAAAAAGAATTGAATGCATGCAGATGCAGGCTGTTCTTCCTTCACACTTTCACAGGTCTCTATGAGCTGGTGATGTGAATGTGGATCACACGTCTAGGTGTGTGAGTGAGTGCACATTTACCAACCTTGGCTCTCAAGTGTTCTATATATATATCTTTTGTATTTTTTTAGCATTCAATTAATAATTGTTTTATTTTATTACAACTTCATTTTGCTATTTGTTAGCAAGTTATTGACATTGTTATGTTTCTCCAAGTACAATGTGAGCAGTTTGGGTCCGATGCTCATCGGACTTAAATTTGCATCCGATAAGTTACGTAATCGTCCGACTTGCTTAAAAATACGTGCGCACGGATATTAAAGCGGATCGGACGGTTATGGAACCCATCGAACTCAGTTTGAGTCCGATGGGCATCGGATCCAAACTGCTCTCAAGTACAACACCTGGAATTAGTACTGAACATGATTAATTTTGAGATGAATATTTATTTGTGAGACAATTCATGATTGATTCTTCTAGATAGAAAATGAGAAAAATACTAAATTTTACCCTTTGAACAAATCAAATTTGACTGGCTATTTTTTCCTATTACCAATAATTTTGAAGAATATAAGAACAAATTAATATCAATGCCAGTTAGTGCAAGCAGGGGCAGATTCAAGTGAGTTCAGAATGGATCAGTTGATCTTTCTGAATTTGAAATTTTGTTGAAGATATACAAGTTCACAAAATTTTGCCCACTTTTGAAAATAATGTTGAAATCCACTGAAAAGTCTAAAATCCTAATTTATTTGAATTCTTTATGATTGTATATACCAATTAAGTTAATCTCTTCTTTTGTACAAATTTGTCAATGAAAGTATTAATTAGAATTAGTTAATGGATTTTAATTCAATTAGCTATTTTTTTGTGTCATGACGAAAATTCTGAATTCGTCTCTAATTAATGCTTACAGCATATAAAGTGACAATAAAATGTTTACAACATATAAAATATGATTGAAAGATCATATGACAGGCATGGTGGCAACTGTTAACATCTCCTATTTAAAATGAATTAAATTATGTGTGATGTAAGGTTTTGTTTTAAACTCACACAACTGCTGCCACATGCAACTGTCAACCGGAGATTATATTTTAATTAATTACTTGCCATTTGGGATGAATAGGGATTTAATAAATATGTCTCAATCATGGTTTGCATGGGATGACATAATGCCAAGTAAAGGGTGGGCTACTAACACCTATGACCTTGCACCTCTCCCAATGACATCTAAATTTATTATATACTTTTCTCTAAAAGTTGCAGAAACCACCCCCAAAAAATAAAAATAAAGAAAGATAGAAAAAAAGTTTGTCCCTGTTCAAACCGAATTTTTTTTTTCGACCACTCCAGAGAAAACCAGAATAAAATAAATACTACCCGGATCTGAATTTGAGCAAAAATGACACTCTTGCAGACTAAATCTGCACACTTAGAATGATTGAGTTTGCGAACCCGGGTTCACATATTGGGTTAGCACACCCGCGGGTTCACAGACTGGGTGTGCACACCCGCGGGTTCGCAGACTGCGCTTGCGCACCCGCGGGTTCGCAGACTGCGCTTGCTCATCCACGGGTTCGCAGACTGGGCTTGCGCACCCAGTTTGAAAAAAAAATCGCTAATTGATGTGAGTATTTGCATGATTGATTGGAAGCGCATTTACCAAAAATAAAAAAATATTATAATATTATTAATTTGAAGCACACAGTCTCGCGGACTCGATGCAAATACCGATTTTTTTTTCAAATTGGGTGCACACACCCAGCCTGCGAACCCGGGTTCGCAAGCTCAATTCGAGCATTCCTTGGTGTGCCTTTCCAGTCCGCGCACCTACCATTCTAGGTGCGCAAATTCAGCCTGCGATAGTGTCATTTTTGTTAAACTCAAATCCGGGTGGTGTTTATTTTATTCTGATTTTCTGGGATGGTAAAAAAAAAAATTCGGCTGTTCAGATCAACCACAGGCTGTATTTACTAGTTAACCTAACAAAATTAATATATGTGTACTCTCCTAATAACTTCTGTTTTTGCAAATTAAAATGCTTCTGACTGAATAGTAAGATTTATAAATAACTTTTTACTGAGGTAAATTTTAGAAATTATATAGTTTTATGTTAACATATAAATACGTAATTGACAGACATATTCCTGACTTAACTAATACATTATTGTTCCCTCAAAAAAATAAAACTAATACATTATTGCTAATATTTTATTGAATCCGAGTTTGAAGATCTTGCTTATAGCATGCAAATTACACATCATTACTCTTAACAACCACAAGCCCTTGTTGCAATTTAATTAAGTTTTTTGAATTTTGAATTTCAAGACTTCTAGTTGGGGGAACTGAATCTTCTGTTCTTAAAAGTCACTCACACGTGGATCCGGAGCAAAACTATACGAAATATTTAGATATCAAAGTTTACTCCGCATCCACGTGTCAGTAACTTTAAAGACACAAGAGGTTGGAGCCAGGAGTTACCTTAACAACCACAAGTTCTTGTTGCAATTTAATTAATTTTTTTTTTAATTTTGAATTTCTAGACTGGAGTTGGGGGAACCAAACCTACTGTCTTCAAAGTCACTGACATATGAGTTCACAATAAAACTGTATCTATTATTTAAATATTAAAATTCACTCTGAATCCACTTGTCAGCGACTTTCAGAGACATAAATTTTCTACACTATTTCCGGTTGTTGGGGCCAAGAGTTACCTTACAATTATTTAAAAAAAAAATTACAATCTGTGAGCTGTAATGATGCATTGCTTTGTTGCACGGTGAAAGGTACCTCAGTTTAATTGCTGTCTTTACTATAAAGTAAGATCCAATTGGCCAACATTGCCAAAGGACCTTTATTTTGTCTTTTCAGAGTCTGTAAAATAAAACCAACTATTGTATGTCTATCCTAAAATCTATTAAAAAATTCAGAGAAAACTAATTAGATTATGTTTTGAGATTTGGCTAATCATATTAAGAATATCTATTATTTGTTTTATCATAATAGCAAAATCTCAAAATCTTTAGAAATAGTTTATTTTAATAAGACAGAAAGTTTGAATTCACTATTCTGACTATTCTAACATAACTAAATACCGAGCAGGTTATTCTGAATAATCTAACTTCAAAAATAGCATATTCTCAATCCAACCAAGCATACTTTAGGACATGTTCGACCAACACGGGAAATTGGACTTGGGCATGTGTTTTGAATAGAAAAATAATGTTCACATGGAATCAACTGAATTTTCTTTTTCCCACATGAATAGTATTCACGCCGAACAGGCTCTAAGAGCCTGTTCAGCTACACAGTGGGAGCTTGGATTAGGATCCATTTTGAATAGCCGAAACACTATTCGTGTGGAAAAAAAATTGCTCATAGTGAATTTTTTCTTTCCACAGACACAGTAGCACACCGAACAGACTCTAAGGTTCTAGATTCATAGATCTAGAGGAAAAAGGTGAAGAAATAATAGTAGTCTTCTGTGTTCCCAATAGAATGAATCCCTCGGCAGGAATTCTTCTTTGAAATGCAACCATCCATTAATTTTAGACATACTATTTGTCAAATTAATTGTCATGGAACAATTTGTCAACTTACAAGGAAACATGACAAGGTTATTCTCTGTTTAAAAATAGAAAGTCGCTGTTTTACTGTTATAACTTCTTTAAATTTGCAAAGGATCTGACGTACCTGGCCTAATATTCTCAAATATTTTTTATTTATTTATTTTGGTTAATTTTCAACAATAATAACTCATAAATCGATTTGCATTGTGATGATTTGTGAAGCAAGAGAAACCGGTTGAAACCTATAAATTATGTTTTTTTTTTTTTTCTTTACCATATTCTCAGATAGGATGAAAATTAATTTAACAAAATATTATCGTCCATTAAACAAAATTAGTCCTCCTTATGTCCTAAAAATAACACAAAAATATATAACTTGATTTCCTACAAGATTAATTCTGATGGTCATGTTCGAGTGAAGAAAATTAATATTTTGAAGCTAAAGCATTATCATATTTTATTTTGCAAAACATGTGATGCAACTCTAAAAGTTTTGTATACATTAATAGTGATTGATAATACTATGAATTAGCTTAAATTTTTTTAACATGTAAACATGTATTGTTAAAAACTAAATTTATGAAAGAAGATAATCTTGTAAAATATACTTTTTATATTTTTTTGAGTAAAGGTTGGAGGTCAAGCCACCAAACTATTTAATACCTTTGTTATTACAACAAAGGATTTCCCCCATCTGGGTTTCGAACCCATGACCTCTCACATAGAGGCCATGTGCCTTAGCCACTAGACCAAAGGCTAGTTCTCAAATATACTTTTTATATTGATTTTTTAGCATGAATATTTTTCTAGAAATGTTAAATATATATACTATTAAATACAATAATTGCGCAATTTGAATTGACAAAAAAAATATAAAACCAGTAGAAATTTTTTCAAACAATATTGACGTGACCAGATATATATAAAACATTTTAAAGAAGTGATGCTATGGTACTATGCATAGTGCATGGTAGTCTGTGCTATGGATTCAAATGACCAGTTAAAAATTTTAACGGTCGATCCGAACCGTTCAATATGATATGCATATGAACATTATTTGTAAACTAAATATTACATTTTTTTTTATAATTTTTTACTAATTTTTTAGGTGAGTAGAAAATCACTTGATCTGAAAATTTTAGACCATAAAAAAAACAATGAATTTTTACCCATCTAAAAAATAATAAAACAATCCAAAAAATGTAAAATTTAGTTTACAAATACATATTAATATAAAGATCACGTTAAACGGTTCAAGTCAACTGTTAGATTTTTTAAAATAAAATTATTAATTCATAGTACAGACCAATTCACGCTGTGCATAGTACCATGGCCTCACTCAATTTAAAGAACTATGGAAAACGTATGGGCATCTAGAGGGTGACTTAATTTAGTAACAATATTAATAATTAATTGCCATGATTTCAGCAATTTTGTTAATATTTTACATAGTTGGGTCCTTGATTACCTCACTTGCATCATCACTCTACAATTATAAATTTATAATTAAGGAGGTGGTTGCTTCATATAATCATATCATTTACTCTTAAGCAAGCCCCCTAACACCAACCAATTAAAATAAATGTAATATAAAACTGTTTGGGGATTCTCTACCAAATCTAGATTTTAATAAATGTGATATGAATGAATAAAATATAGTTTTTTGACATGGTCTACTTAGATTTCATATCCTTTTGCACCTAATCACAAAAGTGACATAATGATAAGTTTGTAATTTAAAATAATTTGACATTGTTTAAAAATTTGTTATTCGAATTAAATACAAGTACATTCAAGAGCAGTTCACTGATTCATAACACAAATAGTAGATACAAAAAATATATATTTTTTAATTTTCATTGCTAATATAGGCATAATAGCATACAGATTCGATTTTTTTTTGAAGAAGCGATGAAATAAAACACGGAATTTTTTGAATATCTTATTACTACACAACCCGAGTCCCCAATATATATAAAAAATAGTAAAATAAAAATAAAAAATATATAAAATTTGATCTCCAAGCACATTACAATATGGAGATCACGTTGAGTGGTTTAGATCGACTGTTTGGACTTTGAAATCACGAAAACCGGCTCGTTATAACTCAGATTGAAATTATAACGTTGTGATATTAGTCAAACTCTCTCTCTATCTATATATTTTTTTAATTTGAAGGTCAAGCCATGTAACTATTTAATTATATTCACAAAAAGTTGCTTATATTGTATATTATATTATTGTGATGTGAGCAAACGGTAGAAATGTATTGGATAAATAGATATACATGAATAGATAATTAGATATTGGGGGAATTTCACATATACGTTATGCCTCTCAAAAACTTCAAAATTACATATTCCCCCTCTAAAATTTGAAATTACATATTCTCCCCTCTAAACTTAAAAAACTCACATATTTACTCATTTAATATCTTTCATATTAAAACACATTCTAAATTAATAAAATACCCATTTTATCCTTTTTATAAAAAGCATAAAACGTCAATCTGACTTCAATTTGAATATGAAAGGTTCCTATACTATCCGAATTGCTTTAAGATTCATGCGTGATAGATCAACACGAATCTTGAACTGAACATACACGAATATTGAAGCAACATGCACAGATCTTAATGTGATGCACGCTGATCAAAATTACTTTACAAATTCGTGCACTCTAGATCAGCACAGGTCTTTAAGCAAACATGCGCAGATCTTATTGCGATGTGCGCGGATCAGACGGTATAGGAACCCTTCATTTTTAAATTTGAGTTCGATGGAGGCCTTTTGTACTTTTAATAAAGGGTAAAATGAGTATTTTATAAATTTAGAATGAGTTTTAATACAAAAGACAATAAAATATTTAAATATGTGAGTTCTTCAAGTTTAGAGGGGGAAATATGTAATTTTAAAATAAGGAGGGATCCACTTACACCATTTTTTGGTGACACCGAATTACACCCTCCATTTTTAAATTTAAAATAGTCGATATTAACCGTTCAACATGTTTGATATATTAAAATGTGTTTGCAGATCAAATTTTACATTTTTTATAAATTTTTTTACTATTTATTAAGATTTTTACAAAAATTCAATGCTGCGACAACATTGATTTTGTAAAATACTTAATAAATAGTAAAAAAATTCAAAAAAATATAAAATTTGGTCCCCATGAACATTTTAATATGGAGATCATGTTGAACGGTTTGGATCGACTATTTGGACTTTGAAACTTTAAAAATGAATGGTGTAATTTCGTGTCACAAAAAAATGATGTAAGTGGACTCCTCCTCTTTTAAAATTTAGAGGAGAAAATATGTAATTTTAAAGTTTTTGAGAGATATACATGAAATTCCCCCTTAGATATCATATTAGGTTGTATAAGTTCTGTGTAAATTTTACGAGAGGTTCCCCCTTAGATATTAGGTTGACTATTAAATCTATCATAATTATTTTTAATAGCAAATTCAAATAGTTGAAATCTATTTATATTACAATTTACGAGTAAAATTATAAATATTTGAATTAACTAGAGTCAAGCGGTAAAAAATAAATATATTAAAATCAACTTATAAACTATCTTAATTTGTTTAACTAATTATTTACTAAATTAAGTTGAATTTTATAAGTTTACATGTCAAGACATCTCTCGTACAGTACAACGATTTTAATATTTAAATTTATTATTTGAATTCATCTGAAGAGATTTCAAGTTAAGCTAACCAAATAACTTCATGGGCTTAAGAACAACCTAGTTATATTTTATAGTAGAGGACTTTATTTTTAAATGCACAAAAGATCCACACGTTATTAATATTATAGAAACTATCAGAAAATTAATGCCCCCAAATTTCTTATAACCAAAATAAAGATGTTGGTAATGTTTGTTGCGGGACCATGAACATATGATTCCTTTGATGGTAAAATTTATTAGGATTGGTTATATTTGATTTGTAGAGTAAAATGTGAATTAAATTGCTTACTTTACGTTTAAACTATCAACTGAGATGTAAAATAAAAAAAGTAATATGACGTTACAATAAAATAATTATTTAACCATCTCTTCAGACAGTTTAACTTATTCCATACGTAGAATTCTTTGTTACAGACAAACAAAATATTTCTCAATTTTTCCCTTCTCCAAACAAATTAAATTAATATGACTTAAAAATTATTTTATTTTTTTTACTATTTTTTAGATAGGTAGAAATCACTGTTATCGAATGGTTTAAATTTTATAGTTCAAGCGAGTTTCTACCTATCTAATTAAATACAGTAAAAAATTCTTTAATATGTTAAATTTAATTTATAAATACAATTTTATATGTAGATTGTGAACCTTCATATCGATTATTTGATCTTTAAAAATAAAAATATTGATAAATAATTTTTTTAGAACAATATTAATCAATACTAAGGACTATTTTGTGTTATGTATAGTACCTAGGGGTGAAAACCGATCGGATATGGTTCGGATAGTGGTAAAATCATATTTGTATCTGTATTTTTTTCAGATACGGATACGGATAGGGATACGAATCGGATCAAATATTTATTAAAAAATATAAATAATATTAAAAATATCAAAATTCATAATATCTATTTAATTATAATGGTGAATAACATAATTTGTTTTCATAATATATATTAAATTATATGGTGTATATCTACTATTCAGATACGGATAATTTAAATTTAAAACCATATTCGTATCCGTATTTCCATGAATATTCAGATATCAGATATCCGTATTTAATTTTCGAATCCAGATACGGTCGGATAATATCTGACCCGTTTTCACCCATGGAGCCTCACTCTACATAATGTATTTTATTTGTACTTTTCTATACCACCCATACTTATTTTCATCCAGTTTCATTTTCTTCTGGCATGAATCATGATTGGTGTTTCATATTACTGTTGTTCCATCTCCAGATGTTTATCATCATGAAATTTATAGATGCTGAAACAGTATTTTTTTTTGTTTTTGGAGGTGATCTGAAACAGTATTCGCCGTTACATATATTACCAGTACCACAAAGTCACAAACATCATCATTTTTTCACCGCTTTAATCATTGTATGGCAAACACTATTTTTTTCAACAACAAAAATATATAAAAAGTATTACAACCTTCCCCTTTTTCCTGGATCTCATTTATATATTATGGATCATTTTTAACACAGTGAATATTTCACTGTTAGAGAATAATTTGGTAAGGTTTAAAGTTTGGTGTTACATATGTTATTGAATATAATTCAAAAATAGTCTATTCCTTCAAAATTCATGTATACATGACAAAATATTGATTTTTTTAGAAAAATATATATGAATAGTACGAGAATAATTCGTGCATTTATCGTAAAGTTTGTACAATATGTTAATTCTTAAGATTTTTTTTATAATTTTTTTGAAATTTATTGAATTCTTCGAACTTTGGAAGCAGTGCTAAGAAATAATAACTTTTAAATAATTCGTAACAACTGCTACTATAATATTTATAAACAAATAATAAAAATAATATATATATATATATATATATATATATATATATATATATATATAGGGATGGGCTATGGTGAGTTGCGAAGTAAAACGACATTTTACTTCACGCTCGTACTCCAATTTGAAAATTCAAATAACCGATCCGAACCGGTCAATATTTTCTCCATATTGAAATGTGCTTGGAGACCAAATTTTACATTTTTTGAAATTTTTTTACTATTTATTAAGCCACTTTGAAAATCGCAGATCCGGGTGAACAGTAAAAAACAGTAAAATTTTCTGGACCATTGGATCAGCGATTTTCAAAGTGGCTTAATAAATAGTAAAAAAATTCCAAAAAATATAAAATTTGGTCTCCAAGCACATTTCAATATGGAGAACATGTTGAGCGGTTCGGATCGGTTGTTTGGATTTTCAAAATACAACTACGAGCGTGAAGTAAAAATGACCTCTTACTTCACAACTCACCATAGCCCATCCCTATATATATATATATATATATATATATTCAATACATTTATATATAAAAATATGTTTAAAATGAAGAACCACCCATAGGGGTGAAAATGGTAGATAATATCCAATTTGTATTCGAAATATTAGATGTGGATATCCGATATCTAAATATATGTGTGGATAAAAATAGTGATATGGTTTTACGTTTTAATTATCTGTATCTGAATAGTAAATATATATTATGAAAAAATTATATCATTGACCATTGACCATTATAATTAGATAAATATTATGAACTTTAATATGTTTTAGTATCCGGTCTAGGAGGCGAGAGGAGGGGGATAGAGAGTCTGTATCCTCTATGGCACTGCGCATTCGGTCTAGAGCTTGCAAGAATAACTCGTAGCTTGTAGACTGTTTGGGATCAGTTTGTGATTCGCCTGGTAACAACTTCATTGTTATTGGCTTGAGCTCAAAACAGGGCATTTCGTTAGTGGCTTGATCTAGAATTTTAGCGAGTTCGAGTTGGGTCTAGCTTGGCCTTTAGTGAATTTGTGCGAATTTTATGTTGTCCAGCCCCGTTCTAATTATTTGTATAATTTATTTTGTTCTTAAAACCCGATTCAGATAGACCCAACGAACTTTAGAGGTTCGGTCTGATTATGAGCTGAATTTTAGGTTGGCTTCCTAGTCTTAGCTCATCCGATTCGCTTGGTTCCTACTACAGGGATCCATATCCTCTGTAGTACTCCATCACGTTACGCAATTTTTCCAGTGCGATAATTTTTGGAACCAGAAGTGGAATGCATGGATCTTTATGATTCGTGTCCGGTTCATTAAATTTTGTTCATATTAAAACGGACGGGTGCAGATTTCTCACTATACACACTGAGAAATATAGATGATACGAGTTCTATTACAAGCCGATTACGAGATGGACCTAGTTCGACTCGAGCCAGCTTGTTGCCATCCCTAACTTAATCTCAGTCGACAGGATTGGATTTCAGTGGCTAGCTATATCTAGCTGAGTCCCATTTTGAAATTTGTGCCACTGTTAAAGAACTATTTGAATTAAGTGATTTTACGTACCGATGAACCGAATTTGTGGGGTGGGGGAGCTGAAGAAGGGGAACCATGTCACATGGTTGCTTGAGTGTTTGGATAAGAATCCAACAGATCGAATTCTTTTTTAGTAAAATAAAAAAAAATATAGTTAAGTTTCAGATATTTTTACCCATCAGTTCGTTAATATCCTTAATTATTTATGTATACAATTTTAATTATCTTTTCTTCTTCATTACGGTGAGATGGTTCACATTTACTCAAAGTCTGTTTAGGCTTTGCTTCACAACTGGACGGGAAAACCTCATTAAAGAGAAGGAAGGAGAGATGTGACGAGGGAGACTATCATCTGAACAGTGAATTTACATTCTGATTTAGGAGTAACAGATATCGTCTAAACTCCACGTAGCGTTTTCCTCTCTTTCCCTCCGCACAGTAGCTCGTACCGTCCGCTCCCTCTTCGATTCTCCTCTTCTGGAGCAGGTGCACAAGCTCTGTCAGAGACGGGTTGACGATCTCTTTCCCTCCGCACAGTATTTTGTTCTTCCCCTCCCTCTGCGTACCCTCTTATGAGGCGAGACCTTAATTTCTCACTTAAGAGAAACTATGTGTTTTTTTTTTCTGTAGGATCTTTTACACGGTTAATCTAACCGTATTGTTTAATTATATCAGTGTTTAGATTTAAAAATATATATTTAATTCAAAATTTTACATGGCTGTAAAATTAATTTATTAAAATAATAATTGTAAAATTTCAAAATTTTACAGGCAATCCGCAATCCTAGTGTACAAAATATTTATACAAATAGATACTGACATGAAAATATATTAATCACTACGGACATATGCATAGCATTTCATCAGTGTGCGAGTGGGTACAAAAAAAATGAAAACATCCATAAAAACGGTGACCAAATTTTTCTCTGTGATTGACAGGATTCTAATTCCTTGGGAGAAAAGGTGTCCTTTTTACAACATAAAAAAAATGATTGATTGCATGTTATTGTGTTTAATGTTGTAAAAAAGAAATGATTGATTGCATCTTCAATTAGCACGTATTTGTGGGTACTACAAACTAACTAAGCTAATTATGATATATATATAGAGAGAGATAGGTCATATTGAGTTGCGAAATAAGATTCTTATTTTATTTCATGCTTATATTTTTTAGTTTTGAAAGTTCAAGTCGATCCGAACTGCTCAATATGATCTGCATATTAAAATATATCTGGAGACTAAATTTTATATTTTTTGAAAATTTATTACTATTTATTTAGTTTTTTTTTAAATCACTATTTTGTATGATTTATAATCCATTAAAAAAACATCGATTTTGTACCCATTTAAAAAAAAAGTAAAAAAATCTAAAAAAAATGTTAAATTTGATCTCCAAACAAATTTCAATATGTAGATCATGTTAAGCGATTCGGATCGACTGTTTAGACTTTAAAAATAGAGATATAAGCATAAAATAAAATAATAATCTTATTCTACAACTTACCATAGCACTAGGGGTGCAAACGGATCGGATAATATCTGACCATATTCGGACCCGTATTCAAAAATTTGATAAGGATATCCGATATCCGAATATCCGTGCGGATACGGATACATATATGGTTTTGAATTTTAATTATCTGTATCCGAATAATAGATACATACCATATAGTTTAATATATATTATGAAAATATTTATGCATAAATTTACGGATATCCGATCCATATCCGCACGTATCCGTCTAATATCTGATCCGTATCCGTATCTGAAAAATAAAAATAAATACAGATATGATTTTACCACTATCCGATCCGTTTGCACCTCTAGGTCCATTTAATTCGCATCCTCTTAGATATCTTAAACTTTGTGTGACTTTTTAGAATATCTCATTCGTTCATATACATTCTGCACGAATCTCAAAGCTCAAACAATACTGGCCCCTACGCTGCCCGAAATAGGGACCGGACACGTCGGTCACGCAAAAATTGAGATATCTCAGAGGATACGCACTCAGGTCCATCTCTATATGATGCAATTTTTTCGATCTAATAGCCATAAAAAATACCATGATAAAGAAACTCACCTAACTCAGCCAAAAGGTATTCCCGAGATGATCCTCAATTTTATCTGAAAAAAAACAATGAAGAAACAACGGCAGATGTTTGCTCTGAATCCAATACTCGGGATATTTTTCAATAGCAACATGAAACAAATTTTATATTTTTTTAAGTTTGGTAAATTTTAATATTTCCATTTTCCAAGTTTTAGGAACCACTCATTTACAATCCTAACCAATGTTCATAAAATCGAATTGCACACCAATATGGACGTCAAACTTGAGCTCAACAATTAGGAGTGTTTATTGGGTCCGGTTTAGTCGGTTTTGAACCCAACCGAATTAGTTTGGACTAAACAGTTCGGTTTTTTCGGTTTAATGGTTCGATTCAGTTTATTTTTCAAAGCCGAATTATAATTTCGATTCGGTTTGGAGATTTTGAAAACCGAAATAACCGAACTTATCGAATTTTTATATATTATGAATTTGGTCCAGACCACCCTGGTTTATTTCTAAATATTTCAGGTTATTTCTTAATCAATTGTGTTAAATACTTTGGTCTATTTCTTAATTTTCCAGTTTATTTCTTAATACCCGGTTTATTTCTTAATACACTTTGGTTTATTACAAAATAATTATTTTAAATAAAAGAAATTAATATATTTTAGTTTGAACCGAACATACCGAATAAACAGAAATAAAACTTTGATTCGGTTCGATTCAGTTGCAATACTATATCGGTTCGGTTTTATTTTTGAAACTGAATTATAATTTTAGTTTGTCTAGTTCCGAACCGATGAACACCCTAGACAACAATCATATTTTTTTACATATTACATATGAATGTTCACTTCTTGAGGGATAAAAATAGAAAACAATTTTTTTTTAATACAAAAACCTGTATATATAAGATCACACATTTCATGGAAACAAAAAATCACATGTATAGTATAGAGATGGGGTATCTTTCAGAGATCAGGCCGCAGCCCAAGGTGGCTTATTATTGGCTGGAGATGAGGGAAGCATAGCATCAGCACTCAGTCAAACAGTCAATTATAAGATTAAATCTCTGATAGCCTCCATTTATGTGTAACCGGTGGATCCGTTCATTCATCAGTTAGAGGATATGTTAATGTACTGGAGAAGTTGAGGTGAAGTGACTGGAGAGGAAAAGACCAGGATCTGAATCCTAGAATCTTGGGGGGTGGGGTGATCTGTGTATGGTTGGAACAAGTTAAGCATGAATCACCAAACACAAAATCTGACCAGTGGTTGATTGACAAGTTTGAGAGATTATGTTTTCTGATTCTGAATTATTGTCAGTGAGAACAGACTACAGAGCCTCTGACATGCAACCAAATTTAAACCCCACTTGTATAGTTTTTATGTTTTATGTTGTAAAAGAAAAATATTCATTTCATACTGCAAATCATGATCAACAGAACCAGTAATTAAAACACAACTAGGTTTGCACTTGGATCGTCAAAAATAGCTATGAGATTAGTACTGTTTTTGAATTAGTGACTATTTTTTTTCGCTATTTTGCGTTTGGATTACTATAAGAATAAAATTATTTCTAAAGATAGTGTTTTTCTTGCTAACTTATCCATACAATAGAATAACACTAATTTCAGATTAGTGTTATTCTTACTATTTTCACGTAGAATGTATACCTGCTGCCCCCATTAGTACAGTAATAATACAATATCAATATATTATCATTTACTGGAAGCCCTTGATCATAATCAAGCGACCGAGATCATTTCATCTATAATACGATTGAGATGCTGATTATATTTTATTTATTTTACTAGAACTCAATAATTCTAGCTTGGATGGAAATTGCATTGGCCCAAATGCCCAATCAATCCAACACTGGTTTATGATAATTATTGCAGAGAAGAAATTCTAGATTTTTTTTCTTGTATACCTTATTTGAAACAATAGCAAAAAGGTGCAATCTAGACACTTCCTTTTTGGTCTTTGCTAAAAGGCAAAAGCTACTTGATGTTACTCACAAGAGAGATTCTGAAATGAACCATGTATAATAATTTGAGATACGATACAAGAAAATTACAAGAGAGAAGAAATGAAGAACAAGGGACCCCTGCACACTGCTGCTGACATGTTACAAGAGAGAGAGATCAATGAACTGTCCTATGAGCATGCGAGCATGTAATTATAACTCAAACATTATTGGTATATTATAATTGGTACATAGAGCGGTATTATTGGCGATTGGATGTGGATCACATATTATTTGGCAACTCCCACATGCTCTTCCCATTTTTATTTTGTCACTGGCACATACAATAATGGCTTAATTAATTAAAACATCCCACGAGTGTTATCCATGTTAGATGCCAGTACGGAAATATTACACACTATGTTTTTTTTTTTCTTTATTTATTTTAGCTCTTTTTCTGAAAAATAATATTGGTGAAAAATAAATATGAATATCTCTCTAATAGCAACAGCAGTGTTGTTACAACGAAAGAGAAAATGTTGGAATGATTTGGGGTTTAACTTGTTTAAAATTTAGAAACAATGCCGGGCCCGGATTCCAGCACATGTCCAGCCCAGATATCTATATTGGGTTAAGATATGTAATATTTATCGGGCTTATATAGAGTCCAGATATCTTTCTCTGCTTGTCTCTGGTACATATATGGCTTCTGTGCTTCGTCAGTGGGCCTACAATGCGATTGGTAGATGGTCCTAAGTTTTGAAAAATGTAACCTCTCGAGATTTTCTTTATTTTGGGTATGTTTGGTCATAACTGGTGTTGGTAGATATAAGAAGTCAGCTGCAGAGCATCAAAACAAATGCAGCGACAGATCAACAAAAAAGAAAAGTTTGCTGGTAGCGTTGACAAATATAAAGTAATCCCCAAAGAAGCAACCTCAACAGTGTTTTGAAATTTGGTTCTCATTCGGTATGCAGAAGACCACTGCATACCGTATATGCGGACGCATATGCGGATTTTATTCGGATTTATATATGCGGATTTTAAATAAGAATTCGTATATATAAACAAGTATACTACCGGTAATATATGGTATGACTCACTATTAATATACTACTCTAAACCGGTATTTTAAATTTAATCATTGTTAATATACTCTAAACCGGTAATATGTAGTATAAATCACTGTTAATATACTTTAAACTAGTATTTTATCACTATTAATATAACTCTAAACCGATAGTATGCTCTAAACTTCATATTCGGACCGAATATAAATTTTCTATTCGGATTGCAACTGAATAAGAATATTCGGCCGAATAGACCAAATTTTAAAACATTGAACCTCAATTAAAACAAATACGACATTTTGCATTTTGCTTCAACAAGAGAAGGATGTCAAAAGTTCATTCTATCAGGCTCATGATTACGCACTGTAATACAAATTAGCACAATTCGCTGCAGCTTCATAAATTCGATGACAAATGAAACACCGTGCAGGTCAAAAACATTTTATCTAGGCACAACATAGCACGTAATAACATCAACAGTACCTGTACTAACTATGGAAATCCCGGTGACGACTGACAAGGGAACAAACACCACACAATATGGCACATAGAACCATTAAGATTAAGAATTAAGAAAAAGAAAAAGGACGAAGAAGATTGGAAGCAACAAGCATATACAACTACAATCCTCCTATTATACGCAATGATGAGACAAACCATTTCCTAAAGTCACAGACACAACACACCAGAAACACAAGTTAAAGATCTGATAACACCCACAACATCTATCTAACTGGCAACAACACACAGACACCCCACAGGTCCACAATAGATGTTCCTGCAGCTAAAATTAGACGCACATACCGACATAATTACCAGAGCAGAACAAAACATGCCACGCCTACTCCTTGGACGACTTGTTGATGAGTGACTTATGAATATGGGGAATAACACCACCACCTGCAATTGTGCCCTTGATAAGGGTATCAAGCTCTTCGTCACCGCGAATGGCGAGCTGGAGGTGGCGAGGTGTGATACGCTTCACTTTCAGATCCTTACTTGCATTTCCAGCAAGCTCCAGAACCTCAGCAGTCAGATACTCCAGGATAGCAGCTGAATAGACAGCTGCCGTGGCCCCCACACGCCCATTGGCCTGGATACGAGTTTTCAGCTGTCTGTGGATACGGCCAACCGGGAACTGCATTGTGAAGAGTGTATTTTTAGATAATATGGTAACAATTGGGATTACCTAATATTGCAATTGACAAGCATACTGATATAAATATGGTATTGAAATATCAGATATCTCATTATATTATTGGTTTCAATACTGCCAGAAAATATGCTAAGAAAAATGACAGATTGGTGATCTTGATAATAAGAAAACTTTACCAGTAAGATCCATTGTCATAAAATATCTCATTATAAAAGGTAGACGTGGCAGTGAATACTGCACACAGATGTTAATCATTTATATATACAATAATCACTTCTGGGTTCCAACATTAATTTCATATGGTAATAGCAACTACAATGCTGACAGCCTGACACAGCCAATGACACAGCAATCTTCTTTATGTAATTTATGATGATTAATTAGTAGAAATACTGGTGGTCCAATATACTGTATTACAAAATATTACGATACCCAGTAAGCAATTTGTGTCATTTCTTTACAAAATATAATTCAAAATGAACCGAGTTATAAAATATTTGAATCACATAAAACATAAATTGCACAGACTCTTAGAATCTACATGAATTGAGAGAATCCTATAACTCATAAATTATAATTGAACCGGTCTTGCTTATAACATTTAAGATGGTATATATCCAAACATTCTGAATTCAATGTAGCAAATGAGAAAATATGTTGAGTAGACTTTATTTTCACTCCTAATGATACACAATTTTGGCAGCTTGAGAGTGGATTTGTCAATTAATAATGGTGCCGATAAATTAAGGTAAGCCTTACTTTATTTATTTTAGAGGAGGGGGTAAACTGAAGCTTCTAAAGGCTGCTCCAATGGTTCTTGAGAAAGGGCTGTAACCAGGCTTTAGTTGGGCAATGCTAATAACATCAGGTTTTGTGTTGTAAATTGAAATAAAATTGAAATCTAACTCAGCTCTAATTCTCACACATCGTCTGAACATCTCATGCTTCCAAATAGTTTACAACGGGAATCAATATCAGAGGAAAAGTTTAAAAGAAACAATCTTTCTAAAAAAATTGAAGTCAGTACTTCGTTAAAAACCTGTTGAAAGTACTTCACAATATCAAAAGCGTCAATAATTCCATAGCCATGTTACCTAACAGGTGTTAAACCCTAAATCGATGCATATCAAATCAGATCCGAATTATTTCGGCAAAAAAAGTCTGATAAGACGGACAAGAACCACAAAGACACTTCAAAGACGCACTGAATTTATTTATCTAATTTGTCAGAATAAGCTGAGGGGAAATCAATAAAACAGAGAAATCGAAAGGAGAACTAGGGTTTTACCTGGAGACCAGCGCGGGAAGATCGGGAGACAGGTTTTTTCTTGTCTTTGTCCTTGTTAGCGGCAGTAGTTTTCGCTGCGAGCAATCCTTTACCTCCCTTTCCCGCCATGTTGCGCTAATAATTTAAACTTGAAATAAAAAAAATCAAACAGAAAAATCAGAGAGGGAACAACAGCAACGAAGAAATCCAAACCCTAGTGATGCAAGAGGAGAGAAAGATTAACCTCGCTTGGTTTTCTTGGTCTTGATTGAGGGACACGAAAAGGATCGAGTCGAAACCAAAGAAAGGAATGTCGAATTGTCGATATGAGGGAAGGTTAATTTTGTTATTTATGCGGTGTTTGTTGCCTCTTTAGATACAATATTTTGAATAAACCCGGTACACAAATGGACCAAGTTTCTTGGAGGTTCCTTATTATAAATATTATCACTGTGTCAAAGACCAGTTCTACCGTATTTTTGATTTCATTCGTAGGCCTATCTGGGTGCGTATCCTGTGCGATATCTCAATTTTTGCGTGATCGACGTGTCCGGTGTCTATTCGGGGAACGTAGGAGGCAGTATTATCTGTGCTTTGAGATTCGTGCAGAACGAATTTGACCGATTGAGATATTCCTAAAAGTCACACAAAGTTTGAGATATCTCAGAGGATGCGAATTTCATGGGAAGTAGGTCGAATTCGCATCCTCTGAGATATCTCAACTTTTGCGTGTTTTCTCGGAAAATCTCAACCATTAAAATACATTTTGCACAAATTACATTGCACAAATAATACTGTCCTACGCTATCTCCGAATAGACACCGGACACGTTGATTGTGCAAAAGTTGAGATATCTCAGAGGATACGCACTCAAGTAGGCCTATGAACCTATGAATACGTATCCTCTATATTAATTCAAAAGAGAATCTTTTGTGTTAATGCATCTCGACAATTTGATCAACTCTGTAGATCTTAAAGAGTATCGGATAGTCCATATGTATTAACTCAAAAGATTCTCTTTTGAATTGATGCATAGGATACGTATTCATGGGCCTATTGGGTCATGAAGATCAGCAGTCTAGAATTGTTTTTTTAACTTGACACAACACTCAAAG
Organism: Carex arenaria; assembly: GCA_964058825.1. NCBI lineage: Eukaryota > Viridiplantae > Streptophyta > Magnoliopsida > Poales > Cyperaceae > Carex > Carex arenaria. The sequence goes on along the minus strand of CAXKVW010000001.1, from coordinate 1,083,496 downwards.
CACAAATAATACTGGCTCAACGCTATTCCGAATAAGAAATCTGGTCTCTGTTACAATTTGCTTGAGTCAGGTACCTAGGAGTAGGGCTGCAAACGAACCGAACCAAATCGAATTTGGCCAAGTTCGAATTCGAGTTCGTAAGTTTTCGAATCGAATTAGTTCGAAATCGAAAAAGGGTTTCGAACTATTGAGTTAGGTTCGACTTTGATTCGTTGAAATTCGAACTAGTTCGATTTGGTTCGTCGAACCGACCGAGAACGGAGGAGACAGCGGAGATAGACAGCCGGAGATAGGTCGTCGAAGGAGCGGAGGAGATGGAGCGTAGAAGAGATCGGAGGAGTGGATGAGAGAGCGAGGAGGCAGTCGGAGATGTTAGTTCTGAGCATTCTGACTTAGCCCATCCTAGTGGAGAGAGAAGAAAAAAAGAGAGAAAGAAGAGATGGGGAGAGAAAGAAGAAAAAAAGAGAGAAAGAAGAGACGGGAGAGAAAGAAGAAAAATGAGAGAGAAGAGATGGGGAGGAGAGAAAGGAAAGAGAAGAGACGGAGGGAGAGAAAAGACAAAAATAATAAAAAAATGAGTCTGAAGTCGCGATATTTTAATTGATTCGCTGGTTTTGAACTTATTTCGAACTTTTCGAACCGAACCTATCCAGGTTCGAATTTGGTTCGAAATTAATTCGAATCAAACCAGTTTGATTTCTTTCGAATCGAATTTAATTTCGAATCGAATTTTTTTCGAACTTTTTCGAATCAAACTCGAATCAAATTACGAACTACGAATTTTTTGTGCAGCCCTACCTAGGAGGATACGGATCCGAAATGGGTCTGAACAAAATGGACATAGTTCGTGAAAAATGTATTTGAATTGAAACCAGTAAAAATAATTATTATGTAAGATCAGAAAGAACAATGCTCATTCATTTTACCCAAACATTTTCCCACAGATCAGTAGGCTTACAGATTTGGTTTTGAAATTTAATGTTAATAATCTGTATTTTCAATTCCATTTCAATATACCCTTATTCCACACTAATATTTAAGGTTCAACGTGCAAAATTACAAATTGAAATACGAATTGTTCAAAAATACATGCATGTCTTTTCTTTTTTATATATATATATATATATACGAATATTAAGTTTGTAAGTATATAAAAACCAAAAAATAATTTATAATATAAAAATGTAAGTATACAAAAAATAATTTATTACTATTAATTCAAGAATAATATTTTAAACTTTATAATTTTAATTTTGATCTCTTATAAAATGATATAAAAACATTATGATTATGATACGTGCTATCTGGAGTGGATAGCCCGTATGCTGGAAATGAACTGGTCGGGCTGAATCTCTCCTTATCTTGGTCGATAAGTCGAGATGGTGTTGAAGACTGGATCTCACCTTATCTCGGTCGATAAGTCGAGATGTTGAAGGATCGGCTTACTGCGGAATGCAAGCCGATTTGGTAAAGAAATTGGAAGAAGGATATGAGATATTCTAACTCTTCCCTATCGATATCTCTCTTGGTGTTAGCTTAGTTGATAGCAAAAATTCGATCCCCCTCAGGAAATCTGAGGCCTTTTATATCCCTATCTCTAACCGCCTTTCCGCAGATTATTCGAAGTATGTGGCAGCGGTTATGAGACCGTGTAACGGTTATGGAGATCGTGTAGCAGTTATCTCGCACGTATTGGGCCATGTCGGTACGTCGGCGTGCTGAATTTAATTATGGGTTTCGGTTTGCAATTATTTTGGGCTTTTCATATTCTGAGCTGGCTTGCAAAGTCCAAATCCAAGTATTCATTGAGTCTAAATGTAATTCAGGGCCTATTTATCATGGTCCTATCAGATTAAAATACTACAAGAAATATGAACTTCTGTTTATTTATATGAGGGACTAAAAAGTTTCTGTTTTATGATAAATTAACTTTCTCTATTGTAGCACTGTTCAAAATAGTGATGTAGTTCCATTATTCTAGCACTATTCAAAATATTGTTGCATATGAATTATGAATAAGATATATGGTCGTTTTCAAACAATAATGATCTAGCTATTCGGAGAAGTCCCATTTTTTTTTTTGTTCTTATTTCTATTTCTTAGTACAGTGGATGATGGGAAATAGACGTAGACGGATCAAAGAATAAGGAATTGGTCAATCCATTTCTGTTTTTTTTTTATATATATATATTTTTTATATGAGGAGGGATCCACTTAAAAACAGTGATATCAGATTATGCACTACATTTTTAAAGTTCAAATAGTCGATCAAAACCGTTCAATATGATAGATATATTAAAATGTGCTTGAAGATCAAATTTTATATTTTTTGAACTCTTTTTACTATTTATTAAGATGAGTACAAAAATTGAATGGCTTGAACAACGATTTTGTAAAATACTTAATAAATAGTAAAAAAATTCAAAAGAAATGTAAAATTTGGTTTGCGAGTATATTTTAATATGAAAATCATATTGAACTGTTTGAGTCTTTTGTTTGGACTTTGAAAACTTTAAAAATATAGTTTATGAAGTTCTATTTATTTATATGAGTGACTAAAAAGTTTATGTTTTATGTTAAACTTTCTCTACGGCTGTGATCTACAATCGGAGGGAAACCCTCATTAAAGAGAATGAAGGGGAGGGGCGACGGAGGGAGGCTACTCTCCGAATAGTAAATTTACACTGATTTGGGGGGGAAGATTGTCGTCAAAAATCAATGTATCGCTAACTTTCGTTTCCCTTTACACAGTATGCGCGCGTTCACCTTTGCTTCCTCTCCGCTTCTTCTCTTTTGGAGCAGGTGAAATCCTCGGATAGCTACAGTCTGAGGCAAAGTTCTCCTCCAAATAGTGTTTCTGCCTTCCTCTCCCTCCGTGTACCCCAATTGAAGCACAGCCTAAAAAGTCATTCAGCAATACTCTATTGTAGCACTGTTCAAAATAGTGATGTACGTAGTTGCATTCTAGCACTATTCAAAATATTGTTGCATATGAATATGATGGTCGTTTTCAAACACTAATGATCTAGCTATTCGGAGAAGTCCCAAGTTTTTTTTTGTTCTTATTTAGTTTTCTTAGTATAGCGAACGATCGGAAATAGACGTATATATTATCTTTGACGTAGGCGGATCGAAGAATATATAAGAAATGGGTCAATCAATTTCTTTTTTTTTTAATGTTTTTTTTAATTTATATATATATTTTATACGAGGAGGGATCCACTTAAAAACAGTGACACCGGATTACACACTACATTTTTAAAGTTCAAATAGTCGATCAAAACCATTCAACATGATGGATATATTAAAATATGCTTGCAGATCAAATTTTATATTTTTTGAACTTTTTTTACTATTTATTAAGATGGGTACAAAAATTCAATGGTCTGAAAACAACGATTTTGTAAAATACTTAATAAATAGTAAACAAATTCAAAAGAAATATAAAATTTGGTCTACAAATAATTTTCCCACTATTCTACTATTCCTACAAAATATTGAATTAGATACTATTCTCAAAATTGAGATTAACTCTATTTTTGCTCTATTCTTGATTATATTATATGAATACAAAATGAGGAGGGTTCAAATACCTTTATTTTTTGTGCCTCTATTTTTAAAAACTTTAATAGCTCAAAATCTAAAACTTAAAATCAAATAAAGTATCGTTATATTATTATTTACCAATTGTTGTTTTGGGTATGTTTTATCGCATAATTTAATAGCTTAATTGTAATTGCAACAATGCAAGCAGCCCAACGAATGCTATTTATATATTCTAATAAACGAATTGCAAATGAATAGTTTTAATACATTTCAAAAGAAGAAAAAAAGAAAAGAAAAATGAGGCACCCAAGATAAAAGTATTGCCCTTTCAATCTCCATCTACATCACACAGAATTAATAAAATGTATAACACACCACTGAATCAACTAATCTTTGTTGCATGCAGATGATCATGATCAGTTCCTTGAAGCAATAATTGCTTCAACCCTTGGCACATGAACAGGGAAGTTATCTATTCCATCCTTCCAAGGGTTCGTCTTCTCCTTGGCCGGATTTATACTCCGCAAAGAGCGCCACACCGCACTATTACACTTGAATCCCGATCCAAACGCAATTTGCCATGTGCGGTCGCCTTTCCTAATCCTCCCTTTCGCCTCTGAGTAAGCAAGTTCGTACCAGAGCGAGCTGCTTGACGTGTTGCCCCACCGGTATAGCGTCATTCTAGAAGGCTCCATGTGCCAGTTTGACAGCTCCAGGTTCTTCTCCAGTTCATCGAGAACCGCTCGACCTCCAGCATGGATACAAAAATGTTCGAATGCCATTTTGAAATCCGGTAAATACGGCTTGATTTTTATCCTGAGTATTCTTTTTGCTGCCAGTGTGGCTAGGAACAACAACTGCTCTGACATTGGCAGGACCAACGGGCCGAGAGTTGTTATGTTGGTCCTGAGGGCCTCACCGGCAATTGCCATGAGGTCCTTCGACAGCGCGACACCTGTCCTCCCAGTTTTGTCTTCCTCTTGGAAGACACACCGGTAAGCCCTGTCGTCAGCACCCCTATGTGTCCTGACTGTGTGTACCAGTTGGTACTTGGAACGATGCCGTTCTGATCGGCGGTTTGTGAGAAGGATCGCAGCACCACCCATGCGAAATAAACAATTGGAGAGGAGCATGGAACGATCGTTGCCCCAGTACCAGTTGAGAGTGATGTTCTCCATACTTACAACTAGTGCATAGGTGTTTGCATGTACCTGTTTCAATAAGGGTGTGAACAATATTATTTTGATTGAAAATTTCAAAGAAAAACTATTTGAAGAAATGACCCTGTAAGTTGGATTTGGGCCTGAGTTTTGGGCCGGACTGAAAACTTCCAATAGTAGTTTGTCAGCAAGCCCATATTTTTTGTATGAATGGGAATGCATGCGAGCTTGACTGCTTGAGCTTGAGTTTGAAAAAGTAATTAGGTTAATTTGCTCAACTACCACACCTGAGTTCTTGGTTGGAATATATTATCTTTCATGAGCTCCAATTAATTAAGATCCAGGCCTTGTGCATTTAAAATATACAAGTTAGACAACCATATTTAGATCAGTTTGTGCTTCACAATAAATTATTTATTGATTGTAGTAATGAATGGTTATTAATTATTTGGTTGCACCAACCTGGAGCAATTGTCTGGCAAGGTCAACAGAAATGAGCCCAGCACTACAACCCATGCCACCAAGATTAAAGCTAGAGATGTTGCCTCTGAGCTTATAATGGTTCACAACCATGGCAGAGAGCGACGGTGTCGGGCAGAACAGACTGCAGTTCACCACTAAAATACCGATATCCTTCGGCTTCACCCCAGTTTTCACAAGAAGCTCATCGATTGCACCGAACATGACCATCTCGGCCTCCTTCCTGGCCTCTGCCATGCATGGGTTTGGTGGCACATTTAAAACAGCCTCCGGGAAGTATGTGTCTTGGCCGAGACCCGACCGCTCCAGGATTTTCCTCTGGAAATTTAGGTTTTCCTGTAATTAACCGAGTGACAACATAAGAATTTGTTATATATTTAATTTCCTTTTTTACATGATAATAACCAATAGTGACCCAGTTATTTGATAGTACGTGTAAAACTGTAAATTTAGTTTCATTAATTACTGTTGCTTAAATACTAACAATGCAAAGTTAAATTTAAAGTCCTGCACATGCACGTTTCCTAATTTATTGCTTGTCTCTGATGATCTGATCCCATAAACCCTTTTTTATTTTTATTTTTTGAAGGTTAGTGGCCAACTTGTCTCTCCCATTACTTAGGTTTCAAGAACTGTCACATGGATCCATATGTTTTATTTAATATTTGCAAGTATACTAACTTATCAAGGGGTATATGCAAATTAATATTAGTATATAATTAAGATATGGGATAAGGACTACATATAGCGTAAAATAATCTATATTTTCTAGAACAGTTAACACAGGCACGCACGACACTAACAGCTAGCTCCATATTAATTAAATGTATGGAAACTGAAAGGAAGTATAGTACTTGCGTATAATTGCATGTCCTTTTCCATTTGAATGCGCAGATTATGACTCAAAAATATATATGTATGTAGGTACGTAATATATTTGTACCTCGGTGAAGGTACCAGCTTGCTCAGATCGCTCCATGAAAATTTCTCGTGTGACCTTCCTTGAATCCTCCGGCTTGTAACATGAAAAATCGAGAAGGTAGACGGGGCGGGGCCGCCTCATGAGATATATTGTCGAAAGAACAAGGACAAGCGTAGAAAAGATAATGACTGATACAACATTGTTCTGCAGGTGGTATCGAAGAGCCGGCAACAGATCGTCAGCTGTCAGATTGGACGACAGACGGAGGGAAGCAACGGCAAGGAGAGGTACGAGAATGAGATATGCGAATTTGGAGATGAAGTAGTGATACAATAGCTTTAGGCCGAGATGCCGACGAGGAGGCCGGTGCTGTGTCATGGTACAAGAACAACTAGCACTGAATTAAGAGAGACTAGCCAGAACAAGGAGATATGAGCTTGAAATGGAGAGACAAATTAAAGATGTATAAAAGTTTGTTTGTTTTAGGTTAGGACTTAGGAGAGAGATTGGATTGGTGTAGGTGATTATTATATGAGAGAGAGAGAGGGGGTTTGGGGGACGGATGCAACCACCAAGCGAACTTATTATTATTGAATGGTTCTTGGATTGAAGTAATTGAGAGGTAAAACGAGGTTTTCTTCCTCCATTGTACGAAACTTGAGATAACTAGTGACCAACCCCTAAACTGCAAATTCAATTATCAATTTGGGCAAATATGTAATTAATTAAATGCATGTTGTTTAATTGGCCCACTGGATTTAATCAAATCGTTATTTTTATGCCAAAACAAATATTCTAGCTAATATATTGTACTTAAATGTTAATTTACAGATTTACTTTTTCCAATATTCTACTAGCTATCTAGTTAAAAAAAATTCTCAATTGGGAAACTTATTAGTTCATCAGGGAAAAAAAATATGATTAATTAATTATAAATATTTCTTCAAGAAAATTAAGAAAAAATTTCTTCTGGTTTTGGAAAATAGCCTATTTTAATTTATTCATAGTATGTATATATATCTTAGACAGACAAATTGGAACAAGGATACTCTCCAGTTTGGATTGACTATTGTATAGAAAACAGTTGTAACATGTTTGTTTATAGGTGTCCAGTAGGGCATTGAATTCATTTCCCACCCAATGGGCAGAGCCGCAGAGGTGACTCACAAGTCACAAGTCATAATTATTATAATTAGTAATTACCACCGGTGGAATTTAAATCGGCCGAAATCCTAAAATCTCTGAAATTTCTGAAATTCAGTATCTCAGCCGTTCAACTTTTTCTCTGCATGTATCTCGGAACAGCTGATTTTTGCACACGCATCTCAAAACAGTCCAACAGCTGGATTTGAATTGCAGGAATTTCAGAAACACTGTTCATGGGTCCTGAATTTCAGCAGATTCGGATCCCCGGTGGCCGTAGTTGTGCTCCCTTCGCATTGTGTTGCAAATTATATATTAAATTTATTTATATCTCTACGAGTCATATTTATTAACTGTGACGTATGTTCTCGTCAAGTACGGACTTTAAACGGATCTAGATATCCTCACACCCGTTAAGCTTTTATGAACCATGGTATATATAGTTTGTGGAGTAAAACTAGGGTGCTCTTAAGTTCATCAAGTTTATTTGTGAACTTAACTCTAAAATATATCAGATTGACTTTAAATGACGAATTTAAACCGTTGAAACCTTGATATCTTACGAGTGATGCGTCTATATGCAAAAAAATTTAAATTTTGAATTAGTTATGTATAGAGTTAAGTGGTAAAAAATTATTCAAAAATGAATGCATTAAAATTAATTTATAAACATTTTACTTTTGACCGCTTGACTTAATACTAAATTAATTCAAAATTTTAAATTTTTTGCATGTAGATGCATCACTCATAAGGTAGAAGAGATTCAACGGTGTAGATTCGTCATTTGAAGTCAATCTGATAAATTTTAGAGTTGAGTTCACAAAGAAACTTAGTGAACTTAAGAGCACCCTTGTTCTACTCTAGTTTGTGAAATTATTCCTTTTAGCGCCTCCTCAAAAAATATTCGTATATATTAAATTACGAATTTCACAAATCTTATAAATAATACACAAATTATTTATAAAAATTTTCGCAGAATTTTATTTTATTTTAAAAACACTCGATGTTTTACACTTTTATTTGTAAAAGAATGAATTATTCTTTAATTATATCTTTATTATAAAAATCTCACGAGTTTATACTTGGCAATATTTTTTTTTCTAAATTTTTAATTTTATTAAAATTACAGCAGTTAAATTTTATAAATACGAAGCCCCTATAATTTAGAGAAACATTTTATTTTAAACAAAAGTGGATGAAGTCCACTGATTTCATTAGATAGTAGTATTTTAAGTTGGTTTTATTTAGAGAGGTGGACGCAGAATTTCTATTAGGAGGAGGAGAACACGAAAGCGCAAAGTCATTTAGGAGGGGTGGAGGGGAGAGACGTCGAAATTTTCAAAAGTTTTCTACTAAAATTCAAAAAAATTGCCTATTAAATTACAAAGTTAACACAGAGTTGGAGAAGACATTAAAAACATTAATTTGAGAATTAGAAACAATATTAAAAAAAATGAGATTATATACAGTATAAACACAATTACCAAACTATATATCTATCAACCCAAAAGAGGATATGAGTATCATGAGTAGAACTAGGGTGCTCATAGGAGTATCAAGCATCTTTGTACTCTTAACTCTAAAACTTATTAGATTAATTTCGAACGACGAATCCAAACTGTTGAAATCCTTCTACCTTACGAGTGATTCGTCTACATGTAAAAATTTTAAAGTTTCGAATTAATTTAGTATAAAGTCTAGTGGTCAAAATTAGAAGGTTTCTAAATTAATTTTAATACATTCATTTTTTGGAAGTCTTTTGACCACTTGACTTTATACTAAATTTATTCGAAATTTTAAAATTTTCACATGTAGACGCATCACTCGTAAGATAGAAAGATTTCAACGACTTTGATTCGTTGTTCGAAATTAATCCGTTAAGTTTTAGAGTTAAGAGTACAAATGAGCTTGTACTCCTGGGAGCACCCTAGTTCTAGTTCTACTCTGAGTACCATTATCAATTTTCCCATCTATTCCAACATTAATAATCTAGAGAAACATTGATAATAAATGATATTGTTTAGGTCAAGGTACCTTGTTCGTTGTATATTGATTATTGCTATTGATTTCATTCAGCCTAATCAATTAAAACTATAGTACCTGTTTTCATTCTCCTTTTTTTTTTTTTTTTTTTTTTTTTTTTTTTTTTTTTTTTTGGCCATGAATTTGCATTACAACGGAGAATGGGTGTTTTAAATTACGCATTGAGGGTCTGTTCGGCAGACCATTAGGAATGGACATGAGCACGGAAATTAAACTAAAAAGTATTGTTCCCGTGGGAAAAAAAATTCAGATGAATTGAATTTTTTTTCCCGTGGAAATAGTAGAGCGGCTGAACAGGGCTTGAGATTATCATAACAATGACCAAACTTATAATTAACTGGCGCTCACCTCAATCATGGAAATGGATTATCAATTTTCTCAAAATCCGGTTACAAAATTCTTAATTATAAGCATTTAAAGTAATTAGAAGATTACACCTCTTTTTTTTTTTTATCTTCACAATATATTGAATGTGAAGCTTTATTAGTGCTGTAAAATATTAATACAACATTATTTAATATTTCTATTTTTCATTTACTTATTTATCTTAAAAATTAAAAGAATCATATTTATAATACATCTGACAGTTGCTATTAATTACAAATTTTATCATTCACGGTCTTAATCTAACTGCTACATATACATGTAAGGGTTAATATATCCTCATATAATTCTTAATTATGATAAATAAAATAAATTATTATTGTTTTCTATAAAAAAACCAATCTACTAAATTAAATAAAATTAAAATGCAATTTGAACATTTAATCTTTAGTTTTGAAATGGAGAAGAAAAAACTAGTGTTCCGGCATTTTAATTCCCTCATCAGCACTGAATAGGCAAAATAAAAGAAATTAAGCCTGGAATTGTTCTTAGAATTAAATAATAAAATATAGTGGTGTTTCCACTTATAATGAGGAGTGTTCCAATGCACCCAAAATTCTATGCTCCCATTTGCACATAATTCTTTATCTTTATTTTCAAAGTCCGACCAGTCGATCTGAACCGATCAACATGACCTTCATAATAAAATATGCTTGGAGACCAAATTTTATATTTTTTAGAAACTTTTTTACTATTTTTTAAGATATGTACAAAATCACTTTATCGGATGGTCCAGAATCTCCTTAAAACAATAATTTTATACCTATCTTAAAAAATAGTAAAAAAAATCTAAAAAATATAAAATTTGGTCTCCAGGCATATTTTATTATGAAGATCATGTTGAGCTGTTCAGATCGACAATTCAAACTTTGAAAATGAATATAAAAGAGATAAATAATTGGATGTAAATTGGAGCATAGAATCTTTCTTGGGTGCATTGAAACTCTCCTCTAATAATATTTAATAAAAGAAATTTGGACATATTAATTATTGAGGGAAAAAAAATACACATCATTAAAAACATTGGGACCGTAGACAGACCTAAAGTTGTTGGCCAATATGATAAGTTTGTTAATTATTCAGAAGAAGCAAGTCCACATTTTATTTTGACCAGTTAATAATTTTTTGATTAAATACCTCTTTATTACGCACAACATCCAACAATATTTTCCTGTGAACCTCCAATTAATGGAGGTTTTGGCATTTGGCACTTGTCAACTCTGGTACTACACATATATTCATTATTTGAGGAGAAAGACAAATAAATTACAAAATCATCACAGTCATCTCGTCTCAATCTCATGCAGTTGCAATATAACACGTATCCTCTGCATTAACTCAAAAGGGTCCGATTTTAAATAGCTGTCTGATTTTAACACATAATTTTTTAATATTAGTGTGAATCTTGTCTGCACGTATCTTAAAGCAGATTGAATTATCCATATGCATTAACTCAAAAGATTCTCTTTTGAGTTAACGCAGAGGATACAAATTCGTTGCGATGAGTAGAGTGGAAAAAACGTACTGTGCCGTACCGTGACTAACATGCCGTGACTTTGGTCTTGTGCTGTGCCGTGACTAAAATTTAAAGGGGTGGTCATGGCACACGAGTCACGCCGTGACCGTTACATGCCGTGTCCAAACATTACTGGTCATGTTTCTCACATTTAACTATTTTTTCATAATTTATGTTAGTTTATTGAAGATTCACCATTTGATCAAGACTTAACGGTCCTAATTACATGTAACTCGCGTAACCATGTGCCGTGCCGTGACCGGATCTTTCGCGTGACGTGCTGTGCTGTGTCAAATTTTCAAAAGATGATCACAGCACGCTACACGCGAGTCACGACACAGAAAAGTCACACGTGCCGTGCTATTCCGTACAGTAAAGTGACGGAACCAGCTCCGCCGTACCATTTTTTCCCACCCTAGCGATGAGTCATTGAGTATGAATGAATTTGAATGAAAAGTTAGTTTATGGTTGTAACAGCTTGAACCTATAGTTCTCTCATCTGTGGTATTTCTGTACAGCTACCTACTTGATGCAAAACAAGAATAACAAAAATAGTAGTTGTTTGTCTTATTAGAATAGTCAAACTTCCAAATTCTTAGGAATAGCCTATTCTAATAAGACAAAAAAATTGATTTACTATTATAGCTATTCTAACTCATTCAAACACCGAATAAACTATTTTGAATAGCCTAATTTCAAGAATAACCTATTCTTGATGCATCCAAACGTACTAGTAGTAGTGTGTTCAATTCATTGGATTGGAGCAGGGAAAAAGAATAATAAATAGCAAATGACTTGCAATACACGAAAGCCACAAAGTAGAAGCATCATAAAAGGAAAAACATTTACGTATTGGACCCTCCAATTTGGATTAATGAATTTGGGTTAAGGACAGTTGGGCACCTTCACCAACAAAATAATAATAATAATAATAATTAAGTAGAACCGCTTCATACGACATATTACTAATAATTAAGGTGATCTAATGTAATTATGTAATTGTGCATACTCTGACCCTATCTAAATATGATCGCTCCATATATAATTTAGCTCTATTACAAAATATTTTAATACTTGCATATGTTTCTTACTATAAAAATTTAAAGATTAAAACTTGACAAAAAAGGAATAAGTTGGACTTATTACATGAATATGTCAGTATTTGCAATATTCTAAGAAATAGTAATTTATGTCGGTGATCATTGCGTATACTTCTGTTGATGATAGTAATTTGTGTCAGTTTATCAATGACAGAGATATAGTCAGAATTTTTATCAGATGTAGACTAAAAAGTATGTTCATTTATTATTATTATTATTTTCATTTAATTTATTATTATTTTTATTATTAAATCGAAGACTCGATTCTTTTTTGGTCCAAATAGCCCGTAGGCCTATTCAGATAAAAAATAATAATATAAAGTGTTAAAGTATTAAATTTTACTTTAAAGCATAACATAATCAACATTTTTTTAAAATTCATGGCATTTTTAAACATTTGAACCTCTTAAAATAATTTAATGCTATATTAAGGTTTGAATCATTCCTTTGTAAAAGAATTTGACATATTTGTTTGAAAAAAATTAGCAAATTCAGTGTAGTCTCACTTTCAGACCCTTCTTCTCGTTCTCTATCATTATATTTTTGAAAATTAAAAACTCGGCCAAATTAATTACTACAAAATAAATCTAAATATTTACAAATTACTACAAAATAAATCTAATTATTTAACAATTACTACAAATTATAACATTAAAAACAGAAGCCACCGTTGGATCAGCAATTTTCAAAGTGGCATAATAAATAGTAAAAAAATTCCAAAAAATATAAAATTTGATCTCGAAGCACATTTTATTATAGAGATTACACCTAACGGTTTGGATCGACTTTTTGGACTTCAAAAACCAAAAAACGACTTAGTTGCACAGGACCTCAGGAACAATCGATTGTATATTAGCCAACCTCTATATTTGCAATGCAAGTATAATTAGTCTCTGCTGTGATTAGCTGTTCTCACGAAATCATGTTCAATTAATCAAACGTAACAGCTATTATATACCATACATATTTGAGACATTTTAATATTAAAAAGACACGAAATCTAGGAAACAAAAAACTGAAGAATTTAATTCAAAACTTGAGACGACTCAAAGACCAAGTCCTAGAAATCCAACTTGGTTTATATTTTAAATAACCTGAATTCCGAAAAACACCACGAAACTGAATTCGAATTCGAACTTTTTATATCACTGACAAATAGTCCATTAGAAGAAGCAACACATTCATACTAACATATATAGAGGTAGCCACATAAATGGAAATTCGTATTAATTGTCTGCATTAACTCCGAATTTGAGTTAATACTGAATGAATCCGGATCGTCCAATCCATATTAGCACGAATATTAAAAAAAATAAAAAAATAATAACATCTTCTATTTAATTCGGTCTGAATTTTTTTTCTTAAATCTGAATTCAATAATTTTCAGACCCGAATAATTTTGTTAAGAGAGAGGGTACCAAGTACTGGTACTAACATCTAGTGTTGTAAAATGCAGTTCATGCGGCCTCATATGCTTATACAGTCTAATTCCGCATAAAAATTTTCATGCAGTCCCAAATATGCGGTTTCGCATATGCGGCCACATATTGGGCCGCATATGTCCGCATATGTGCGAATTTATAGTTTGAATTATTTTAATGGGAATATATTGCATGTTTTGAGTGAAAATAAATTAATATATAGTTTAAAATCCGCATATATAAGTCCGCATAAAATTCCGCATATGCGACATGCAGTGGCCTTCTGCATGCATGAACAAAACCGCATTTTACAACATTGCTAACATCTGATACCGGAAGTTTGAGTGCAGGGTCTATCTCTGCAATTGTGGGGCCCAGAGATCAGTAAGGGTTGTTCTATGGTACCGTCTGAATTCTAACAACAGGGGTGCCTCCATGCATATTTCTTCATGACTTCATGTGCTGGTCGATTTTTTTTTTGTTTTTTTTTTCACATATATATTTCTGTCTCGTGGATTCTTTCATTCATAGGTTTCAATTTCATAGGAGAAAAGTTGGGTACAAACTTGCTTTGGGCCTAGTTTAGATTTGTTTTCACTATTTAATTGATAAAGTTGAAAGCGGGCACTTAAAAAAATTGTTAAAATTGTTTTAAATCCTAGTTGGGCTATTTTCCTATTTGCCTTGGTAAAATAATTTAGTTAAATCACCAACCAATGCTCTATTTTTTTATCCTTGTAATTAAGCACTGTAATTATACAAGTCAAGTTTATATATCTATACCTATCAGCCACCATGTGTTTTATGTTTTGGGTGCTTTTGGCAACTATTACTCCTTTACAATTTTAAGTGTTATTTGTTATGGTTATGGTACAAAATACAAGTGCCTTTTTTATGGTACACATTTTTGCCCCATAATCAATCAATCTTCCAAATTTTTCATATACTCTTTGGATAATCTAGATTTCATCACCAATTCTTGCTCCATCACTAGCGAATGACCCGCTTCTAGTAATGCTTCCATTGTTTGCTGCTCAACAAAAGGAAACAAATTCCAAAAATGAAACACAATAATGTATGTACAAAATAGTCCTTGAGAAATTTCAACAAATTACAAGAAATAATTTTAAAAATAGTACCTTCGGAGGAACGAAAACAGGAAGCTTCCCGGTTTTTCTTTCCTTGAGGAGCTTTTCACCAAGCTTCTCATGTCCACCAATTTCATTCACCCACTTTTATTTATTTATAAAGTAGAAAAAAAATTACGGGTCTTAACAATATACAAAGGTAAGAGGACTTGATTATAAATATATATAAAAAAAGGAGATACCTCCAAAATTGCAGAGTCATATGTTCTTGACCGCAGAGCTCCATAAAAATCTAGAGCTATATAAAGAGAGAAAATTTGGTATTAATCTTAGCACTGATAATTTTACCTGAAAATTTACCTTCAATAGTTATTTCTGAAAAAAATTGTCAATACTGGCTCATGACAGAATCCATAGGAATTAATTGTAAATATATTTAAAAACAAAAATGGGATTAAAAGATTACATTGGTTTGGGAATGTGTCAACTATGCATAAAACATCATCTCTTGAAATACCATCTTTTGTATACATCCGATGAACTATGTTTACAATATCCTCTCGATCTGGCTGCCTGAGTCAATTATTTTTATTCTTTTTATCACAAAAGTTACATTTAGGTCCAAGGTTATGACAGTAATTTGTTACAAAGGGGCATACCAGTAAAATTTCTCCATGCGTCCGTCTCGAATGAGAGGAGCATATAGAGTTGAGAAATCATTTCCGGTTACAATAACTGGGACCCGGTGTGTCACATCAGTATCTCTCCATTTCTGCCCAATGCTAACTCTAGTTGGATTATCTGATAAATTCATTAGCGTGCCTACCACTATCTGGTTATTTACTGTCATCTGTGTGTTTCCTGTCAGTACATTCAAATATATACAAAAATTATATGAAGAACCTTCCATGTACTGTACTTGAAATAAATTGCATTAATACTAAAAAGAAAATTATATGAAGAACCAACCAAATCTTCCAAGACCAGCATCTATATCATTGATCATTAAGCAGCTCATCTTTCCCTGTTCAAAGTATATTAATTAAGTAAACTACAATTAACCAACATGCCATTATTTTGGGGTTTTCAACTGAGTGAGTGAGAGAGAGAGAGAGAGTCACTTGGTTTTGAACAACTTGAGAGGCGGTTCGGTACCTATCACGTATAAGTCTTCCAGGCTCTCCTGCATAAAGATTCGATCTAGAATGACTTGAATAGTCACAACTAACTTCTTCTTTTCAAAAGTACACTTCAAATTTGAACATTTGAAAAACAAATTTGAATTTAGAGCTAACTACCAGCTCTCTCAGATTCAAGCTCTCCAGCCGACATGATAACAGGTTCGACCCCCATAGCACGGAAAATTAACTCAGTTTGAAATGTCTTTCCCTGTCCTTTACCACCCCATATCCCTACAATGTTTTATTTCCAAACAAATGAAAACTTAAAGATAAATTGACATAATATATGACAAGATACACAGTTAGATTAAGGTTAATTACCTAAAATTAAAGGAACTTTGATGTCTAGAGTATGTGCCAGGTAGTTCTTGGCAATATGACAAGCTGCAACAAATATAAAAATAAAAAAAAAGATAAAAACTTTAACTAAGATAATCTTAGGAAAAATAAAGACTCAAGATAGATATTGAAATTAATTAGAAAATGGTTGAGGATACCTCATATGATGATGAACATGGTCATAATTAGATTAGATTAGAATAGAAAATGAATCTTACCAACTTTATCCTGAAAATGAAAAGGATTAAGGGTAAAATAAAAACCAAGAAGAAGATTGAAGGGTTAAATTTCATGTATACCCCTGAAAAATCTCGAAATTAGTTTTACCAAGAAGAGAGGGGCGATGTAGTAATCCCCGTGGAGGTATTGGAAAGAGCGAGTGGCCTTTTGTCTGTAATCGAAAACGATATCGGAATCCTTGCCGAGGAAGTTTCCGACAAAGAGATCGTCGACGACGCCGTGGCGGGCGCCAACGGAGATGTTCATGTTGTCAGCCTCTTGTCCCAGTCGAAAGAGGTAGTCGTCTCCTTGTGAATCCTTCGATTCCCATGACGACTGATCGGAGAGATGTTTCTTCGATTCTTGCGAGAAGGAGGAGG
Organism: Carex arenaria; assembly: GCA_964058825.1. Taxonomy (NCBI): domain Eukaryota; kingdom Viridiplantae; phylum Streptophyta; class Magnoliopsida; order Poales; family Cyperaceae; genus Carex; species Carex arenaria. The sequence continues at coordinate 1,066,574 of CAXKVW010000001.1, read as the reverse complement.
AGGAGGAGGAGGAGCAACGGAGAGAGAACGGAGAGGAGTAGTAGCTGCGGTAGAGAGAAGTGAGGAGAAGGGGAGAAGGTTTCGGGTTCGGGCTCGGATGCAAACCGAGAATTTTACCCATTAATATCATATCATGCCAGATTAGATTAGAGCAATGTCAGGAAGACGAGCAACTGATGAACTCAGTCTCTATGTACCAAACGAAGAAGTTAGGAGTAGGTCCGATCGGACCTACTTTTAGGTTCAATTAGCTCTATAACCGTACGATTAATATAAAGATTGGTGCGCACTGCAATTGAAACAGACTTAGATGGATTATAATTTACCTAGCACGGATCTTGATGCAATCTAATGGTCATTTCACACATCAAACCAAAGTAGGTCCGATGGGCATCGGACCTGCTCTGAATTCCGAAGAAGATAAGCGGAGCGGGTAAAGATTTTAACAGCTCGCGGGCTATTGAATCAAAACAGAACCGCATTGGTTAATGCGCTGTATTAAGCTTAAATTGCTCTGTTCAAATCTTCACCCAGACAAGCGGCCAGGCTTATCGTCTCCCAACGGTTGCAACTTGTATAGGCTCTAAATTAATTTTTATATAAGGGAGAATTTCATGTATACCCCTCAAAAACTTTCAAAATTATGTATTTCTCCCTCTAAACTTTAAAATACATATTCCAACCTCTAAATTTATAAAATACTCATTTTACTCTTTATTAAAAACATAAAAAGTCTATCGAACTCAAATTTGAATCTGAAAGATTTTTCTACTATCTGATCTGCGCGCATTGCATTATAATGTGTGTTTGTGTGTCGCTTCAATATTTGTGTCTCATTAAGAGCTTTATCCGCTTGGCTTCGCTTGGTACATAGAGACTGAGTTCATCAGTTGCTCCTCTTCCTGACCTTGCTCTAATCTAATCTGGCATGATATGATATTAATGGGTAAAATTAAACTGTGACACTTGCAGTATTTGAAGTGTTCAGCTAGAATATGCTTTATATGTATATATAGGTTAATATCATTGAAGTTTGCAATGCAGATTATATTCACATTAGTTATTACTATAAGTAGTAGTAGTTAATAAGGTTCAGGGGTGGATCATAGTGTAAGCTGGAGATGCTAAGCCACCTCAAGGTTTTCAAAATTTATTACCAAGTATATAGAAGTCTTAATGATTTTTTTTCTTTTATATGTATTAGCATCTTTTAATAATTAACAAATTTAAAGGGGCTTGAATGTAAACCTTGAAACTCAAAATCACAGGCTGGGCTTCTGACTATTTGGGTGCTTCGATTTCCGTGTGTGCAGTGAAAAAGGAAAAAAAAACATTTCTATTAGACTACTACTGGAGAACTCCAGTTAAAGACGCACCAAAAATCTTCTCTGAAAGCAATCTGAAAGAAACCTTTCCGATTGTGTAACGCAATTTTTTTTTTAGCCCCCCTACTTAAATTCTGGTTCCGCTCTTGATAATGTCGTTGGATAGCTACGTTACACATTAGGTAATAAGTTGGGAGTTACACATTGCCTCTGTCACAAAACAGAGTATAGAAAACAACCTCATCTATAGAAATGCTCATGGCATATAATGAATCCTTGAGTTTTTAATTTGTGCATAGGAGAATTTTACTTTTATAAAACAATTACAAATCATGTGTTGGTTATATATATAATATTGTGCATCATTTTGAGGATATACACTATACAGTATATATATAGGAGGAATCTGCATTAATTCATTGATTAGGTGTTTAAGCCAAAATAGTGATGGTTCACATGTTACCAAAATGAGCTATTTTGAGCATATCATTAACACCTACACCCCCCCTAATAAAAGATTTTGGATTAATTAGTGTTCAGTGGCATCAATCTCCGCATTAGTCGGAGCCGTTCAAGCTCGATCTCTACCTACACCTCAATCAATTGACATATATACATGTATAAATAGCCCTTCAAATCTTCATTCAGTCTGAAGAACCACACCATTAATTAACTCCATCAATCAAAAACACAAATCCAGTTTCTTAATCTCTTACTTGAAAAAGTTTCCGAGATCGCCATGTCGAACGAACAGGCTTTCAGCTCTGGCAAGACCATGGGCAAGGCTGAGGTTTGCATGCCTAAACAATTAATCATCGTTTGACAAAATTGAACCTAATTTATTGATAAATTAATTGATTTGTGTAGGAGAAGACAGATAATCTGATGGGCAAAGCCTCCTCAGCCGCATCCAGTGCGGCCGAGTCAGCTACACAGGTATAATTACAAACAAGGATCTGAATATCTGATCATCTGATCTTGGTTTTATTTCATGATTATGTATAAAATTTACAATTTGTATTTTCAGAAGGGAGAAGGAATGAAGTGCATGGCACAAGATGCAGCTGGGACAGTGAGCGACAAGGCATCCAGTGCAGCAGATTCCATCAAGAGCAACTTCAAATGATAAAATAAAATGCAACTTGAAGAAGAATTCAATTCCAGGGCTTTAATTTTAATTGCATTTACATTTACATTTTCTTTTGCTTGAATTTCCATTTCAGAGTTGGTTAATTTGCGTTCATTATTTTTGCTTAGTCAGCTTCAGTAATTTTGGTTGCATGTGAGCCTTGTCCTTCCTTTGGAACTGAAGTGAATATATAATTTTAATTTTAATTTTTTTTATCCATTTGTTGATGTTGTGCAAGCTTGGGGAATTAACACAATGGTTAATTTATGAACGGGACAACATTCAATTTATTAAAGAGTACTCCAAACTCCTAAGCAAGCAGAAGTGGCTGCTTAACAATAAAAAAACATATTATAATTATATTAGAGTGTTTCTAACGTACCTCTGAACTTGTGTGTGAAGAGGCAGTTGAGACGTACAAGATATATTAATTATTAACAGGGATTTTGGTTGAGAGGCGTGAATGAAGCATACATGCATGATTTCTACTAAAAAACAGTGTTTAAAAACTGAGAAATATCATACACGGTTTGTTCAGGAAATATCGTGTATGAAGTAGTACAACCGTACATGGTTTAATATTATTAAACGTGTACAAATAAACGTAACTTCCAAACAAGGTTCCAAACAATTAGACTATGTTTGTATATTGGAGCTTATTTTTATGCGAGCACTTCCTGTTAATGTGGAATTTTTTTTGTATCCGTGTATGATATGCTGTGTATGGTCTCTTTTGTGTTCTAGTGAATGTAAGATTGCATGTTAATTATTGTACTTTAGACGATCAATATTGGACTACAAATTAAATTTAGATCAGATCAAATTTGTACCTTACATTCATCTTATTATAATGACTACATTTTGAAGAGCTATATTGAATGAGTAGGGTTAAAATGACCCATTGTTTTGTGCCCAATCATGCCCTTCATACTTATATTTATTTTTAAAATCCAAATGGTACATTTGAACTAGTCAACATGATCTTCATATTAAAATATACTTAGACATTAAATTTTATATATTTTTTAAATTATTTACTATTTTTTAGATATATACAAATTCAACATTTGAATGGTTGGTCCAAAATCATTTGATTTTGTATTTATCTAAAAAAATATAAAATTTGGTATCTAGCACATTTTAATAGATCATTGAGTTGTCTGAATCGACCGTTTAGACTTTAAAAATGGAATAAAAATGTGGGGCATGATTGAGACTCGGAAACAATGGATATTTTAATCCAATATGAATATATTTATTAGATAAATGAATAATTCATCAAAGTGCTCCACTGCCTACACTCGTTCAATCAATTTATAGTTTTGGGAGAGGGTTGGTGCAACCTTAACAATTTTGCATGATACTTCATAATAGGTGGTCATTTGATTCTAAATTATTTAAATTATTTTCCCTGCTTATTGAGGAATTGGTAAAAAGGTTCTTATTACACAATTTTTTTTTTTGCTTTAGATATCTTCTGTTTATATCATCTAATTTGAGGTACCTATAGCTTTAGCTAATTCTTCATATTGTGTTCCCACAAACTATAATCTATACATTATATTAGGAATATCAAATATCAAATTAAATTTTTTTTTTTTTGCAAAAGTTACGAAGTCGTGAGAAGAATTAAACTCTCAATGTTTAGATAACTAATAATCCAGAGATATTTTTGCTACTTCCCTTTCTCATGCATATATATATATATATTTTTATCAAAACTATTTTTATGGTTATGCAGACGTATCGCTAGTTTAGCACTTTTAATATTTCATATAACCTAAAGTTGAGTCTGGCTAGTATAATATCAGTGTCATTTTGACCTATATAACACCAACTCCAAAACATATTGAATCGGCTTCAAACAACGAATCCAAATCGTTCAAACTGATATACTTCATTAGTTGTGCATTTACATGTAAAATTTATAATTTTTCGAATTTATTTAGTATCAAGTCAAGTAGTTAAATGTAGGAGTTTTTAAATTAATTTTAATACATTCATTTTTTAACCGCTTGATTTGATACTAAAATAACTCAAAAAAAATATCAATTTTTCATATAAACACATAACTTGTAAACGAATTAAATTTATCATTTGAAATTTATCCAATTAATTTTAAAATTAGTATTACTAAAGAGATGCGCAATTCTCCGACACTGCTTCACAAAATAATTAATAGGGTTATTAATTTATAATATTGCAAAAAAAATGTTTTATAATGCACAAGATAAGATTTCATAAAATTAACTAAGAATTGTGGCATAATGGGTCAGTCTTTTTTAGTGCTCTAATTTCAGAGACAGATCAGGCCCAATTATTTCAAGGCCGTTTAATTCGGCCCGTTTGTGGTTCCAACCGTGATTTTTACAAGTGTGCGCTTTTCAGATTTAATTGATTTATGGTTGAGAGGGTAGGAAGTTTTAAATACTGAAGTTTGATAAGATATTTTATTATATACATTTTCAAATTTATTATTAGATTCGACCCCTCCCTCCAACCCCTACGCTTTGGCAAACTGTTAAAGTCAAACATTAAAATTCTAGATCAATTCAGAGAACATCTCCATTTCTTTTAAAAAAAAATAGGAGAGTTCTAATCTTTTTTTCTTTTCTTTTTTCTATAGCTGAACTATTCAGCTGATGTAGGACTTGTTCGGCAGGCCATTGAAAATGGGCATGGGCGTGGAAATTAAACTAAAAATTACTGTTCATGTGGAAAAAAAATTCAGTGTTTTTTTCCCCGCGGGAACAATGGAGCGGCCGAACAGGGCCGTATTGTTTGAAACAAATTATTATGTATCTGGCAATAATTTGTGAATGTTTTTAAATTTATAATGCTAACATATATTGCAAACATGCAATAAATACTATATACAATAACCAATTTAAAAATCAGGTTTAACTTGAGGATGTCTAAAATTTGTTTGTGATTTGAAAATAAGGATATAGTTTGAGAATAATTTGTAATTTGAAATAGTAAATAATATTTCCAAATATTCAATTTTCCTTAGATAAGAAATAACTTATAAACTATGCAAGAAATATATATAAAAATTGCGTATTATTTATTAAATCGATAAAAAAAATTGATAATACTTGTAGTACAGCATCAAATAGATTATTGAAAATACAGTATCAAATTATAAGTCATTCAAATAGATTATTCAAAATTGTGTATTATTCATAAAATTGATAATACTTGTGAATATTACAACTACAAATAAATTATTCACTAACTACATGTTAATTTGTATAAATCATTTAAATAAGTGCTAAAATAATAAACAATACAAATATATTCATCATAGTTTCGAAATCCACAAAGCAAAAAAAAAACTCTGTAATATTTGAAAGTATGTCGGACGGCTTGATCTCCAACTCATGATTTAAATATGTTACATCTAGTACATCAAATTTGGTGCAATTTGCAAAATAATTAGTTATTTAATCTTGCAGTTTGAGTAATTAACAGTTCAATATTATCTCAAAAGATACTATAAAACATATATTATTAATTTTTGTAGTTATAATAATTATTCTAATGTCATTATTGTCATGCTTTTATCAATATATATATTTCTTTCTTCTAAAAATCATAACACGTTACGTTAGTCATTTAGTCGAATGGACACCTCCATTTCCTTAGAAGAATGGAGAGATAGATATTTAATTTTGAGATGGGCAGAAGGAAAAGATATGAAAAGACGCCGATGTCAGTTGCCTTTTTTTCAGCTGCCACCTCCCTTCTCTCTCCTCTCTCTCTCTCTCTCTCTCTCTCGAGCCCCTCGCCAATTTCTTCTCCAGCTCATCTCCGGTGAGTCGATCTATCCGCTTCCTTTTATTTTTGCATTTTTTTTCTTTCTTTCTTGCTGTTTTCAGCTTTTATAGATTTCTGACTCGTGAAAAAAAAAAATAGTTAGTTCATTTTGGTTATGGAGATTATGGGTACTTGTCCTTTAGTTATTTTTGTCCAGAAAATCTGAGAATATGCACTTTTTCCTGTAACTATATTTTAAAATCGACGAACAATTTGCATCTTGCAAAAAAAAAAAAAAAAAAAAGTCGTCCCTTTTTGTTGTTGGTTTTGTTCTTTGTTCATATTTTTGTGTGTGTTTGGTGGAACTGGCGGTACATCTTTTTTGTATGATCAATGCTTACCAAATAGCAAAGAAAAAAATAGAAAACAGTTTTAAGGTAGTAAGGTACTATTTTAGGCCTTGGATCTTTCATTGTTTTTTTTTAATATTTTTTTTTACTATCATACATTTTTGTCTGTTAGATATTGCTTGTATAGTTGAATTGTTGTTTATAGCTTAAAGTAGTTATGGATTTGGCATCCATATACTATAATTTTGTAGAAAAAATAAAAATACTCTAGCAATAGGCAATAGGTACCTTATTTAAACTCTACACTAATTAAGAACATGAAAAAACTAGCTGGCCATGCATTTGTTCTTCCCAAAAACCTCTGATGCTTATTAATGCTAATATGAGCTTAAGCTCGCCAAGGCTTTTCCTAAGCTTTAACTTAAAAATTGTCAGATTTGCCTCAACTCTCAAACGGTGAATTTGACATGTTGATCTTGCTTTTGACATGCCAAGTGCATACAGTCTGTATAAGATCAAGCGGTTGAACTTTATAAAAAGAAATGTAGAATATGCATTTTGGCTATATTTTTTTAAAAAGGAAAGGATGAAGCATAAGAGAAGTCTCAAATAAACTTCGTTGTTAGGTTTTTGGATGTTGCTACTATTGAGAATTTTTTCTGGGTGTCTTTTCGGTGTATTATATTAAAATTTTCACAGCAAGTAATTGCTCACTTAATTTACTGAAAATGCATTAGTCCCGGATTATGTGAAGATATGACCAACATCAGTAGTTGTGCATGTGACACCACAAGCCACCATCTCAGCACATCTCTCTTGCTCATTGATAGCTCCTCCTTGCATATGTATCGTATCATTTATAAACATTTTCCATGTTATGTAGCTTTCTTCATTCCTGGCTTTTGTCTTTATGGAGTACTATCATGTGTTAAGTCTCTCTCACTCTTTCTCTCTCTATATCTCCCCCCCCCCCTCTTTCTCACCCAATTAGAATCAATGTGAAATCATGAAATCGCCTCAATTTTAGATCTTGCGCTTAACTTTTTGGGTAACATGGATCCCCTTCCAGGTACAAAACTGTATACATATGTTCCCATAAAGTTTATTTTTGGGTGGATATGCATACATAATTTCTTTTCTAATTTGATTTTATTTGCATTTCCCTTCTTTTCTATCTAGAGGACCTTTCTCTTTTATCTAGAAGAGGATATGTTGATTATAGCTATATCAAAATTTGAGTTCATGGTGTTGATTATAGATTCTTTGTTGTTTGTGGCATCTTCAGTATGGCTTATTAGATGCTAATATTCTCTATATACTGAAGATACTATTTATTATCAAGAAAGTATTTCAAATTTTAGTGAAAAAGTAGGTTCAATAAAATTGTTTTAGACTACTCACAGAAAAATATTATAAAGTGCCATCTGCACCTGCTACTTAATCTTCAACTTCTTTCACAATAAATTTAGCCCTACTAAAGCTTTACGGGACCTTGGTTTTCATACTATCAATTTAATTGAGCGTATTTTGCTAATATGCTGGTATATCTTGTTCTTTAAAACTGTCCTTTAACCAGTGTAATTGTCCTTTAACCGTAATAATGTATCTTGATAATATAAAATTTTGGTACCATTATGGTATATGTCAGACATATTACTGGTGATGTCTACTGTACCAGAGTATATATTGGTATTTAGTATTTACATATGGTAAACCTTCTGTTTTGGGTCTGTTTTGGGTTGGGCAAACTTTGGGAAGCATGGGATTGGTGATAGTTTTATTCATGCTATAGAGAAGTAAATGAACAAGCAAGTATGGCACTTTTCTTGAATTTGTCACTTAGCAAAAGAAAAGGAGAAAAACAAATTAAGAATAAAACCAAACACTTAGTAATCCTGGCTGGAGCGGTTCACAATACATGTTGCAACTTACAACAAGTCATGATTTTCTACCTTGTAATAAGGATATGTTGTATCTACATATCCAAACACCCCATGTGCCATCTGTGATGTTACATGCTTGTTTTGTGACCTTTGAGTTTGATGATGTTGGCCTTTACCAAATTATATCATATATATCATCATACTCACTATTTTCTCATCTATTCTAGGGCATTAATCATGGAAGGATTGTATTGTCAGAGAAAATTTCAAGCAGTTATCATTTGGTGTAATCTTGTGGTTGCCATGACCGAAGATGATTACCCGCCTTAGGTGGGTCCCACTTCTTGCACGTGCCCATTAACTACTCCTGATATATTAGTCCTTTTTAGTACTATTAATAGTAGTGGTAATTGTAGAAGCTTTCTCTCTCTTTTCTTTTTATTTTTGAATTTCTTTCTTAATTGGCTGTTTCTTTTGGCAGACTGTTGTTTAAGTTACAACTTCTAAGAAAATACAGTATTTTGTAAGTTCAACTTTGCAAGAGTATACCATGCTTGGATGTTAATTTCATTCATATTATATATAAGATTTCTTTTGTTAATTTTTTTTTTGGAATAGGTTTCTTTTGATAATAAATTGTTTGAGACATCTGGCTGTATGTTTCAGCACTTGTGGCCTTTGAAACACGGCTATTTTGTAATTTTGTTTGTTGTCCCAATCCTCTGTTTGAGCAAGGGGATTGTATTGTATTTGGCCTGGTACAGGATGGTTTGCATAAACCCAATCATATCGGTTAAATTTGTTTTGCTACAAGATCTGTTCTCATCTCAGTCACAAACACATTCTTGGTAACTGATTGTTATTATTCCATCTTCCTTTCTTTTTGTTTTGTTTGTATTTATTTTATCATTGACCTGGTCCAAATTTTAATAGTACGGTATGGTATTTTTGAAAAATCCCGGTTAATGCCGCTTGAAAATTTTCTGAAATATTTTTCTGGTACCAAATACCATTTTGATAAGTACCAAATAACTGTCTTTCCTTTTCTGAAATATTTTTCCTTTTATTCTTAATGGTATTTGGTAGGGGTGCAAATGGATTGGATTGTGGTAAAACCATATCTGTATCTGTTTTTATTTTTCGAATGTAGATACAGATCGGATATCCGACGGATACAGATCGGATATCGGATATCCATAGATATATACATAAATATTTCATAATATATATTAAACTATATGGTATATATATATTATTCGGGAGAAGGGTTCCAATGCATCCAAAATTATATGCTCTTATTTGTATCTAATCATTTATTTTTATTTTCAAAGTTCGAACAGTCGATTCGAACCGATCAACATGACCTCCATAATAAAATATGCTTGGAGACCAAATTTTATATTTTTTTAGAATCTTTTTACTATTTTTTAAGATAGGTACAAAATCACTTTATCGTATGGTCCAGAATCTCCTTAAAACAATGATTCTGTACCTATCTTAAAAAATAGTAAAAAAAATTCTAAAAAATATAAAATTTGGTCTCCAAGCATTTTTTTATTATGAAGATTATGTTGAGCGGTTCGGATCGTCTATTCGGACTTTGAAATTGAAGATAAATGAGATAAAAAATTGGATGCAAATGGGAGCATATAATTTTGGATGCATTGGAACCCTCCTCATTATTCGGATATGGATAGTTAAATTTCAAAACTATATCCGTATCCGTATCCGTATCCGCACGGATATTCGGATATTAGATATCCGTATCAAATTTTCGAATACAGATTTGGATATTATCCGATCCGTTTGCACCCCTAGTATTTGGTGTCTCTACAGGTGTTGTATCCATGGTACAGTGGTTATATTTTTTGTGACCAGAAATGGGAATTGGTAAGCCACATGTGTACCTAATGTAGCAGTCAATTTTTTTGTATAGTCAAACAGTTACACCAATGGATAAGTTGGTATGGAATGGAACTATAGGAGTTGTTAGTCTCAGGCTCTCAGCTACAGATGAAGTTTTAGGTTTTGCTAGCATTGTCTCAGAAAAACATATTTTCAATGTACATTTGCAAATAGTTTTTGACAGCTTTTAAAGAATGCAGCTTGCTGAGAAATCTGCTGTTAGCTATGCAAGCTATGCGCATCTTTTAGGTCATGATAAGGGAGTATCTTATTCACGGACAGATATGTTTATTCTCATATGAAAAAAAGATGTTACTGTTTTTCCTTTTTGGTATCTTGTATTATTTGATAGGATATGATTATGTACAGAGATTGAGATGTTGTTGATTCTTGTAATGATGAAATTATAGACTTTTGGCAACGCTTGGTGATTGCAACTTTCAGTCGTTTGGACGCAAGGGCAGATAATGGGTTTAGGTCCTCTCCATTATTTTAAAATGGAGACGCCCATTGATTTTATCTAATGGTGTTTATTGTCATTGTCAACAATGTCAAGGGTAGTTTTCTTTCTTTTTTTTCAAATAAATGAAAATAATTTAGTTTTAGTTTTGGAAAGGAACCCAGTTTCTTACAGATCCAGTGCAATACCTGACCGTATAGAATGAGATTTGAGTCGTCTATTTTAATCTAACACAAATCTCAAAAGAATAAATTCATGTGGACCATCGGATCAGCGATTTTCAAAGTGACTTAATAAATAGTAAAAAATTTCAAAAAATGTGAAATTTGGTTTCCAAGCACATTTCAATATGGAGAACATATTGAGCGGTTCGGATCGGCTATTTGAACTTTGGAAATGAATATATAGTGCTATGGAGTACAAACTTGTTTTACTCCATGAAACACCGTAGCCCAGCTTTATATATATATATATATATATATATATATATATATATATATTATTGGATAATTTGGATGCGAAAATGCTCTACTTGAATAAACTTAGCATCACTTTATTCATTTTAATTATATTCCAAAGAAACCGTTTATTCTCATTTTAATTGTAAGATTATAACCAAATTGAAACTTGTGCTTAACTTCTAAGGAAATTAAATTGGCTAGCTAGCAAGAGATTGGTAAGAAATTGGCAGCATGAGATTGGACAAGTTTTTCTCATTAAAATTCCACATTTCTACGTAAAATTAGGGGAATTAATTCTCATATGTTGTACAAGTTGGACTGGAGGAGGCCTACAATTTTGGACTTGTAGTTGCAATAATCTTATCCATTGGTCTAGTACCTGCAGAACTGGATCACCATCCTCTTGTGGGTAAGAAACAAAGACTTTTAAAATCACTGACACGTAAATTCAAAGTGAATTTTGATATTTAAATATTGAATATAGTTTTATCTCGAATTTACATGTTAGTGACTTTAGAGACATAAATTTTTCTGCCCCTGCAGTTTGTTCAATCTAAAACAAGTTCCTATTCCAATAAATTGTTGAGATATTTTAGAACTTTGCTTTTATTTTATTTTATGGATATTCTGCAGTTTGTCTTGAAAAATTCAATTTTGATGTGAGTCAGTTGTGGGAATTCATGCAGCAGATGCAAGAATTATCTTATCCACCGACAAAAGAAAAGAAGTGTGTTACGTTGTCTTTATTTAATTAGTCAAAATCTATCAAGAGTTGGAAATGCTCAGAATTTGCATGTTACATTTTCATGCACTTATGCACACTTTGAATTCAAATTTAATATATCATTATCACAGCAAAATTTGAATTCAAACAAACAGTCTAAATCTGAGACTTATGGATATCAATAGTTCATCAAGACACATCTATAAATAGAACCAATTCTCTTTTTCTGAAAAAAAAAAAAACCATCTTCTTCTTTCTCAAACACATTCAAATTGTTAACCATCTGAAAATGGCTTTCAAGGGCAGGAACATCCTTCTTGCTGCAGCCTTGCTGTGCGCAGTCGTTGCTGTGGCGACCGCACAACAAGCGTCCAACGTGCGTGCAACATACAATTTTTACTATCCAGAACAGGACAACTGGGACCTAAATAAAGTGAGTGCATATTGCGCCACATGGGATGCAAGCAAGCCGCTAGAATGGCGGAAGAAGTACGGTTGGACGGCCTTCTGTGGCCCCGTCGGACCTACTGGCCAGGCTTCTTGTGGGATGTGTCTCCAGGTAATATTGCACTAAAACATCAATTCATATCACCTCAGGTAACATAATATTTTTGTTTAGATTCGGATAATCTCATCAAAATCCGTACGAATATCTTAGGATCTGTTCGTTAGTCACGAGATTACACGGGATGAAATTTGACGGGGTGGGAACCCACTTTTAAAAAAGCGGGAACCCATGAGCACGGGTACACAGGTTTGATTATAGAAATATGTTAATATGGGTGTTCGATTGTACCGTGGGATTAATTGTGAGAAATCATATTTTCTTTCTAAAATGTTTGAGATTATACGTTTATAAATTATTAATAATGTAATTAAATAAAATAGATTAGATAGTAACATAATATTACTTATCACTTATTATTTTATAAGAAATAACAAAACATAAAAAGAGTATAAGGTAAAATAAATAAATATTTATAAACAAATAAAAAAATAAGATGCATTTTCTCTCTCTTGTGTATAGCTGTACAAAAAAAGAAAAAAAGATACTATTAATTCTTTCCATGCTAAAAAAAAGAATTTCTAATTAATTTATAAACATAACAAGATATTTGATGGAAGTCTGTCTGATGCTTATCAACTTGAAATTAGAGAAGAAATACTATTAATAATTTCATGCTGGAAAAAAGAAGATTTCCAATTAATTTAACTCTTGTCAAACAAACACAAAACATTAAAAAAAAGAAAAAAAAATATAGAACCATGCATCCATAACTCATGCTTGTACTAATAAATTTAAAATATGTTGTCGTAAAAAAAATTTGTGTTCGGATTTGTCAACATTCTTAGTCCCACAATTAAAAATATAAGTAGAAGCACATCCTTATATATGGAGAAGTAGATATATCTCTGTTGAGAGAAAGAAATAGAGAATGAGATGGGGACAGAGAGCAGGTGGGAAAAAAATTTATCATATCTGAGTCAATGTTTTATTCCCACCAATTTAATCTGGTATTGAAATTGAGGTGGGTTGAAAATTGAAAAAATACAGATATATCTCCCCAATGGGTCAAAAAACCACCGAAACCCATTTCCCATATGGCTGCTGAACAGGGTCTAAAGGAGTTCGTGTGCATTTCACTTCGGATTGAATTGGATCAGAAACTAATCGGACGATTCAGATCTAAACAAAAATATATTATGTTACTAGGATATGGACTCCTCCTGTCCTACAACATAAAATATGCTAGCACCTAAATTATTTTATTTTTTGGATGCTATTGAAAACCTTAATTAAGAATTTTCTTTTATGTACCAATTTTCCATGAACTTGTGTGTTCTTTCTCAGGTGACCAACACTGCAACTGGGACGCAAGCAACGGTGAGGATCATCGATCAGTGCTCAAATGGAGGGCTAGATTTGGACCAAGGCGTCTTTTCTCAGCTTGACACCAACGGATTAGGCTATCAAAATGGCTATCTCACTGTCAATTACCAGTTTGTCAACTGCGGCGACTAGAATTAATATGTATTATAATGTTTCTCTTATAACAAAATTTAAATAAATGAAGTGAGATGCTGCATTGTATTACAGATCTTTGAATAAAAATAAAAAGCGATTTTTAATTTTCGAGCTCATTTTAATCCAATGTAATTCTTTTTGTTAGGACAAACAAGCATCTGCATTTATTTATTTCTGGAATAGACATTTCTAATCAACATGTCTCAATTAGGGGTGCAAATGGATCATATAATATCCGACCGTATCTAGATTTGTTTTCAAAATTAGATACGGATATTCGATATCTAAATATCCGTGCGGATACGGATACATATATGGTTCTGAATTTTAATTATCTGTATCTGAATAGTAGATATATACCATATACTTTAATATGGACGTGGCTACGGTGCTACGCGTAGCATAGAGACCTCGGTGCAACGGCTCAAAATTTGAATTTTCAAAATCCTAACGGTCGATCCAAACTGTTAGATGTGTTCTACATATTGAAATGTGCTTGGAGACCAAATTTTATATTTTTTGGACTTTGTTTACTATTTATTAAGCCACTTTGAAAATCGCTGATCCAACGGTTTCATTGTTTGGTTAAGTCACCGTTGAATCAGCGATTTTCAAAGTGGCTTAATAAATAGTAAAAAAATTTCAAAAAATATAAAATTTGATCTCCAAGTACATTTCAATATGTAGAACATATCTAACCGTTCGGATCGACTATTAGAATTTTGAAAATACAAATTTTGAGCCGTTGCACGGAGGTCCTCTATGCTACGCATAGCATATTAGCCAAAACCACTTTAATGTGTGTGTGTGTGTGTGAGGAGGGATCAAGTTACAACAAAGTTATAACAATGATTTTTTTCATTTTCAAAGTCCAAATTGTCGATCCAAACCGTTCAACATTATTATCTAAATAAAATGTACTTCCAGATCAAATTTTATATTTTGTTGAATTTTTTTACTATTTATTAAGTATTTTACAAAAACTAGTTAAATTCAGACTATTGAATTTTGTACCCATCTTAATAAATAGTAAAAAAATTAAAAAAAACGTAAAATTTGATCTGGAAGTACATTTTATTTAGATAGTCATGTTGAACTGTTTGGATCGATGATTTGAACTTTGAAAATAAAAAAAAATCGTTATTATAACTTTGTTGTAACTTGATCCCTCCTCTTACTGCTATCCGATCTGTTTGCAACTTTGGTCTCAATTCCAATAAGAAGTTTCCCGAAGCTTCAAAGGAAAAAACTATTTATAAAACATCTAAAAACCTTTTATATATAAAAAAAAATATGAAAACCTAATAAGTGAATATTGTTAGAATTTCGATAAAAGTTGGGGGCAACCATTTGTCAATTTTTGTTACAAGTGTACAGGATATCTTCAATTAGTTCAAGGCTCAATTAGTGTCAAACTATACCAAATGTCATCGAAATGTTATACGGCCTATCTCAAAGATTAAGTCGCAGTAAAGTTAAAGACGTGCTAACTCGGAAGAGATTAGTCTATGTGAGTTTGATGAGTATTTAATACGTGTCTGGATAAAATTGGGTGCAGATTCGGTAGGTACGTAACTCTATTTTTTTTGGTACCTTGTATTGTTGGAAGCGTGGACTCCGAGTTCAGTGAACTCCGGAATATTTATTGGCCTATAGGTCGGTTCAGATCTCGTACGGACACTCGACTGGCCTTATCTCACTGGCTAGTAAGTCGGTCCAAGTCTCCTATGGACGACTCGAACGGGCTTATCTCGCATGCCGGTAGGTCGGTTCGAAATCAGTACGGATGATTCGAGCGGGCTCATCTCGCAGGCCAGTAAGTTGGTTCGAGACCCGTACGGATAACTTGAGCGGATCTGCTTCTTGAACTTGTTATTTGGACTTAATACTCACTCATAATGGTTTTATGGAGCTTTTAGTATATGGCCCTGTGAAAGTGTTATACCTATTAATTGTTTTTTATTTTTTTCAATTTAAGATGAACTACTTTTTAAAGTAGAGTGAAATCAGGTAATTTACAGATAAATTATATCTGAAGTCAATTTAGGGCTCAATTTATGTATTGAAGAAAAAAAAATTACGATCTAATACGGTCTCATTTTTTTTTTTTAAATTACGATCTAATACAATCTAATACGGTCTCCATTATTGTAGACGATGGATCTCATTTTACGGATTGATATAAATCTCAGGCGGTTTGAGATTCGGGACCTATGGATAGTATATTGAGCTTTGAGATTCGTGTTAAGATAAAAAAGAATGGTCCAGATTGACTAATGGTAAAAGACAGTAATGGAGAGGATGTGAATTCCCATTCCTCGCCCCCCTCGCTCTATTTAAATAATGTTTAACTAAAATATTCAAAGTACTTCTAAATTGACAAGCTTCGCATTACAGCTGAAAACAAATGCTGCCATCCCGAAATTGTTACTCGAGTCAGTAAACTCACAAATTAACCGAATCAGTAAACTCGAGTCAGTTCCGAACCGAATTATTAACAAGTTGAATCGAAATTAATTTCAATCCGAATTTCGAGTCATGAGCTTTTTATGCACCCCGGGCTAGCATCTTTGCTAGACTGAGCGCACCAGAGGCAGAGAGGATCCTTTAAAGATGGTTCCAGAAACTATAGTACGGTTCCTCTCCAATTCTCCCGAGTTCGTTCGCATATACAATATATTCCTATTTTTTCAGATAATAAATCTAAACTGTCAATTGTAAATCTGATGATCCAGATAAAACCACAAAAAAGCCTCAGCCGCATTACTTGACTGCAAGGGTAACACAAGGCCCAATAAGATTGTCCTTTTTAGAGGCCCAATTCCAGATTCCTTTTACCGGGAACTCTGTGGAACAAATTTCTCATGGATTTAGAACTCAATCAGCAACATTCTAAAAATATAATGATTGAAGTCTGAATAGTCGGTCGAAACTACTCAATATGATTTTTATATTAAAATGTGCTTAGAGAACAAATTTATATTTTTTGAAATTTTTTTACTATTTTTCTAGATACGCACAAAATCACTGTTTTTGGACCGTTAAGAAACAGTGACGTTGTACTTATCTAAAAAAATAGTAAACAATTTAAAAAAAATATAAAATTTGGTCTCTGAGCACATTTTAATATGAAAATTATGTTGAACGTTTCGGATCAACTATTTGGACTTTAATCGTACGATTTTTAGAAATTTTGGACGGTGTCCGGTACCAAATCATATTCCATCTTGTAAAACACATTTGAGACTGGAGGAGGCCTACAATTTTTGACTTGTAGTCACAATAATCTTATCCATTGCCATTAGTCAAGTACTAGCAGTTTGTTCAATCTAGAACAAGTTCCTATTCCAGTAAATTGTTGGATATTTTACAATTTTGCTTTTGTTTTTGTATGGATATTCTGCAATTTGTCTTGACAAATTCAATTTTGATTTGAGTCAGTTGTGGAATTCATGCATCTGATGCAAAGAATTATCTTACCCACCGACAAAAGAAAAAAAAAGGTGTTGCGTTGTCTTTATTTAATTAGTCAAAATCTACCAAGAGTGGAAAATACTCAGAATTTGCATGTGACATTTTCATGCACTTATGAAGACTTTGAATTTAAATTTAATATATCACTATCAGTCTATCACAGCAAAATTTGAATTCAAACAAACAGTCAAAATCTGAGACTTATGGATATGAATAGTTCATCAAGACACATCTATAAATAGAACCAATTCTCTTTTATGAAAGAAAAACCATCTTTCTTTTTCAAACACATTGATTGTTAACCATCCGAAAATGGTTTTCAAGGACAAAAGCATCCTTCTTGCTGCTGCCTTGCTGTGTGCAGTCGTTGCTGTGGCGACCGCACAACAAGCGTCCAATGTGCGTGCAACGTACAATTTTTACTACCCAGAGAAGAACAACTGGGACCTAAATAAAGTGAGTGCATATTGCGCCACATGGGATGCAAGCAAGCCGCTAGCATGGCGGAAGAAGTACGGCTGGACAGCCTTCTGTGGGCCTGTCGGACCTACTGGCCAGGCTTCTTGTGGAAAATGTCTCAAGGTAATACACTGCAACACAAATTCATATCACTTCAGGTCAGGTAACATAATATTTTTGTTTAGATCCGGATCATCTCATCAGAATCCGCACAAATATTAAAGGAGTTTGTGTGCATTTTACTTTGGATCGGACGGTTCAGATCTAAACAAAAAATATTATGTTACTAGAAGTTATATATAATTGTTTTTTTTTTAGACATGGATTGCGTATGAAAGATGTTCCTCTTTCCATTTTTTGGATCTCAATTTTTGTAATTATAAAATATGCTAGCGGGTACCTCAATTATTTTATTTTTGGATGCTATATATTGAAAACCTTATTTGAGAATTTTTCTTTTATATACCAATTTTCGATGAACACTCCATTAACTAACTTGTGTGTCATTTTTCAGGTGACCAATACTGCAACTGGGACACAAGCAACGGTGAGGATCATCGATCAGTGCTCAAATGGAGGGCTAGATTTGGACCAAGGTGTCTTTTCTCAGCTTGACACCAACGGACAAGGCAATCAAAATGGCCATCTGACTGTCAATTACCAGTTTGTCAACTGCGGTGACTAGATTATATATATATATATATATATATATATATATATATTATAATGTTTCTCTTATAACAAAATTTAAATAAATAAATGAAGTGAGATGCTTCATTGTATTACAGATCTTTGAATAAAAAATAAAATGAGATTTTTAATTTTCGAGCTCTTTGTTCTTCCCACCCCTTTCCCCCAATTGTTATTTTTTTTTTTGCTTTTTCATTCAATGGAATTATTTTTGTTAGGATCAACAAGCATCTGCATTTATTTATTTTTGGAATAGATATTTCTCAATTCGAATAAAAAGTTTCCCGAAACTTCAAAGGAAAAAACTATTTATAAAACATCTAAAAACCTTTTATATATTAAAAAAAAAATCTGAAAACCTAATTCACTTAAGTGAATATTGTTAGAATTTTGATAAAAATTGGGTTAGTTTATTCAGGATTTATCATTCGATCAATATTTAATGGTTCTAATTACACGTGACTCACGTGATCATGTACCGTTCTGTGACCAAATCTTTCACGTGACGTGCCGTGTCGTGTCAAATTTTCAAAAGATTATTATGTTGCGTGAATTGTCACAGCACGATACATGTAAGTCACAATACGTGACCAGCACATGTGTCATGTCATGCCGTGACGAAACCGTATTGTGATGTGACTGAACTGTGTCATGTTCTGACGCATCTGATCACGTCGTGCGTTTTTTTGGATCCTTATTCGTTTTTATGTTTTGATTCATCATGAGAAAAAAAATTATACTATTATTAATATTTTGTGCTTATTCCTGATCGAAATTCTGAATCCACCCTTGCATACTCATGGATATATAAATTAATTTATGAATTTTCAAATTGGTATGAGCTTATCTTGCCTCGTCTCTCTCTCACTCAACTTCTAATTACGAATTTAAATCGGCTGAAATCCTAAAATCCCTGAAATTTCTGAAATTCACGATCTCAGCCGTTCAACTTTTTTTCTGCACACATCTCGGAACAGCTGATTTTTGGCGCACGCATCTCAAAATAGTCCAATGGCTGGATTTGAATTGCAGGAATTTCAGGAACACTGTTCATTGGTCTTGAATTTCAGCAGATTCGGATCCTCTAATTACTACCACAAGTCCATAATATGTAATAACTCAACATATTAAATAGCATAGACTTGGACTTGACTGTCGACTTGGTTTTCGGTTGCTAACGAAGGCTACGATCACATAGTCAGGTGGCGTCTTTGGCTCTTTGCTAGCTGTATCCTTGAAGATGGTTCCAGAAACTATAGTACGGTTCCTCTCCAATTCTCCTGAGTTTGTTGCATATACAATATATTACTAGGAGGAGGGTTCAAATACACTATGGTTTTGTGCTCCAATTATGATCTACATTTTTATCTTTGTTTTTAAAATCCGAACAGTCGATCCAAACTACTCAAAATAATTATTACAATAAAATTTGCTTGGAGATCAAATTTTATTTTTTTTAGAATTTGTTTACTACATTTTTGGTAGATACAAAATCTCAGTTTTCAGGAGATTCTGGACCATCCAAAAAAGCAATATTGTATCTACAAAAAAATAGTAAACAAATTCTAAAAAATATAAAATTTGGTCTCCAAGTATATTTTATTGTAATAATTATTTTGGGCTGTTCAAATTGACTTCTCGGATTTTAAAAACAGAGATAAAAGATGTAGAACATAATTAGAGCACAATACATGGGGCATTTGAACCATCATCTATTACTAGTTAGTGGAACCGCATCCTCTGCTGCACTTTTGGACGGCCCAGATTTAATCTCAGCCGGTGAGTGCTCGGATAATGGAGAGGGCAGTATTAATTTTGCTTTAAAATTCGTGCTAAAATCTTATTTCATCCATCCAATAAAAAGCGAACGAACCAGATTAAAAGTGCAGCAGAGGATGCGATTCAACTAGTTAGTAGCTGAACCCACAAAATAAATCCACAAAAAAGCCTCAGCCGCATGACTTGACTGCAATGGTAACACAAGGCCCAATGGGATTGCTTAAAGAATTACCATAATTCCAGAGGCCCGATAAGATTATCCTTTTCAGAGGCCCAATTCCAGCTTCCTTTTGCTGGTATTTAACCGACTTATAACCGGGCACACTGCGGAGCAAAGCTTTTCTCATGGATTTATAACTCAATGTGGAATTCGGGCATCGGACCTACTTTGGTTGGATGGGGGAAATGACTATTCGATTGCATTAAGATCTGTGCTAAGTACATTAAAATCAATGTAGGAATATTTCAATTTTTGTGTGCATTAATTTTAATACTAATTGTATTGCATTAGAGCTAATTGAACTTAAAAGTAGGTCCGATGGGCATCGGACCTACTCCTATCTCATCAGGAACATTCATGAAAGGGCTTTGCTTCTGTTCTTTTCCTAATTTAAAAAAGAGGAGGGTTCAAATGCCTCAATTTTTTGTGCCTCCATCATGTCTTCATTTTTAAAAACTACAATAACTCAAATTTTAAATCATAAATATCAAAATAAAACAGTTAGATGTGATCTATGTTATTTTCTTTATGTGCTCATAAAAAATTATCACATTTCAATTTTGTTTTTATGTAATTCATTAAGTTGAAAAATCAATGTCTATAAATTATCCACATTAGTATATTTTTTTATAAACTCTTGATGACAACCAAAACAAAGTTGAAATGTCCTAATTTTTTACATACGCATAGATAAAATAATATATATCACATCCAACGATTTTATTTTGAATTTTAAGTTTTAAATTTTGAGTTATTCTAGTTTTTAAAAATGGAGGTATGATGGAGGCACAAAAGGGATGAGGTTTGGTCCAAATGGCTTTGGACCGGACACCGTCCAAAGCCTCTAAAAATCGTATGATTAAAGTCCGAATAGTCGATCCAAACCGCTCAACAAGATTTTCATATTAAAATGTGCTTAGAGACCAAATTTTATATTTTTTGGATTTTTTTTACTATTTTTTTAATACGTACAAAATTATTGTTTTTGGACCGTTCAAAAACAGTGATGTTGTACGTATTTAAAAAATTAGTAAATAATTTCCAAAAAATATAAAATTTGATCTCTAATCACATTTTAATATGAAAATTATGTTGAGCGGCTCAAATTGACTGTTCGGACTTTAATTGTACGATTTTTAGAGACTTTGGACGATGTCCGGTCCAAAACCATTTGGACCAAATCTTATTACGACACAAAAAATAGAGACATTTGAACCCTTCTCTTTAAATAAAAAAGGTTTTAAAGTTCTTTCGGGAAGGAACCGAGCTTCTTACCGGCTAGGCGGCTACAGCGTGACTTGTATAATTGTATTGTATCCCCTGACTTTTGACTCATTAATTAAGTGGGTCCCACAAAATAAATAAATCTACAGAAGTATACATGAGAATGTATAAAAATGTTTATCAACAACATAGACATGAGTAGTTGTTTAATAAATTAATGAATAATTTTGATATGAAGAAGAAAGTAGCATGTTACCATCTCTTTAGTCAAAATCTTATCTTGAACTTTAAAATCAACCTTTTAGTCTTAAATAGAGCCAATTCTCTTCTCTGAAAAGTTCATCCTCTTCTCTCTCAAACACATTAGTCAATGAATCTCATGGAAAAAAACATCCTTCTCACAGCAACCCTGCTGTGTGCGGCCGTTGCTGTGGCCACCGCACAGCAAGCGTCCAAAGTGCGTGCAACGTACCATTATTATTACCCACAGAAGAACAACTGGGACCTAAATAAAGTGAGTGCATACTGTGCCACATGGGATGCAAGCAAGCCGCTAGCATGGCGGAAGAAGTACGGCTGGACGGCATTTTGTGGGCCCGTCGGCCCTAAAGGCCAGGCTTCTTGTGGGAAGTGTCTCAAGGTAATTCGATCTTTCTATCTTTTGGTCAATGTCAGTATATTTAATTTGTAATTTTGAAATTTTAGAGGGACATAATTTAATTTGATGCTGATATATAACACCATACTCTATATTGTGTTTTTTCAGGTGACCAACACTGCAACTGGGACACAAGCAACGGTGAGGATCGTCGATCAGTGCGGAAATGGAGGGCTAGATTTGGACCAAGGCGTCTTTTCTAAGCTTGATACTAATGGAGAAGGCTATAAAAAAGGCCATATGATTGTCAACTACAAGTTTGTCAGCTGTGGTGACAAGAATATTGATTATATATAATCTCTCTTCTAGCAAACTTTAAAATAAATGAGCAAATAAATATTATAATCTAAAAGCCGGTTGGTGAAAAAAATAAAATCTTTTTTGTTTTGTTTTGTTTGTATAATATAAACAAGGCTTTTAGATTGGGGCGTAATTTGGACAAACATGTATCTGGATTTACATTTTTAATCAACATGTCTTAATTCTAATTAAAAGTTTCATGAAAGAGATGGAAAAACTATTAATAAAACACCTAAAATCTAATATGTGAATATTGTAAGAATTTTGTTAAAAATTGGGGCAATAATTTGTTAAAAACTATCAATTTAGGCCCAAAAGGAAAAAGAAAAAGAAAGTTGATAGGCACTCTATTATCTTAGAGGCCAACAAATAAAAGGAACACAATATATATAAAACTCATGTCAAAATTCCAAATCAAATTTGCAGATACAAAACAAATAAATGGACAAATATTGATTCAGATACAAATTTGAAACATATGATTAATAAGATTTACTAATAAATATGTACATATAATGAACAATTCTTATTTTAAAATAAAAAATATATTATTTGATATTCACAGTAAATAAGGTATAGACATAATTTAAGATGCACATATAATTTTTTATATATAATTTAACTCATCATGCAAACAGTAAACATTGTAATTATAAATGTGGATAATCCGAATATCGTGTTCATATTTTTTTTTTGCACATATAGAACAGAAGTGGATATTAAAATTTTATTTACTACTACAGAATTTTTTTTATGTATAATTAATGGATACAAATACTAACATGAACTGGCAGTGACGAGAGGTTTAAAATAATTAAAAACAAAAACAAAATATGAATAGAGACCAAATAAACTCACTGGGTAAAATGGATCCTACGTAGAAAAAAAAAATACTCTAATACAATCCATGACATTGACGAATTACCGATGTCTCTCCCTCTAAGAGTGATTTTTTATTTTTTTATCCTTTCAAAATATTAACTTATTTTGCAATCTATTAGTGCGGCGTAAATGCTTGCAACTTGTAGGCACCACACCAACAGTGAGGTGTGGCCATTGTTCTCATTTTTGATGTGATTTGACATGTGATTTTTGTGACCGAGTCAAAAAGAATGATCATGATTCTCAATTAGATTTGAGGCAGCTTCCCATCTTCATACCGGATCCGACTTTGCTGTTATTCAAATGGGATAACATGATTATATTATTTCAAATCTAACCGTTTATTTGTATTGAGATTCGAAAAAAATTCAGTAGTTAAATTTGAAATAACAGAATAAACAATTAAACTTGAAATAACAGATAAACAGTTAGATTTAAAATTACAAGATCATGGTATCTCATTTGGATAACATCAGAGTCGAATCCCTTGATACCGCACTATCGGTACAGTATCATCCATTTTTCAAAAATCAGCTACATCCCTTCCTATATAGCAAAATTTTTCTATTATTTGTAGATAAAAAATTCCGATTTTATATTGAAATCAAGTGTCATAGAAAATCAAATACCAAATAACTGGTATGATCTAGGGCTGTACAAAAAGTTCATAATTAATTCGATTCAAAATTAGTTCGTTCTGAAACAAATCAAACCAGTTCGGTTAGAATCTTATTCAAATCCAAATTAGGTATAGTTCGTT
The DNA here is from genome assembly GCA_964058825.1 of Carex arenaria. NCBI lineage: Eukaryota > Viridiplantae > Streptophyta > Magnoliopsida > Poales > Cyperaceae > Carex > Carex arenaria. The sequence continues at coordinate 1,042,106 of CAXKVW010000001.1, read as the reverse complement.
CGAAATTAGTTTGTGAACTATTTAAGTTCAAATCTCAAATAATGCGACTAATGGCTTCAACCATCAATATTTAATATTGCATGAACCAAATTTATATCAGAGCTCAAAATTGTTAATATAAAAGTAACTTATAATAGGAAAATGCTTCAGCAGCATAACAAATTAACAATGAAATAAGTTCCATTTGACTAGGTCCATGCCGTGATTTTAATCAATCCAGCAACGTAAAAGGTAAGAAAATTTTGGACTGGCCCCATAATCCATTAGTGTGAATTCGTGAAATGTAAAAGATAAAAGGAAACTGCTTAAAGAAAGCTAATGCATAAACTACCAGTGATTGCCAAAAATTTCGTAGTTCGTGATTCGATTGACTTCAATCCGATTTGGAAAACGTTCGTAATTAATTTGATTCGAAATTAGTTCGTTCTGAAACAAATCAAACTAGTTCGGTTCAAATCTTATTCAAACTCAAACTGGAGTAAGTTCGATTTGGTTCGATTCATTTGCAGCTAAGGGTGCAAACGGATCGGATATTATCCGACCATATTCGATCTTGTATCTGAAAATTAGATTTCGATATCCGATATCCGAATATCCGTGCGGATACGGATACATATATGGTTTTTAATTTTAATTATCGAATAGTAGATATATAATATATAGTTTAATATATATTATTGAAAATTTATATATTCACTATTATAAAAAGTAGATATCCGATATTTGATCTGTATCCGTATCTGAAAAATAAAAGTGGATATGGATATGGTTTTACCACTGTCCTATCCGTATCCGATCCGTTTGCACCACTATCTGCAGCCCTACTGATATCTATCTCCAGAGTTTTACAACTACTAATAGAAATTTCAAGAGTATGATTAGCAAAATTAATCAAGATTCTTCAAATTAGTATTTACATTTCTATGTTTATTTATATTTATTTATTTCGATAATGAACGTATCAATGACGAACTCTGAATCAGTACATAAATTTTTATCTCTATTAATTTATTTTAAGTTTTATAGATCTAATTTATTAATTTTTGTAATAGCAGTAAATTGTATCAGTAAAACCGACTTGGACCCCTTAGTAAAATAATTCACACTCTCCAATATTGCACAAGGGAATCTTTTGCCGCATTTTTTTAATAACAAAAAAAAATAAAAAATATAAATAATAATCAGTTTTCAATTTTTTTTGACAAAATTAACCAAACCGTTCCATTGTAGGACGGTCTGCTTAATTGTTTTTCAATTTTATTTATATTTGGTATTTATTGTTTATATTTTGTATATATATGTTGTATTTTCGTATTTAGTGTCTATTTAATTATTTATATTTTTGTATTTTTGTAATATTATGTTGTATATATTTGTTTATATTTTGTATATGACGGATTTTATGATTTGTTATGTCAAGTGAATAGTCGAAAACATAAGTGAACAAAATAACTAAATAACGCCTGATCAACATAAAATATAGAAACGAAAACACAAGTAAATAAAATAACCAAATAACGTCTGATTAACATAAAATATAGAAACGAAAATATAAAAATACTACTGTCAGGTCTACAATATGAAATATAAAAAACTAGCGACGACGACGACCGGACAGTGACAATCTAGGATGCGGCCCGCACGCCCGTGGTGGCTGCACACACCTCTGGGGCTCTGGAGGATCCTCGTCATCAGAATGATCCACATGCATGTCCTCCTGGATAGTACCTATGGATCTTCGGTATGAATCGGCCCATGGATCCTCCTGGGTACTCTAGACCCGTCTCCCATAGATCTGTTTCCCAGTCTCCAGTATACGTGCTCGGGGGTTGTATCCCAAACATAGCAACCTCCCAAGCATCAGTGGGCTGCTGTGCCCCACTGCCACTTGCCTCGTTGTCGTGCTGCCGGGGGGTGGCATCATGGTGTGGTTCCGGTGAGATCCTCTACACCGGTGGCGGTGAGGCCAAAGTCTGCCGGAGTGAAAGTGGGTTCGGCACACCATATAGGGTAACCATCCTGCAGTTAGATAATGTTAGTTTTTCTTTATGCAAATAACTAAAATTTAATTATACAGAGACGGACTAACTGACCTCGCCAAGCTGCACCGGCATATTATATTTATTGTAGTAGGCGTGCCATTTCTTGTTGTCCAGCACCCATTCGTGGAATGCCCAATTTGGGTTGTCTTCTGCAACATTTGAGTGGAACTTCTTAAGAACACACTTTCAAAACAAAATTGACGTGTGTGAAAAAATAATTTAACTTATAATACCTTCGGGGGCTGGTGGTAGGTCATCGTCGTATACAGGGACCCGGACTCAGCTCGGCTGGCTCGGAACTAGTGAGTCCTTCTTGATCTCACACAAGTTGATGTTCTCGCTAGCGTCGTGCAGCATGCCAATTAGGCGCCCATCGAACTGGAAATCTTCGACGATTGGAGCAGTGTGCTGCAGCATAGTACACCCGAACGCCCGAAAACCATTTTTTGCCATGCACACCAAGCTGTGTGCAACTCCTCAGATCCCGTTAGTATCTGTGCATAACGTTTAGGAAATGAGTTGTACATAACAAAAATAACATTACAAATAATCTTTATTACTTACCGCTCGAGCACTAGTCGGGCCCCAAGGCAAATGGGCCTTACTCGAATCACCCATCATTCTCCACCGAAGAGCATCACCGTAGTCGCTCTGTAAGTAAACCAGAGTCATGCACCACCACTGGTACCAGACAATATACCACAATGCCTAGGGTCCTGCCCCCAAACTGACGTCTGTCGTGTCAGGCGGGACCCACAAGTGGTCCCCAGGCGCGCGGGCAACCCTGTACAAGGTGAAATGGTGGGTGCGCCAATCAACCTCGGACTTCTTATGGGAGATCCTGCATTGTAAGTTAGTTAGATACAATTTGTAAAATAATATCAATATTGAGCGTGTATTACTTACTTGTGCAACTTCTCTGTCTCATCCTCACCAACTATTGGGTCATCCGGGATGAAGGCATCGAAGCCGAACTGATGAGGCACCCGATTAGGATATTGATACTCAACTATCCAGTAACAAATGACTGGACCCCAGTACAAACCGAGACCCGTCTGGTCCATCGTCAACTGACATAAAAGGCGGACCCGGTACCACACTTGATACGGGAACCAGTCGATGTTTACCTGGTGCAACAGTTGGAGCTGATTCCGGATGTAGGAGATACCCGACGTCCCTCCCCTAGACGTATTCTCGTAGCGGTGGTGGTTACCCCATATGGCACCGTATGCGGGGCATTTATCAATGTCATCACCCCTTTGCCACCGCACATTTGCTGGAATAATTGGTCGGCAGACCAGTAAGTGCGACCAGGACCACTGCTGGAGTAGAAGGAGTGGCTCGTTGAACTGCTGGCTGTCTCTCTGAAATTTTAGATATGTATTCATTATTATCAAATTAAAAACAATCTTAAGAAAAATAATTGATGGAGACTTACCAGACAAGCGTGACACAGTCCTCTGTACAAAGTGGCAACCACGGCTCCACCCTAGTTCCACCGCGATGGCTTATCGAGTTGCTCCAGCTGCTGGAGAAACATGATCGGAACCGAGTCGCCGCTAGAATCGACAAACATCGTGCTACCACATAAGTCAAGCACGAATGCCCTAACGTACCTACAGTTTGAAAAGAACGTAGATAACTGTTTATTTTTGTCAAAATTAATTTTAATATAATACATTTTGAAATTACCTTTTGACATGCTCCACATCAGCCGTCCATGGGGTAATGGCAATCTCGGTGGCATATTGGCGGAGAGCCTTAAGATTGATGCAGTATTGGGAGAACCGCTCTGTTCCATCCGCACCCTTCTACTTGAGCTTTTTCGCCACTGCCTCCACATTCACCCCCAACAGCTCTAGGATCAACGACTGGAGCAACTGATGATCCGAGACACCCCCTACCGGATCGCCATCGATCCGCAAACCCCATAAGGCACTCACGTCCTGTAAGGTCACTGTCATCTCCCCCGCCCGAAGATGGAATGAATGGGTCTCAGGTCGCCATCTCTCCATGAGACAGCACATGAGTGCCTGGTCAATCCGCTTTGGTTGTTTCATCGTGGCTAGCTGGTACAAACCGAGGTTCATGAGGTGCCGATCCATTAGTGGATTTGCGATGTACTGTACCTCCGGTGAGCGGTGCCGCACCGTCAACATGGTCTCATATTGTATTTATCAATGTTTTATACCAGTGGGACTGAATAACTATATGTTTTTTGAAACGTAATTTTTGCATTTTCTTCGAATAACACAGCGTACCTCTATCGATGCAAGTGAGACACGGTGAAGTCTGTGAAGGACTCACAGGAGAGGACTGAACGTATCTGCACGATGTGGTGCGGCATCCCTTGTATCGAAACCCTCTGCAGTGGAGCTCTCTATGCTACCACTGGGATCGGTGTGTGCCTGTGAACTCTCGCGGGTCTCCGACGTATTTCGTGATCGTCCATGTCGAGGTCTAGTCATGCTTTATTTCAAAATATCAAGTTTAAAAAAATAAACAAATTATCAAATGTGTTTTAAAATCACTCTAGGAATTTCTAACAATCCAATCAAACCTAATTTTAATTAATCCAATCAAACCTAATTTTAATTAATCCAATTAAACCAAATTTCAATTAATTATATATAAAACCTAATTTCAATTAATTAAATTTCCAACAAATCTAACCTAATTTCAATCCCGCAATTTTCAATATTTCTAAATCATTTGAAAAAATCTAATTAAAATCACACTAATTTCCGATTTATTTAAAAATAAAAATTTAAAACCTAGTTTCAGTTATGCAATTTCCAACAATTTTAATCAAATTATAAAACCAACTCCTCACAATCCCAATAAAATTATAAAACCTAATTTCAACCAAACCAACTTCTAACAATTCCAAACAATTTATAACAATTGAAAATAATTACTAACAATCTCAAACCCGTAATTTCTAACAATTCAAGCAATTTTAACGCCAAGTAATCAATTTCTAACAAGTCCAATCACTCGTAATTTCTAACCATTTTAAACAAATCCTGCGATTTCTAAATCATTTCAAGCAAATCTTGCAATTTCAAACAATTTCCAACAAATCCTGCAATTCGATCTATTTCTAAAATTTTCTAACAATTTCCAAACATTTAGAACTATTTCTAACAACCCTAAACAATTGCAATCAATTTCTAACAAATTCAATCACCCGTAGTTTCTAACAATTTCAAACAAATCCCGAGATTTGTAATTTCAAGCAAATCCCGCAATTTCTAACAATTTCATATAAATCCCGCAATTTCGAACAATTTCAAACAACCCCAGCAATTCGATCAATTTTTAACAATTTCTACAAAAACTAGTTTAAATAATAAATGCAGTACCCGATAGCGGTTGGATGGCGTGGCGATGGCGATCGCGGCGGTGGCCGAAGTTAGAGAGAGAGGGGCCGGCAGGTAGAGAGAGAGAGGGAGGGAGAGGGCGGTAGAGAGAGAGAGAGAGAGAGAGAGGGGTCAGGATTGCGAGAGTGATGCGAAATATTGCGTTCGGGGGCGAAAAATGGGGGTTTTGGGGTGGTTTCCGGCGGGCCACAGCTATGAGAGAGAGGGGGGGGGGGTAGGGTTTGGGGATGGGGAGGGGAGGAGTTATTTCATAAATAAAAAATAAAAAAAACTGGACCGCCCCACCATGGGGTGGTTTGCCCTGGTCAGAAGACCACCTCACGGTAGGACGGTTTGGTCAGGAGGGTAGACCGCCCCACATGGAGGCTGTTGGATACGTTTGAATTTTTTTTTAAAAACTGGTTATTATTAATATTTTTTATTTATTTTTTTGTTATTAAAAAAATGCGGAATCATTTGAACTTGGCACGAATCTCAAGGCCCAATAATGCTGCCCCCTGCACTAGCCCGATTCCCAAAGCGGTGAGATTTAATCTCAAACCGTAGAGTGAGGCCCATCGAGAGGAGTTGAGTCCTTAGTAAAACGAAAACAGAATGGCTTTTGAGTTGATGGTCAACTTGTATTTTCCAGATTCTTTCTCGTCAGATCTCCCGTCTCCTTCCCTCTTCTCTTTCTTATCCGATACACCCCGTTGACCCAAACCTATCCCTCGCCCCTCAGTTCTTGAAACCTATCCCTCGCCCCTCCCGTTCTTGCCTTCTCTTCTCTTGAAAATGACAAGAGCTGAGTTGATTGCTGGAGGGAATTTCGCATCTGCCGTCATTGGCAAGCTGGTCGAGGTAGTGCGCTCCTACCTCGGTGACAACTACGATCTGCTCACAAACCTGGAAAATAAACTTCCCCTTATCCAAATCCTGATTGAAGCAGCCGAGAAGCAGCAAATTACCAACAGAGGTCTCGGTACCTGGCTGGATGAGCTGAAAGATGCAGCGTACGAGGCAGAAGATGTTCTCGATGGCTTTGAGGCCAAGAGGATTCGTTACAGTATCAAGGGAAAGGGTAAGGTTATTGCCTCCTCATCTGGTAAGATGGTTAAAAGTATGTTTTTTCCTGATAAAGATTTGAAGAAGTTCAAATCTGTTGTTAATAAGCTTGAAAAGCTGTGCATGGGGGATGCCATTAAAATTTTACAATTAACTCATATTGATAAAAGGGAAGAACATTTGTACAGTCTTGGTAGCGAAACAAGCTCCTACTTAGTCTCTGGTGTAGCTATATTTGGCCGGGATAGAGAAATTGCGTTAATTTTGGACATGGTGTTAAATGTTGTAGATGGAGATTTTTATAATTTACAACAGAGAGGAGAAGGGAGCAGCAGATTTTGGGATGTGATGAACAATTTTTTGGGCTGGATTGTACCCAGGAAACCATTCTTTATTCAAACAGTTAAAAAGGGTGATGCACCAGAACAAAGTAAAAGTAGATTAACAAGGATGAAGAGCGTTTTAGCAGAACCTCATTCCATCAGCAATCGTGGACTAGCGGTTATTCCCATTGTTGGTATAGGTGGAGTTGGGAAAACTGCTGTTGCTAAAAGTATCTACAATGATGCGAGAGTGAGAGAGCATTTTGCTTTAAGAGCCTGGGTCTATGTCTCAGAAAATTGTGATACTAAGAACATTATGCAAGAAATATTATTTTCTTTTGAAAGTGGTATCATGGATCCATTAATGGAGTTGGATATTGTTGAAAAGAAGCTCATAGAAACTATCAGAAATCAAAGATTCTTACTTATCTTAGATGATTTGAGTGACATAACAAAACACATATGGAGTAGGCTGGTGTCAGTGCTATGTTACGGTGAGGTAGGAAGTGTTGTTGTTGTAACCACCCAGAGCAGAAGCATTGCAAACACAATAAGAACTCTGCCTGAAGTCACACTGGATGTTTTGCAACCAGAATCCTTTTGGGAACTTTTTCAATATTACGCATTCCGTGGTTCAAACCATGAGGAATTGAAAGATATTGGTAAACAGATAGCTGAAAAGTTGTATGGGTTGCCTCTAGCAGGCGAGGCTATTGGAACTATATTGAGTACCAGGTTAGAAAGAGAACACTGGAAAGACATTCTTGGATGCGATTGGTGGAACATTGAAGATGCCCGCAAGAAAATCCTTCCATCTATTGCTGTTGGCTATAATTATTTTGATCCTCAGCTAAAACAATGCTTTGTATTTTGTTCCATATTTCCAAAAAACTATGTATTTGAAAGGGAAAAACTGGTTCAAATGTGGATTGCACTGGGATTTGTTCAACCTAGTAAAGAAGAAACAGGCCGGCAGGAGAGAGAAAATATTAGATTAGAAGATATAGGAAGGGAGTGGTTTGGTAAACTCGTCGACCAATTCTTCTTTCAGCCAACATTAGGTGATGGAAAGTACCTCATGCATGATCTAGCACGGGACTTAGCTGTTGCTGTTTCCTCTAAGGAATTCTGTTTTGTTGAAAGCCACGATAAGAATGTCCCATCTGTAGCCCGCCACGTGGGCATAAATTGTGATAATATAGAGGTAGAGTGGAAATGTAAGGATAATATGAGACTACGGACTATGATTTTGTTTGTTAAATGGAAAAATTGCAGTGCCAAATCCATTAGCAAAATCTTTGCCAAACACAATGGTCTACGTGTGTTGGATTTATCTTATATTGTGCTTGGAACAAATACCCTCATTGATGCCGCTTGTCAACTATCACATCTTCGATTTTTGGATCTCTCATTCACTGGTATTGAATCGATTCCTGATGAATTTTGTGCCTTGTGCCATCTTCAGGTGCTAGATGTGCGAGGCTGTAACTTTAAAAGGTTACCTAAAGGAATGAACAAACTTATAAACTTGCGGCATTTATATGCGAGCTCTGATACTATTTCTCTAATATATAAAATAGGGAAACTAACCAAGCTCCAAGAGATTGAGGAATTACGTATAGGAAAGCATAAGGGTCACAGGATCAGTGAGTTGATGGACATGAATGAAATCGGTGGGCACCTTCTTCTAAGTAATCTCAACAATGTATCTAATAAAGAAGAAGCAACAGAAGCTAAATTAAACGAGAAAATATACCTGAAAAGCTTAGAGTTGAGATTTTATTACAATGACAACCGTGGACCAACAACTGAGGTGCAAATGGAGATTCTTGATGCCCTAAAGCCAGCCCCCGGGTTGGAAATTCTAAAAGTCAATGGCGGCAGAGGGGCATCTGTTCCAGGTTGGATGTCATCTCATCCTGTTTGTGACAATCTAAAGGATATTCATGTATCCTCCTTTGGATTAAGCAGCCTTCCTGCTTTTGGGAAGCTCCCTCACCTCGAAACTCTCAGCTTTGTTGATTTACCATTAATTAATAACGTGGGTAGTGAATTTTATGGCCACTCTGATAATGTATTTCCATCTTTAAAGGAGCTGACATTCTCTAGAATGTCATCATGGAGAGAGTGGTCGGATGTAGATGGGGGAAGGACGGCATTTCCACACCTCAAAAAGCTCCACATGGAAAAGTGTTGTGTACTGCAGGAACTGCCTACGAATTCTTTCACCTCAACGGTGGTAGAGCTTAAACTGTCCCAGTGTCATGATCTTAATATTGAAACATTATTGCAAAGGTTGCCTTCCCTTGCTCACTTGAGCATAAAAACTGAAGTCAACAACACTTTGTATATATGTTGTACTCCTTCAAATTCCCTTGAGGATTTGCACCTTGAGGTTATGTACCCTGAGGTTATGGGCCGTGAGGATATGATACAACTTATCTTTGTTGGAGGGTTAAAGTCCCTTGTTAACCTGAGAAAATTAGTAATAATAGGTTTCGATGAAATTCTGGAATCCTATAAAGTAGCACAAAAAAATGAAGAGCAATGTTTGCAATCTCTAACTTACCTGCACTTGTGCCATGGAAGACACTTCTACTCAGCCCATAGCCTCCCAAGAGTAGGAAGGCTGTCATCGCTGAGTACACTTTTGATAGAATACTCCCCTGTAGAAAATTACACGAGAGATGAAGAAAGTTGGTTTCCCCAATTAACATCCCTAGAAAATCTTGAGTTCCGTAATTGTATAATGTTGAGATGCCTTCCTTCCACATTGCAGTTGCTCACTTCCTTGAAAAAATTGCAAATTTATAATTGCCCTTGTGTGATTTCATTACCGGAAAACAGTTTACCACAAAACCTAGAAGAACTACACATAAACGAATGCCCCGATCTAATATCCCAATTCCAACCCAATCAAGGGGCTGATCAGCATATTATATCTCATATTCGGTCCATCCACTTAGATGGAGAGATGATACCAATACAAGGGCGATCACCCTAGTAATTTTAATCTTTCAAAGGTGCAAATTCTTCTAAGTCTTTCTATTTTTCTTTCTTATGTGCTTTTGAATGTTATGGAAAATATATATTTCCATCTGCATTAAAATTATAATTTGGATTCTCTTTAATTAATTCGTAGTTGGATTTCATACCCTTCTATTCAAAGACCTGATCAGATTCCATCGATTTTGTCCCATGTTTTTCTGGGCCAGAAAGATTTTGAAAAACAAAAAGGAAACTATCCATTAGAAGAAAGTGTAATTAAATTGAAACTCACAATGTGTGTACTCCAGGTGATAGTGAAACTCACTTCGAGGTGGACGGTTACAGTTGGATTTCATCTAACAATTTTTTATTATTAGAACAACACTAAGCAATTTTTTAGTTGGTGGACGGTTATATCCTGATTTAGTCGTTCCTCATATAATGCAAGTGTTCAAATGTCTTCATTTTTGTATTTCTATTATGTCTTTATTTTTTAAATTTTAATAATTTAAAAGTTAAAAGTTAAATGTCAAAATAAAATTGTTACATATGATATATATAATTTTCTTTATGCACATCACCTCATGTAAGATCTACAACATTTCCACTTTAATTTTATGAGGAATGCTTCTATAAACAGGAACTACAGGAGGTCATTCCGGCGGAGTTAATTAGCACCGTTGATTTCTAAAGGTTTAGGGTTGATTTCTATTTTTCTTCTCCCTCCTGTTTTCTCACTCTCCACCAGCCTCTCGCCTCCATCGCTGCAGCACCTCCCTCAGCCACCCCTACTCTCTCTCGCTCCTTTCACTTCGCCAATGCTCACAAAAACAACATCAAGAAGTCCAAGCGTTGTTCCAAAAAAAGAAAGAGAGAGAGAGTCCAAGCGTCATCGCCAGACCTCAACTAAAGGGGTAATCTTATCTCCTCCTTTTTCATTATCCATATAGTTTGGTATTTCACTATACAGTTAGGTTCGGTTATTGAATTACTTCTACTTGTCGTATTAGATTCATTGTAGATAAATTTAATTTTTCCATTAATGTTGTCTGGACATTATCTTGTTACTTGAATAGTCTTTAATTTGAAATTCAATTTGTAACTAACATTGTGCATAATAGATCGTGCTTTTTGAATAATTTTTTTCTGGTAAAATCAAAGGATACAGTAGAAAATCTTGGTAACATACCAGTTAATACCAGGGAACTACTTTCTATGTATTGAACGTAATTCTCTGATACTGATCTGAGCACTGTTAGGGATCCAATTTCTTCAATTGTTTAAGTGTTATCAACTTTTATTATTGTTCTTGTACAGTTGTAGTAATTCATCCCTGCTTCATGCTGAAATTTTTTTTTTTTTTTGCTAGATACCAGGACAAAATTGTAATTGTCTGACTATACGGAAGGGCACTATTGTGACATGCATCATTATTTCAAAATTTATCAACTTTCTAGTTTCACCTTGTAATTTATCCCAAATTTTATAGACTTGTGCATATTTGGGTCTTTGCCGATTGGAGCAATTTTCACTTGGTTGGTTGGCATGAATGTTGTCGCAGGGACCAAAGACAAGCTAGAAAACTCATTGCTGCTAATTGAACTGATGACCCGGCCCCACTCAGTGACTATCACGAGCTACAGTTTTCAGTTTGGGATCAAAGTTCTAGCGCATCACACTATAAGGATGGTAGGAAGGAAGATGAAGTTTTCATGTTTTTTTCTCTTGTTTAATCATTCTTAGAAACTTATTGGGAACGTGGAAATGATGAAGCTTTTGATGAGGTCAGTTATTTCCCTTGTCAGATTTGAATCCAATACCCATTGTTCTATTTTAACGGGTTTTGGCAGATTGGAGCTTTATGCAACTTAAGCTATTGTTTGACTGTTGAATTGAATTGTAAAGCTTGCTAAATAGGTGACAATTGAGGAATTTGATTTATGCCTCTTTTCTTCTTTATCTCTTATTGGATTTGAATCCAATAGCCATTGTTATACGTTAACGAAATGTAACGAAATCTTATTAATAGTCATTATTTTATTTTAACCTTAAAAAAATGCACAAAAGGGTTTAGATAAATGATGTTTACAAATTTTAATAAGTCCTCGAATCATGTTATGATCTTTAAATTTTATATATCTCAGCTAACGTGCGTAGCCTAATAACATTTCTTTCAAACAGCACAAAGTTCGTAGCAGCAGAGAAATGCAGAAAAGGGCTGCTAATCTTTCAAAGAATCCACAAAGTGGCAGAGATTTTACGAGCTGAGATCCAAATTTAACCATAAAAATCTGAGATCTTTTCTCCTGGAATTGCTAATCTTCAGGTTAGAAGTTTTTTTTTTTTTTTTTTAAATTGACTTGGTTTTTTTCTTAAAGATTGTTCTGAAGTATACTATTTTGTCAGAGCCAGTATTTTTGCTTAGAGACTATCCCAAAAAAGTGCTTCACCAGGTTGGGGTCATTGAGAGAGGCTTTACTTTTTTTAATGTAATACAATTCGGTGAGGTTTTTCATTGATATATAATTAAATTGCCGACTAATTATAGACTAGCCTTTTACTTACTGTTGCAATACAACTGTTGAGGTAATTTTACTATCCTAAAGCGAAATCTTTAGTTCCTTGCTGATCCAAAGTAAACAGAATTCATATCACCTGAGACATCTCACCTTTTGAGTTTGAATCCTGTTGTTCATTATATATTGACACGAATCTTAAAGGGGCCCTGTTGAGAAATCTCACCTTTTCTATTTGACATTCATCTAAATTAAGAAAAATGCAACAAAGAAATGTAGGCAATCCCTGGTATCCCAAATATAAAATCAGACCAGAATCCTGCAACTTGGATGCTGGAGGTTACTGCCCCTGCTGTTGAAGCAGAACTTGGTGTCAACTTTTCTGAAGTTTATGCTCATTCTGCACTCTATCTGTGGATTGATAATTTTTCCCTTAGACAATATAGAGATCAGATAGTATAAAATAATTTAGAGAAATTTGGATATATACCCATCACAACTTCTTTAATTAGATATTTACCCATCCAAAATTGAAAATTAGATATTTCCCCATCTAAACATAACCTATTTATTAATATACCCATTTTCAATTTTTCTCACTAAAAAATATTAATTGATACTAATTAAATATTTCAATAACGATACTACCCTTATCAACCCTTTACTTGAACCTTCCCACGCAATAGTTCGTGCAGACCTTTCTTCTTCCCCAATCCCACCCTTTTTCTCTAGGAACGATAATTTCTTCTCCCCCAGCCTGCCCTCCCTCTCCTCCCGCCTGCCCTTCCAAACAGGGTTGGCTCCACAACTGCAGATTTTTGCTTAAACCCTGTACCAGGATGTAGTTAACTGCTTAAACCATAACTTATTGACTAGTCCATAGACCCTGTACCAGCATACCAATATTATACTATATCTGTACTAGCACAAAACAATGAGCAAAGAAGGATAATGCATCTGGTATTTGAAAAAGAACAACCCATTTTGGAAAAAGTTCATTACTTGCTAATCCCTTTGAGATAATTTTCTAAAATTAATATGACATGTAGGAACCATTAAACATCTACATTTAGAACAAGTTTATGATTTGCACATTAATAGGTAATTGAAATAGGCTAATCAATCTCAGCTCGTGAAAAATAAAGAAAGCCAACTAGATGTTGACTGAAGCAAATAATTAACAATATAAATATTGGAAGATTTAGTGAAATAAAAGTAGCAAGAAAGTTAGATTTGTAGGGGAATACTGGCACCAGCCTCAAACTCTTGGTTTTCTGTTTTTGAACTCAAATATTTTGAGTTGTCCGTTTTATTAAACAATGAGCAGACCCAATTGCAAAGACCAAATTCGATAACACCTACTGAAAGAATTAAATTTTGGAGCATTCAGAACCACCACAATAAAAACTGATACCAACACTGGTACAAGGAGGCATACAGTACCGGTTATCAATTAAAAAGGGCAAAATTATACACAACAATCAGGATAATAGCTATTTGTACTTGAGATCTTAGAAGCATTACACCCGATAGCACTAGTTATTTATTAGAAAGCAATTGGTTTGGAAAAAGAAGGCTTCGTTATTGGGTTCTGACAATTTCTTCGTTTTCTTTTTCTTTATTTATTTATTTAGTTTTGTTACTCAAATGTTTTGAGTACTGCTTTCACTCTTGTAACTGGAGTCAATGGAGGAGAGGGAAGATGAGGGGAGAGGAAGGGCGAGCTAGGGGAGAAGGATGGTGGGAGGAGAGGAAGGGTGGGATGGGGAGTGAAGAAAGGATCGTTTTAGGAACTAACTGTGAAGGCGAAGGGTAGTATCGTCATTGAAATATTTAATTAATATTAATTTAATATTTTTTAGTGAGAAAAGTTGAAAATGGGTATATTAATAAATAGGTTATGTTTAGATGGGTAAATATCTAGTTTTCAATTTTGAATGGGTAAATATCTAATTAAAGAAGTTGTGTTATCCAAATTTCTCAATAATTTATTACATCATAGCACATGATGATCATTGGCTGAAAACTCGGCACATATAATTATTTTCTGCTTAAATTATCCACACCATGGACTGCAATTAAATTTCATACCATGGCTATATATTCAAATACCAATGCTTAAATTATTTATTTTCAATACAGGAAAATCCAAGATCTTATAAAAGAACGAGCAGTTTGAAAATGAATCGAAGGAGCTTTGCACAGCCAAAATTGAATCGAAGGAACGAGCCGTTTGACACTGATTCATAATCCCGTTGATTCACTGGAGATGGATGTCAATTTGTTTGATAGCAGGACCATGGCTGACATGTGGATCTAATTTTTAGGAAGGCTGTAAAATTAATGTGATTCTTCTTTTTGATAATTTGCTTTGGTACTGTGGAGTGAGCTGAGTGAGTTCAAGGCATGACTGAGGCCACAAAAATATGTAAAACTATATTAATTGTTTTTTATAATCGAGTTCTTTATTACAGTACTTGAGGATATACGCAATTTGAATAAGTTTACAAGGGGCGCAGTGTCATGTTTGGATTCACTGGCAAGAGTATACTCTTTCCTTGTTGGCAAATGAAGGCGTACAAAAATAAGTCAAGTGAAGTCTTGAACATGTCATTTCAATTGAATTTTTGTAGGCTCCAAGTATATACAGATGTACAACACAATACAACCATCTAATTTTGTACAGCACCAAGCACCAACTAACACAGTAATGCATCCCAACCATCTATCCTGCTAGAAGTACATACAGATGTACTGCCAAGTGATAAATTAACCATTCTCGGATTGTGCATCGCCAACTAATTTTGCTCATGCATCCCAACCATCTATCCTGCTACTAAAGTCCATTAAACTCACAACACAATTACATGACATATGCCATTCAAATACATTACATGTTATTTAAAAAACAACATAATTAGAAACCCAAATAAAAATAATCCTACTAGTTTCTTGTACATCCTATTTGTTTTTTGGCACATCTCATTCATTTGTTGTTCAAATAGACAAAACATGAATTGGGTTTGCATTTGGTGGAAAATAGAGTCGTCGCACCACCCTGCTCTTTGACTAAAATTGAAATTAGTTGATACTACATTTCAAAAAATAAAAATAGAAATATTATCTCTCATTTCTAATTTCCTTCTGTAATTTTGTTCTCCTTTATTAGAAGCTAATTACAACTCAAGCACTAGCCAGTTTATGCGCAATTTCAAAAGTAGGATTACTAAGATAAACCAATATTGGAGGATGACCACAGACACAATTAATAGGCGTCAATGCAAATAATAATGATATGAGGTTTTTTTTCAACAAAATGATGCTCATTCCAAATCGTTTCAGCATTGAATTTCCCAACTCTTTTAGCTCCGAAATTTTTGTTTTCTTACCGCCCCAGAAAATCGAAATTAAATGAATACTATCATGTTACAATTTTTACAAAAAATATCACTTTTGTGCAGTCAATCTGCACACAAAAAATTCCAGATTCGCGCACTGAATAGACGCACCAGCGGGTGCGCGGATTGGCTAGATGCACCACAGATGCACGGATTGGTGAGGCGCATCCGCGGATGTACGGATCCGTTAGGTGCACCCGTGGGTGCGCGGATCCGTTAGGCGCACCCCATTTTCAAATTTTGCTCCTGTTGACTTGGTCAACACTGATCCTTCACCAGATCCTACTCTAAAACACCTCCCTTGCTTCTTTCTTATATTTCCATTCCTCCGTGGCTCAACATAGTATAATACTTCGTGTAGCATGTACCTGACAAGCTAATATCTCAAATGAAACTGTGTCGGCCCCTTTTTTCCCTAGCTTTAGATTTAATCTCGCAGGAAATAACATGGAGGATCAAACTCTCTTCTTCTTTCTAAAATTTCCTATTAACCGTGACTCAAGAGAGTGTACTACTTCGTGTGGCAGGTTGGACATCTAAAAAAAAAAAACTGTGTGGGTCCCATCCTGCGAAATGCACTACATTTAAACACACAGAACTGACCATAGAGGATATCGTTTGAGTCAAATATTAGTTTGTTACCATTTGATTTTTGCAAAATGGGCTGCGCCTGACAGATCCGCACAGCCGTGGGTGCGCCTAGCCAATCCAAGCACCCGCTGGTGTGCCTATCCAGTACGCGAATCTGAAATTTTTGATGCGCGGATTGACTGTGCGAAAGTGGTATTTTTTGTAAAAACTGTAACAAGAGGGTGGTATTCATTTAATTTCGATTTTCTGGGTTGGTAAGAAAAAAAAATTTCGGCTTTTAGCTTCCCTGCAATAAAATTCAAATATGCTTGTTTTCATTTCAAACAGTAAATGCAAGGAATAGCAAATATTCTCCAATAATTTCCTTTGAATAAAATAACACCAGAGTAGGAGTAGAACTAAAGAAAAAATTCAACAATAGTCAAGCACATCTGATGCAAATGATTAGACAAATGAAAATCTGCTAATAATTCAGGACCTGTCTATGGCCCAAAGATCAACAAATAAATAGGAAAAGGAATGAAAGAGAAATCATTTTTCTTAGTTTTGTTCAAGAAAAATACTCCATAGTCAGAAACTTACAATGTCTTTTTTTCAGAAAGATTGACAGTGGCTGTCAAGACAAAGTAAAAAAAAAAAAAATACAGAGAAAATTGCATGACTTCCTAGGGAGCCTCTAACTCTATCTTCATCGTACCTGTATTCACCATACCAGTTCCCACTGTAGCTGTTGCTGGTACATCTCTCCCCGCATATATAGGAATAAAGCGCTGTTGCTGGTACATCTCTTCAAATTACAGAATACAGGTAGTAAAGTTCATTATCTTCATTTGAACTAACCACAAGACTGTATTAAGGAGTCAAAGGCATCCAGTCAGATCAGGCGCCTATTCAAGTTGCATTTTCCTCAAGCAATTGAGTTTCACTTCTTCTGATGGCTATAGAAAACTGGGATACACAAGGCTTGTTGTAACAGCCAAAAGAAGTGATATGCAACGTATAAAGCAAAACAAGTGTGAGATTAAACTCCCCAATTAAGCACCTTTTGTTGCACATGACATAAATAAAAAAAAAAAAAGAGCTTTGCATAGAATTATTGAGATAGACTTACACTTCTTTGACATCCTTGTTGGCGCCTTCCTCTGCTACAGAGGATTGTAAATCACTTCTTTCATCATTTCTACTCCTTTTGTTAGCCTTGCCTTAGTTCAATATAACTTCTGTTTGTTAGCTTCCGGAATCCATGCAAGAAAAATATCTGCTTCATTAAATGTGATTAATTGTGAAAAAAATTGATCGCAGAAGTGAGGGAGGAAAAGAGGGAGAGAGAGAGAGAGAACCTGATTAAGCTGGTTGGTAGTGAGGTTGTGAGCATGACGGTTGCCAAAAAAGGAAAGATAGTCTTCATATTTCATCTGCTTATCTTTGCAGTGCCCCATTTAGTATGCACCTCTAATCCAAGTGACAGGAATGTAATCACATTAATTAGACCAAAACAAGCAAACTGATTGCATAAAAGCAAAGAACAAAAGCAAGGAAATATTGAGAGAGGATAACTGGATAAGCTTAATATGATCAATTGATTGCCGAGTTTACATCCCCCGAGATTATCCAAATTTTGAGATTTAGGGAGGGATCTAGTGATCACACCAAGGGATTTAGGAGGGATGGGGATACCAAACCTGCACACTTGGAACATCTCTCTCACCCTCAGATGGTGGTGGAGATGCTATGCGGTACAGAACTCAATGTGGTCCGCATTGGTGGCACTGATCAGGACACAAAGTGGGAACCTTTCTGGGCCCCCTGATCTGGTCTAAACAGGGATCGTTCTTTTGGACAGGCCTCATCTCCATTAGAGCGTTCTTCACATGGTCCACCACCTGGTCTGTTGGACTGGGCACCACCATATCTTTCTGGTTTGACAAATGGGGACCCATAGTGTTGGCTCCACTGGGTTCCAGGAGGGTCAACTCTAGGATCTCACTAAGGCAGGCAAACAGGATTTACTCACTACATCT
This sequence comes from Carex arenaria, assembly GCA_964058825.1. Taxonomy (NCBI): domain Eukaryota; kingdom Viridiplantae; phylum Streptophyta; class Magnoliopsida; order Poales; family Cyperaceae; genus Carex; species Carex arenaria. The sequence continues at coordinate 1,023,800 of CAXKVW010000001.1, read as the reverse complement.
TGAGTTCAGCAGTGAGCAGGATCTTCTCACCTGGAACTGGACACCTGACAGGAGCTACGGTGCAAAGTCTATCAACCGACTACTGATGGGTGGTGGTAGAGTAAAATGGGAATTCAGGCACATCTGGAAATATCGGATTCCTCCATCAGTCAGGGTCTTCATACACCTGCTGCTTCATGAGAAGGTTTTGACGCATGAGGTCATGCTACACCGGCATATCGATTGCCAACCACCGTGTGCACTTTGCGAGGTTTGCCCGATGGAAACCGCTTTGCACTTGTTTTTCCACTGTAACTTTGCTTTGCACATATGGCAAGGGATCTCACTGCAGGTTGGAAGACCGGTTATCAGGTTTGGGACAGACATGCAGGACACTTGGCGCCTCTCATCTCTGATACCGCTGACAGCAGCAGAAAAATTAGATTGGAGTGTTCTTTTCACATGTACCTGCTGGGCTATATGGTGATACCGGAAGATTTTTGAGGAGAAAAGAGTCGCACCTGATTTTGTTGTGACATGGATAGTGCAAGAAGCAACGCTGTGGAAATTTTTTTGCTGAAAATAGTTCTTGCGATTTTTGTGCATGTTCTTTCTTACTAGGCTGTTTAGGAGAGCTGATTTGTAATATGCTTGGTGTAACCTTTACCTATTAATGCATCATCTGGCAGCCTCTGCCCGATTTCAAAAAAAAGAGAGATTATCCAAATTTTGAGCTGCTATGAGGAAAATCTGGACCGTTCAAGCCCTTTCTGCACGAATCTCAGAGCACAATAATACTGGAACCGGTCCCGATTTAAGGGGAAATGTTCTTCGTTTGTACATACAATCTAATCTAATCCTTAGCGAAACCCGATTTCAGATAGGTTCAATAATAAAAACTAGATTTGAAATTCCGAGTGGTACCTGATCGATCAATAATGTTGCATCTCTTTTCTATGCTTCGCGTTCTAGGCTTCTAGCTTTCCATTTCTCTTGCGGTAGCTTCCTACTAGAGACAAAATAGATTGTGCAGAAATGGAAAGGAAGTATAAAATTGGGACATTTGGGGTCTGACGAGAGAAGGGATATTTTTGTTTTTCAATCGGTGAGAGAGGAAGCCATGGCAGATTAAAGAGAGGGTTAGAATTAGGTGAGAGTTACTGCACAAGGGAATCTTTTACAATTATTGAACCATTCATTTTAACTTGGCACGAATCTCAAAGCAATTAGCTGTTCTTAGTTGTGAGCCAAATCAACAAAAATAAAGGGAGAGCTCAGTGCAGTCCTTGCTATCTCTACTGATAGACTTGGACTTGAACAATGACATGTGGGAGTCATAATGCATTTTCGTAGTTTATCAACATTGCGAACCGGGTTTACAGAAATTCTACAAAATATTTATAAAATAAAACCACTTTATCTCACTGGTGTAAGAAAATAATGTATCTTCTTTGGGCTTTTTTGCAAATATGTCAAACCAGGCACTCAGCAGCCGATTTTTTTATTAATCGAAATTAAATTAAATAAATATTGAAAAGGAGGAACGATATCGGTTTTTTTCGAAATCTAATAAGACCGTGGTGTTTGTTAACGTCCCTACGGACTGAGACAAAATCAACGTCCCTGTTAACCTTAATCTCCCCCACCGTTAAGCTTAACCAAACGATGGAGTTCCAAAAAAAAAAAAAAAAGTAAGGGACGGTGATAAAATTCACGTCCCTGAGGATGGTGTCAATATCTGCGTCCTAACGGACGTTGACAATATTAACGTCCATGAACCCTATAAAATCCAAGTTGAAAGCAGTGATGGAAGATATTGAAACCAACCAAACGATATACACGTCTGAGTTGAAACCTTACGAAGAGAATTATCCAACGACCTCGAGTTAGCAACAGTTGTCTTTGCTCTCAAAATTGGGAGGCATTATCTTTGTAATTTGTCTTCAAAATCGGTGAGCATTGTGAAACAGTTAGAGGAGACCAAGACGCATCTTTCAAGGATAAAAATCATCAAATTCTAAAACTAAGGTATCTCAATTTAATTTATAGTTAGCCAGTAGATTAAATATTTGCTTCTATTGATTCATTTGGTTAAGATTGTAATAATTATATATATCTTATAAAAATTATCTACTTGTTAAGATTTCTTATATTTATTATTTGATATAATCTATATTCTCTAGATTATTTATTTTGTAAGAATTGTAATTTTATAAAAACAAATTTAAAAAATTATACGTTAAAAAAATTATACGTGATTTATTCATTATATGTGATTTATTCATTATACGTGATTTATTCATTATTTAAATGATACGTTAAAAAAATTATACGTGATTTATTCATTTATTTTGTAAGAATTGTAAGAATTGTAATTTGGAACAATAAATTATACGTGATTTATTTATTATTTTGTAGGCTATTGATAAAAAAAATAATCATGTTAATATTGATGATTCATTTTGGCGGTGAAATACAATACGGTAAAAGTGGAGTACGTTATAGTACTAGCTCTCAATTCGCATTGAGCGTAACTGGTGAACAATCTTGGTATGATTTGAAAGGTGAAATTTATCAACAACTTGGATATTCCGAAAGTGAGTACAACCTGAAAGCACATGCACGGGTTAATGTTGGTACAACAACCAACTGTTATTATGAGAGCATAGAAATTGTGTGCGATCAGACTTGGAGAGGTATTTATAACCAAAGTATGCTTGCTCAGACTCATTATTCTTTTGTTGATTTATACATTGAATTGATACCGGAGACACAACGAGAACCTCGACAGACCCAATATGGTGCTAACGATGCGGGTCCCAGCCATTTTGAACCCTATCAGACACAACAAACACCGAGACGAGACCTTTATCTCCATCTAACACAACCAGAACCTCGGCAGACCCAATATAGTGATAACTATGCGGGTCCCAGTCACTTCCAACCCCATCAAACACAACAAACACCGAAGCGAGACCGTTATCTAGATCCTTATCCAGATGTGAACAATTTGTCACCGACTGTTCAGACATAATACAATAATCAGTACAGTCCATGGGCTGATCCGTCGAAGGTCAGTGGTTCTTATTCTGAACGCAATAATGAGTACAATCCATGGGTTGATCCGCCGGATGTACGCGATCCTTGTGATAACCTTAATGATGTGCCGCAAAGTGATGATGAAGATGACGCTGACTCATGTGAGAGTGACGCCGACTGGGATAATGAAGCTGATTCCGAAGGGGATGTCTCACATGATACACCGGCACAATCACACCAGCCAGTACCACTTCACCCGGTGGCAAGCTTCAATGACACCTCAGGATTCCGAGAGGCAGATGTCGACTTCTTCGGTACGGTCCAACACATTGATGATCCACTTGGTGTAGGTAAAGAGTACTCTTCAAAAGAGGCTCTACAAATGAAAATAAATCATTACCACATCGGAAAAAATATTCAAGTGAAAACCACGCAAAGCAATAGAACATCCTTGATTGTAGAATGCCGGGACAATAGGTGTGAGTGGCGTTTGTATGCCAGGTCTGGATTTTTTTTCATTCAAGTGGGAAATTAGAACAATTAAAGCACCACATACGTGCTATGCCGAATCTAATCGTACTGATCATGTACAATTAACTGCAGCAGTAATCGCCGACTGTATAAGAGAAGATATTAGGGAAGATGTTACCAAAAACATCAAAAGTATTAAAGGGCTAGTCCGTCAAAAATTTAAAGGAATTACTCCCAAATATAATAGGTTGTGGCGTGGCCGAGAGCTGGCAATCGCACAAATATTCGGTAGTTGGGAAGCCTCTTACAACCTTCTCACCCCATTTTTGGAAGGAATTAAAAGAACAAATCCCGGGACAAAATATAGAGTTGCGCACGTACCCACGGATGATCCAAGAGAAAGATTGTTTAAGGCAGCCGCGTGGGCTTATGGTCCGTGTATTGCTGCAGTGCCTCATCTCAGGCCAGTCATTAGTATTGATGCATGCTTCCTGTCTGGCAGGTATCAAGGAAGATTGATGATGGCGTGCGGTTACGATGCTGAGAACCAGTTAATTCCCCTGGCTTTTGCAATAGTCGAGGAAGAGAGTTTCCAGACATGGGGATGGTTCATGAAGTGGTTGCGCATCGAGGTATTTGGTAATAGGTTTATGTGCGTCCTTTCCGACAGACACATGGGGATAAAAAAAGTATTCAAGGATAGATATGGTGGTTGGTACGAGGAAGGCAACCAGTGCGTTCACAGATTGTGTTCACAGCACGTGGCTGAGAATTTGATGAAAAATATACACAATAAAAAAATTTGTGAACTATTTAAGATACTTGTGAAAAAAAAGAAGCCACGGAGATTTCAAGAGTTTTTCGAAATACTGCGCAAGAAAAGTCCGAATGCAGTTAACTACTTAAAAACTGTCGGAAAATACCAACATGACAATCATAACGAGATACCTAGACCATGGAAGGTGTATCAACACTTAGACGGCGGGTATCGTTGGGGAATAATGACTACTAATGGTTCTGAATCATTGAACAAGGTTTTCAAAGATCCCCGAAGACTGCCAATCCGTGCGCTCGTGGATGCTACATTTTCGAAGTGTGTCGCGTGGTTTACGGAAAGGCGAGAGAAAGCACTGACTCGCATAGCCGGTGAGCATCCTTGGTCAGCGCGAGTTGAAGCTCTATTAAGAAAAATGATCACCAAATGCATGTCAATGCAGTCCACGCCACTCGGATTGCACGGTGAACACGAGGTAAAGGTTCATAATGAGAGAGTCGTATACAAAGAACAAGACGGAAATTTTAGTTATAAAAGAGAAACCTTCAGTTATAAAGTCATCATAAGTAATGAAAACTTGGCCCAATGTGCATGTCTCAAACCTCAGCTTACAGGTATACCGTGTGCTCATGTACTTGCCGTGTGTCGGGAACGGAATTACAACCACAATTTATTCGTGAATTTATGTTTTCAAATTTTGGTTTTTTATGTAAGTTCATTTTTTATGTATTGGCCCTTTTTAAGATTTTTGTATTATGCATGCTTGGTAAGACTTATGAATTTTATGAACTTGCCGAATTACATATTAAGATTTGTATGTATGCATCAAATATAAATGCATCAAATATAAAAGTCCGAATAAACAAGTTCTCATCCATGTCCGAAACACCTAATATAACGAGAACATTCAGTTAACACATGGGAAAAACACCTAAGTAAAAGTGAACTTGTCCGGTTGCCGACGGTCGCGTGCTGGGTATCTGCGCTCTCTTGCTTGTTCCTTGTCCTCTTTCTTACGCCTGACGTAGACATTGTTGTACGATGGGCCAAAAATGTTTTCCACTGCTTGTGTACGTGGCGTCATGACCGGACTGGGTGCTACGTCGACCTGTGTACCAGCAACAACTGGTGAAGGCAACCTGATATTCTCATCGATATCCTGTGACAATCATTGTAATGTTACGTAAGCATAATCATTGTAATTTATCTTCAACATTGATGTTTTTAAAATCTCACCTGATGGACCTGACTAGGTCCTGTGTGACTCATGTATTGCGCCTCCTGGGCAGGTATCTCATGGTAAGTCTGGCTCTCAACCGCTGCCATCGTCGGTGTACAGAATGTATCGTCCCAATTGACAAAATCATTTGATTCCTGCAATGCATATTTTAGTACTGTAATCAATATAATAAGAACTTATTTGAAATTTCTTACAAATGTATTTGCGGTTACCTGATAAACTTGACTAGGTCCTGCGTTGTCTTGCGCGAATAGTAGCGATGGGTCGTTGCCAACAAGTGCTGCTAAGAACTGTAAGGATTGTTCCTGTGTTTCACTCTGATAGACCTGACTAGGTCCCGTCTCGCCCTGCGTGGCCGTGCCTTGATTCTCCGCTCCCTACAATAAATATTTCACAATCTTGATAAATATAATTGACAACAGGTTAAAGTATTTTCATTTTATTATACTTACCGGATTAACTTGACTAGGTCCGGCTGCCCCACCTCCGAAACATTCATTTAACCCTTCATTTGTTTCGAACCATCTCTCATGATAGTTGGGATTTTCATCGTGAGGAAACACAGGGATGGGTTCTCGATCATCTGAAACGTCGCCATCTGAGATGTCATCGATGTTGGCCGGAAGATTAGCCTCCCTAAACATGCTTTGTAATTTAGGCTCCATACTGTTGTCTCTGAGAAGGCCACAGCTTGCTTTGAGAAAAAATTTCCCTATTTTTTTTGTAAGTCTTTGTTTTGACCAGTTGCATAGCTGCCGAGACGATCTTGATCCCTCGTAATGCCTACAAAATAAAAAAAGACGTCGTCACCTACAAGAAATTATAATATCAATAGATAATAAATTTTTAATTTAATAAAACTTACATCACGCGTGGATTTCGGGGCACTGGGGATGTACCCTATTTCGCCAATCTCATCTCTGTATTCTGGGATGGGATTATCAAGACCCTCTATGCACCGTTTTCCCAGAAAGATATTGAAAATGCAGTGATTCTGGAACCAATGTCGATATGGCAATATCTCAATGTCGCTCCAATACCCGGTTGGAACAACCAAGTGGTCTGCTGGATTAGATGCCTGATCAACATAATTTCTGTGCACATCGTACCAATTTCCTCGTCCCGACACGGCACTGTGAATAATTTTGTGTAATCGGCGTACCTCATCCTCCGCAAGTGGGAGTGGCGGTAGGATGACCTGTGAAAATCCGAACTGCCTCATCACACGATCTGGATAATGATGCTCAATTATCCAAAAGTGTACAAGTGGCACACGGGCTAGCCATACTCCGCTTTCTTCATAGACTCGCAACGGGAGCGCATTCGGGACCTCAGCTAACATCTCTCTGTAAGGTTCCCAAATTACCATGTAATCCTCTAGCTTTTGCAGTTCGTTGCGAAAATAACTAATACCACTCCGATGATGACCTACATGGTAATCATGGAGATAACACCATTTTTCTCCGAATGCAGGACAACGGTGTTCATCCGGATCACGCCAATTTGGAGTCCAATTATGTCTGGCACGAGGACGGCCGGTCGGTAATCGAGACCAGCACCAATGCTGTAGAAGCACAGTCGGGCCCGCCATAATCTTTGTTTTACGCTGTGCCGCAGCACAAAGGCTCCTATAGAGATATGCCAAAACAGCCCCACCCCAGTTGTATTGATTCGGTGAATCAAGATTTTGTAAAAATTGTAAATACATTACCGGAACCGAATCTCCCGAAGAATCAGTAAAAAGTATAGACCCGAACAAGTCGAGTACATAAGCCCTGGTGTACTGGCGTACCTGCTCATCTGTAGGCTCACCCGGCATCGCAGTAAACCGATCACGCAACAACTTCAAATTTATGGCATACCCAGAAGTACTGCGAACCTCTTGAGGGTCGTTCGGCCCAGATCTCTTCTTTTTTTTAAGCACCGCACTTGCGGTCCCAGCTCCGAGAAGTTCATCTACTAAGTTAGACCAATCACCGTCAGAAGGGCCCGTTACCGGCGACCCCATGATCGGCAACGCCCAGAGACAAGAAACATCCTGAAGAGTTATTGTCATCTCTCCCACGGGAAGATGAAAGCTGTGAGTCTCTGGTCTCCATCGCTCCACGAGACTAGCGAGAAGTGCAGGGTCGATATTTATGTTACTCATTCGAGACACCTGATACAAGCCGAGTCTTAGCAAGAATGGCCCACAAAGGTTGTGGTACGCAATCCCATTCCAGAGGTGTCGAACATGCACCCCTCTATCTCTGTAATCCTGTCAATGTTATACAAATTGATTGAAATAAAATACTCTAATTTAAACACTTATATAATTTTATAAAAATATATATTATTTGATTACTTTCGTAACTTACATCATCATTTATCCGTGAGATCTTATGTTGCTCGTGCGGCATCCATAATAAATCGCTAAAATTGTTTGCTGACAATGACGGATCAAAAAAATTCTCATTATTCGCAACTGTAGCATCTGTAGAGCCACACGGAACACGGCTGCTTGACATTCTGAATGAATAACATTTTGAAATAATTATATATAACTCTATAATTACTAACAATCTAAATTTACAGAACACTCACATGATTAAATAAATTACTAATTCTTTCAAACTAATAAAAAAAACTAACAAGGTTTATTTCATATGAATAAATAAATGATCAATTTTTGCAAACTAATAAAATAAATCCTAATCAATTCAATTTCATAATAGATCCTAAATTAATAAATTACTTAACTAAATTACTTACATTACCAACAATTCAAATAAGCATAAAAATAATCAATTATTAGACCCTAACCCTAATTTATCAATTTTCTAAAACACAACTAGCAAATTAATAAATTTAGATATAAATACTAATTTTCTAAACCCTAAACACTAATTTATCAATTTTACTAAAACACAATTACCAAACTAATAAATTAATCATTTCATAACAAATTAAATCTAAAATTATTATTAATTAAATACTAATTCATTTCAGTTTTGCTAAAATACTAATTTAGGTTATCTAAATTGCAGAAAAAAATATTATCTAATTAAACACTAATTTGTCTAATTAATATTACCTAAATTACAGAAAATAAAATTACCTCAATTGGAGAGGGCAATGGCCGACAGAGACGAGAGTGGCCGACAACAGGCGGGGCCTTGGCGAAATTCGCGGACAAGGACGGAGATCTCGACGCCGTCCGTGAGGCGTGCGCGCTGTGGGTCTTCAGCGGAGTTCGTGGGGGCAGGGGCAGCGGAGCGGAGTTGTGATGGCCAGGGACGAAGAGGCGTTATAATGGCTCTGGACGTTGACAAAGTGTACGTCCGTGATGGACGGTTAGGATGGATGCGTCCATCAGGGACGGTGAAGATGTGGCCGTCCGTGATTTGGGTCTGATTATGATTATGATTAATATTTTCCATCATAGATTTCGGGGTCTGATTATGATTAATAAGGACGTTGATTTTGTCTCCGTCCCTACGGACGTTAATTAGATCCACGTTCTTATTAGATTTCGAAAAAAACCGAAATCGTTCCTCCTTTTCGATATTTATTTAATTTAATTTCGATTAATAAAAAAACCCGACTCAGCAGCTCTCTCTACTCCTCAATTAAAATCGCAAAATAAAAAATAAAAAATCACAAATTCTCATATCTCCAAAAATGGGAACGATCTTTTTTCTCTTAGGGTGTGCTCCAAAACTAGGGCTGCTAATGAGTCGAGCCGGCTCGCGAATCTATGAGTCGAGCGGCTCAATATTTCATAATGAATCGGACTCGAAACTACAAAAAGCCCAAACTCGACTAGGCTCGCTTTTGAAGAAAAAAAGCTCGGCTCGGCTCGGCTCATGTAAACACTTGGCTCGACTCGGCTCGGCTCGCAAGCTCGTGAACCGGCTCGCGAGCCGAGCTTTTTTCATGTTTAAAGAGGTTATAATATAAAAAAAAGCAATAAACTAACTATCATCATGTAAATAACATTCATATTAAACATAGAATACAATAGATATTTTTTTCACTGATTTTAAATTTCAAATTTTTTGAAATTTCGAATTTTTGGAATTTCGAATTTTTTGGAATTTCGAATTTTTTGAAATTTCGAATTTTTTGGAATTTCGAATTTTTGGAATTTCGAATTTTTTGGAATTTGGAATTTTTTGGAATTTCGATTTTTTCCAAATTTCGAATTTTTCCAAATTTCAATATTTTTCAAATTTCGAATTTTTCACAATTTCGAATTTTTTCCAAATTTCAAATTTCAATTTTTTGAGGCAGCATATTTACATAATTTACAATTACACAGTATATTTTGACTTCAAATATAATTCATCTTCATAATTTACAATTACACAGTATCATTGTAACAAAAGATTTTTAGATCATATGAAAATGTCAAGTTCTATTATAACTACTTTGTTGGGCTTGGCTCGCGAGCCGAGCCGAGCCGAGCCGAGCCGAGCCAAGTATTGTATGAGCCGAGTCGAGCCGAGCTTTTTCCTTTCCAAATCGAGTCGAGCCGAGCCGAGCCAAGTATGCTTATCTTAATGAGTCGAGCCGAATCTGAGCCGAACCTAGCTCATTAGCACCCTTATCCAAAATCCGACGTGTTAAGGAAGAGAGCGGAGGGAAGGGAAAGGAGATACCGTAAAAGTTCACCTCCTCTCCCCCTCAAATTTTGCTGTTCTGAAGCAAGTAAACGGGTCCCCTCCCCTCCCCTCCCCTCCCCTTACAGGCACTATTCTAGAGCACACCCTTAGACACTGTCCTCTTCTCTCTTGTAATCTCCATTGCTACGCCTCTCTTGGACACGCAATCATGCTTTCCTCACCTCTTCACTGTTCCTCTTGTAGATCTGAAGAAATGGTACTCTGATATGTACGGTGATTATCTGGTGGTAGAGAAGCCTCCGTTCTTCGTTGGTTTGATTTGATGTAGAGATCCACTTGCTCTAGTCTCCGCGCTTGGGGAACTTGTATGGGATTGTTATAGGAAGGAGCTTGTCTAAGACCACCTCTCTCATGGTTGGAGTTTGTGATGGCATTTCCATGGTAAGGATCCTTATCTAATTTACTTTTGGAGGATTTTTGCAAATTAGACAAGCACTGACACTTTTGTAGATAGCATCCAACAATTCTCAGTCTTCTAATTGCATGTAACAATTTTGATTTTCTTTTTTCCAAATAAACCCAACTAATTATCTTAGAAGAAATGCTACTTGGCAAAAATAAAAATAAAAAATAGATAGCTAATATATAGCTTTCAAACTCATTGAACATATCGATAAGAAGTTGTTTATATTGGGCTGTCTGGCTATTTATTAGACTAGACGTTGTTTTGTGAAAGTTTGCAACTTAAATTGATCAATAGCAGTGTAATCCATCAACTTGAAAAACATGTGGCGTAATGGTCAAGTAGTCAGGGACACCCGGACATGTATTCTGCATACCAATCAAACTGGTGTAGTTCATTATTGAGTTATGATTGGTATGGTATTATCAGTATTATACCACTGTCATGGACTGTACCTGTGGTCCATCTGGTCTATCTACTGATAGACATGGACTTGGACTAGGTACAGGAAATCCAAAGCAAGTAAAATAACTAGAATTATAACTGTTATGGGGTTATTCTGTGTTGGAATGAGCATAATTTGTGGGCAAACGAAGATATAATTTGATTTACCAGAGCCAGTAAATAACATAATTCCTGATTCAATTGTCAACTTTATGCATGTGAAATTCAACTGACACAACAAAGAATCATATGCTACAGCAACTCATCAACTCAGTTTAATTACAAATCTCTCTCCTTTCTCTCCCTATTAAGGAAAGGCGAGATCTCTAACATGACAGATGAAGATAAAAAATGTGAGCGGCCCCTGCTGGGGGCTTGCTATATCCCTCCTCCGGCCAAGTGTTGAAGAAGGTCATAGTGAATGTCCTGGAGTTTCTGATTTCCAGGCGGGACTGCAATGCATCATCAGTTTGTCATTCATGGTGTTACACTGATGCCTGTACTCGTTGGGAACTCTTCACTGGGATCTGCTATGCGGTGTCTCTGGACTGAGTTGTGGAGAGGTTCAAGTCAATCGTACTCAAAAGGAAGCCTCCATTTGCTGATTCAACCTGGTGCCATATGGCTGGGGTGCAGATTTCACACCCCGGGTGAAGACATTGAGAGATGCATCTCGGCACCTCGAGAGCATCAGTCTCAAGCACATGGTCATAACTGATGAAAATCTGACAAGCATCACCGAGAATTTTCCGTTGTTCAAAGATATCTCTTTGGTTTGTTGTTAGGGGTTTAGTATTCTGGGTCTGGCCGTAATTTCTGAGAGATGCAGGTATTAATTGTAGAATATAACAGCTCAAGAGTCTCTATTAACACATTTCTAATTTTTCATTTGAATAAATTATTGGAGTTGTCATTTTTTAAAGATTAGGGTTAAAATGCACTATTGGTTTTGTGCTCCAATAATGCTCCACATCCTTATCTCCGTTTTCAAAATCCAAATAGTCGATTTGAACCGCTCAACATGATCTTCATATTAAAATGTGCTTGGAGACCAAATTTTATTTTTTTTGGATTTTTTTACTATTTGGATGATCCAGAATTTTCTAAAAATAGTACTTTTGTAACTATCTAGAAAAATAGTAAACAAATTCCAAAAAATATAAAATTTGGTCTCCAAGCACATTTTAATATGACGATCATGGTTCTGGTAGACTGTTCGGACTTCGAAAACAGAGAAAAGAATGTGGAGAATGATTGGAGCACAATACCAATGGTGTATTTTAACCCCACTCTTTTTAAAATTATTTTTTCCAGGCATCTGAGAGTTTTATATATATATCTGATAGAGGACACTTGGAGGATGAAGAAGATGAGGTTGTGGATCGGATTAGAAACAACTTCTCTAGAATCTCTTGTTTTTTATTGTGCAGGAGTGTCGATTTGATATCCATGCTTTGAAGGGCCTTGTTGCAAGATCTCCATCTCTACGGCGTTTGCATGTGAATCAACATGCGACACTTGAGCAGATCCACCAGCTGATGCTGCTAGCCCCACTGATAACCAATCTTGGCACTGATGCCACTTGATCTGAAACGGGTTCCAAGGTGGCTGATCCAAATCTCAATTTGGTGTCGGCTTTTGCTTCTTCTAAGTCACTAAATTGCTTATCGGGTTTATGTGAGATCGGACCAGAGCATTCACCTGCTATCTACCCTGTTTGTGCAAACTTTACCTCACTTCATTTTAGTTATGCAAATCTTATGGCTGATCAGCTCAACCCAGTCATTCGTCAGTGCCATAATCTTCAAACTTTCTGGGTATGCTAATTTTTTGTTTGCTTATTTATGCTATAAATTTTCCGAGTATTCTAGTAAGTTTTCAGGTTACTACTAATTTCCATAGGAAGTTTAATTTATTTTAGGGTATTTTCAGATAACGGATCTGGGAAACTCATTTTCTAATATGACAGTTATGCATTCCCTTTCAAATAAAATCAAAGTTCTTCTAACAAAATGCCAACTTGATAACTGACATGGTCAAAACTATCTAATATCTTTTTATATATTTAATTAGGTACTCAACTTGGAGATGAAGGACAAGAAGCTATCTGAAACATGCCATGATTTATGGGAGCTACGAGTGTTTCCCCTTGATCCAACCGAAGACTCAGAAAGCTCTGTGTCAGACGTTGGGCTGCAATCCATCTCCGACGGCTGCCACAAGTTGCACAAAATTCAGCGCATGACCAATGCATATGGCAATGTCTAATAATTTCCCAAATTTAGTCATTTTTCGCCTCTGCATTATGGGCCTCCACCCACCAGACCCAAAGATGGAGCTATGGAGGATAGAGGTGAAATGGAGGTGAAGAGGAAACGGTGGTGGAGAGGTTGTACATCTACCGGTCACTTGGAGGCTTCTGGCATATTTTTGAACAAGGAGTGGGTTAAGTTATGTTGTATTTGGTACTGAGATTTAAAGGGTGATATAATAGCTTCTAATAAAGATTGTTTCTATTAGAAATAGGTTGTGCACATTTTTGTGCATAGTATAGGTCCAGAAAATTTCGTTGTGTTGCAGTTATCTTTGCTAGTGTGGTTACAGGTAGGTGAAGGTACATGCACGTATGTAATATCGGCTGATTGTATGAAATCAATCTATAATGTGTGCTGATTGCGAGAAAAAAAAAACATATATAGTAGATGAAAATTTCTTTCTCGTCTGGCTTCTCCTCTTGTCAAATTTTGGGCAAACGAGGGAGAAAGAAGACAGGAGGTAACAGAGTCGATGTTTTAAAAAATTTGATCTCTCTGTTTGCCGTAATGTCGAATCTGATAGACACGGATTGTCTAATGGCACAAGACAAAAAACATCATGGAGCCTTAGCGGACGTTAGCTTTACTCTTTATATATTATTATTATTTTTTTAATAACTTTCAATTGAAATATCAAACTGATAAAACAAAATAAAACCATTCTTTACATACGAGCTCTTTTTAATCAGTACTTACTCAGGACTATAATATCACGTTAAAAAGTTTAGGCTCCAAGCACCTATTCATTCATATAAAAATTTTAGTTGTTCATTCAGTAAATCTCAGTCACTCATTAAGGGTATATTTGGATGCACAAGAATAGCTATTGTTTTTAGGATAGCAATACTATTCGAAACAAGGTGCATCCAAACGAGAAATAGAGCTATTCGGAATAGTTACTGTTCTTAGAATAGCATTGCTATTTGCTATTCTCAAAAAAACATAGAATACATTTGTTGCTTTCAATATTAATACTAATATAATATTTAAACTAATATTATATTATATTTAATATTTAAATTAAGATTATATTATATTATATTTAATCTAATAATATATTATATTTAATCTAATATTTTATTTAATACTAATCTAATATTTAAAATAATATTATATTACATTTTAATATTTAAATTAATATTATATTAGATTATATTTAATCTAATATTTTATTTAATACTAATTTAATATTTAAATTAATATTATATTACATTTAATAATTAAATTAATATTATATTGTATTATATTTAAACTAATATTTTATTCAATACTTATCTAATATTTAAAATAATATTATATTACATTTAATATTTAAACTAATATTATATTGCATTTAATATTTAAACTAATATTATATTATATTTAATCTAATATTTAAAATAATATTATATTACATTTAATATTTAAACTAATATTATATTATAGTTAATATAATATTTTATTTAACACTAATCTAATATTTAAAATAATATTATATTACATTTAATATTTGAATTAATATTATATTGTATTATATTTAATCTTACACATAAATTATTAAACAATAGCTATTCTCTCCAAACTCTATTCCAAATATGTAATTCAAATAATTTTTTTACTGTTCTGAATAGCACTGTTCTTAAACAATAGCTATTTTTATTTACTATTTTAAATAGTAGCTATTCTAGCTATTCTAGAGTTGATCCAAACGCACCCTAAAAGTATATCTCAATCACATAGCTGTTTATTCAGTAGATCTCAGCCTCTCATCAAAATATATGATATGTATCTCAATCTCAGCTTATTAATCGCTAGTTTTGATTTCATACATACATTCTAATATTACCAAATATGTAGAAGTTTAAACACATGAAAATTGTTTCAGTTAAACAAACAGAAGGAACGCGTGTTTTTTTTTTTTTTTTTTTAATTCTTTCTGACGCGTTTCTGTTTCCCGATGCAACAGCGCGTTTCTCCTTCTCTTTCTTTTCTCTCTCCGATCGCTCAAAGAAGAAGGAAACAAGAAAGAAAGGGGGTTGAGCGAACAAAGGGGAAAACGAGAAGGGCGACGTTGCTGAACCCAGTACTCGAAACCTCTTTGCCCCTTCGAACCCCCCAAATCGGAACCCTAATCGGCAACCTTCTGAGCAACGATGCAACCGGCGACACATCATGATGCGTGGGATGACGACAGGGCGGAGTTAGATGAGGAGTCGGAAGTGGAGGCCGCTGTCTCCCCGAACCACCTCTGTTCTTTGTCGCGGGTTTCACTTTTATCACGTGCTGCTCTCGATTTTTCTCCTCTCTTCTCTATCGTGTGCGTTGCTATCTCTGGATAATTCCTTTGAAGTAAGCTCGAATTATCCATGGCGAGCGGTACTTCTCCTTCCCTTTTGTTTCTTCTCACATTATTTCCTTTAATGCTTAATCGTTGTTTGTTTGTTTGTTTGTTTCCCTTTTCTCATTGAGAGAGTTCATCCAACGAATTTCTAAGTTGCTTGCCCAAGAGATTTTAATTAATTTTTTTTGTTAGTTTTAGGTTCGTTATTATTTCATTTTGGAAGGGGAGAATCGATTTGGTTTGGTTCAATTGGCACTAAAAGTTTGCGAAGCTGCTACAATAAAAACCTGCTGCAAATGTCAATTTGTTTATTGTATAGTTGGTGCGAAAATCAACTAATAGAAGAAAAGAAAAGGCTACAAATTGAAAAAAAAAAAAAAAAAAAAACTTAATTTTTCTAAAAGATAGTTCTATGTAAGGTACCGTACTACCAACAAAGATGGATGCAGAACATCAATAGGAGTCATTAATATACTAATAGAAAATCGTATAGTTATTAATTCAATGACATGTATAATATTTGAAGATCATTCAAAATCAATAGGACATATTTGATCACCAATATTCTTTGGATATGAAATTTTTATGTGTATATATGTAAAATAACTCTTATAGAACCCTTTGCACATTTCAGAAAAGTAAAATTCAGGTGATTAGAAAGGGCAAAAGGATAAAAATCAGCTATCTCCTTGGTTTAAGAGAAATTCGAGAAAGAGATATCTTGTTCTACTCGAGAAGATATTACTTCCATAAGCGGTACGAAGAAATTCAAACTTCTCAGCCTACAGTACGTTTGTCATCTCTTAATTTCTTTTAAGATTGGTTCTTTTTCCCGCCGAATTACTATTCTAATTATAGAATTGAGAAACATATTTGCATATGCAATGTTGTCGTCATTTCAGCATGCATATTGCAAAGTTCTCCCTGTTTATTTATTTTTTTGTCTTTTTTCATACTGAATTAGTATTTTGATTATAGAATTGTGAAACATATTTGTATTTGCAATGTTATAATCATTTCAGTATGCATATTGCAAGCTTGTTTTTGCCTACTTAACACGTTGTTTTATATATAGTAGTGTGTGTATGTGTGTAGATGGAATAGTATATACTACACTATTTTTTGTCATGGTTCTGGAACTTATGATCTGATTGGGTCCGTTTAGGTGTTGGATGTGGTCTTTTCTGAGTAAGGATGGTTATTGCAGCAACTAATGCACCTCTTCTTTTATAATTGTTGGTGAATTTGAAAATAAAAAAAGTTCCAAGGAAGTGTTAAAAAAAAAGAAGGAAATATGCACAAATTTTCTCTGTTTCTTGTTTTACTCAAAATTGTATAACAACTCACACCTGGAGTGTCTGTACTACCAAAAACTAGCCTTTTTTTTCATGGATGTTATGAGTTCAGAGCTTGAATTGTTTTCTTTACATTTTCAGGGGAGAGCCTAAATGCTGGTATGGAGCCCCTGGATCTGCAGCCATTGCTTTTGAGCAGGTAGTCCTGAAGAACAAATTTATATTTGCACTTTAAAATAATTTGGTAACCAGCGGAAAGCTATCAGTCAACATTTTCTCATGCAATTCTCCATGAAGGTTATGTGAAATGCTCTGCCGGATTTATTTGATACACAACCCGACCTCCTCTTCCAGCTTGTCACCGTGCTCAATCCATCTGTGTTGCAACAGAATGGTGTTCCTGTTTATAGTGTTGTTCAGGTAGAAGCTACTTGTCTTTCAATCTCAGAATTACAGTCTCAAAGATTTTTTATATAGCTTTTGATACTAATCCGAGTAGGAGTGACATTACCTGTAACATGCTTCACTTGAACTATTTTTGGCAGTGGAAATTTTAAACCTAATGAACAATAGTGTAAGGATCAACCAAAACCCAAGGACTCTAAACCTAACTCCATAATGCATTCGTGCAAGTATAGGTTCATTCGGTGTGGTGAAAGTTGATAACTTCTTGATATATTGTAATGTTACCTAAGCTACTAATATTGATTAGCCGGCCTATATATAATCCATGGTTCAACTAAATGAATATTCTTTGTGGTGGATAATTCAGTATTATTTATAGGATAAAGTATATAATTGAACCTTATTTTTAAGTTGTGAATTGAGTTTCTCCTTCGCTTTTAGCAAAGTATTAAAAACTTGCAACACCATTGGATTTTACTTCATTGACTAAAGGCTGCTTCTGGGCATATTCCTTCTTTCCTATTTTTGAATTTTCAGGAACTAGGGAGCTTTGTTCTAACTTTTCCTAGATCATTTCATGGAGGCTTCAATTGTGGTATGCATACCCTAACAATTATTATATATTGGTGATTTCATATTTAATGCTCTGGAATCATCTGTGTTTGTTTTCATTTTCTTTTTTGAAATTGTAAATCTGCAATCGTCACACTTGCATTTGAGAGCGCTCATACAACTCTGTGCTTAAATCAAATATTTGCTCCTACAAGTTTATTAATTTTACACACCTACACTTTGGAGGGCTAAATATGTTCTTTTTATGAGCATTATTTAGGCACCTAAGAAAGAGTGTGTTCATATTACTATAGCTCTTAAAGCATATGTCTGTGGTGTGTTGTTTATTGGTTATATAATTAGACAGTAAATTTCTAAATCCTTGCATCTGTACATATCCATGGTTAAATTGTGCTGAGGCTGTGAATTTCACCACAGCTGATTGGTTACCACATGGAGGAGTTGGGGTTGAACTGTACCGAATGTACCACAAGGCAGCTGTCTTATCACACAAGGAACTATTGTTTGTGGTGGCTAAGAACAGTATTGATTCTAAATCACTGCCATTCTTAACTGAAGAAATGATGAGGGTATTTCAGAGAGAGAAAGCACAGAGAAGATCTATGGGTTAGTGTTGTCAGGTCAAAATCAATGTCTCCAAAAATTCTCCTGGAGTTTGTTGGTAAGGAAGAGGTACATTAACTGGCAAAGTAAGAAAGATTAATTAATAGTAAGCAGGTTTTACCAACAGTTGCTGAGTCCTTGTTATGCAACTAAAAATTGCATGGTCAAGTCTATGATTAGACAAGTCAGTTAATTAATATACTTGAGTTTTCTAAATTTTGATTGGATCCTCACAAGATCAGTTACAGTCACAAAAGAGATTATTTCAGCTAGATTTGATGTCTATTTGTTACCAAAAGTAAACCTGATTTTTTTTTTTTTTGGGTGGGGGGTGGGGGGTCCAATTAGTTGAGTTTCTATAAAAGGTTATTCTTCTATAATTTGTTTTTATTAATTTTTTTAATTTCAGTTTTTAATTGGGTAGTCTTTTATAGCTTTTTTTAAGTGTATCTAAGAGCTCAACATTATGTATAATAAAATTGATACAACAAACTAATAGGTTTTAGTTTTTCTATTTGGGTAAACCGGGTAAACCACCATCTGATGCTTCCATCCTAAATTCTCCTCTTATAGTTATTTCCTTCTCTCCTTGTTCTCTTTTCAAATTTTAAAACTAGCCACCCTCTAAAATCTTGACTTATTGATCCAAAATTTGTACTTAAGTGTTGAAACATGCATTGTTCATATGAACAATATATATGTAGTAGAACTAGGGTGCTCCTAGGAGTACCAAGCCTCTTTGTACTCTTAACTCTAAAATTTATCGGATTAACTTTGAACGACGAATCCAAATCGTTGAAATCCTTCTACCTTACGAGTGATGCGTCTACATGTGAAAATTTTAAAGTTTCGAATTAATTTAGTATAAAGTCAAGTGGTCAAAATTAGAAGGTTTCTAAATTAATTTTAATGCATTCATTTTTTGGAAGCCTGTTGACCACTTGATTTTATACAAAATTAATCCGAAACTTTAAAATTTTCACATGTAGACGCATCACTCGTTAGGTTGAAGGATTTCAATGGTTTGGATTCATAGTTCGAAGTTAATCCGATAGATTTTAGAGTTAAGAGTACAAAAGGACTTGGTACTCCTAGGAGCACCCTAGTTCTACTCATATATATGTGGTCCAAATGTTCTCACAAATTTCTAGAAGTTCCGAATTGATAGTAATGAGGATAAAAAATTAATGAAGACAACAAGAGCATTGTCATCACTGTCTTTAATAAGCATTTTAAAACTTCCTAAAAGTTGGGAAATGAAGCAGGACAACGAGGAGAATTTTGACGTCGTCTAATATTTGTTATATGACTATAACCATTTCAGGATCCTACATGCATCATTTGTCAACAATACTTGTATCTTTCGGCTGTGGCATGCGAGCGTTGACCGGGCTCTCTTGTTTGTATAAAACACTGGAAACATTTATGCGAGTGTAGTCCAGAAAAACATCAACTTATGTACCATCATACTCTCGCTGAATTTTGTGATCTGATCCATTGCAACTCAATGACGGCTTCCTCTGGTTAGCTGAAGAAAAAGGTCTTGTATTCTATGTCTTTCATGCTTCTGTACGGTGTTTGTGCTTTTATGTTAGTTTTGAGGTTTCAATTAATTTGGCCATTGGATCTGGTCGGCATGAGGGGCTAAATTGGCCATCTTGTAATACTTTTGTTGTAGAATAAATTAATAGTCCTCTGATTAAAGTAGATTTCTCTCGAAAGAGAAATTAGCTTCCTTTTTTATTTTTATTTTTACTTGTCCTTTTTGTTTTGTCTCTGTTAGGTTTGCAGTGTGATGTTGTAATGTGATGCTTCATTAATAATGTCTTCAAGGTCAAGTTTGCAGTGTGATGTTGTAACACGATGCTTATAAATAATATCTTCTTCTTTTTTAGTACTAATAGAGCAATTAATGTTGTTACCAAACATTAGATAATAAGTTTAACTTTAAGCAAATGTGGAAGAGCCCCAATGGCATGATTAGGAATATCCTAAATGGTAACAGCCTTGTTTGTTATTTTTTTTACTTTAGTTTGCTATAACAACATTATGAAATTATTACAGCATACGTCTCTTGTAACTTAATAATATTTCTTCATTTCAGGTACTGTGTTCAGAGAGCCCATCATTTGCAAGAATGTCCCGAAACTTGTTCCAGGTAAAAAAAATATTAAATAAATCCATAGTTATTTTCGGGGGTAAAAGTGTAATTTTTCTAATCAAGTGACACTATTTCAGGATGGACCAAGCCTATTTGCATAGAAAGGCATGCCTTTGGAGACCAGTACATGCTACTGATGCTGTTATTAAGGGAGCTGGCAAGCTGAAATTGGTATTTGGTAATTGATATTGCCCCAGAAACAACAACAATCCCTAAATATTGAAGTGTTCTTTATAATATATTATTAGTTACCTAGCTTTACACTGTTCTGTCCTTAATTTATAGAGGGAAAAGAACAACAAATTGACCTTAGGTTTTCAACCTCACTGGAGCTGGTGGTGTTATTTCTATGTACAACACTGAAGAGGTACGGTATTAAAGTACATATTTACTATAACAGTACATATTAGACTGTTGGTTTTTCCATTTTAAATATGTATCAAGTGATCGTAGACTTATGGTGCTATTGCTTCTACTTTGAAAATGGTAAATAAGAGACAAAGGGGATTTGGATGTAGGAAATAAATCTGCTGCGATAATCGCAAAGAATTGCATGCTTTTCCAAATCGAAATGTTAATTTTTTTGTAATGCACGAACTCAAAGCAATTGATTTTTATGCACGAATCTCAAAACAGATGAACAGTTGGATTTGGAAAAGCAGGCTCCCTGCGATTCTTTGCGATTATCGCAGCAAATTTTGTTTCCATGGATGTATGGTTACAAATATTCTATAGCTTTAGGGAGACCATGAGATGTGTCCCACACCACAAAACGACATCTATGCAAGTTGGAGGTAGTTATTTTTAGGATTTGTTTTTTAATTTAATGTTGGTTGGGGCTTGGGGGGAGATCAGGAAGATACAGTTAATGGAACTAAGCTAGATTTTTTGCTAGCTTTGGTTGTTATCTATAATGTATGTTTTACGTATTGGTTTTTTACTTTTTTTTTATGATTTGTATTGTTATCAATATTTCTAGCCGATCTGAGTACTGAATTGGAAATGCTTGGAGGGCTCCGAATAAAAAAAATAATAATAATAATAATGTATCCGTATTTTCTAGCATTTCCATTCATTTTCCATCCTTTTCTCTAAAAACTTCCTATTTGAATTGGTTCATATTAGGTTCAAGGAGATGTAAGAAGATATGATGGTGGTATTAGGCAAGAGTGAAATTAAAAATGAAAAATAGAGCGCATTTTACCTGATGAATAAATTTTCGGTAAAAGTAGGATATATCATATATCAAATTCTATTCCGACCGAAACATGTATTCTAATGAGGCTAACGTACTATGCGTAACATCGATTGATTGATATTATGGATTATTTTTTTTTCATTTTCAAAGTTAAAAGAGTCAATCTGAAGTTCGAACTGTTTAACGTGATTTACCTTTTCGCTTCATAATATTTTTCCTTTTTTAATTGATTGGGGATAATATTCAAACTAGACGAGTATGATTTTTTGTGGTATCGTCATATCATTTATTGCAGTACAGGATCCATTGTACCCCGAAATGGCGACTCTGATTATATCTGCAGTAGCACCCGGATTTGTTACATTTCACCATATTTCATAGTTGTGTAAAATCAACATTAAGAAGGATAAATGCGGTGCATGATGGATGCTAAGCAAGCTCAACAAGCGTTGAATGAAATGCACACAGAGGAGTTATGCAATCTTGGTTGATCGTGTTTCAAAATAAAGCTTCTCGTGAACTTATACACCAAGGGAAAATAATGTATTGGCTTATAATTTATCAAATTTGGGCAGGTTATCATGTTATAATTATAGAGGCTTTACTTGTTAAAAAATATGTAACATTGCTTAAACAATTAAGACTAGGTTGTAGATGAGTAATGAGAGATTGTTCCAGAACTCGTGTTATAAACAGGTAATCTTTTTTATTTAATATGATGGCCAATGGGCATTTCAAGCAAAAAAAAAAAAAAAATAGTAGAATATAATCTTTTTTATGAAATACTAAAGAGAACTTTTTTTATTGATCAATCAAAAAATCAATTATCGGTAAAAAAATAAAAAAAAATAGCATGCATATAGTAATGAAACATGGTTGACTAAAATAGCAAAATTCTCAATCAGCAACGCGTACAAGAAAGAAAATTAACTTTTACGAAAATTGTGTACCAAAATAATTTTATTGAGTCAATAATATATGTGGAAAAGCTTATGAAAATACGGTACATATCGGTTAGACGGATTAAAAATACCGCTCGCACTTCTAATTCTACCACTTGGTAAAACAGGATGACTCTTGATGGTCAACTTTTATTTCCAGATTTATTTTCTATGGTCTTCCATCTGCTTCCCTGTACCTCTTTGTTATCCCATACAACCCGTTGACCCAAACCTATCCCTCCTTTCAGATTTATTTTCTGTGTCTTTCCCTCTTTAATTTTTTCTGTTTGTCGTAAAATGGCAGGAGTGGAGTTGCCAATGATGACAGCGGGAGGGTGGGTCGCATCTGCTGTCGTTGGCAATGTGGTCAATCGGGTGAGCTCCTACCTCAGTGACAACTATGATCTGCACACTGAGACCAGGGATATGCTCAAAACCATGGAGATTGCACTTCCCGGTATCCAAAGTGTGATTGAAACAGCCGAGGAGCGGCAAAATAGTGAAAATGCCTCCTTAAATATTTCTGGCGCAGAGTATCTTGAGATACTGATAGATCAGCTGAACGATGCTGCGCATGAGGCAGAAGATGTTCTGGATGACATTGAGGCCAAGAGCATTGTCACAAGCATCAAGGGATCAAAGTGTAAGATTCCTAAAATTGCCTCATCATCTGTTAACATGGTTAAAAATAATGATTTGAAGAAGTTGAAAAATGTTTCAAAGAAGCTTGACACGATGTACAAAGATAATACCCTTATTTTACATTCTGAATTATTTCATAGTGATAGAAGGGTAGTCAATCGGGGTAAAAAAACATGGTCCGATTTAACGGATGTACCCATATATGGCCGGGATAGAGAAATCAGGTCAATCTTGGACATGATATTGAACGTTCTATATGGAGAAGGAAACCACAGCTTTTGGGATCTCAGATCAAGAGCTGTCAAGAGATTTTTAAGCTCGAGTATTCCTTGGTTATCGAGGTTTATTCAGACATTTAATGTGCCAACACCTCATCATTCCATCGCAGTTATTCTCATTGTTGGTGTAGGTGGAGTTGGGAAAACCGCTGTTGCTAACATGATCTACAACAATAAGAGTTTGGAAAAGCATTTTGATTTAAGAGCCGGGGTGTGTGTGTCAGAAAATTGTGATTCTATTGAAATTATGCAAGATATATTATGTTATTGTGAAGTAATCCCTGAAAATTATCCAAGAATGACTTTGCAAAAGG
Organism: Carex arenaria; assembly: GCA_964058825.1. Lineage (NCBI taxonomy): Eukaryota > Viridiplantae > Streptophyta > Magnoliopsida > Poales > Cyperaceae > Carex > Carex arenaria. Next base: position 999,740 of record CAXKVW010000001.1, on the reverse strand, counting down.
CTAAAGATGAGTTTACAAAACTTATCACAAATCGCAGATTCTTATTTATCTTAGATGATTTGAGGGACAGGCCAGAGCTCAATTGGAACGAGCTGCAGTCAATGCTACGTCTTGGTGAGGTAGGAAGTGTTGTTCTTGTAACCACCCAGAGCAGAAGGATGGCAAACACAATAGAAACTGTTTCTGAAGTAACACTGGAAGTTTTGCAACCAGAACCCTTTTGGGAACTTTTTCAATATTATGCATTTCGTGGTTCAAACCATGAGGAATTCAACATTATTGGTAACCAGATAGCTAAAAAGTTGTATGGGTTGCCTCTAGCAGGCGAGGCTATTGGAACTATATTGAGTACCAGGTTAGAAAGAGAACACTGGGAAGACATTCTTGGACACGATTGGTGGAACATTGAAGATGCCCGCAGGAAAATCCTTCCATCTATTGCTGTTGGCTATAATTATTTTGATCCTAAGCTAAAACAATGCTTTGAATTTTGTTCCATATTTCCAAAAAACTATGTATTTGAAAGGGAAGAACTGGTTCAGATGTGGATTGCACTGGGATTTGTTCAACCTAATAGAGAAGAGAGAGGCCGGCAGGAGAGAGAAAATATTAGATTAGAAGATATAGGAAGGAAGTGGTTTGGTAAACTCATCGACCAATTCTTCTTTCAGCCAACATTAGGTGATGGAAAGTACCTCATGCATGATCTAGCACGGGACTTAGCTGTTGCTGTTTCCTCTAAGGAATTCTGTTTTGTTGAAAGCCACGATAAGAATGTCCCATCTGTAGCCCGCCACGTGGGCATAAATTGTGATAATATAGAGGTAGAGTGGAAATGCAAGGATAATATGAGACTACGGACTATGATTTTGTTTGTTAAATGGAAAAATTGCAGTGCCAAATCCATTAGCAAAATCTTTGCCAAACACAATGGTCTACGTGTGTTGGATTTATCTTATATTGTGCTTGGAACAAATACCCTCATTGATGCCGCTTGTCAACTATCACATCTTCGATTTTTGGATCTCTCATTCACTGGTATTGAATCGATTCCTGATGAATTTTGTGCCTTGTGCCATCTTCAGGTGCTAGATGTGCGAGGTTGTAACTTTAAAAGGTTACCTAAAGGAATGAATAAACTTATAAACTTGCGGCATTTATATGCGAGCTCTGATACTATTTCTCTAATATATAAAATAGGGAAACTAACCAAGCTCCAAGAGATTGAGGAATTACGTATAGGAAAGCATAAGGGTCACAGGATCAGTGAGTTGAAGGACATGAATGAAATCGGTGGGCACCTTCTTCTAAGTAATCTCAACAATGTATCTAATAAAGAAGAAGCAACAGAAGCTAAATTAAACGAGAAAATATACCTGAAAAGCTTAGAGTTGAGATTTGATTACAATGACAACCGTGGACCAACAACCGTGGTGGAAATGGAGGTTCTTGATGCCCTAGAGCCAGCCCCCAGGTTGGAAATTCTGAAAGTCAAGGGCTGCAGAGGGACATCTGTTCCAGGTTGGATGTCATCTCATCCTGTTTGTGACAATCTAAAGGATATTCATGTATCCTCCTTTGGATTAAGCAGCCTTCCTGCTTTTGGGCAGCTCCCTCACCTCGAAACTCTCAGTTTTGCTGATTTACCATCAATTAATAATGTGGGTAGTGAATTTTATGGCGACTCTGATAATGTGTTTCCATCTTTAAAGGAGCTGACATTCTCTAGAATGTCATCATGGAGAGAGTGGTCGGATGCAGAGGCGGGAAGGACGGCATTTCCACACCTCAAAAAGCTCCACATGGAAAAGTGTTGTGTACTGCAGGAACTGCCTACGAATTCTTTCACCTCAACAGCGGTAGAGCTTAAACTGTCCCAGTGTCATGATCTTAATATTGAAACAATATTGCAAAGGTTGCCTTCCCTTGCTCACTTGAGCATAAAAACTGAAGTCAACAACACTTTGTCTATATGTTGTACTCCTTCAAATTCCCTTGAGGATTTGCACCTTGAGGTTATGTACCCTGAGGTTATGTACCCTGAGGTTATGATACAACTTATCTTTGTTGGAGGGTTAAGGTCCCTTGTTAACCTGAGAAAATTAGTAATAATAGGTTTCGATGAAATTCTGGAATCCTATGAAGTAGCACAAGAAAATGAAGAGCAATGTTTGCAATCTCTAACTTACCTGCACTTGTGCCATGAAAGACACTTCTACTCAGCCCATAGCCTCCCAAGAGTAGGAAGGCTGTCATCGCTGAGTACACTTTTGATAGAATACTCCCCTGTAGAAAATTACACGAGAGATGAAGAAAGTTGGTTTCCCCAATTAACATCCCTAGAAAATCTTGAGTTCCGTAATTGTATAATGTTGAGATGCCTTCCTTCCACATTGCAGTTGCTCACTTCCTTGAAAAAACTGCAAATTTATAATTGCCCTTGTGTGATTTCATTACCGGAAAACAGTTTACCACAAAACCTAGAAGAACTACACATAAACGAATGCCCAGATCTAATATCCCAATTCCAACCCAATCAAGGGGCTGATCAGCATATTATATCTCATATTCGGTCCATCCACTTAGATGGAGAGATGATAACAATACAAGGGCGATCACCCTAGTCATTTTAATCTTTCAAAGGTGCAAATTCTTCTAAGTCTTTCTATTTTTCTTTCTTATGTGCTTTTGAATGTTATGGAAAATATATATTTCCATCTGCATTAAAATTATAATTTGGCTTCTCTTTAATTAATTCGTAGTTGGATTTCATACCCTTCTATTCAAAGACCTGATCAGATTCCATTGATTTTGTCCCATGTTTTTCTGTGCCAGAAAGATTTTGAAAAACAAAAAGGAAACTATCCATTAGAAGAAAGTGTAATTAAATTGAAACTCACAATGTGTGTACTCCAGGTGATAGTGAAACTCACTTCGTGGTGGACGGTTATAGTTGGATTTCATCTAACAATTTTTATTATTAGAACAACACTAAGCAATTTTTTAGTTGGTGGACGGTTATATCCTGATTTAGTTGTTCCTCATATAATGCAAGTGTTCAAATGTCTTCATTTTTGTATTTCTATTATGTCTTTATTTTTTAAATTTTAATAATTTAAAAGTTAAAAGTTAAATGTCAAAATAAAATTGTTACATATGATCTATATAATTTTCTTTATGCACATCACCTCATGTAAGATCTACAGCATTTCCACTTTAATTTTATGCGGAATGCTTCTATGAACAGGAACTACAGGAGGTCATTCCGGCGGAGTTAATTAGCACCGTTGATTTCTAAAGGTTTAGGGTTGATTTCTATTTTTCTTCTCCCTCCTGTTTTCTCACTCTCCACCAGCCTCTCGCCTCCATCGCTGGAGCACCTCCCTCAGCCACCCCTACTCTCTCTCGCTCCTTTCACTTCGCCAATGCTCACAAAAACAACATCAAGAAGTCCAAGCGTTGTTCCAAAAAAAGAGAGAGAGAGAGAGTCCAAGCGTCATCGCCAGACCTCAACTAAAGGGGTAATCTTATCTCCTTCTTTTTCATTATCCATATAGTTTGGTATTTCACTATACAGTTAGGTTCGGTTATTAAATTACTTCTACTTGTCGTATTAGATTCATTGTAGATAAATTTAATTTTTCCATTAATGTTGTCTGGACATTATCTTGTTACTTGAATAGTCTTTAATTTGAAATTCAATTTGTAACTAACATTGTGCATAATAGATCGTGCTTTTTGAATAATTTTTTTCTGGTAAAATCAAAGGACACAGTAGAAAATCTTGGTAACATACCAGTTAATACCAGGGAACTACTTTCTATGTATTGAACGTAATTCTCTGATACTGATCTGAGCACTGTTAGGGATCCAATTTCTTCAATTGTTTAAGTGTTATCAACTTTTATTATTGTTCTTGTACAGTTGTAGTAATTCATCCCTGCTTCATGCTGAAATTATTATTTTTTTTTTTGCTAGATACCAGGACAAAATTGTAATTGTCTGACTATACGGAAGGGCACTATTGTGACATGCATCATTATTTCAAAATTTATCAACTTTCTAGTTTCACCTTGTAATTTATCCCAAATTTTATAGACTTGTGCATCGTTGGGTCTTTGCCGATTGGAGCAATTTTCACTTAGTTGGTTGGCATGAATGTTGTCGCAGGGACCAAAGACAAGCTAGAAAACTCATTGCTGCTAATTGAACTGATGACCCGGCCCCACTCAGTGACTATCACGAGCTACAGTTTTCAGTTTGGGATCAAAGTTCTAGCGCATCACACTATAAGGATGGTAGGAAGGAAGATGAAGTTTTCATGTTTTTTTCTCTTGTTTAATCATTCTTAGAAACTTATTGGGAACGTGGAAATGATGAAGCTTTTGATGAGGTCAGTTATTTCCCTTGTCAGATTTGAATCCAATGCCCATTGTTCTATTTTAACGGGTTTTGGTAGATTGGAGCTTTATGCAACTTAAGCTATTGTTTGACTATTGAATTGAATTGTAAAGCTTGCTAAATAGGTGACAATTGAGGAATTTGATTTATGCCTCTTTTCTTCTTTATCTCTTATTGGATTTGAATCCAATAGCCATTGTTATACGTTAACGAAATATAACGAAATCTTATTAATAGTCATTATTTTATTTTAACCTTAAAAAAATACACAAAAGGGTTTAGATAACTGATGTTTACAAATTTTAATAAGTCCTCGAATCATGTTATGATCTTTAAATTTTATATATCTCAGCTAACGTGAGTAGCCTAATAACATTTCTTTCAAACAGCACACAGTTCGTAGCAGCAGAGAAATGCAGAAAAGGGCTGCTAATCTTTCAAAGAATCCACAAAGTGGCAGAGATTTTAGGAGCTGAGATCCAAATTTAACCATAAAAATCTGAGATCTTTTCTCCTGGAATTGCTAATCTTCAGGTTAGAAGTTTTTTTTTAAAAAAATTGACTTGGTTTTTTTCTTAAAGATTGTTCTGAAGTATACTATTTTGTCAGAGCCAGTATTTTTGCTTAGAGACTATCCCAAAAAAGTGGTTCACCAGGTTGGGGTCATTGAGAGAGGCTTTACTTTTTTTAATGTAATACAATTCGGTGAGGTTTTTCATTGATATATAATTAAATTGCCGACTAATTATAGACTAGCCTTTTACTTACTGTTGCAATACAACTGTTGAGGTAATTTTACTATCCTAAAGCGAAATCTTTAGTTCCTTGCTGATCCAAAGTAAACAGAATTCATATCACCTGAGACATCTCACCTTTTGAGTTTGAATCCTGTCGTTCATTATATATTGACACGAATCTTAAAGGGGCCCTGTTTAGAAATCTCACCTTTTCTATTTGACATTCATCTAAATTAAGAAAAATGCAACAAAGAAATGTAGGCAATCTCTGGTATCCCAAAAATAAAATCAGACCAGAATCCTGCAACTTGGATGCTGGAGGTTACTGCCCCTGCTGTTGAAGCAGAACTTGGTGTCAACTTTTCTGAAGTTTATGCTCATTCTGCACTCTATCAGTGGATTGATCATTTTTCCCTTAGACAATATAGAGATCAGATAGTATAAAATAATTTAGAGAAATTTGGATATATACCCATCACAACTTCTTTAATTAGATATTTACCCATCCAAAATTGAAAATTAGATATTTCCCCATCTAAACATAACCTATTTATTAATATACCCATTTTCAATTTTTCTCTCTAAAAAAATATTAATTAATACTAATTAAATATTTCAATAACGATACTACCCTTATCAACCCTTTACTTGAACCTTCCCACGCAATAGTTCGTGCAGACCTTTCTTCTTCCCCAATCCCACCCTTTTTCTCTAGGAACGATAATTTCTTCTCCCCCAGCCTGCCCTCCCTCTCCTCCCGCCTGCCCTTCCAATCAGGGTTGGCTCCACAACTGCAGATTTTTGCTTAAACCCTGTACCAGCATGTAGTTAACTGCTTAAACCATAACTTATTGACTAGTCCATAGACCCTGTACCAGCATACCAATATTATACTATATCTGTACTAGCACAAAACAATGAGCAAAGAAGGATAATGCATCTGGTATTTGAAAAAGAACAACCCATTTTGGAAAAAGTTCATTACTTGCTAATCCCTTTGAGATAATTTTCTAAAATTAATATGACATGTAGGAACCATTAAACATCTACATTTAGAACAAGTTTATGATTTGCACATTAATAGGTAATTGAAATAGGCTAATCAATCTCAGCTCGTGAAAAATAAAGAAAGCCAACTAGATGTTGACTGAAGCAAATAATTAACAATATAAATATTGGAAGATTTAGTGAAATAAAAGTAGCAAGAAAGTTAGATTTGTAGGGGAATACTGGCACCAGCCTCAAACTCTTGGTTTTCTGTTTTTGAACTCAAATATTTTGAGTTGTCCGTTTTATTAAACAATGAGCAGACCCAATTGCAAAGACCAAATTCGATAACACCTACTGAAAGAATTAAATTTTGGAGCATTCAGAACCACCACAATAAAAACTGATACCAACACTGGTACAAGGAGGCATACAGTACCGGTTATCAATTAAAAAGGGCAAAATTATACACAACAATCAGGATAATAGCTATTTGTACTTGAGATCTTAGAAGCATTACACCCGATAGCACTAGTTATTTATTAGAAAGCAATTGGTTTGGAAAAAGAAGGCTTCGTTATTGGGTTCTGACAATTTCTTCGTTTTCTTTTTCTTTATTTATTTATTTAGTTTTGTTACTCAAATGTTTTGAGTACTGCTTTCACTCTTGTAACTGGAGTCAATGGAGGAGAGGGAAGATGAGGGGAGAGGAAGGGCGAGCTAGGGGAGAAGGATGGTGGGAGGAGAGGAAGGGTGGGATGGGGAGTGAAGAAAGGATCGTTTTAGGAACTAACTGTGAAGGCGAAGGGTAGTATCGTCATTGAAATATTTAATTAATATTAATTTAATATTTTTTAGTGAGAAAAGTTGAAAATGGGTATATTAATAAATAGGTTATGTTTAGATGGGTAAATATCTAATTTTCAATTTTGAATGGGTAAATATCTAATTAAAGAAGTTGTGTTATCCAAATTTCTCAATAATTTATTACATCATAGCACATGATCATTGGCTGAAAACTCGGCACATATAATTATTTTCTGCTTAAATTAACCACACCATGGACTGCAATTAAATTTCATACCATGGCTATATATTCAAATACCAATGCTTAAATTATTTATTTTCAATACAGGAAAATCCAAGATCTTATAAAAGAACGAGCAGTTTGAAAATGAATCGAAGGAGCTTTGCACAGCCAAAATTGAACCGAAGGAACGAGCCGTTTGACACTGATTCATAATCCCGTTGATTCACTGGAGATGGATGTCAATTTGTTTGATAGCAGGACCATGGCTGACATGTGGATCTAATTTTTAGGAAGGCTGTAAAATTAATGTGATTCTTCTTTTTGATAATTTGCTTTGGTACTGTGGAGTGAGCTGGTGAAGGATCTGGTGAAGGATCCGTATCTTATTTTTATTTCCGATTAACCGTGTCTCAAGAGAGTGTACTACTTCGTGTGGCAGGTTGGACATCTAAAAAAAAACTCTGGGTCCCATCCTGCAAAATGCACTACATTTAACACACAGAACTGACCATATAGGATACCGTTTTGAGTCAAATATTAGTTTGTTGCCATTTGATTTTGCAAAATGGGCTGCGCCTGACAGATCCGCGCAGCCGTGGGTGCGCCTAGCCAATCGCGTATCTATGATACGCCTAGCCAATTCAAGCAGCCGCTGGAATCCGCGTATCTATGATCCGCCTAGCCAATTCAAGCACCCGCTGGTGTGCCTATTCAGTATACGAATTTGAAATTTTTGATGTGCGGATTGCCCGTACGAAAGTGATATTTTTTATAAAAACTGTAACAATAGGGTGGTATTCGTTTAATTTTGATTTTCTAGGTTGGTAAGAAAAAAAAATTCGGCTTTTAGCTTCCCTGCAATAAAATTCAAATATGCTTGTTTTCATTTCAAACAGTAAATGCAAGGAATAGCTAATATTCTCCAATAATTTCCTTTGAATAAAATAACACCAGAGTAGGAGTAGAACTAAAGAAAAAAATTCAACAATAGTCAAGCACATCTGATGCAAATGATTAGACATGAAAATCTGCTAATAATTCAGGACCTGTCTATGGCCCAAAGATCAACAAATAAATAGGAAAAGGAATGAAAGAGAAATCATTTTTCTTAGTTTTGTTCAAGAAAAATACTCTAGAGTCAAAAACTTACAATGTCTTTTTTTCTGAAAGATTGACAGTGGCTGTCAAGACAAGGTAAAAAAAAAATACAGAGAAAATTACATGACTTCCTAGGGAGCCTCTAACTCTATCTTCATCGTACCTGTATTCACCATACCAGTTCCCACTGTAGCTGTTTCTGGTACATCTCTTCCCGCATATATAGGAATAAAGCGCTGCTGCTGGTACATCTCTTCAAATTACAGAATACAGGTAGTAAAGTTCATTATCTTCATTTGAACTAACCACAAGACTGTATTAAGGAGTCAAAGGCATCCAGTCAGATCAGGCGCCTATTCAAGTTGCATTTTCCACGAGCAATTGAGTTTCACTTCTTCTGATGGCAATAGAAAACTGGGATACACAAGGCTTGTTGTAACAGCCAAAAGAAGTGATATGCAACGTATAAAGCAAAACAAGTGTGAGATTACTCCCCGATTAAGCACCTTTTGTTGCACATGACATAAATAAAAAAAAAAAAGAGCTTTGCATAGAATTATTGAGATAGACTTACACTTCTTTGACATCCTTGTTGGCGCCTTCCTCTGCTACAGAGGATTTTGTAAATCACTTCTTTCATCATTTCTACTCCTTTTGTTAGCCTTGCCTTAGTTCAATATAACTTCTGTTTGTTAGCTTCCGGAATCCATGCAAGAAAAATATCTACTTCATTAAATGTGATTAATTGTGAAAAAAATTGATCGCAGAAGTGAGGGAGGAAAAGAGGGAGAGAGAAAGAGAGAGAGAGAGAACCTGATTAAGCTGGTTGGTAGTGAGGTTGTGAGCATGACGGTTGCCAAAAAAAGGAAAGATAGTCTTCAAATTTAATCTGTTATCTTTGCAGTGCCCCATTTAGTATGCACCTCTAATCCAAGTGACAGGAATGTAATCACATTAATTAGACCAAAACAAGCAAACTGATTGCATAAAAGCAAAGAACAAAAGCAAGGAAATATTGAGAGAGGATAACTGGATAAGCTTAATATGATCAATTGATTGCCGAGTTTACATCCCCCGAGATTATCCAAATTTTGAGCTGCTATGAGGAAAATCTGAACCGTTCAAGCACTTTCTGCACGAATCTCAGAGCACAATAATACTGGAACCGGTCCCGATTTAGGGGAACCCATTTTTACAGCGTTATATTCTGTGCTTACAGCGTTTGATTTTTTTACGGACCAAAATGCCCCTACAGCGAAGGCGGGCAGCAGAATAGATTAACGGGCAGACTAGACCATTCTCCCAGCTTCTTCTTTTCTTTTTGCTCCGCTCACCCCTCTCTCTCTCTCGTGCGCACAGCGAACCCCACCTTCGCTGTCTTGGCGCCTCTTGGTGCTGATCCCGGTGTGGTGTCGTTGTTGGTGTGCCGTTCTGGTGCGGTGCTTGTGATTCCCTTCTATCTGGTAATTGATTCGGAACCCTTGTTTTTCCTATTTGGTGCTTGTGATGCTTGTGGGGTGATTACTTGATACTGGCCTTGTTCTATCTTTCTTTCTGTTTCTCCTTTTTGTGCTGGTCTGTGCTGGTCTGTGCTTGTTTGTGCTTGGTTCTGGTGTTGCGAGGTAACCCTGTGTTATGCTTGTTTGTGCTTGGGTCTGGTCTGTGCCGATCTGGTACCTGTGCTGGTTTGCTTGTGTTGTACCAGTGCTTACTGGTGCGTGTTGGTGGTGTTCTTGTGGTGATTTTTGCGATGCCAGTACCAGTGGTACTGGTGGGAGCGGAGCAAAAAGAAAAGAAGAAGCTGGGAGAATGGTCTAGTCTGCCCGTTAATCTATTCCGCTGCCCGCCTTCGCTGTAGGGGCATTTTGGTCCGTAAAAAAATAAAACGCTGTAAACACAGAATATAACGCTGTAAAAATGGGTTCCCCGATTTAGGGGGAAATGTTCTTCGTTTGTACATACAATCTAATCTAATCCTTAGCGAAACACGATTTCAGATAGGTTCGATAATAAAAACTAGATTTGAAATTCCGAGTGGTACCTGATCGATCAATAATGTTGCATCTCTTTTCTATGCTTCGCGTTCTAGGCTTCTAGCTTTCCATTTCTCTTGCGGTAGCTTCCTACTAGAGACAAAATAGATTGTGCAGAAATGGAAGGGAAGTATAAAATTGGGACATTTGGGGTCTGACGAGAGAAGGGATATTTTTGTTTTTCAATCGGTGAGAGAGGATGCCATGGCAGATTAAAGAGAGGGTTTAGAATTAGGTGAGAGTTACTGCACAAGGGAATCTTTTACAATTAGGGCTTGTTTGGTGGGTCATTGGAAATGGGCATGGACACGGGAATTGAACTAAAAATTATTGTTTACGTAAAAAAAAGTTGAATTTTTCTTTTCCCGCGGGAACAGTGGAGTGGCAGAACAGGACCTTATTGAACCATTCATTTTAACTTGGCACGAATCTCAAAGCCCAATAATACTTCTCCCTATTTTCCCTGAATCTCAAACTGGCTGAGATTTAATCGGTTGATATGCATCCTTTGTAGTAATAGAGAGGATACAGATTCGAGAGAAAGGGAGAGAAGGAGATCACGGGAAATTACTCTTTTAACCTTCCGCAAAAAATTGGATTGAAAATCTCTAATGGTAAGAAACTAATCTAAACCATTTGATCAATATGAAATGAACAGTTCTAATTAAAACTTAGTCCATAGAAGAATTTGCCAGTAATATAATCACATCATGCGGGTGTAAGTTTGTATGGTCTTTATGTGAAAAACTCATTTCTCGCATCTTGTCACTTATTACACAAACTCCTTGGTTGAGACCACCTCATTGCAACATGTATAACCATTTTATGCCCATTTATTTTCTATTAAGACTATTCTAGAAGAAAATAAATTACATTTAGAATTTCTAAAATTTCTAAATATAAGCATGCAAGTCTTGAATGAATGAATTATATCGAAAGACATCCTAACATTTGTGCCTAAATTGTTAATCAAATTAATTATAAAAGAGAATCTTAGGCTGCATTATAAACATTCAACAATCATTCATTACATCACAAAAGGCATTGAAAATGACCATACAAACCCACAATCATGCCTACAAAAACAAGTTAGGTGCATGTACAATAATTGCACCATACATGCATAAACACTTCATGCATACGCAGTTAATTAAATTAATTTCTTAGCTTATGATCCATAAAAAAAAATTTCAAAAAAAAAATTTCAATGGAGGAGAAGGTTTGATTTATCACATAATTCATGTAAATTATAATTTACAAACTACTCCTTGAAAACTATTCCAAATAGCACGAGTAATAGTCAGCTGTTATGCCTAATTAACGAATGTGCTTAAAAAATTAATTTTAACCTTTAAAATAATTTTCAAAATTCCAACAGAAAAATAAAAATTTCTCAAATTATCTCACAATGTATTTCATCATATAAAAGTACATTTTAATAATTTGGAATTACACACTTTTGTTATTAGCACTTACCTTAAAATTAGAATTATATCTCAATAACTCATAAAAATGTTAACTATACATTGATGCATTTTTTATGACATATATAACAACATTATTAAATTTGATTTAATAGATCTCAAACCAAAATGTGAAAATTTTTGGTCCATGTAGAACCCGAGACTACATGAAGGTTATTTTTCAATTTGTTTTTCTTTCTTTGATCTATTTGCTTCCAAACTTATTTAATTCTTAAATAATATTTTGCCACATATTCAAACATTATTAATTAATATCTAAACACATGAGAAAGCTCCAAAAATATTTGTAAAAATAATCCTAAAATCAAATGCAAGATGTTCAAAAACATCGATTGATTTAATCAAAAGGTCATAAGTTTCCAAGGCTAAATTTAATCAATTACTCATGCTAATTTAGGCCAAAAATTAGTCAAATAAAGCTATAAGCTCTGATACCAATTGAAGAAAATATGAGTTTCATACAAGAGCAAATTTCAAAAATTTAATTTAAAGAAACAAAATAGATCTACTTATTTAACTAACTATGAACCTAATTTAGCAATTTAACTTGTTTAAACTTTATACCTCAAATCTTAATCTCTAAACCAAGAAGTAGAGACTTGAGATGTAAAACACATTTCTCCATAAAATTAGAGGAATTCTCATATCTTGTAAAACACATTTGAGACTAGAGGAGGCCCACAATTTTTTACTTGTAGTCGCAATAATCTTATCCATTGGTTTAGTACTAGTAGGAAATGGATCATCTGCTTTATGTGGACAAAAAAATTTTGCCTCTAAAATCACTAACATGTGAGTTTAGAGTGAATTTTGTCATATAAATATTGGATATAGTTTTATCCAGATTCACGTGTCAGTGACTTTATGAGTAAGAATTTTCTGCCCACGGAAGGACAGGAGATTTGATTCCTAGTAGCCGTTTGTTCAATCTAAAACAAGTTCCTATTCCAATACAATGTTGGATATTTCACGGAGGTGCTGTAGCCTGTAATAACTTGTTTTTTCTTTATTAATACAATCGTTCTTTGGGCAGCTCGCCCAGCAACCTTAAATAAAAAAAATTTGTTAGGATATTTTACAACTTTGCTTTTATTTTTTTATGGGTATTCTGCAATTTGTCTTGAAAATTTTAATTTTGATCTGAGTCAGTTGTGGAATTCATGCAGCTGATGCAAATAATTATCTTATCCACCGCCAAAAGAAAAAAAAGTGTGTTACGTTGTCTTTGTTAATTAGTCCAAATCCATCAAGAGTGGAAAATACTCAGAATTTGCATGTCACATTTTCATGCACTTATGTAGACTTTGAATTTAAATTTAATATATCACTATCACAGCAAAATTTGATTTCAAACGAACAGTCAAAATCTGAGACTTATGAATAGTTTAAGACGTACATCTATAAGTAGAACCAATTCTCTTTTATGACAAAACCTCGTCTTCTTCTTTCTCAAACACATTCAAATTGTTAACCATCCGGAAATGGTTTTCTAGGACAGAAACATCCTTCTTATTGTGGCCTTGCTGTGTGCGGTTGTTGCCGTGGCGACCGCACAACAAGCGTCCAACGTGCGTGCAACATACAATTTTTACTATCCAGAGAAGAACAACTGGGATCTAAATGCAGTGGGTGCATATTGCGCCACATGGGATGCAAGCATGTCGCTAGAATGGCGGAAGAAGTACGGCTGGACGGCCTTCTGTGGGCCCGTCGGACCTACTGGCCAGGCTTCTTGTGGGAAGTGTCTCCAGGTAATATTGCACTGCAACAAAAATTCATATCACCTCAGGTAACATAATATTTTTGTTTAGATTCGGATCATCTCATTAGAATCCGTACGAATATCTTAGGATATGTTCGTTTGTCACGGGATTACACGGGATAAAATTTGACAGAATGAGAACCCACTTTTAAAAAAGCGGGAGCCCACGAGCACGCGTACACAGGTTTGATTATAGAAATATGTTAAAATGGGTGTTCGGTTGTACCGTGGGATTAATTGTGGGAAATCATATTTTCTTTCTAAAATATTTGAGATTATACGATTATAAATTATTAATAATGTAATTAAATAAAATAGATTAGATAGTAACATAATATTACTTATCACTTATTATTTTATAAGAAATAAAAAAACATAAAAAAGAGTATTAGGTAAAAAAATAAATATTTATAAACAAATACAAAATAAGATGCATTTTTTCTCTCTTGTGTATAACTGTACAAAAAAGATACTATTAATTCTTTCAATGCTAAAAAAAGGATTTCTAATTAATTTATAAACATAACAAGCTATTTGATGGAAGTCAGTCTGATGCTTATCAACTTGAAATCAGAGAAGAAATACTATTAATTATTTCATGCTAGAAAAAAAGAATTTCCAATTAATTTAACTCTTGTCAAACAAACATAAAACATTAAAAAAAAGAAAAAAAAAATATAGAACCATGTATCCATAACTCATGCTTGTACTAATAAATTTAAAATATGTTGTCGTAAAAAAAAATTGTGTTCGAATTTGTCAACATTCTTAGTCCCACAATGAAAAATATAAGCAGAAGCACATCTATATATGGAGAAGTAGATATATCTTTGTTCAGAGAAAAAGAAATAGAGAGTGAGATGGCTCACGTGGAAAAGAAAAAAGCTGATGGGGAGAGAGACTAAGAGCATCTACAGCGCCTGTTGCTTTTTAATTTGTAATTTGACCTGGACAATTTTATATGAATTGCTGGGATGTGTACTGATTTGTTAATTAACAAATTTGCTTTAAAAGCAATCGTTTGTTTAATGACATATCATCAGATTAATTGGCTGAAATTAATCAGCGCTCTCTCTCTCCAAAAATAAATTCGTCTTCCCGTTCTATAGCGCTCTCCCAAAAATGGAATCTTTTTCATTATAATTTCTCCACATTTCGCCCAGATTTCTTCATTTTTCTTGTTGCTTTCTCTGATTAATTCTCCCCCTTTTTTTAATCTTCGTTTAGACATCCCTCTTGCTCGGGACTTTTTTTTTTATCTCCAAATAAATTTCATTTTTTGCGGTCTCCATCTATGTGCGTGGGAGCCATGAGAGAGAGCAGAAATGGAGGAGTCGATGGTGGCAGTATCTCGGAGGTTGTTCCAGCGACTCTAGACTGACAAGGAGGAGATCCGGCTGCGCTCCAAGGACCCCTCTTTCTCCTTACGCAGCCCCCACGAGCAGCCCCTCTTTCTTTTGTTCTTCGATACAAATGCAGGTGAGGGTCGTTCTCCACTTTCTTGGTATTTTAATTCTGACATGCACAAGCTAGTTTGATTACTTTTGCCAAACAGCTGAGACCCAATAAATTAGTGAGACCCAATAAATAATCCTTTCATTCTGATACACAGACTTTTATTTGACCTTGTACTTGGATCTGACTTTTAGAACTTTCTTTTTGCTATTGTCCAGAGCCAGTTGGTGTGGCAAGAAAACACACAAATAAGAGCAGAATTAGACAAGCTGAAGGATGAGAATGAGAAATTAATTGCAGGAAACAATCAATTCAAGGTGATGTTATCTGACGAGCATCGACCCAATACCAGCACCATCCCTCCACTCGAACCCTGTGAAGAAGATGATGAGGTACCAGCTTTTATTTTATAATTATAGGGAAATTTGTAAGAGCACCTCTAATTTTGTGAAATTGCAAAACCATCGCTTTTTTTCTGATGAAACCAATAAATTGAGCTCCTCTTGTTTTTTTTTGTTTTTTGTTTAAAGACCGTAGGCATCTCTACTAATGACCAGAATCATAGTACAATTGATACAATCACAATATGCGCACTTCTAGCATTAATGCAAACTTCTAAAATCATTCAAACTAGCTTAAGTGCTATTCTAGGACTATACTGGTAAACTGAAGAAAGACCACTATTTTCCAATTTGAATAGCACAACATTTTAGAACAGATAAACAAATTATTATTCTTAAGTGAAAAACAGCAAGAAAAAAATCAACCCCTGGAAGGATAACATAATTAACATCAACTAAATTGTGTCATCAATCATCACGCAACACACTCTGAAGTGTTTTGTCGTACACCTTTCTTTGATCTTCAGTCATTCTGGATGGATCTAGTTCCATAAACTTAAGTGCAAAATTCTGATTGTGCACCCTTTTAATCTGTTCGCACAACCCTTCCATAGTCTTATTGAAGCTATCAATTTTTCCGATCTTCTCTAACTCAACATTATGTTGAGCCTCCAATGCTTCCTTTATTTTTTCTATTTCACTTACAGACACTTCTGTTTGCTTGCCCTTGGCCTTCGAAGCTTTCCTTCCAGGAGGGCGAGGAGAGAGAACTGTATCGGAATCTTCCTTCGAGTTGTAGCTGTTGCTAGTGTTAGTTTTGGTTCGCTTTGAACCTGTTTGTTCAGTTGATGCTCCATCTTCGATCCTTTCATACTGGCTAAGCCATTTCTCTTCCTTCTTTAAAACATCCCAAGCATGCATGAAGGTAAAATTTTCACCTTCCATCTGATGATATAACTCGAGTGCTTTGTTTTTCTTATCATCATCACTCAAGCCACTTTCTCTCCGATTGTGGATCTTCTTAATATAGCCAACAAACTTCGAGACGGCGTGGCTTAATTTGTGCCAGCGACTTGTTACAGCCGATCTACTCCGTTTGAGGTTCTGGTTTTGATTAAGTTCATACAAATCTAATATGCGATTCCAAAATCTTTTTTCACACTGATCCTTACCTGTTACCGGATCTTTACTTACGTAGAGCCACGCGCTACATAATCGCAGATCATCGGCGGTTGACCAACGGAGCTTTTCCTTGCCTTTTTTTTGTGGCCTTAGTACCTCATTTGTAGAATTAGTTGTTTGGGCACTATCCTCTGACACTGCATTAGCTCTGGCTTGATCTTGGGTTGATGGGATGTGTGGATTATTCGTGTTTTGATACATGGGATTGAAAGGATATCCTTGATTTGGCCTTTCTGGGTAGGGGTTGAATGGTGGTCTACTGGGATCTATGATGTAAGGATATGAGTAAGGGTTGAATGGTGGTCTACTGGGATCCATTGTGTTGTAGTTGAATAGTAATGAAATTGGCAAGAGTTTTTTTTCTTAAGATTACTAAAACTCTGAAAGTATAGATAACATTCAGGAATGTAGGTATCATTTTATAATGTAAGTTCAAGACTAAAATTAGGTACTATATTAAATTTAAGACTTAAATTATGAGAAGCTCTAAATAGGAATTTTTAGGTCTGGCCTTATCTGTTTCCTATATTTTTATAATTTTATATTTTTTTTGTCACAATTGACCAACGAATTGCTGCAGATAGGATATGATAATAAAAAGCAAGGTTAAATATGATTGATGTACGATAATTTTTTTATACTTAGAAAATTGCTATTTTTCCAATTCATTATAATTATGAAGTGCTAAAATTGATGCCTGATAAATAAAGCATGCATAGATTGATATTAATATGGTTGAACTTTTTTGCGATTCGTGAATTTTTCCTTACGGTGCTAATAAATAAAGTACAATCATAACTGATAAACGAAGTATTTTTTTTCTTTACCATTACCTCTTAATTTTTAATTTAGTACTCGAAATAAGCTCTTTGTTAATAATTTACTTGCATGCAGGCATGAGCTTTTCAATTGATGAAGATTTCGCGATCGATCTTGAACAAATTATATTGACCGCTGGGTATATCGGGCAACAACTTTTGGACGATACATATGCCAAATTAACTCAAGAATACATTGAAATGTTGGAACCAGAAGTCGACTCCTCCTCAAATCAGCCAAAAAAAAAACGAATGTACATTGAGAGAGGGCGTGAAGAAGCACATCAAAAGCTGTACGAAGATTATTTCTCAGACAATCCAACATATGATGAAGAATTCTTTCGTCGTAGGTTTAGGATGAAAAGAGATTTATTTCTTCGCATTGTTGATGGTGTTGCTGATCATGATTCATTTTTTCAGAATAAGCACGATGCAACAGGTTGCCGCAGCCTTTCACCTTTACAGAAATGTACAGCAGCAGTACGGATGTTAGCATATGGTGTTGCTGCAGACTCTGTGGATGACTATCTCCGAATTGGCGAAAGCACCACGTTGGAATGTGTGGAGCGATTTGTACATTCTGTTATTGAAGTATTTGGTGAAGAGTACTTGCGAAGGCCAAATGTAGAAGATCTTCAACGATTGCTTCGCATAGGGGAGCAGCGAGGTTTTCCAGGTATGTTAGGTAGTATTGACTGTATGCATTGGGAATGGAAGAATTGTCCGGTTGCATGGCATGGCCAATATGCCAGAGGAGATCATCGCCATCCAACTTTTATGCTCGAGGCAGTTGCGTCACAAGATCTATGGATATGGCATGCATTTTTTGGTCTTCCAGGCACATTGAATGACATCAATGTGTTAGACCGTTCTCCACTTTTTGAAGAGGTGTTGGAAGGAAGAGCCCCGAAGGTAAATTTCTTAGTTAATGGAAATAATTACAATTTGGGTTATTACTTCACAGATGGTATATATCCTACTTGGGCAACCTTTGTGAAGTCAATCACATTACCTCAAACTCCCAAACATCAACTATTTGCAAAGCATCAGGAGGCTGCTAGGAAAGATGTGGAGAGAGCATTCGGTGTGCTTCAAGCACGTTTCGCTATCATTAGCGGTCCAACACGCATGTGGTCTAAGGAAACAATCGGTGAAATTATGAGAGCTTGTGTAATAATGCATAATATGATTGTGGAAGATGAAAGAGACGAATATGCTAGAAACTTCAATCATACATATGATCAAGGTAGTTTTAGTGTATCAAGGCCGGAAGTTTCTCGAGTTCATCTTGCTGAATATCAAGAATATTTACGAAATCATGCAAAAATTCGTAATAGATCGACCAATCAGCAACTCCAAGAGGACTTGGTTGAGGAGATATGGAACCGTTTTGAAGGGGTGGATGCTGATTAATTCGTTGTATATGGTTAATCAAATGAAGATTGCACTTCTGTTTTTGTATCAGTTTGCTTTGTGTTCTTAGATTGTCAGAATTTTCTGGACTTTATTGTAAAAAATATACTGATTCTGGTTTCAAATATTTGGAGCAAATCAAAATTCCTTTTCTGAGATTTGTTTTCTCAAGTATACTGGTTTTGGTTTCACATAAACTATCTAAACGAATTGCTACCATGTGCAATTATTCATGTTGATTTAATTAAGATCTCTTTCTGCCGTTTTTCTTTGTGATGTTTACATATACTGGCTCTTTGGTTCGCTTTTTTTATTTGTTGATTTAAAGTATACTTGATTCTGGTTTCAAGCGAGAGAGTCGAATAGAAATTTTAATTGATAGTTTTGGTTTTAAGCGAGAGAAGAGGAGAGAGCGAGATGGACAGAGAGAATGAGACAAAACCATGAAGAACGGAGAAGAATAGAACGGTCTTCAATTTTTCTTTGGTAAAATTTAATACGGCAGCGAAACGAACATAATTTAAATTTTGTCTGACGTGGCGCTAATTGCAATTTAACATTAATTGTTGGGATGGAGTGGTTTAGAAATTATGTCAGTAGACCACCATTCAACCCCTATAGTTGCTAAATTATCCGTATAATCAAAAAGATGCTAGATTGGGTTTTTGATTAGATAATTCAACCCCTATAGGAGTCGTTTGCTTTTTGATTAGATAATTCAACCCCTATAGTTGCTTTTTGAGTAGGGGTTGAATGGTGGTCTACTGGGATCCATTGTATCCGAAAATTAGATACGGATAGATACAGATACGAATATGATTCTGAATTTTAATTATCCGTATCCGAATAGTAAATATATACCATATAATTTAATATATATTATGAAATATTTATGTATATATTTACATATACCTGATATCCAATCTGTATCTGTATGTATCCAATCCGTATCGGTTTGTTTAATATCAGCTCTTTATTAATACAGTCATTTTTTTTTTCTTTTTGGAGAAAAAAAGTCAGAAATGCTCTCTCAGTACTATACTTTGTCACCGAGACCTAGCTGGTTAGCTCTTATTCCAAAAAAAAATTAAAAATCAAATTCTACCCATTCCTTAGACTTTGTCACCGAGACATGGAATTAACTCTGCTGTGATTGGAAGTTTAGAAACAATGTTCCTAAAATTTCTAAAATTTTTACATTTTTAAATCCAGCCATTTAATATTTTCTGTGCACATATCTCAAAACAGTTTATTTTTCAGTGCACGAATTTCGAAACAATTCAACAGTTGGAATTGAAAAACAGGAATTTTTTAGTTCTGTTCACAGGTGAAAAAATTGCAACAGATTATGTATCTTCAAGGCAAGGGTGCTACCCGAGTACCAGGGGTCCGGATCCCCTAATGTAACCCAATTTTTGGGTTTTGGATCTAGACCATCTGATTAGAATCCGACGTTCCATCTTGCACGATCCATCTCGGAATGTGTGCTCCATCACGAATCGGATGGTCTCGATTTAAAACCCAAAAAAAAAATTGGGTTACCTTAGTGGATCTTGATTCGTACCAGCAATGCGTTGTTCTGTAGTAGTGTGTGATGTTCTTCGCTCAGGCTTGCAAGTAATAGCACCATCTTGTCGATATCAACATCGAACGAGAAAAAAATGAATTATGGTAAGCAGCAGAACTGACTTTGTTAGTAAAAAAAAGTTGTATCAAATGTGACAACGGATCCCCGAGATATAGTCAGGTGACGTCTTTGCTAGACTGAGCGCACCATAGGCAGAGAGGCTCTTCCTGCTAGCTGTATCCTTAAAGATGGTTCCATAATATGGTTTATAAAAAAAATCCTTTCTCACTCAACTTCTAAGTTCTAATTACCATAGTGACAAATCAATTATTTAGGTTTGGTTCGGCGAGGTCAAAAATTCGTAATTCGGATATAATTCGGGAATGATTCGGTATTATTCGGATCAAAGATCTCAGTTCTATAAGAGAGCAAAAACAAAAAAAACAAAAAATTCTGGGAATAATTCAGAAATAATTTAGGAAAAATTCGTAAAATTCAAGAATAATTTTTAAAATTCGCGAATTATTCGGAAATTATTCGGTCAAAGTTCGGTCAACCGAATAATTTGGCGTCCGGTTCAGTATCACCAAAAAACCGAATAATTCACAAATAATTCAGAAATTATTCACGAATCTTATCACTATGCTAATTACTAGCACAAGTCGATAATATGTAATAACTCAACACATTTAATAGCAAAGACTTGGTTTTCGGTTGCTAACGAAGGCTACGATCACATAGTCAGGTGACGTCTTTGCTAGCTGTATCCTTAAAGATGGTTCCAGAAACTATAGTACGGTTCCTCTCCAATTCTCCCTAGTTCGTTGCATATACAATACATTCCTATTTTTTTAGATAATAAATATAAACTGTCAATTGCAAATAAATCTGATGATCCAGATAAAATCTGATCACGAAGAACTAGTTAGTAGCTGAGCCTGAACCCACAAAATAAAACCACAAAAAAGCCTCAGCCGCATGACTTAACTGCAATGGCAACACAAGGCCCAATAAGATTGTCCTTTTCAGAGGCCCAATTCCAGACTCCTTTTGCTGGTATTTAACTGGCTTATAACCGGAAAACTCTGCGGAACAAAGCGTTTCACATGGATTTAGAACTCAATCAGCAATATTCATGAAAGGGCTCTGCCTCTGCTAATGTAAAGGAAAACCTTTTCTCAATCCTTTGCTGCAATTCTTTTCCTAATTTAAAAAAAGGTTTTAAGTTCTTTTGGGAAGGAACCGATCGAGCTTCTTACAGCGTGACTTGTATTTTATATGAAGAAGAAGGTAGCATGTTACCATCTCTTTACCAAGTCAAAATCTTATCTTGAATTTTAAAATCAAAATTTTTAGTATTAAATTGAGCCAATTCTCTTTGAAAAGTTCATCCTCTTCTCTCTCAAACACATTAGACAAGTATAGTTAGCCACATGACAATGAATCTCAAGGAAAGAAACATCCTTCTCACAGCAACCCTGTTGTGTGCGGCCGTTGCTGTGGCCACCGCACAACAAGCATTCAACGTGCGTGCAACGTACCATTATTACGACCCAGAGGAGAACAACTGGGACTTGAATGCAGTGAGTGCATATTGTTCCACATGGGATGCGGACAAGCCCTTAGAATGGCGGAAGAAGTACAACTGGACGGCATTTTGTGGACCCGTCGGCCCTACTGGCCAGGCTTCTTGTGGGAAGTGTCTCAAGGTAATTATTTATGTAACAATAGTATTTACAATTTACTGGATATAATTTTGTCCTGAGTCTATCACAGACTCACGTGTCAGTAACTTTAGAGGTAAAAATTACCTGCTCACAGGAGAGCAGGTGATATGATATATAACACCATGCACCATGTAGCACATGACACACTCCATATATATTAATTGTGTTGTTTTTTTAGGTGACCAACACTGCAACTGGGACACAAATAACAGTGAGAATCATCGATCAGTGCGGAAATGGAGGGCTAGATTTGGAGAAAGGCGTCTTTTTTCAGCTTGACACCAATGGAGAAGGCTATGACAAAGGCCATATGATTGTCAACTACAAGTTTGTCAACTGTGGTGACAACAATATTGATTATATATAATCTCTCTTCTAGCAAAATTTTAAATAAATAACTAAATATTTATTATAATCTAAAGTTTGTTGCTATGTTTGTTTTTGCTGCTATTTGTTAAGTTCTTATTTTTCAGTTGTAGGTTGTTTTGTTGATTGCTGGTATTATCTTGATGCCATGCTTGGTAGGTAATATGTTTTTATTTGTTATGGTACCATTATGTTGGTACGTACAGTACTATGCTGCTTGTAAGAGGTTTTCGTTTATTAATGAAAATCGGGGGGCTTGATTCCTCTTCTCAAAAAAAAATAATCTAAAAGCCGGTTGGTGAAAAAAAATAAAATCTTTTTTTGTTTGTTTGTATAATATAAATAAGGCTTTTAGATTGGGTGGGGGGTATTTGGACAAACATGTATCTGGATTTACTTTTTTATTATTGTAATAGACATTTTTTAATCAACATGTCTTAATTGAGTTAATTCTAATTAAAAGTTTCATGAAAGAGATGGAAAAACTATTAATAAAACACCTAAAATCTAATACGTGAATATTGTTAGAATTTTGTTAAAAATTGGGGCAATAATTTATCAAAATGTTGTTAAAAGTGTACCAGATATCTTCAATTAATTAGTTCTCTTTTTTTTTTTCAAAATTCATGATGAACTACCTCTTACAGTAGTCAGTAGATTGATATTATCAGGTAATATACGTCTGAATTATATCTGAAGTCAAAATGGGTGGTAATATATACGCCCTTTAATCAATTTAGGCCCCAAAAGGAAAAAGAAAAAGAACTGTAAACTGATTATCATTTTAAATAATATGAAAAATTTATATAATTGACTTTCAATCAATATACATTTTAATCTCTATAGTTCGAAAGCCTGACTTCATCTATGGGTGTTCTAAAATGCAGTCGTATATGCATATATGCGATGCCTGACCCATGCTGAAAATACTATATAAAAATAATTTTGTAGATTTGACTATGTAACCGCATGATATATTACGCGTACCTCACAGAATGAAGCCACAATTTTGTTTAAAAGGTAGCTACTGAAAAAAAAATTAATTTTTTTTAATCAATAAACATATGTCATATGCGTTATTACATCTAAACCTGCATATACGGTATACATATATACAGGTGAAAATGGTATGGATAATATCTGATCCATATTCGAAAACTTAGATGTGGATATCCGATATTCGAATATCCGTGTGGATAAGGATACTAATATGATTTTACGTTTTAATTATTTGTATCCGAATAATAGATATATACCATATATTTTAATATATTTTAATATATATTATGAAAAATTTATGTTATTCGCCATTATAATTAGATAAATATTCTGAACTTTAATTTTTTTAATATTATTTTAATAAATATCCGATCTGATCCGGACCCGTATCCGTATCCGTCTAATGTGTCTAATATCCGCTCCATATCCATATACGGAAAATGAAAAAAAAAAAAGAAATATGAATATGATTTTAACTACATATTCTGCATCCGTATCCGCTCCATTTTCACCCAAGGTATACATAAACATAATCATCATTTTATAACATTACTATTACCACAACTTGGAACAAGTCAGCACATTTAATAGCAAAAGACTGTTGACTTGGTTTTTAATTGCTAATAACTAACAAGGCTACTCACGTAGCCACGTGACTGAGAACCTATAGCATGATTTATCTCCAATTTTCAGATAAATATAAGCTGCCAATTGTAAATGTGATCCATGATGGCACTAGCCAACATAAACGTTTTGTCATGTTTTAACTAATTTTTAATAAATCTCATCAGTTTCCAATCTTAAAAGTCAATAAAATAAATCATCCATATTTATCTAGGTAAACAAAAATCAATAAATTCCTCTAACAAACTAACCCAACTCATAAAATTAAACAACAAAAAAGCCTCAGCCGCAAGACCACAACTGTAAAGCAAGGCCCAATAAGAGGTGTCTTTTGAGAGGCCCAATTTCAACTTTCTTTTGTTGGTAGGCTTCTAACTGGACACTTGGAGCAGTTGAGAGCCATACCTGAAAGCAACCACCAGACAATAAATTGAGAAATTTTCAAACTTTTGTTGCCATTTCGTAGTTGACTTCACCGAAATTTTTATATATAGGAAAATGGCGTCGAACTTTTCTTTTGTTTTTTCCGGTTCGGATGGATCATAGCGTCCCATGATTAATTTTTTATTTTTTTTCCTTGTTTGAGATGTCTCATGGTGTACAGGGACGCCATGAGTCCTAGTTGCCTTCTCATTTTTGAATTTTTCATACAACATTTTCTATTTTCTATTTTTTTTTTCATTTTTCTATGAAAAAAAATTTTGGTTGACTTCAATTTACCTAGAAGAAAAAAAATGGATCAAATTAATTAAATGAAAATGTAATTACTTACAAAAAAAAAAAATTCTGACGCATTTCACTTTATTTTATTAAAATTTGAAATTATGTTTCTTTAAGAGCAAGAGTGGTTGCACTAACCTTGCATTTCATCATGTAGGCACAAATCTACTTATCCAATATTCGGCTTCTTACCTATGCATTAAAAAAAATAAAGCAGGGAATTATCAATGAGCAAGTACAACTTTGTGTGAAACCTTTTCTATCATCTAGAAAATTTGCAAAAGTTTTGTTCATATTTTTTTTTTTGCAAAAACAAGATTTAATTTGTAACAAATAGTTTTAATGTTTGGTTCATTGGCCAAATAGTATTTACAAACTTATGCTTTTTTTATAATTAATTGTTGTAAACTTTTCCTGTTCAACCAAGAACTTGATATTTTCACTATTTTCCTGGGAAGTAAATCAGGATTTGAATTCAAAGAACCTTTCGAGATTAAAAATGGTGGAAACTTAATTCCAAATAGTGCAGAATAAAGTACAATTGGTGAGGAAAACAATTGTCTTCTAAAGCAAACAAAACCAAAAAATAACAAACCAAAAAAAAAAAAAAAACTATGTATATTCCAATCTATATCTTAGATCGACCGCATGAAAACACCGAAAAATAAGCAAGCAGAATGTTAGTTACCAAGAGAAACATAACAAGAGCCCCTGTTGAAAAAACGACGGCGCCAGAGCTGCCGAAATGTTGATGCATGCAACTGATCCATCTGTTATTTTTCCTTGAACCACGGTACCGGTACCAGTACCGGTACCGGTTTAATTCCCAGTACAGCCCCCTCATATATCCTTCTTTTGAACCGGTACTAATCAGATCTCCAAAATTTCCAAAAAATCCATTTTCGAGTTGATCTGTGCTTCTTCTATCCACTATGATGCCATTAGAATTCATTGTTTTCATGTCATTCGGGATGTCTATTAGCCCGTGCATGAATGCCACATAACTACTGACAAAGCCCATATTATCATGCTTGCATTGTTCATATGCAATAATATTATGAAATAACCTAATGCTATAATCATGAATCTGCAATGTTGGGATTGTCATGACCCCATTCGTGAATGATATATCCATAAAACTTGTTGATTTTTTATTGTTTTTTATCCTTATTCCTTCTTTGAGAAGCTTACTAAGACCGATAGTGCACTCGATAGGTGACGAAAGAGGCGGGGAGGCTGAAGATGAATGCTCCTTTTGGTTGACTTGTGGGATGAGAGAAATGTAATAGGCGTGCAAAAAATGGTGGATGTCGTGAAATCGTCGATTTCTAATTAGCAAAGAAATATCCTCTATACCATGGGGCTGGATCTCGGAAAAGAGGTTAAGCATACAGGCCAACAAATCAATTTTTTCATCATGTTTGGTCTTAAAAATATCGAAAAGGATCTCGATTACAAAGAAAGGTATCTGGTTCTCCATTAAGAGGAGATCATACATGACCATGTTCCAAATCCATGGTCGGTTTGATGAGATGCTCGTGTGATTTTTACCTTGCTCGAGTTCCCGTAGACTTTCTTCCTTCATCATTCCTGATGGGGCATGCCGGAGCAAAAGGTGAAGAAGAAAACATCCATCAAGGACCATCATCTCGGCAAGTTCTTCATTATCCAATGAAATCGAATCAGAGTAGGATTGGCGCAGCTGTGCATCCACTGCTTTCATAAGAATCATACATCGTTGCGTCAATATAGAGGCCTTGCCTGGCTCAGAAAGGCCGTCGTAACGATATATGAGGCTCTGTAAGCACCGCCATTTGTTATCTTGCATATGCTTAAGGGAAGGTGAATGTCGGTATGAATGGAAGTAAGGACCAAGGCAAACAACCTTAGGTGAATAAGGATCATCTATAGCTTTACGGAATTCATGCGGTACACGGTGAATGGTGGAAGGATCTCCTTGGTACTGTGGATCAGAGGTTGACCTTTTGATCAAGTTTATCACTGTATCAGGCCATATCGGGTTTAGATGCACATCTGGTTGTGACAATTGTCCCGCAGGGGTAATGTCGTCAAAATATCCATCAGTAGAAATATCTTTTGATGAAACTGTGGATGAAGCTGAGGGTGATGGAGGGGGGATTGAGCTAGAGAGGCGGCCCGTGCGGTACCTCATTGAACCAAGGTTTGGTGGACCGGAGCTCCATTGACGCCGCTTTGTCGACATGACATCGCCCGAAAATGATATCGACGGTAATGAAGGTGATCCGGAAGGAGATGGGGTTTGCGGCCCCAACAAACGCTCGGTGGTGCTTCCTTTCGATCTTTTATCCATTGGAATTTTAAAAATTGATCTGTAAAGTGCACCTTAAAACTTTTATTCAGGAAGGAAGTTCATGACTAATTTATATATGCTTGATATATTAAACCTTGTTATACTTAATTAAAATACAATGACCAATTGTTTTAGTTAGTTTAATAAAATGACTTGTTCTTGCTTAACATAAAAGTTTTCTAAGTAATGTCTTCTGCCCCAAAAATAATCTTAATAAAGCAAACAAGTGAACATTGACCACTCCTCAATGCACCAATTCCTAATTAAGAATTTTAAAAATGTTTCTTCTTTCTTTTCCTTTCGCAACCGAGAGAAGTAAATAGATTTTTAATCCCAAAATTCCATTCTGTGGTCTAGAACGTGTTGAATTGGTTCTGGGATAACCCCATTGTTTTTCTAATTAGCTGTTCCTTTTTCTTTTTTTATTGAATTGAATAATCAAAATAATTTCAACATGTTAAGAACAATCCAATTTGCAGTTCTCGTGCTTTATATAATGAAAATATTTTTCAGGTCTTGATAATGATGTTTCCTGTTCATGCATGTTGGCTCAGTTATTGACAGTTACAAGGTAAAGGCATGATCCGGATAATATCTACTATGAAAAATGGTCAACATGGGCAGGGGCGGACCCACCTTGAGCCGGGGGTGAGGGTGGCAACCGTCTTTCTGGATTTTGAGATTTAGTGAAAAAATATGAGTCTCGTACAACTTTGTTCCTCTTTGAAAATTGTTTTGCCCCTTCTTGAAACTGGAAATCACACCAGGCCAGTTTAAAAGCACTGTTAATGATATTACTATGTTGTTTTTATTAGGGGGAATTTCATGTATACCCCTCAAAATCTTCAAAATTACGTATTTCCCCCTCTAAATTTTAAAATTACATATTTCCCCCTCTAAACTTCAAAAATTTACATATTTACCCATTTTATTATATTTTATATTAAAACACATTCTAAATTAATAAAATACCCATTTTACCCTTTCATAAAACTATAAAACGCCCCATCGAATTGAAATTTAAATCTGAAGGGTTCCTCTACCGTCCGGTTTGTTCGCATCGCAATAAGATATGTTCGTGTTCGCTTTAAGATTCGTGCTGATGTAGTGCGCACGTATCTTAAAGCGGTTTTGATATGCATGCATTGCATCAATATCTGTGCACGTTGCTTCAATATTCGTGCTTGCTCGCTTCAAGATTCACGTTGACGTAGCACACACGGATCTTAATGCAATTCGGACATTAGAGGAACTTTTTAGATTCAAATTTGAGTCAGATGGATGTTTTATGATTTTTAATAAAGGGTAAAATGGGTATTTTATGAATTTAGAATGTGTTTTAATATAAAATATAATAAAATGGATAAATATGTGAGTTTTTTAAGTTTAGAGGGGGAAATATGTAATTTTAAAATTTAGAGGGGGAAATATGTAATTTTGAAGTTTTTGAGGGGTATACATGAAATTCCCCCTTTTTATTATGTTAGAGTATACTATTTGTATTATTTTTTATTATATTGATGGTTTTTTATCTAGTATCCGATTAGTTAATGGGTTTGAACCCGATAAGCAATTTGAATCCGATTCCTGCCCCTTCCTGATAGAAATTCTACGTCCGCCCCTGAACATGAGGGCAATAATACTTGCATGATTACTATCCTATACATTGTAGAATGGAAAATCTAGTTGCATGCATGTTAAACAACAAAGTCAAACATCATTTCTTTCAAAAAAAAAAAACAGGGGACAGATCTTGCTCCCTAGAAAAAACTTTTCTGGTCAGTTCCTCCAGCAAAATAATTAAAACGGTGGAGAGGAAACATAATACGTGTCAATTCTTATTTGTCCAAGTATCAATGCTTTATCAGTTTAACTTGTTTAAGCATAAATTCTTAACTGGTATGAGCATCAACACTTTACTTGCTAAGTATCAATCATCAATTAGTGACTGTCCTCTCAAAATTAGTAACTGAATGTTCAAAGCGCGAGTTTTTAGGGATGCATTAGCATAATTGTAGAATGTTCTCAGCTTTTAATTGCAGTCCATATCCTTGGTTATCTTTTAATTTGTGGAACGTTTATTTTTTTTTCTATTAACACAGTTTTTGTTTTGAGCTATTACCAGTATACTGGTACAGCAGTACCAGTACCAATTGTTAGTCGTTAAGCTTATGATGGATATGAATTCTTACGGGTTCTGTTGCGAAGCAACTAAACCAGTTGGAAACAAGATGTACAAACATATCCACCGCCATCATGCATTCCATCAACATACCTCCTTGTTTACCGTTGCAACGACTCGGTGCAATTGAGTTGATCAATAAAATTAGTGAAATAAGAATGGTAGCAACAGTAATACCGATAATAATAACAATAATTATTATAAGAAAAATAGCAACAGTAATGTAGTAACAAGACCAAAATCCTATAGATTGATATTTATTCTACTGTATAATTAACTGTTTTGTCTGACTGCATAGAGAAAAGTAAGAAAAAATACAATAAAAAAAATTAACTACAAGATGGTCAGCCACAACTATTATTCATGAATATTGCATCGTAGCAAAAATGAATTATTGTAGTTCAAGTACTTTTTCCAGTAGATCTTGTATCTTGGGTTGGAGATCTCCAGCCAGGGTTTCCTGTTCCCATTATAGTGTAGTACCGCAGCTTTCTCTAGTTCTTGTTCACTAACTAATCTAAAATTCGGTTGCCCAAGGCCGAACAAATGCCAACTTCTGTCAAGAGCAATGGTATGATTGTAAAATACCATCTGACCTATTGGTAGGGTTCCTCCACTCCATAGCTGCCTCTCCTTTCCCTTCAATATTACAAAAAAGAATAATAATAATATCAAATATTATTCAAACATAGTACTAGCTACATGAACAATGAACCAAAATATACACATGGCAAGCCCTGATCCATACATAATGAAAGAGTTTCTTAGAAGGGCCACTATTAGTGGTGACAGCATTTGGATGCAGCACGGGTACATTACCAGTGTCAGTCAAAATGTAATCTTTGATTTAAATAAGATTGTCTTACCAGTTGAAGCCATTTATGGAAAGAATCTGTCAGATCATGGCGCCGCCACTCGTCTAGGTTAAATAAGTTCATCCCAAAAGCCCAAATGCAAGTTTCACCATCAAAATTACTCGCCATAATTGGATCAGAAAAATTAAGGAGGGTTTTTATTCTATTGAATGAGTAACCTGTGTCATCACATGCCTCGACCGCAAAGTTTACATTACCTTCCATGTCAACCTGCCATAGTTCCCCTAAGTCCTTCCTCACCACCACATCATGATCCAGAAGTAATACTTTGCTTAAAAAAGGGAATATCTGTGGGAGATAGAACCGGAGGTAGTTGAGGGGAGATGTGAATCGGAGGTCTTGTAGGCCATGTAATTTGAAGGTTGAGGAGAAATTGGAGGGGAGATGCTTTAAATTTTCTATTGCTTGGATTTGGATTGTAGCTGGAGTGGGAGGGTTTAGGAGAAACCATGCTGACATGGTTGGAAAATTTTGTGAATCAGTTATTATGTGAAACACAATTTTATCTGGCTCCTGTACAGAGAATTGCAATAATTTCAGATAAACATGAATGTGGAGTATCACTTTAATGATGTTGGTTTCAGATTGTCAATTAAAAATAGATTTCATATGCTTTACAAATTTATATTATGAGCAAATATGAAATAATTGCCGAGGCTGCAGAGCATTTCTCATATAGCTAGAGCCAACATTTCTGTATGGATGTTAACAGTAGCATTAAAAAGGAGGTGTACACACAGCATTGGTATGACCCAACAAATAATTGGCCAGCACCCATATAAGGCTGTAGTTTTATCCAAAAAACTAAATCCCAACTGAAAATAAATAGAACAAAAACCGACTGGTACCAGTTTGGCATGGACAAAATAAATACAGAAGCTAATACCTTTGAATTGCAAATTGTTGAGTTGACAACCACTGAGCAAGCAAGCACGTTATCTGAGAAAACTGCATAGTGGTACAAATCAGGATCCTCAACCAAATGCCCTCTCGGCAGCACCCGCTTCTCCGCATCCATCCGAAAATACTCTGAAATGAGGCTAAGAGAGAAGCAGTGAAGTCCCTTTGGCATGGTTCTAGCCACTACTTGTGTCAAATACGATGCTTGTTTTTGTTGTGCTCTTAACTGTTCTTCCGTATTGGAAGTCATTGCCCGTAGCTTAGATGCCATGGCTGAGCAGTCTGGGTATGCTGCTTGTGCTCTGAATAAGGTTGCCTCCATTTGGCGGATTTTCTGCAATGCACTGGGGCAGTGTTCTTGATCTCAATTTTATGGAAATAATTTTTTTATTGCTGGGTTCTTTTGCAAACTAGACACTATGTTTCACATAATCCATGAATTATTTTCTATTAACAAAAAAGAACAGAATGTGACAGCAGAAAATCAAACGAAAACTGATTATAGAGCTCAAGCAAGGGGCAAATATGTAAATCTTTAAATGTGTCTTTTATTCTGCAGAGAAATGTTCTACTTATTCTTTTTTTTTTTTTTCTTTACATTCCTTTTCTTTTGGAGACAAAATATATAAGAAATGTTGGGGGTTTAGTACTATTAAGATAGAGAGATGTCATTTTATTATTCCATCCTACCTCCTAGATAAGTGATAATTTGCAGTAGTATGAGCAAGTAGCCTCTGAATCTCTTTGATCCTTAACTTGAGCTCCTTGACTAGGTGTGAGTTGCTGCTATTAGGAGGGGCAAACTGCAAAAATGCCCGTGCCATTATCAACTGGTCTTCCATCTCCCATATCTTCTCTCTTATGTCTTTATTTACTTCAACTGATACTGTGTTTATCTGTGTTTTGATTATTGAACAGAAAATAAGTATTGGCAAGCAAGTAATAACAATTACTCAGTTATCTAACTTCTTTGTAGGGAGCCGCACCTCTCCAGTAGTACTCCGAACTTCTCTATATGTTCTACCGTTAGATACCAATCCTGATTATTTTAAACAAAAAGAAAATAACGAAATTATAGATTTGACAGTTAGTTATTGATATTTAATAATTACAAATTTCTCGAAAGTTGCAAAAAGGTTTGCCTTTTTCAAGTGAGGCATTGCTTATCATCACAGGGGTCCGAAGGGTTTCTTCTTTATATGCAATTCCTTCAGTATCCTAAACCAAGGCGTAATGAAACTTAATTCAATCCAAAAGATATAAAAAAACTTTGAGAAAAAAAAAAACAAGAAGAAGAAATAAGTTGCGCAAATAACCTCTTCAATGACATTGAGTTTATGGGAGTCACCTGTGTGCCCCTGCTTACAAAAAAAATACAAAAATTGCGCTTGAATATTTTTTGAGGAAGGCGCTTGAATTATCAATATGAAAAATATTGAATTTAATTATACCCTCAAATAACCAGATTAATGTGCAACCCTCTGATTCTATTCTAAATGTTTCAAAATTACACCCCATAAGGCTATACTGTACTCATCCTATAAGCAAATTCTGACAATTGGGAACAGGAAAATTGGAACCATTTCGGATGATTTTATTAATATAAATATTTATCGCAATTCTAAGATATTTCAGTAGATTGGTTCATGATGCATACTACTTGAATTTAAATGGGAATTTCGAAAATTTCAACAATCAAGCCATTACATTTTTAACCAATCCGGTGCTTTCTCTTCCGAACTCCTCCCATTCTGCAAAAAAAACAAACCAAAAGAATAAGAATATGAGAATAAACTGTAACAAAATGCTCAGATAAAAGGAAAAACAAAACCTAACCAGATTTGCTATTGGTGGATGGCAAATTGAGCATCATAATAAGAAAAAAAGGCAAAACAACGAAGAACAGCCCCAAGAGAAGAACCCTTGGGAGCAGCACGGATTGCCTCATCTGACCAATCCACGGCTGAGACTATTCTGCATCGGCGATTGAACGAAACTCGAATTACGCGAAAGAGATGGAGAGAGACTCCGAGAATCGATTCTGTGTAAAACGATCACAGTGTAAAAATTTGGGCATTTGTGGTTTTAGTTTTTATGTGAATTTATCTATGTTACTTCCGTGCAACAGTTGATGATAAGGCAACATCTCTCTCAGTGGATTTAGAAATGTCGACCCGGATATAAATTAGAACAGAAGTTAAAGACTCATCTATCTTTTTTAGCTCAGATGAAGTGAGAATTGAATGACTTGATTGGGTAAGGGGTTTCGAATTGGGAATTCTTTTTCGATTAATAGATTGAAGAGATTGTTTGTCTGTGAGACACGTGGATGGAAATGAATGGCTAATGAGGAGTCCCCTGTTACAACAACGTACCCAATTCATTGACCTACGACCGTACGTCGGCAGGAGTTACATGCACATTCTCAGGAGTCAGGAGCGTATCTAGATCGGAACCGACACCGCTGCTCTCCAAAGAGCAGAGCAGGACCTGCTATTCCAATCTTATCCGTTCATCTGTGTTAAGATTCGTGTTTAAAAAATTTAACGGCTAAGATTTAAATAATAGGGTCCTGCTCTTTTATTTGGAGAGCAGCGGAGTCGGATCCATCTAGATTATAGCTTTGAGAACCAAACATAAACAGCTATCATACGAGTAACTATTTGCCACGTTGATATCGGCAGGATGTAGTGTACTAGTATTGTATTAGGATCTTCTTCCAGGCTATTTGCTGTATCCGCAAGGATACAGATTCCTTGCCTGTGGAGACGGTTATTGGAGGACCCACACGGCCACAAGCTCTTCCTGTGGAATTGTCAGACCACTTTGGTTGGATGGATATAAAGACCATTTGATATGCATTAAGATTCGTGCAAACTATATTAAAATACGTAAATATCTGTTTCAATTTTGTGTGCACAGATCATGATGCTAATCGTACAGTGCTTGAGCTAGTTGACCTAAAAATAGGTCCGATGCCCATCGAACCTGCTCCTATCTGTATCATTACTAGACTAGAGAGAATTTGGGTGCGTGTCCTCTGAGATATCTCAATTTTTGCGCGACCTACGTGTTCGGTGCCTATTCAGGGAACCGTAGGGAGCCAGTATTATTTGAGCTTTGAGATTCGTGCAGAATATATTTGAACGATTGAGATCTTCCAAAAGGTCACGCAAAGTTTGAGATATCTCAGAGGATGCGAATTCAGAGAATTTGAGGAAGCCAGCTATATAACTGTTCATGGATGAAGCAAATTTACATAAATGGACAAAATTATTCCCATATGGCTTCCCATTATAAATCCTGGATTTTACATTGTATATGTGCATTTGATTCATAGTCTTCTCTGATGCATAGGTCTGTTGAAAGGAACACAACACACTATATTCACAGAAGAAACAATTATTAGGTTTTTATCATTCCAATCAAGTAAGGATAATCAATTTCGCACACTCATGTAGTCATGTGTACTTTTAATTTGTATATAACTGAATGGTTTCTTAAACACTTGTTTTATCTTATATTTCAGCTTAGTACTCTGATAGTACATGTTGTACATACTATAATATAACTTGTATGTTGTACTGCTATTCTGAAAAAGAAGTCTGTAACTAAATACTATATTTATGCTACAAACAACATTTTTAAGTTCAATGTCCAAGTTGACAGTAACATCTTATTATCATGTTGGACAAATCATCATTTTTAAGCAAGCAAGCTATTGGATAAATCATCATCATGTTCATAATAACCTCTAATTTTATATGACATCAACTTCAAACTCCACTACAGAGTGTAACTTTTTCTCTGAATGACAATTACAAAGAACAGTGATGTAGTCAGAATCTGAGTCAGAAGTTGATAGAAAATTTTAATAAATACAAAATTCAACTAAAATATTAAAAGTTCTAGCTAGCAAGTGGTATTTTTCCATATAAAAAAAAAGATACACATACTTCCTAAAAAACAATAAAAAAAAAGTACACATATTTCCTATTTTTGTCTCTTTTTTTGCTTCTCTTTATTTATCGCTGTTTTTCTTTCTTTTTTAAATAGAACCTATTATTAAGACAGCAATTGATCGCAGAATAAAGCTGTCGTTTGACATAAACCAGTGTTTTAAGACAGCAATCTAAGGATTCAACCATTCCCAAGTATGAGGTTCCCCAAATGCATAATCCATGAGCCAAATCCACACTATGCAAAGTAACAAAAAAAAGGGTCAAATCACTAGTAAAACCAGTGTTGTAAATAACGGTATGCGGTCATCGGACGGACGGGGTACCGCCAAGCGATTAATTGGTATGCGGCCGATTAATCGGAATTATGCGGACAATTTAACGTTTTTATTAAATTTATTTATATATATCATAATTTATTAAAAAATATTTATTTAACTCATTAAACTTATCAAATAAACTTAATTTAAGTTAGTTTTATTATTATAACGTGACACTATGCTTATTTCTTCGTAACACGCAAGTATTTTGCATGTGTAAGTAACACATTTATTTAATGAAAAATAAATTTGAGAATTAAGCTATTTCAAATACTAATAACATATTATTTGAAAGAAAGAAAACATTCCAACATAAAATCACTAAATTTAATTTATGATAATAACATATTTCATAAATAAACATGTCGTACTAATTGAAAAAATTACATTAGTAAGTAAAAAAAAAATATGGTATATAAATAATAGAAGAATTAATCAATTTCAAAGTAAGTAAGAAGAAGAAAAAAATATATATAAAAAATATTGGATGAATATCCAAGCACAAATAAAACTACAATACGTGATTTATAAATCTTATTATCACATACTATTATAGGAAAAAAAAAACAATGTGAAAAAAAAAATTCACTGGAATAAACGGCCGATTAATCGTTTTTTTCCGCCAACAGGCATCTGCTAAGCGTATTCGGAACGATTTGGCCGCCGTTTCCGATTAAACGGCCGTTTAATCGGCCGTTAAGACCGTTTTTTACAACACTCTGTAAAACAAGTTACTGTATGTTAAGTGTTTGTACCAGATGCAGATTGTTTCTAGAAGTTCATTTATTCCCAGATACCGTAGAAGTTACTGTATTATTAGGCTTTGGGATTCGTGCAAAGTTAAAAAGAACGGTCCGGATCAACTAACTGTAAAAGATTCCCTTGGAGGATGTGAATTCGGGTCGAGCTGGCTCAAATTGATAAATCGGATCCAATTCGTTCTCTTTCGCAGTTGGATAACGGAGTTTTCAATTAATCCCAACCCGGCCCGGCCCAAACTGAAGACAGGATTTTTGTTGATTTTCCTTTTCCCCGTGCATAATAATTAATAAACCCTCCATAAATCCACAAAGCACTTCTCCCCTTCATCTTCCTCTTCATCTCTAAAATGCATATTTCTCACTTACACCATCCGCCTTTCTCTCATTTCCAATTCCTCTCAAACCTTTCCCAAACAAAAGTTCTTCCCGGTTCAAGCTACGCACCTTTCTCTTCTTCCTCCCAAAATTGGCTCAAAATTTGGCATAAAACGAAGCTTCTCTCTCTTCCCAAGCGACCACAATCCGTTGTAGACTATCGAGGCGGTCTTTCAAGTGATGAAGATGAAGTTGGTACCAGTCGAAGCACTGGTGGCAGCACCATGGCAAAAATTGTGGAAAGTTTGAAGAAATTCGGGTACATTGATGAATCAGAAGAGAAGGAGGAGGCGCCGTTACCCGAAAAAGGTTCCGTAGAGGATATATTTTATTCAGAAGATGGAATTATGCCGAATTCAGGAGGTGGTTTGGGGTTGGATTTGAAAGAGGAGGTCAAGTTTCCATGGGAGAGGGAGAAGAGCTTGAAAGAGAAGCAAGAGGTACTTTTTATGTACATTTGGGTTTGCCTGTCCTCTTTATACCAGTTACTTTTTCTGTTTAGTTATTCAGTAGCAAGGCTGTACTGTACCAGAAATGAACATCTCCAGTAGAAAACTTAATATAACGGAAGATGCACACGGATACTAGAGTTCTAAAAATAAGTGGCATTAATCTGTATGTGCAAAACTATCTTACACCCTAATTATTTTATTTTCTTAGTTCAATTTGTGAACAGACGAGCCAACACCCCAAAAGAAAAGAATGTAGGACCCACCAAAAAGAAATATAGTCACTAATCCGGATTAGCTCTATTCCGAGCTACTATTGAGAGGGTGTGTTTGGATTAGCGAATAGTCCTTATTCTTTGTTTGTCTTTTGTGGATTTTCTCACTATTCTACTATTCCTACAAAATGTTGGATTAGCTACTATTCTCAAATTAAGATTAGCTCTATTCTTGCTCTATTCTTGATTCATCCAAACGCACCCTAGTAGTTAATTTGAACTATTGTGGTGTTGTGATCCTATGACAGGATAGGAAAAAGAGAAGCAAGACCTCTCTTGCGGAGTTGACACTGCCAGCTGCCGAACTAAGAAGGCTGAGACACATGGCAATTAGACAGAAGTCAAAGATAAAGATCAAAGGGATGGTGACGAAAGAAATTGTCGACGCCATACGTGATAAATGGAGAACGGACGAGGTGGTACGACTGAAGTGCGAGGGCACGTCAGCTCTCAACATGAAGCGCATGCATGAGATTCTAGAGGTGCAATTTTGATTTTTGGTTATAGTTACTAGTAACAAATTATTTGTATGTGCCACCATCTGGTATCTGTGCTGATTCTGAATATTTTATTGGTACCACCCCCTGGTACCAGTAAAGAGTTATGAATGATGGGCTGGTTAGTCTGGTAGTGAACAATTACCACTAGCACAAGTCAGTGCTATTGCCCTGCCAGTATTGAGTCAGTTGCAGTGTAGCCCTCCTTATACCTAGGTGAGAATGTTGATCTTGCATTAGAACTTATATACATTATTGCAGCATGAATCAAATTCATATAGAAAGTACAGCAAAATTAGCAGTAAAAAATTGAAGGGAAATTACCTGTGTGTTTTGTGCACTAACTGATCTTCCTTTTGATAAAATATAGAGAAAAACTGGGGGTCTTGTGATATGGCGATCAGGTTCCTCAATCTCTCTATATTGTGGCGTCAGCTACGAGATTCCAAAACAAGAAAGAGTACCGTACCGGAAGGAATGGCCCAAAACCGTAGACACACGCCAGGATGAACGCAAAGTGAAAAATGAGAATGTATCAGAGCCAAAGATTGAGTATGAAAATGAAATTGACAAGCTATTGGACAAGCTGGGGCCGAGATATACTGACTGGCCTGGATCTGGCCCATTGCCAGTGGATGCAGATCAATTACCAGGTGTGGTGCCTGGATACAAGCCGCCTTGCCGAATTTTGCCATATGGTGTCAGGTCCTCTCTTGGTTTAAAGGACAGCACTGGTTTGAAGAGGCTTGCGAGGACATTGCCTCCCCATTTTGCACTTGGTATATATACTTGCAAATTACACTTACTCTTTTCTTTCATCTAAAGGTCAATGCCTTTTGGTTAGTGAAACCAAAATAGTAGAGTATTGTGTGATAATATGAATCACGATTAAAGTTGGCAATTTTAGCCCGCTCACTTACTAGCCCTGTAGTTCGTTTATAATGAGCTCGCATTGAACTAATGCTAAGAGTCTCCATAGCTTGGTTGAATTACAATGAAAAGCAACACAGATAATTTGGTCATTTTGGTTGGTTTTACCTGAGTCGCCCATTTATTTATTTATTTATTTTTCCAGTTATTTTATGTTTTACTTGTATTGTCTTCTTAAATCTGTAGGTAGAAGTAGACAACATGAAGGCTTGGCAGCAGCTATGGTAAGACTATGGGAAAAAAGTAGTATTGCGAAGGTTGCTTTGAAACGAGGCGTACCACTCACCACTAGTGAAAGAATGGCTGAGGATATCAAGGTAACTTTACTAAAGAAAAAGAATCGAGAGGAATAATTGACCATCTATACTTGGGAAGTGTTATCCTGACAACCAAACTTTTTTGACAACCATGACAGCCTTCGTCAAAATCCTTCAAAATTAATTATAGATTTGTCTTTGTTGTTTAGGATACTCTGTATTAAATTTGGTGTAATTTGAGAATCATTTGGACATGATAAAATTTTGACATAATTGGACCATTTACTTTTTCACAGCGCTCAATGGGTTTCACCGAATTTTATGCACATCTTATCTAATTATAGAGAACATCTCTATGATTTAAAATTCTGACATAATTGAACCATTTACTTTTTCACAGCGCTCAATGGGTTTCACCAAATTTTATGCACGTCTTGATTTTGACTAGCTTTGTATTGTTCTAGCAGTTGTCAAAATAAGTTTGTTGTTAGTATAACCAATCCTTTATAGTTTAGCATTTAGACATAGTACTTTAATGCATGTAACTTGATTTTCAGTGCACATGATGGAGTACATATTATTTACCCATCCACCTATATATACAGGTTGAGCATTTATAATTACATTCTGGCCTTGTAGGTGTTGAATTATAGTATGACTTATACCCAGTATACATGCATTTATTTCTATGCTAAATTATCTCTGTGTAGTAAAATTTTAATTGTTTGACCTCAGAAACTTACTGGGGGGATGATTCTCTCGCGTAACAAGGAATTCATTGTTTTTTACCGTGGTAAAAATTTCCTCTCCTCGGACATAACTGAGGTACTGTTAGAGAGAGAGAGACTAGCAACTCTTCAAGACGAGGAGGAACAGGCACGGTTAAGAACTGCCTCCTCTTTCTCCGTTGGTACCTGCACGAATTCTGGGCCCAGTGGAACAGGTACATTAGAGGAAACCCTTGAGGCCAATTTAAAGTATGGTAATATACTTGATGAAGGGCATGAAGAGATGATGAGAAGGGAGGTGGAGCGGGCTAGGCATGCTCACCTTGTCAGAAAGCTTGAGAGAAAGCTTTATTTGGTAAAACTTATTTTGATTAATTTGTAATAAGACTTGCACAGTACCTAGAATTGCAAAAGATCCAATATTACCAAAGTTTGCAAAAAAGAAAATAAACCTGAACTAAACTATAAATAAAGAAAACTGAACCCGCTGTGTGTTACATTACATGGTCAATATACTGGTTAGTTATTCAGAGAAGAAGACAACATTTTCCTATAAAAATAATGAAAAACCTCCATTTAAAGGTTGTTGTATCATTATTTTTGGATTTTGGTGCATGACAGTTCAAATTTAATATCTTTAAGCATTAATTTCAACAATAGATATTGATGATCAATGCAATTTTAAGACAGTGCTTAACCTATTGTGAGTGCATAATTAACTTATCCTGAAAGCTCCCAAAGGGTAATTGTTTGAACTATTGTGAGTGCATAATTAACTAATCCTGGTAGTCATTTTCTGAGAAATATGGGGCTTTTCGACATTTCTTCATAATGTATGGCCTATTGCAGTTTTTTCTTTTAAATTTTCCTGTTAGGTAGATAATGGGATGTAGCTTTATTATTTGCTGCAATTTCATTTGCTACATTGCATATGCCACAGAAAACAGAAAGCACCAATTCTAGCCCTTTCCCTTCACACTTTCCTTAGAGACGTGTAACAAATTCCATGTTTAAGAGAGACATTTGGGATGGTCTTGTTTTATATAGATGAGATATTTTTACTTTCTGGGAACTTTTGAAAGTCCGTCTTGTTATTTATACTCTCCATTTCCCATTTAATTAAACCAGCTTCGTAGATTTCTTAATAGGATTAACATATTAATTTCATCCTCTAGCTGTAAACAAAACATGTGGTTGTATTAAATTCTCTATTTTCTGTGCTTCTATTTAAAAAGGCCGAAAGGAAGATATGTGGTGCGGAGAGAGCATTAGCAAAAGTTGAAGAGAATTTGAAGCCAACAATACCTTTACAAGAGCCAGAAACAATAACAGATGAGGAGCGGTTCATGTTTCGCAAGCTCGGTTTGAGGATGAAGGCCTATTTGCTGCTTGGTATATGTTGTTCTTTTGATTTGTTTTTTTATCGTAACTAAAATTGAGATTTCAAGGGCCATACTGGTAGTCATTTGCAGATACTTCTGTATCATTGGTTGTAGCTTGTAAAGGAAAATAAGAAAAGGAGGTAAATATGCAGATGATCATACCAGATGTCTGTTATTTGAGAAATGTTGGATTTCTATCATTATTTGCACATTTAAAAAGTTTTTCTTTCCCAAGTCAGTCTAAACATGAGAAATATGTTAAATTTACAAAATAACAAAATATTGGATATAATCTGCAAATAGTCCATTGTCTTGAATTTTGATTGTACTACAAAAATTACAAGAAAAATTAGCTTATATTACAAATACACCAAATTACCGAGTTTAAATACATAATGGCCATCAAATACTAAATATGAGCTGTGCCAGGCAGGAGACGAGTGTTTGACGGTACAGTGGAAAACATGCACCTGCATTGGAAATACCGTGAACTGGTCAAAGTTCTTATCAACTCAAAGAATTTTAATGAGGTCAGACGCATAGCCTTGTCTCTGGAGGCTGAAAGTGGCGGCGTGCTGGTATCGGTTGACAAGATCTCCAAGGGGTATGCTATGGTCCTGTACCGGGGCAAGTCGTACCAGCGGCCTGATAAGTTGAGACCCACTAATCTTTTGAGCAAGAGAAAGGCTCTTGCACGATCCATCGAGCTGCAGAGGCATGAGGTTAGTGTTTTGACTTTTGATACATAGTCTGAGATGGCAAAAAGGTCATTAGGTCTTCTTTTTTTTGGGTTAATCTTCATTTCGTTAGATCAATTAAGGTTTTTTTGGGTGTTTAGTAATATGGGGTGCAAGGCAATTTCTATTTCAAATCAATTTTTGGTCTCTGGTTGTTTAGAGATGAGTTTGGTTACATCTGATATGGATTTAACCAAAACCATGTTCAAGTCTCGGTTATGTCCTATGATTATCCTAGCAAACATTGTTTACAGTAGCAGCCGGTTCTTTGGGCTCAGATAAGTTCTCTTTGATTCGGATCAGGCTGGGTCAAATTTGGGTGTGTGAATGTTTCCCGACTTCCAAGTTAACTTCAGACCTGATTATGGATTGGTTTGAGTTGTGAGTTGCTTCAGTTCAGGACTCAAGAATCTCCAGATCTCTCGAGTTACTATTAGGCATGCTTCCTGGTTTCACATGGTTGTAGTGGCAAACTTTAGTTCCAGTATTTGGTATTACTATACCACAATTGGCTTAATGGGCAGGGAAGTGAGGAAAAGGCAATTAAAAGAGAAAATTATGAATAAAAATTATAAACCCATAAACTTGAAATGGAACTATTAGATTTCCATGTGATTATTGTGTTTTTTCCTCATTTCAGGCACTTAAGAACCATATTTCAAGGTTAAGCAGAAAGGTGGAGCAGCTTAAATCTGAATTGGTAACCCTCACTTACCCCTCTTTGAATTGTATTGAAAATTGTGTTTGAGCATTGATGAGTTGTTTAATATCTGATTTTCCAAATTTCAGAAGGAAGTGGAAAACACAAAAGATAAAGGAGATGAGGATTTATATGCCAAACTCGACTCTGCTTATTCGTCTGAAGATGATAGCTCAGAGGTAAACCAGAAACTTCTACAGAAGTTTTATGGAGTGTAAATTGAACTTGATTTGGAAAACTAATAGAAAACAAAATTAGCCAGAAAGCATGGAATTATAGGCGGATACAACAATGGGATTCAATGTCCCCCATTTGTTTTCCAAATTAAACATGCTTATGCAGTATTATTTCTATGTTATACACATCTTTTAAATAAAATTCATATTTTACCTCTATAGATACTTAAAAGGTGTTCAATTATTACTCCCATAGTTATAATTTTATATTTTTGGTATAACCAATTTATCAATATCAACATTTGATATGATATATGACACCCATTTAAAAAAATTCTGGCTCCGACACAATAGAAACTAATGATGCCTCTTTATCCTGTGTGCCCCTGTAGGATGATGCTGATGAAGTTTATCTTGAAGGTTTTAATCGTGGTAAAGGTAATGGAGAGGAGGATAATAATGATGACAATGATGATGATGTTTATACTGATAATATCGTTGCCAGTGATCTTAATGATCATGATGAAAATGATGATGATGGTTATGATGAAAATCAAGTTGATAATGAACTACATGACAGGGTTGATTATGGTAGTCATAGTTCCAAGGAGAGTTGTCTAGATAGCTTGTCCTATATACATGTGTCTGAAAGTAAACCTTCAAGTGTTTACAATTAATGAATTGTAAATGTAAAATTGATCTTTTATGCTGTTGCTAAAGGAAGTTTCTGGTTTTAAAATTGATCAAACAATAATTTGCCAACATAATTTGCTCCCCTCATTTTACATGCTGGAATTTCTATGGGGTGAGGAGGAAACTAAATACCGTAGTATTATAATTACAATTACAATTAATTATTGGTGAAAAGTGGATATAACATTTTGCTGGAAAAATATGACAGCTCCTCTTCAAATATATGGACAACTGCTTTTAACATCTTAAATTTTGAATAAGGTGTCAGTATAAATAATTATTCATTTTATTTTATTATAGGGAACAAGTTTAGGCCCTGCCAGGTGCAAAAAGCACCCAAAAAAAAATTATAGAGCAGTTAGGAAGTATTAAGATGTGAATAAAAACATTATGATATCTTTGAATATCGGATCTTGTCTCTCTAAAAAATATTAGATAAAAAAAAATTGGAGAACTAATAAGATGATTTATGTAGAGTAACTAAGTCAACTCACATATTTTATATCTTGTTTGATAGTTGAATTTTTGACTTTAATTAATTCATTTAGAAGAGTAAGACCGGCATTTTTATTCATAACCAAAAAAAAATATAAAATATTATTAATAACCCGACTCCCGAAGATTTTCCACCCATACCCAACCCGCCCCCCCATGGGGCGGTTTACCCCCCCCCAATCCGCCCCCCAGTGGGGCGGTTTAGTCAATTTTTTTTATTTTTTTTTAAATACCCTCCCTCCCCAAACCAAACCCTACCCGCCCTCCCACAGCCCCCCACCCGAAACCACCCCCAACCCGCCGGTTTTGGCCCAAAAACGTCGTTTTTTCGTCCCGAACGCGACATTTCGCATCTCTCAACCGTTCCCGACCCCTCTCTCTCTCTCTCTACCGCCCTCTCCCTCTCTCCCTCTCTCTACCTGCCACCCTCTCTCTCCCTCTCTCTCTCCATTTCATTTTCATTTTTTCGTCCCGTCACCGCCGCGCCGTCGCTCCGAATTCATTTTCGGGTATGAAGTTATTTCTTTAACTTGTTTATAAATTATTTAGATTTTTATAAATTATTTGGAATTTTGTATAAATTATTCGAAATTACGGGATTTATATGAAATTGTTAGAAATTGCGGGATTTGCTTGAAATTGTTGTTATTGAATTTAGTAGAAATTGATTGGAATTGTTTAGGGTTGTTAGAAATAGTTAGAAATGTTTGAAAAATGGTAGAAATTTTTACAAATTGTTAGAAATTGTTAGAAATTATTAAATTAGAAATGTTAGAAATTGGAATTGTTAGAAATTATTTGATTGAAATTGTTAGAAATTATTTGATTGGAATTGTTAGAAATTAGTTGATTGGAATTGTTAGAAATTATTTGATTGGAATTGTTACGCCATTATTTGATTGGAATTGTTAGAAATTATTTGATTGGAATTGTTAGAAATTATTTGATTGGAATTGTTAGAAATTATTTTATTGGAATTGTTACAAAT
Source organism: Carex arenaria (assembly GCA_964058825.1). Classification (NCBI taxonomy): domain Eukaryota; kingdom Viridiplantae; phylum Streptophyta; class Magnoliopsida; order Poales; family Cyperaceae; genus Carex; species Carex arenaria. The sequence continues at coordinate 954,985 of CAXKVW010000001.1, read as the reverse complement.
TATTTTATTGGAATTGTTACAAATTAGTTGATTGAAATTGTTAGAAATTAGTTGATTGGAATTGTTAGAAATTAGTTGATTGGAATTGTTAGAAATTATTTGATTGGAATTGTTAGAAATTATTTGATTGGAATTGTTACGCCATTATTTGATTGGAATTGTTAGAAATTATTTGATTGGAATTGTTAGAAATTATTTGATTGGAATTGTTAGAAATTAGTTGATTGGAATTGTTAGAAATTATTTGATTGGAATTGTTACGCCATTATTTGATTGGAATTGTTAGAAATTATTTGATTGGAATTGTTAGAAATTGTTACATTGGAATTGTTATAAATTGTTTGATTGTGAATAGAAATTGGTTATGATTGAAAGAATTTGTTGAAGTAAAAATAAATTAAAGTTTTCAAAATTTTGTTATCCTTGTAACTAATGTATAAATACTTGTTCTCATTTAATATACATATTTTTTTAAATAGAAGTATAAATACATTTAGAATGCAAATAAGGAGTGTGAATCAATTGTGCAACTAAGAAATGAAAATGTTGGTTGGAATATTATAATCATAATTTTCTAATTACTAACATTTTGATTCGCCAATTCAATTGGCACCAGAAATTAACTATGACAAATACCGTACGAATTCATTGATAAATAAATTGGGGACCGAATTAAAAAAGAAAAAATAGGTCCGCCAATTCAGGTAAAATCCGAATTTTTTTAAAAATAGGGTCAATTGGTATATATATTTTTGGCTGAAATTTGTATTAATACCATAATAAAAAAAAAATTAGACGACCACTTTTTCGTCATAATTCCAAAGACACTACTGCCGCCATTTTATTGAGTGGCTCCAAAAACTAAATCAGTCTTGTACTAACTCCAGGAATAAAACAATATGTTTAAAAAAAAAATAGAGCTGCTCAGCCATTGAACAGACTCTTGTTTTTGGAGCCGCTCAATGAAATGGCGGCCGTGACGTTTTTAGAATTCCGACGAAAACGTAGTCTTTTGATTTATTTTTTTATTATGATATAAATAAAAATTTCGGTATTTTTGGAGATGGTAAAAATAACAATTTCAGTCCTACGGTATCTATCCAGATAATCTAGATATTTGTTCAAAGGAAAAATTTATTTTTTGCCACTTTAAAACTTGATATTTGTCAAAATGTCACTCAAAAAACAATATTTGTCAAAATGCCATCAAAACTCAATGTCTATTTTAATTTTGTCATTATTCCTCTCTAATCTTTCAAAATGCCCAAACTGCCCCTGTCAGATTTTTTTTTTTCGAATTTCAAATTTTTTCAAATTTCAAAATTTTCAAATTTTTTCAAATTTCAAAATTTTCGAATTTCAAATTTTTTTGGAAAATCAAAATTTTCGAATTTCAAATTTTTTTCGAATTTCAAATTTTTCCAAACTTCAAAATTTCAAAATTTTCAAATTTTTTCGTGGCAGCCTCCGGCTCGGACTTCCCAAAAAAAATTTGATTAAATTTGATTTTCGAAAATTTGATTTCAAAATTTGATTTTCCAAAAAAATTTGAAATTCGAAAAAAAAAAAAATCTGACAGGGGTAGTTTGGGCATTTTGAAATATTAGAGAGGGATAATGGCAAAATTAAAATAGACATTGAGTTTTGATGGCATTTTGACAAATATTGTTTTTTAAGTGGCATTTTGACAAATATCAAGTTTTAGAGTGGCAAAAAACAAAATTTCCCTTGTTCAAATATCTTACAAACATCTCGACAAATATTTTTCACAATTATATTTAACATAATTTGTATACAAAAAAATTTAATTACAAAGTTATTATATAACAGATCTTTATTAGGTAGATTAAACTTAACAGTTTCAATTTGCTGCTTGATTTATCTTAATTCAATTGAATATCTTTGTTTATGTTGTTACAGTTCGCCAGAAAAAGGAAAATGATTATTCCCTTTATTCCTGATTTTTTTTCTTAGAAATTAACAAAATATTTTTTCTTCTTAGAAATTAAAAAAATAATTTTTCAAAAAAGAAAAAGAATGTTTTTTTTTTTCTAAATATAGATGAAACCGCACTATTGGTAGGTTCCACCCGGAAAGAAATTATTGGACTTCACCAATGATACAGTTCCAATATTTTTTTTCTTCACATACAAAACCAAGCCATAGAAAATCCTCAATTTCCATTTTTTAGATTCATAAGATTTTTTTATATTCTTATTTTATTTTTTACATTTCATTTTATTATATCCCAAAATCAATTATTTTAAACCCTTAACATACAACATAACATACATAAAAATCGAAATTATCATAATACAAATTTAATTAGTACAAAGACCATAAAAGTTCCATACAAATTAAAAAGGTAATTATAAATGTCCTCAACATTAAATTTCATAAAATACTAATGCCAAAACTCTAAAAGCTTGTATCTGTCTTATGCTCCTGTTAAATCATTAATAAATTTAATTAGTTAAAGGCACTTGCAAATATTAATTGATGGTATTTTAGATTTTGAGTTTGTTATACCTGAAGATCTTGTTGCAGTGGATCCTTAGAGTATGTTTGGTTGGATTGAGAATAGATTATTCTTGAAGTTAGATTATTCGGAATAGCTTATTCAGTGCTTGGTTGGGTTATAATAGCTAGAATAGTGAATCCAAACTTTTTGTCTTATTAGAATAGATTATTCCTAAGAGTTTTGAGATTTGACTATTCTAACAAGACAAACAATAACTATTTTTGATTTGACTATTCTAGCTATTCTTATTTTGCAACCAAACATTAACTTAATCCTTAGAAAATGGTGTGGTTCCACAAAGGGAGACACTATGGAACTGCACCATTGGTGCAGTTCTAGAGTTGTTTAAAAGTGCTTACTTATGCAATGATAGGAGAGTTGTGTGTGGTCTTTGGTGCGGTCAACAATCCCTCCCTCGGTTCCATCTATTTTGAGAAAAAAAAATTCATTCCTTTTCTAAAGAATTAATTTTTTAATTTCTAAAAAACATCATTCCTCTCCTTCCAAGCTTCTTGATTTTAAAACCAAGGAATATTTTTCAAAGTAAAGTTAATTTTTTTTTTTAATAAACACACAATAAATTCAAACCCCTCTCTTAATTACTAAAATTAACATTCTTATTATGGTCCAATCTCTTAACTGCAAAATTAAATTATAGCCATTCACTAGCAATCTTTAATTAAGAAAATCCTCAACACACAACAATGCTCTATAAATGCATACAACTTACCACCCATTTTCTTTGAGATAATTAAAGAGTGATCAATATTTAGAGAGAAAAATTTAACATGGAAGCCCAAGAACACAAGGCGCCAGAGGTGGTACAGAAAAATATAGTAACGGTGGCAACACAACAATCTTCTCTTTCAGAGAAGAAGAGTAACATGATCCAAGTCTCATCCAACAAAAGACCTCTCTATTTTTATGTCAACCTAGCCAAGGTTCTTTTACCATCTTATATATTTTTCTTCTTTTATTTTCTCTTTGGTGTCACCAAATAAAAACATTATAATCCAAAGATTGGAACCATATATAGGCCTATAATTAATAACTAGCCAAGAATGTACATTCAAACTTTTGAAAGCAACAATTTAAATTTTGAAAGATGTTTTTATTTAAAAAAAAATTCTCTATTAGTAACTAGCCAAGAATTTTGAAAGAAGACTATAATTCAATTTTTTTCCCTTTTTCTGCTTTTGAAGAATCAAACAACCTATTATTATTTTTTTTTTTCCTTTTTTTCTACTTTTGAAAACAATATTCGTCCAATATGTGTTTATTTAAAAAAAAATCTCTATTAGTAACTAGCCAAGAATTAAAAAAAAAAGACTAATTATTTTTTTTCCCTTTTTCTGCTTTTGAAGAATCAAACATCCTATTATTATTATTCTTTTTTTCTTTTTTCTACTTTCTGAAATTTTAGTTTCTAATGTTTTTGTGCTAACATGATTAGTTGTTTTACTTTAGAGGGGAAAATAAACATATATCTACTACTGAAATTATGTTTTTTTTTAACTTAATAAATTACTAAATTTCTATTTGATTTATTATATTTTAAATTGTGTTCTTTCAGAGGCATATGCAAAACTACAATGAGGTCGAGTTATCAGCTCTTGGCATGGGTAATTATTTTTATTCTCTCTTTTTTTTTTGAATAAATTTTTATATATATACCCATTAGAACCTAGTGATTTAGATATTTACCCATAAAACTTTACAAATTAGTTATTTCCCCATTCTAACTTGCTTATTTTGTTAATATCTCCATTTTTTAGTTTAATCAATTAAAAATAAAATTCAACATTAATAAAAAAAAAATAAAAACAAAATGACAGTTCTGCCCTTCGTTTCAAAATACTTGTGCTGTGTCTTTCTCTCCTTGCCTTCGCTAACCTGGTACTCGAATTTTATCGATTCTACAATGTTGAATGCATTAGATTGTGTTGGAGATTATACTAATTAATGCCCATAACTTAAGCACAAAACCCGTAATTTATACTTACACGAAAATCGTCACCCCCTAGATTTGTACTGGTATCAAATATCTCCAAATTTTGTATATTTGACAGTTAATGCCAACTCCATGACTCAACTTCACCTAAACTTTAGTCAATCAAGGAGTAGAAATGGATTTCTGGTACTAATCATTAATTGTTAGGCAAAAAGGTGTTGAATTTACGGGTTTATTCGATAATTTAATTTTGTAAAGATATTATAGGACTGGAACTTTGAAAAACTTTGGTTTTCATTCCACCTGGGTGCCATTGATTTTTATCATTTATCAGAATCCTTGTGTGGAAATTGTTATTTCTTTCTTCGGCAAAATCCTCCATGCGACAGTATGCCAAGAGCTTACGGAAATGAAAAGGCTTATTATAAATGATACAGTAAATGATAATACTGTTATAGAACCACCATCTGTTCAAGAGAAGAGTACCAGCATTGCCATAGAATCTGGCAATTCTGGTAACATCAGGAAAAAGGCATGAATGAAGCCCAATTTGCAACAAAACAAGGGCAAGTACTGCAAATTATTTTTCCATAGACTGGGAAAATAACTTTTGAGTTGTATATACAAGATATACTGCGCGCATTTTCTGAAACAAGAATATTTATATGAATTTCAAACAAATTGTTTTGTTGTGATTATATATACATACACAGAGTATCAATGAACTTCTTTATTGTAAGATACTCATTGTAACGTGATTTTCCGGTAATTCTGACTATTTTATTTCAGCTATCGGCACGGTGGTAACAGTTGCTGAGATCCTCAAGAATAACGGCCTTGCTACCGAGAAAAGTATTATAACAATGTCTGAAACTAAAAGAAAAATAACAAAGCATAATTGAACTTATTTTAAAAGTTCTCTAAGTAATTATATATATTTTATTTCATTTTTGCTAGAGATTCAGATGTCAACTGTTGGCATGAAAGATCAGGCAAAAGGAGGCAAACTTGTACGAAAAGCAAAGGTATATTCTAAATTCATATGCAAAAAGAATTGTTTTACCAGCACCAGTATAATTAGACCCGACCGGTACAATACCAACCAGGTTTGGTACAGAAATCCTCGATCGTGTACCAATTCACTGTAGAATCAAGATGATCAACTGCAGACTTAATTTGTATTTAGTAAATTTATGTCCATTTATTGTTTAATTTCAGATTGAGATTACACTAGGAAAATCAGAAGGTTTTGACAAAATGGTGTCCCCAAAGAAAAAGGATCAGAACAAGATAGAAATGGAGGCACCTAATCAAGTGGAAGTTAAAACTTGATTAAGTTTTGCTTGGAATTAATTTACTAGCTTTTTGCAGTTTCTATTTAAAAAATCATTTTTGGAGTTTCATAAAATAACAAGTGGAAATCTTTTGAGGTATCTATAGTATTATTTCAAAGTTGATTATTTTGTAATAATTTTTATTTTATTTTATTGATATATATAGGATTTAGATTACTCAAGTATTGTCAAGCTTCTTTGTAATTTCCAGGATTGATTTTTCATATTGCAATTTATATAAAGTTTTCACATCTTTGTAGAAAAGTTTGATGTTTATATTTTTCAAATAAAAACGGTGAATTTATAGATGTCTTTTTCTACTATTTAGATTGTACACAACTTGAAATTTATTTGATAACTTATTATCAAATAATTTGAAATATTGTATTATCTTCAATTTTCATAGTTTGGTGGATGACTAAATAAAATTTAATTTTGTCAAATTTAATATATGGCCTACTCAAATGATGAAGAACACATCTATAATTTATATCAAATATATATCGAATGGTTGTATCGTAAATGTGTGTAACAATTAAACTAAAAACAACTAAAAAGAGGGCTGCAAGTGCAAAACATATTGCTATAAGAGTACAAAGATATATTAAGCTCTTCAATTCAATTCCTCCCAATATTGCCTCTCAATCTCCTTGCTCTACATCTTTTCCTTCCTCCTTATTGATATGTCATTATGTTCTTTCAGAGAATTTGGTTAGTATGATATCAATAACATTTCAGTCCATATGATACTAATTTCAAAATCTTATCGAACGGACTCCAAATAGTGAAATCAAACCATTCAAACCAATATACTTCATTAGTTATGCAATTACATACAAAATTTATAATTTTTCAAACTTATTTAGTATCAAGTTAAGTGGTCAAATGTGACAATTTTTAAGTTATTTTAATACATTCTTTTTTTTAACATTTTTTGCCGTCTGACTTTATACTAAAATAACTCTAAAAAAATAAAAATAAAAATTGCATGTAAATTTATTAATCATAAAATAAACCGGTTTGAATGATTTGGATTAGTCATTTGAAATCTAATCGATAAGTTTTTGAATTGGTGTCATATGATACCGATGTTATACTAGCCAGACTCTCTTTTGGAGTATTTAAATCAACTTTGAGAGAGATGAAAAAATTGAAAATGTGGAGAAGTGAATAAACTATTAAGACGTGCAACTTCTTACTAAAACAGTATTTTTTGACATCTATTGCAACTCCTGTTGCGGGTCGCAATGAATAAGGCTTAGGTGCTATGGATAGCATAAAGCTTTTCATGCTACGGTTTTAAAAACCTATCGTATAAGCTTTAATGGTGCGCATCTTGACACATCTTGACATCAATCACTGGACGTCGATCTAAGTAGTTCAATAAATTGGTTATATAATGAACTTGTAGAATACTAATTTTTACTATTTCTAAAAAAAATTATTATTTTTTCTGATTTGTGAAAGATGGCAAAAAATAGTCTAAATCATTGACAATTTTCTTTTATTTTTAAGCTATTTTTTGTCATCTTCATAAATCATAAAAAATAGTAAAAACATTTCAAAATTATAAAAATTAGTATTTTATAAGTTCATTATATAATCAATTTATTGAGCTACTTAGATCGAAGTTTGAAATTTATATGATAAATTTTTAAAACCGTAGCACGAAAGGCGCATAGCACCTAAGCCTTACTGGCAATGAATACTTGAAATTTCTAGAATTTCAACCGTTGATCTATTGTGGGTTGCAACAAAACTAGTTGATTTTAGACAACTATTTTCTTCTTTCCTCTGTCATCTCCTCTTAATGGTCCACAATAGTTAATTTGTGGAGCAGCCCAAAACAAAGGAAAATTTTTTATCTGTAGAAATTAAAGAAAAAGAAGAGAGCGAAACAGAAAGAGTATATCATATTTTTTATTGGTAGAAAGATCGGTAGAATTTCTACTGATTTTAAAAATTATAAAGTTTGGATCGGTAAGAATTCTACTGATCTAAACCCATTTTTTTTCTTTTTTCTTAAATCTGATGTATAGATGAAGAAAATTATTATATTAGATTTTTAGTAAAATATGGAAAGTTACTCCAAAAATAGATAGAATGTATCTATTATATCTAAATTTTAAGATACTTTATCTATTTTTGTAAAAATACTTTTATATCTTACTAGAAAAATTAAAAGAAAAAAAACAAACTATTTTGAATTGGTATAAATCCTACTAATCTTTTTACAATTAAAAATATCATGTACTCTTTTGTTTTTCTCTCTCTATCTTTTCTTTAATTTCTACGAATAAAAAATTTCCAAAACAAAGTGAGAAGTCATATTTTTCACTTTTATTTTCGTAAACTTGAACTTCTTCAAATTGATCTATCTTTTGTTGATTCTACACACAAAAATCAAGAACTATGGCGTTAATCCGATCTTGTAATAAAATCAAACTGAATAAACCTAAAAACAAGAGATTTGGTCAGAGTAAAATCTTAGTCAAAGAGAGTGTGCATTTCATGTTCATCACATGGTATAAAATGGTTGAACTCTTTGATTATTCTGTAGGTCCTGTTCGGCTGCTGTTCATGTTGATTTTTTTTTTCTCACGTGAACAGTAAATCGTAGTTCACTGTGCGTCTGTTCCTATTCCCTAGCGGTGGCCGAACATGCCCTTATTTATTAACCCTTCGTTGCCATGAGCAATATAAGCACTATAATACCGAGGGCGGACCAATGTAGATCTGGGGGGTGGGGGGGGCAGCGGCTTCCCTGGATTTTGAGTTTAGTAGATATCGAGACGTTTCGATCAACTTTGCTTCCTCCTGAAATTTTTTTTGCCCCTCTCTGAGTGTTTGAATTGTAATTTGGGTTAAATTTAGGATTAAAATTAAAAAAAAATTCATAAATTATAATTCATAATTAGAATTATAGATTAAAACATCAGAAATTACAAGTCAGAGTATTGGAAAGTATAAATTAAAGCATTGTTTTTTTATCGAGTACGTAATTAGTTAATGGGTTTAAATCCGATTAACTATTTAAACCAGATTCAATATTTTTTTTGCCCCTCCCTGACGAAAATTCTTGGTCCGCCCTGTATAATACAAAGTTAAAACTGTTTGTTAATATTTGAAGATTATACTGATACAGAGGTAACAAAGCACATCATCAGCGCTTAAAAAATAAAACTCAACCATCAGACTTTATAAATAAAAAAAATATATCTTGAAAAGTTGATCGGCCTATGTAATGTACAAAGTAGAGAGTCAAAAGAGGCAAGGTTGTGGGCCCTAAAAAAATTTCCAAATTAAAGAGATTCGTTCTTACAAAATTAAGATAATATTATGCTTCTAAAAGAAAGATGAGCTCTCTTTTAATTTAATTAGGTTCAGGTAATAATCTAACAGTCTAATCAAGAGAAGAATTCTTATTAACTTAACATAAATTTAATTAGGTTCAGTTCTGGTAAGCATCTAACAGTCTAATCAAGAGAAGAATTCCTATTAACTTAACTTAATTTTGATTCAAACCAAGCTAATTAAAGTTCCTAAAAATGTAAGGCATCACACCTGCTTCAAATTTGACCCCCACTTGATTTGGATCAGACTATTCCTAATTACAACTGTGGGTGCACCTGGTCATGTCAGATCGCTTTTACCAAAAATTTCAGGTTAAGATGTCCATATCCATATCTAATATTAATCTGTTCACCCAAAAAAAGTTGATAAGTTCTAGTTTTTCTTTCTGTTTCTGTACCAGCAATCAGTTCCCAAAAAACAACATAAAGAGGAAAAACATTGTCATTTAGCAATTAAACATTCACGAACGGGATAATCCGGATTTACATTTTTTACTGCGCACCCGTACTCACCACCCGACCCGCACATTTTCAAATTAACTCCATGTTTAACGTAAGGTCGGGCTGGATTGCTTGTTATGTAAACCCGTTTAAATCGAGCAAGTGTCCTTTTCAAGAGAGGTGCATTCCTCCTACCTTAACATCCATCAGTGGCCACTTAAAAGGATAGATCATTGTTCACCCAAAAAAAATTGATAAGTTCTAGTTTTTCTTTCTGTTTCTGTGCCAACAATCGGTTCTCAAAAAACAACATAAACAGGAAAAACATTATCATTTAGCAATTAAACATTCACGAACGGGATAATCCGGGTTTACATTTTTTACTGCGCACCCGCACATTTTCAAATTAACTCCATGTTGAACATAAGGTCGAGCTGGATTGCTTGTTATGTGATTTTGACTACTAAAAACAGAGGCGGAACTAAATTTTTTTGATAAAGGGAGCTAAAATTTAAAATGTACAAATAATGGTTGGTGGAAATTGAACCCAAGTTCTTCACCAACACAAAATAAGCTCTAACTACTAGATTACAAATAGATATGTGATATTTATGAGAGGGGCTATCTCTGTATAAGATGTTCTAAAAAAAATGAAATTCAATTAAATCTTAGTGCACATAACTAAAATTTTAAAATCATAGAGATGACTTTTAGATCCGCCCCTGCTTAAAAACCCGTTTAAATCTAGCAATTGTCCTTTTCAAGTGAGGTCTGCCTCCTAGGTTCCTACCTTTACATCATCCATCAGTGGCCACTTAAAAAGGATAGATCATGGATGCTTTAATTTAGCTTAATAAATTGTGATTATGAAAATATTACAGTGAGATTTGGAGGTACAACTGCAGCTTTCTGAGAAGGTGTTATTTCCAGTAGGTATAGATCCTTTGGGAAGGAAGGGACCTCTGAAAGAAATACACCAGCTGCCTAGCTTGCTCTTTGACATCTCAATCAAACCTTTGCAAAAATTAGGTTGTTAGGATCAGTCCGTACCAGTAAGCTTATCCAAAACCTATAATAATATTACAATTTGTTACCCAAAAAAATATGTTCTCATCTAGCCAAACTGATCTGGTACTGGTACTGGTACCCCCTTTTTTTAGTATGTTTTCAATTAAGTGGTGACAGCGTTGAAAATCCACTGATGACGCATGAAATTCTGTTTTTTTCCAGTAGATTTTAAATCTAAGTTGATGTCTCAAAATTAACAATTCATGAGACTATATCAGAAAGGTAGCAAATAAGGAAAAAACAGTAAGATCATTAATTATTAATTAAGGTCAGTTGTTGTATCAAGATCTCTTATCAACAATCTTCCTGTAACACCATATATTGTGTGTGTGTGTGTGTGTGTGTGTGTGTGTGTATCCTTGTCAAAATAGTTGGTACACGCCTACTGGTTCCATCCATCGGTTGTGCAATATTGCTTGTGAAGTACAGGAGTATTGTATTTCTCTATTTTCTAATAGTACTTTGCCTTGGAAAGAAAAAGAGAGAAGAGCTAGGTTGGTGCAATGGTACTTCATAAACTGCAAAAGGATATAATAATTATTATGAGAAAGCAAAACTGTAGCTGCTATTTTCTGTTAGACTGTGACCATTTGATTGATGATATCCTAGTGGGTCCCACTAGTAATAAACTGAGGAACCTTCCTGAGGCAGAGGCACACTTGAAAGTTGAAAGTGCAAGTGCTAATATATTAATTAATAGTAAGAGATTCTCTATATAATTTTTTTATTACTAATCATGAGCAAGAGTACTCGATGCGCAATTTATATTATAATATTTCGTTTTTATAGTTATTTAAATTGACAACATATAGATAATCTATTCGTTAAAATAATTGTCGTTACTGTACTGTGTAATACATTTAATACAATTGATAATTGATTAGTAGCAATTTAGAGTTTAATTATAATTTAGTTTTATCAAAACAAACAAATAATCTATGTGGATCAAATGATGTTCAAATTTTGAGCAAAGTTAGGGTGTGATATGCTCATCAAGAGAATTTGGTGAGCACAACTCCAAAACTACATCAGATCGGCTTTAAACAATAAATTCAAACTGTTGAAATCCATGTATTTCATTAGTGATGCATGTACATGCAAGATTTTAAAAGTTTTGAATTCATTTGCTACAAGGTCAAGTGGTCAAAGAAAAAAATGATAAAAACTTGTGAATTAATTTTAATGCATTCATTTTTTTATCATTTTTTACCACTGAACTCTATACAAAAATAATTCGAAAAATTAAATATTTTGCATGTAGATGCATTATTTGAAGTCCATCCGATAGAACTGAGTTGAGTTCACAAATATTTGATGAACATAAGAACACCCGATAAAACTAGGTTGCTCCTAAGTTCACCAAGCTCATTTGTGAACTCAACTCTAAAACCTATCGGATTGACTTCAAACAATGAATCCAAACGCTGAAATCATTCTACATTTCGAGTGATGCGTTTGCGTGCCAAAAATTTAAAATTTGTATAGAGTCAAGTAGTCAAAAGACTTCCAAAAAATGAATGCATTAAAATTAATTTGTAAACCTTATAATTCTAACTACTTGATTTTATACTAAATTAATTTGAAACTTTAAAATTTTTACATGTAAACGCATCACTCGTAAAGTAGAAAAATTTCAATAGTTTGAATTCGTCGTTTGAAATTAATCTCATAAATTTTAAAGTTGAGTTCACAAAGCTCCTTAGTGAACTAAGGAGCTAGTTCTACTCAGAACACCCTAATTCTACTCATAATATATTATCTAAATGATCATGTTTTTTTTTCTATCTTTCTTCATAAAAAGAAAAAAGAAATCAGAAATCAATCAGATTGTCCAATATATATATTATATTATGGTAAAACTGAAATGATTTCTTAAAACGCGTCAAGCTGCTCCTAAATAGTCAGCTTAGCTTTCGCAATTTTAAGGTTATTATTATACATGCTTGTTGGTTGCTAGCTTAAAATGGAATACAGAATGTTTCTGAGCAATCAACTAAGCATCTTAGTTCAGCTGTTTCTCTGTTGTTCCTGTAGATAAAATAAATAATGTTAAAATTCAAGAGTTACAGGATGGGGAACAGTGGTACTGGTACTATTCATGGGTTTGACAGTAATCGGGAGGTGATTAGTAATATCAAATGTCTCTCTCCAATAAAAACAAGAAAGTTGATATACACACTAGTGTACTCTTGTGCACCCGCCAGAGATGCCATGGTAATATATAGGGTGTTCATCGGTTCAGTTCGGTTTCAAACTTAACCGAATTAGGCAAACTAAAATTATAATTTGATTTCAAAAATAGAATTAAACCGAACTTAACCGAACCAATGTTTTATTTTAGTTTGTTCGATTCAGACCGAAATGTATTAATTTTTTTATTTAAAGCAATTATTTTGTAATAAACCGAAATATATTAAGAAATAAATCGGAGTATTAAGAAATAAACCGGGATATTAATAAATAAACCGAAGTATTTAAAGCAATTGATTAAGAAATAAACTGATGCAGTCCAGACCAAATTCATAATATATAAAAATTCGGTCAGTTTGGTTATTTCAGTTTTCAAACCGAACTGAACCAAAATTATAATTCAGTTTTAAAAAGTAAACCAAACCAAACCATTAAACTAAAAAAACTGAACTATTTAATCCAAATTAATTCGGTTAAGTTCAAAATCAATTAAACCGGACCCAATTAACACCCCTAGTACTCATAAATAATTATATGTAACTAGACGTTTCCATTCATATCCAGTTGTAGAGAAACGGAACTCGTCGAATTGTAACCTTGTCGAGTCTAGTTGACCTATATAAAACGCTCATTTCAGATTGTCAGGCATTAGAAAATAGCTAATCCTTAGATTAGTAATCTAAGGTTGAATTATAACTGACCATTAATTGCAGAAGATATGAGAACAGACGAAATGAGAGTTTTGAGCGTTGATTTGGATTTTAGGAACATGTATCCTCTGCATTAACTCAAAAGGATATTTTTTGAGTTAAATATATTTCGGTCATCTGATTTAATTTTAAACAGAACTAATATGGCCGTCTGATTTTAACACAGAATTTTTTAATATTAATACAGATCTGATATGTACGGATAGTAAAGCAAATCGAATGATCCAGATGCATTAACTCAGAAGATTCCTCCTTGAGTTGACGCAGAGTATTAAGTATACGAATTCTGGATTTAGCAAGGGCAATAAATCCTAATAAATCCCAACTGTTTCTCGATTTGACTTAGCATCTCTCTCGTAGTGAAGCCAGTACGTCACTATCGGATCATAGCTGCCTACGGGCTTGACGATAAGTAAATAAATAAATAACTATCGGCTCATAGCTCCGTATTTAGGGCTGCAAAGGATACGATACGGATCGGATAGTCGTAAAACTATATTCGTATTTGTTTTTATTTTTCAAATGCGGATATGAATTGAATATCGAATATCCGTAAATATATATATATAAATATTTTCATAATATATATTAAACTATATGGTATATATCTACTATTCTAATTTCTAATAATGTACATGATATGCAACGACATACATTGTTTCAAAACAAATTTAATAAAATCAGATTACGCGATGATATGGCCCCTTAAAAACACCCCTAGTATTCTACTCGAAATTAGTATAAACCATTTCGTCTTTTGATTTCGTTATTGGATCGCTTGTATTAAAGCATATGCATCTTTGAAACTCTTGGAGTTTCTAAATAACTGTTAACAGAATTTTAGAAATTTTAGACTCTCTGAATTTCTAAATCTCTCCATCTCTGAAATTAAAATTAGAGTTTCTTAATTGTCACATAGCGTTTAATTAAAACAGTATTAAAATTTCAGCGAATAAGGGTCGATTATTTCGCCACGTCTGAGTTTTGAAACAATTTCATATTTAGAAACTATTGAACAAAATTGCTAAATATGAAATATATCTACATCCCTGAAACTGATTTAGAAACTATCAGATCAGCTTTGAAACTCCAAGAGTTTCAGAGATGCATGTGCTCTTATGAACTCATGAAATGATTATAAAATATAAATAGGCACTAGTAATATTAATGAGCTATATAGGTATTTAAGTGGTATTTATACACTATATTCGATCTATATAATTAAGTGGTATTTATACGCTTCAAATGTGTTCATATATAATTTTTTAATTGTTGTGCATTTTTGGATCCTAAAACAGTTTATTCATACACACATAACGTCATACACGCGTTAGAATTATCCAAATTTATTTAATATAAATTAACAAATCAAAATGTAATTTTTTAGTTGTTGTGCATGTTTTGACGTGTCATGAACGAGACTCTGCATCTTTGATTTTCGCCAATTGATGGATATATTATTAATTCAGTTAGTCACATTCAAGAGTAGTTGCATCAACTTCTTAATTAGCCAATGCAAATCTGCTATTGTCAGGGACGGATTCTAAATTTTCATCACGGGCGCAAAACAAATATCGAATTGAATTTAAAAGCAAATTTGCTATTGTCAAGGACGGACTCAAGATTTTTGTCAGGAGACAAAAAAAATATCGAATCGGATTTAAAAGAAAATCTGCTGTTGTGAGGAGCGGACTCAAGATTTTCATCAAGAGAGACAAAAAAATATCGAATCGGATTTAAATATCAAATTGGGTTTAAACCCATTAAATAATTAGGTACTTGATAAAAAAAAATAACGTTTTAATTTATATTTTTCAATTCTCTGATTTGTAAATTCTGATGTTTTAACCTACAATTCTATTTACCAATGATAATTCAATTTTTTTTAATTTTAATTTTAAATTTAATCTGAATTACAAATCAAACATTCAAAAAGGGCAAAAAAAATTCAGAGAGAAGAAAAATCAATTGAAACGTTCCGATCTCTACTAAAATTCAAAATCCAGAAAAACAGTTGCCCTCGGAACCATGTGGGTCCGCCCCTCACTATTGTGCAAACAATACTTCACTTTTTTTCTTTATCGGCCTAACTATTTTTATATGAGCAATTAGTTAGGAATTATCCAAACTACCATATAATTTTTTAATTGTTGTGCATTTTTGGATCCTAAAACAGTTTATTCATACACACATAACGTGATACACGCGTTAGAATTATCCAAATTTATTTAATATAAATTAATAAAGCAAAATGTAAATTTTAAATTGTTGTGCATGTTTTGACGTGTCATGAACGAGACTCCGCATCTTTGATTTTCGCCAATTGATGGATATATTATTAATTCAGTTAGTCACATTCAAGAGTAGTTGCATCAACTTCTTAATTAGCCAAAGCAAATCCGCTATTGTCAGGGACGAATTCAGAATTTTCGTCAAGGGAGTAAAACAAATATCGAATCGAATTTAAAGGCAAATCTGCTTATATCAAGGGCGGACTCAAGATTTTTGTCAGGAGACAAAAAAAAAAATATCGAATCGGATTAAAAAGGAAATCCGCTGTTGTGAGGGACGGATTCAGGATTTTCGTCAAGGGGGGCAAAAAAATATCGAATCGGGTTAAACCCATAAAATAATTAGGTACTTGATAAAAAAAAATGATGTTTTAATTATATTTTTCAATTCTCTGACTTGTAAATTCTGATATTTTAACTTATAATTCTAATTACAGATGATAATTCAAGAATTTTTTTAATTTTAATCCTAAATTTAATCTGAATTACAAATTAAATATTCAGAGGAAGCACAAAAAACTTCAGAAACGAGAAAAATCGATCGAAATATTTTAATATCCACTAAAACTCAAAATTCAGAGAGACAGTAGCTCCGGGACCGCCCCTCACTATTGTGCAAACAATACTTCATTTTTTTTTTCTTTCTCGGCCTAATTAATTTTATATGAGCAATTAGTTAGGAATTATCCAAACCACCATATATTCTTCCAAGTTAAAATGTAGCCTTTTTTTAAATACCCAACCAATCCTCATAGCTCACATGCTTCTTGCAGCAATTTAAAATCCAATGATTTAAAATTTCTAAAAATAACATTATATTTGTCAACTGTAGTTGAAAATTTCAAGTGTGTTTGTTTATATTTTTTTGCTGTTCAATATGTGTTGATCAACTAACCGATTAAAAGCATGTGTTATTATTTATGCTTATGATGCATACTTTGAAAGAAAAAAAAATTAATAAAAATTTAAAATTGTAGATGTGTTATCAATTATTTAGATAAGGCAAGCATTAAATTTGAGTTTGAAATTTGGTTGGTTATTTATCAAAACGTCATCCAAATTTCGCTGTAAAAAAATTTAAATTATTTAGTGAAAAGCTAAACATCTTTCAAATTAATTCAAATTTACTACATGTCCTATACTCCTATGTAAAAAATTTAAAATACATTTACATTTTTTTTAAATTTAAATAATGTATTTTGGATATATATGAGTGAGGCTACGTCACTCTGTAAAGCGTGAATAAGCCTGTACTATGAATTCATATTTCTGTTTCAAAAATTAAATAATCTATCTAAGTTGCTTAACAGGATCCCATATGATATAGTTGGAGACCATATTTTATATTTTTAGATAGATTGAAAATCACTACTCTGGAATGGTCCATAATTTTTAAATTATGTGATTTCCAATTTATTTTAAAAAACAGTGAAACAATTTTAAAAATATGTAAAATTTGATCTTCAGTACATTTTCATATGAATATATTGTGTTTAACTGTTTCAATTAACTGTTTGAACTTTGAAAAAAAAATTATAGTACGAATTGATGTGCGCTTTACAAAGTACCATAGAATTGAGAGTAGGTCTAATGCCCGTTGGACCTGCTTTGGTTCAATGGGTGTAATGACCCTCCGATCTGCATCAAAATTCGTGCGAACTATATTAAAATCCGTGTACGCATGTTTCAATTTCCGTGCACACAGATCTTGATGCTAACCGTGCGGTGTTAGAGCTAATTGAACCTAAAAGTAGGTCAGATATCAATATATATAAATAGTTGGATGAACACTAGAATTATCCAAATTTATCTAATCAAAATTCACGAAGAAAACGAGCTTATATTAATTAAGTCATAATATTCATATCTCTATCAATGAATCCGGTTAGTCACATTAAAGAGTAGTTCCATCAGCTTTGCGGTTTAATTATTTATTAGCCAAATCAAATCCGCTATATATTGTGCAAACAATACTTCACCTTTTTATGAGCAGTTAGGAATTATTGAAACCACCATATTTTCTTCCAAGTTCAAATATTTAGCATTTTTTTTAAGTACCCATCCAATCCTCAAAGCTCACATGCATGCTACTTGCAGCAATTTAAAATCGAGTGATTTTAAATTTCCTCAAACAACATTATATTTATACCGGGGACGGATTCACGTGGGGTGAACGGGTCAATTGACTCCGTTAATTTTTTAATTTTTTTTTTGTATTTTTATATGATTTTTTATATATTTTAGAGTAAAATGTTGCATGTATTGTAAAATTGATTCTCATTCAGCATGAAAAAAATTATACGATTGACCCTCCATAACTCGAAAGTCTGACTCCGCCCTGTTTATAATTATACCCTATAACATTTAACCAGTATACCCAAAATATTATACAAATGATATGTCTATTGTTCGGTATATAGCACTATAAAAACGATATGGATAATATCCGATCTGTATTCAAAAATTAGATGTGGATATCCGATATCCGAACATTCATGTGGATAAAGATACTGATATAGTTTTATGTTTCAGTTATATATATCTTAATAGAAGATATATACCATATATTTTAATATATATTATGAAAAAATATATTATTCACCGCTATAATAGATATTATGAACTTTAATATTTTTTATATTATTTTAATAAATATTCAATCCGATCCGACTCCGTATCCATATTCAGAAAATAAAAAAGAATATGAATATAATTTTATCACTATCTGATCCGTATCCGCTCCATTTTCAGCCCTACTTATACCGCATTGTTATCACTATACTTCTGTGATCCATACAATATTTCCACTCTTTTTGGCTTTTATGGAACAACTTATCTAACATAACTTTTTTTTTTCTAGAATAAGACTATAATGGCATTATATTATACATAGATCTTTATTTTTGTTTTTAAAGTTCAAATAGTTTATTCAAATCGTTTAAAATGATTTTTCATGTAAAAATATACTTAAAATCAAATTTTATATTTTTTTCAACAGGTAAAAAAACACTTGATCTAAAAATTATAGATCATTAAAAAATAATATTTTTTATCTATTTAAAAATTACAAAAAAAATGGAAACAAAATTTGCTTACTAATTGACTAAGTTTTATTTACACAGCTGTTTTTTCCTGGTCAATAAACCTTTGTCATCGACCATTCAGTCGAACCCGCCCAAAGCATTCGAACAGAACAAGAGCAACTTTCCAAATGTTGTAAAATTAGATTTCACAAAAGATCACCAAAAAAGACAAAAACAAAGATTTAAAACCCAAAAACAACCGAGCCCCAGTTCGCCGTAACAACAAATCTTACAAACTTTTATAACACTCTTCTTCCAGTGGGTCCCTAACTCAAAAGTAAGTTCGTAACGCTTCGCACTAAACCTAGTTACAATATTGTCAACACTAGAATCGTTACATAGAAACCGAGGTACCGAAACAAGGCATTCTTTCTGAGATAGGAGTAGGTCCGATGGGCATCGGACCTACTTTTACTTTCAATTAGCTCTATCACCGTAAAATTATCATCGAGATTTGTTCGCACAGAAATTGAAAATAAATTTTACTTAGTTTGCACGAATATTGATGTAGATCTGATTGTCATTTCACCCATTGAACGAAAGTTGTCCGGTGGACATCGGACCTACTCTCAATTCATTCTTTTTTGACAATATAAAATAAACAAGGGTTAATACTAACTGCGTTGAAATTGAAATAGAAGAGACAGCTATAAATAAATGTGGAGCTACAGAAGCAGCAAGCAGCTCGCCCGAAGTCTGAACTAAAGACCAAAATCTCGCAGAGAGAGAGAGAGAGAGAGAGAAAGGGGGAGTGAGAGAAACAAAAAGTGAGAGAAGTAGAAGAGAGATCGAGAGATCCCTCCTCTCAATCGGCCTCAAATCTGTAAGAAACCTCTAGCATTGCAACCAGCTTTTGTTATTTTTTACTGTTTTCATCTCTTTTTACTCGCACTCGGTCTCAGATCTCGTTTGATTTGATGAAATTGGTGGGATTAGACGGTACTGTTCTTGTAAGTGTTTTAATAGTTGCGATTAGGTTGAAAGAAGCATTATACTGTGCATTACCTTTGATTTCTGTATTTCTGTTCTGTTTTATCTGATATTTGGTGTTGTATTCCATCTATTCTTAGGCTTATCTTGCTGATCTCTTGGGTTGAAGTCCGATTTTGGTGTTTACTTTGTTGATTTAACTTATTTTCTCAAAATGTAGCTATACAAAGTTTGATGCTACTGAAAGATGAGCTTATAAAAACAAAGATTAAGAGGTATTGCGTATTATCTCGGGATCTAAAACTACCTAGTCCATCCTGTTGCTTACATTTGCCCAAAGATACTGAGAATAACCTCACATTCCGTCCCATTTCTCTGATATGGCTAAATCGCCAAAGCTCTATACAGTCTATACTCATTAAAAGTAAAAGAGCAAGCCATATTTTGGCAATTTATTGGGAAAACAGGGAAGTGAGTGGAAAGGGGAAAACTCTTTAGGGCATAAAAGATAGTGTTTTTCAGAGGAATGTTTTATCAGTGGATTAGCTAAATATATCTTCTAGAATTAGTCAATCAGCAGATAAGTTTAAGTATAACTTACTTAAATTAGCAAATACTCAATTGTATTTCCTTTTTAAATACCAATTTTGTATTCTGTATTTTTTTCTCGTTACAGTGGAATGGGAAAAGAGGTGCCAAACATGAGTTTGGGTGAAGAATCAGAGAGTGCTGTCATCTCATCAGGTACTGACGACATGGACCCGCATTTGAATGGAACAAAAGAGCCAAACGTAGAAGAAAATGGTGTTGAAGAACCTGAAGGTGCCACTCCCAAAAAACATGCTGCAAATGGAGACTATCTGATCAGAGCTTCTGGAGAGGATGGAAGTACGACTCCTGATGGAAATGGTCTTCAGTCAAAAAGCCCTTTGAGGAAGGCTCAGGTTATTACTTTCTTTTTTTCGGGTTATTTTGTCAAAATCCACAAATGCATACTAATGAATTTATAAGAATAACTTTCAATTGTTTAACACATGTTTACGAGCATCTTTCAATCTTTTATGTTTAAATTCCTGTGATCTATGTTGGCTACTCTTTTTAGAGCCATTAAAGAGCAACCTGATTCTGTATTTTATACCGTGTGCATGTCTTTCCTTAATGGGAAAATATAGCTCCGTGTCCTACCAAGAATTTGTTAATAAATGCTGACACATAGTTATACTGGAACTAAAAATAATAATAATAATACTTGAACTCATCAGATGCTTTATCGTCAATTCATGTAAAGACAAGACTAATCAAATGCTAAACAGCTTTACAGAAGAATCAAAACTCTCATGACACGTATTGTTTCTTTCTTTTTGTTTTTCAAATAAAGACTAATTTTGCCTTGAATGACAGGCCAATGGAAAATCATCACAATCTGACAGCAGTGCAAAACGCTTTGATGAAGAGGATACATGCTCTGTTACTTCTTCGTATCCTTCTAAATTTTCCACATTTATCTTGGCTTGTTGCTTACAAAATTTCTCATCCAAACATTTTTTAATTTGGTGGAAAAGCTAAATTTTTCATTTGGCCCTGTTTTGTTTGGTAATAATAAGTAAAGAATAAAGTACTCAACTTTATTAAATGGTGTTTTAAGTAGACATATGTTGTAATCATTACTGGTATAAGAAGTGGGGCTGGGGACCTTTTCCATATCTAATATAAAGCCAAACCCAAGAGAATCTTAGGATAAATTTATCAATAAAGGGATAGAAGAGGGACAAGGAAGAGAGCATATGCATGCAACTGGGAAGTTAGTTTTCTATCATACACCACTTTACATATGTGATTGACTGGAATAAGATTGATTTTTGCTCTCCTTCCTAGTTTCTAAAATGATTCTTTACTATAATACTGTTTGATGAATTTAAATTTCAACTTCAACCTAGCTGTACTACACTAGCCATCAAACTAGAGCAATATTTTTATGGTTTCAAGAACTGTATTGAACTTGTAAGAAAATTTATAATCAAATGATAGATATATTTCTTTAACGTGTATGAAGAACTGCTGCTAGTAAAGGATCAAAGGTAAAATTCACACTGGCATCAGCTCCTGTTTTTAAATGCTCTGAGCGTGCTGAGAAGCGTAGAGAGGTATTGCTTTTAATTAATGTTTGATCAAAGGCTTACAGAACTTTCTTTTACTTGCTGAGTTGTGCAGTATAGTATTTTTGTCTTTACAATAGAGATGTTAATGATGCTTATTTTATTTGAGCAACTGAGTTGTCATTTAAACACTTTGATTATATGTCACAGTCCTTGGTACATTTTTTAACAGGCCATGTTACTTAAATATTGGTAAAGCTAAAGTATAACTGTTTATGTGAAGAATCTGTTTGTTGTATTAACATTTGTTGTGTTGATTTAGTTTTACCAAAAGTTGGAGGAGAAGAATCAGGCTTTGGAAGCAGAGAAGACTGAATCTGAAGCCAAAGCAAAGGTTTGTTGTGTTTTCTTGTCTATCTCTTTTTACTATTTAAAGCTTCCAAAGATATTATGTTGTTTATGCATTAATGATTTGCCTGTGCACTTCTCGCGTCATGTTTGACCGTGATAATGTTGATTTTCTGTCTTTTATTGCATAGAAGATTAATGGTTAAATTATTAAGTCTCGCTATGATGTTCACCTTCTAAATTTCTTATGGTGCTTCCCACCATCATAATGTTGATTTTTCATATCTGAAATATGAACCATTGATTTTTAAAGGGCAAATAGTCAACATACAATAGCATTTTATACAGAGAAAAGATTCTCTGCAAGTTGCTGCTATTAATGTTAATGCTTATTTAAATCTGTATTTGCTAAAAGGGGAATACCATAGCAAAACCCTTAACTATTCTCTTGAAGTTTACTAAAACTGTTTGAAAACATCATTTTCTTTTACAATTCTTGATTCATCTTGACATGTCGAGATTGTTTGTTTTGTTTTTATTTACAACAAGGATTTATTTTCCCTCGTATTTTTTCATAGAAAGAGCAAGAGACTGTCATGAGGCAATTTAGGAAGAGCTTGACATTCAAGGCTACTCCCATGCCTAGCTTCTATCACGAGGGACCCCCTCCTAAGGTTGAACTCAAAAAGGTATGCATTACTTATCGTTCCAATATGATCTATATTTGTGAATTCGCCCTCGACTATTCCTTGATCTTACAATGAAGCATATTTTTTTAAACATAATTTTTACTAAATTAATACAACTTTCCCTTAACCCTCAGCTCTGATGTAAAAGCAATCCTAAGCACATTATTGCCTCAATTTACTCTCCTTAGTAATACATCTCGGTTTACCTGTATCTTGTACTGGTGTGGCCTCCCAATTGTGAAACTAAGGATTTGGCCTGAAAGTGCATTCAATTGTTTTTGCTTTAATGAATCCTCCGTCAGAAATGTTAAAAGATCAAGTTCTCTGCAATTTAAACTCAATTATGCAATATAAATTAAAGTCCATAGTTATAATTGTTATCTCATGTTGTTTCATGTTACATTTTTATTCATACTGGCTCATATCAATTGTACTGGGATTTTAAGCTGCCTACTACCCGAGCAAAATCACCCAAGCTTGGCCGACGCAAGAGCTTAAGCGATACATCAACAAATAACAACTCAGATCGAAATGTGAAGGACCCCACAAGCAATCGCCGCAGCCTTGACAGCTGCAAGATCCGCACCCCCAAAACCCTTAATGGCTCCAGCCCGGCAACTAAAGATCGTGTCAGAGAAAAGGTAACTGGATCAGTTCACAAGGTTGCCAATGAAAAAGTTGTCAATATTGCAGTGCACACATAAATTATGATCTTCTAATATCCTGTGTATTTGGTAAATTATATCATCGTTCTATATTTAAGAAATATCATGTATGGTATTTACATCACAAGGATTTTTGAACGATCTTTGGTTTCTGTAACCCGATGCTTGCTTAGCGAAAGTTGTCTTCTTAGGGTGTATGCATGATGTGATGCTTATTCCATGTGAATTTTTTTTTTTTTTCTCTAAATTATACATGAAGCAGTTGTGATTTGCCACTCAAGAGGAGATATTGTGTTAACTTTTATTTGTACTTAGTATCCAAGTTTTTTTTTCTTTACTACATTATTCTTCGACATTATTGTCATTTAGGTAGCATTTTTCAAAATAACATAAATATTTTTTTCGTTTTTTTTTACTCAAAATTGTCAAACTGGGGCTTTCAGCTGCAAATATCACTCTTAACGATTAAATTTGTATATGCTTCTCTTGCGTTTTATCATGCTCTGATTTTGTATTTTTTTTCTTTTTTCTCATATTGATGGTTGTTGATCACAGATTATGCACTGTTTTCATTTGCAATTAAAACTTGCAATATTACATTTTCTTTTCTAAAAAGAAATCAATAACATATTACTATCAACTGATAAAAATTTATCATGTTGTAAAAATTAACAAATTTTAGCTCCAGTTGTTGGGTATTGATGTCTGATTTGATTTCAAATCTGCTCACTTTTATTATGTACATATTCAGTATAGAAA
This sequence comes from Carex arenaria, assembly GCA_964058825.1. Taxonomy (NCBI): domain Eukaryota; kingdom Viridiplantae; phylum Streptophyta; class Magnoliopsida; order Poales; family Cyperaceae; genus Carex; species Carex arenaria. The sequence continues at coordinate 930,556 of CAXKVW010000001.1, read as the reverse complement.
ATTTTCAACTCTATTTTATAACATTCGTTTGCAATATCATGTATGGTATTACATCACAAGGATTTTTAAACGATTTTTGGTTTCTATGATCCAATGCTTTCTTATTAAGAGTTGTCTTTTTAGCATGATGTGATACTTATTCTATGTATACTTTTTTTTTTTTTAAATTATACATGAAGCAGTTGTGACTTCCCACTCAAAATGTGATATTGCGTTAACTTCTGTTAGAACCCAAATTTTTTTTTTCTTTACTGCATTATTCTTCAATTTTATTGCTGCTTGGGTAGTATTTTTCAAAATAACACAAATATTTTTCTCGTTTTTTTACTCAAAACTGCGAATATCACTCTTAACAATCAAATTTGTACATGTTTCTCTTGTGTTTTATCCAGTGTAATAAAATGCGATCTATGCGGCCGAATATGCGTATGCGGTTGCAATCCGCATTGAAATCTGTATGCTGTCAATATATGCGGTTTCGCATATGCGGCTGCATATTGGATCACATATTCGGTCGCATATTACTACTGCATATTTTATACCGCATATTCGGTTATAATACCGCATATTAATGTATATTACCGCATAGTACCGCATACAGCATATTACCGCACACCCCATATTACCGCATATTGGTTTATATATATATGAATTCTTATTTTAAAATCCGCATATACAAGTCCATATAAAAATCCGTATATGCAGTTGCACACCGTATATGCGGTATGCGTTGGCCTTCCGCATACCGCATAGAAACCGCATTTTATAACATTTGTTTTACCATGCTCTGATTTTTTTTTCTTCTTTTCTTGTGTTGATGATTATTGATTACAGATTATGCACTGTTTCCATTTGCAATTGAAACTTGCAATATTATATTGTATTTTCTGAAAAGGAATCAGTAACATGTAACTATCAACTGATAAAAAATTATCACGTCGTAAATATTAACAAATTTGAGTTCAAGTTGCCGGATAGTGATGTCTGATTTTATTTCAAACCTGCTCACCTTCATTATGTGCATATTCAGCATAAAAAATTTTCATTTATACAATATTTATCTAACAACAATAACTATTAACATCTCTATTTTAACTGAACATATGAAAATCATGATCACTCTGCTGATGTTTCTCTCAAAATTAACCAATGTACTACATTTATTGCTCAAATATTTTATAACATTCGTTTGCAATATCATGTATGGTATTAATCACAAGGACTTTTGAACAATATTTGATTTCTGTGATCCAATGCTTCCTTAGTGAGAGTTGTCTTCTTATGGTGTGTGCACGATGTGATGCTTATTCCATGTAAACATTCTTTTTTCTCTAAATTATACATGAAGCAGTTGTGACTTGCCACTTAAGATGTGATATGGCGTTAACTTCCGTTAGTACCCGAGATTTTTTTTCTTTACTGCATTATTCTTCAACTTTATTGTCGCTTGGGTAGCATTTTTCAAAATAACACAAATGTTTTTCTTGTTTTTTTTACTCAAAAATTGCGAATATCACTCTCAACAATCAAATTTGTACATGTTTCTCTTGCGTTTTATCCAGTGTAATAAAATGTGGTCTATGTGACCGCATATGCGTATGCGGTTGCAATCCGCATAGAAATCTGTATGCTGTCAATATATGCGGTTTCGTATATGCAGCCGCATATTGGACCGCATATTCGGCCGCATATTACTACCGCATATTTTATACCGCATATTCGGCCGCATAATACTGCATATTATCTGTATGATACCGCATACTGCATATTACCGTATATTGGTTTATATATATATGAATTCTTATTTTAAAATCCGCATATGCAGTCGCATACCGTATATGCGGTATGCGGTGGCCTTCCGCATACCGCATAGAAACCGCATTTTATAACATTGGTTTTACCATGCTTTGATTTTTTCTTCTTCTTTTTTCTTGTATTGATGATTATTGATTACAGATTATGCACTGTTTCCATTTGCAATTGAAACTTGCAATATTACATTTTCTTTTATGAAAATGAATCAGTAACATGTAACTATCAACTGATAAAAATTTATCACGTCGTAAAAATTAACAAATTTGAGTTCAAGTTGTCGGGTAGTGATGCCTGTTTGATTTCAAACCTGCTCACCTTCATTATGTACATATTCAGCATAGAAAAATTTCATTTATACAATATTTATCCAATAACAATAACTATTAACATCTCTATTTTAACTGAACATATGAAAATCATGATCACTCTGCTGATGTTTCTCTCAAAATTAACCAATGTGCTACATTTACTGCTCAAATATTTTATAACATTCGTTTGCAATATCATGTATGGTATTAATCACAATGATTTTTGAACGATATTTGGTTTCTGTGATCCAATGCTTCCTTAGTGAGAGTTGTCTTTTTAGGGTGTATGCATGATGTGATGCTTATTGCATGTAATTTTTTTTTTTTCTAAATTATACATGAAGCAGTTGTGACTTGCCACTTAAGATGTGATATTGCGTTAACTTCCGTTAGTACCCAAGATTTTCTTTTCTTTACTGCATTATTCTTCAACTTTATTGTCGCTTGGGTAGCATTTTTCAAAATAACACAAATATTTTTCTTTTTCTTTTTACTCAAAACTGCGAATATCACTCTTAACAATCAAATTTGTACATGTTTCTCTTGCGTTTTATCCAGTGTAATAAAATGCGGTCTATGCGGCCGCATATGCGTATGTGGTTGCAATCCGCATAGAAATATGTATGCTGTCAATATATGCGGTTCCGCATATGCGGTCGCATATTGGACCGCATATTCGGCCGCATATTACTACCGCATATTTGACCGCATATTTTATACTGCATATTCGGCCGCATAATACCGCATATTATCTGTATGATACCGAATATTACCGCATAGTACCGCATACCGCATACCCCATATTACCGCATATTGGTTTATATATATATGAATTCTTATTTTAAAATCCGCATATACAAGTCCACATAAAAATCCGCATATGCAGTCGCATACCATATATGCGGTATGCGGTGGCCTTCCGCATACCGCATAGAAACCGCATTTTATAACATTGCTTTTACCATGCTCTGATTTTTTCTTTTTTTTCTTGTGTTGATGATTATTGATTACAGATTATGCACTGTTTCCATTTGCAATTGAAACTTAATATTACATTTTCTTTTCTGAAAAGGAATCAGTAACATGTAACTATCAACTGATAAAAATTTATCACGTCGTAAAAATTAACAAATTTGAGTTCAAGTTGCCGGGTAGATATGCCTGATTTGATTTCAAACCTGCTCACCTTCATTATGTACATATTCAGCATAGAAAAATTTCATTTATACAATATTTATCCAACAACAATAACTATTAACATCTCTATTTTAACTGAACATATGAAAATCATGATCAGTCTGCTGATGTTTCTCTCAAAATTAACCAATGTACTACATTTACTGCTCAAATATTTTATGACATTCGTTTGCAATATCATGTATGATATTAATCACAAGGACTTTTGAGTGATCGTTGGTTTTTGTGATTCAATGCTCCCTTAGTGAGAGTTGTCTTCTTAGGGTGTATGCATGCTGTGATGCTTATTCCATGTAAACTTTTTTTTTTCTCTAAATTATACATGAAGCAGTTGTGACTTGCCACTTAAGATGTGATATTGTGTTAACTTCCGTTAGTACCTAAGATTTTTTTTTCTTTACTGTATTATTCTTCAACTTTATTGTCACTTGGGTAGCATTTTTCAAAATAACACAAATATTTTTCTCGTTTTTTTTTTACTCAAAACTGCGAATATCACTCTTAACAATCAAATTTGTACATGTTTCTCTTGCGTTTTACCATACTCTGATTTTCTTCTTCTTCTTTTTTCTTGTGTTGATGATTATTGATCACAGATTATGCACTGTTTCCATTTGCAATTGAAACTTGCAATATTATATTTTCTTTTCTGAAAAGGAATCAGTAACATGTAACTATCAACTGATAAAAATTTATCACGTCGTAAAAATTAACAAATTTGAGTTCAAGTTGCTGGGTATTGATGCCTGATTTGATTTCAAAGCTGCTCACCTTCATTATATACATATTCAACATAGAAAATTTTCATTTATACAATATTTATCCAGCAACAATAACTATTAAAATCTCTATTTTAACTTAACCTATGAAAGTCATGATCTCTCTTTGCTGATGTTTCTCTCAAAATTAACCAATGTACTACATTTACTACTCATATTTTATAACATTCGTTTGCAATATCATGTATGGTATTACATCACAAGGACTTTTGAACGATCTTTGGTTTCTGTGATCCAATGCTTTCTTAGTTAGAGTTGTCTTCTTAGGGTGTATGCATGATATGATATTTATTTCATGTAAACTTTCTTTTTTTCTCTAAATTATACATGAAACAGTTGTGACTTGCCACTCAAGATGTGATATTACGTTAACTTCTGTTAGTGTCCAAGATTTTTTTTCCTTTACTGCATTATTCTTCAAGTTTATTGCCGCTTGGGTAGCATTTTTCAAAATAACACAAATATTTCTCTCATTTTTTTTACTCAAATTACGAATATCACTTTTAACAATCAAATTTTGTACATGTTTCTCTTGCGTTTTACCATGCTCTGATTTTTTTTCATCTTTTTTCTTGTGTTGATGATTATTGATTACAAATTATGCACTGTTTCTATTTGCAATTGAAACTTGCAATATTACATTTTCTTTTCTGAAAATGAATCAGTAACATGTAACTTGATACTGATTAAAATTTATCATGTCGTAAAAATTAACAAATTTGAGTTCAAGTTGCTGGGTAGTGATGTTTGATTTGATTTCAATCCTGCTCACCTTCGTTATGTACATACTCAGCATAGAAAATTTTCATTTATACAATATTTATCCAATAACCATAACTATTATCATTTCTATTTTAACTGAAGATATGAAAATCATGATCACTCTACTGATGTTTCTCTCAAAATTAACCAATGTACTACATTTAGTGCTCAAATATTTCATAACATTCGTTTGCAATATCATGTATGGTATTAATCACAAGGACTTTTGAACAATATTTGATTTCTGTGATCCAATGCTTCCTTAGTGAGAGTTGTCTTCTTAGGTTGTATGCATAGTGTGATGCTTATTCCATGTAAACTTTCTTTTTTCTCTAAATTATACATGAAGCAGTTGTGACTTGCCACTCAAGATGTGATATTGCATAAACTTCCGTTAGTACCCAAGATTTGTTTTCTTTACTGCATTATTCTTCAACTTTATTGCCTCTTGGGTAGTATTTTTCAAAATAACACAAATATTTTTCTCGTGTTTTTTTAACCCAAAACTGCGAATATCACTTTTAACAATCAAATTTGTATATGTTTCTCTTGTGTTTTACCATGCTCTGATTTTCTTCTTCATCTTTTTTCTTGTGTTGATGATTATTGATTATAGATTATGCACTGTTTCCATTTGCAATTGAAACTTGCAATATTACATTTTTTTTTTCTGAAAAGTAATCAGTAACATGTAACTTGATACTGATAAAAATTTATCACGTCATAAAAATTAACAAATTTGAGTTCAAGTTGCTGGGTAGTGATGCCTGATTTGATTTCAAACCTGCTCATCTTCATTATGTACATATTAAGCATAGAAAATTTTTATTTATACAATATTTATCCGGCAACAATAACTATTAACATCTCTATTTTAACTGAACCTATGAAAATCATGATCCCTCTCTGCTAATGTTTCTCTCAAAATTAACCAATGTACTACATTTACTGCTCATATTTTATAACATTTGTTTGCAATATTCAAATAGTCCCTCAAAAAACTCTAAACTTGGGTTTTCTAGAATAATTAATGGGTTTCGGATATTAGCAATGCCGAATTTCAAAATAAAATAGCTGTGGTTATCAATCCAGTTATGTTCGTAAGGTGGGCAATTTTGCAGACTCACGCAAACAAATTTAGAATTTGTGATCACATCCTAGCAATGGGCGATTCTCATGCAAATACACTGTCTTCAACCTTTACCATTCATCCAAATATAATACACGATTTTGCATCATGTTAGGAAAAATGGGCGATTCTCATGCAAAGAAATTAACAATGCTCATATATTAACAAATAAAAGGCAGTATAAAAGATTTGACCAGGCATTAATTTGAGTTGTGGGGGAATTCAGGTAGGGAATATGCAACTAATTATGAATAAAAAAACATTTGCAGCTAATTGATGAAAAACATTTTTATCATAAATGGTCATGTAAGCGTCTGGTATATTTGTATACTTTCCATAAGATATGATTGAAGATCTAAAAAAAATGCAGACCCCGTACAAAATTTATCCTAAAAATTTAAGCAAATGTTTTGAACTTCCAGTTGGCACATAGTATTATCACGTAATAATTTAATATATTTTTTTTGCAAAAGACATCAATTCATGATTTAATTTTTTTTTCCTCAAGTTATTTTTCAATATACAAGAATTGCAAATCATGCTATCATAGTCTAAATCGGCTATTGCTTCTGCAGTCGTGATGCTGCAGTTGCATGAATCTGTATCCTCTGCATTAACTCAAAAAAAATCTTTAGAGTTAAGACATATGAACCATCCAATTGGCTTTAAGATCCATGCATATTAGAAATGGCAACACCCTGAAGATGCCCAGTTGGTAGGATTTGATTCCATTTACCAATTAATTTGAAAGAAGCATGATGATTGGTGTCCTTTCATACATTGTGAAAACTTCATTGGATTGGGTTCCAAATGTTTCTAGCTTTTGTAATTGGATTTGTTAAATATTTGTAATAATGTTTTGCTAGAAAAAAAAAAGAGGAAAATACCTCTCAGCGTTATAGTTGTGCTATAAACGAGTATGGTTGTACCATTGTGGTACCGTAAATGCATGTCTTATTGTAAAGTTGTTATACAAAAATTATCTGTCATGCGATGTTATTTGCAGGTATCATACTTGGTGGTACCCTAATAGAGACATTATTAATTATATAATATGTATATGTACATATGATTAATTATATAATTGAACATGATTAATCATTATATACAAGGTAGAGATCAGGATTCATGATATCTATAAGGATGGGGCAGAAATTGAGTTCAATTTCATTTACTAACTGAGTTCAAATCTATCAACTAATTGAATATTAGATAAAAAAAAACAACAAAAAATATCTATGACATAATAAAAAAAAAAACTCGTACATAATAAAAAAGCAAAAATAGCATTATTTTACATATTAAAACAACAAAAACAAAGACAAATTAATTTGGACATATTAAATCAAAAAAAATTTTCAAAATTTAGGAGAGGACCCCACTCCCCGACCCCGACCCCGCGGAATTCATATCCTCTACATTAACTAAAAAATAAATCTTTTGAGTTAATGAATCTCAATCGTTTCATCTGTTTTATGATTCGTGTGGACTAGTCCCTATATTATAAGCAAGAGCCGGATTGACTTCATTTAAAATCAGACAGTTGAGATTCATTAATGCAGAGAATACACGTTCACTCCCGCAATTCGGTCATATTTAATCCTATTTCATACTCTGCAAACAAGGAAACCTGTTATATCTATCTTCCCAAAATTTTAAAGAGAATAATACCAATTTGATGCAAACTGTGTACAACTGTCTTTTATGTACGTGATTTTTATTTTACCTTTGCATATGTATAAAATATATTATCCAATCTCTTTATTATGTTACATATTGCTCAGGAGTTTAAAATACTTCCCAAAACGGATTATTCCAAATAGGTGGAGCTCATTTCTAAATCAACTATTGTTCCATGCACGTGGCAATTTTTTTGCGTCGCTATTTATAAGAATTAACAAAACATGTTTCATTAAAACTAAAATACGTATAAATACTCCAATTAAAGGACTTGGACCCAAAACTACCGCGAATAAAAACGGGCCCCTTAATGGGCCGACAGTAGGAGATTACTTTTGCTCATCATCTTTATCCAGCTCTCTATTATATTATACGACCAGAACCTTCTTCTGGTCGACTTAAGAGTAGGTCCGATGGGCATCGGACCTACTTTAGTTCGACGGATTCATTCACTGTTCAATAGATTTTGAGAATTGTGCGTTATGTTTTAAGTTTCGTGTGTGTCTGTTTCGATTTTCGTACGTACAAAGATCAGACGGTCATGAAACTCGTTTAACCTAAAAGTAGGTCCGATGGGCATCAGACCCACTCCATGCTTTGTCGGGTCCTCTCTGAATTCCCATCCTCTGAGATATCTCAAACTTTGCGTGACTTTTCGGAATATCTCAATCGTTCAAATACGTTCTGCACGAATCTCAAATCAAAAAATAATACTGCCCCCTACGTTCTCCCGAATAGACACCGGACATGTCGGTCACGCAAAAATTGAGATATCTTAGAGGATACGCACCCGTCCTGTCTCCCTCGAGAATTCGCATCCTCTAAAGATATCTCAAACTTTGCGTGACTTTTTGGAATATCTCAATCGTTTAAATATGTTCTGCACGAATCTCAAAGCGAAAATAATACAGCCCCTACGTTCATCCCGAATAGGCACCGGACACGTCGGTCACGCAAAAATTGAGATATCTCAGGAGAATACGCACCCTCTCGATAGTTCAATATACTTTGAGATTCGTGCATAATGCTTTAAATTTCGTGCCCATCTGTTTCAATTTCGTTTCTCACAAATCTTAAGATGAATCGGACGATCATGGAGCTCGCTGAACCTAAAAGTAGGTGTGATGGGCATCGGACCCACTCCATTCTTTGGTCGGGTCACCTCTCACTCGATAGTTCGATGCCTCCCAGGAAACCCTAATATCTATCTTTCCTACTCTGACCTAATTTCACTTCCCAACTTTTGATCGCTTCTACTGAGGAACTTCAGAGGTACATTTGCAATTTTTTGCGTTGATTCGTTGGATCGGTAGTGTAGTAAAGTCGATTTGGTCCTTTTTAACAGTGTTATTCTCTCTCTGTTTTTCTTTAGTCTAATTTATACTTGTTTTGTTGATGTGCTCAACTTTATGGGATCGTTATTAGGACCAACTCATATTTTAAATTTGACATTTGACCGTTAATACTTAATTATGAACGCTTGTTGCTAACATCTGCCATTGGATTCTGGGTTGTTTCAAGTGTCGGATTATTGAACAAATGCTGATAATGATGTAATATTGCCAGAATTACAACCAAATCTAATTACATCTTTCTACTTATTTGGGATTAAGCTTCGTAAATTTGAATATTTTAATTTTAAAGAAAGGTTCACTTTGTTTATTGTCCTTTTTTTTTTTTTTACTGTTTTTGCTTTATTCTTTTATTGTTGAAGCTGTTTTTGTTCTTTTGTCAAGTTGCATAATAGCACATCTTGATCGTGACTTCTATATTTGTATTTTTGTTCCAATTTTGCAATCTTCACTTTCTCACACAGTTTTGCCTTATGCCCAATGATGAAGGGTTGGTCGTTGAAAATTGAGACAGCTTGATGCCTTTTTGGTGGATTTATTTCTTTGGCATGAGAACAATGCAAGCTTTGTTTTTTGAGATGCAAGTAGAATTTGATTTAGCCCATCGGACCCAAACTGCTCTCTATCACCTAAGGTAGCAGAATATTTCTGTTTAGATCCAGACCAGAGGAGAAAAAGAGTAACATGCATACTATGGATTGATATATCTATTTTCTAACACTTTGTTTGGATGGAAGAGTACTGAGTAGAGTAGATGAAGGGAGGGGAGGTGAAGAATAGAAGAGGAGGCTATGGTAATATGCATATTATGGATTGATCAGAAGGGACAGTATCTGAAAATCACTACTTTTGTACGATTTTTAGAGGCTTTGAACAGTGTCTGATCCAAAGCCATTTGGACCAAATCTTATTCCAAAGATAAGCTTGCTTGTTTTCTCCTCCTTGGTACAATGAGATTCAGGCCCTTTATTTCACTCTTGCACAAATCTCACCCCATGCATCTAATGCAGAACCAAAAAATGGATCGCTCAGTGTGGTACCTGAGGGGATACTCACTCAAGAAAAATAGGGTTGTAGGAGATGAGTTTGTATTCTTTGAGTTAACTCAAATTTCGAGTTTAGATCTGGACCGTCCGATTTAAATCCGTGCGACTGGATATTTGGATTTAATTAAGATTTAAAGCTGATCGGACGGTTATGGAATCCATCGAACTCAGTTTGAGTCCGATGGGCATTGGACCCAAGCTGCTCCCCCTCTGAGGTGCCAACTATTTGAAAGGGGCTGTGCTGCATGCTGCTTTGAGATTTGTAATGAATGATTCAGAAACTGCCCCTTAAGTACTCTTTAAGGGACCAGATACTTCCTCTAAAGCTTTTAGAGGATCCTACTTGGTACTGAAAAGATGAGCTTGTTCATTCTCTTCTGTCTAAGAAATTTTGGAAAAGTGAAATCATAAGCTTTCTGAGGGCATATAACTTTACAAAAACTTGCTTCTCTGGAACATAAATTTTGTTAAGATTTTTATTGTTTATATATCATCTTCTTTTAAATGAGTTTTGATAATTTGCCGTCTGATTAGCATGATATATGACCAGCTTGCTGCTGGTAAACTGTTTGTTTTTCTAATTTTTTTTTTTTAGGAGAAACCTTTAGGTATTTTTTCTACTTTTGTAGGTATGCTTTTGGCTCGATTGATCCTGCTTCGGCAACAGAAAAGAGAAGCAGATATGAGTCCAGATCAAATAATAGTATCCAATTTGGTCGGTTCTCATGTTGTATGACATTTGAATCTGACATTTCATTCACATTTCACTTCATTTTCACCGACTTTTGACTAGCTATTTTTTAATTTGCATGTGCCCTTTCGAGACCTTATTATTCTTTCTTTAATATTAATATAATGTTTCTCTAGTTCTTAATATCGCTTCCTTTTTTTGTTTTAGAAGATTGAAGCTATTTGTATTTGTTGATAGTTACTGTGTTCTCATTCTGTGTGTATTGAGATTCAGCAATCTATATCAGCTTTCTTATTATATTCAATTGCATCTTTATTTTTGTCATTTTTACTGTCAATTGTTCTATATTGATTAGCACAATGATGGAGAAAAGCCATGGGATGGCTGTTTTCCTTGGATTATGTCATGGTGAAACAGGGAAACAATTGTAGCTTGCTCACTATTTCCTGAGAAGTAATATAAACTAGGCACTGGATTCTTAATAACATGTTCAGGCATAGTAATATAAGGTTTCTTAATAACATTTGTATTATCCCCAATACAAATTTTAGACTTTGCCAGAATATTCTTGAATTACAAACTAGGCATTGTGGATTCAGGTGCATGTGTGCAGCACATAACTAATTATAGTTATTGTTGGCATTGGTGCTTTTATGTTTATGCTACTGGGTGTTCTAATTATTTTGGCAAAATTTCATGTTTATCCTTGCAAAAATCTCAAAATTGAACCTCCCAATGGCCTTTTTTACTGCTCCAAAATGATCCATTTGAAGCGAAGCCTGCTTTGAGGTGATGAGGAATTAGTTATCAGTAAACTAAATGACAATGTACTGGACATATATCTGAGGGTTAAATGCACATAAAGTACCCTTATTGATGCCTTCTTCTAAGAGGTGTTTCTTCCATGTGTCTCCCTATCTTTTTCTTTCATGATATGACATATCTGGAAAATATCACCAGCTCAGTGCTTTCAGTTGTAGATGCATTAACTTTGTTTTTCTTTTTCTTTTTAAATTTCTTGTAGTATTGTAAATACCAGTTGCATACGTCTTGCAAATATATTAACCTTACTTTTTTAATTTCTTTTACCAGAGATGCATTGTCGCATAGCTTAATATTCTTGTATTTGTGTTTAATATAGAACCTTTTTACTCTCATACTGTATCCTCCGTTTATTATTTTCCTCAGTCCTCTGAAGCATTGTAATATAATGCATATATAGAAACTCAAAACTAAACTGGCTTTACTCACAAGATGTTTTCATATTTAAGGAACAACTCCATTTAAAATGAAAGACTATATTGATCAATTCATTATTTAAAATAATTTAATAAAGAGTGAAATAAATAAGAAAATTGGCTATTTTAAAAGTTTGTATGGGCACACTAGAAATTTTCCTTTAAAATATATCAAATTGTCCGAAATTATATGTAATTTTATATATTTTGTAGAGTAAAATACTATGAATACTGTAAAATTGATCCTCATATGCAATGTGAATATTTTATATAATTGATAATCATTCATGTTTGACTCTCATAGCTTGAAAATATGGCTCCGTCTTATATATAATAAACCAATATAGGTAATAGCAGACTTATTGTGTGTTCATGCTGATTTTGTGTCTCTACGACGTGATTAAAATAGAGTTTGAATCTTTTGAGCTAACTCAAAATTTGAGTTATATTTCGATCAGAATCTGAATCAATTCAACCCGAGATGAAATGTACGGGGCTACTATAATATCGTGCCATAACACATCAGAGAGTCCTGATCTACACTCAAATTTTGAGTTACCTCAAGTGATATGGAGATGGGACGGTAACACAATTGGCTAAAATAAAGGATTCTAAGATTATGATTATTCAAAGATCGAGAGTTTAAGCCGCACTCACGACTTCGTAGCCTCTGCGAAGCTTTCAAAAAAAAATACTCTAGGGACATGAATTAATTAGAATGTTAATCAAAACCTAAAATTATGACATAAATTATCCACATCGTGTCAAGTATACATGAGTGCTAAAGTTAAGTAAATTTTATTAATAAGCAGTGGGTTGTCCGACAAATTCCAAATAATTTACTAAGTGCTAAAAAATATAATTTGAATATTATTCAAAATCTCGTTATCGTTACTCGTTAGTATGATCGATGGATGAAATATTTAATTTGAATATTATACGGTAACATAAATATAAGTAAGATTTTGGAAAAAAAATTTATAAACCATAATTAAAAAAAATATTTTATAAAATCAACATGATTATTTTATTTTATTTTTTTACAAAAACTATTAGAACCGAAATGACATTTCGGTCTGTTATTTTTTATTTTTGGAATTGAAATGATATTTCGGTCCTATGTAATTTCACAGTTTTTCATACTAGCGTTTCACAGTTTTTAAATGGGATGGGTCCTGAAAAAAAAATTATCGAACCAAAATAACATTTCGGTTCTTATGATTTTTGTAGAAAAAAAAAAAGTAATCATGTTTTTTATAAATTTCTTTTTTTTAAATATGGTTTATAAAAAAAATTTCAAGATTTTGCACTGTATTGCTCGCTGACTTGCTGTCCAGAATCCAGGAGTCCATATTCCATATCCCCTGAAGTAAATCAAATTTTGAGCTGGACTATCAGAATTCGGACGGATCTCTTTAAAATTCGTTCTAATATGAAACGAACGAATCGGATCTAAACTCAAACAGTGCGTTCATTCAGAGAATATGAATACATCTACGAGGGAGTAGGGACCCCCTTTTCTATTTCCTTTCATTTCCGACTAATTCCCTTAATTTCCATATCATTTCAACAAGCTCCGACCATCTGCGCCGTGATATGTTTCCCCGTTGGCCGGGATTCGACCAGTACGGTGACCCCATGGCAGCGTATCGCTGGAGGCGTGGAGGTTACTATCTCCCTTCTCCTCCACCCACCCCGCCCGATCCACGTTTTCGTAAGCTTCTTCTTCTTCTTAATCTTTTTTTTTTTTTTTAAATAGTATTTTCTTGACTGGTGATTGATGCAAAAAGCACTAGAAAATTAACATGTTCGATTATATGTGCAAATTACCTTATCCTTGTAGCATGTTGTATTTATCAATAACCGATTATACTTATTATTCCCAAAAAAAAAGACAGCAAAAATTAGTTTGGTGCATTAGTTAGTCTAAATCATGGAACAATTGGATATGAAAGGAGGAGCAATCCATGAACAAATTGCTTCGCTTTTGAGCAGGGGCGGAGCCAGACTTTCAAACTATGGAGGTCAAACAAAGAATTTTCTACGGAAAATGGGGGTCAATTTAACAATATCAAATCATTTTACTCTAAATTATATAGAAAATCATACGTAAATACAAAAAATCCAAAAAAAAAAATGGGTGTCAATTGACCCCCGTTCTTTCTTCCTCCCTCTGCCACTGCTTTTGAGTTATCTAACGGAACTTTTCAAATACTGGTACTGTTGATATCTTGGTAACACGATAAATGGTTTTAATTGATAATTCCATGGATTTAGGGTTTAGGGTTTTTTTATCTCTGCTTAAATCTTTTGGTTGGTATTTAGTTGAGTCTTTAGATTGTTGCTAGAGTTTAATTGGAGCTTAAATGTTTGGTCCTAGAAAAACGAAGCTCGAAACATTTCCGGTAACTTCTTTTTGGTACCAACCATCCTACCATAGTAGTAGTTGTCCAATACCACTGTGCCACTGCCAGGTGTGTAACCTGTGATACTAATGAAAATTACAAGTTGATCAAAGTATTTGTTTTTGTCTTTTTAGATGGATACGCAAACTACCATACAAATAACAATCCAAGCTATCTTCATGCAACTCCACCTTCACAACATCACATGAATCTATATGCATCTCAACCCCCAAACGATCGCTTTTATCCTCTCCAAAACAGTATCTACAGGACTTCACAATATAACCACTGGACAGGCCCTGTTCAACCCTTGATACCTTCTCCAGTTCGGCATGTGCATCCTGCAATTCTACAGACACGACATGAAAGCTTCACTCAATTTCCAAATTACTTACCCATTCAATCTGTGGGTCAAAATTCTCGTACCAACCCATCAAAATTGAATCCAACAGTGCAGGCACTAAAAAACCCTAGTAGCACAGCCAAGAAAGTAGTAGTTTCAGAGTCAAAACAAGCACCTAATAACACGACGTGCAGTCCAGCGACTCCTATTGCAGTAACTCTACCTGCAAAGGAAAGCATACTGTGGCCAAAACCAGATAATGAACTAGTAGTGAAGGTTAATGAAACACAAGAGCATGTCCTGGTGCCATTTTTAAGGAATAGTAAGTGCAAGAGGAAGAGGAAAAACAAAAAGAAGAAGAGAAAAGAGGAGGCTAGGAAAGAACTGCCTCCTGAGATACAACAAAATCCTAGTAGCACAGCCAATGAAGTAGAAGTTTCAGAGTCAAAACAAGCACCTAATAACACAGCGTGCACTCCAGCAACTCCAATTGCAGTAACTCTACCTGCAAATGAAAGCATACAGTGGCCAAAACCAGATATTGAGCTAGTAGTGAAGGACATTTTAAACCCGGTTAATGAAACACAAGAGCATGCCGTGGTGCCATTTTCAAGGAAGAGTAAGTGGAAGAGGAAGAAGAAAAACAAAAAGAACAGAAAAAAGGAGGTCAGAAAAGAACTGCCTCCTGAGCAAACAGTGGAGATACAACAGAACCATACCAGCACAGCCTATAAAGTAGAAGTTTCAGAGTCAAAACAAGCACCTAATAGCGCAGTGCACACTCCAGCAACTCCAATTGCAGTAACTCTCCCTGCAAAGGAAAGCATACAGTGGCCAAAACCAGATATTGAGTTAGTAGTGAAGGACATTGCAAACCCAGTTAATAATTTTTCAAGGAAGAGGAAGAGGAAGAACAAAAAGAACAGAAAAGAGAAGGTAAAAAAAGAACAGCCTCCTGAGTTGATGCATTATTATAGGAAGCACATGATGCGGGACCCTTGGTTAAATATAAAACCAGTTGTGGGAATTATAGTCACGAAATGTTCAGTCTTTTCTGTGATCGAAACCGCGGAAAAATGTGAAGGTGGGGTCATGGTTGATTACTCAAAAATGAGTCTGGCTGATTGCTTAGAGATGACTTTTGAAGAGACTGTTAATGGTTACAGTACTGTTACAGAAGATCAGATGTACATTGTTTGATAACTACATAAATAGATAATTGTACATTATTATTATTTTTTTGAGATTTAAGTGGGCTGACTTGAGGCCTTCAGTTTGATCTAAACATCAAACTATATATACTTTGTAATTTGCCAGGACTTATCATAGCACTTCGAAGTAACTAGAATAGCAGTGTATCAGTTTTTACTAGAATAGCATAATATGCGGAAGTAAAGTATTATTGTTAAAACCTAACAGTGGTAAATTCAAGTATGACAAGTCTAGCACAGTTTGCTAGAAAGGACTTCACATTCATGAGAGAGGGGGGTGTCCGATGCCCATCGGACCAAAACAGTGTTCGATGGGTGTCCAATACCGTCCGATCTACTTCAAGATCTGTGCGCACGTATATTAAAGCAAATAGCACGGATATTAAAGTGATACGCACAGATCTTGAAGTGAATTGGACGGTATCGGACACCCATCGAACAGACTCTGGTCCGATGGGCATCGGACACCCTCCTCTTCCCACATTCATTGTCATGGATACCATGGCAGAGCAACTAGAGCACGTCATTTCAGCTAGTGATGAAAAATGTAATATGGTATGATTAATACGTCGTGATTTGTTCATATAACAGTATATTGATCAAAATTTATTGTCATGTGATATTAATATAATGAAGGATAGTAATTTAGCATGTGACGTGACTAATTATGTTTTATTATTTATTTCCATTTTAAGTTGATTTATAGAAGATAACAGCGAGATAAAAAAAATAAGACACTAGTACAAAATAAATTATAAGAAAGAAATAATGATGAAAAAATTAGTTACATGATCAAATCAGTTTGCGTCATGACTAAAATTATAAAAAAATAGTCACACCACACAACATGCAAATTACATGACTGATACACATAATTAACACACATGACGCGACATCGTGATGTGATGTGATGTGACACATCAAAAATCCATATTATGTTGGGCGCATTCAATCCAAAGTGGGTAGATGAGATGCGTGCCATAGCTACTCTGCAAACACAACTATGGCAGTAAATGCTGACTTGCTAGGGGTGACAACTGACAACTGAGAAAATGAAAACAGTAAAAAGGAGCAGTAAATATACTAATACAACATCAGCCTCCATTTCATTTTCTCATCAATGTTAATGGTTCTCTCTTCTGACATGTTAAACATATAACAGCCTAATCCTATTCTAACACTGGAATATTAATTACAAAACATCAATGCACGGGACCTATGAAAAAAAGTACAGTAAACCAAAAATGAGAACTTTGAAATTTGTAAACCTAATTCCTGTGGAACATCTACACTACATAGTGTTCTAATAAATGAAGACACACATGCATGGACCTTTTCAAATGCATCTCATATTTAGAAGGCATACAAATTATATACAGGAAAGTCAGCAGTACACAAAAATTTCTATATTTTGTTCAATGTGGCACCTGCATTTTTTTAGTTAAACCCCAAACTTTGAAGCCCTTCAGCTGCATTTAGCACTGACAATGTGAAGTAATATGCAATCTATCTCCAATGTGAGACCAACTTGAAATGTCATATCCTTAGCATACATATTATGTTCAGGGCCCAATTCCAGAAGAAAAAAAAAAATTCAGGGCCACATTGAACAAAACACAAAGTTGAGGTCCCAATTTTCGACTTCCCTCCATGAGATAATTTTAAGCAAATGTTAGGGTTCTTGGGTGTGAACGCGAGTATGGAGCTCGAGCATCTCCTGGTGAGTGGGGTCCACTGACAATGCAGCCCGACAGTCACGCAAGGCAGCGGAGACATTGCCAGTGTGCTCATGAAAGGCAGCACGCAAGTGGAGGAGGTGAAGGTCAGCCTTGAATGAAATGGCATGGCTCAGCTCAGCTATCGCCTCTTTCTCCTTGTGATTATCCATCAAAACTAAAGTACATTTCAAAACAGCTTGTTAATTGAACTTCTGTAAACAATTGAGCTGCAAATATAACCTTCTTCCCTTAATCTAACTTTTGACTGAACATTGATGCTTAAACAATGAGATACAGGCCAATATCACTAAAAAAATCTAAGGTGAGGTACTAATATACATCATGATTTAAATCATGGATGCCAGTCTCAAGATCATGGTGTACTGAAAGCATACCTGTACCTTCCAAAAAACTTCTACCGATTGCAATTTACAGATTGGTAAAAAATTGGGTAATAATTTGCAAAAGCTGCTAGTCAAAATTAAAAGTTCCTAAAGCTAAAGTACATTTTGCCCTCATTTTTCTCGAGGAAATTCTAAAGGATACTTAATTCTTTTGATAGGTGATCACAACTGTCAATACTAATGGGAACACCTCAAGCACAAGATCTTACAAAATGGACAGTAGGTCCACCTAGCCTGTCTGTTGAATTTAAATTAGGTATTAGGTCTTACTTCTAATATAATATTACCACTTTATAGGTTGTAGACTGTTTGGTATACCTGTCCTAGGAGGAGCAAACCAATATTTCTTTCCAAGACCATGGGTTGAGTTATAACCTGCTCGTTAAAGAACCTTGGTGAACTTTGAAAAAAACCATAAACCTAACCCGACTTTCCACTTGTCTTTTACTTCAACCAACAATACCTTCCTCAAGTATGAAACATTAAAATATAGTACATATCTTAACTGTAGATATGGTTGAGAGAGACTAGGCAGAACAGATTAGTTAACAGGTATACAATAAAGAAAAGCAGGGAAAATCAAAAATGGAAAATTAACCATTCATTATTTCTCATATTTCAAAGATGACCCTGAAAAGTATAACAAAAGAGAACAGTACCTGCAGCCCGGTAACGGTACGGGTAGACCCGCAAAGGATCCAATTTGGTAACCATGTGCAGGTCAGCCTTGGTGAGATCACGCTCACAGTACTCTGACCTTTTCTCATAAGCCGAGGCATTGTTCCTTGCCTTCTCAATCAATTTTTTCATTTCTTCATAGGCTTTATTTCTGTCATTTCGTAAAAAGTGAACTCTTGCAAGACCTTGATGAGCCCGTGTGTGGCCAATTTTCAAGGCATTTGAGTAGCACTCGGCTGCTTGGTCTAGCTTTCCGCAGTCCACATAGACACTACCGAGATTGTTCAGAGCCTGGGCAAATTTTGTGAAAATAAATTTGATTGATTATCTGATAGATATTTAGAAAGAATAGGGAGAAGGCGAGAAGCCATTGAAAAAAGGAATGAGAAAACTGGGGTTGCTTGAATTTTCCTTGAATTATTTACATATTAGTTTCCCTAAAATAGTGAAATGGGCATTTTTGCAAATTAGCAACAAAAAGCTGTCATTAAAACCTATTAATTTCCGGCATAAACAAAAGCTTGAGCGACAGACAAATTTGGACACATCTGAAAGTAGAAAAAAGAGAAAGGGGCTCCAGTTTATCGCTGAGTTCTCGTGCACCTTTATCTGATCTCAAAAGAACCTCATTGTTTTCCTTTTTGACAGCAAAATAAGTAAACAAACAAACAAACAAACCACACACCTGACCCTTTCGTAGCCTATCTGAAGGACACTTGAGTGCCTCCTCGAGCAAAGACACCACTGCAGCAGATGAAGGAGGGTCGGGGCCAGAGTCGGCAAGTGCATAGGCCTTGAGGAAGAATGCTTCAAAGGAGCGGTGAATTGCAATGGACTCCTCGGCCTTGCGTAGGCCCTCTTCGCAGTGGCCGGTGTCGTACAAGATCCACCCCTCATACACCAACCTCTCGTTCTTGCTCGATGCATGCTCTCGTGCAAGTGCAAGGCTCCGCATCGCTGCTTCTGGGCAGTTCAACCTGGCAACAACCAAACATAGAGGAAATTTAATCAATTGACAGAAAATACTTATAAAAAGACAGCCAAAATCCAAAGGAAGATAAAAGGATTAGAAGTTGAAGATCCATTAGAGCTTAATAAGTCCTCATATACTCAAGTCTACAATGTACCGCAAGAATTTAACAAAGCATTAATTAGTTACCTTAAAAGAAGCAAAGATTGCCTGAAGTACAAAACCCCCTTGGGAAGATCAGACTCGAGCATCTGACAAATCACGCTGAGCGATCCGATATCATCCACAGCCGACCAGCGGTCGTACAAGTGCATCCAGCAGTCGCCAGGTGTCCACCTCTCTACATGCTCCATCACCAGCACCTTCATCTGCCCTGCCACCACTCTCCCTTCAAACATCCTCCACTCCGGATTTAATGTCATTATGGCATGTATATCTCTCAGTGCACCTCTATAATCCTCCAATGCAATGTGCAAGCAAAACCGCATCTCTAGGCAATCTAGAGAAAGCTTGAAGCCCAGGATCCGGTTTATCTCCACTAGTGCGGCTTCTATGCTCTGTTTCTTCATTAAATATGCGGCGCGGTACATGTATGGGTATACAAGTGTTGGGTCCAACTCTGTGGCTTTATTGAGGCTCTCCCATTTAGCATCTCCCTCAGAGTATAAAGACCTCTCTTGGTACATCCAGCCGAGTGGCATTTGACAAGAGGAGATAACTGAGTCTAACATCTTGATAGAGAGATGTTTATTACCTCTTAGTGCAGCGAGTCGTGCCAAACCAGCAATAGAATAAACATGGCCGGCCGAAAAGGCTAGGTTAAACAGCTCTTCGGCCCTTCTGTACTCTTTCCTAAGAAACATAACACATCCCAATTGGTGCAGTGCAAATTGATTCTGGCAGTTTTCAGTGGCTGATTCGACCAATTTCTCCAGGAACAACACTGTGGCCTCAGATTTTGGATCAACACTCATGGCAACCTCACTTAGGAAACAAAACAGAGAAAATGATGCATTACCAACAAGGGTAGATAAATGGGCTTGGTTCACATTGAAGAAGAGATTGATCACATGCTCATCATTTAACCATTCTGGCAACTCATCCAATAGCACGTGCAGACAAGCCGCTGCTAGAATGGTGCACCCCAATTCTAAAGCACACTCCATGTAATCAATTGCATCTTGTCTCGTATGCACAAAAGTGGCAAGTTTTCGGTCACAAGCCTCTTTTAAACCCTTACAACAATACTTATTTGAAAAATCGAGGATTTCTAGTAATACATCAGGGGCAAAATGGGGTAACTTACCAGTTAGGCTAAATTTACTTACTGCCCGCATGGCAAGAGATGAGATCCCGTTGTTCGACATGTCAACCACCTCCAGTTTTGATTCTTTGAATCCTCCATTAAGCATTGTGTAAAGAGGAGAAGATAAACCTGCAATCTTTCTCCTGTCACATGCTACCATATCATCCCCAATTTTGAAATATACCATATTTAACCCCCGCAAGGAGTAATTGGTTTCTTCGGTTACGCTTTCGGTTGATATTTGGGACACGAAATCCAAGAGGTTGAATTTCTGGCAACATTTATGGCAAGAGGAAAGGAGGTCAGAAATAGGTTCTTCCCCTTTCTTCTCATATTTTAACCAGGCATCATAAATTAGTTTCTCATGAATTGAGGTTGATTTTTCCCATGCCAATTGAAGGCTTCGCAAGGACAGTTTGCTCTCGCCTAAGCCGCGAAAAACCTGGAATTGGAGAAGGAATAGGTTTGGTTTTTTGTCGGGTTTGCACATCTCTAGTTCCTCATGAATTTGTGCAAGGATTTCAACATAATCGATGGGTTTGAATAGCGGGAGAAGCGGCGGCTCAGCAACCTTTAATAAGGTTTCTCTGCTCAAAGATAAATTTAAAAAATTAAATTTGTTCTTCTTCAATTGAAATTTACCAGAAAATTATCCAAGAAAATTAAGAACTACCCACAAAACTTTTTATATTTAAAGAAGTGTGTATTGAGAATCTACAAATAAGCTTTTGGGCAAAAACAAAGTATTTGGTAAAGTAATTCATTGGAAAGGCTAACAGATTTGGGACTAACCAGAAAAAAAAAAAAAAAAAAAGAGGTTTGTTATACTCTGCTATCTCAGTTAGGGTATCTTAACTAGCCAAAATGTTGTACAAATCCCTTCATATGGAGGCATTCACACACTCAGAGAGAGAGAGAGAAGGAGAGGCAATTTGAAAGCCTTTGCCAAAAAAGAAAAAGAAAGAACAAAAGGAGAGAAGGAGAGACTTACATAGAAGAAGGGGATTGTAGAGAGGGTTTAGAAGAGAGCTTTACTTTGTCAAACTGGAACCATGAATAAGGATTCACACTCTGCAATTTGGTTTCTCTGCAAGAGAGCTCGGAGAAAAATAGCTTCCTCATGGGCACATACCACACAAATTCACCCCCAAATCTCTAAAATTATTGCGATCTCTCTCCAACAAACCCGAATTATCAGGTAAATTATACAAAATCTTCAATGCGGTAAAGATTGGAGAAAAGAAACCCCTTTTAAATAGGCTAATGAAGTGCCATGAAAGAAACGGCTGTTGTCTCTCTAACTAAACCTCCATAGCAAACCCAAAACAAGAAAAAAGGACAACCTTTAGCTAAACCACAGAAAACCCACCTAATGTTTCGAATAAAATTTCAGAAACCACCAAAAATTAGTGGATTGAGGAAGAACCACTGCACTAGAGAGAGAGGGAGAGAGAGGAAGCTTAGGCTCGGGAAGTGGAGTTGCAGTGAATCATGGGCTTAGTCAAAAAAGGAGAGAATATTAAGCGAGTATTGAAACACGAGAGAAGCTTTTAATTGCTTTTTATCTAGTGCTCTTCTCTTCTTTTGTTGGGTGAAGAACTCTCAGGAGGTGAGAAAGTGCTAATTGGCTTATTGCTGTTGCTAGTGGAGTTATCAACTAATACTCTCTTTCTTCTCCATTACCTTCTCCAGTCCCGTTTATATTGCCAATTTCAGCCCTAAAGTATCTGTATTTAAAGGCATCCATTTATTGATTTTTTTAGTGATACCGGATTATATCCTATATTTTTAAAGTTCAAACAGTTGATTCAAACCGTTTAACATGATGGATATATTAAAATATGCTTGCAAATCAAACTTTATCTTTTTCAAAAAAAATATTATTTATTGAGATGGATACAAAAATTCAATGGTCAGAAAACAAAATAGTAAAAAAAAAATGTAAATCTGGTCTCCGAGGACGGTTTAATATGGAGATCATATTAAACAATTTGGATCAAATGTTTGAATTTTAAAAACTTTAAAAATATAGAATGTAATCCGGTGTTATAAAAAAAAGTGTAAGTGAATCCCTCCTCTTTCTTGATACATACCTCATAAACATAAAATAATTCCTCATATTTTCCAAATGCAGTTTTTCTATATTGTTCTTTCGAATCTTTTAAATAGACAATTGACTATCACAAATGTACATTTACATAATTGAGAACTAGATATATACAAAATTTGTGTGTTCAGTTTAAATTGTGATGGGATGGGGAAAAAATTTAGTATGGGGGTGTAAAATTTATTTTTAACAAAAAGTATATTCTTATAATTTTTTTAAAACAAAAAAATAATAACATAAGCGTTATTTTTGTATATTTTTTTGACTCGGGTAGGTGACAAGTGACATACCCTAAGTTATGGCCTATGGGTTTTTTTATCAAAAAAAATACACACACACACACACACACACACACATATATATATATATAGAGTTGAGCTAACTTGCTTTGGGAAGTAAAGAGGGTTCTTTACTTCCCGCTCAAATCTCTATTTTCAAAATTCAAATAGTCGATCCGAACCGTTAGATGTGATCTCCATACTGAAATGTGCTTGGAGACCAAATTTTACATTTTTTGGAATTTTTTTACTATTTATTAAGCCACTTTGAAAATCGCTGATCCAACGGTTTCACTGTTCAAACAGTGAAACCGTTGGATCAGCGATTTTCAAAGTGGCTTAATAAATAGTAAAAAAATTCCAAAAAATGTAAAATTTGGTCTCCAAGCACATTTCAATATGGAGAACATGTTGAGTGGTTCGGATCGACTATTTGAACTTCGAAAATGGAGATACGAGCGGGAAGTAAAGAATCCTCTTTACTTCCCAAAGCAAGTTAGCTCAACTCTATATATATATAAAAATTAAATTACAACTATTTGATTGAATAAATATGAACAGTTTTAAAGCCTAATAGGCCACTATGCTCGTATTCGGTTTCAATTTGCATAAAAAATTTCCATGCGGCCCAATATGCGACCACATATTACTACTACATATTTAGTTGTATATTATTACTGTATATTACTGCACACTTGTTTGTACGATATCACATATTACCGCATACTTATTTATATGATACCACATATTACTGCATACCGCATATTACTGCACCGCGTATTATCACGTACTTATTTATATATATACAATTTTTTATTTTAAAATCTGCATATATAAGTCCGCATAAAAATCAACACATACGACAACATATAATATATACAATGATCTTCTGCATACCGCATGAAAATTGCATTTTAAATTCTTCTTTTAGGGCATGTTCTATGGGCCATCAGGAATGGGCATGGGCACGAGAATTGAACTAAAAATTACTGCTCACGTGAGAAAAAAAAAATTCAGTTGAATTTTTTTTTCCCACAAAAACAGTGGAGCAACTAAACAAAACCTTAGAACCTGTTCGGCGGACCATTGAGAATGGACATGGGCATAAAAATTAAACTAAAAAAATTACTGAATTTTCTTTTTTCCGCGAAAACAGTGGAGGTGTCGAAAATATTAGACATAAAAACATCATCCTCACACAAATAAATAAAATTACATTAAAAGACATAAAAGGCTGAGTTGCTTTGCAAAGAAGATTTTCCGTCCTAGGCTCCTAGCGGCTAGCCGGTTAGTACTTAGTACTCCCTATACTACAGCATGCGTTAATGGAAAATAAATCTTGCTGTTATTCCAGTGAATAACAGGAATCTGTTATTCAGATCTCAACCGTTGATATTCATTACGATTCGTGCATGAAAATTTGAACGGTGTAGATCGGAATAACAGTTTCCTGTTATTCCCTTGGAATAACAGCAGATTTATTTGCGCAGTAATGGGCTGCGACGAGTACAGGAGAGGATCTGACCATTTATTAGACTGGATCACTGGAACCGGGTTTTTTATTAATTTCAATTGCCGCGACGTGTACTGGAGAGGACTTGACCATTTATTAAACTGTAACTGGGTTTTTTTTATTAATTTCCTCATACGCTGAAAAGGAAGAGGAGAAGTCAGAAGACAGTAACGCATTGGAGGCAGTGACCTTCAGATACTGTAGCATTTAGTTAATAACTTCATATCGTGTAGACCTTCGTGCGGCTTTCCAGGTACATGCATGGTTCTCAGTTCTCACTTCACCAGATTTAGGTAGTGTATATTGTGATCGGTGAAAATTAATAATTTGTTAAAATAAAATGCGAAAAGGAAGAATTTAACATATTAATACAGTTTGAAACCTAGAGTTTTTTTCAATTGGCAACTGAATATGAATTGTTCAGTACAAATTTCACCAAATTTCAAGATTCAATAAAATGTTAAAGAAGATAATCTTTTCAATTAAATTTTAGTGATTTTGGTAAATGACAGGGTTTGTTATGCAAAATTGTAATAACTAAATAATTGTTGTAAGTTATGAACTGTTTTTTTTTTCCTTTGTTTTGTGCTATATTAGGGGTTGATAGTTAGCTATATGATGATGTTGGTATTTCTTGAATATCAAGCTAGATAGCTTTGTGTTTGTAGGTACCAGAGAGGTGGTACCATATTCTATAAACAATGTAAGGGTTTTCGTTTCTTTTAATGAAAATCGATGGATGTATACATTTTTTTTTTAAATGTATCAAAGAAATTTATTTTATTTTCAATAATTTCTTTTAGACAAAAGCCAGTTTCGTAGTTAAATTTTTCTCTTATTTAATGAAATATAGTAGGTTATTGCCTTCTACTCCAAAAAAAGGCATCAATAATGTCAAATATTTATATATTACGAAAATAAATTGAAATTTACCTAAAATGAATGTGAATTAAATATTTCCATTTTATAACATGAAAATTTTATGTGAAAACACATACATATAGGTTTATTGAGTTTTAAGAATTTCACTTAGAATGTATACACAATACACTATACAGTTTGAAACTTTAAATATATATATATAGAGAGAGAGGAGGGTTCAAATGCACCATTATTTTGTGCTCCAATATGCTCCACATTTTTTATCTCTGTGTTTCAAAGTCCAAACAGTCGATACGAACCACTCAACACGATCTTCATAATAAAATATGTCTGGAGACCAAATTTTTTTATTTTTTAGAACATTTTTTTTACTATTTTTTCACATAAGTACAATATCACTTAATTGGAATCTCCTTAAAATTATAGTGATTTTGTACCTATATAAAAAAATTCTAAAAATATAAAATTTGATCTTCAAGCATATTTTATTATGAAAATAATGTTGAGCGGTTCGGATCGATTGTTCAGACTTTAAAAATAGAAATAAATGACGCGAAGTATATTGGAGCACAAAAAAATAGTGCATTTGAACCTCCTCTATGACTATGTGTATGTATATGCTCATCTAAGTACAGAGAGGTCTACTGAGTCTTGGGCCACAGAATTGGAATAACATATCTTTTTTTTTTTTTTTTTTTTTTTGAGGTGAAAGCCCTTAGGCGTAATTGGAATAACATATCAAGCATCGAGCATGTGCAACGCTATATTCCAGGCTAATTAGAACTTTTTCTATATATGTCCGGTATATTTGGCTTTACCAACTGACCAATACGAAATTTCCAAAGAAAGATCGACTCACTTTTCGCTACCTTTTTAAATATATTTTAAATAGATAATATATTGAATAAAAGTGTAATTACGGAGCAACATGTGCAATCTTTCAATTAACTGAAAGATTCCCCGTACCCCAGAACTAGAAGAAGAAATTATTTTGGATCGTGTGAAAATTGTACACCAACTTTCATCAAATGGGACACGTCAAACTTTAATATGGTTTTCGTGACGCTTGAACAAAATCTTTTTTTGATTGTAACCTTAAAGAAAGAAGAAATTATATTTATATATATATATATATTTTGGATGCATATACAGAGCAGATATCAAACATATTAGATGGATACGGATCCGAATCAGATCGGATATTTATTAAAATAATATAAAAATATCAAAGTTTATAATATTTTAATATCTATCTAATTATAATGATGGATAACATAAATTTTTCATACTATATATTAAAATGTATGGTATATATCTACTATTCGGATACGGATAATTGAAACGTAAAACCATATCAGTATTCTTATTCATACGGATATTCGGATATCAGATATCCACATCTAAGTTTTTGAATACGGATAATTGAAACGTAAAATCATATTAGTATCCTTATCCACACGGATATTCGGATATCAGATATCTACATCTAACTTTTCGAATACGGATCAGATACGGATCGGATATTATCCATATCATTTTCAATCTATTTACCGATTTTATAAAAAAAGAAATAACTTATATTGCACGAAACTTACACTATATTAAAAATGTTGTGATTTTGAACAACTTGCAAATTTTTTTCCCGTTCGATTTGTGAAAACAGTTGTAACAGTGATATCAGCAAGTTATCAGAAACTGTTACCAACAATCCTTCGAGAAAAGGGTGTTCACACAGTTACCATATTTCATATAAATATTGTATTTTTTTATACATAAACAGAGTAGGCGAATAGTCTACCTAATTTTATTCAAAAAACAATCATAGTTGCAGGAGAGCAGGAGTTGGTGGAAAAACATAAAAAAAATGTCAAACTGTAGTAAATCTATAACCGAAAAAAAAATTATATTAAAAATTATTGCATCCTGGCCTCGTCGGGATGGTCTAGATTGGAGAACTGGATCACCTGCCTCTTTGTGGACAGGAAATTCCTACTCCTAAAGTCACTGACACGTGTATCTGAAGTGAATTTTGATATTTAAATATTAGATATATTCTTGTCTCAAAATTTACTCTGGATCCACGTGTTAGTGATTTTAGAAACATAAATTTTCTACTTCTGTTGCAGGAGATTCGGTTTCCTAAATTGGCTAGAATTAAAGAGCGTAGTGATCAGTAATTTAAACTTGGGCATTATGAAAAAGTCATGTCGATCGGCCAAGTGGCTCGTGTGTTTTATCTAGGTCTGAATCTGCTACGATTCTTCACCTGTGAACACTACTCTAAAATTCTTGCGTTTTCAAATCTAACTGTTAAATTATTTCAAGATTCGTGCACATAAAAATTAGCTGTTTTGAAATATGTGCACAGAAAATGTTATACGGATAGATTTAAAAAGACAAGACTATAGGAACATTGTTTCTAAACTTCATATCAAAGCAGATTTATTTCCGTTTTATCTCTATACAACATAAACACAATGAACTCAGGAAACATATCATATTGCCAAGGAGAACCAATCAACCCAACAAGATATTTTTGAAAGGAGGTTTTAAAAAAAAAAAAATCTCATTGAATTAGGATCCAAATCCAAGTGGGAATAGGGAAAAATGGTTCTCTTATCAGAACTTGAATAAAACAACCTCCTGCACACATGACCAGGAACAACTCCTGCTCCTAGTACTAGGTCTTGGACCATATATCATATACGGATTGTGGAGTGAGGACAATTGAATCCCACAAACTTTGGAAATTAGCAATAGCACTTAATTAAAAGTGCAAGTATTATCTTAATTTGCTTTAAATTGTAAGATCATGACTATTATACCCTTATGAGACTGAATTTTCTCTAATTCAGGACCTCAATTGACCTGCATACATTCAATTGAAATCCATCTGATGATCGATCCAAAACGTCCGATTCGGATCGAGATTTATGCGAGCATATATAAATTTGTACTAATTTTAATCGCTCTGTGAATTTAAACTGTGTGCTCGAATTTTAACTCGAATTCGATGACTTAAATAAGACATAGAACGGATGTCCGCATCCTATGAGGTAACAAAATATTGACTTTTGATTCAGATTGTTCAATCATGATCAGTGAAATGTGTGACCTTTTACTATTTGTGTCAAAACAAATCGGACGGTCCGGATCCAAAATTATTTTTTCTCTTACCTATGGTGATATGAATTCTGGGTACTATGGGAAGAGGGGAACATTCATTGGATTTATAAAGTAAAATAAAAATTTATTCAATGCAAGATTTTAATAAGTATTTATTGTGTCATAGCGGAATGTCTAAAAATATACTATAACGTAGCTATAACATAGAAAACAACTAATAGCGCTATGACTTTTAAAGTATGAAAAAGGCTATTACATAACTATAACTAGTTATTTAGAATCCTAATTCAATGTGTATCTCAAATTTCTACACGGTTTGTCATATCTAGTATGAAAGAAACTAAAAAATCTTTTTGGAAATAACATTACATTTATTTGTCCGTTGTAATTTTACAAGAAGCTTTTGCCATAATTTACCGCTATGAGCAGGGTTGAGAATAGTGCAACAGGGAAATTCAGTTCAAAGGGTGCTCATAAACCCCAAAATGTCATGCAGAAATCGGGGTGAGACAAGGATTTGGGATGTGTTTTTCTTTGCCGGTTGCTGGTAGGTTTGGAAGAATCGTAACAATATCATCTTTGAAGGACAGAGAACTGATCCGCGAGTGGTGGTGGATCATGCAGTGCGAGAGGCCAAAATTTGGTTGCAATACTGTTAATATTTAGTAATCAGGGGTTTAGATTCATTTTGATGTAATTTTGAGAAAGATGTAAGCCTCTATCAGTATTTAAAAAAAAATCTTAAAGAAATTGATTTTCAAGAAAGAGGGCTGTGAATCACAGTAGAGAACCAGTGAAGAGATAAAAATTACATTAACATTATGATTCAAATACAAATTCATAGATTTAATTACCAGATTTTGAAATCCACATTCAGAATTACAGTGTTATCCTATTCCTCATATGAGTTG
The DNA here is from genome assembly GCA_964058825.1 of Carex arenaria. Lineage (NCBI taxonomy): Eukaryota > Viridiplantae > Streptophyta > Magnoliopsida > Poales > Cyperaceae > Carex > Carex arenaria. Next base: position 900,707 of record CAXKVW010000001.1, on the reverse strand, counting down.
CCCTACGATGTAGGAAAGAATTACAAATTGTTTCAAATTTTCAATTGAGATCCAATCACATCTCTGAGTTGTCATTTTTCTCGCCGGGACGAAGACGACACACACCTATGCAACAGCTAAAAATTTAAATCTCTAAATTTTTTGTACAAAGCGAGGAAAAATATTGCAAAATTACAAAAAACCGGACAGTTTGCGACCACATGTAGACCCACATCCAGGACCCTTCCCTTGGTCCCTGCCGAGATTTTCTGTATCCGATACTCACAAAATATAACATGTGGCATCAATTTTCAATATAATAATGACTCGTTATACTCTTTTGCATTTATTAATAATTATAAAGAATCCATAACTAGCCCCATGTGCTTTAAAGTTGGAATCCATTCCTGTCATTAGTTCTCAATCACCTTTTTTCATTATTTTTTAGTACTTGTATTCATTATCACTTCTCTTAAGACCTTGACCTTTTATGTTTTATACAAATTATGATATGTTAGTTTAATATTTGGAATCCCACGTCAGGACAGCTGACAATGCTCCTTCCAATCCATTCCATTGTGACTTGAAAATGAAACAAAGATGTTTAAATTTGAATGTGTTCCCATGGAATTTAATTCATGATAAAGTCAATATACGGAAATTACTATTTTCATGGGGAAATAAATCTGCTGTGATTCCATTGGAATAACGGAATAACAGGAATAACATATCGTGTTATTCCGATCCCAACTATTCAATTTCGTTGAGATTTGTGTATGAAAAAGTTTCTTTATTAAAATTTGCACATGGAAAACTTTGAATGGTTGAGATTCGAATAACAGGACCCGGAATGACAAGATTATGTTATTATGTTAGAATCACAACAGATTTATTTTCTTTTAAGGGAAGTATGCTTCAGTATTCAAACCCTTAGCAAAAAGAAATTGGATCACCCCCAATGGCAGGATTTTCCTGTCCCGGAATCCATAACAATTGGACTTGAACGGATTTAGAAATTTAAATATTAGATATAATTTTATTCTGGATCCACGTGTCAATGTCACTGGAGACAGAGGATTCGATCTCTAGCAAAAAGGAATAAGTTTTACAGAAAAAGACAATTTTTAAAGAATAGTTTTTAGAAATTAGGTTTCCTTTAACAACTGGGCTTCATAGAGTGTTGAGAAAAAAATAGATTCATAAAAATCAATCTCACTTCTCTAATTATGGAGCGCAATGTAGGTTCGATGAACATCATATGTACTTTTGAATTTGATGGATATCAGAATTGTATGATGCACTTAGAAATATGTACGCACAAATTTCAGAGCAGGCTGCACACAAATCTTAAAAACATATCAGACTGTTGGTCCCAGAGGCACTTAAACGGGTGAATAGGGTCTTTTTAAACTTTTAAGCTAAGTTATAAGTTCCTAACGTGTTTTAAAGTTATTATTGACAAAAACTCAAATAACTAGGTCCTAAACTAAAGCATAAAATAATAAAGTAAATAATAGAGTTTAGAGACACTTGACACGAGAGTTGTTTACGGAGTTCAGCATTAACGCCTACGTCTCCAGGGCTCGCGACCTTCGAGAATGCGTGCCTTTCTTCACCCAATGAGAAATGAAGTACAAGGTGGAACCGGTGAGCTCTTACAAATTTGTGGAAAGTCACACAACCCGAGCATGGAATTGGCTCACGAGCACTAAAAGCTCAAGAATAACAAAGGCAAGCAACTAAGGCTCAAAGGTAAAAAGGTTGATCTCGCATGATCACTCTAAGAGTGTGTATTGGTTTAATAAACTTGAGATTGATTGTGAATATTGAAGTTGAAGTGTACAAGCAACAACGGCTTTTTCTAGATCTGAAAATTTGAAATATTAAAGTTGAGGACGGCTAGAGTGATAATCCAAACCTTGATCTTGCTTCTATTTATAGAGAGCTGATAAATATAAAGTAATTTAGCTATATATAACGGTTCCATGTATCGTTATAACGATTGGTCAACTTACCCATGTTTGGATGCCGTTAACCCTAACGCTAGCCATCACGGAAGTCTCTGGAAATCCTACTGTTGGGTGACGGTTCCAATCGAATTAATCCGTCACACGCCAATAGAGGATTTATTTAATCCGTTACAACGATTCCTGAACTGTTGCAATGATAGGCCTCACTTAGTTCATTCTTAAGTTTATTTTACCAATTTTACATACTAAATATCATAATCTTGAGATGATGCTTCTGCTGTTCAATGTCTTGTGTTTCATGATCACATCTTTGGTAGTGCATAATAATTTATTATTTCATTATTGACGTGGAATCTTAAATTTTCTATTGTCATGAACTTGCACATTATTTTAAAACAAAAAAATTATAAAATTCAATTTATATATGTTTTACAAATCTAATCAAATAGACAAATAAATTATGATACAGTCCAACACATAAATTATGATACAGTCCAACACAGACGACTTGGGTACCCATCAGATACAAATTTTAAAACATATCAAATGTCTCCGGTGCCCATCAGACCTTAAATTACTTTTGATGTCCATCGAAACCTACACTTTTCTGCTAACTTTGATATTGGTCATCAACATCAAAATGCCTGAGATTTTTGTATGTTTTTATACCAAGAGTTTGCAAATTTAAACATTTTAAATTGCCATGTAAATCATGACATTAGACGTCAAACCGCGTATCATTGTTAGTAGTTTGTACTTATTACAAACAATTGTTATTTAGATTATCGTTTGATGTAATGGGGTCATGTCATTCCAATTTTTATCAGTTTTATTTTATCAACGATTGCAACTTCCAAGATTTGAATTAATCCGTGATGACTGATGAGGCAGCGATGGCGTCACACACATGGACTTGTTACACTTGTAACACTTAATGAATATATTAATTTTTTCTTTAATGAGAAGATGATGCATCAATTGAACCCCTAGTGGCTACTAGCCTCATTATGATTTATTATTATCATTTTGTTTGTTTGTTTGTGCTGCAATAATAACACATCTGGTGTCTGTTGTTGCAACAAAATTTGAACTCTTTTTATAATTTTCAAGCCTACTTTAAATAATTAATTTAAAAAAATATTATTTTCCTGCCTTGTCTTTGAGACCGGACAAAATAATTATTTTTACTTCAAAAATCATTAGATTTATTTTGGATAAAATTATTGACATCATCACATGTCATAGAATCTACCTAATTTGTAAGCTATTTTTTATTTATCATAGTTTATAAAATAATCTGTATCTCAATAAGGACGTGTTATTTATGATGTTACCACTATTTTTTTTTTCTTTAGTGAAAGATTAGACCTCCGTTTCTTCATAGATCTCATCTCAAACTACTAACCCCCCACCCCCCACCCCCCACCCCCACCATATATTGGAGAGTGAGGCTATGGTAGTATGCACATTACATGACAATCTGTGCTAGGGATTGATATCTTTGGTTTCAAAGTTTAAATAGTCAATTAGAATCATTCAACATGATTTTTATCTGGAAATACACTTGAAGACCAAAATTTAAATTTTTAGAATTTTTTTTAGACATATGGAAAATCACTTGATCTGATCATTCTGGATCATCCAAAAACAGAGATTTTTTTTCACCTGCATAGAAAAATAGTAAAATAATTATAAACTATACAAAATTTGCCGTGATTTTTATCCATGCCCACCAACTTCTAAATTTCGCCAACTCTGCCCATAAATCTCAAATTTTGTCAAAAATGCCCAAACCGGCTACTAAATAGCCGGTTTCTATTTTTTATTAGAAACCGGCTACTTAGTAGCCGGTCCCTATATTTTTTATTTTTTATTTTTTGGAAAAATTTATAATTTTTTTTATTAAAGTTTTAAAAAAACTTGATATGTTTCTTTGAAATTGGATAGAAAAATATATAATTTAGTTTATTAGAAGGACTGAAACAAATAATCCGGATCAATATTTTTCAGATCAGGTTTTTCGAGGCTGTAAGAAAAAGTAAAATATTTCATTGTATGTTATTATAAAAAATAAAACGGCCATAACTTTAAAAATGAAATGGATCAAGGGCCGGAAACATCGTTTTTTTTTTAAAACTTTAAACGGCCATAAGTTTTGCTAGGAAAGTCGGATTTGCGCGTATGACCCCAATTCGGAAAGGAGAGGAGGTGACGGTCACCACCGTCACCCCGGGGTACCCTCGGGCATCCGATGAATCAGAATCGCCAAAAAACGTCGTTTAGTGCCTCAAAAATTAAGTTTAAGATTTTTAGTGTATTAATTGTATTTTTTTATGTTGAAAAATACTTTTCAGTACTGAGAAATGCATAAGTAGTAAGTGCAATTGCCACAGGAGAAGTCTCATACAAGCATTTTGTCTTCCAGTTCGATTTCAAGGACTGGAAGGTATATGCTCCAGCAATCCTATAATTATAATGTAGTTTACTAGTTCCGTTGATTCTAAGAAGCGTAGGCGTCTCTTTGCAAATTAGTAGTCTAGATAGGAACATCATATGGAATATATCACCTGATTTTGTCTTGAAAAGATAAAGCATGTTTAGATAATTAGGTTCATGTATTGGTTTGAGTATCAGAGATATACTTGTTTTGTATATTTACCTAGAAGTGACTTTTAAACGGAGATCAATTTATTTTTTTTCCAATAACACACAATGAAATATTTTAATTTTTCTTACAACTGCGAAAAACCCGTTCTGAAAAATATTGATCCGGGTAATTTGTTTTAGTCCTTCTAATAAACTAAATTATATATTTTTCTATCCAATTTCAAAGAAACATATCCATTTTTTTTAAAACTTTAATAAAAAAATTATAACTTTTTCCAAAAAAAAAGATAGGGACCGGCTAATAAACTAAATTTCAAAGAAATTTATCAAAGAAACATATCAAATTTTTTTTTAAAACTTTAATAAAAAAAATTATAACTTTTTCCAAAAAAAATTATAACTTTTTCCAAAAAAAAAAAAAAAATAAAATTTAGGGACCGGCTACTAAGTAGCCGGTTTCTATTTTTTATTAGAAATCGGCTACTAGATAGCCGGTTTCTAATAAAAAATAGAAACCGGCTATCTAGTAGCCGGTTTCTTGTAAAAAATAGAAACCGGCTACTTAGTAGCCGGTTTGGGCATTTTTGACAAAATTTGAGATTTATGGGCAGAGTTGGCGAAATTTAGAGGTTGGTGGGCATGGATAAAAATGCCGGCAAAATTTGGCCTTCAAATATATTTTGATATGAAAATTATATTTAACGGTTCGGATCGACTGATTGAGTTTTAAAAATAGAGATATGGATCCATAGCATGGGCGGATGCGTCATATGCATATTACCATAGCTACACTCTGTATTGTGTGTAATTCTGAAAATATATTTCATTACTTTTAATCAGTGTTGTAAATAACGGTATGCAGTCGTCAAATAGACACGATACTATCAAGTAATTAATAAAAAATAATCAGCTAATTTGTTGAAAAAATTCATAATAATTTAATCGCCACCAACAACTATGTAGCCAATTAATTGGTCTGAACAACCGTTTTTTACAACATTGCTTTAAATGAAACTCTGTTCTCAGTTAATTGAAATTAATGCAGGACTGGGCGAATGGCAGTGCAGTTGTAGACTAGGTGAGGTGTGACAGTATATACGCAATCTGGGGAACATGTTTTGCAGACGAATTGCACGGCCATGTATAAAATAAAATAGGTAAGGTCAATATATAACGGCTACAAAAAATAAAGAACCAGGCGACAAATAGGGGTGGTGTGGGGGGAGGCAGAGTCAGAGCCAGTCTACTGGGTAAATTTGGTTTGGTGAGGGTTTGGCCAACTTCTTTCTTACGCTTTCAATTTCAACCTTTCTCTTCCACAATTTTCTATTTTTTATAAATATGTGAGATGTTTTTTTATACACTAGAACAAACACATTAGTGATTCGGTGCCTTGCATTCAACATTTTTTACATATGAAACCAAATCGAATTTAAAAGGTCAATCACTGCTTTGGTTTATTATGAGAACGGAGTGGGTCTGATGCCCATCGACCTACTTTTAAGTTCAACGAGTTTCATGACTGTACAATCCATCTTAAGATCTGTATGTGCGAAATTTAAAGCATTGTGCACGACTCTTAAAGCATATTGAATGGTGATTGAACTCGACAAACCGAAGTAGGTCTGATTCCGATCGGACCTACTCTGTAGTCGTTCATTACATGACATATATAAAAAAATGTTTTATCTTTTTGATTCTTTACAAAATATTTAGGGTACGTTTGGATGCACTCTAGAATAGCTAGAATAGCTACTGTTTAGAATAGTAAATAAGAATAGCTACTGTTTAAGAACAGTGAAAATGTTGTTTGTATTGCATATTTGGAATAGGATTTGGTGAGAATAGCTACTGTTTAATAATTTATGTGTAAGATTAAATATAATACAATATAATACTAATTCAGATATTAAATATAATATAATATTATTTTAAATATTAAATTAGTATTAAATAAAATATTATATTAAATATAATATAATATTAGTTTAAATATAATATAATATTAGTTTAAATATTAAATATAATATAATATTATTTTAAAAATTAGATTAGTATTAAATATAATATTAAATTAAATATAATATAATATTATTTTATATATTAGATTAGTATTAAATAAAATAATAGATTAAATGTAATATAATATTATTTTATATATTATATTAGTATTAAATAAAATATTAGATTAACGTAATATAATATTAGTTTAAATATTGAATGTAATATAATATTATTTTAAATATTATATTAAATATAATATAATATTATTTTAAATATTATATTAAATATAATATAATATTAATTTAAATATTAAATGTAATATAATATTATTTTAAATATTAAATATAATATAATATTAGTTGAAATATTAATGTAATATAATATTAATTTAAAAATTAGATTAGTATTAAATAAAATTTATATTAAATATAATATAATATTAGATTAAATATAATATAATATTAGTTTAAATATTAAATGTAATATAATATTATTTTAAATATTAAATGTAATATAATATTAGTTTAAATATTAATGTAATATAATATTAATTTAAAAATTAGATTAGTTTTAAATAAAATATTAGATTAGTATTGAATAAAATATTAGTTTAAATATAATACAATGTAATATTAATTTAATTATTAAATGTAATATAATATTATTTTAAATATTAGATTAGTATTAAATAAAATATTAGATTAAATATAATATAATATAATATTAATTAAAATGTTAAAATATAATATAGTATTATTTTAAATATTATATTAGTATTAAATAAAATATTAAATATAATATAATATAATATAATATTAATTTAAATATTAAATGTAATATAATATTAGTTTAAATATTGGATTAGTATTAATATTGAAATCAACAAATGCTATTTCATGTTTTTGTAAGAATAGCGAATAGCAATGCTATTCTAAGAACAGTAGCTATTCCGAATAGCTCTAAATGTCGTTTGGATGCACCTTGTTCCGAATAGCACTGCTATTCTAGGAACAGTAGCTATTCTTGTGCATCCAAACATACCCTTAATTTATTTCTGAAATTCATAAATTCTTCACTCCTCCATGCTACAATCATCTAGGTAAAACTTTAGGGTCTGCTGTGTCCTTGGGAAAAAAAAAATCACTCAGCGCGCACAGTGTTTCGTCCATTCAAATTGAATTGAACCCAAGTCCATTCTCATTTCTGCCTGGCAGCCGAACAGACTCTTAATATGTTGAGAATAGAGAGGTAGCATAGTTGACTAGAAAAAAATTCTAAAACTATTATACCCAAAAATGGAAAGCTCGATTCTCCCTCGCGACATCACAGCTTCTGTGAAGATTTAAAAAAAAAAAAAAAAACATAGTGCGCTATTTAATTTTGTCATAAAGGAGGTAGGAGAACTGAATTTCTCAACAATACTAACAAACATGTTACGAGGAAGTTACGAGGCTTCAAAGCACTAAATCTTTGTCATGATTTCAAATTTCAACTCTTTGTTAATCAAGAGAATAAAATAAAATATAGCCTACTTTCCTTTACTTAGGTATCTACGATTGCTTTCAGGTGACCTAGCTCAACCTACATTTTCAGAAGAAAAAAAAAAGGATTTGCATTTTCTCCTTTGCATCGTCATTTGCAACGGCTTCCTCTTTTTGTTCTTTTTCTTAGGGCTAGTACTACTATATACTGTTATCGTCCTTTATTATTTGTAGAGATAACTCAAAGTCAAAGTGACCCCATTTTACATCATGTAAAATCGCCTTTAATTCTGCCTCCGAACAGCATTTGGTTTGGTGCAACTGTGCAAATAGTAGAATCTACATTTTCTAAGCTGCTTTTCGTAAAATAACTCGTGTAACGAGTCATTGCGTAATTCGTATTCTTCGGATCATCGTGACAATGACACCCATAATAAAATGGAGTATTAATTTCTTTCCTCCGTCACATGATGTCTTAATATTTCATGATATTTATATTGCGTTAATCTTGATATAATCTATAATGTAGTTGTGGTTTGCGCTGAAAATATTCCATATTGAAAGTGATATGAGTCCACAAAAATATAATAAGTTGATCGAGATAGGATTGTGGATAAGTGGATTCAACCCCATTAATTCTTACCTTTTCCCTATTATAACCCTTTTTTGATATATATTTATCCATATTTATTTATTTCATGGGCATAGCCAGTAGGGCTGCCTTCGTAGTTTGTGATTCGATTGACTTTGATTCGGAAAAAAAATCGCAATTAACTCGTTCGACTGAAGTTTGTTCTAAAACAAATCAAACCAGTTTGGTTCGAAACTTATTCAAACTCAAACTCAAACTGAGTATAATTCGTTCGAAATTAATTCGTGGAATATATAGGTTGATCTCAAATAATGAAACTAATGGCTTCAACCATCAACCTTTAATAATACAAGAACCAAACTTATATCAGAGCTTAAAATTGTTAATATAATGGTAACTTATAATAGAAAAATGCTTCAGCAGTGTAACAAATTAACAATATAATAAGTTCCATTTAACTAGGTCCATGCCGTGATTTTAATCAATCCAGCAGCGTAAAAGGGAATCCATCAATATGAATTCGCGAAAGGTAAAAGGTAAAAGGAAACCGTGCGAATTTTGTTCCGCTTGAAAAAAACTAATGCATAAACTACTGGTATAACTAGGGCTACTAAAAAAATTCGTAGTTCGCAATTAACTCGTTCGATTAAAATTCATTCTGAAACAAATCGAATCAGTTTTATTCAAATCTTATTCAAACTCAAACTCAAACTAGAACAAGTTTAATTTGACTTGATTGGTTTGCAGCCCCAGACTAGGGATACAAAAAGTTATTTTTTTTTGGGTTTCATTTTGGGTAATAAAAGGTACCACATCCATATCCACAAACAATGAAACAACAGATGTTGCAGCATTTAAAAATACCCAGCCTGCATGGAATCGTAAAAGAAGCTTTGCATAGGCCCATTAGGAGGCCTATAATAGCCCAATAGATAAGGCCTGTGCCGTGGTCGAGGAAGAGGGCTTTCTTTCTTTTTGGATGTTACAACGAAATTTCATTTTTGGTGAATTGTTGTAGAGTTAATAATTTCATACGTCTTGGGTCCTCTTTATATGGACAAACTTTCGGTCTTAAAAGTTAAAAAATGCTCTCTAAATTTTCATATCTTCATTGTCATAGAAGATCTCAGACATACTTACTAAAAAGATGGATCAGTATAATTTTTACGGATCCAGACTTTGGATTGGTAAAAATTTATTCCAAACATAAAAATTGCAAGGTATTCTTTCTCTCTCCTTATTATTTTATCATATTTTCTATCCTATAATTTGATATTATATGAACCAACAAATGTTACCACAAATGATCCTTCCTAAGTCATCCTGCGACCCGTCTCACAGAAGGGATTTCCTTAAAACTAATTTCTTGATTGTCTACGTCTTATAACAAAAAAAAGAATAGTAAAATAAAATTTATTTAATTTTCACGCAGTTGCTACCAATACCATAGTGACAACCGAATAGTTTGGATTCAATTCGGTGGGATAAAAAAATCGTGATTAGGATATATTCGGAAATGATTCGGTACAACAAAGAAGCAAAATAAAACACCCCAAAAAACAAATTAAAAAAAATCGTGTTTTTTCATTTTTTTTTGCGTATAATTTGTGATTCGTGTTTCATTTGCGAATAAAACATATTATTCAGAATTCGTTCGAAAACATAAAAAAAACAAATAAAACACAAATTTATCACGTATATTGTTACTATAGTTGCCACCGCTTCAACTGTTCAACTCCACCTAACAAAGAATCCCCAAATCATCCAAATACAATATCAATTATATTCCATATCTCCACTCTTTGATTTATTTAAGCCCTGTTCGGTAGACAGTGGGAATAGGAGTGAGTTTGGGATTTGAATTAAGTTTTAATGTGCTTGTGAGGGAAAAAAAAATTCAGTAACAATGTCGAACTGAGTTTTTTTCCCACACACACAGTAACAACGTCGAACATGGCCTTATTGTTTACACAGAGATTTTAAATTTACACCATGTGGTTCCGACCAGCATATCCGCCCAAGGGGCCAAAGCCGGACATAGAGGTGGGTCCCGCCGGAGCAGAGGACCGTTCTACCCGTCAATGACCAAGAGACCCGAACTGCGGTGGGCCTTTATCAAAAAGGTTTACTCGATCGTGAGCTTACATATGCCGCTTACCATTGCTGTTGGAGCTGCTGTTGTTTATTATCGTCCATTGAATATTTCTTCTTCTCCGGTGGAGCCGGGTTGGGGCTCTATATCCTTACTTTCCTTGATACAATACGTATCTCACTGACAAGTGGAGCCCAAATACGGACTTAACTTAGCCATATATATGAGGAGTTTTTTTTTTTCGGACGATCTAACTAATCTGCTAATATCATAGTAATATATAATTTCACTAAAAACATTTGCTAATGCTACCTACTCCCCCCTATAAGTGTTTATGGTTGTATTCGATATATATAGGTTGATGTTATGACTGAGGAGGAAGGAATTAGCCGAGGCAAACGTGGCATTAATATATAGAGGTGGCAAACAAGCTCGTGGCTCATGGCTCGATCGTGACTCGCTCGCTCGTTACTGGACCGAGCTGTTAACGAGCCAGCTCGCTACTCGCGAGCTAACTCGGACTAGCTTGTCACGAGTTTGAGCTGAAATTTTAGGTAGGAAGTCTTAGGTCCAGTTCCCTCGGTCTAAAATTAACGAGTTGAGCTAGGACTGAACTCGACCCGAACCATATTAATATATACCTTCCTTTGGTACTGCAAAGTGGGACTTCTGTCGTGAGTTGGGGGGCCTAAACTAAAAAGTCTCACTGGTCCAAATGTGGCATTGATACCTTGATTGTTGTATTCGATATATAAAGGTTCAATTCCAAATGCTACCTTCATTTGGACTTAAAGGTGTATTGAACACAATAATTACATGGTGGGCCCAAAACTTAAATATTACATATGTAAAGAGTAAAACCATTACAAGCAAAGAGCTTTATATATATATATATATATATATATATATAGAGTAAATCTAGGGTGTGACGTGCTCACCAAGAGGGTTTGGTGAGCACAACTCCAAAAATACATCGGATCAGCTTCAAATGACGAATCCAAACTGTTCAAATCCATGTACTTCGTGAGTGATGCATGTATATGAAATTTTTGGAAGTTTCGAATTCATTTGCTACGAGGTCAAGCGGTCAAAGTAATGATGAAAAATGAATATATAAAACAACTAATATAATAACTTATTAAAAGATCCATTACTTTGACCGCTTGACCTCATAGCAAATGATTTCAAAACTTCAAATTTTTTGCATGTACATGTATCACTCACGAAGTACATGGATTTCAACAGTTTGGATTCGTCATTTGAAGCCGATCCGATGTATTTTTGGAGTTGTGCTCACCAAACCCTCTTAGTGAGCACGTCACACCCTAGATTTACTCATATATATATATATATAGTGACTAATATGCTTTCGGTAGCATAAACACCGAAATACATCCAAATTTTTTTTCTTCTGATTTTCGAAGTCCAAAACGTCGATCCAAACCGTTAGATGTGTTCTCAATATTAAAATGTGTTTGGAGACCAAATTTTACATTTTTTGGAATTTTTTTACTATTTATTAAGCCACTTTGAAAATTGCTGATCCAACGATGGCTTAACCCAACAGTGAAACCATTGGATCAACGATTTTCAAAGTGGCTTAATAAATAGTAAAAAAATTCAAAAAAATGTAAAATTTGGTCTCCAAGCACATTTTAATATAGAGAACATATCTAATGGTTTTGATCGACTTTTTGGACTTCGAAAATTGAAAAATGAATTGGTTGTATTTCGGCCGAAATACAACCGAAAGCATATTAGCCACACTCATATATATATATATATATAGAGAGAGAGAGAGAGAGAGAGAGAGAGAGAGAGAGAGTCCGGCTAATGTGCTTTCAGTAGCATATGGGCCGAAGTGCTACCGGTCTAAATTTGAAATTTCAAAATCTAAAAAGTTGATATGAACCGTTAGATGTGTTCTCTATATTAAAATGTGCTTGGAGACCAAATTTCATATTTTTTGGAATTTTTTTACTATTTATTAAGCCACTTTGAAAATCGCTGATCCAGCACCGTTGAATCAGCGATTTTCAGAGTGGCTTAATAAATAGTAAAAAAATTCCAAAAAATGTAAAATTTGGTCTCCAAGTACATTTTAATATAGATAACACATATAACTGTTCAGATCGACTTTTTGAGTTTTGAAATTTTAAATTTGGACCGGTAGCACTTCAGCCCATATGCTACCGAAAGCACATTAGCCAGACTCATATATATATAAATAGTAAAGGTTGGATGGAGGTCAAGGCACTCGACTATTTAATATTTATAAAGTATTCGTCATCTAGATTTTGAATGTTCGACTTTTCAAATAGAGGACATTGTCTTTGCCACTAGACAAAAGATTGGTTCTCAAAGAGCTTAATTTATATATTTTGAAGCAGGGGTGCACAAAAAGCTCACGACTCGAAACTAGGTTCGGAATCAATTCGGATTCAACTCGCTAATAACTTGAGTTGAAACTGACTCGGTTGATTTATGAGTCGATTCCAAGTTACCTTCAACCCAGTTTGGAATCCACTCAGTTGGACTCACACCAAACCAACATTTTATTTGCCACTGTCTCATTTGACTAGTACTTGCTTTTTTTTAGCAATCTGCAACAGATGAAGAGAAGAAGAGAAAAGAACTGTGCACTGTTTTATTAGACTTTTTTTGTAATTTTGTTTGGTAATTTGATAAATTGTGTAATGTTTTGTTAGACTTTATAATATTTGGTAATTTGGTAAACTATGTATTATTTCTTTTGTTTTGTTAATTTAGTAGACTCTGTACTGTTTTGTCAGAGTTTATCTGTTTGGTAATTTTTAGTTATGTACTATTTGATATTTTCATGATGTTGAATTATGTATTGGCTATTGTCTCATTATGTACTGTTTTTAATTGTGTATTATTTTGATAAACAATATACTATTTCTTTTGTTAGAATTAAATTAGATTGTCTCACTATGTATTATATTATGAGTCATGAGTCAACTCATTTTGACTCGAGTTGTTCACGAGTTAATTCCAAATTACAGTTTCTAACTCGAAACTGAATTAGTGATCCAGACTCAACTCAGCTCATGAGTTTGTGAGTTGAATTCAAGTTACTCTCAACTCGGACTCAACTACACTCATGAGCAGTCCTATTTTGAAGGAATGAATAATTGATTGATAGACAAGCAAGACAATTTGGAAGTAATGATGTGTCGGGGGGATAATGACAGTTGTAAGTCAAACAAAATATTGTTATCAAACTAATTCTCTCTCATAATGGAAACTTATTATCAAATCATACTACGCAGCTATGCTTGATGGAGCCCACTGTCATTATCATGCTAGTTTATTCTTAACTTGTGAATTGTATAAATCTTCTTGATCTTTCAAAGGCAACACCCTATTTAAAGGCGAAAGGAAGAGGCACTAAACTCATTTTTTCATTTTGGCCCGCAATATATTTACTATATATGGAGATCCGTCCGTTTGACAATTTTTTTTTTTTAAATAAGAGTTTTATAGTAACCTGATAATATTTTAGATAAATCTTATAAAAATTAGACATGCATCTCATAAAGATACATAGCCTATTACAAATATTTTATGCCTATATATGAACCGTACGGTCTCAAAACCAATAGCACTTATATATAGATGTGGTATTGATACCTTCCTTTGATAGAGTGACTGAGTGAGTGAGTGGGGTGGGGCCTATACAAAAAATCTCATTGGTTAAAATGTGGAATTGATACATTTCTTGTTGCTTTCAGGTCCACATTCCTCTTTTTTTTTTTGAGAAAGGAACGAGGGCCAAGCCCTCCTTTTATTGATAACAGTAGCAGTTACATAAGTGGTGTAAATACCGAAATAAAAAGCAAAAGCAATTTAACTCAAAGATACTTGAGTAAATTAGGGAAGTAAGAAAAGAAAAAGACAAAAGAAATAAAGAAAAAGAAAAACATTACCAGTAAATACCAGTACATGATACTGGTAATTACCGGTGAAGGCAAAATGTCTGGACAGCCTCCATGTAAGCTACAAGTTTCTGTTTTCTGTTGTACTGCGCCTCTTTACCATTGCATCACTTCCCTCCCTTCGGTGTACCGCCACTGTTGTTGTACCTGTTCCACTAGCTCTTGCGTTGAACATTCCTTATCTTGGAAAATTCTAGCATATCTTTCACGCCATAATACAAACTGCGTTATAAGCCAGATCGATCTTTCCTTAGGTGCTCCTCTACCTTGTACCAGTATCTTTGCTGTACCGGTACATATTACCAGCTGGCATTATCTTGACTTCTGTGTACAGTGCCTTTGCAGCAGGGCATTCTCCAAACAAGTGTTTTACTGTTTCTAAAGCCTTCTTGCACATCACATATCTATTAACTATATACATACCTCTCTTGATTAAGTTGTCTATAGTTAAAATTCTGTTCAAGGTCATGATCCACGCAAAGACCTTAAACCTTGGGGGTCCACATTCCTCTTTTAAGTATGCATGTAATGATTGAGCCCACTGTCATTGTCATGCGAGTTCAATATTCTTAACTTGTCAACTTGTATAAAGAATTTTTTATATTTTTCACTGGGGAGTACCTTATTTAAGGCGATAACTAATTAAGCAAGCAACCATCAGCTATTCACAGAAAAAAAAAACTAAACAAGCAAGCAACCATCAGCTATTCAGCCCATCTATTATCCTCATGGACCGACAACTCCTCAAGGCATGCACCAAAGGTGATTTTAGCCTCTTGATTCTCGCCAACCCTGATATCCTCCTCTCTACCACTCCTCACAAAAACAACTGCCTTCACATTGCCGCCATGCTCGGCCATGAGGAGTTCGCAAAGGAGATCGGGTCCAGAGCCCCTTCCCTCTTCTCCGGCACCAATGATGATGATGAGACCCCACTGATAGCGGCTCTGATGGCGGGTAACCTTTCGTTGGCTTCTTCCATCATCACTGCCGCATCACAGTACATGCAGCATGTTGATTTAGAGGAAGGAATAAGGCCGTTGAACAACATGCTCTTGAAGGTCGATAGGCGCAAAGAAAATGCATTGCATCATGCAATGCAAAATGGCTTTAAAGATTTCGCACTGCAGCTCTTGGACATAGAGCCACAACTGTCCATGCAAGCTGCCTACACAGGTGAGACACCCATGTTTATGGCAGCTCGGAGAGGATATTCTGAAGTTGTACAGCGATTGCTAGAAATCCCCTCTTCAGCGGATTGTGGCCCAGAAAATCAATCAGCTATGCACGTTGCTACGGAATACGGATTTGCAGGTTCATTACTTATAAGCCAAATTCTGTGATTGTTATTTGTCATACTTAATTATTAATTAATTAGAGATTATTTTTTTATGCAATTGTACAAACCATTGTAGTTTAAGTCCGTAATTCACTTTAGTTTGGAAAACTCTTATTTTGGCTTCTGAACTAACTCATTTTGACTTGAAATATTTGTTCAAATTATCTGCAGTCCACCAGTTTAGAATCAGAAGACAAAACTCAAAATTATATGCAGTACGTTCACCATTTTTCCGAAATTAAGAACTCTATGAAGCACAGCAGTGACCCCACCACTAACTTTACCTCCTAACTCCCATACCAACTTTATACATCGCTATTGCCTCTATTTGAGAGTCCCAAATCCACCTATGCCCATGGTCTCCTAGTCTCTGTTCAAGCCTTGGAACGAGTCACTATTGACATCGCTCCAAAAAGGCTTGGAGGCACTTTTGAACCACTTATATTTCTCATAGATTCTAGGTAGTCTTAGAAAATATTGTAATTTTACTGTGACATGTATTGCCAGGTATAGTTAAGCAACTGTTGGCAGGACGGCCCCAACTAGCATATCATAAAGACAAACATGGATTAAATCCGCTGATGAGAGCTATAATTCAGAACAATCTCGAGGTGGTGAAGATATTATTAGAATACGATCATAATTTAGCATATATTAAGGATGAAAAAACAGGAGATTCTCCATTTATTCTAGCAGCAGAAAGAGACTATGTGTCAATTGCAAAAGAGATCTTCAGCATTTGTCCTGACTCAGTTTATACGCCCGACAAATATGGGGATAGTGCACTCAATTGCGCTATTTTGCGTGATAAAGAAAATTTCATTGACTACGCACTCAGAACACCCCAGCTTTATAGGTTTAGTAACCAAGGCAACAACAAAGCCAATCTTCCCCTGCATCTTGCTGCTCGGAAGTGTAACCCGAAGCTCCTTCGTTCTTTACTAGCCCATGCAGGACAAGACTACACTGCTATTAATGTTAAGAACAAAAATGCGATGCACATAGTTTATAAAAATACCGACTTATGGAAGACTTTGAGATGGGTAAGTTTATTAATTTTCATTGCTCTTACACACAACACTTACTTAAATTGAGTGTTGATTTTATATATTACGTTAATTCCTTAAATTGAGTGTTAATTTTATATATTTAGTTAATTCCAATCATGATATTGTCATATAGCTAGAGTTTTTTTTTATATAAGGTTAAGAAAGATTATGCATTTATTTATTTATTTATTTTCTGTCACAGAATGAGGCACTCACATTATTGTCAAATGTATTTCCATCCATATGGAAATACATAATAAGAGATATAGTAAAACATGAGATCAAGGAGCAAGCAAGGAAGGAGGTGAAGTCACTTACATCAAAGTACACTAAAAACACATCTCTGGTAGCTGCTCTTCTCGCTACCATCACTTTTGCTGCTGCTTTTACCTTGCCAGGAGGATTCAGTTCTGATCTTGCCGATGCCGGACTACCCATTTTTGCAAGGAAAGCAGCATTCCACATGTTCCTCATCTCTGATACCATAGCAATGTGTTCTTCACTTGCCGTCGCATTTCTCTGCATTTTGGCAACATGGGAGGACTTGGATTTCCTGCTGAATTATCGAAAAACAACGAGGGCGCTCATGTGGTGTGCCTACGAGGCTACTGCACTTGCATTTGGTACCGGTTTGTTCACTGTACTAGCAAAAAACAACTTGTGGCTTGCAATTTTCATACTGGTATTCTGCACCATCCTTCCTCTCCTCTCCAAGATCATCGGCGAATGGCCCCTATTAATGCTTCACTACAGACTTCGTGGTCTTTTTCAAGGAGATCTCGTTCCAAATATTTGAAAATGTTCAAAATCATATCATAAATTCATAATTAATAGGAGAGTTTGTACCATTATTTAAATAAATGTTAGTTCGTGCAATGAGTTTGAATAAAATTATGAAGAAAAATTTCAAATGTATTTTGTTATGTTATTATCTAAGTTGCTTTTGGACCATTGGGCTAGCTAAGTATTCTTATATATAATAATTATATTAATTTTTTTATGAGAGAGAAATTAAAAATCTCAGTATACTGTATCTCTCCTCACTTTCTCTTCTTCCTCTTCTCAAAAACTCTAACAAACTTGTATGTGCGAAAAAGAAATAAATGAAATAAATGAAAAAGAAGAAAAATAAAAATAAAAAGAACAGACATAAAAGAATTAGTCGCTGTTATCGCTTTTGTTTTATTCTTCTTCCTATCTGATCTTTGATCTCATCTGTGAACCAATGATCAATAGATGTTTGATGTGACGACTCCAGTCATTGTTTTTTTCTATTGCATCTTTGAACTTTAATTGAACTTCCGCTGCTATAGTTTCAATTTGAATGTAGTAATTATTTTTCTGACAACCATTATCCATTGTGATAACAAAAAAAATTCTACCCTTATCTGTCCTTTCGAATACGATACGGATTGGATTAATGGATAAAAGAGTGTCATTGACACCTCTAGCAACCAAAGAAAGCACGAGGAAAAGCCATAAATTTGTAAAATAATAAGATGGGTACAAAAATTCAATGCTCTAAAAAACAACGATTTTGTAAAATATTTAATAAAAAATAAAAAAATAAAAAAATGTAAAATTTAATCTGCAAGTACATTTTAATATATTCATCATGTTGAACAGATTGGATTGACTAGTTGGACTTCAAAAACTTTGAAAATATAGAGTGTAATCTGGTGTAAGTGGATCACTCCTCATATATAATATATATTTTAAATTTTTTATGAGAGAGAAATTAAAACGAAGAGCACGTATCATGAAGCGCTCTCTCTGTTTAACACGTATCGGTGTCGTATCTATCTCCTTTCTTCCCGGTTGTGGTAAATTCTGTGTTGATTATGTTCTATTTTTCTGAATGCAGCAGTAGCATACAATTCTATGTGTGTCGTCTTTTGCTGCCTCCTCTTCACATTCACCTTCAACTTCCCACGGATTTCAAAACGGAGAGCACGTATCATGAAGCGGATCGAACGGTAATTAAGCCCATCGAAGCTTTATTAATTTTCGTCTGCATTCACCTTCACCTTTCTATTTTTTGCTGCCTCCTCTGCATTGTTGCGTTAACCCAGACCCATTAGCAGAGATCGAAGCTTTATTAATTTCCGGCTGTTGTTTATCCTCCATTTTCTTCTCCCTTTCTTCTTCGTTTAAAACTCCAATAGCTAATATCGAATTCTGAGATAGTGACACTCCACCCTCCTTTGGAGAATCCTCGACCTTGAGGATCGAATCAGCAAATTGAGGATATTTCCTCTTAATTGTATAGTAGTCTTCCCATGTTGCATCATCCATCTCTTAATTAGACCAATGGATCAAGACTTGGGGCTCCGCCGCATTTCGTCTCTTCACCATTTCGTCTCGCTAATATTATACATATAGTACAATTCAAGCCCTCGACTACGACATTGTATGTGGAATACATCCAATATCAACGTAAGCACGGTGGTGAATTTAATCATCGCCCCCAAATCAGTCTTCTGCACTACCAGATATGATTTCAGCATTCCCAGCACGATGGCCATCACGTCTAGTATGCTCAGTGTTATGGCAAATGTCTTCAGTTTCTTCTCCGGTGCCACCTTCTTCTCCGGTGTTCTTTCAACCCTCAAATTCTGGTGTAGGCTGAGGATGTTTGGTTGGTTGGGCATGTCAATAATTTTGTGGCCCCTGTTATTATGCTCCATGCTAGCTAGAAGAATATTACATGTAAACCATGTCAGTCAATTATTACATCAAATTAGAATTAATGTCATTTCTTCCTTTTTCAGAATTTAGTCACTAGCTTTTTATAATTTATACCCGTGCCTAGCTAGGAAACTTTGCTAGTTTCACATCTTCTAGTTAATTGATTATTGTGCCCCCATACAACTACAAATTAATTTACCCATCCCAACTAAACTCGAGCTGAGACCAGAAATTCAGCCTTTCTGACTTCTAATTAAGGAGACATTACCAATATTTTTCATTTCGCATTTCCTACATTACAAAATTAGTCTTGGCCCAAATTTGCCCCAACCAAAACTAAGCCCACATCTTCTATAATTAGGCCCAACAAATGCTGTATAGATTTAGGTATAAAAAGAAAATAGGAACGGATCATGTGACAATGGTGATTTTGACAATTTTGATAATAAATTAGTTAGCAAATTCATACAAATTCAAGTATTATTTAATAATCAATACTGTATCAACAATTGTTAATTTAATAGACATAATATGTGAATAATAGTTATTTTGACAAGTTTGATAATAACTTTTATAAAATAAATAAAATGTTAAATAAAAACGTAACATACTTAACAAATTTCATACAAGTATATATTGTTTGATGCTACATCAAGAATCGTTAATTTAAATTTTGAAGCACTTAAAATATAGACGAAATCTCATCATAGACATATATAATATGTGAATAATATATATTATGTAAATAATATCGGGTTCCAAATTTCTTTAAAACATTTAAAAATAAAATCTAACATATTCAAAAACTAATATAATTACTTCACATTTTTCAAAAAATAAATCTATCCTATTTTTTTAAACCTATTAAAAATAAATCCGAATTTAAAAATAAAATCTAACATATTCAAAAACTAATCTAATTACTTCACATTTTCAAAAACTAAATCTAATTACTTTTTTTAACCTATTAAAAATAAAGCTGAATTTAAAAATGAAATCCAACATATTCTAAAAGAAATTAAATCTATTTACTACAAACTAATTTAATTACTTATCAATTACTACAAATTACTAAAAAATAAATCTAACTATCTACAAATTACTACAAAATAAATCTAATTATTTAACAATTACTACATATTACTACAATATAAATCTAAATATCTACAAATTACTACAAAATAAATCTAATTATTTAAAAATTACTACAAATTACTACAAAATAAATTTAAATTTTGTAGAACCAATCTTGCGGGATTTTGAAAAACCTTCGTAATTCCGTTTGCAGATTTGTAGAACGAATTAAATTTACAACTATTTTTTTTTAACAATAAATTTAAATTTTGAGAATAATAAAAATATTGAGAGAATGAGTGAATGAAAATATTATGAGAATATGAAATATTGAGATGTGAAAAAATGTGAGAGATTAAGATATATTTAAAGAGATTTTGTTTGGGGAGAATGAATTTTGAAAGTTTGAACCCGGTTCGGGAACGGGTAGGGCGGGTTCAAACCCGGTCCGGAAACGGGTAGGGCAGGTTCAAACCCGGTTCGGGCACGGGTAAGGTCTGAGCATGGGTGCTGGCAGTCCGGGTTCAAACTGGCCGAGCACGAGTTACGGGTCACATGGGTTTGGTTTCAAATTTAAACCCGGTCGGAATTTTTGCCCGTCCCGGCCTACCCTGGCCTGGCTAAACCCATGCACGGTCCAGTCCAGACGGACACGGATCAAGAGCAGACCGGTCCGGGTTCACCGGTCAAGGGCAAAAATTAGAACACTACCTACCTTTTTTTCCCTTTGCTTAGCTACAGAAAAGTGTACATATACAATCCCCGTGCCAAAAATAAATTGTAAATAAATTCGTGCAGATCACAGCTCTGATCAGAGCGCATGATCTTGTCCAGTTCGATCCCGACACTCCTTCCTCTCTCCTCTCCATCCCCGATCTCCACCTCGGCACAGCACTTCGACGCCGCATCCGCCTCTCCTCGCCTCATTTCCGCTCTCCACCGTCCTACTCCCTCCGCTCCCCCTCTTCCATTCTTCTCCCTTGACGATCTTCTTTCCTCATCCACTGATTCACCTCTTCAAAGAGCAAAGCATGTCACAGAAAAAATTCAGAGGTATATATAATTCAATCTGGAAAAGAGATAGAGGTGCCATGTGCCAATTGATGGATTACCATTTTTTAAATGAAAATTTATACGGGTTGGTTCTGAGCAACTTCCCAGTGCATCAAAAAGTACTGAAATTCACTCGACCCAATAAATATCAGATTGGTTTGATCGGATAGCAACCATGGTTCAGTAATTTGCATCCTATAATTTTATTGTTTTTTTTATGTACATGAGGCTATATCGTTCTTTTATGTATTAGTGAATGATGTTGGGTTGATTGTTACCATTTCTATTTAAATCCATTGAGACAGACTTAGTTGTATCATGTCTAGTTCGGTTGCTTGTTAGAGCAGCTCTGCGATTGTTCCTCTTCAATTTTATCGAACAAAAGGGAGAGAGGAGAACTAGTTGGCACTGGAAAGGGAGAGAGAACTGTTGGACTGGAGAGCAAACTCAGGTTTATATTTTCGCTGATATAGCGCTACGATCCGCACTAATCGTAACGGAGATCGAAGGGTGCAGAATTTGGATGGGTTTGGGGCAGAAATGGTTGGAGCATTTGAGCCTAGGGTGTTCATCGGTTAAAACCAAAATGAAAGTGAGATAACTCTCACTAATTCAATTTCATTCAAGAAATCAGACATAAGGTACGGGTACTAAATCTCTGGTACCAGTCCTACTGTTTTTACAAACACTACCATATAATAGCACAGATTAACAACAAGAGCCATCTACCCTTCTAGCACAAAATACCCTACAAACAACATAAGCAAAGCTCCAATCTATTACAACTTTCTCAAACAAAAACTATCAGCAACTTCACATCAAAAACTCTAATTTTTGTATCAAAACCAGCAAGCAGATCACTTGAACAGAGCCCTTGTACCAGAATCTCTCTCCACAATTTCAATATTACTTGTGACCAAACAAATCATTTGCCGACTCCACTGCTTCCTTCATTTGCTTCACATATTGCTTCATATTTGGTTCCCTTTTATCTAACTTGGATACAATCACTGCTGCCGAGCATCTGACATCCTCTTCAAAGATGTTTTTCAAAATTAAAATCTGAATCAGCCGGTCAATCAGCTTTGAATGTTCCTCTGATGTTATAATCTTATCAAGTATAGCACCAGATAAATCTGAATGGGTCGAGAGCGCCTTCAAAGTGTTTGCTCCTCTCAATTGTTCTTCAACAAAGATTGAATCAAGGAGCTCTTGTCCATAGCTGACCAGATCCATTTTACGAGCATCCAAAATGTTCCCAGTCACGCACTTATAATGAAAACTATAGAAGAACCCGTTAATTGTGTCTGTGTCAGACTTGTCAAGTCCGTACTCATCTCTCACTTTCTCGAACAATCTGTGGTTGCATATCCAAATGGCCATTGCACCAAGGAACATAATTACCTCTAAGATTGCCACATCATAAAAGAAGACCAGTGCCTCTTGATCTGTTTTGCCAAAATCGCGTGAGGCTAACCACACTGCAGAGACAACACCAAGAGTCAAGACAGAGATGAGGTGGAACAAGTAAAAGATCGAGCTGAAAATACGAATCGGGAGTAGAAACTGTTTCATATTATACATGTAGTATAATTCAAGCCCTCGACTACGGGATAGCATGCGGATTAGATCCAATATCAACGTAACCACGCTGATGGATTTAATCATCGCCCCCAAATCAGTCTTCTGCAGTACCAGATATAATTTCGGCATTCCCAGCATGATGGCCATCGCGTCCAGTATGGTCAGTGTTATGGCAAATGTTATCAGTTTCTTCTCCGGTGCCACCTTCTTCTCCTGTGCCACCTTCTTCTTCTCCGGTACCACGTTCTTCTCCGGTGTTCCTTCAACCCTCAAATTTTGGTGTAGGCTGAGGATATTTGGTTGGTTGGGCATGTCAATAGTTATGTGGCCCCTGATGCATGCACCTTCATTATCATGCTCCATGCTAGCTAGAAGAATATTATATGTAAAATTGTAAACCATGTCAGTCAATTATTACCAATATAGTTGCGTACGTTTTGTTCTCGCTAATTTTCATGGTTCTCTAAGTTGTTCATGTAGGGTGTTTCATGGTGGGGTATACATGAACTTTTGAGGGGTGGGCTCTGATCTGATCAATTGCTGGTAGTTTATCTGGTTTATAGGGTTTTTTAGGTTGCTCTGGTTATTTCACGTAGGGTATTTCATGTTGGGGTATACATGATCTTTTGAGGGATAGGCGCTGATCTGATAAGTTGCTGGTTGTTCTCTGATTTCTAAGGTATTTCATGTTGTTTTTTTTATTTTGGCCGTGTAATTAAGACTTCTTTTTGCTAATGCAAATGGGCATATATGCCTCTTTTAAAAAAAAAAAAATATATATATATATATATATATATACACAGAGAGAATCCACCAGTACGCTTGTGCACGCCGGAGAAGAGTACGTATGCAAAGAGGAAGAAAAGGAGGTTTATGTTAGCGCAAACAGAGGCAAGAGCGACTCCTCTGATTCCAAGGCCCAAAACAGAGACAAATAAATAGTTAATAGGTAGGTGCAGCACAATTGCTAGTGTGGCACACAAGGTCAACGGTAGGTTAACCGATTGGGTACGAAGGTAAATGCGCAGCGGGTGGAGGAAAGATTGAAGAAGAAGATCAGGAGTTGAGTAGAGAATGAACTGTTGTGCTGCGCTAGAGATGGACTCATCTTGGCCGCTGGAGGAAAGAGCGTTTGATCCTTGCAATGAAACTTTTGACGCATCCAAATAATGAACACCAAATATCTATAGTTTAAATTTTCGTGTTTGTTGTTTGCTCGACAAAGTTTTATATGTTTGACAAAGTTATGTTTGTTTATATAATTGTTGTGATATATTTTTTGTCTTGTAGTTGTTACCGTTATTGTTACAGTTTTAATAATTCATTGCTGCAGTATTTTGGTGTTACAGTTTGGATAATTCATTGTTACACTTTTCATAATGTTGTGTTATAGTATTTTTGTAATATAGATTTGTCGTTATTTTTCCAGTTCACACATCTATTTTTGACCATATTCATTCATTTTCATTATTTTGAATCCGTAATTTTCCATAATGAGAAATTTAAAAAAATAAAAAAAATTAATAATCAAAACTCCTAGAACGATAGAAAACATTTGAAAAAAAAAATTAAAACCTTCTAGAAGGCGGAAAGTACACAATTTGGCAGATTCATAAGTAAAACAAGTACAGTTAACTGTCAATAACTGTCAAAGTACAACAGTTTTGAAAGTACAAAGTACATCAAGTACAAAGATGTTGGAAGTTGGAAGTTGTTATTTTTTACAAAATTTATCTCATCTTTTACAGTATTTGATAATGTATGTTACAGTATTATTACATCATTGTTACAGTATTTTTGTCAGCTAAATGACAGTTGGTTTGGGTAAAAAGTGGGTACAAATCCTTGGGTACAATTAGAAGGGTCCTAATATCATAGCCAGTAATAATAGGCGTTATTTTCAACTTTGATATAATTTATTTGACAAAATCAAGATAATTGGTAAACTGTATAATATATATTGTCCAATGTGATATTTGATGAATCGCTTTCCTATATCATTGTCATGATTTTCAGATCTGAACCTTCCGGAGAGAAACTGAAATTTTTTATAATTTTAATTATGTATATAGAAATTTAATTAATTTTTTTTTTAAATATTTTATATAGACCAGTCACTCTCAATAAATAACATATGCTTAGTTGTAGCTAGCTTAGTGGTTAAAGTTCTATTTCGTAGTTAAGAGATCTTGTGTTCAAATTTAACTCATTATAATTGTACATTTTAATTTTTAACCACTCTTATAAAAAAAATTTATAATTGTACCCTACATTTTAACTGAAAATTTTTATAATTGTACCCTACATTTAAACTGAAAATTTTAGCTAGGCAGCATACAGCCGAATTCAACTTGAAACCAGCAATAGTATACTCGGAACAAAACAACCCCTTGGAATAAAAAATAAACAAATAAGAAAGAGAGAAGAAATTAAATAAGAAGACTTTTTCTTTTTTGCGTGTGAGGCCGGCAACAATTTTTCGGCATTGGGCCCCACACCCACTCTCTATATAAAGGCTCAAAAGAGCTGCTTTGTTTAACAGAAACCATTTCTTCCTCTGTTTCTTTGAAACAATTAATTCATCTCCGCCCTTTTCCCTCCCCTACCAATAAACCTCCTTTTCTTCCTCTTTGTATACGTACTCTTCTCGGGCGTGCACAAGCCTACTGGTGGGTTCTCTCTGTCTACCGAGTGCTTCAAAGGGTGGGGGTCGCTTCTCTCTCTAGCCATACCCAGTTGCGTCTGTGTCTGTCTCGAGTGGTGGTGGTACGAAATCATGATTATTCTCTGTGGTTTGCTGCTCAATCCACAGGCAACCGTTGCTTCCATGGGGATTCTGATTCAAACCACTTCTCTCATCTACATTTTCCCCTCATCCCTCAGCTTTGGTGTGTCAACCCGTGTGGGAAATGAACTCGGTGCAAACTGGCCAAACAAAGCCAAACGTGCCGCAACAGTGGGTATGGTGTGTGGTTTTGTATTTGGAATGCTGGCTTTCGGATTTGCGACATCTGTACGAAATGTGTGGGCCCATATGTTCACGGTGGATCCAGCAATCATCCGTCAGACGGCAGCTGTACTCCCGATTCTTGGTGCATGTGAGTTGGGGAACTGCCCCCAGACAACGGAGATTTTTTTATCTCCATTCTTATATAATGCACGTAGTTGTTCTGATCCGCTAACGGTTGGGATTAAAGAATGAATTTTCGAATTTAATATCAGCCCTCCAATCACATAATCTATCATCTTTTGATTAAATGCATCTATTTTATGTGTATAAGTCAAAATTTAGTTAGAAACATACTCGTCGCACATACTGTCACACGATATATTACAACTAAAATTGAATATAGAATAAAATTGATTTTCTCTATTTATTCCTTTCCTTATTTCTCCTCTACAGTAATCTTACAATTAAATTTAAAAATTAAACGAGATTGAAGTGTTTCCTTATATTGTCTCTCCAGCTATTTCCAATTTATATTTCCTTATTCATATTTTCTTATTATATCTCCAGCTATCTCCTATTAATATATCCTTCTGAACAGTATATTTTCTGATTCATTTGAATTTCGGATTCGAAGAAAATCTCTAAGGTTTGATAAATAAATTCCATCTTTTTTTATTGCTACCAATTTCCATATTATGTGGCTTTATTTGTCATTGTTTATTTTATTTCTTTTACAGGGATTCGAGGTCCAAGAAACTGCATCATTCCAATTGAATTAAAAGACAGACCTATTAAAAGAATATTTCTATTGAATATATGTTTCTGAGCATACAAATTGATAATTGATAATTGAAGTTGTAACTGTTATAATTAAGAATTAAGTTGAAGAGGGTTATATGCAGGGGTGGACCCAAGCCTATCCAAGGGGGGGCAGCTGCCCCCCCTGGATTTTGCGTTTTAGTGGAAGTCGGAACGTTTTGATCGACTCTGCCTCTCCCTGAAAATTTTTTTGCCCCCCGCTGGATGTTTAATTTGTAGTTCGGGTTAAATTTAGGGTTAAAATTAAAGTAAATTTCTTCAATTATGATTAATAATTAGAATTATAGATTGAAATATCAGAAATTACAAGTCAGAGCATTGAAAAGTATAAATTAAAGCATGATTTTTTATTAAATACTTAATTAGTTAATGAATTTGGACCCGTTTAGTTATTTAAACCCGATTCGATATTTTTTTGCCTCCCCCCCCCCCCCCCCCCCCCGACGAAAATCCTGGATCCATCCCTAGTTATATGTTGAATAAAGTGGTACGCATATTAAAAACCCTTATGGAGAGATTACATGTTGAGCATAGTGCATATATGGAACTGGTTCAAGAAGAAAATTGTATCTGTAATAGTATCAGAAAATTAATTGATCAATTTATGCAATATTATGCCAGCATGCATTGTGGTTGTAAAAAAACAGGTTAATTTTAGATTTTAGATACTATCAATTTGTTAAACGATTTTCTACTTTTAAATTTATTTTTAGAACTTAACATTATAAGTTAGTAGTAATTTTTTTTATATATAGCACGTCTCCGTTGCAACGCACGGGTACAGTACTAGTAAACCATAATTAAAAAAAAACAATTTTAACAAAACAACATAATTACTTCAAAATTTTGAAAAACCATAAAAATCAAAAATAAAATTCGGTCTCTCTTTCTCAGACTGAAAATAAAATCAGTCTCCATTTATTTTCAATTTTTTATCACCTGCCACACTTAATCACACCCCTATTGTATAACCGTTTCTGCTGCAAACCACCTCCAAGACCGAATTAAAATTTCGGTCCATGCTGGATTATTCTGAACTTTGGTGTACGAATGGTCTAGATGCCCATCAGCGCTTCCTGTTCCGGTGTTATTTGAAATTTTCACATAATCAATGCTATAGCTTAATTTATTTTTCTTATAATGCTATTAATGAAAAAATCAGCATTGTATTGTGTGTGCCATATTTTATTAAAGCTACTCTGTCAAACTCAAATACTAACGAACGGTTCAGAATAATCCAAGCCGGACCAAATTCAATCCGCTGCGCATAAATATTATAGAGGGCCCGTTTTGAGATTCGTGCCAAGTTAAAAGAACTAATCTAGACTGTCCGTTTGTTATTTGTTGATACCTGGGGACCGAATCAAATTTTCGGTCTTGAGGAAAATTTGAGTGAGCCCGAATCTGATGGATTTTCTGTGGCGACTGAAAATTTGGTTAGAGGCCGAAAATGAATTTTGGTTTTGAGAATTTTTTTTTTCAGACTGAGATTAAGTTTCAGTTTTTATGGTTTTTCGAAATTTTACCGTACTTATATTGGTTTCGTAACTTTGACTTTTCTATTTATGGTTTATAAAAAAAACTCCAGACAACGGGGTGTGGTGTATTGCGTGGCAGTGCACAGCCAAAGATCGGTGCACATATTAACCTTGGTTCATTTTACGGCGTGGGAATGGCAGTTGCTGTTGCTCTGGCATTTTGGTGCCGACTCGATTTCAACGGTCTGTGGTTTGGTTTGCTGTTTGCACAGTTCACTTGTGTTCTTATCATGATTCCTGTGATTCGGAGCACAGATTGGAGGTCTCAGGCTGAAAGAGCACAGTTACTGACAGGCGGAGCCGGTGCAGTGGCAGTAAAGGAGGAGAAAACGGTGAAGGGTAAGAAAGAGAAATCGGGAGTGATTAGCATAAGGGTTGTCGCGAAATCG
Organism: Carex arenaria; assembly: GCA_964058825.1. Taxonomy (NCBI): domain Eukaryota; kingdom Viridiplantae; phylum Streptophyta; class Magnoliopsida; order Poales; family Cyperaceae; genus Carex; species Carex arenaria. The sequence continues at coordinate 871,540 of CAXKVW010000001.1, read as the reverse complement.
GAGTTGTGAAGCCACTGGAGACGGAGAGGGGATCGATCGATGAAGCCTATTTAACTGACTGGAGGATGCCTTGTGTATACTAACTAATCTTTCATCACATTTTTTTGGAGGGAATTAATTAAAGGGATTAACAATTTTGTTTACTATTAATTTTGTAATTTTATTATATGTTGCTCAAACTTGTAACTAGGGGTGTTCATCGGTTCGGTTCGGTTAAAACCAAAATAAAAGTGAGATAACTCCCACTAATTCAATTTCATTCATGAAATCAACCATAAGGTACGGCCGTACGGGTACCAAACCTTTGGTACCAGTCCTACTGTTTTTTACTAACTCTACCATATAATAGCACAGATTAACAACAAGAGCCATCTACCCTTCTAGCACAAAACACCCCACAAACAACATAAGCAAAGCTCCAACCTATTACAACCATGGTTCCGAAAATCGGCCGATTCCGATTTGAATCAGCCGATTTGAATCGGAATCGGACGCGACCGAGTCGATTTTTACCCGATTTCCTCGGTTGTGCGATTTTCTGAGAGAAATCGGATGAACAGTGACGGAATCGGCCGATTTTCCGATTTTCGCACCGATTTACACCGATTTACACCGATTTTCAATTTTTCTCAGGAAAAAAGACAAAAGCAATCCAAATCAGAGAAAGAAAGAGAGATATATAACCCGGATGAATCCGAGCCTGGCTCCGCGGCGTCGTCACCGCGCACAGAGGAGATGCGACAGGAGCAGACTCCGATCTGGTCTCCAGGAGCAACGAAAGAGGAGATGCGCACAGTGGAGAATCTCTGGGCTTCCTTCTCCAGGAGCAACAAAAGAGGAGCGCCAATAGAGCGCCGATCTGGTCTCCACTCTCCAGGAGCAACGAAAGAGAAGGAAAATAGAAGGGGGCGAAATGGAGAGGGAGGGGATAGGAAATAAAAGGGTGGGGCTTTCTCAAGATTCGTGCAGAGAGAAAATAAGATTAAAATTTTTGTGCATAGAGAAAATGAACGGTTGAGATTTACGCTAGATTTAAATTTTGTATTAACATAATTTTATATAATTAGTGAATTAGTGAATAATTTTATATAATTAGTAAATTATTTGAGTGTAATGTTTTGTATTAACATAGTTTTATTACAAATAATTTTTATATCAATTATTTCTTATGTTTTTAGGTTTTTGGCTACAAAACAGGCTTTTTGCCAAAAAAATCCGATTTTCCGAGTCAAATCGGCCGATTCCGGCCGATTCATCCGATTCCGATTCGATGGTCAAGAATCCAATTCCGATTCCGATTCCGATTTTCAAAACCATGATTACAACCTTCTTAAACAAAAACTATCAGCAACTTCACATATAAAACTCTTAATTTTTGTATCTAAACCAGCAAGCAAATCACTTCTTCATCTTCATTCATCACAGAGCCCTTGTACCAGAATCTCTCTCTACACTTCAATGTTACTTGTACCAAGCAAATCATTTGCCGACTCCACTGCTTCCTTCATTTGCTTCACATATTGCTTCATATCTGGCTTCCTTTTATCTAACTTGGATACAATCACTGCTGCCGAGCATCTGACCTCCTCTTTAAAGGAGTTTTTCAAAATTAAAATCTGGATCAGCCGAGCAATCAGCTTTGAATGTTCCTCTGATGTTATAATCTTATCAAGTGTAGCACCAGATAAATCTGAATGGGTCGAGAGCGCCTTCAAAGTGCTTGCTCCAATCAATTGTTCTTCAACCAAGATTGAATCAAGGAGCTCTTGTGCAAAGGGGACAAGGTTCATTTTGCGAGCATCTAAAATGTTCCCAGTCAGGCACTTACAGTAAAAATTATAGAAGAACCTGTTAATTGTGTCTATGTCAGACTTGTCAAGTCCGCAGTCATCTCTCACTTTCTCAAACAATCTGCGTTTACATATCCAAATGACCATTACAGCAATGAACACAATTGCCTCTAAGATTGCCACAATATAAAAGAACACCAGTGCCTCTTCTGTTTTGCCAAAATCGTGTGAGGCTAGCCCCACTGCGGAGACAACACCAAGAGTCAACACAGAGATGAGGTGGATCCCGTACAAGAGCTGGCTAATGATACGAATCGAGAGTGGCAACTGTTTCATATTATATATGCAGTATAATTCAAGCCCTCGACTACGACATTGTTGAATAATAATCTTAGAAATAATAAATTAAGGACTTAGATGCAAAATGTACAAAATAATTTAAGTAGTTTACTGTAGCAAAAAGGGTGATAGCTCCAACGGTCACATTGACCTTGTAAGATATATATAGCCACTGTAACAAGAAACAAAATATAACTTTCAACATAAAAAATTTTCTCTTGTCCCCTCAGATTTGCATTCCTAAAAATAACATGGTATCAGAGCTGTAAGATCTCTGACTACAAAATCCATAAACCAACAACAAAATCAGCAAGAAAAAATGGCTCAAGAAGAGAGCCGAAGAGAGGCAATGGGCTGTCCACAACTCACAATCGAAGAAGGACACGAGACCCATGGCTTCGTAGCAGCAAAAAATTCTAATCTTCCCAAATTCGGCCAAAACCCTAGACCTCAAAATTACTCAAATCACAGCGAAATTGAAAGATGCACGGGATGTAAGAAGGAGGGACATACACATGAGAAGTGTTGGTTTCTTCATCTCCATTTAAAACCAAAACATTGGAAAAAGGGGACCTCCGCTGGAGGCAAGGGAAATTGGAATGGAGAGAAAAAAGAAAAGGAAAGAGGGGGCTTTTACACGGACCAAAGTTTTGTCGCTGGAAGAAATTTTTCAGAAACGCGTGAAGCGTGTGATGCGCATGGGGGCGGACCTTGTGAGCCGCGTGGAGCACAAACCGGACCCAAAAACAAAACCTATGAACCGGGTCCAATTAATAGCTCTGGTTTTTTCGCTGACGGGTCAAGGTCCGACCGAAACGGGTCAGGTGATGCAGCGGATCAACTGCAGTCACTAATTCAGCAGATGTCTGTGCTGCTGACTCAACAAAATCAGTTCAGATTTTCTGGTATCTCTTCATACTCAAAAAATTTTAATTTGTTAGATAAAATAATTATTGATAGTGGTGCTACTGACCATATGTTTGGTAATCAAGCACTTTTAAAAAAATTAGATATGACCAAAAATGACCAATTTGTCTTGGTAGCAAACGGTATGAAGGCTAAAATAAATGGTACAGGTGAAACTATATTTTGCAACAAAAAAATATTTAATGTGCTATACCTAGATACGTTCCCTATAAACTTACTTTCGGTTCAAAAATTAACAAAAGAATTAAATTGCGACGTGATTTTTTCTTGTAAAAATGTTGTATTTCGGGACCGGGAAACCGGGACGAAGATTGGTGAAGGGTTTCTTGAAAATGGACACTACCTTTTGAACTCAAAAAATTATTTTTGTGCTTCCGCTAAATCCATCGATATTGGACTTTGGCATAGAAGATTTGGGCATCCCTCCGACAAAGTTTTAAATTATATTTTGGATTGTAAAAATTTTAATTATGCTAATTGTGAAGTTTGTAAGTTAGCAAAACAAACAAAACTTCCTTTTTCTCATTCCAATAGTAAAAGTGAAGCTATGTTTGATTTAATTCATTCGGATGTATGGGGACCGGCCCCAATTGACTCATACAATGGATTTAAATATTTTGTTACTTTTATTGATGATTTTTCAAGAACCACTTGGGTATATTTACTCAAGTCAAAAAATGAAGTATTTAGTAGCTTCAAAGAATTTTTTTGTTTCATAGAAAATCAATTTAATGCCAAATTAAAAATATTTAGGTCGGATAACGGAACGGAATTTGTAAACAAAAATTTTGAAATATTTTTTAAAGAAAAAGGAATTGTACACCAAACCACTTGCATTAATACACCCGAGCAAAACGGAGTGTCGGAAAGAAAAAATAGACATTTGTTGGAAATGACAAGAACTTTGATGTTCCAAAGTAACGTTCCCAAAATATATTGGTCGGATGCCATACTTTGCGCTACACATCTAATTAATAGATTACCAAGTTCAAAGTTAGAAAACAAAATTCCATTAGAAATTCTTTATCAACAAAAAATCACCTTTGATCATTTAAAAATATTTGGATGTACAAGTTTTGTACATATTAAAAGGAAAGACAAGCTAGATTTTGTATCAACAAAAACTATTTTCTTAGGGTATTCACCATTTAAAAAAGGGTACAAATGCTATGATCCTATTAATAAAAAAATATTTATTTCTAGAAATGTTGTATTTTTTGAAAATGAGCCATATTTCAAAAAACTAGGAGAAACTCAAGAGCCTACTCAAATCCAAAGTGAAAAAATAAATTCCGTAATACCCTATATTGCACAAAATAATTTAGAAGAAAATGAAACAAGTGATGTGGAAGAAGAAATGGATGATAATAATGATGAAACAAATGAAACCGGCGTATAGAATAATCCGGAGCTTAGACGGACAACTAGGGTATCACAACCATCAACTAGACTTAGAGACTATGTTACTTGTACCGTCCAATATCCTATACAAAATTTTGTTTCATATGAAAAAATTTTGCCTTCATACCAAGCTTTCCTTACCTCTATAGAAAAAGAAATGGAACCAAAAAATTATCAAGAGGCCATTCAAAATCCAACTTGGAATAAAGCAATGAAAGAAGAGCTAAAAGCTCTAGAAAAAAATGAAACATGGGTAATAGTTCCATTACCAAAAAATAAAAAACCCGTTGGATGCAAATGGGTTTACAAAATTAAATACAATTGTAATGGTACCATAGAACGGTATAAAGCAAGGTTAGTAGCCAAAGGATTTACACAAACATATGGAATAGATTATAACGAAACTTTTGCACCGGTTGCAAAAATGAATACCGTTAGGGTATTATTTTCCATTGCCGTAAACAATGGGTGGAGTTTATACCAAATGGATGTAAAAAATGCATTTCTTCAAGGAACACTTGAGGAAGAAGTTTATATGACTCTTCCACCGGGTCATGTAAAAGAAAAAAATAATAACCTTGTTTGTAGGTTAAAAAAATCAATTTATGGACTTAAGCAATCTCCAAGGACATGGTATGGCAAATTATCTCAATATTTAATTTCTTGCAAGTTTAAAATTAGTAATGCCAATCACTCATTGTTTACCAAAAGTGAAGGAAAAAATATAACCCTTGTTTTAGTATACGTAGATGATTTAATAATTACCGGAAACAATTTAGAAGCAATTAGAAAAATCAAATTCCAATTAAAAGAAAAATTTGACATCAAAGATTTAGGATATTTAAAATACTTTTTAGGAATAGAGGTAGCATTTTCAAACAAAGGTCTATTAATTTCACAAAGGAAATATACCTTGGATTTATTAAAAGAAACCGGTAAATTAGCTTGTAAACCGGCCTCTACACCAATAGATAATAAATATAAATTAAATACCGATGATGGTGAACCTTTAGAAAATATAAACCAATTTCAAAGACTTGTAGGAAAATTAATTTACCTCACAGTAACCCGTCCGGATATTTCTTTTCCCGTAAGTCAAATTAGTAAATTTATGCATAAACCAAGAACACCTCATTTAGAGGCCATAAATAGAATTTTGAGATATTTAAAAGGTAATCCCGGAAAGGGTATTTGGATGAAGAATAATAATTCTAATGCAATATGTGGCTATTCCGATGCAGATTGGGCCGGTAGCTTTGATAGAAAATCCACTACCGGCTTTTGCACATTTGTAGGCGGAAATTTAGTCACATGGAAAAGCAAGAAACAAAATGTCGTGGCACGATCAAGCGCGGAAGCGGAGTATCGAGCTATGGCATCAACCGCAAGCGAATTGATATGGCTCAAGCAATTACTCAAAGACATGGAAATCAATGTTGATCAACCCATGAAAATGTATTGTGACAACAACTCCGCACGTCACATTGCTCAAAATCCCGTATTTCACGAACGGACCAAACACATAGAAGTTGATTGTCATTTTATTAGAGAGAAGGTCCAAGCCAAGGAAATAGAAACACCGTTTGTTCGAAGTGAAGATCAACTAGCAGATGTGTTCACAAAAGGATTGGACCCAAAGCCATTTGAAGAAATCACAAGCAAGCTAGGATTACTCGATATTTATAATCCTAGCTTGAGAGGGGGTGTTGAATAATAATCTTAGAAATAATAAATTAAGGACTTAGATGCAAAATGTACAAAATAATTTAAGTAGTTTACTGTAGCAAAAAGGGAGATAGCTCCAACGGTCATATTGACCTTGTAAGATATATATAGCCACTGTAACAAGAAACAAAATATAACTTTCAACATAAAAAAATTTTCTCTTGTCCCCTCAGATTTGCATTCCTAAAAATAACAGACATAGTATGCGGAATACATCCAATATCAACGTAACCACCGCAATGGATTTAATCATCACCCCCAAATCAGTCTTCTGCACTACCAGATATGATTTCAGCATTCCCAGCACAATGGCCATCGCGTCCAGTATGCCCAGTGTTATGGCAAATGTCTTCAGTTTCTTCTCCGGTGCCACCTTCGTCTTTGGTGCCACCTTTTTCTCCGGTTTTCCTTCAATCCTAAAATTCAGGCGTAGGCTGCGGATGTTTGGTTCTTTGGGCATGTCAATAGTTATTTGGTCCCTGATGCATGCACCTTCATTATCATGCTCCATGCTAGCTGTTACATGTAAACCATGTCAGTCAATTATTACATCAAATTAGAATTAATGTCATTTCTTTCTTTTTCACAATTTAGTCACTAGCTTTTTATAGTTTATACGTGCATGTGCTAGTTTCACATCTTCTAGGGTATGTTTGGATGCACAAGAATAGCTACTGTTATTAGAATAGCAATGCTATCCGGAATAAGGTGCATCCAAATGAAAAATAGAGCTATTCGGAATAGCTACTGTTTTTAAAATAGCATTGCTATTCGCTATTCTTACAAAAACAAGGAATAACATTTGTTGCTTTCAATATTAATACTAATATAATATTTAAACTAATATTATATTGTATTATATTTAATCTAATATTTTATTTAATACTAATCTAATATTTAAAATAATATTATATTACATTTAATAATTAAATTAATATTATATTGTATTATATTTAAACTAATATTATATTTAAACTAATATATTGTATTATATTTAAACTAATATTATATTGTATTATATTTAATCTAATATTTTATTTAATACTAATCTAATATTTAAAATAATATTATATTACATTTAATAATTAAATTAATATTATATTGTATTATATTTAAACTAATATTTTATTCAATACTAATCTAATATTTAAAATAATATTATATTACATTTAATATTTAAACTAATATTATATTACATTTAATCTAATATTTTATTCAATATTAATCTAATTTTTAAATTAATATTATATTACATTTAATATTTAAACTAATATTATATTATATTTAATCTAATATTTTATTAATACTAATCTAATATTTAAAATAATATTATATTACATTTAATATTTAAACTAATATTATATTACATTTAATATTTAAACTAATATTATATTATATTTAATCTAATATTTAAAATAATATTATATTACATTTAATATTTAAACTAATATTATATTACATTTAATATTTAAACTAATATTATATTATATTTAATATAATATTTTATTCAATACTAATCTAATATTTAAAATAATATTATATTACATTTAATATTTGAATTAATATTATATTGTATTATATTTAATCTTACACATAAATTATGAAACAGTAGCTATTTCCTCCAAACTCTATTTCAAATATGCAATCCAAACAACTTTTTCACTGTTCTAACAGTATCTATTCTAGCTATTTTAGAATTCATCCAAACGTACCCCTAGTTAATTGATTATGGTGCCCATACAACAACAAATTAATTTACCCATCCCAACTAAACTCGAGCTGAGACCAGAAATCCAGCCTTTCTGACTTCTAATTACGGAGACATTACCAATATTTTTCATTTCACAATTCCTACATTACAAAAATAGTCTTGGCCCAAATTTGCTCCAACCAAAACTAAGCCCCCATCTTCTATAATTAGGCCCAACTAAGAAATTAAAACAACTAACCAAATCTCACATCTGCTGTTATGGTAATGCGTATAGATTTAGGTATAAAAATAAAATAGGAGAGGATCATGTGACAATGGTGATTTTGACAATTTTGATAATAAATTTACAAAATCAAATAAAATTAAAAATAAAAGTAACTTTATAGATAGCTTATTTAGCAAATTTCTTACAAATTCAAGTATCATTTAATACTGTATCAACAATTGTTGATTTAATAGACATAATATGTGAATAATAGTTATTTTGACAAGTTTGATAATGACTTTTATAAAATAAATAGAATGTTAAATAAAAAACGTAACATAATTAACAAATTTCATACAATTTAAGTATATATTGTTTGATGCTACATCAAAAATCATTAATTTAAATTTTGAAGCACTTAAAATATAGACGAAATTTCATCATATTTAATAGACATATATAATATGTGAATAATATAGATTATGTAAATAATATCGGGTTCCAAATTTCTTTAAATAGCGCTAGCTATATACATTTGTTTACACAATAATAGAAGAAAATAAAATTGTTCTTTGGATTGCAAATCTTAAGGTCTTCTTTTTTTGAGATTTGCTCCTAAATCATGATTTAGTGAAAATAATTTTGAAACTGATTTTGACTGTCAGATAAACTAATGACAACATCGAGAAACTAAATATAATCAGTCACTACAGACTTCGTGGTCTTTTTGAAGGAGATCTCGTTCCAAATATTTGAAAATGTTCAAAATCATATCATAAATTCATAATTAATAGGAGAGTTTGTACCATTATTTAAATAAATGTTACTTCGTGCAATGAGTTTGAATAAAATTATGAAGAAAAATTGCAAATGTATTTTGTTATGTTATTATCTAAGTTGCTTTTGGACCATTGGGCTAGCTAAGTATTCTTATATATAATATTTATATTAATTTTTTTGTGAGAGAGAAGTTAAAAATCGCAGTATACTGTATCTCTCCTCACTTTCTCTTCTTCCTCTTCTCAAAAACTCTAACAAACTTGTATGTGCAAAAAAGAAATAGATGAAAAGGAAGAAAAAATAAAAATGAAAAGAACAAACATAAAAGAATTAGTCGCTGTTATCGCTTTTGTTTTATTCTTCTTCATATCTGATCTTTGATCTCATCTGTGAACCAATGATCAATAGATGTTTGATGTGACGACTCCAGTCATTGTTTTTTTTTTCTATTGCATCTTTGAACTTTATTTGAATTTCCGCTGCTATGGTTTCAATTTGAATGTAGTAATTATTTTTCTGACAACCGTTATCCATTATGATAACGAAAAAAGATCCTTACTGTTACCCGTACCCGATATATCTAACGAAATAAAATTATACCCTTATTTGTCCTTTCGAATACGATACGGACTGGATTAATGGATAAAAGAGTGTCATTGACACCCCTAGGAACCAAAGAAAGCACAAGAAAAAGTCATAAATTTGTAAAATAATAAGATGGGTACAAAAATTCAATGCTCTGAAAAACAACGATTTTGTAAAATACTTAATAAATAATAAAAAAATAAAAAAATGTATAATTTAATCTGCAAGCAAATTTTAATATATTCATCATGTTCAACGGTTTGGATTGATTGTTTGGACTTTAAAAACTTTGAAAATGTAGAGTGTAATCTGGTGTCACCAAAAAATAATGTAATATGGTGTCACTATTTAGTGTAAGTGGATCCCTCCTCATATATAATATATATTTTAAATTTTTTATGAGAGAGAAATTAAAACGGAGAGCACATATCATGAAGCGTTCTCTCTGTTTAACACGTATCGGTGTCATATCTATCTCCTTTCTTCCTAGTTGTTGTAAATCCTGTGTTGATTATGTTCTATTTTTCTGAATGCAGCAGTAGCATACAATTCTATGTGTGTCGTCTTTTGCTGCCTCCTCTTCACATTCACCTTCTGCCTCCTCTTCACATTCACCTTCAACTTCCCATGGATTTCAAAACGGAGATCACGTATCATGAAGCGGATCGAACTGTAATTAAGCCCATCGAACCAAAATCGGACCTACTCTCAAGTTTTCTGGCTATTCTGTCACGATCTTAATTGAGACAAGACCAGAGAAGAGACAAACAAGAAACAATCGAATGATTCTGTATTGAAATGGTAAGAATTCGGATACAATTCAAGCTTCAGCTAACTATAGCTGTTGCTAGCCTATTAGACAAATTGTCTTAAATTAGAATGAAATTAATTTAGCCATATATATGAGGAGGTTTTTTTTTTCTTGGACGATCTAACTAATCTGCATTTGTTGGAATTAACTGAGGTCTAAGACCCTTATTTTTTCATGGTTTAAGCCTAAAACAAACACGATGAAAAGAGAACAATACACTTTCTTATAAAAAAAATACTTATTTCAAATAAGGGCCTTATATGAACCTTGACAATATTTTAGATGTCTTTTTCAAAAATTAAACATGCATCTCACGGTGAAGAGATGAGAATGTGATCGGCTCTAATTGTTTTGAACTTCAAAATCACTTTCAAAGTCTTGCTTCTTGCCAAGGACGGACCTAAGCATAGACAAATCTAAGCTCGTGAATAAGCTTGTGTTTGAGAAGTATTTTTCTTGCCAATTATTTCAGCAAATAAATGATTTTTTTTTACTGTAAAGTGTCTACATTTTGTTCTTAAAATAAGACTTTTTATTTTTATAATTATAGAATATCTTAGCTACAATATTTTCTAGAAATCTTGATTCGCTACTCCTTATTGCTTTGAAACAAGCCAATATATATATATATATATATAGAGTTGGGCTATTATACATTGCAATGTATAGACCTTTTGGTACATTGCAATTTTACACCGTTGGATTTACTCCAGATTTGTGCGGATCAATTTTTCGATCAGCGACAGTTTTTTGAAAAAAATCGCTTCCAGTAACTGGAGAAATCCAGTCTTGACATCTATTCTCCTCCCCTTTATGGCTCTGTGAAGAGAAAAAAGGTAACTAAGCTGCCATTGTCGCCGGCCCCTCACCTGACCAATCCCCGAGCCGCTCACTACTCCTACCTCTCCCTGCGCCGCTCTCTCCTCCGACCTCTCCCCGCGCTGCTCTCTCCTCCGACCTCTCCCCGTGTTGCTCTCTGTCCGTCCTCTCCTCGCGCCGCTCAACTTCCCTTCCGACCCCTTTGCCTCCGATTTCCCTAACGCTGATCCCTTTGCTGTTCGCTCCTCTCTTGACTGGGTCTCGGGATTTCACACTGGGTCACAAATTTGTCAGATTTTTTTTTACTGGTACACTTTCGCTTCTCCTTGATTTTGATTTGAACTCAGGAGTGCAAATTGGGGCATATATGGGTCTGTTGAAAGAATTTGTGTTAAGAAATGCATGAAATCCTATAAATTCAGGAGTTGCGCAATTTTATTGTGTATTTTTCTAATCAAATTTGTTAGTTAAGTTAGAGAGACTTAAAATCTGGATTTCGAAAAGGTATTTACATATATTTTTACATACTGCAATGCATTTTATATTTGACAGATTAGCATATCTAATTGGTAATTTTGACATGTACTGACTAACATACTTATGAATTCTAATTGTGTTACTCTTTTGAAATAGCTAAGAGAAGACATTAATTCTGGCACGAGTTCAACAAATTTGTAGAGTTATGAAGATACAGCCACAAGGAGGATGAGCATGGGCAGAAAATCACTGTAGTTGGAATTCAGATTTTAGTCTGTTATTTTCTTTTGAATATAAGATGGATGTTTTGTTGTGATGTTTGTATAATATTTGTGAAGATAAGATGGGGTTGTTTTACTTGTCAGAAACTAATCCATGGCTATACTCTTCTTTCTCTCTCCTCTCTTGTTCTCTTGAATGTCCATGTCTTCTCCCTTTTACCTCTTTTTTTGTTGAAATAATTATATCATATTGTCCATTCTATCAAAGCTTTGTGGAGCACCACATACACCAGTACGGCATCATTCAAATACATCCTTATATAGTGTTATAGTGCCTATGCACATGCACCTATATGAACAACTAGCCTCAACAAAATAACTATGAGCAAACATCAGCAAATACATGGCAAATACATAAAATAATAATTATGAGCAAATATCACAATCTTAAGCAAACAACTAACATCCTTCAATTATTGCATCTCTTGTGTAAAGAGAAAAAAAAACTATATTGCCGACTGCACTAAGCAAAAAATGTGAAACACTGATAACCAGAAAAAAAATAATTAATTTTCCCTTGCTATAGCTTGTTGTGCGTTACAAATATGTACAATCCTAAGACAATGCAATTTATATTTGTATAACCATCTCAACAGTTCTCTCTTTTCTTCTTGCTACTTGTGGCCATACCATGTAGGTTGGTACAGAGGCTCCTCTTGTCAGAATGTGCTTGATGAGTTGTGCTTCATCTTTGCTCCAAGTTAACAACACTCAATGCCATAATGAATATATCTTTCAACAACCTATTTGAGGAAGACAATGAAAATTTTTAAATTTCATCTCAGCACGATTAAAATCATAGATCCCATTGCAACAAGCTAATTAATAAATCTTGCCCATTAGTAAGATTAACATAATAGTACCCATTTCAGGTGCAAGTAAGCCTGGAATGTCAATATTCCTTTTGTACAAAGTATCAATTTGGTGAATTGATTATACATAACAACAAGAACGCAAATTTACTGCCAACAACTTTCTGAAATCAAATTCAGTATACATAACTATACTAATTACTTCACATAGACTTATAACAGAAAATAGCAATCACACAATTTTTTGAAACAAAATTGAACAAAATCTGACAAAACAATGTGTAATTTGAACAAACCAGTAATTAAATTGCCTGCAAGCACCCTGTGCGAAGGGAGAACAGTCACTGCGGTTTAGCGGAGTAGGAGGAGAGGGGTCCGAAGGGAGAACGGGGATTTGAGGTTTTTGTTTCAGAAGGGAGAGAGTCGATCTTTTTTAGTCAGAGGAGTCGAGAGAGGAAGATCAGTGGTGCGATAGAGGGTGAGCGGTGGTGCGAGAGAGAGTTTAGGTTTTTCTTTTCGTACAAGGGTCGGAAGGAGATTTGCACTATGGGTGGGTGTGGGGGGTGGGGGTGTTCCCCGGGAGGAGGAGGAAGAGTCTGTAACTGGAGGCCTCCATTGACTGTTCAATGGACGCAAATATTTTTAATATTTTCGCTGATCAGCAACTTTGATCAACACAAATCTTTTATCGGATCGTGCGGCATAGATTATAATGCACAGATTGACCTATACATTGCAATGTATAATAGCCCAACTCACTATATATATATATATATATAGATATATAGAATTGAGCTATGGTACTCTATAGAGTAAAATGGGTTGGTACTCTACAGCTTAATATTTTCATTTTTAAAATCCAAACACCCGATCCGAACCGTTGAACATGTTCTTCATATTGAAATGTGCTTGGAGACCAAATTTTACATTTTTTGGAATTTTTTTGCTAAGAAAGGTAATATTCTCTAATAATTTATTTTAATTAGTATGATAAGTCCCGAGAAAGCTAATATCATAGTAATATATAATTTCACTAAAAACATTTGCTAATGCTACCTACACCCCATATAAGTGTTTATGGTTGTATTCGATATAGGTTGATGTTATGACTGAGGAGGAAGGAATTAGCCGAGGCAAACGTGGCATTAATATATAGGGGTGGCAAAAAAGCTCGTAGCTCGATCGTGACTCGCATCTGGCTCGTTCGTTACTGGATCGAGCTGTTAACGAGTCAGCTCGCTACTAGCTCGGTCCAAAATTAACGAGTTTGAGCTGGGACCTAGCTTGCTCGCGAGCTAGCTAGGCTAGGCATCAATTTATGAATTTGTGTGCATTTTATGCTGTCAAGTTCGGTCCAAAAATGTTTGTAAAATTTATTTTCTTCTTAAAACAAGGTCCAGCCAAATCCAGTGAGCCAGCTCGTCAACTCGCGAGTTAGCTCGGACAAGCTCGTCACGAGTTTGAGCTGAGATTTTAACTCAAAAGTCTTAGGTCCAGCTCGCTCGGTCCAAAATTTACGAGCTGAGCTAAATCTCAGCTCGGCCCGAACCAGCTCGTTTACTATAATAATATATACCTTCCTTTGATACTGCAAAGTGGGATTTCTGTCGTGAGTTGGGGGCCTAAACTAAAAAGTCTCACTGGTCCAAATGTGGCATTGATACCTTGATTGTTGTATACTTGTATTCGATATATAAAGGTTCAATTCCAAATGCTACCTTCATTTGGACTTAAAGGAACAGCCGGACAGGTGTATTGAACACAATAATTACATATGGTGGGCCCAAAACTTAAATATTGCATATGTAAAGAGAGTAAAACCATTACAAGCAAAGAGCTTTATACTTATGTTCATTTTACAAATAGGTCCTTATGTCCATAGAAGTCTTTGCCCTTATATATATATAGAGGAGGGTTCCAATGCCTCATCTCCTCATATCTCTTTCATGCTTCATATTCTATATCTTTGTTTTTAAAATCCAAACAGTCGATCCGAACCACTCAACATGATCTCCATGTTAAAATATGCTTGGAGACTAAATTTTACATTTTTTGTAAATTTTTTACTATTTTTTTAGATTTATTGAAAATCGCTGTTTTTCAAACAAATCTGGATCATAAAAAAACAACGATTTTCAATAAATCTAAAAAAATAGTAAAAAATTTCCAAAAAATATAAAATCTGGTCTCCAAGCATATTTTAACATGGGTATCATGTTGAGTGGTTCGGATCGACTGTTTGGACTTTAAAAACGAAGATATAAGATATGAGGCATGAATGAGGTATGGGGATATGAGGCATTGGAACCCTCCTCATATATATATATAGAGTAAATGTTGGATAGAGGTCAAGGCACTCGAATATTTAATATTCATAAAGTATTCGTCATCTGGATTTTGAATGTTCGACTTTTTAAATAGAGGGCATTGTCTTTGTCACTAGACCAAAGGCTGGTTCTCAAAGAGCTTAATTTATATATTTTGAAGTAGGGGTACACAAAAAGCTCACGACTCGAAACTCGGTTCGGAATCAATTCAGATTCAACTCGCTAATAACTCGATTTTACTGACTTAGTTGATTTATGAGTTGATTCCAAATTAACTTCAGCTCAGTTCGGAATCAACTCGGTTGGACTCACACCAAACCAACATTTTATTTGCCATTGTCTCATTTGACTATTACTTGTTTTTTTAGCAATCTGCAACAGATGAAGAGAAGAAGAGAAAAGAACTGTGTACTGTTTTATTAGAATTCTTTTTTGTAATTTTGTTTGGTAATTTGATAAATTGTGTAATGTTTTGTTAGACTTTATAATATTTGGTAATTTGGTAAACTATGTATTATTTCTTTTGTGTTGTTAATTTATTAGACTCTATACTGTTTTGTCAGACTTTATCCGTCTAGTAATTTTTAGTTATGTACTATTTTGGTATTTTCGTAATGTTTACTTATATATTGGCTATTGTCTCATTATGTACTGTTTTTAATTGTGTATTATTTTGATAAACAATATACTATTTCTTTTATTAAAATTAAATTAGATTGACTCACTATGTACTATATTATGAGTCATGAGTCGACTCACTTCGACTCGAGTTGCTCACGAGTTGATTCCAAATTAGAGTTTCTAACTCGAAACTAAATTAGAGACTCAGACTCAACTCGGCTCATGAGTTTGTAAGTTGAATCCAAGTTACTCTCAACTCGGACTCAATTACACTCATGAGCAGCCCTATTTTGAAGGAATGAATAATTGATTGATAGACAAGCAAGAAAATTTGGAAGTAATGATGTGTCGGGGGGATAATGACAGTTGTACGTCAAACAAAATATTGTTATGAAACTAATTCTCTCTCATAATGGAAACTTATTATCAAATCATACTACGCAGCTATGCTTGATGGAGCCCACTGTCATTATCATGCTAGTTTATTCTTAACTTGTGAATTGTATAAATCTTCTTGATCGATCTTTCACGGGCAATACCCTATTTAAGGCGAAAGGAAGAGGCACTAATTAATTAGACTCATTTTTTTTTTCATTTTGGCCCGCAATTTATTTACTATGGAGATCCGTCCGATTGACAAATATATATTTTTTTAAATAAGAGTTTTATAGTAACCTGATAATATTTTAATTATATACATCTTATAAAAATTAGACATGCATCTCATAAAGATACATATAGCCTATTACAAATATTTTATGCATATGTACCGTACGGTCTCAAAACCAATAGCACTTGTATATAGATGTGGCATTGATACCTTCCTTTGATAGAGTGAGTGAGTGGGGTGGAGGCCTATACAAAAAATCTCATTGGTTAAAATGTGGAATTGATACATTTCTTGTTGCTTTCAGGTCCACATTCCTCTTTTAAGTATGCATGTAATGATTTGTGTCCACTGTCATTGTCACGCGAGTTCAATATTCTTAACTTGTCGAATTGTATAAATAATTTTTTATATTTTTCACTGGGAATTAAGTACCTTATTTAAGGTGATAACTAAGCAAGCAAGCAACCATCAGCTATTCACAAAAAAACAAACAAAAAAACTAAGCAAGCAAGCAACCATCAGCTATTCAACCCATCTATTATCCTCATGGACCGACAGCTCCTCAAGGCATGCACCAAAGGTGATTTTAGCCTCTTGATTCTCGCCAACCCTGATATCCTCCTCTCTACCACTCCTCACAAAAACAACTGCCTTCACATTGCCGCCATGCTCGGCCATGAGGAGTTTGCAAAGGAGATCGGGTCCAGAGCCCCTTCCCTCTTCTCCGGCACCAATGATGATGATGAGACCCCACTGATAGCGGCTCTGATGGCGGGTAACCTTTCGTTGGCTTCTTCCATCATCACTGCCGCATCACAGTACATGCAGCATGTTGATTTAGAGGAAGGAATAAGGCCGTTGAACAACATGCTCTTGAAGGTCGATAGGCGCAAAGAAAATGCATTGCATCATGCAATGCAAAATGGCTTTAAAGATTTCGCACTGCAGCTCTTGGACATAGAGCCACAACTGTCCATGCAAGCTGCCTACACAGGTGAGACACCCATGTTTATGGCAGCTCGGAGAGGATATTCTGAAGTTGTACAGCGATTGCTAGAAATCCCATCTTCAGCGGATTGTGGCCCAGAAAATCAATCAGCTATGCACGTTGCTACGGAATACGGATTTGCAGGTTCATTACTTATAAGCCAAATTCTGTGATTGTTATTTGTCATACTTAATTATTAATTAATTAGAGATTATTTTTTTATGCAATTGTACAAACCATGCATTGTAGTTTAAGTCCGTAATTCACTTTAGTTTGGAAAACTCTTATTTTGGCTTCTGAACTAACTCATTTTGACTTGAAATATTTGTTCAAATTATCTGAAGTCCACCAGTTTAGAATCAGAAGACAAAACTCAAAATTATATGCAGTACGTTCACCATTTTTCCGAAATTAAGAACTCTATGAAGCACAGCAGTGACCCCACCACTAACTTTACCTCCTAACTCCCATACCAACTTTATACATCGCTATTGCCTCTATTTGAGAGTCCCAAATCCACCTATGCCCATGGTCTCCTAGTCTCTGTTCAAGCCTTGGAACGAGTCACTATTGACATCGCTCCAAAAAGGCTTGGAGGCACTTTTGAACCACTTATATTTCTCATAGATTCTAGGTAGTCTTAGAAAATATTGTAATTTTACTGTGACATGTATTGCTAGGTATAGTTAAGCAACTGTTGGCAGGACGGCCCCAACTAGCATATCATAAAGACAAACATGGATTAAATCCGCTGATGAGAGCTATAATTCAGAACAATCTCGAGGTGGTGAAGATATTATTAGAATACGATCATAATTTAGCATATATTAAGGATGAAAAAACAGGAGATTCTCCATTTATTCTAGCAGCAGAAAGAGACTATGTGTCAATTGCAAAAGAGATCTTCAGCATTTGTCCTGACTCAGTTTATACGCCCGACAAATATGGGGATAGTGCACTCAATTGCGCTATTTTGCGTGATAAAGAAAATTTCATTGACTACGCACTCAGAACACCCCAGCTTTATAGGTTTAGTAACCAAGGCAACAACAAAGCCAATCTTCCCCTGCATCTTGCTGCTCGGAAGTGTAACCCGAAGCTCCTTCGTTCTTTACTAGCCCATGCAGGACAAGACTACACTGCTATTAATGTTAAGAACAAAAATGCGATGCACATAGTTTATAAAAATACCGACTTATGGAAGACTTTGAGATGGGTAAGTTTATTAATTTTCATTGCTCTTACACACAACACTCGCTTAAATTGAGTGTCAATTTTATATATTTCGTTAATTCCAATCATGATATTGTCATATAGCTAGTGTTTTTTTTATATAAGGTCAAGAAAGATCATGCATTTATTGATTTATTTATTTTCTGCCACAGAATGAGTCATTCACATTATTGTCAAATGCAATTCCATCTTTATGGAAATACACAATAAGAGATGAGGCAAAACGTAAGATCAAGGTGCAAGCAATTAAGGATGTGAAGTCACTTACATCAAAGTACACTTCCAACACATCTCTGGTCGCTGCCCTTCTCGCTACCATCACTTTTGCTGCTGCTTTTACCTTGCCAGGAGGATTCAGTTCCGATCCTGCCGATACTGGACTACCCATTTTTGCAAGGAAAGCAGCATTCCATATGTTCCTCATCTCTGACACCATAGCAATGTGTTCTTCACTTGCCGTCGCATTTCTCTGCATTTTGGCAACATGGGAGGACTTGGATTTCCTGCTGAATTACCGGAAAACAACGAGGGCACTCATGTGGTGTGCCTATCAGGCTACTGCACTTGCATTCGGTACCGGTTTGTTCACTGTACTAGCAAAAAATAACTTGTGGCTTGCAATTATCATACTGGTATTCTGCACTATCCTTCCTCTCCTCTCCAAGATCATCGGCGAATGGCCCCTATTAATGCTTCACTACAGACTTCGTGGTCTTTTTCAAGGAGATCTCGTTCCAAATATTTGAAAATGTTCAAAATCATATCATAAATTCATAATTAATAGGAGAGTTTGTACCATTATTTAAATAAATGTTAGACCCTTCGTGGAATGAGTTTGAATAAAATTATGAAGAAAATTTTCAAATGTATTTTGTTATGTTATTATCTAAGTTGCTTTTGGACCATTGGGCTAGCTAAGTATTCTTATATATAATATTTATGTTATTTTTTTATGTGAGAAGTTAAAAATCTCAGTATACTGTATCTCTCCTCACTTTCTCTTCTCCCTCTTCTCAAAAACTCTAACAAACTTGTATGTGCGAAAAAAAATATATGAAAAAGAAGAAAAATAAAAATAAAAAGAACAAACATAAAAGAATTAGTCGCTGTTATCGCTTTTGTTTTGTTCTTATGCATATCTGATCTTTGATCTCATCTGTGAACCAATGATCAATAGATGTTTGATGTGACGACTGACAAGAACTCTGAAGAAAGAATTATCAATAGAACTTTATTGTATATTCTCTAGAGCAAAACAACCCATTATATTACAGAAGATACAAAACCAGAAAGGAAAACACTCGATTCTACAGCTAATTATCAATTAATATTATTTCCTAAATATACACAGAATCATATCTAAATATACAGCTAATGATACATTAGAGGCATGATCTTCTCCTTTCCTAATTGGCACGTGATTCTCTAAGGTAGAGTAGCCATATGCAATATGTGGTAGCAGTACAATATTCCTAACATCCCCCCTCAAATTGATGGTGGTGATGACACTAACATCAATTTGCTAACTAGAAAATCATGTCGACTGGCAGGAAGTGCTTTTGTAAAAATATCTGCTGTTTGAAGATTCGAAGGTACATGAGGAAGCGTGATCAGCTCCCTGTCAACTGCATCCCTGATAAAGTGGCAATCAACCTCAATATGCTTGGTTCGTTCATGAAAAACTGGATCTACTGAGATTTGAATGGCACTGCGATTGTCTGCATGAAGTGGTGTAGACATAAACTGGGTGATCCCAAGATCAGTAAGTAGGCCTCTAAGCCAAATGATTTCAGCACATGCAGCTGACATAGCACGATATTCAGCTTTTGTAGAGGACCTAGATACACGATCTTGCTTCTTACACTTCCAAGACACCAAGGCATCACCTAGATACACACACCAACCAGTAGTAGAACGTCTCGTATTCGGGCAACCAGCCCAATCGGCATCAGCAAAAGCTGAGAGTTTCAGGTCATTTTGGGTAGAGAAAAAAATCCCCCTTTCAGCAGTACCCTTTAGATACCGAATTATATGGTGGACAGCTGCTAAGTGTAAATGTCGAGGAGCATTCATAAACTGACTAACCACATTGACCGCAAAGGAGATGTCCGATCGTGTGATGGTCAGATAAATCAAGCTACCGACTAGACTCCGGTACACTGCCGGATCCGTCACAGGATCGCCTTCATCCTTGTAAAGTTTGAGATTGACCTCCATAGGAGTGATTGCTAAGTTAGAGAATTGAAGATTTGCCTTTTCGATGATCTCAGTGAGGTACTTGTGTTGATTAACAAACAACCCAGCATTGGTGCGATGAACCTCGAGTCCGAGAAAGTATTGTGCCTCCCCAAGATTCTTCATCTGAAAACTAGAGGTTAGTGCCTCTCTGAGTTTGGTAATGCTCTGCAAATCACTCCCTGTTATCAAGATATCATCAACGTATACAAGTGCAATTGCAATTCCATTAGAAGTGCTGGAAATGAACAATGATGGATCATATTGGCTCTGTTGAAAATTTACAGATATGACAACATCTCTAAACGTGTGGAACCATTCACGTGGAGCCTGTTTCAATCCATAAAGAGATCATTTCAATTTACACACTTCATTTGGAGATGAGAGACACACACCTGGTGGAGGTTTCATGTAAATGGTTTCACGCAACTCACCATGAAGAAATGCATTTTTCACGTCCATTTGCTAAATGGACCAGTTTCGGGCAGCAGCTAGAGCAAGAACAATACGAACTGTTGTCATCTTTGCAACAGGAGCAAATGTTTGGAGATAGTCTACCCCATACTCCTGACTATACCAAAGTGCCACTAGACGGGCTTTATAGCGATCAATCGTACCATCCGGTTTCTGTTTAATAGTGTAGACCCACTTGCAGCCAATTGGTTTTATATTCTTCGGACAATTTACCAAATCCTAGGTATCATTTTGTGTTAGTGCATGTAATTCTTCTTTCATAGCTTGATTCCAACATTCTTGCGAAACAGCCTCTTTGAATGGTTCAGGAATTGTTATAGAAGGAATAGTAGCTAAGAAACCATACCGCGTGGGAGCCCGAGTTGGGCGAGTAGATCTTCTTAACCTTGAATTTTCTGAGTTCATTTCAGTTGATTCAGGTATTGTTGTCATCAGGTGCAGCTGACCCGAATTTGAGGTGGATGTGGTTAGGTCAAGATTCGGATCAGGACAAGATTGTGTGTCTTCTTCTGGAGTTTGCTCATGATGCAAGTTGATAAGAACTGGTTGTGTGTCTTCTTCTGGAGGTTGTGTGATCAGGGGATGGTCATGAGAAGAGTTGTTAGTTTGGGGCACAAGAGTGTAAACAAAACCTGGTTTGAATCGGTTGGAGGAACTGGAATTTATGGAAGTGTTTGAGACATCATTTAATGGTTGGAAAAGATGTAACAGAGACTTAGAAACTATAGGAGACAAATTGGAACACTTTTTATAATAAAAGACAGATTCAAAAAAGACAACATTGCGGGAGATTATCATTTTCTTTGATTTGGGATCATAACACCGAAAACCTTTTTGTCCAACAGCATAACCTAGGAAGACACATTCTACTGATAAAGGTGAGAGTTTGTTGCGTTCTCTAGATGGGAGATGAACATAGCACACGCAACCAAAGGTGTGAAGCATATCATAACTAGGATGTTTGTGGTACAGCCGAAAATATGGTGACTCATTTTGCAATTTTTTTGAGATTTGACGGTTTATTAAAAAAACAGACGTACGAACAGCTTCAACCCAAAAAGTGGGTGGCATAGCTGCTTCTAAAAGAAGTGTTCTAACTATATCCAAGATGTGTCTGTTTTTACGTTCAGCTACTCCATTTTGTTGAGGTGTAGCTGGACAAGATTTTTCATGAAAAATACCTTTTTCTAAAAGAAACTTTTGGAAATCATTCGACATGTATTCCCCACCTGAATCTGATCTCAGATTTTTTATAATGCAATTAAATTGATTTTCAATCATTGCTACATAGTATTTAAATATTTGAAAGACATCAGATTTGTTTCGTATTAAATATACCCAAGTAAATCTAGTGAAATCATCAATAAAAAGCACAAAGTACTTATAGCCAAATGCAGATAGAATGGGAGATGGGCCCCACACATCAGAATGGATAAGTTTAAATGGACTCATAGTTTTATTGTTATTGACAGGAAATGGAAGAACCTTACTCTTGCCTAATACACAAGTAGTACACACACTAGGATTGATTTTTTTATTTGGAATAAGTCCTTTGTCAAACATAACAGATAAGCTATTTGAATTCAAATGACCTAATTTACGATGCCACAAGGTCCAAAGATCTTCTTTTAAGGATGCAGAAAATACAGCACCAACAGAATCTGACAAGTTTTGTTCACCTTCAACAAAGAAAAGTCGCCCACTCTTATGCGCCTTCCCTACTATCTTCCCAATTTCCTGGTCCTGTACAACACAACCATTAGAAGTAAAATACACATGATAGTTATTTTCCACCAATTGTCAAACTGAGATCAAGTTGGATGCCAATTTAGGTACCAACAGTACATCAGTTAAAGTGTTATCTTTTAAAGAAACATCTCCAATACCAGCAATAGAGAGATTAGTACCATCAGCAGTAGAAATTTTATCTGTACCTATATATGGTGTTATTGACCAAAAACTCTGTGATTGCCCGCACATATGGTTCGATGCCCCTGAGTCTATATATCATTTCTGAGAATTGTTACCTGACAGTCCCATAGCGGATAAGGCAGACTGGATCATCTGTTGAATGCCTTTAGGTGTGACAGTACCAACGGAGCTGGAAGAGGACTGAACTGTAGCTGGAGTTGTGGTTGCTGCAGTGTTTTGCTGGTTCGGAACGGCCAAGGCTTGCATTGTGTTGCGTCGATTTTGGGGTCGCCGACGACATTCAGATATGATGTGGCCCCCCTTCTTACAATAATTGCATAATTTCTTCTTACAATCTTTTGCAATATGCTCATACTCTTGGCAAGAATAGCACTGTACTTCTTTCCCAGCCCGAGGATTACCCCGAGTCATCAACGCTATTGAGTCAATTCCAGGAGCAGCTGCTTCAATGCTGGATCGGGTAAACATGGTCTGTTCCTCCCGCATGATCTCTCTAAAACATTCAGTCAGCGTGGGAATGGGGTTTCGGGCCATAAGCTGTCTCCTTATTGGTTCATATTCGGGACTCAGTTTCATTAAAAACTGATCTCGCATATTTTTCTCTTGCAGTTCTTGGATAGTAACTAGGGCAGCACTAGGGACTTTGGAATACATAATGGAATTATATTCAAGCCATAATGCCATAAAGCCCTAGTAATAATCCTGAATATTTTTCTGTCCCTGAGTATACTCATGAATTTCAAGGTCAATCTGATATTTTCGGGCCTCATTATCATGGTGATAAATGCTTTTCAGGTAATTCCACATGTCAGCAGCGGTTTGATATGGCCTAAGGTTGATGCCAATTTGGGGTTCAACGGATCCTAGAATCCAACTCATGATACGAGAGTTCCCACTGACCCATTTTTTTAATTCGTTTTTAATGGTTTCCTCATCTTTGGTTTTATCGATTTCCCCTTCCACTTCTTTGTCTTTGGTTTTTGGTTTGGTTTCACTACCATCAACTAATCCCCACAATTCATGGCCTTGAATAAAGCATCGAAGGTTAAAATTCCCACAATGAGTAGTTTTTTCCATTCAAATAAACAGGGATCACAGAAACTTTGGAGGAAAAATCCATTCCTGAGATATGCGTAACTTACAGTTTGAGTAGTTTGAGATTTGAGTAAACTTGAGATTCGAGATTTCAGGAACCTTGCTGCTAGGAGACGTGATGATCTAAAAACACCTGGAGCCTTGTTGAGAAGGCAATCTGAAACTCGACAGAAGGTTTGCTGAGAAGCTAAGATGTACCCAGGAATGACTATCCCCGTACGAGCAGTGAGTGAGCAAGATAGGAAGGCTGAATCTTTGACCTTTACCAGAGATGAAGCTCTGATACCATGACAAGAACTCTGAAGAAAGAATTATCAATAGAACTTTATTGTATATTCTCTAGAGCAAAACAACCCATTATATTACAGAAGATAGCCCATTATATTACAGAAGATACAAAACCAGAAAGGAAAACACTCAATTCTACAGCTAATTATCAATTAATATTATTTCCTAAATATACACAGAATCATATCTAAATATACAGCTAATGATACATTAGAGGCATGATCTTCTCCTTTCCTAATTGGTACGTGATTCTCTAAGGCAGAGTAGCCATATGCAATATGTGGTAGCAGTACAATATTCCTGACAACGACTCCAGTCATTGTTGTTTTCTATTGCATCTTTGAACTTTAATTGAATTTCCGCTGCTATGGTTTCAATTTGAATGTAGTAATTATTTTTCTAACAACCGTTATCCATTATGATAACGAAAATAGATCCTTACTGTTACCCGTACCCGATATATCTAACGAAAATAAAATTATACCCTTATCTGTCCTTTCGAATATGATACGGACTGGATTAATGAATAAAAGAGAGTCATTGACACCCGTAGCAACCAAAGAAAGCACAAGGAAAAGCCTTAAATTTGTAAAATAATAAGATGGATACAAAAATTCAATGCTATGAAAAACAACGATTTTGTAAAATACTGAATAAATAATAAAAAATTCAAAAAAAATGTAAAATTTAATCTGCAAGTACATTTTAATATCTCCATCATGTTGAATGGTTTGGATTGATTAGTTGGACTTCAAAAACTTGGAAAATATATAGTGTAATTTGGTGTAAGTGGATCCCTCCTTATATATAATATATTTTTTTATTTTTTTATGAGAGAGAAATAAAACGAACAGCACGTATCATGAAGCGTTCTCTCTGTTTAACACGTATCGGTGTCGTATCTATCTCCTTTCTTCCCGGTTGTGGTAAATTATGTGTTGATTATGTTCTATTTTTCTGAATGCATGCAGCAGTAGCATACAATTCTATGTGTGTCATCTTTTGCTGCCTCCTCTTCACATTCACCTTCAACTTCCCATGGATTTCAAAACGGAGAGCATGTATCATGAAGCGGATCAAACGATAATTAAGCCCATCGAAGCTTTATTAATTTTCGTCTGCATTCACCTTCACCTTTCTATTTTTTGCTGCCTCCTCTGCATTGTTCCGTTAACCCAGATCCATTAGTAGAGATCGAAGCTTTATTAATTTCCGGCTGTTGTTTATCCTCCATTTTCTTCTCCCTTTCTTCTTCGTTTAAAACTCCAACAGCTAATACCAAATTCTGAGATTGTGACACTCCACCCTCCTTTGGAGAATCCTCGACCTTGAGGATCGATTCAGCAAATTGAGGGTATTTCCTCTTAATTGTATAGTAGTCTTCCCATGTTGCATCACCCCTCTCTTAATTAGACCAATGGATCAAGACTTGGGGCTCCGCCGCATTTCGTCTCGCTAATATTATACATGTAGTATAATTCAAGCCCTCGACTACGACATTGTATGCGGAATACATCCAATATCAACGTAAGCACGGTGATGGATTTAATCATCACCCCCAAATCAGTCTTCTGCACTACCAGATAGGACTTCAGCATTCCCAGCACGATGGCCATCACGTCTAGTATGCTCAGTGTTATGGCAAATGTCTTCAGTTTCTTCTCTGGTGCCACCTTCGTCTCCTGTGCCACCTTCTTCTCCGATGTTCCTTCAACCTTCAAATTCTGGTGTAGGCTGAGGATGTTTGGTTGGTTGGGCATGTCAATAATTTTGTGGCCCCCTGTTATCATGCTCCATGCTAGCTAGAAGAATATTACATGTAAACCATGTCAGTCAATTATTACATCAAATTAGAATGTCCTTTCTTTCTTTTTCAGAATTTAGTCACTAGTTTTTTATATTTTATAAGCTTGCCTAGCTAGGAAACTTTGCTACTTTCACAACTTCTAGTTAATTGATTATTGTGCCCCCATACAACTACAAATTAATTTACCCATCCCAACTAAACTCGAGCTGAGACCAGAAATTCAGCCTTTCTGACTTCTAATTAAGGAGACATTACCAATATTTTTCATTTCGCATTTCCTACATTACAAAATTAGTCTTGGCCCAAATTTGCCCCAACCAAAACTAAGCCCACATCTTCTATAATTAGGCCCAACAAATGCTGTATAGATTTAGGTATAAAAAGAAAATAGGAACGGATCATGTGACAATGGTGATTTTGACAATTTTGATAATAAATTAGTTAGCAAATTCATACAAATTCAAGTATTATTTAATAATCAATACTGTATCAACAATTGTTAATTTAATAGACATAATATGTGAATAATAGTTATTTTGACAAGTTTGATAATAACTTTTATAAAATAAATAAAATGTTAAATAAAAACGTAACATACTTAACAAATTTCATACAAGTATATATTGTTTGATGCTACATCAAGAATCGTTAATTTAAATTTTGAAGCACTTAAAATATAGACGAAATCTCATCATAGACATATATAATATGTGAATAATATATATTATGTAAATAATATCGGGTTCCAAATTTCTTTAAAACATTTAAAAATAAAATCTAACATATTCAAAAACTAATATAATTACTTCACATTTTTCAAAAAATAAATCTATCCTATTTTTTTAAACCTATTAAAAATAAATCCGAATTTAAAAATAAAATCTAACATATTCAAAAACTAATCTAATTACTTCACATTTTCAAAAACTAAATCTAATTACTTTTTTTAACCTATTAAAAATAAAGCTGAATTTAAAAATGAAATCCAACATATTCTAAAAGAAATTAAATCTATTTACTACAAACTAATTTAATTACTTATCAATTACTACAAATTACTACAAAATAAATCTAACTATCTACAAATTACTACAAAATAAATCTAATTATTTAACAATTACTACATATTACTACAATATAAATCTAAATATCTACAAATTACTACAAAATAAATCTAATTATTTAAAAATTACTACAAATTACTACAAAATAAATTTAAATTTTGTAGAACCAATCTTGCGGGATTTTGAAAAACCTTCGTAATTCCGTTTGCATATTTGTAGAACGAATTAAATTTACAACTATTTTTTTTTAACAATAAATTTAAATTTTGAGAATAATAAAAATATTGAGAGAATGAGTGAATGAAAATATTATGAGAATACGAAATATTGAGATGTGAAAAAATGTGAGAGATTTTGTTTGGGGAGAATGAATTTTGAAAGTTTGAACCCGGTTCGGGAACGGGTAAGGCGGGTTCAAACCCGGTCCGGAAACGGGTAGGGCAGGTTCAAACCCGGTTCGGGCACGGGTAAGGTCCGAGCATGGGTGCGGGCGGTCCGGGTTCAAACTGGCCGGGCACGAGTTACGGGTCACATGGGTTTGGTTTCAAATTTAAACCCGGTCCGAATTTTTGCCCGTCCCGGCCTACCCTGGCCTGGCTAAACCCATGCACGGTCCAGTCCAGACGGACACGGATCAAGAGCAGACCGGTCCGGGTTCACGGGTCAAGGGCAAAAATTAGAACACTACCTACCTTTTTTTCCCTTTGCTTAGCTACAGAAAAGTGTACCTATACAATCCCCGTGCCAAAAATAAATTGTAAATAAATTCGTGCAGATCACAGCTCTGATCAGAGCGCATGATCTTGTCCAGTTCGATCCCGACACTCCTTCCTCTCTCCTCTCCATCCCCGATCTCCACCTCGGCACAGCACTTCGACGCCGCATCCGCCTCTCTTACCCTCCCGATCCCTCTCGCCCCGTCGCCTCTCCTCGCCTCATTTCCGCTCTCCACCGTCCTACTCCCTCCGCTCCCCCTCCTCCATTCTTCTCCCTTGACGATCTTCTTTCCTCATCCACTGATTCACCTCTTCAAAGAGCAAAGCATGTCACAGAAAAAATTCAGAGGTATATATAATTCAATCTGGAAAAGAGATAGAGGTGCCATGTGCCAATTGATGGATTACCATTTTTTAAATGAAAATTTATACGGGTTGGTTCTGAGCAACTTCCCAGTGCATCAAAAAGTACTGAAATTCACTCGACCCAATAAATATCAGATTGGTTTGATCGGATAGCAACCATGGTTCAGTAATTTGCATCCTATAATTTTATTGTTTTTTTTATGTACATGAGGCTATATCGTTCTTTTATGTATTACTGAATGATGTTGGGTTGATTGTTACCATTTCTATTTAAATCCATTGAGACAGACTTAGTTGTATCATGTCTAGTTCGGTTGCTTGTTAGAGCAGCTCTGCGATTGTTCCTCTTCAATTTTATCGAACAAAAGGGAGAGAGGAGAACTAGTTGGCACTGGAAAGGGAGAGAGAACTGTCGGACTGGAGAGCAAACTCAGGTTTATATTTTCGCTGATATAGCGCTACGATCCGCACTAATCGTAACGGAGATCGAAGGGTGCAGAATTTGGATGGGTTTGGGGCAGAAATGGTTGGAGCATTTGAGCCTAGGGTGTTCATCGGTTAAAACCAAAATGAAAGTGAGATAACTCTCACTAATTCAATTTCATTCAAGAAATCAGACATAAGGTACGGGTACTAAATCTCTGGTACCAGTCCTACTGTTTTTACAAACACTACCATTTAATAGCACAGATTAACAACAAGAGCCATCTACCCTTCTAGCACAAAATACCCTACAAACAACAAAAGCAAAGCTCCAATCTATTACAACTTTCTCAAACAAAAACTATCAGCAACTTCACATCAAAAACTCTAATTTTTGTATCAAAACCAGCAAGCAGATCACTTGAACAGAGCCCTTGTACCAGAATCTCTCTCCACAATTTCAATATTACTTGTGACCAAACAAATCATTTGCCGACTCCACTGCTTCCTTCATTTGCTTCACATATTGCTTCATATTTGGTTCCCTTTTATCTAACTTGGATACAATCACTGCTGCCGAGCATCTGACATCCTCTTCAAAGATGTTTTTCAAAATTAAAATCTGAATCAGCCGGTCAATCAGCTTTGAATGTTCCTCTGATGTTATAATCTTATCAAGTATAGCACCAGATAAATCTGAATGGGTCGAGAGCGCCTTCAAAGTGTTTGCTCCTCTCAATTGTTCTTCAACAAAGATTGAATCAAGGAGCTCTTGTCCATAGCTGACCAGATCCATTTTACGAGCATCCAAAATGTTCCCAGTCACGCACTTATAATGAAAACTATAGAAGAACCCGTTAATTGTGTCTGTGTCAGACTTGTCAAGTCCGTACTCATCTCTCACTTTCTCGAACAATCTGTGGTTGCATATCCAAATGGCCATTGCAACAATGAACACAATTACCTCTAAGATTGCCACAATATAAAAGAACACCAATGCCTCTTCTGTTTTGCCAAAATCGTGTGAGGCTAACCCCAATGCGGAGACAACACCAAGAGTCAACACAGAGATGAGGTGGAACAAGTAAAAGATCGAGCTGAAAATACGAATCGGGAGTAGAAACTGTTTCATATTATACATGTAGTATAATTCAATCCCTCGACTACGGGATAGCATGCGGATTAGATCCAATATCAACGTAACCACGCTGATGGATTTAATCATCACCTCCAAATCAGTCTTCTGCATTACCAGGTATAATTTCGGCATTCCCAGCATGATGGCCATCACGTCTAGTATGCTCAGTGTTATAGCAAATGTTTTCAGATTCTTCTCCGGTGCCACCTTCTTCTCCGGTGTTCCTTCAATCCTCGAATTCTGGTGTTGGCTGAGGATGTTTGGTTGGTTGCGCATGTTAATAATTATGTTGTCCCTGATGCATGCACCTTCATTATCATGCTCCATGCTAGCTAGAAGAATATTACATGTAAACCATGTCAGTCAATTATTACATCAAATTAGAATGTCCTTTCCTTCTTTTTCAGAATTTAGTCACTAGTTTTTTATATCTTCTAGTTAATTGATTATTGTGCCCCCATACAACAACAACTTAAATTACCCGCCCCAACTAAACTCGAGCTGAGACCAGAAATCCAGCCTTTCTGACTTCTAATTACGGAGACATTACCAATATTTTTCATTTCACAATTCCTACTTTACAAAAATAGTCTTGGCCCAAATTTGCTCCAACCAAAACTAAGCCCACATCTACTATAATTAGGCCCAACGAAGAAATTAAAACAACTAACCAAATCCCACATCTGTTGACTGTTGTTATGGTAATGCGTATAGATTTAGGTATAAAAGAAAATAGGAGAGGATCATGTGGGTGATTTTGACAATTTTGATAATAAATTTAAAAAAACAAGTAAAATTAAAAATAAAAGTAACTTTATAGATAGCTTAGTTAGCAAATTTCATACCAATTCAAGTATTATTTAATACTGTATCAACAATTGTTGATTTAATAGACATAATATGTGAATAATAGTTATTTTGACAAGTTTGATAATGACTTTTATAAAATAAATAGAATGTTAAATAAAAAACGTAACATAATTAACAAATTTCATACAATTTAAGTATATATTGTTTGATGCTACATCAAGAATTGTTAATTTAAATTTTGAAGCACTTAAAATATAGACGAAATCTCATCATATTTAGTAGACATATATAATATGTGAATAATATATATTATGTAAATAATATCGGGTTCCAAATTTCTTTAAAGAACGCTAGCTATGTACATTTGTTTACACAATAATAGAAGAAAATAAAATTGTTCTTTGGATTGCAAATCTTAAGGTCTTCTTTTTTTTTTAGATTTGCTCTACTAAATCATGATTTAGCAAAAATAATTTTGAAACTGATTTTGACTGTCAGATAAACTAATGACAACATCGAGAAACTAAATATAATCAGTCACCATTTGTTTCTTTAATTCTGGTTAGTTAACGTGATAGATGTGTAATTACAAGTTTACAACCATAGAAAGAAAAATCAGAATCGGAATCAAGATTGGTCTTTTGACCGTGGAATTAGAATTAAGTGAATCGGTCAGAATCGGCCAAATTGGATCGGAAACTCGGACTTTTTTTGCCAGAAAATTGTTTTATGCTAAAAAATTAATTTGTCAACAATTTCTGTTTAGACAAATAATTACAATCAAATAATCCACTAATACAATATAATACAAGGATTACTCCTCTTCAATATATAGTTATTTAAACACTTATATTTATATGTAGTTATGTATTCTAGCAACAAAAGGTAGTATGGTGTGGTGGTAGTTGGCTTAGTTGATATTCAAGAGCTCCCTGGTGCGTGCAAATTTTTTTGGAGAGTGTTATTTGTAGTTTTCACCCGAAATTAGACTTGAATCAAACTATTTTAGCTGAAATTTGACTGGTCCAAAAAATCACCTACCGTATAATTCGACCTGAAATTAGATCGGTACGGACTGATTTTGGTTCAGAATGACCGATTTCTCTTTCTATGATTATAACAATATCTTTATGAGAAAATTTTCTAACAACCATATGGGGAATTAAACTATAATTCTGGTCATTCAACGCAGACTACTTTTTCTACAAATAACATTACTATTGGAAATAACTTTTTAACAGATACTAAAATAGTAAAAAAAAAAGGCTTAGAAAAAATTATTTGATCGTTTGCAAATACTAAAACGAGCCATAAGTAGATTAGAATTTTAAAAGTACAAAGTTGATAGAGAGTGAGTCTATGGTACTATGCATATTACGGATTGGTCCGTAATATGGATCAATATTTTTGTTTTCAAACTTCTAATATTTTAAAAAATTTGGATTTTTTTACTATTTTTTAAAATAGGTAAAAAATCAATTGATTCAAAAATTCTGAACCATCCAAAAAAACATTGATTTTCTATCTATCTTAAAAAAATAGCAAAAAAATTCTAAAAAATATAAAATTTTGTATACAAGTAAATATTCATATGAAAACCATGTTGAGCGGTTCAGATCGACCGATAGAATTAAAAAAAATGAAAATATTGATCCGTATTACGGACAAAATCGTGATATGCATTATACCATAGACTCACTGAAGTTGATATATATAAGATAAAACTAGTAAAACGAGGTTATTAAGCAAATGACTATACATACCTGATTTAAGCTATATATTCCTCTGATGATGTATTCAGAGGCGGATGTACCTCAGTGAAATGGGGGTCAATTGACCCCCCTATTTTTTCAAAAACCAATAATAAAAATATAAGTTTGTTATATAAATTATACTTGAATGCTACAAGTACACACTACAGCAGAAACAAGCATCAGCGACCGGTTTTCCGGTCGCTGATAATAAAAGCGCCGGTAGCTGATAGTCATTCCGGTCACTGATGCCCTATTCCGGTCGCTGATACCCCGGTCGCTGATACCATCGTCGCTGATGCTTTCCCGATGACGTCACCGGTCGCTGAATGACGTCACCCGGTCGCTGATAATGTTTTTGCGACCAATTTTTTTTGGTCGCTGATATTTTTCGGTGACGTCATGTTAAGACATTAGCGACCAAATATTTTGGTCGCTAATACTAAAAACCAGTCGCTAATAGTACTTTTTACTGATACTCAAATATTGGATCTATTTACAAAGTCGTTTAACAAATTTAAATACAAAATTGAGAAACTGTATACAAAGTCTTTTAAATATAAACACCACACATTGGATCTATTTACAACAAACTTTAGATACAAAGTCTTTTAACAAATTAATTATGCACAAAGTCTTCAGAGATGCATTAAGTACAATTTTACATAGCAATTAATACCTAATATAAAAATAAACAAGATTGTTAATTCGACTTGTCATTACAAATACGCTAACATGTCTACAGAGCAGAATACCAAGTTTGCCCAATAGATACAAAATGCAGAGTCCAACCTTTCAAAACTGATGAGAATTTGACCTTCCAATGATCTGAAAAAATATCAATTATTATGAGAATTTGAGAAGTAAGAAATTTAGTAAAACCAATTATGATGCTGCAACAGCAAGCTTTTTGTTTCATTTTGAAGTATACCATACTGCAAGTTGCTTAGTTAGTTTTCTATATAATTAAATTGTGGAAGAAACTAATGAGACCTTTTACATCGATAAAACATACATGGCCAAGACCAGTCCTCATACACTAACCTTGCTTCTAGTTCTCTCTTATCATATGTATCTTCCCCATGGCTATCATCATCGTACCATCCTGTGCCATCATCGACAAAATCAAAATTATAAGTTATTCCCAGATAAACACATAAATAGAAACAAGTACAAGGTCATTCATGCAAAAAAACTATAAATTTCTAACTTGATTTGATTTCATTATACTGGTGCATACAACAAAAGAAATCATTCCTGAAGAGTTGGCATTAGTAATTCATAATATTATTTGGTAAAAAGTCATTTTGAACTATACCAAGTAGATAAATAAGTTACTAACCATTCTTGAAGTATTACCATTAAATGTAACAAAAGAAATCAGACCTAAATTGAACCAAAAATCAGACCCAAATAATCAGACTAACTCAATAATCAGACCTAACTCAATAAGACTACTTTAATTAGCACTCCAAACAAGACTAACTCAATAATCAGACCTAAATAGAATAATTCTTTAAATCATGTGTAATATTTTTGCTATTTTTAATAAAACATTTGTTTAATTAAAGTAACAAATTGAGCTCCCACTAGTAAATTTCTTGTTTTTCCCCTGATTTCAGAAACTGTACAGTTGAGCTTTTTCCATGTAATTTCCAGAGAAATACTACAATTGGGCCTCAATTATGCACAAATCAGCAGAATAATTCAACTAAAACTCGCTCGTAGGTTTACTGGTACAATGTCAGTACCAATAAAGTTTCCTCATAGCAAAATGTAAACCACTTTTATCATTTCCTCATAGCAACTCCATTGTTAAAATGAGCAATGATGATATTTACTAACGTTTAGCTAAAAGCAGAGATTTTATGTTCAATAAATTAAATGATAGACTACACAAAAAGTTTGACAAGGCCTTTCTGTAATTTCTTAATTAGAAACCTGCATATTTGCAAATTTTGCTCTAAAGTTTTTTAAGTTTCAGACATACCATTAAATAGCATGAATAATCGTCTGATGAGATCAGAATCTTCTAAATTGACACCTGGAGCTCCACGCTTAAGCAAATCCTCTCCTCTCTTAACAACTGGCTCAAGACTTGAAACAAAAGAATAAAAAGAAAATGAATCAGAAAGAAATAAAGTGTGCTGTCTTCAGAAAATGCCTCCTAAAGAGATATTGGGTTATAACTACCTGTCAGAAGCAGCAGCCAAAATTTGATATTATTCTGAAGGATCTCAAATATATATTCTGGGATACATAAATGGCTCACACAGTCACACATGCACAAACGAGCCAAATTTGAACAGTTTATTAGATGAATGGCGAAGGATGAATTTGCAAGTGACCATTTTCACAGATTCAGCAAATTTCACACATTTTCACACATTAAAAAAAAAACAGAAAATTCAAAAATTTCAGACCTTTGACAGTGGAGTCAGCGGCAATCAGCGGCAATCAGTGGACATCGTTCTTGCGCGAGTTTGGTTCTGCTACGCGAGTTGTGGCGGAGACGGAAGAACGGCGAAGAACGGTAGATCCTCTGTCAGGGCCTTACTCCCCCTTTCGGACTCTAACTCTAAACCCAGAACCCATACCCACATTCCCTGCCCGAACTGGAACCTGAAACCCCCTTCTCTCCATCTGCCGCAAATCCTCCGTCAGGGCCTAGTCTCATGTCGACCTCTCGCCGGAGATCACCGGTGGCCTCCACCTGAACCTCCCGATGCAATCATATAACCCACTCGAACCCGCGGTGGAGGCGGTGGCGGGCCCTCCCGTTGCGTTCGTACCACGGCCTAAACGAGCGCGAAAGAATGTGCTCTTGTTCTATTGCGAGGAGATGAAGGATCTGGCGAGGCGTGTGGTCGCCGAGAGCGATGCTATTGAGCTCAGATCTATTTCTTGGAAGTAATTCTTCTCTCTAATCTCTTCGAATTTTCAAGTTTGTGGTGCTCTTTTTTTTTTTTTTTAATTTTAGTTTTGGGGCGAAACTTTAGGCGGAGAACGGCGAATCGCGAGGGTTTTGGGGCGAAATTTTTGAACTCTGGCGCGCGAACGACGAAGAATAAATTCGGCGCCTAAAAAAAAAAAAAAAAAAACAGACTTTTCAGCGACCGGCGCAGATGTGGTCGCTGAAAGTCATGGTCACCTCTGATTTCCGTTTTTTTTTTTGGAAAAATTGGACTATCTGCAACCGGCGTCAGCACCGGTAGCTGATACCGGTCGCAGTAAAACTATTCTGCTGTAGTGACATGAACTTTGACCCCCATATTATTTATGAATTTTTTATACTATTGACCCCCATTATATTTCAAAAAAGAATAACTTGTGTACAATCTTGGGAGACATATATCATTTTAGAATAATTTTTTAATAAAGAAACCAAGTAACCAACAACAACTTTGACCGTGAGACACTCCTAGTATTTAAATATAATATCTTTCATTTTATATTCTTTTCTTCTAGTTCTCTCATTCTCTCTCCCAACATCATATTATAGTAAAAATATAAAATGGCAAAACTGCGAGACCTCCAAATCCCTATTTTCACTTTTATCTTATTTTAAATCTGAAAATTTAAATCATTACGGGGTTGTGCCAGTGCGCCTGTGCCTCCTCGTCTTGTCCGGCTGTGACGGCATCCACATCGTCTCGTGTCAGGTTATTCTCTTGAGCTCTTTATATATTTTTTATGACACCTTGACATTGAACCTTGATTACTTGAATTGCAACTGTGTGTTTTGGTTATCTCTTAAATTGAATTCCTGATATGTAAATTAGTAAATATGTATCTCAATTTTGTGGTTGAATACTTGAAATCTTGGATCTTTTTTTTTTATTAAAAGAAATTATGTTTGAATCTTTTTTTAATTTGTGTTTGACCCCCATTTGGTAAATGTCTGGCTCCGCCCCTGGATGTATTATTATTGGCGAGATCGAGAAGCTATATATTCCTCTGATGATCAATTCTCTGCATCAAACGAATATATATCCAATTAATATATATAAAATTGTCTGATTCAAATACCTATTTTCATTAATACATGCATATGTATATAGGTATAAGTTAAAGTATGAGCTCCTCTATTTTTACCGCCATGCTTGATGAAAAGAGAGACGCTGTGTTTTTTGTTTCAAAAAGGAAGATGATGAAGGAAAAAAGAAGATACCAATGTGCAGATTTATAACGAAGGGAAATGATTAATTGCAAGGTAAGAAGAGACCAATGTGCAGATTTATAACGAAGGATTGAAATTTATAATTTCGGCTCCTGACCTTCAAAAATAAATAAATTTATTAGTTCAAATAACACAACGGATGTTTTATTTAAGACCCCCCAAAAAAACAAATAGCAACTATGCCCTCAGGGCTGAAATTTTTTTATAAATGACCCAACCACCTAATTGGGGCGCGGTTTTACTCCCAGCACAAGACCGCCCACCATTTAATACCTAATATATGATACAGAGGAAACATTTATTTGTACATCTTTCCATTTAATAAATTTGTGTGTTACAACATGAATAAAAAAATAATCTTCATTGATTAAATGATGTGAAAAAAACAATCAATTCATTAATTTTTCCATGACACATGATGTGCACATATTAATATACTTGTAAATTTGTGTGTTACAACATGAATAAAAAAGTAATCTTCGTTGATTAAATGATGTGAAAAAACAATCAATTCATTAATCTATCCACGACATATGATGCGCCCATATTAATATACTTGTAAATATTTTTTGGGCATGGCGATTCTAAAATAATTTAAACAAATCATTTTCTTATTTTATTTGGGACAAAACCTCTAATTACAAAAAAAAAGTAGTTTTTAATTTTAGAATTGCAGTTACTATTTTATATAATATATTGTTCAAATTATTGTTTGAATTTTTTATCCTAGAGCACATTATAAGTAAAATAATAAATAATAAATAATTAAGACCCTACGCTTGTTATAAATTTTCATTTTGGCCTATGGGATTGGTGAAGAAAATTGAGAACATAGTGTAAGATTGAACATTTTTGTTTGCTATAAAATTAATCATCTTTCATTTTCCATTTTTAGATGAAAATATTAAGATCTTAAAAAAAAATATTGTAGCTGGCCGCCCCACAAACTGGGTGGTTCGGTAAAAAAGAATCTAACCGCTCAAACGTTGGGCGGTTTGGTGCTGGGAGTAAACCGCCCCCAATTGGGCGGTTGGATCATTTATAAAAAAATTTCATCCCCGAGGACAAATTTGTTATTTGTTTTTTTTTTGTGTATTAATAAAAAAAAATCGGATAACACAATTCCCATCATTTTCGCTATAGATAACACAGCAAGCAAAAATAAAAAAAATTAATTTCATAGTCAAACTTCCAACAAGATAGTCATCTGTTTTAGTCCATTGCTTGGGTGCACATATTAGTTCAAATAACTAGCAATTCCCATCACAGACAAGTGGGACCTTTTGTTTAACTAAAAGAAAAGACACCGTACTCCCAGTTCATGATATGCTTCAAAGTTCAAAGAAAACTCAAAGGATGTCTAAAATCAAAGACAGCTTATCAAGCGAAAAAAACAAAGAAAAGGGCACCCTATGTCCATATCAAGCGAAAATAACAAAAAAAAAAGGCACCCTATGTCCATATCAAGCGAAAAAAACAAAACAAGAAAATGACACAATAGGTACCAGCACTGTAACTTTTGTCGGCATGTTCACGTTGAAAACCTCTAACTGCTCTCCAGAATAGATTGGAAAGAAATCTCCGTCCTAATTAACAATTGTATTAAAAAAATATAAACTGTTTACCACTCCACACACTCTAGCTCCTGTACACTATGTTTAATAGAAAATAAAGTTTACAGTTATTTTTTATTTGTTTCTTTGTACTATTTATTAAGTCAGCTTTAAAATTACGGTTTTCAATGATTTAGAATTTTTTTCACTATTTATTAAAATAGATATTTTAAAATTGACTTAATAAATAGTAAAATAATTCCAAAAAATATAAAATTTGGTTTCAGCATATTTTAATATAGAGATCACATTTAATGGTTTGGATCGAATGTTTGGACTTTGAAAATTAGAAAACCAATTGGTTGCATCACGGCTCAAGAATAAACATTTTGATATTAGCCAATCTCTCTCTCTCTCTTTATATATATATAGAGAGAGAGAGATGATTGCTAATATACCAACGTTGCTATAGAGCAGTTCATTATATCAAGTGAATTTTGTGATTTTGAAGTCTAAATTATCGATTTGAAGTGCTTCTCGTGTTCTTCATATTGAAATGTGCATGGAGACAATTTACAGTTCTTGAAAAAAATTTACTATTTTTTTTCGAATTTTTTAAATTCCCAGTTTTCATATAATTCATGAAATCAGCCATAAGGTACGGTTACCAAACATCTAGTACCAGTCGTACAATTTTTTACAAACACTACCATATAACAGCACAGATTAACAACAAGAGCCATCAATCCTTCTAGCACAAAATACCCTACAAACAACATAAGCAAAGCTCCAATCTATTACAACTTTCTCAAACAAAAACTATCAGCAACTTGACATCAAAAACTCTAATTTTTGTATCTAAACCAGCAAGCAAATCACTTCTTCATCTTCATTCATCACAGAGCCCTTGTATTAGAATCTCTCTCCACATCTTCACTGCATCGATTTCTCTCCACACTTGTGACCAAGCAAATCATTTGCCAACTCCACTGCTTCCTTCATTTGCTTCACATATCGCTTCATATCTGGCTCCCTTTTATCTAACTTGGATACAATCACTGCTGCCGAGCATCTGACCTCCTCTTTAAAGGAGTTTTTCAAAATTAAAATCTGGATCAGCCGGGCAATCAGCTTTGAATGTTCCTGTGATGTTATAATCTTATCAAGTGTAGCACCAGATAAATCTGAATGGGTCGAGAGCGCCTTCAAAGTGCTTGTTCCCATCAATTCTTCTTCAACCAAGATTGAATCAAGGAGCTCTTGTGCAAAGGTGACTAGATCCATTTTGCGAGCATCCAAAAAGTTCCCAGTCACGCACTTATTGTAAAAATTATAGAAGAACATGTTAATTGTGTCTATGTCAGATTTGTCAAGTCCGCACTCATCTCTCACTTTCTCGAACAATCTGCGGTTACATATCCAAATGGTCATTGCAGCAAGGAACACCATTACCTCTAAGATTGCCACATCATAAAAGAACACCAGTGCCTCTTCTGTTTTGCCAAAATCGAGTGAGGCTAGCCCCACTGCAGAGACAACACCAAGAGTCAACACAGAGATGAGGTGGAGCCTGTAAAAGAGCCGGCTGATGATACGAATCGAGAGTGGCAACTGTTTCATAATATATATGTAGTATAATTCAAGCCCTCGACTACGACATAGTATGCGGAATACATCCAATATCAACGTAACTACCGTAATGGATTTAATTATCGCCCCCAAATCAGTCTTCTGCACTACCAGATATGATTTCAACATTCCCAGCACAATGGCCATCGCATCCAGTATGCCCAGTGTTATGGCAAATGTCTTCAGTTTCTTCTCCGGTGCCACCTTCGTCTCCTGTGCCACCTTCTTCTTCTCCGGTGATCCTTCAACCCTCAAATTCTGGTGTAGGCTGTCGATGTTTGGTTGGTTAGGCATGTCAATAATTACGGGGCCCCTGATGCATGCACCTTCATTATCATGCTCCATGCTAGCTATTACATGTAAACCATGTCAGTCAATTATTACATCAAATTAGAATTAATGTCATTTCTTTCTTTTTCAGAATTTAGTCACTAGCTTTTTATATTTTATACGCGTGCCTAGCTAGCTAGGAAACTTTGGTAGTTTCACATTTTCTAGTTAATTGATTATTTTGCCCCCATACAACAACAAATTAATTTACCCATCCCAACTAAACTCGAGCTGAGACCAGAAATCCAGCCTTTCTGACTTCTAATTTATAAGGAGACATTACCAGTATTTTTCATTTCGCAATTCCTACATTACAAAATTAGTCTTGGCCCAAATATTCTCCAAGCAAAACTAAGCCCACATCTTCTATAATTAGGCCCAACGAAGAATTTTTTTTTTTTTGATATCCAGGTAGCCCAACGAAGAAATTAAAACAACTAACCAAATCTCACATCTGCTGTTATGGTAATGCGTATAGATTTAGGTATAAAAATAAAATAGGAGAGGATCATGTGACAATGGTGATTTTGACAATTTTGACAATAAATTTAAAAAATCAAATAAAATTAAAAATAAAAGTAACTTTATAGATAAATTTCATACCAATTCAAGTATTATTTAATACTGTATCAACAATTGTTTAATTTAATAGACATAATATATGAATAACATTTATTTT
Organism: Carex arenaria; assembly: GCA_964058825.1. NCBI lineage: Eukaryota > Viridiplantae > Streptophyta > Magnoliopsida > Poales > Cyperaceae > Carex > Carex arenaria. The sequence continues at coordinate 830,628 of CAXKVW010000001.1, read as the reverse complement.
GACAAGTTTGATAATGACTTTTATAAAATAAATAGAATGTTAAATAAAAAACATAACATAATTAACAAATTTCATACAATTTAAGTATATATTGTTTGATGCTACATAGGGGTGCAAACGGGTAGGATACTATCCGTAAAAATCCGGATCCGTATCCAAATTTTTACGGATTCGGATATTCTGATACGGATATCTTTTATGCGGATTCAGATACGGATACAGGTTGAATTTCGAAATCAGATATGGATATGGATACAGATACGGATAATTCCGGATATATTTTTATTTTTCGGATATCCGTATAACTCTGTCATGGCCCGAAATACAAAAACTTTGCTTTGGGATTGAGAATTCTAGAGATGCAACTCCTCTCCAACATTGTAGAGGATGGCTCACTTTTTGGGATTAAATCTCAATGCTTTGGAATTGGAGCTAGTGCAGGGCTATATTATTGGGCTCTGAGATTCGTGCGAAGTTAAAAAGAAAGGTCCGGATTCACTAATTGTAAAAGATTCCCTTGTGCAATATTGAAGTTTGAAGAGCACGTGTATTTGGGCCGCTCCCACTCCCAGACAAGATAAAATTTTGGTCAACTCGTTTTGTTATTTTTCAAATAATTCAATCTTTTTTTATTAAGGTGTTACTTTAATTCTTTTTACATTATATATCATTAAATTGAAAAATATTTATTTAAAATTAAATCTTTCTAAATTATTAAATAAATTTTTTATAATTAAATTTACTTTTTTGTTCATAAAGTTAGACCAAACTATGTAATAACCGTGTGTACCAACAATGATCGTTCATAGTAGCAATTTAATACTAGAAGTCTATAACTATGCATTCATTTTTTTTTTACTTCTCCAGTACTAGTTAATGTGAATTTTTCTTGAACTATAAGTTAGACCATAATGACTTTATATATATTTTGTAATAGCGGAACAAGTTAATTTGATATATATTGTGAATTAGAAATCCGAATTATATCATTATCCGTATTCGTATCCGAAATATCCGATCCGTATCCGTATCCGTATCCGTATCCGTTTAATATCCGATCCGTATCCGTATCCGATTAGTATCTGATCCATATCTGTATCCGGAAAAAAAAATACGGATACGGATATGGGTTGAGCACTATCCGATCCGTATCCGATCCGTTTGCACCCCTAATGCTACATCAAGAATCGTTAATTTAAATTTTGAAGCACTTAAAATATAGACGAAATCTCATGATATATAATAGACATATATAATATGTGAATTATATCGGGCTCCAAAATTCTTTAAATAGCGCTACATATATACATTTGTTTACACAATAATAGAAGAAAAAAAAATTGTTCTTTGGATTGCAAATCTAAGGTCTTCTTTTTTTGAGATTTGTTCTACTAAATCATGATTTAGTGAAAATAATTTTGACTGTCAGATAAACTAATGACAACATAGAGAAACTAAATATAATCAGTCACCATTTGTTTCTTTAATTTTGGTTAGTTAACGTGATAGATGTGTAATTACAAGTTTACAACCATAGAAGGAAAAATTGGAATCGGATTCAAGATTGGTCTTTTGACCGTGGAATCAGAATTGGGTGAATCGGTCAGAATCAGCCGAATTGAAACGGAAACTCGGACTCTTCTGGCCAGAAAATTGTTTTATGCTAAAAAATTAATTTGTCAACAATTTCTGTTTAGACAAATAATTACAATTAAATAATCTACTAATACAATATAATACAAGCATTACTCCTCTTCAATATATAGCTGTTTAAACACTTATATTTACATGTAGTTATGTATTATAGCAACAAAAGATAGTATGGTGTGGTGGTAGTTGGCTTAGTTGATATTCAAGAGCTCCTTGGTGCGTGCAAAAAAAATTGGAGAGTGTTATTTGCACGTTTCGGCCGAAATTTGACTGGATTGAACTGTTTAGGTCAAAATTTGACTTGAACTGTTTCAGCTGAAATTTGACAGGAATCCAAAAAAATCACCTACCATGTAACTCGACCTGAAATCAGATCGGTACATGCCGATTTCGGTCTGAAATGATCAATTTTTCCTTCTATAATTATAACAATATCTTTATGAGAGAATTTTCTAACAACCATATGGGGAATTGAACTATAGTTCTGGTCATTCAACGCATAATACTTTTTTTACACATAAGTATTATGTGTAAAAAATTAATTGATCGTTTGCCCATACTAAAACGAGCCATAGTCCGTACGAATCTTAAAATAGATCGAACGGTTGAGATTGATTAATCTAAAATAGAATCTTTTGAGTTAACGCAGAGGATGCGAATTCTGATATCAGTCAGCTTTATGGACAAAAAGCCAATGTAAGTAGATTAGAATTTTAAAAGTACAAAGTTGATAGAGTGAGTATATGTTAATACATATCACGGGTTGGTCCGTAATCTGGATCAATATTTTTGCTTTCAAACTTCTAATGATCGATCCGAACCATTCAATATAATCCTCATATGAATATGTACTTACAAACCAAATTTTAAATTGTTTAGATTTTTTTTACTATTTTTTAAGATAGATAAAAATTCACTTGATCCGAAAAATTCTGGACTATAAAAAAAAATGTGATTTTTTATCTATCTTAAAAAATAGTAAAAAATTCTAAAAAAATATTAAATTATGTATACAAGTAAATATTTATATGAAAATTATATTGAGCGGTTCGGATAGACTGATAGAATTTTAAAAATGAAAATATTGATCCGTATTACATACAAAATCGTGATATGCAACATAGACTCACTTAAGTTGATATATATAAGATAAAACTAGTAAAATGAGGTTATTAAGCAAATGACTATACATACCTGATTTAAGCTGTATATTCCTCCGATGATGACTTATTAGTGGAGGGGTGAAATTAGTAAGTAGCGAGATCGAGAAGCTATATATTCCTGATCTGATGACCAATTCTCTGCATCAAACGAATATATATCCAATTAATATAGATATATAAAATTGTGTGATTAAAATTAATCTTGGAGCATTGTAAGAAAAGAATTACCTGAATTGAATGGGGATCGCAGACTACATATGAGCTCCTCTATTTTTACCGCCATGTTTGATCAAAAGAGAGACGCTGTGTTTTTGTTTCAAAAAGAGGAAGGTGATAAAATGAAGGAAAAAAAGAAGAGACGCAATGTGCAGATTAATAACGAAGGGAAGGGATTACACTTGCAAGGTGAGAAACGGTTAACAGTGGTAAAAATAAAAAAATAAATAAAAATGCCAACGGGCGAGATCATGGGGTGCATATCCTCTGAGATATCTCAATTTTTGCGTGGCTGAAGTGTCCGGTGTATATTCGGGGAACCGTAGGGGGCCAGTAATATTTTAGCTTTGAGATTCGTGTAGAATGTTTTTGAACGATTGAGATATTCAAAAAATTCACGCAAATTTCGAGATATCTCAGAGGATGCGAATTCTGATCATGACCGTATGAATGGCGCAGGAAATGAAAGAGAATCTCTGCCATCAACTGAAACAGAAAGAGAGACTTTGTCTCGGCTCCGCTGCGCTTGGGTGCACATATTAGTTCAAATAACTAGCAATTGCCATCACAGACAAGTGGGATCTTTTGTTTAACTAAAAGAACAGACACCGTACTCCCGGTTCATGATGCTTCAAAGTTCAAAGAAAACTCAGAGATGCACTAGACACCAAATCAAGCGAAAAAAAAAAGGCACCATATCAAGGGAAGCAATACAAAACAAAAATCATAGGTCCCAGCACTGTAACCTAGATCTCCAGACTAGGTCTACAACGCAGTTTGTTTTTAAGTTTGTAATCTGATATGGCTTATTTTATATTCATGCACTTTTCAGAGAGATTTTTTTATAAATTATAAATGGAAAAATCAAATTTAGAATTCCAGAATGAGTATTTTGATTTTTATAAAAACCATAAAGAACGAGTTACCAACTCGCTCCCCAGATATTTTTTTCCAGGAAACAAATTGGCAACTCGTTCTTGATTTTTTTTTTTTTTAAACCGAAAAAGTATTTTTAAGTGGAGAGCGAGTTGCCAATTCGTTCTCCAATATTATATAATTTTTTTTTTTAGATTTAAGATTTAAGATTTTCTTATAAATTATAAAATGTGAAAAACGAAAATGTAAAATGTAAAACACACAATTAATGCAAAATTACTATAAATTGTTTTTACTAACTTGATATTTCTATACAAAAAAATCATATTTCTAGATATTTAATATTAATTATTTGATTAAGCTAAGGGCATTTTCCTTCAAAAAAATATTAATTATGTGATTTTGAAGGAAAATACTCTTAGCTTAATCAAATAATTAATATTAAATAACTAGAAATATGATTTTTTTGTATAGAAATATCAAGTTAGTAAAAACAATTTATAGTAATTTTGCATTAATTGTGTGTTTTACATTTTATATTTTCGTTTTTCATATTTTATAATTTATAAGCAAATCTTAAATCGTAAATTGTAAATCTTAAATCTTAAATCTTAAATCTTAAATAAATAAAAAATTATATAATATTGAAGAACGAATTGGCAACTCGTTCTCCACTTAAAAAATAGTTTTCGGTTAAAATTTTTTTTAAAAATTAAGAACGAGTTGCCAACTTGTTCCCTTGGAAAAAAAAAATCTGAGGAACGAGTTGGCAACTCGTTCTTTATGGTTTTTATAAAAATCAAAACACTCATACTGAAATCCTAAATTCGATTTTTCCATTTATGGTTTATTAAAAAAATCTCCTTTTCAGATCTATCTTCGTATTTGTTTTCCGAATTCAGAGTAGTTTTCAACTTTTCCACTTTTCATGACAGATGGAGGTGGGGTTTCTCCAGTTTCTAATTAATATTTTTTTTAATTTTTTTATACTGATTAGTTAATTTAATGTATGTTAAAATAATATTTTTCTTAAAAAAATGTATGTTCGAATATAAAGGATTTTATGATTATATATAAATATAGCGTTTGTATAGCGCTTGTAACTGTGCATAATTTAGGATTGTCAATTTGTCATTGATCGTTTCTAAAATGAACAGTTTATAATTGAATTAATTATTTGCCACTATTTGGAATTAATAGTACAGTTTTTGTTTTTCTCTTTTACTATTTTAAACACTTCAAGTAAAAACCAGTGTATATAGCCTAATTTTTTATTAATAAAAAAATAAAATAAAAAATATCGATAAGAGAGAACGAATCTGACGAAATTCGAAATCTAAGAAAATCATTATGGTTTATAACGTCCAACGGACGTTATTTTCTTAGATTTTTTTTTACTATTTTCTAACATAGGTACAATATCATTTTATCAGATGGTAATGAATCTCCTTAACAATGATTTTATACCTAATTAAAAAAATAGTAAAACAATTCTAAAAAATATATAAAATTTGGTCTCCAAGTATATTTTATTATGAAGATCATATTGAGCTGTTCGGATCAACTATTCGGACTTTGAAGACAAAATAAAGTATTGTGGAGCATATTGAAATACAAAAAAAGATAATGCATTTGACTCTCCTTCATTGAATTATCCTTCAGGTCCCTAAAAAACATGAAAGGGTGTTTATTTGATGGGTATCGGATAAAAATCTGATATGATGTTCGGTCAGAATCGTTTGATTATATCAAGATTCATGCTGACAGTTCTAATCAGATATCAAATTGAATTTGATTCGATAGATGATACCCATAGGATCCCGCGGCCACTTCCAAAAAATATACTCATCCTATGCAATTTTATAAATCGTTAATGAAAAAAGGTACTTTCCCATTTGTTCTTTTTTCAAAAGTTTTTATTCGTGAAGCGTTTTTTGTTTTTTACTCTGCTACTTTAGTTGCTACCATCTTAACATGAGTTTATATTTAGTTAAATAAATTAAGTCTTAATATAATTTGAATAATCACTAGTTCTTGATGTAGCATTAATAAAACAAAATAGCAAAGATTAAAAAAAAAACAAAAATTGTAATGTAAATGGGGTCTTGAACCAATTTGATGAAAATAAATAATATATGATATTTAAGCGTCAACCCAAATAAGTTACTATTCAGTTAAATGATTTAAGCGTTAAAATAATTAAAATAATTATTGGTTCTTAAGTGCTTACCCTAATCTCTTTAGAATTGCTTCTAATCAACAACTTCTAGTTTCTAATGCTTTCTCTCATTCTATTATTAATATTCAGTTTACTAGATAACTTACGGGCATCCTCTTTATTGAATGGCAACATTTATTTAACTCTTGCACCTATAGCTCTATATTTTCTGAGCCTAACTCTTCCGATAAGATTTTTTGGAGATGGACTCCTTCGGGTTTATTTACTGTACATTCTCTCTATTTGTGGTTGTCCAATAGGGGTATTCCAAATACATCATATTCTACCTTATGGCATGCCAAAATTCCTTTAAAGATTAAGATTTTTGTTTGGTTACTTCGACAAAATAAGATCCTTACTAAATGTAATTTAGTTAAACGTGGTTGGCAATGTAATTTAGATTGTCCATTCTGTGGTGCACCCGAGACAGTAGATCATCTTTTTGTGACATGCTCTTGTATTTCTACCATTTGGTCATGGATAGGAAACCATAATAACTTTGATTACAATTGTACTACTATTGCGGATCTATGGCTTTTTTATTATTGGATTCCTTTAAAATATTCATTACTTGTAGAATTAATTAGGGCTGCAACTTTATGGTTGGTATGGCTTACCAGAAATAAGATTTGCTTTCAGCATATACCTGTCCCTCCCATTAGCTTTGTAGGTTCTGCTATTATAGCTTTAACTTCGTATTGGTGTAAAGCAAGACTTGATGACTCATATTTTAAATTAACTTTGATTCTACCTATGAATATTACTTCATTGAACCAGGCAGGCTCTTTGATAATTCTCTCAGCTCAGGATACGGATTCCGAAGATGACACTTTTCTTGGTTTAGAGGGGCCGGACCTCTCTGACTATATCCGAGATAGAGCTATTTTTTATTACTAGTTTTACTGCTAGTATTACAGTTTATGATGCTACTTGTTTGTATTCATCGCCTATTTCGCATTTTACTTAGGTTTTATGGTTCGTATTGCGTTTTAGGTATTTTGTGTAGTTTGATATTCCAGAACTTGTATTTTGTTACTTTTGTATGAACATTTGAGTTTCTTAATGAAGCTGGTGGTATCCGCACTTTTTTCAAAAAAAATTATTGGTTCTTAAATAGGGTGTCAATGACACCGTTTTATCCGTTTACCCAACTTGTAACGGGTATGAATAAGATTTTTTTTTCCGTTAACATATCGGGTATGGATAACAGTAATAATCTTTTCGTTGTCTTACCAGTTATCCTATAAAATAATTTTTAAAAATAAAAAAAAATATATATAAATATATATGAGTAAGGTTTGGGTGCTATAGATAGTATTGTTAGTTTGTAATAATCTAGAAGTCAATAATACGATAAATTATCATAAAGCTTTGTTCATGAATTGAATGATTAATAAACTGTCATTTTGTTACCTTGAGTATTATTGAATTTATGGATCATTCCTTTATCTGAACTAGAGTCAATAGTTGGAATTGTGAAACTCCATAATATTAAATGATATAAATACTCTTAAAAGTCACTAACCGAGGTAATTAGCAGGAACACTAATTTACCGTTACAAGGTTAGAATGTGGATTAAAAGATGGTCATGTTTTGCAGACCATTGACATGAGATGTCGTTTTAATCACATAGATACATGTTCTAGGAACATGGTATTTGACAGACCCCGAATGAAACATTAAATGGAATTGTGTACGTGTCATTAATGTTTTCATTCAGTGTTAAGTTCTAAAGTATGAGGTATTCATCTTTCCTACTAAGAGATGTGTATGTGTGATTGTTATCTAACGCTGTCGGTAAAACGCAGTCATAACGGTAGCTTTTCGGTATACATAGCTTAGCTGAGGTAGTGATGGTTTACCAAAAGTACTATTGTCCCTTGTATCTCTATACGAGTTACGGTATCACTGGGCCCCTTGATAGAGTAGGATTATCTGCATGCAGTATAATTACAAGAGTAATTATATTTGATAATCTGCTCAAGATCGAGAAAAGATTAAGTTTGCAAGGATGACACACACCTACCTTGAAACTGATTTGATACTGTGAGACATAAGAATTAACACGACTAAAATAGTTACTGGATCGTGGTACTGTATAGTACAGCATCATCTGTGTAATTGGATGGTCATAGTGTAGATGTCAGATGCCTCCTATGATTATAGAAGTTAAAATTGTTTTAATTCTATTTACCAACATAACACAGATCCTATTGGGTCACACCGCAAAGGAGACTTATCAGAGAATCTTATAATTAATTATAGATAGTTATAATTAATAATAAGATATTTATATTAATTATAAAAGGTATAATTAATATAAATGTCATAAAGATGACAAGCTTAAACATATTCAATTTACAAGCGTGTACGACACGTTGTGTAAAAGCTATCGCAACAACAGTCGCAAGAATTATAACTGATCAGATCAGATATAAAGTGGATTATAAATATTAATTATGAATTAATATTTTGGGCCTAAATTAAATTTAGAATTTAATTTAAAAGCCCAAAATCAAAGCCCAAATCCAAAGTCCAAATCAAGGCCTAAAAAGGCCCAAAAAAGCCCAAAAAAGCCCAAAATTGATTTTTGGGCCCAAAGGGCATTTTGGTAATTTGTAAGGTCGGTTTTGGAAGGGTATTTTGGTAATTTTAAACCTCCTCAAAAGTCTATAAATAGAGGGGCAGGGGTAGAGAAAATTCCATTCCAAAAATCCGATCGAAGTCTGATCGATCTGAAAGTCAGTCTTTCAGAACTTTCGGTTTTTCTCTCCCAAATAGTGTTGGCTAGAAAAGAAAGATATACGTAATCCACGTATAATCTTACGAGTTGTGAATAGTGTTTTTACGGGTGTCGTGAATAGTGTTTTCGCGAAGTTTCGTGAATCTGATTTTGCGCGAGACGCAGTCAGTTTTTACGATCTTTGTGAATAGTGTTTTCACGCCTCTCATGAATAGTGCTTTTACGGTTGTCGTGAATAGTGTTTACGAGATTCGAAAATAATATATTTGCGAAAGTTGCGGTATTTTATTTTGTCCTTTTCTCGGTGAATAGTGTTTTCACGTCTTCCGTGAATAGTGTTTACGGGATTCGGAAATAATATATTTGCGAAAGTCGCGGTATTTTATTTTGTCCTTTTCTCGGTGAATAGTGTTTTTGCGAATCTCGCTGGTCAGTATTACTGACAGTAGAAAGCCAGCGCTCTGGTGGTTCCTGGTGGACGACCGATAGAGGTATCAGACGTCTGATACTCCGAGGCAAGACGTTCCTCAGATTCGATCTTCTCGGTCTGCTGCAATCCAATTGGAATTTGGATCAAGGTATAAATATGTTATATTAATCTATTTAATTTGTAAGTAGATTAAAGTTTTAGAAATCAATTATGGAGTAGATCTGTAAAAGGATTAAATTGGGTTTTGATGCCAAGGAATACTGAAGGTGGATCGCCTTGGAAAGTATTTTGACATACCTCGTTTAATCATTGGCTTAAGTTAGAAGTAAAATTTTTGTTTTACGTTCTTTCCGCAGCTTAAGCTAATCAATGGGTTTGGACCGCCCGTAACCCAACAAGTATAAGGTCATCCATGCTACAGTTTCAAAAACCTATCAAATAAACTTCAAACTTTGATCTAAGTAGCTCAATAAATTAGTTATATAATTAACTTGTAGGATACCGATTTTTACTATTTTTTATTATTTATGAAAGATTGCAAAAAAATGACTTAAAAATAAAAGAAAATTAAAAATATTTTTGGCTATTTTTGGCAATTTTTCATAAATCATAAAAAAATAGTAAAAAAAAAATCCAAAAATAATCAAAAATGGTAATCTACAAGTTCATTATATAACCAATTTATTGAGCTACTTAAATCGAAGTTTGAAATTTATACGATAGGTTTTTAAGACCATAGCACGGATGAGCTTGTGCTATCCATAGCACCTAAGCCTTACTCATATATAACAAAATACAAACATATAACAAAAAACATAAATTTGTAAAACATATAATAAAATACACATACAAAAAATAACCAAAAATATAACAAAATTAAACAAAACAAAAAAATAGGGAGACCGCCCCACGGGGGGCGGTTTGCTCTCAATAGAAGACCGCCCCACGGGGAGCGATTTGCCCTTAATAGAAGACCGTCCCACGTAGGGGGCGGTTTGGTCATTTTTAAAATTAATTTGGGATATTAGTTATTTAAAAAAAATTGGTTATGAAAAAAAAAAATCGGGGCTTTCTTTCTTTGTGGATGTTACAACGAAATTTCATTTTTGGTGAATTGTTGTAGAGTTAATAATTTTATTAGGGTAACAAATGTTACCAGTTACCACAAACGAGGCAGAGTTTCAGTGATCCTCCCTGACCAATTTTACCACAAATGATCCTCCCTGAGTCATCCTGCGACCCGCCTCACAGAAGGGATTTCCTTAAACTAATTTCTTGATTGCCGACGTCTTATTACAAAAAAAAAAATCCTAAAAGAAAATTTATTTGTTTTCATGCAATTGCCACTACAGCGACAAATGAATAGTTCGGGTTTAATTCGGCAGAATCAAAAATTCGTGATTCGGATATAATCTAGGTATAATTCAGAAATGATTCGGTACAACAAGGAAGCAAAAAAACAGTAAAACCCCTCAAAAAAAAATTTCACATTTTTTTGTTTTTTTTCTACGTAAAATTCATGATTCGTTTTTTTATTTTCGAATAAAACGTATTATACGTTTTTTTGCATTTTATTCGGAGTTTGATTCAAAAATGTCAAAAAAAACACGAATTATTAGCATATATTGTTACTATAGTTGCCACCACTTTAACTCTTTTCAACTCCACTTAACAGAGAATCCCCAAATCCTAAAATAGCCACATGACCACATGACCACATCCAAATACAATATCAATTATATTTCATCTCTCCGCTCTTTGATTTATTTATTATTTACACACATATTTTAAATTTGCAACATGTTGTTCCTACCAGAGTATCCGGCCAAGGTGCCAGAGTTGGACATAGAGGTGGGTCCCGCCGGAGCAGCAAGGCCGCTCTACCCAGCCATGACAGAGAGATCCGAACTGCGGTGGGCCTTTATCAGAAAGGTTTACTCGATCATGAGCTTACAGATGCTGCTTACCATTGCTGTCGAGACTGCTATTGTTTATTATCATCTATTTTTCTTCGTCTCCGGTGGAGCCGGGTTGGGCCTCTATATCCTTACTTTCCTAATGTCCTTCATTGGTTTGTTGTTTCTATTTCCCTATCGCTCTTTTTGAACTATATAATGAAGTATTTTCAGCTTTTGTTGTTTCTTTCATTGTTATAGTTTGCAAAAGGTAGATAATTAATTTTTAAATATTATCTTGCTAATATTGCAGTGCTGTCATTTTTATATTTCTGTCATCAACGTTACCCTTGAAACATGCTTCTTCTCGGCCTCTTCACAGTCAGTTTCGCTGTCGGATTAACCTGTGCCTTCACAAGTGGTATGTAGAGACTCCATTTTTGGGGGTGGATCTACCTTCAACCGTACCGGTGCTAAGCTATCCCTATGATTTTAAATTTTAGTTATCTATATTGAAATTTAATTGAATTATTTTTTTTTAACTTTTTATATAATCCAGCTCATTTCATAAAAGATCACATGTTTACTTATAGTCTAGTGGTTAAAACTTATTTTGCGACCCAATAACAACATATTGTTCATTTTAAATTTTAGCCCCCTCTATTATCTATTATAAATTTCTAATTCCGCTCTTGAGAATCCAGTATTAACTAGAAATATAATTGCAGTACTTGGTAGACCGGAATGAAAATAAAAATAGTTTAAAGAAAATATATTATCCCAGGTAGAACCGTAGAAGAGAAAGAATTTCCCTCCAATTTAAATCACTCTCCCAATATATTTTTTTTTTTGACTGAAAAGAGGAATCATGCTAAATAAATTCAGCTGCATTCTCCCAATTTCAGTCCCAAAAATTGCTTTTCAAAGACAACTTCATAAAAGCCACATGCATGTGTTTGTTGTGAATTTTACCAGAATAGGTATCATTATATGAAATTTTTTGGCAACCATATTAATTTGACAAGAGTTATTTAGAAGTAGCAATCATATTAATTTGACAAGAGGGATAAATAGTAGTTAAAATAAAATTGTGATTATTCAAATTATTTAACAATTATTTTATTGATTGACAAAAATTCAAAAATAGTTTGTTATCAGAATATTGCTTAATTGCACTATGGGCTTTGTAAATGTAGTTTGTGTGGATATTTATTTTGTATAAATGGCTTGCTTGGTAGGACTGTTCTATTAGTGTCACACAAATACGACTGTTCGGTTTTATTTGTTTTTTTTCACATTTTTTTTAAAATCAATTGCTTATGAGTTCGGACTATTCTTTTTTTCTTTGTTTTAAATTGACTTTTGAACTTGAACACATTAATTAATTGATATATGTTTTTTTAATATTTATGTTCATTTTCGGAAAAGGTCTACAAAATAATCTATTATGTTGAGTTAATTGTCGAACTTGTCATGATGCATTAGACCAGTGTCGTAACAAACAGGCTAAACGGTTGATTAAACCGCTACAAATAGATTTGGCGGAAATGTGTGCAGACTTTTTTAATTATTTCTAATTATTTGTCTAGTCATTTTTTTTATTGCAAGACCTGTAGGCCTTTCGGTTGATCATTTATGTACCATTATATATTATATATTGGACCATTTAGTCCATCAAATCAGCTAATTTATCCGATTAATTCGTTACATATTATGTCTTATTTTATCTGGATATTTTCTAAATAATAATGTTAAATTTGTTTATTCAATAAATTTGATGAGTTAAATTAATCATTATTTATAAATTCTAAATATATACACATAATTTAGTGAGAAAAAAATTATCCGCAAAATATTCTGAATAATCGGTCACATACCAATTAATTGGTTGGCGACACTCTATCCGTCCAACAAACACATTTAGTAAAAAAAATTTAATTATAAAATTTGTTATCCAATCACATTTTAGTACGAAGATTATGCTGAACGGTTTAGATCGATTATTTAGACTTACAAAATAGAGATAATAATATTAGAGCACGACGGGCATAGAACCAATGAGACATTTTAACCCTACTCTATTATAATTATCAGAAATTTAGAAAATTAATTTCACCATTTTTCATAAAAAAAAAAAAAGTGAAAAAGCGCGTACTGTTAAAATTAGAAGAAAAAAGAAAAAGAAAAAAAAAGGTGGTTCATCTTTCATTTATGATTTCTATTGGCCACAACCACAAGTCATATATATGCCATAAAAGGAAACATGTCTAGATAGACAGATAAGAGTGGACTCTAACATTCTCTCTCTCTCATTAATTTTGATTGATAAGACGGTGATTTCCTGTGGCATTTCTGAACCGCGACATGGTGTGATCAATAACTCGGCACATAAAACTTAATGTTATTTGAGTACTGTTATAGGACAAGATTTTTGTTGGCCGACTTTTTTTTTTTTCCGATTGAAGACTTCAAATTGAATTTTCTTAAGTCAATTTATAAAATAGAGAGCTCAAATGCTTTTATTTTTTTCTCTGTTTTTTTTTTGTTTCCGCTGTATTTTCAGTTTTTAATTTTAAATAATAAAATTTTAAGATTTATATATCAAAATAAAAATATTTGCTCTGCAAGTACATACAAAAAATTATCATTTTCCAATTTTTGCTTATATGAATTAATAAGTAGAAAAATCGACATCAGTGCATTTTGAAAGCTCTTAATAATGCTAATTAAAACAAAATCAACATGTCATGATCTTTACTCATGCATAGAAAAAATAGTATAGATTATATCTAATAGTTTTATTTTGATATTTTAAGTTTTAAATTTTAAATTGTTGTAGTTCTAAAAATAAAGACATAACAAATATATATAAAAACAGAGACATTTAAATCCTTCTAGCAAAACAGAAAATCATAAATTTCATTACTAATTGATGCAACATTGTCAATAAAAAAGGAATACGTTTTCATCACGCGTTTATCTTCACAGAAAAAGGAAACAACTTAAATGGTTAAATGGAGTTGTGAACACCATTTTTTTTAAACCTTACTCAGATTAGACGAATCTTTGAACCCTCCTCATATATATATATATATATATATATATATATATATATATATATATATATATACAGAGAGAGAGAGAGGAGTTGGCTAATATACAATCAATTGTTCATGAGCTCCCGTGCAACCAAGTAATTTTTTATTTTTCAAAGTCGAAACGGTCGATCTAAACCGTTAGATGTGATCTCTATATTAAAATGTACTTGTAGACCAAATTTTACATTTTTTGGAAATTTTTTACTATTTATTAAGCTACTTTGAAAATCGTTGATCCAACGGTAGCTTCTGTTTTTACTGTTTTGTTATGCCACTGTTGGATTAGCGATTTTCAAAGTGGCTTAATAAATAGTAAAAAAATTCAAAAAAAATGTAAAATTTGGTCTCCAAGCACATTTCAATATGAAGAACATTTTGAGCAGTTCGGATCAGCTATTTGAACTTTAAAATCACAAAATCCACTTGATATAACGAATTGCTCTATACCAACGTTGGTATATTAGCCAACCTCTATATATATATATATATATATATATGAGTGGAGTTAAAATGCACCATTGGTTTTGTACCTCAACCATACCCCATGTCTTTATCTTTGTTATTGAAGTTCAAATAGTTGATCCGAACCGCTCAACATGATATCCATATTAAAATGTGTTTATAGACCAAATTTCATATTTTTTTGAATTTTTTTACTATTTTTTTAGATAGTTACAAAATCACTATTTTTGGATGGTCCAGAAGCAGTGATTTTGTAACTATCTAAATAAATAGTAAAAAAATTTCAAAAAATATAAAATTTGGTCTCTAAGCATATTTTAATATGGAGATCATGTTGAGCGGTTCGGATCAACTGTCTGAACTTCGAAAACAAAGATAAAGACATGGGGTATGGTTGGGGGCTTGGGGCACAAAACCAATGGTGCATGTTAATCCCGCTCTATATATATATATATATGTATATAAATAGGTATGAGTTAAAGTATGAGCTCCTGTATTTTTACCGCCATGGTTGATCAAAAGAGAGACGCTGTGTTTTTGTTTCAAAAAGGAAGATGATGAAATGAAGGAAAAAAGAAGAGACCAATGTGCAGATTTATAACGAAGGGAAGGGATAGAGAAAAGGGTCGAACTGCAGTGATAGAAAAAAAGGACGAACTGCAGTGATTAAAAAAAAGGGAGGTGTTCGCGTTTTCATGAATTTAGAGGAAATGAAAGAGACTTGCAATTCCTATCACAGACAAGTGGGACCTTTTGTTAAATTGCGATCATTAAAGAAAGGTATGAATTGCGATCATTAAAAAATAATAATAATAAATAAATGCCGGCGTGTTTGCGTTTTCGCGTCAATTTATTGGAAATGAAAGAGACTCGTTTTCGCGTCAATTTATAGGAAATGAAAGAAACTTTTTCCTGGGCTCCGCTGCGCTTGGGAAGTTGGGAGCACCTATTAGTTTAAGGGCGTGTTCGGCCGTATCACTATTTTTGCAGTAAAAAAAATTTAGTTCAACTGAATTTTTTTTTCTTCACGTAAACAGTATTTTTTAGTTCAATTTTCGTGCCTATGCCCATTTTCAATGGCCCGCCGAACAGGCCCTAAATAACTAGCAATTCTCATCAATGGACAAGTGGGACCTTTTGTTTAACTAAAAGAAAAAACACCGTACTCCCAGTTCATGTATCGGAATCCGCTGCTCGTCAAATTGGTAAGCAGGACTTGCTTTTTTAAATTAAACCATTAATTTGTGTTGAGATTCGTGCATTAAAAAAAATTCAACGATTTGATTTGAAAAGACAAGATCCTGCTTGCCAATTTGGCGAGCAACAGAGTCGGATCCCCAGTTCATGATGCTTCAAAGTAAAAAAAAAAACTCTACTCTGCACTAAGCTGTTATCGTCGTGTTCTCATTGGAAAACATCATATTGAGATCTCCGTCCACAACTCCACATCATTCTTTTCTCACATGTCAAATTAAGAGATTCATAGTCCAAACCATCTAACCACCTCGAATTTTACGAATTATTCATAAATTATTATTTTTTTGCTCTATTATGGGAATGAGATCTCCATCCACATAATTCCGAATGAGTGAGTCTATGGTACTATATATATATCACGATTTAGTCCGTAATACAGATTAATATTTTCGTTTTCAAAATTCTAATGGTCGATCCGAGCCGTTCAAAATGATTTTCATATAAATATGTACTTGCAGCCCAAATTTTATATTTTTAGAATTTGTTTACTATTTTTTAAGATAGGTAAAAATCCACTATTTTTGGATGGTCCATAATTTTCAGATTAAGTGTTTTTCTATCTATTTTAAAAAAATAGTAAAAAAAATATAAAAAAATATAAAATTTGATCTGCAGTTAGATATTCATATGGGTATCATATTGAATGGTTCAGATCGACTATTAAGATTTAAAAATATATATATATTGACATGTATTACGGATTAACCCGTGATATACATAGTACCGTAGACTCACTCATTCTGAATCATTTCCGAATTATTTTCAAATCACAATTTTTTTTATTCTACTACACCAAATCAGAATAATTAATTTGTAAAGTTCCTTCTAAAATTCGCGGTGCCTCTGAAAAGATCCAAAAAGATGTATGTAATTGTTCCTTCTAAAATTCGTGGTTCCTTAGAAAATTCGTGTCATGTTGAAAGATTTGGTTTTAAGTTGCTGGATATGAATTCGTTGACACCAAGTCTCTCCGAGAATTTCCTAGAAATGACAACTTTGCCCGTTTGCGTTGAGACAAATGGGTCCCACTTTTCAGATCTATCTTCGTATTTGTTTTCCACTTTTCATGACAAACGGAGGCGACGACGTGGGGTTTCTTTAAAAAAAAAAAATTCTGATTAGTTAAAAAAAATGTATGCTCGAATATATAGGCTTGTATGGTTATATATAAATATAGCGTTTGTATATATAGCGCTTGTAACTGTGTATAATTTGGGATTGTCAATTTGTCATTGATCGTTTCTACAATGAACAGTTTATAATTGAATTAATTATTTGCCACTATTTGGAATTAATAGTAAAGTTTTTTCTCTCTCTCTTTTACTTGTTTTAAACACTTCAAGTAAAATCAGTATATATAGCCGAATTTTTTATTAATAGAAAAATAAAATAAAAAATACCGGTAAGAGAGAACAAAAAGATAAACAAATTATATGTTATTTAATATGTCATTTAAGAAATATTATTTACGTGTAGGTGTCATTTAATATGTTATTTAAGAACTGTTATTTATCATTTTGTCTATTTTTTTTAAAATATGTCATATTAAATGAGATTTTTTTTTTTTCTGTTCTCTTATAATATATTCCCGTTACAATACACGGACACAATACTATTTGTTTATCAAGTATATTGAATCTTCACATAGTTTTTCTTTCTATATATTAGCCTCTTATATTATATAATAAACTTGGAAGGGCTTGCATGTAAAGTTTAAAAATAAAATCTAAGATACCCCTTGTCATTTAAGAACTTGGAAAGGCTTGATCTTCAAATTGATGTGTATGTGCTTGGAGATCAAATTTTATATTTTTTGAAATTCTTTTACTATTTTTTTGAATTTTTGAAAATCACAACTTTTCATTAAATAAAAATATAATAAAATTTTTAGAAAAACACTAATTTTCAAAAATTCTAAAAAATAGTAAAAAATTTCAAAAAAAATGTAAAATTTCTTCTCCAAGCACATTACAATTTTTTAAGTAGCTAAAAATTTACTATTTTGAATGATTTAGAATTTTTCAATTAAGTGATTTTATACTAATTTTAAAAAATAGTTATTTTTCTTAAAATATAAAATTTAATCTATAAATGTATTTTTGTATGGAGATTATATTGAACGGTTTAACATTGTTTAAATTTTAAAAAATCAAAATATAAAATACGAGTCTACAATCAATCCGAGCTTTCGTAGCATCGCTCAAATACCATATCCTAATACAAACAGTGAATCGGACGACAATTGAATGATTATATCGGATGAGTATTTAATGATTTATAATAGCAGGTCGAAGTCGTAGTAATAAGATTCGCGAATAATTCGTTTTTTGGTGATGCTGAACCGAACGCCGAATTATTCAGTTGACTGAATTTTAACAGAATTATTTGCAAATAATTTGCAAATTTTACAATTTTGTCCCAATTTTACGAATTATTCACAAATTTTCTTGAATTTTTCTCAGTACTTTTAAATTTTTTCTCTCTCTCTTACAATACTGAGATTTAATCCAAATAATTCCGAATTATACTGAATTATTTCCGATTACGAACACTAAATTTTTGACATCCCGAAGTACCGATTTTTTATTAATCGGAAATATAAAATAAAAATAACGATAATGAGGAATGATTTCAACTAATTTCAAAATCTAAGAAAAACGTTATGATTTATAACGTCCAGAACATTGTAGCTGAACGTTATAAACTATAACGACCAGCCTACAGTGTTTTTGTTTTTACTTCAGTTCTATAATGATATGGTAAAAAAAACCACTGTAGCTGACCGTTATCATCCATAACAACTAAACTTTTTTTAAACGCGTTAATTTGCGGTAATCTAATTTCGCTACTCAGATCGTTTATAAACAATGGTATTGTTTGTACTTTTTAAATTTTCTGCAAAATCTTGTACAAAACCAATATTTTTTTCATTTATATTGTTATTAATAAAAATTTCGGTCCCGAAGCATGTCCGAATATTTCATTTGTACTCCGATCGAAGTTTCGTTGAAACTTGAAAGCGACTCGACAATAAATACCATAAATACCCAACCGCGTCTTCACTTTCCTCTCTCACACCATCACCACCACCTCTCAATAGTCACCACTCACTACTCATCATCTCCTCCCACCCGCTTCTCTTTCTCTGTTCTCAAACCATGGCGCAAGAACCTAAACCCCAACACCAGGTACCCAAACTTCATTCGGATTCGAGCGATGTCGAATCGGGTTGCGGAGGCGACCTCCTCTACCCGAAGATGACAGAGGATCCAGCGTTGCGCTGGGCGTTCATCAGGAAGGTGTATGCTATCCTGTCCATCCAATTCCTCTTCACCGCCGCAGTCGCTGCTGTAGGATCATTCCTCAAATTCATACCCGAGTTCCTCCTCTCTCACTCCCCCGCTGCTTGGGGAGTTTATCTTGTTGTCATTTTCTTGCCCTTTATTGGTACTTGTTTTGTGCAATTCGTAGGGTTTATTAAGTAAAGGTCATTTGATTTGAAGTTTTCTACTGTTTTGCAACTAATTTTTTGTTAGAACACATTCGATATTTGAATCGATGATAAATAGTTAATGAATAAGGGTCCACTTGAAATTGTACTAAATTTTCTAAACAGTTACTTCAATCAAAGAAAATAGAACTACTAGAATTGGATTCCATGGCAAAGTGTGAAGTTCTTTGTAATTTCTGGCCATGAAATTAATTCAATTTTTATGATAGCAGTAATGTGGCCAATGCTGTTGTATCGGCAGAAGCACCCTGTGAATATCATTCTTCTGGCGCTTTTCACAATTTGCATCAGCTTGAGTGTTGGCGTATCTTGTGCTGTTGTTGGTGGTATGAATATATTCTTTTTTTTTATAAGAGGATGCATCAATCTTTTCCATATTGATAAATTTAAAATTTATATGGTCATTCCAGGAAATGTGCCCCATGAGCTAGGCTCACCATTATATTATACATACATGTTGGAAATTTATTTCTGAAAGCAATTTTAATTGCAATAATTAGAGATTAATAATACATATACAGAGATGCATATATTTTTTTTTAACTGATAGCTCTTTCTAAAAAAAATGGAGGGGGTGGGGGGTGGGGGGTGCTGGAAAGACGAGATGAACAACATTCACTTTCAAAGGTTCTTATTGCAATGCAAACACAGCTTCTATTGAGAATTTAAAGAAACACTTTGAATAAGGAACATTGAGATGAAACAGGCTCGATTTATATTGTAAACAGCAAACATGTTTCTATGCAGGGTTAGAAACAAAATTAACTTTACAATAACAATGATCACCCATGATGTCTTTAAAAAGAAACTGAAACCAATTCAAATTTCAACTTCAATATTTCTCCAATAAGTCGAGTGTTTGGCAGGATACACCAAATTACTAAATTATAGTTTTCGCCTTGATATTCACTGCTTTGTTTGTTTCTTTTGTATTGTCATGCCTGTTTCTATAACAGGTAAGGTAGTGCTTCAGGCGGCAATACTGACAGCAGTAGTGGTGGTGGGTCTGACACTCTACACATTTTTCGCTGTTCGCCGGGGACATGATTTCACATTCCTCTTTCCTTTCTTATTTTGTTGCCTCCTCGTGTTAGTTGTTTACTGCCTCATGCAGGTACATCATATGTGTTAGCTCCACACTATAATCCTTATATTTTCTATTTTTGTTTCCATGCTTATTTTTACGTGAAATTTTCATTGTTTAATATAATGCATAATTCAGTTTGAATTAGTTGGGTCAGGTTAAATTTATTATTCGTTTTGTACGAAGTTTTTATTTATAACAGCGAACCATAGTGACCTCCTTTGCTTGATCTTGATTCTAGTCTCTATGTCTATTTAACAAAGAGATTGGGTTTTAAAACGGTCAACGGGTGGCATTTCTAACACTAGACATTTACTCAATACCTTCCATAGGAGTAAATTATTTGACCCACCTAGTTCAGGGCAAAATTTTTAGCCTACTTAGGACACTTGCCACTTTGGATTTCAGAAATTGTATTCCTTTTGCCCAGAAAACCCGCAAAACAGAAACAACTATATCAATAACTTTTTTCCAAATGGCCCAACATAAAACATTTGATGTGTCTGCTTAGCAATGCAGCTATATGTACAGTATAATAAATTAGTCTGAATGATTATAATGTTTTTGTTATGTTTCAGATATTCTTTCCACTGGGAAAACTGGCACACACCATATATGGTTGCCTGGGCACACTCGTCTTTTCCGGATTTATCATTTATGACACTAACCAGTTGATCAGGCGACACACCTACAATGAATATGTACTTGCTGCAATTTCTCTCTACATGGATGTGATCAATCTTTTCATGTCCATTCTCACCCTCTCTTTTTCTTGGAATTGATCATAACCTATCTGTTGGTTAACATAAATTTATAATTCTATAGTCATGTGCTAATTTTACCATGAAGTTATTTTCATTACTCGGTTGGGAACAGTTTTAGCTGATATGGTATATACTATATAGTTTGAATGCAAAAAGTTTATATAACAGAGAATGTTTAATTAAAGATGGATTCGGTGTTTTGTGATTTGTCTTCCAACGGTTGGATTTGTCTTATATTATGCTGTTAAAGCAAACAATATAAGTTTACATGATTACATCGGATTGTAACTTTTATTTGCAAATTTGATGACTTGTGTTATATTGTTCTTCAAATAAGGGCTATCAATTTCTTTTAAGACACTCGTTGCCGAAATCAAACTGCACGTTTGCAATTTCTGTCAAGAAAAATGGAAAGAAAAAAAAATCGAAATGAGAATTGAATGAAACTATGGTTAGCACAATAATATTGGATGATTTGTAGGCAAACTTTTCATGAGGTGAAGTTAATTAAAGAGGACAACTTTTGTGAAATACTTGAAATTTGAGTGTATTTAACTAGAATATATGATTGTAACAATTAACGAAGAAGAGCAAATCAACCATAGAAGTTGATAAATATGATTTGGCAATATTCTCTAAAGAAAAATTGCAAAAAAATATTGGCGAGAACCAATTTTTTTCACTCCATATTTCTGTGTGGTTTCAATTGAATCAATTATTCTTGTTGTTTGCTATTTGCTATATAGCTCGGATGAAGTTATTCAAAGGATTAGTTCTCCAAGACTTCCACATGAGAAGACTACTCGACAATCGCACAATTAATATCTGAATTCCTTCTCGAGGTCAAGAATTCTATCAGGAGAGGAGAATTGTCACAAGCAAATCAAAATAAAACTGGTTTTAAATTGGTCAATGCGCTCAACGCAAAGAGGAAGAAAAAGGGTAGCCAGTAATATGAGAAGGCAGATTTTGAAACTAAATTTTGGTTATAATACATTCGATATTGAAATGACAATATAAACGCTCATATTTTTTTAATTTCATATTATTTTTTTCAAGAGTTCTTGGATTTCCTTTTCGCTAGGAGCTGTTGTTAATTATTATGTGAAAATTGCATTTTTTTTTTTTTTTTTTTTTTAGTTTTGTTAGTCTTACGTTTTGTGCAAACATATTGCAAAATTTGTTACTTTTTATTACGCAAAAATAGTTTTTCTCTAAGGTCTACTTGAAAATTGTAATAAATTGTCTAAAGTAATTTAAAGTAATTTGAAGCAAAGAAAGTATAACTGATGGGATTGGATTTGTTAGCAAACTGTGGAAGTCATTTGTTTTGAGGCCAAATTGTGAAACTTAGCGTTTCTTTTTTCACAGTTTTCTGATGTTTAGGTGTTGAGTTTTCACCTGTACTAAGTCCATATTTTCTGGGCATTAAATTAAGGAGAAAATTTATGTATAGCCCTAATAAATCTTGAAATTACATATATCTTCTTCTAAATTTCATAATATCATATTTACCATTTTAAATTTAAAAAATTCACAAATTTATTCAATTTATTGTTTTTTATTAAAACTCATAAAGTTATATCCTTTATTATAAAAATAAAAAGTATCTAGATGTGTAAAAGATCTAATTAGCCAATGATTCATTTATTTCTGAGTTCTGACACATACATAATGAAATTTAGGTACGTCACAAGTAGAGAATTGAATCATTTGCGTCATATATATATATATTTTTTAAATAAGGGTTCTCTATTTTCTTTATAGAGAGGTGATGTCTTCCATTATATGTGCTAGTCTTATAATTTGAACAATTATGTTATTAATGTTGAAACTTAAAAAAAAAAGACGCTTTATGCAATTTCTTTCAAGAAGAAATGGAAAACATATATCGAAACGAGAATTGAATGAAACTATGGTTAGCACAATATTATTGGATGATATGTACTCATAATTATCATGAGGTAAAGTTGATAGATATGATTTCTCAATACTCATTTTTTTTTTCTGAAAATCTTCGCAAAAACTATAAAGTCGTGAGAGGGAATCGAACTTTTGACCTGAATACAATAGTTCTAGCCAACTGTACTACCTCTATTTTCTCATCAATACTCTCTTCAAAGTTGCAAATTTGCAATAAAATATTGGCGGGAACCAAATTTGTTCTCTCCGTATGTTTGTGCGGTTTTACATGAGTCATTTTCTTCGGAGACTGATATTAACACTAATATTTTTTTTCTATTAGCACAACATCTATGAATATCTTAATTGCATGGACAAATTTGCCCTCCTAAAAATTCTCTCCAAGAATGATTATCTTCTACTTCATTTCTATAATTGTTATATCTTATATTCTCTAAATCTTTACTTTTTCAAAAGATGAGAATAAAATCTTGCATGATATAAACGGAGACAAAAATGCAGAGGTTTCTATTTCTGATTTTTTTTTTTTTTTGGATAAATTCAACAAGTAGTGTCTAGAAGAATTTGATAAAAAGATGCATTTCTTTATCTTTTAAACGAAGAACAATCCAACTTTTATAAAAAAAATTGTTAATTTTTCTTTCAAATATATTATTTAAAAACAATATAACACACACACACACACATAATTTTTCAAGTCTTTAATATACGGTGAAACATACATCAAATTTCATATGAGGATGTTATACATTCTGCTTATAATTTAACTATTGTCAAGTGATCCTCCATCTTAAATAAAAAAACAAAATGTATAAATGTTTTGTAGTTATTTATTAATTTAACAAATAAAAAATCAATCTACTAACCATCAAGAGAAAATTTGCAAACTCAAGTGTTAAATATTTATGATTTATTTGAACAAATGAATAGATTAAAACAATCTACCATCTTTATTCAAAATCCAAAATCGTATGATTTATTTGTTGTCATTGGAGATATTTATGTTCCTAAGGATTATGTACGTACTGATCACTCGCAACTTTTAATCAGGTTATTTTGTGATTTTACATCATAATAGATTTTTTTTCTTCTTATTACCGTAATTAACTTTTAAGATGCTTTAAAAAATAAATAAGAATACATAATTCTTAATGGGGTTAAGTAAAAAATTATTACAGCTGCAATTACGATGGATTACCAACTATATGATCGAACATTGTATTTTTTAACGGTCATAATTCATGTCTGTTACACCAAAAACATATAAGAATATCAATAGTATATGGTAACTTGGCAATCTTTGATTTAAAAAAAAAATGACATATAAAGAAATAATGATTGATGCTAATAAAGAAAGAGATTTAGCTTTAAACAAAAAGATTATTGAAGGGTAAAGCTGTCTATAAAATTAAAATATCTAAAGATGTTGTGTTAATATAAAAAACAGTAGTATTAATATCATCAATCATTTTCTTCATATCTTTGTTTGCTAAATTGCAGTTCAACATGGAAAGCTGCTATGTTTATGAATCATCAGAACAAAGGGGGGATTCAGCATTTTCGTCAGGAGAGCAAAAAATATCGAATCGGGTTTAAATAGCTAATCGGATTTAAACCCATTAACTAATTGGGTATTTAATAAAAAATAATATTTTAACTTGTACTTTATAATGCTCTATTTTGTAATTTATGATATTCTGACTTATAATTATAATTACCAATCATATTTCAAGAAATTTATTTAATTTTAATTATAAATTTAATTCGAATTATCAATTAAACATTAAGAGGGTGCAAAAAAAATTTCAGGGAGATAAATAGTATAAAAAATTCATTTTTTCAGTTTTGTGCCATATAAAATCACTTCCTCAATTAAACTAATCTCATCAATCTTCGTTCAAATCTCTTCTCACATTCTAATTTTCATCAAACATATATAATATTCGTTGAATTCATTTGTGGATGTATTTAATTTTTTTTTTTATATCAAAAGGTGAAATGACAGTTTATGATTCTAGGCACATTTAAGATATTGGATTATTTCTTGCAATATTGTGGAGATGAATATTGATGAAAATTTTGGATTCATAATTCAAGCGGTAAATAATATCATTCTTGTATTGATTTGAAATGCTGAAATAATCAGTAAACCAAGCCTTGAATATTACTCTTACTTAATTTTAGAAGTTAATTAAAAAAATTAAACAAGGCACCCAAGCTATATGAAATTTTCCCTATTTTTTAGATTAATAAATACAAGAGAAAAGAATAAATAAACAATTAGTGGAGTCACTCTTTTTATTATTTTAGGTCCGCCATTTCTAGAATTTTTTTTATCATTTGACTTTATATTAAATTAATTTGAAAAATTATAATGAATAAGGCTAACGTGCTATATGTAGCATAGTGACATGTCATGCTATCTCTTCAAAACCCTATTGAATAAACTTCAAACGACAAATCCAAACTGTTGAAAGTGATCTACTTCACGAGTGATGTATTTACATATAAATTTTACAATTTTTTACATACATTTAGTATAAGGTCAAACGGTCAAAAAATAATGAAAAATGAATGTATTAAAATTAACTTATAATTCTTATTTTTTTTACCGCTTGATTTTATACCAAATGAATTCAAAACATTATAATTTTGACATGTAAATAAATTACTTATGTAGTATATTGGTTTCAACAGTTTGGAGTAGCCATTGAAACATATCCAATAAATTTTTAAAAATGTAGCACAATATGTCACTATGCTACATGTAACACGCTAGCCTTATTCAATTATAATTTATATGTAAGTGTATTACTGTTGAAGCATATTAATTTTAACAGTTTGAATTTACAAATTGAAACAATTCCGATTGATTTTGAAGTTAGCACACCAAGAGACTTGGTGAACTAAACCTGTATTTATTATGATCTCCAACAAAACCAAGGCGAAATCATTTTTTAAAACTAAACCAGTATGCGTGTTAAAATCACACAATGTTGCTTTCATGAAGAAAAATATTACTTTCACAAATTAGGAATAGGGAATTTTTTTATCCATATAAATTATTAAATTGAGACGTACGAAAATAGAAAGAGCGTTTCGTTTCTAATAAATATAGAAAAATCTGACTCATTGAGTCCGATCTAAAATATATGGATCTGACTCAATGATCCATATCCAAATATTATGCTTTGTTTAGAAATTCTGTGGACCAGAGCTTGATTCTTCTCTAATCGGGCGGTCCGGATCCAAACTAAAAAAGAAAGAAAAAAAAAACATGGATCTGAATCATTGAGCGTGATCCATAATATTTGAATCGGACTCAATAAACCAGATATTTTTATATTTGTTAAAAACGAGACACTATTTCTATTTCCGTACATCTAATTTTAATAATTTCTACTAACAAAAAAATGAGATAGGAGTCGGACCTACTTTTAAATTCAATTAGCTCTAACACTGTACGATTAGCATTAAAATCTGTGTGCACGGAAATTGAAAAGTCCTACACTGATTTTAATGTAGTTCGCACGAATCTTGATGCATATCGAATGGTCACTACACCCATGGAACCAAAGGGCATCGGACCTACTCTGAATTCTAAAAAAAAATCATAGGATTAGGACCAATAGTTTTTTTTTTTTTTTTTTTTATTCAAAACCCGTAGGACCAATAGGACCAGTAGAATTAGAAGCCTCTCTACAGTATACTAGTACACTCGTTGCAAACGGGCAGCGAGGTTAACGCTACTAATACGAGGCCCATACTAAAATCGATCCTCTGGTCCAGAAATAACCCAGCCCAGCCCATTATAAGATAATGTGCGTAAGAACAAACTAGCTATACATGCACGACGACCGGTTCGCTTAAGAATTCAGCAATTACCATTTAAGTCCCACACTGCTGCGCGATCTTTTATGAGTCTCTGCAGCTCCTATAAAACACTAGGCGAGGCTTCATGGCAACTCATACCTTTCTCGGCCTTTTGGCTAAGATCAAGTGTAGTATCTGTTCTTATCAGTTTAATATCTGATATGTGGGCCATGTGCTCACAACGATATTAAATTAATTTTTTTTGGGGAAGGGCCCACCACAGTAGCTTGCTACTGGGGCTCTTAAGCGTCGCCTGTGTGCTGCACTACTGCATAGGCCTGGCGCACCCCTGCCAAATCTTAATTTAAAATCTTTTTATTTTATTTTATTTTATTTTATTTATGAAGACCGAGTTAGTAGCAGTACTACTGTGAACTTGGTTTTCTTAAGTTTGTACTTCTAATTGTATTTTATTATTTCTACGTAGCTGGCCGAATTTTTTTATTACTTCTTAATGTCATTTGAACTAGCTCAATTTTGTAATATTTTATAATCAAAATCAAATTAAAGGAGATCGCTGGAGTTTGATTCATTGCCACCCTAGACTTTTTTTTATTTTTTTTTATTTTCGAGTTAATGCCAAGGTTTAAAGGAAAAAAAATTCCAGTTAAGTCGACAGCATTTCGAAGTTTATGTTTTTGAAATATATCAAAAACGTCGGTTGTGGAATTCCATTTTTCTTTGTGCATATTTAAAATTGTTAGAATGATCATATATTAACTTAGTTTTTTTTTTGTGGGGCTTTTGCCTTCATTTGTCGACCCGACAAAAAGGTCAACAAGTCAATCCTTTGATTAAATTTAAATGTCTTTTTCCTCTTTTACGCGCTTGTTTATGTATAATAGCAAGATTTTACTTAAAACTCTAGTAGTTTGACTAGATATTAATATGATAATTTAACCAAAAGATAATTTTATTAGTAGAACTAGGGTGTTCATAAGCTCACCAAGTCTCTTTGTAAGCTTAATTAACAAATTCATCAGATTGATTTCAAGTGACGCATTCAAACTGTTAAAACTGATCTACTTCACGAGTGATGAGTTTACATGTAAAAAAATGATGAAAAACGAACACATCAAAATTAACTTATAAACTATTTTTTTACCGCTTGACTTTATACTAACTTAGTTTGAAAATTTATAAATTTGAGATGTAAACGAATCACTCGTGAAGTAGATCTGTTTCAACAGTTTGGATGCATAATTTGAAAGCCAATTCAATAGGTTTTGAATTAAGCTCACAAAGAGACTTGGTGAGCTTAAAAACACCCTAGTTCTACTCTAATTTTATTACCATTTTTTTTAACAAAGATGTAGGTAATCCAAACGCTTGAAAAAGATGATTCATACAATTTAATTATAAAAATATAGAAGAGAGAAATTAAGGAGTACGGATGCACTTTGAAACATGTTTTTCACCGATTCGTATTTGAGGATTTCTAGCTGAACGCGTATCCTCTGCATTAAATTAAAAAAAAAAATCTTTTGAGTTAATTCATCTTAGTCGTCTAATTTTAAATAAAGCTAATCTGATCGTCTGATTTAACACAAAAACTCTTTAATATTAGTGCAGATCTAGTCTGCACGGATCTTAAAATAAATTAAATGGTGCAGATGCATTAACTCAAAAGATGTCATTTTAAGTTAATGCAGAGGATAAGTCTAGCTAGGAAGAATAATCATGATACAATAGTAGTTAAAGAGAAACTTGTGTGATATACTTTCCAATCCAACTCAAATAACTTCATCACGAATTTTGTAACAATTAACAAAGAAGAACAAAATGTGTCATTTTACAGCATAATTAAGAATTTATCGGAAAATAATCAGCAATAAAATGTTGGTGAAAACCAAAATCATTATCTTGCTAATTTTACCTGGAAATTGTTGTGAAATCTTCCTAATTACATAGAACTTGATTGAAAAATGCGAAATATTTCATGGGTGATCGAAAAGGACACGCAGATAATGAATTTGTGGTGGTTTTGGATATGATTAACAGATAATGAATTTGTGGTGGTTTGGATATGATTAAATAGTTCTGATTGATGAGAAAATGGTTGAAAGCGACTATATGTAGCTGAAAAGTAATTAACTACTTAATTTCTTTTAATTTAATTTACAAAATTTCTTATAAAGAGAATTCAAATGTCTTTATTTTTTTTAATCTTCATCATGCTTCCACTTTTTAATTTTCTAATAACAAAAATTTAAAAATGTATAAATAATAATCAGTATATGCAATTTATATCATTTTATCTATATGCACATAAAAATTATTACTTTCTTATTTTATTTTTATATGAATCAATAAGTTGAAAAATTTGATAAATCACACTACATTACTTCTCTACAAATAGATTTTATTCTTTGTACACATCCTATTTTCTTTTAACTGACAGCAGCTATCCATTAATTTCTTCATATCAGCAACAACAACATAAATGCCTAACTAAATTTGTCTAAAGAAAAAAAGAGAGCAAAAAGGTAATTAAACACAGTGTTAGGAAAGCATGACAGTTACTGGTACAGCGGTACGACAGCAGGGGCAGTCGGGATGAGCAGCCAGCCATGGAAGTACGCAGTCGGAATGATACTTGTGAGAGCAAGGAAGCCGCATCACCTTCTTCTTCCCCCTCACCTTCTCCAGGCAAACAGCACACAGTTCGTCTACCCTCGATACTACTCTCTTCAAAAAGAAATTGTCAGCAACTGATACTGGTTTTGTGGTTGTTTCAACCTGATTTAACCTCTGTGTTGTGTTTTCCTGCCTTGATGTGTTTGTACCAGTACCATCACGCATAAACTGACTCCATCTGTAAATTAAAAGTTTGCCATGTTAGAATTCAGGTACACTATATTCGTCATGAAACTATAACATAAATTTTGAAATTAAGCTTTCTGAAAGCAAAGAATAATAAAGTAAAGAATCAAGTCAAATATCATTTTGAAATTAAGCTTTCTGAAAGCAATGATTATTATTCTTATTCTTTCTTCAATTCAAATTATTTTTTCTTTTAATGGACGTGCTTACACCCCCACATAAAATCTGGTAAAAATTATCTAAACATACAATCTGGTAAAAAAAATCTGTTATGCAGTTCTAATTTCAAGCTCCTAAACATAAAATCTGGTAAAAATTACACATACAATATTTGTAAACCGTATTCGTATTCACTCTAATTACCCGCAATATTTGCTCCCGAATTATCTAAACATACAATCTTGGAAGAATTATAATCTGCTCATCGAATAGCATGCATGCAAGTCGATATTGGTATTGCAAATTAAATTAAAAAAATTAAAATAAAAGATCATTCGTCATTCGAGCATTTTTACAAGGATCGATTAGCAAAAATAGAAAAAGTTAAAGGGGGCGTACTGGATAACTGACCTGGAACTTGAATTGGATGGCGAGGTTGAAGTTGAAGCAGCACCGCCACCGCGCAGCTTCTCCTCGAGCCTTATCCGAGCCGCCATAGCTGGCTCCGCCATGCTTGATTTAAGTGGGCCCCGCCACTGGGTAATCTGACCATGTGGGACCAACGGTTGTATCTCGTGGTTATGAATCCGCCGCTTCCTTGCTACTTCCACACCAGGCAGCATCATCTTTAACCCTCTCTCTCTCTCTCTTCTCTCACTTTGTGAGGAAGAGCTCCTTGGCGCTAATTTGAGCAGGCCAGCGCGGGGTACGTTTGCTAATATGCGCTCTAAGCCAGTAACAGACGTTCCGAATTTAAACTCCATTTTTAAGTTCCTTTAATAGAATCTGAATTTCTGGAGGCTGGAGGGAAGGTTGCAAGTTGCAACAAGCCAACAACCCCTGTCCTCTGAGATATCTCAAACTTTCAGTGTTTTTCTGGAATATCTCAACCGTTTAAATGGGTTGAACACGAATCTCAAAGTACAAATATTATTGGCCCCTACGCTATTCCCAAATAGGAACCGAACACGCGGTCACGCAGAAATTAAGATATCTCAGAGAGTTATATGACACGCACTCAGGTTGCAAGGTGTTGAAAGAAGTGACGACGCTCTATTTGACTAAAGACTTAAGAGTATGTCCAATGTTCTGTCGGACCTACTTTGGTTCGACGGATTCAATCACCGTTTAATATGCCCTAAGATTCGTGTACAGTGCTTTACATTTCGTGCGTGTTTGCTTCAATTTTCGCACGAACAACTTAAGATAGATCGGACGGTCTTAGAGCTCGTTGAACCTAAAAGTAGGTCCGATTGGCATCGAACCCACTCCGTTCTCTTGACTAAAGGACAAGTAGTCAAACCATTAAATAAACCGCTATAACATTAAATAAGTTTACTCTTACAAAACTGGTGCTAATTTTCAAATAAATTACGAGAGAACCATTGGGGTTCTGCTTGTATTTCTAAGAGAGAATGGCAAAATGGAAAATATATTTGAAAGCATAGCTGAAATGATGAGCAGGAAATATCGCAGAAGTGCACAGGACGGACTTGATCGGAAACTACACGCGCTTAGATTTCTTTGTATTTTTCTTTGTTTATTGGGGCGGAAAGAAGTTTCGCGGGTGTTCCCTTGCAGAGAATGCATTTTTGTATTCGTCACTAATTGCATTTAGTCTTATTCGTACTCTGTCCTTTATCTTATCTGTCATTATCAGTTAAGCATTAAATTTAGGAATTCAGAGTAGGTCGAATGGATATAATGACCATTTGATTGCATGAAGATTCGTGCCAACTGCATTAAAATCCGTACATGTCTGTTCCCATTTCTGTGCACACAAATCTTAATGTTAATTGTACGGTGTTAGAGCTAATTGAACCTAAAAGTAGGTCCGATACCCATCGGACCTACTTCTATCTCTAAACTTAGAGTGTGTTTGAATCTTTAAAAATAGCACGAGGTTAGTACTTTTTTGAGTTAGTAATTATTTATTTCTACTATTTTACATTTGAATCAAATAAAACTATTTTTCAAATTAGCATTGTTCTTGTTAATCCGTCCAAAACGATAGAATAACACTAACTGCACATTAGCGCTATTTTTACTATTTTTGAGGTTGCATCCAGAGGCGGCTAGACTTTTAAGTTATATGATTAACCTGAATGGGAGTCAAAAGGGGATCAATTGACCCATTTTAATATTTTAAGGTTGCATCCAGGGGCAGGGGCAGCCAGATATTAAAGTTATAGAATCAATTTGAATAGGAGTTAATCATATAAAATTTTCTTCTTACGAATGAGAGTCATTTTACACTACTCGTAACATTTTACTAAAATTTATATTAAAAATAAGTTATAAATAAATAAAAATTGGAAAAAAAAAGAAGTGGATTCATTCTAATACTTTGGATCCGCCTTTGGTTGCATCCAAACGCATCCTTGTTGAATAAGTCTTCGAATGAGTATTGAATATCAGAAAATGATATATAACTCAAATATATAACAAACAAATAAATAGATTACTGCAATCATCAACATCTCATGTTATAATATGATAATAAATAAAAACTTTTGTGGTCCATTATTTTAAAAACCATATAAATGACTATCTAATAAAGTTATATAAAATATTGTATAAAGCAATCTCGTCATAAATTACTAATTGAAGAATCATATAAAATAGCATAAATAATCAATCTCATCACGATAATAAAAATTATATAGTTATATACTGATAGAAAATTATCATACATAATTTTATTTTCATTCATCATTCTATAGGATTTAAGAAAACAAATAGGCCTTATTTATACCTTTACTCGATAAACTAATTTTTTTTTTCCGAACTCCTTGCGTGTTACGTTAATAAAAAAAATTATTCATATTTATCTTGTCAAATATAATAATATCCACATTCATCTTATAAAAAATAACATGATAGGATAAACGGATTTTTTTTTTTGCTAATATTCATAGCATTGTAAACCCGAAAAAAGGAATTCGTATTCTCTACATTAACAAAACGTGCATTAATAGATCTGGATCGTCTGATTGAGATCCATATTTAGGGGTGTTCATTGGATCTGGTTTAGTCAGTTTTGAGTACAACCGAATTAGTTTGAACCAAACAGTTCGGTTTTTTCGATTTAGTGATTCGGTTCGGTGTGGAAATTTTCAAAACCGAAATAATCGAACCGACTGTACTTTTATATATTATGAATTTGGTTCGGACCACCCTAGTTTATTTCTTAATCAATTGTTTTAAATACTTAGGTTTATTTTTTAATATACTTTGGTTTATTATAAATCAATTGGTTTAAATAAACAAATTAATATATTTCGGTTTGAACAGAACAAACCAAAATAAAACTTTAGTTCGGTTCGGTTATATTTTAAAATCGAATTATAACTTTAATTTGCCTAGTGTCAACCGAACCAAACCAATGAACACCCCTATCCACATTATTAAAGGGCTCCGTGCATTATATATGTGGACCGGATTAGCTCCAATTCTAATTAGATAGCCGAAATACATTAAACTCAAAAATACTCTTTTGAATTTCAAATTTTTTATTTCTACCATATTAAAAAAAGCAATTAACCACTTTTTTTTCTCATAATTCCACACTTACCACATCTGCCAATTGAATTAGCAGACTCGAAAGGGGTGGTTCGCCAATTGAATTGGTAATTGACGAACCACTTTTTTTTTTTAAATATAATTTATCATGTGGAGGAAGCGGGAAAAAAAGGTGGTCTGCCAATTCAATTAGTTGACTCCTTTTTTTTTTTTTCTTCTCCTCGGTGAGATGAATTTTAGTTAAAAAAAAAAAAGAGTTCACCGATTCAATTAGCAGACTCTATTTTGAGTCCGTTAATTAGTCTGCCAATTTAATTAACGAACTTGGTAAAAATTTCGGTTTTGAGTGAATGCAGGAGACGGGGACTCGAAAATGCTGTTCATGAACATGGCCAGAACCTAGAATCCATCCGTATTCTTCTGTTCCTGTGCTGCTGTGCTGCAGTTGCAATTAGTTGGGCCGTTGTTAGAAAGCAAAGCCCATTATTGTGGTATTCTTTACCTCCTTAGCACTCCACCCTTAACAGCTTCTTTTGAAATGCATTTCCTAGTTATAGGCTTATAGCTCTCTGTTACTGTTCCTATACCAGGTCACTGTGAAGCCCATTATTGTGGAATTCTTTACCTCCTTAGCACTCCACCATTACGGCTTCTTTTGAAATGCATTTCCTGGTTATAGTTCTCTGTTACTGTTCCTATACCAGGTCACTGTCAAGGGATATAAACTTCTTGCACCACCCGTTACATAAAGTTCTGTACGAAATTGACCTAGGGAACTTCTTACATTCTTGTCTTTCGTGTGATATATGGTTATTCGCGCCTTTCTTTCTGTAAGAAATTGTGTACAAAATCACATCTTGGGACCAGGAGAATCACAGTGACATGATTGGTGTTTTATTCGCAAATAAAATGCATATAAAATGTTTTTTGATAGTTTTTGAACCGAACGACGAATAAATGGTTGACCAAACTTTTACCGATTTATTCGCAGATAAAACGTTTTTTTTTAAGAATTATTCGCATTTTATTCGAAAAATTCATTGCTCCGTAGTCCGTGCCTCCGTGCATTACATGAGTGAAATTCGGACCCCACCACGTGGGTAAGGCTGACTGGCTGAGGCACAATTTTGAATTTTGAAAAGAATAAGTGGACCCCCACATAGCCACATCTTGATTTAAATCATATTTTTAATTAACAAATTTCATTTCATACAGAAGTTACAAAATAAACCTACATATACAAATTTCATATCTTTAAACGATACCATCTTGAATTTTTTCTTTCCAATTTTTATTAAAAAGTTGCAAAATATATATTTTTTAAATAAGTATATATACTTTTATTTTGGATTTTTTTGCTTCCTTAGTGTGTCGAATCATTTCTGAATTATATCTGAATTATACTCGAATCACGAATTTTTGATCCCGCCGAACCTTTCACGAATCACGAATTATTGATTTCTCACTGTGGGAGAGACCGAGAGAGAGAAAAACGGAAAAGAAGTAAAGATTTAAAGAACGGGGAGCTTTGTACCTATTCATCTTGACCCGCTTAAAGGAAGCAACATATATGATCAGGCACAGAAAATGTAAACTAAATTTTGTTACCTATATAACATCTTACGTGTGAACAAACAATGGGATTAATTCCACTTCCACATTATTCGATTCATCTCGGGGCCTCTCTTTTGAATTTTCGAGCTTTTGACAGTGTCGGTTGTGATCGGACAGAAGAAGGAAGGGATTTGGCGAGGAAAATGAACGGCGACGGTTGCGGCTCGACGCAGCTGATCAACGGAGATGGGGAGTTCAACGTAGAGGGGTTAGAGAAGTTCATTAAGGAGGTCAGGCTCGCCGACTGCGGCCTCTCCTACGCCGTCGTCTCCATCATGGGCCCACAGAGCAGCGGTATGGTGCCATTAATTTTTGCGTTTGGCCTCTTCATTTGTATTCAATTGTTCAATTGGACTTGGAAAATGCCGAAATGGTTTTGATTCTGAGCTTTGCTGTTACTGAGAAATTGCTTAATTTGTGTACTTATGAGTTCACATGTTAATTTGATTTCTTTTTACTTGTTGGTTGATAGGAAAAAGCACATTGCTTAATCATCTATTCAAGACTAATTTCAGAGAAATGGATGCTTTTAGTGGAAGGTAATGCTCAGAATATTTCTCTTCTTTGAAATTCTTTGGAGTTCCTTTGTTACATTCTTGATTGAGCATGGTATTTGATATGTATAGCCAAACATGTCAGGTCTAATGCAGGTAGCATGCCAGATCCAAACAAAATTAACATCACTTTGATTGTGGTAAATTATGCCATTTTCTTTGTTATCCAGTTTACATGAGAGGTATTGGACTGGGCTGAACATCATATGTTCCAGCAGTAACCAGTGGGAAGCCATACATTGGCTGAATCTGCTTGATACTAGTACATATACCTAGTATGGAGATGTAATTTTTGACATGCTAACATGTGACCAGCACTTTTATCTTGGCATTGAGCTAGCCTACTAAAGGAGGGAACCATTTTCTTTAAGTCTGATTTTTTTTTTTGGTTTATAGGAGCCAGACTACAAAAGGCATATGGATAGCGAAAGGCTTTGGCATTGAGCCTTGCACTATAGTCATGGATTTGGAGGGTACAGATGGGAGGGAAAGAGGAGAGGTTACACCTTGATATTCTGTTATTTCTGTTGTTTTTCTTTTTCATATTGAAACCTCTTGTTTCATTTTTTATTTTTCATGTTTTGATAAAACTTTTCATTCTTGTTTAGGTCTGCTTGATAATTAATTAAAGTTACACTCTTAAATAATGCATTAATTATTACCTCATTTTCTTTAGAAAGTATTCACCAAGTTTTCATGTCTTATTTGGCAAGAAATTCTCAGTCCCACGAATGGATAAAAACAAATTTAATTACATCCCATCAAAACTTGGCTGTGTAGCTGGCTCTGCTCTTCAACCTTTTTGAACAAGATGGCTGTGGGGGCCTACTTGGATTTTATTAACCAACCTTTTGACCTTTTTGAACAGTAGGAGAGAGTGTTCAAAAATTGAAATTTGATATGTTGACCTTTTCTGGTTTGTTTATTATTTTTATTTCAGGATGATACTACATTTGAAAAGCAAAGTGCCCTTTTTGCCCTTGCAGTCTCCGACATCGTTTTGATTAACATGTGCGCTTAGTTTTTGTCTCTATAACTCTAAAAAAATACTTGTCTTTCCTTTTGTGATCTTGTATGCTTTCTTTCTAATCTGCTGTGGTCTGTACAGATGGTGTCACGACATAGGTCGAGAGCATGCTGCTAACAAGCCTCTATTGAAGACTGTTTTTCAGGTTCTAAAATCTAACTCAAATTTATTTCAATTTTTAGGTTTTGAGAGGATCTGTTGTGCTATCTCAATGCTTGGAAAATTACAAAACTCTTAAAAGACATTATATTGGTCCTGAAGATTCTGAATAGTATACTCCTTTATAAAAGTACTTGCTATAATTAGGACTTGTTGTAAAAGTATTTTGCGATGTCTTGAGCAATTTATGCAACACTTAGGACTTGTTGTATCAGTGGCATACATCATCGCTTTGTTTTACAAAATAATATTATATTCCTAGGATATATTTGTAAGTATTACAATTTGCTGTACATATTTTATTCTTATGAAGGTGATGATGCGCCTTTTCAGTCCACGCAAGACTACTTTGCTGTTTGTGATTCGAGACAAAACTAAGGTTTGTATTATATATAATTTTAAATATTTTTGTATTTTTGCTTCTCTATTATTATATTTTGAATTATTATTTTATTTTTTTTGGTTTCTTTCCTTAGACCCCGATGGAGTATCTGGAGACTGTGTTAAGGGAAGATATTCAGAAGGCATGAATTTTCTATGTAGTTCATTTAATTCATTTTACGTAGACCATTTATATATTTTATTTATTTATTGCTATTATGAACTTCAATTTGCCAGATATGGGACTCTGTTCCTAAGCCACAAGCGCACAAGGATACGCCACTAAGCGAATTTTTTCATGTAAGTTATTTTATTCATTTGGTTATTTAAACCATGCGAAGTAGCTTTGTTATCTGATATGACTTCTTTTTTTCCTTTTTGAAATGTAGGTGGAAGTCACTGCTTTGCCAAGTTTTGAAGAGAAGGAAGAGCAATTCAAGGAGCAGGTTATATCTCTCTTATAATATGGCTTACACATTATATTTTGTTTTTTGAATTTATTTGTTGTCGAGACATCCATAGATAATTGGAGATGCATTTTTCTCCTTTGTTGACCAGTTCACTATTATTGTAGCCTCAAACTTGCATATCATGACTGTCATTCTTTTCTTACAGTTCTTGTGGTGGTGGAAGTTTCCACCAAAAGCATACAGTTAGGCAATCATATTCTGTGAAGTTCTAAACTTATACCACATAATTGCCATCTTAGCAAGAAGATTGTTGAATTTAACATATTTTACAATTGGTACCTGTCTTACACAAACGTGAGATTGGATGTTTTCCGATTGGACCTTTCATTTATCAGTTATGACTGATGTATTTTGGATGTATAAAATTGTCAAAGTTGTTTAACTTTGTTTATTTATTGCTTATTTTATTGGTGCAGGTTTCGCAATTAAGGCAACGGTTTTACAACTCAATTGCACCTGGTGGTTTAGCAGGCGATAGAAGAGGAGTGATACCTGCATCAGGCTTTTCTTTCAGTGCACAGCAAATTTGGAAAGTTATTCGTGAAAATAAAGACCTTGATCTTCCTGCTCACAAGGTTTGTGCTGGATGCCTTTTAATCTAAATCATGTATATTTTTCCTTACAAGCCCAATGTTTTTGAGTTGTAGAAAAGCTTTTCTCTTATAGGTCTATAAGTTGAAGGGTTCTGATATTTATTCTGAGGCTTCCTAGTTTTACTTTAGAGGCTACTTAAAATTTCCTAGAATAATTTCTTGTGGTTTTGTGTTGATTTTCTGATCACTTTAATTTAATAGAACTTAATCTAATTTAATCCATAAGTAGGTGATGGTTGCTACTGTGCGTTGTGAGGAGATTGCAAATGAAAAACTTAGTCGACTGACTTCTGACGAGGTAAAGTTTTCAGATAACAAAAGTTACCTGATATTCCTTGGAGTTCACTGATAATATTGTAACTTATCAACTATTGATGTTTTTCCTGTTTATCTTTCTTCATTCAGAATTGGTTGGAGCTGAATACTGCTGTTCAAGCAGGTCCAGTACCAGGCTTCGGAAAGAAACTTAGTTCAATCCTTGATTTCTATTTATCAGAGTGAGACTGCAACTAAAGTCACTTTTTCTAAGTGTTCTGTAATGTGTGCATTGGTACTGTCCTCTCTCAACGGAAAGAATATGTAGTATAGGAGTCATAATGAACTGACTAAAGGCCAAATGTTGAATTTTTTAAACATTTGTTTTGTAATGGCACTTGTCATGTTGTGTAGCATTGGTATCAGGTCATATTATTATTTTTTAATTGGACTGCATTTTGAGGTTAAACATTATGGTTTAAACAACATGTTTTATGTTAATATTTGGGTGGTGTGTGATTTATGTAAGGCTAGACCACACTTTTGTTTATTTGTAGGTATGACTCTGAAGCAGTCTATTTTGAGGAGGGCGTAAGGACTGCCAAGCGGCAACAGCTAGAAACCAGAGCTGTAAATGTGAGTATCATAACTGACTTTGCTTTTGTACTATTACAGTAGATTTTTTTCCCACATGCATGTATTACAACTAAACAGGTTCCCAGCAGTGCCTGATCTAGTGACCTTACTACATGCCGATCATGGAACTAATTACGGTTTATATAACCTATCCTAGACATTTAAGTTTTTTTCTCTTCCAGTGAAAAAACTGAATGTTTGTAAGGGGTGTGAGTTCCGAATCCCCTGAGAGCCTCCATGAATTAGGTACAGTATCCTACACTTGGACCAGGCATTGCTTTATGCTATCAAATTTTCAAGTTTATGCTTTGCAGTATCTTTGTTTCAGCACAGCTTATAAAATTTTATTTGCTTAAACTTCCCTTCTATTATATTGATATTTTCTTTCGGTTTTTCCTCTTTCTTGCAGTATGTGCATTCAGCATTCCAGACTTTGCTGGGACATTTTAGGTCTAGAGCTCTTGAAAAATTCAAGAATGATCTTGATAGGTCTGTCAAAGCTGAAAAGAAGGGATTCACGCCATCTGTTCGAAGCTGTACTGAGGCTGCGATGCTTGAATTTGATACCAATTTAAAAGGTAAAGGCTTTTCTGACTAGGTTTTGCTACTAAATTCTGTAATTTGTGAAACATGCAAAAGTTCCTTTGGTCTTAGAAAAACCTTTCTACATATTTGGTGCTTTTGTCATTGCACTTTTTTTTTAAATTATTTTGGACTTTTTTTATCAATTACTTCCTGTTTAATGGGGTAATATCTTGGTTTTGAATTGCCCTGGCTGCATACTGCACCAGCCAGACCTGTCAGTAGTAATGCTTAACTATCTTTTTTTTTTCTTTTTAATTTTTCTGACTCTGTGCCTTTTGGCCAAGATTCCTACCTGCAATCGATGTGATAAATGAGGGTGCGATATACAATTTGTCATCTGTATATGTAA
Source organism: Carex arenaria (assembly GCA_964058825.1). NCBI lineage: Eukaryota > Viridiplantae > Streptophyta > Magnoliopsida > Poales > Cyperaceae > Carex > Carex arenaria. The sequence continues at coordinate 790,337 of CAXKVW010000001.1, read as the reverse complement.
CAGACCACCTAATCAATCCGGCATGCAAATTTTGGTGATCAGTCCCTAATTATCTGTGGTCAAAAGATCTAGCAGTCAATTAACTATTTAATTTTATTGAAACCGTTTTCATTATGTGTTTTTTTCCTCTTATCAGACGCCGTAGTGAAGCATGCCAACTGGGACACAAAAAGAGTAAGAGACAAGCTCCAGCGCGACATTGAGGCATATGCTAGAGAAGCTCGCAATGTCAGATTGGCTGAGCTCAAGAGATCCTATGAGGTTTTCAGAACTCACTACTAGTTTACCTTTTTTTTGTGTGGAAATTTCCACATTTTGGTTTTGTACTTCTTTGCAATCGCCTAGCCTTATATAGCACTCTTGACGCAGTGTTATCGGTAATACCTTATCAAGTTTAAAATGAAATAGTCAACATGATTCTTTTGGAACTTACAAACCTTATTCCTGTATGATACTGGTATTGCCAAAAATATGAGCATTTTATGGGCAAATTTGTCAAAGCTATACTTAATTGGGCTTGCCCAAACAAGTCATAATTATGCAAATTGGTCTTGACCCGAATTACATGTTTTACCAATTGAGCTTCACGAAGCCTGGTTTTGCATAGTTTACACACAATTTTTAAATTATGTGTTAAGAAACACTCATCCCCATGTTCACTTGCATGCAATTTTAGTCTCTACATGACCATATTTACTACAATTAAAAGAGCAAATATGGAATCTTTAAACTTGCAACCCACATCAGAAATAGTACTGGAGATCATGTGAGGACCTAATCCTTATCAGGGTTACCAACCCTAATATACTTCCAGATTTTGAGGTTGCATTTGTGAGTCCCTGAAACTGAAGGATATTGAAAGAATACCTCAAGGCTGGTGCCAGTCTGAGGGGTATAGAGCCAAAAAATGAAAAAAAGAATTGTCTAAATAGAATGCCAATAAAGCATAGCCGCATTACAAGAAGTCTGATGTTGGCTTAAATTGGTTATTTTCTAATGAAATTATCAGGAGAGGCTAAAAGAAGCACTATCAGAACCAGTGGAATCCATCCTAGAAACAGGGAGTGACAACACTTGGCAATCTGTTCGGCATCTGCACAGAATCGAGACCGAAAGGGCAGTTTCGTCATTTTCTGATGAACTTTCTGGCTTTGAGCTTGATGATACAACTCGTGATGCCATGATCTCGAGTTTGAGAGAAGTGAGCAGAGACATAGTGCATAAGAAAGCAAAAGAAGAAGCAAGTAAAGTATTAATACATATGAAGGAGAGGTAGCTTATGGCTTGTCTTGTAAATTACAGATGTGCTCTTTTGACTTGCATGCAATTCTGTTTATACTGATGCTGATGGTGAAATAATCTACTTTTAGGTTTTCATCTGTATTTAGCCATGATAAGGACTCGATGCCAAGGGTTTGGACTGGGAGGCAAGACATACGAGCTATCACTAAGGAAGCCCGTACTGCGGTAGCATTTTATTTTAGTTTTCTTTATTCTCATTTTAGTTGCCACTTCTGTGCAAATATTGTCCTTGAAGATATTAGAATGCATCCTTTGTTTTCTTCATCAAACTCAAAAAGAACAACTAAAATTTTCTTGAACAGCTGATTTTGTAGCACCAGTATACTTTATACACGGTCCTGGCTGTATGATACTCCTTGAACTTGTATTTTCCAATTTTGTAGGCTCTAAAACTGTTATCAGTGTTGGCTGCTGTGCGGTTGGAAGATAAAACAGACAAGATTGAGCGCATTCTCCGCTCAAGTCTCTTAGATGTGGGCTCTTCATCTATGACTAGGAGTATTGAGGGCTCGACAGATCCACTCGCCTCAAGCACTTGGGATGAGGCAAGTATAGTTTTTCTCACGCAACCTTTCTACTAGCAAATTCATTGTTAATTTGGAGAGGAAAATTAATTGTTAAATCGGCGGGAAATGTTTTATTGACAGGTTTCTCCAAAAGATACGTTGATCACACCGGTCCAGTGTAAAGCATACTGGCGACAGTTTAATACTGAAACTGAGTATGCAGTTGCGCAGGCTATCACAGCACAGGTAAAATATATTGTTTGGAACATTTTATTGAGATAAATTTTGTCTTCTTAGCGTGACAATTGTACCTGTCGATACGGCCTGTTGCACTGGATACAACCATAAAGTGAGAAACATCACACATTCCATTGCAATCTATGGAAAATGTTGTCTGGACCCTTTCACTTCTTTTAAGTAGTCCTAAGCTACATTTCCTGCCCATTTCTTGGTTTTATTATTTTAAAGAGACGACAGAAGGGTAGCTTGGTTTCATTTCTAGCCTACCCCAACTTGTTTGGGACTAAAGGCTTGGTGGTTGTTGTTGTTGACAGAAGGGTAGTTTGGGTATATATATTTTAGAAGTTAGAATAGCATGAGTGTATTGACAAGCATAAAATAAGATGCTTTTGTTTTAAAAGGGGCATGCATGATTTTCTCAGGGGCATATAATAAAATTGTAATTCACAATCACTAACATGGTCTTGTTGTACATGCAGGAAGCGCACAAGCGCAACAACAGCAAACTGCCTCCTCTCTGGGCTGTTCTCGTAATGTTTGCTCTTGGATTCAATGAAATTATGGCCACTATCACCTTTATTTTGAGGTCAAATTTCTGATAATATGAACTTTTGAGAACTAAAATGTGGAATTTATATTGTTTTTTATTCTTTTGCTAATGATTTCCTGTTTGGCTTATGTGAACAGGAGTCCCTTTTATGTATTTGGCTTCTTCGTTGTTTTCTTATTGTCTTATGCTGTTGCTCTGCAATATAACATCACGGGATACTTTCGTCATGGCTTGGTAAGACAACCGGTTCTTATTTAAATTTGTCAAGCAATCTGTATGCACATATAAATGAGTTGCTTTACATGCATTCAATGCGTGCACTTAATAAGTGCTTATTCATAGTTGAGTCATGTTCATACTGTAGTGGCCATCTTGTGTAGCAGTAGGATCTAGTGTGTAGCAATACAATAAAGTGCTGATAGTAAAGAAAACTATAGCTGGAAAACAAATTGACATCTAATTATCATGGTACCCACTTACGGACATAAGAAATTAGCTGAAAGCCACAGAAACCAAGAGTAGGGAAGAGAGAAAAAGAAAATGCTCTGTGCTCCAATATTTTCCATTACTTATATTTCTACAGTTTCAGCACCTCACTAAATAGAAAGGTGACTGGAATTTCACGGGCAATTTGAGTGGTCTTTTTTGCTAATGTTGGAACCTCGGTATGTAGATGCATGGGTGTCTCTATGTATCAGATAAATTCCTTGTGACACGACACCCCTTACTGAAATGGTTGAAATTATAACACAATTTATTAAATTACCAAAATGTCCAAATTTCTCAACCTGTAAAAGCTGAATGTCTTGCCAGTTGTCCATGATTAAACATTTTGCATCAGTATGGTTCATTTAAACTAGAACATACCATACCAAATAAAGAAAATTAGAGAGTAAGAACTGGAAGAATTATATCATTTGCAGTTCTCTGGGATTCTTGCACTATCAGCGAAATTCCTTCCGATGGTTCTGAATATACTTCAGGGAGTAACTAACCAGGGGCGACAGCAATACCAGAATAACCAACAATATCCACAACCGAACTTACCGCCTATCGGCACTGCACAAAGACACACTGCAGCAAGCTCATCAACTTCATCTGTTGTGCTTGAACCAAATTCTTCGACTTCATCTGTGTCATCTAACAGTGCCATTGATGATGCGAGCCCGAGCAGTAGGGACCGGACTGGTGAAGAAACTACCAGCTTATATATTTAAAATTTGTGAAACTTGCATATGAGGGTATGTGAGACATACAAAACGGATGTGAGATTGATCTTGTACTTGTTAATAGTTACCTTAAGTTCTTGGTGACATATAGTGTTCTTGATATGTTTTGTTTCATGCCATATGAAATAGAAAAGTTAATTAGTTAATGATTTTGCAATTGTCTAAGTGAACAACAAAATATTTGTAAGACATCTATCTTTTTAAGTCATGTTTAGCCAAATTTTTTGAATCGAGGGAGCATAAGCTTATAACTTAATCATAGCATACTTATATATTCACACTTGCAAGAAAATAATTTTTAAATTCGAGGGATAAAACTTTATAAACTCACTTTCAATAAAATGGTTTTTTAGATTCTAGGGAAAACTTGGGGGATAATATTTAGCCTTTCAGCCCTCTTACAATATGCTAACACTGCACTTGATCTCTAGCTCTTATTGACACATGCTTATTTCCCCCCCTAAAATTCAAAAATTCACAAATGTACCAATTTTATTGTCTTTTAAATTAAAACTCATTCTAAATTTAAAAAAATACTCATTTTATCATTTATTAAAAATATATAAATCTTATCGAACTCAAATTTAAATATGAATGGTTTCTCTACCGTTCGAATTGTTTTTAGATTTGTGCACGCAAGATCAACACAGATTTTGATGCAAAATACACATATATTGAAGCAACATGCACATCTCTTAATGCGATACGCGCTGATCGAAATTGCTTTAAAATCCGTGCACGTTAGATTGAAACGATACGATGCGCACGGATCAGACTTTTTTAAAGTACGATTTGCAGTGTTGAATAATAGTTTAGGTGACCGAGGAATTCGCATCCTCTGAGATATCTCAAACTTTGCACGACCTTTTGGAATATGTCAATCGTTCAAATACGTTCTGTACGAATATCAAAACTCAAATAATACTGACCCCCTACGTTTCCCCGAATAGGCACCGGACACGTCGGTCAGGCAAAAATGGAGATATCTCAGAGGATACGCACCCGTTATCGAATCCTGAATCAATAAAATCCGAAAAGGACGCTCAGCCTATAACAGTAGAATAGTAGAATAGTGCTGCTTGCGCAGTCCAAGTCATAAGTAGTATTTTTAAAAAGTAGTTAACGCGGTCATTGAAAATTAATGTTAGCCGCCATGCAAATCGTATTACGAGCCATCGCAGCCATTCACTTGTGCTCACTTGGAATTTGGTTTCACATTGGGTCCATTATTAATTCATTTGACCTTTGACCTTGGAGCAATATAATATTGAAAGCTTCAAATCCAAATTAATTTCTCTTGAGCTAGGCCATGTTCACTCGATCGCTATCAATTCAAACTGGTCAGCTCATAATTAATTTATAGGGTATTTTACTCTATTATTTTCATATTATAATCATGCATGCATGCATAACAAAAAAAAATTAAGTCAATTTATACCATCTAGATGTGATTTGTGGTTGGAGGTGTCAATGTATCCATATCACATTAACGACCAATGAATAAACAATGTGATAATTATCGAATATATTGATATCTTATATAATTTAATTTAAAAATATAACAAATAAATAAATATAAACACTTCATATATGTAATATTATTAAATATAAAATAATTATTTACATCATTATTCAAAAAAATAAATGTTAATTAAATAAAAAATAAAAAATATTGTATATATCAATTTTGGCATAAATTTATTAATTAAAAAACTAGATATAATATTGGATAAATCAATTTGTCATAAAATTACTAAATAAAAAAATATGTAAATTGTTATATAAATAAATCTAGCCATACTAATAAAAAAATATATAGTATACATACAAATAAGAAATCATCATATATAATTTTACATTTATCAATTATCCTATGAAATAACTGAGTACAAAATAGTTCTTCACCCGATAAATTCACGATTTTTTTTTATTCGTGCTCCTACATGTCAAGTTAACATAAAAAATTCTTATTTATATCCAATTTATCAAATACAATATCAATAAGATAAAAACGGGTAAAAAAAGTTAGAGTGAGGTTATGGTACTTTGCAATGCGCGGATCGTTTTTGTGCATTGAATTAATATCTCCGTTTTCAAGTTCAAATAGTCGATCCGAACCGCTCAACATTATTATCATATGAAAATATACTTGAAGACTAAATTTTATATTTTTTGAAATTTTTTAGAAAATTATTACTTTCTGATTGAGGATTTTCAAATCAAGTAATTTTCTAAGTGTCAAAATGTTGTGATTCCTTGTCAAGACATGACGAATCAAACATGGTAAAAATGTATGGTCAAACATTATTATCGGTGTCAAGACATGGACGACCAATGAATGGATAACTTGTGAACATACGGAAGTAGTGATTCGTTGTCAAGACGTATGGCCGGTCAAAAATTATTATCCGAACTCGAACTCACGTATGGTCAAAGGTAGGGATGTCAATGGATACGATACGGATAAGTTAAAAGTATTTTCATATTCATACCCACTAAGAATTGATTTACCCATACCTTATCTTTATCCGTTAAAAATTTGTCTTATCCTACTCTAGTACCCTATCCATACCCGTTAAAATTAGTGGGTAACGAAATGGTAGTGGGCGAATAACAGATAATACTAATATAATAGTTTTATTATTTTTATAAATATACCATCAAAACTCATCATATCATACATATGTAATTACAATAATTACTAATATAAAAATAAAAAAATATGCAATCAATTCTAACTAATAATTTTATATAAAATAAAAATAAAAATATATCTTCTAACAAATTCAAAATTCAATTTGTTAATTAAATAATAAAATATTCAAATAAAAAAAGTAATATGTTTAATATAATATTCATCTTAAAACAAAATGCATACATTTTCTCATGGAATAACGTTGATACAATGATATGAGAAACGTTAACATAAAACCGACTAAATTGAATATTATATTTATATATTTATATGTAATTTATTTTATATAATTACTCGTTACTCAATGGATACGAAATAGTTTTTACCCGTACCCATACCCATTTAGCTAATGAAAAAAATCCTTACCCATACCCATATTCATACCCAATAAACTAATGAAAAAAAAAAATCTTGCCTATATCCGTCTTATTGAATACGATAAGGGTAGATACGGGTAGGATAAACGGGTAAACGGTTTTCATTGACACCCCTACTCAAAGGTTGTGATTCGTTGTCAAGACATGGACGAGTCAACATTCGAGGCAGCTAGGTAGAGCTAATTAATGGTCAGAGTTGGAGTGTTGCGTATTACACTGCCACCCTCAAATATTGATTTATTCTGCCGCATTAATTGGATATATAGTGATACGTACTAATTACTGTTATATGGAACAGTGACCGATCGAAAACATAAATTAATACAGAAATAATAAGGGCCTTAATTTGTCTCCATATAATGATATATGTCTATAAATAGGCAAAGAGATCAACTAAAGAGAAGAACTCGCAACAAAATAATATTATTTGAAACAAAAAGTACACTATCCAAGCCCCATACATACATTTGGTTACTGCCACTTAATTATTTCAGCAACTATGTCGCTTAGGTTTGCGGTTTTACCTCACATTCCGGTTCACAAAACCCCTACAACTACAAGTACAAGAGCGCTTTCTTATAGTTATAGTTCTCCTGTTTGTGTGTAAATTCCTTCTTCCCACCCAGTACTGGATCAGACTAGACGATCTGCCAACTTTAAACCGACCATATGGCACGACACCTTCATACAGTCATTACAAAATGGAGACGAGCACGTAAGTCGCAATTTAATAACTAGCTTAATTTAGATATATATAATCTAGCTAGCTAGCTAATCTCACCTTCATTCATAATCCCCACATTTTTGGTTTGTTCAACAAAACAAGCTAGCTAGCTGCATGTTTGGAAAACCATGAAGGATATGCATGTCACTTTCATTTAGTTAGAAAAAAAGGAAAATTCATGCAAAACTTCACATTTAGATTCATTTTCCTAAATAAGCAATTAGTCTTTACCGTACCATTTCGTTTTAATATATATGTTATATAATGAAGGAGGGGAGAAACATAAAAAAAGTTAACAAGCTGAAGCAAGAGGTGAGGCAAATGATACACAAAGAAGATCAGTTGCTCAAAGATAAGTTAGAGCTTATTGATGCATTGCAACAACTTGGAGTAATATATCACTTTAAAGACGACATAAAATCCGTACTTACTCTCATCCATGAGTCCATGGATCAAATGTTGTTCTCCACCTCCACCTCCGGTGAACTCCATGTCATGGCACTTCTCTTCAGACAGCTCAGGATGCATGGATTTACTGTATCAGAAGGTATATAGCTAGGTATCCATTATACACCTTAATGTTATTTCCGAGCTTTATGTTAGTCGATCAAACATGGAAAAATCCATTTTTTTTGGCCGAGAAAAAACTATCGACGAGATTTTACAAATTAATTACCTTTCCTTCCTCCCGAATAGTATATATATGCGAAAATCAGATGTCCTTTTGTCGAACTTTTTACAAAATATTAAATCCAACAGTGTTTTCTTTTAAACACTTTATGAGAAATTTATTTTAAGAATTTTTGTAGCAATTATAAGAAATGAAGAAGGATATATATTTTTCTTTCAAAAAAACTTTCGGCATAATTTGCATCGTCTGAAATCAATTAAGCAACTTATCAACCAACCTTCTGAAGTCTTTAAACTTAATTAAAATTTTGATAATTCTCCTACATTCATCATCTTTCAAGCGTCAGATCGATATGCATTTTTTTAGAAATAACACGCTAATGATCACAACACAACTCCAAGCAGATATATTCGATAGCTACATTGACACCAACGGGGACTTCATAATCGAGTTATCATCGGATATCAAAGGAATGTTAAGTTTGTATGAAACTTCTTATCTTGCAAAAGAAGGTGAAGAGACGATGGAAAAGGCAAGAGAGTTCACAACAAAACATCTAAAAAGTTTTGTCGAGAGCTCGAACTGTACTACTAATGATTCTAGACTGAAAGAACATGTCGTCCATGCACTCGAGCTGCCTCTCCATTGGCGAATGGAAAGATTGCACACCCGCTGGTTCATCGAGGAATACAAGATGGACAAGCAAATGAGGCCTGCTCTATTGGAACTAGCAGTGTTGGATTTCAATATAATCCAAACCTCATTCAAGAAAGAGCTAAAGGATTTATCAAGGTAATTGATTTAATTCAAACTTTCATCAAATATTGTTTGAAATGGAGATTGAATGAGCATCTCTAACTCATATATAATGAAAATAACAATGGATTTTATGTATTTTTTGATTTAATTTACTAATTTCCAGTTGGTGGACTGACTTGAGGCTTTACGATAAACTACCTTTCATTCAAGACCGACTTGTGGAGAATCACCTTTGGAGTGTAGCCTTTACCTTCGAGCCAAAACATGCGAATCTTAGAAAAGTACAAACAAAAGCAATCTGCCTAATTGCAATGTTTGATGATATCTATGATGTTTATGGATCATTAGATGAGCTTGAGGCATTTACCGATGCCGTGGGGCAGTAAGTGTTGACAAATCTTTAATTATATGCAACAATTTTTGATGCATTTCATATATATATATGCTTAACTATATATATATACTTAATGTTTGAACTTTGAAGGTGGGATCTAACTGCTATGGAGAAACTCCCTGAATACATGCAGATATGCTTCTTAGCTCTAATTAATACTCTCAATAATAGTGCTTATGAAGTCCTGAAAGAGAAAGGGCTCAATATCATTCCGTGTTTAAGGAGAGCGGTATATAATAAGTTACTTTTTTTTCTTACTTTTAATTAATCTTGCAAAATTATTCCATCATTAATTATCTGGTATAATAATTTATTTATTAATTTATTTTCCTGATAATTAATTCTGTAGTGGACTGATTTATGCAATGCATGGCTAGCAGAAGCAAGGTGGTACCACAATGGACAATCACCAAAATTTGAAGAGTATGTTGAGAATGCATGGGTCTCTATTGCATCAACTATTGTTCTTTCCAATGCCTACTGTATTAATGATGATGTTACTGGTAAAGATTTGGAGCAGTTCTTATGTGGTTATCCTGACATCGTGCGCTTTTCATCTATGATTTTTCGGCTTTACGATGACTTAGGAACATCCAGAGTACGTAACATATATTAAATATCCCGAAGAATTAATTAATTGCTTTTATGTATTAAATCTTAGTACTCCTGAATTAATTATTTAAACTTTGGCTTTGAATATGTAGGCTGAGATAGAGCGGGGCGATGTTGATAAATCTATTCAATGATATATGCGTGACAAACGAGTGACGGAGTCCATTGCTCGCCAAGAAATAAAGGACATGATATATAAATATTGGAAATTAATGAACAGTGCAAATGTTGATAATTCTGATTTTCAAGAGTACTTCCGAAATGTTGCTCTGAATCTCTCACGCATGGCGCAATGCATTTACCAACATGGCGATGGATATGCAGAGCCCGGTAAGGAGACCAAGGCTCGAGTTATCTCGGTATTGCTTGAGCCAATTGATGAAATATAAGGAGATTTTTGCTTGATTTGTGGTGGTTAAGATGAGTACATGAACTCATACTTTTAGTCTAATACAGAAATTTATGTTTCTCTCTAACTACAGAAATTTATGTTAGATTTGATGTATGTCAGCTAGGGGTTTCTGGTAATGATGGAGAAAACATTCAGGATTAAAAATAATTAAGTATTGATTAATTTGAAGTTTGCTTCTAGTTAGAATATGTTTACTTTTATTAATTAATCTGGTCTTGTAAGTAGAAACTATATATGGAGACTAAAATAACATTTCTTCCAGCTCGCTTGAGAACTCCCAGATTGGGCTGAGTTCTTTTGGGCTTGTTTGGGCCCATAAATTTTGAGAATAAAACCTAATTGTGTATTTATCGTATTCGTGGATATTCGTCAAAGCGGCCATTAATTACCAAAATTTTTTTAAACCATATCTCAAATAAAAAAAATTAAGTAATTAACCCGTTTTTTTTCTGGAAAATTTCATTTTTACTGGGATTGCAGTTTGGGTCCTATTAGCTGGTATTGTAGTTTCTGCGGTACTAACTTTTTTTTAAAAAACACAACCAAATTCAACAACGATATGACGAATTCAGTTTCTTTAGCCCGGCAAGCATAATTAACAAGTAAAGTAAGGAGTTCTTATTTGCCTAAATGAGTTGACTAAGTTTAAAATTCAGAACAAAAAAAAGTTGGTACTATTCCGGGACTGCAGTTTCAAACTGCGATCCTGGTAAAAATAATTCTCTTTAGAAAAAACGGGTTAATTGGTTCTCGTTTTTTATGTATAAGTCAGATTGACTTAAGTTGATTAAATATGAATTGTTAGTTAGAATGGTCTGTAATAACCTTATAATGCCGAAATTTTTATTAATACCATATTGAAAAATTAATAAATAAATAAGTCAATTTTATTGGAGAATTCGAAATTTACCAGGGCTGTAATGGCACTTGGCGGCCAGATTATTGAGAGCCGCCATTTGTTCTTGGGGCCGCCAAGTGCCATTGCGGCCCCTCTTTTACTATATATTCATTCCCAGAGGTAGAATTTCATTTCTCATCAAAACGTTTGTGCAAGTTAAAAGAGCTAATCCGGACCGTCCGTTTGTTTTGCTTGAGTCAAGTACATGGAGTGATTCGAATTTTAGAAAGAGGAGGGTGACAAACTCAATCCTCCCAACTGTGTGGTCCGTGTCCCCTCAAATACTTGAGGGGTGCAATAATAAACGGACGATCCAATTAATTAATTTCAGCCGGATCAAACTCAATTCGATGCTTATAAAAACTATAGAGGTCCGTTTGAGATTTTTGTTAGATTAAAAGAACGGTCCAGATTTAATTATTATTGCACCTCAGTTACCTCAGGGATCCGAATTCGTATACATAAGAGGAGGTCCTGCGAACGCCGGCCGCCTTCCAAACAAGTTATGGATGGAGAGAGCTCCAAAGTATTCAATTCCTCCAGTTGGAACTAGAGCTGCAAACGAATCGAACCGAATCGAACTTATCTTAATTTGAATTTGATTTGAATTAATTTCGAACTTAGTTTGGTTTGAATTAATTTCGAATCGAATTTTTTACGAACTCAATTTTGAATCTTTTACGAACTTTTTTACGACAAGGAAGAGTGATCGTAATCGCCGAGAGCGAGAGGTGAAAGTCGTTTAAGATTTCAGAACTGAAAGCAAGAGTAACGACTTACGAGTTATGACCTATAACTAGGCAGCCTTATGTTTTATTTTTTAAGTCATCAGCGAACACAAGTCATTAGTGAAAATCAGTGGCTCATGTTACTTTGAGATTCGAACTAGAATAGTTTGCGAACCTATTTCGAACGAATCAGGTTCAGTTTGAGTTTGGTTTGAATTAATTTCGAACTATTTCGAATCGAATTTTTTGCGAACTTTTTCGAATTAAACTCGAATCGAATCACGAACTAAGAATATTTTTTGCAGCCCTAGTTGGAACCATCTCGTCCCAAAGCGCAACTCACAAATAATTAATGAATCTGCACCCTCTGCGTTAGCGCACTGTTTGGCTGTTTGAGTTAAATTTCGGACCAATTCAGTCGACACCTATGACGCACTGGACCCGTGCTGATTTATAACGGATGGTCCAGATTTTAACTCAAAATTTGAGTTATCTCAGAGGAAAATATTGGTGCGGATTTAAGTCGAACGATCCATAACTTAGGGGACTGTTCGGTGGGCCATTGGGAATGGGCATGGGTACGGGAATTGAACTAAAAATTACTGTTCACGTGGGAAAAAAAAGTTCAGAAATTTTTTTTTTCCCGTGGGAACAGTGGAGTGGCCGAACACGCCCTAACTCAAAACCTCAATCTTTGGATATAGCCACAGTCTACTAAATTTTTTTTAACCAACTGTACAACCCTCCCATTTCAAAGTTCTTCGATTTCATGAATTAAATCCTCTGATTTTATTTTAAAAACTAGAATTACTGTCAATTCTAGTGAGGTGTGAGGTATATTTCCTTAATTTTTATTAATATTCAAAATTAAATATAAATTATCAAACTTACCCAGAAAAGCTGGCTATTAATAAAAATGTCCAAACCGGCCAATTATTGGGCGGTCCTTATTTTTTATTAGAAACCGGTCAATAATTGGCATGTTCTTTTTTTTTAGATAGTTATATTAATTGTCGAGTTTATATTAAGACTAATTTTTTTTATATTATTTGTTGTACATGCATTGACTAATTAGTAAATATCAAGCTTTGAGAATGTCCGATAGGTAATAAATAACTTTATTTAAGCTCTGAAAATATCTGATACTATATAATTTGATTTATTAATTAGAAAGACTGCCAATTTTTATATTTAATTTATTTGAAATTAATATTATATCTCTTTCAGACAGATGTTTATTAGTGCTCTAACAAATTTGATATGTGTCTTTCTGTTATAATGCATTTGTATTAATTTTTTTAAGTCATTTTTATAAGAAATCTCTCATAAATAGCCGAGGCTAAGACAAGGAATAAAACAAAAGAGACAATATCTTTATTGAGAAGGCGTAAAACGACTATGAAACTTCAAATGGCCATAAAACAGCGCTCAAGTGTCTGATTTCAGCAAAGGTTGAGAGTTTGAGCCCCACTCACGACCTCTCAACTTCTGCGAAGTTTTCAAAAAAAGAGATAAAAAGAGAGAGTGTGGCTAAGCTCCAAGCGCTTAATTAATTAGATAGCTAGAGGCTTATATCGAAGTGCTTTATTTTTGCGGATTCAAAGTCCAAGCAGTCAATCTAAATTGCTCAACATATTCTCTATATTAAAATGTGCTTGGAGACCAAATTTTATATTTTTAAAGTATTTGTTTAGCATTTTTTTAAAATCACGATTTTTCAGAATTTATTATTATTTTTTTATCATATTAAAATCATGATTTTAAAAAATTCTAAAAATGTAGTAAAAATTTTCCAATGTAAAAAAATAATAAAAATCATGGTTTTAAAATCACGTGGTTTTAATAAAAAATCATGGTTTTAAAATCACGTGGTTTTAACAAAAATCGTGATTTTAAAAATCCACCGTTCCACGCACAATCCCCTTCTATTGCTACCATGCATCACGTGCCATGTGAAGTTTACTGTTGTTAATCTGCATGGCCATGTTAAGTAATCAAATCTGCCGCGATTCTTTGGATTCGCATTCATTTTTTTTAAATGCACGAATTTCAAGAACAGTTGATTTTTATTCACAAATTTCGAAACAAATAAAAATTTCGAAACAAATTAATGAATGGTTGGAAAAAGCAAGGAAAACCTGCGCCTGCGATTAGATTTGATTTCCCATGTTACATGTGGCTCCGTCGTTATTCATTAATTACCAAATATACACTACAGCAGGAACGAGCATGGATGATTAGACATGGATACAAGTCTTGTTGTATGGATGATGCAACACTTTGATTTGATATTGTGTTTTTTTCCATGGCTTGCTTTAGAGGGTCAGTTATCAATTGATGATTTCTGGAGAGTCTAAAGCAAATATCTGGATTTTTAATTTGTTTGAAAAGAAAAATACAGTGATAGGGCTAAAGCAGAGGCGGATGTACCTCGGTGAAATGGGGGTCAATTGACCCCCCTATTTTTTCAAAAACCAATAATAAAAATATAATTTTGTTATATAAATTATACTTGAATGCTACAAGTACATGAACTTTGACCCCCATATTATTTATGAATTTTTTATACTATTGACCCCCATTATATTTCAAAAAAGAATAACTTGTGTACAATCTTGGGAGACATATATCATTTTAGAATAATTTTTTAATAAAGAAACCAAGTAACCAACAACAACTTTGACCGTGAGACACTCCTAGTATTTAAATATAATATCTTTCATTTTATATTCTTTTCTTCTAGTTCTCTCATTCTCTCTCCCAACATCATATTATAGTAAAAATATAAAATGGCAAAACTGCGAGACCTCCAAATCCCTATTTTCACTTTTATCTTATTTTAAATCTGAAAATTTAAATCATTACGGGGTTGTGCCAGTGCGCCTGTGCCTCCTCGTCTTGTCCGGCTGTGACGGCATCCACATCGTCTCGTGTCAGGTTATTCTCTTGAGCTCTTTATATATTTTTTATGACACCTTGACATTGAACCTTGATTACTTGAATTGCAACTGTGTGTTTTGGTTATCTCTTAAATTGAATTCCTGATATGTAAATTAGTAAATATGTATCTCAATTTTGTGGTTGAATACTTGAAATCTTGGATCTTTTTTTTTTATTAAAAGAAATTATGTTTGAATCTTTTTTTAATTTGTGTTTGACCCCCATTTGGTAAATGTCTGGCTCCGCCCCTGGCTAAAGTAATGAAATTTGTATTGAATTTAATTGACTGGACACAGGTAATACTCATTTTTTTTCTTGTATTGTAATTATACATTAACTGTATTAATTGTATTGATTATTTCTGTTTGCAGAACTTTTGATGCAGGGGATCCAGAAAAAACCAAGCAAGTCAACAAAATTGTTTCACAGACTATACGCAACAATTATCTTGGCCCATTGTTCAGTTACTCTGCTTTTCCCGAGCAGACTAAGCTTCTTTGCAAGGCAGAGTTTTCGGTGCGAAAAATTAACTTTTATCAAACCACTAGTAATTATTACTTGCTACATTTTTCTAAGCTAACCAACGGAATTACTTTTTCATTATGCATTACAGAGATACTACATTTTTGCTCTGGAGGAAAGAGAAGACAATGCCTGGGACGTTTTTAAGAAGGTAGCGGACAAATGGATGCACGACATGCTCCACAAGGCGCAGCTTGCAGCGAAAAAGGCATACGGGGATAATATGCAGGAGTGGAAGGAGCATTCGGCGCCTCACCAGCACGATTGGATCTCGTCCGCAAATTGGCCAGAAGTCGTGGATCATTGGTGCAGCGAGGCTTTTGCTAGTCGGAGCGCGCGAAATAAAGCTAATAGGGCAGCTGCAGAAGGGTCTGGTGCCACGACGGGCTCTGTGAGCATGCTTGTTCACAAACAGCGCTTTGTAAGTTGTTTTTTTATTAAGTTAATTAATTTTCATTTTAATTGAATCAAATCGAACTAACGTTGATATTTTTTTTTGTAATTGAAATTGTCTTTCAAACTATTAATAGGAGAAGGAAAATCAGCGTGAACCTAGATGGTCTGATGAGCTGTTCGCGCCGACCCATAAAAGCAAGAAGACGGGGCAATTTGTTTCCGCCAAGGCTCAAAAGGCATTTGTACGTAATAGAACATAAGAATTGTTTTATAAAATTCAATTTAGACTGGTAAAAATATTATTGTTATATCTATAAAATTTGCAGGAAAATTATGAGAATGCGATGAGGCTGAGTCATGGAGAGAACAAAAATGACTGGCCTGCATTTGACATAAATGTTTGGTACACTTCAGCTGTCGATGATCGTAATGCTCATGGCGACAATTATGGCCTCGGTGCTCTAGGTAAAAAAACATTTCTTGAAATCTATAATTTTTTTTAAAATTTGTAAGATATTAACTAACTATCTTATCTTTAATGTTCCAGGCCAGACGAGAGTCATGTATCGTGTTGGTGGGTCTAGTAGTACTCCTTCACGTTCTTCAGGGTCATATTCTTCTGCGCCACCGGCTTCACGCCTTACACAAGATGATATTGAAGTGATATCTTCTCATGTGATGACCTCGATCATGCCTAAGCTCACCGACACAATCACCGACCAGATCAGCAGAGCTTTCAGATCTACTCAAGTACAAAATTCAATTTATCCAACCGTTCTAATTGTCAATCATATATCTGAAATCCTAATTATTTAAACAACTGACAGGGAGGGTCGACCTCGGACCATGCCTCGATGCCGCATCCTTAGGATGACGACGATGATGGCGAGGATGACGACGAGGATCTCAGCAGAGATGGTACTTCTTAGATTTTCTTGAGTTGGCATATTTATCTATGTTACAGTTTACATCTAGATATTTATGTTACCATACTTATGTGGATTGGATATTTAGCATACTTATGTTGGTATATTTATGTTTTTGTGATACTTATTTATATTCTTGTTCTATTTGATTGTTTATTCATTTTTAATATTAATTATATATGAGAATATCGATGCAATTGTACGTCTGATAACAATTCCGAAACGACGAAATATCAATAATAAATAAAACTAATAGAATCAAAACCAATAAATAACAAAAAAACCAGAAACAAATTAATTAAAAAAAATATTATCAGCGACCGGGACAAACGTATCAGAGACCGGCTTTATAGTCTCTGATACTAAAGGTATCAGCGACCGGGGCTGCCATTATCAGAGACCGAGATAATTGGTCTCTGATAATCAGAGTATCAGAGACCAGAAAAGGTATCAGCGACCAATGAAATTGGTCTCTGTTAACAACTCATGACGTCAGCATATACTTTCTGAGACCAACGTGATGTGGTCTCTGATTAGGTATCAGCGACCGGCGAAACTTATATCAGTGACCACATGACATATCAGAGACGAAACTTTCAGACACCGGTGGGTCAGCGACCAAAAATGAACATCAGCGACCAAATTGCACATCAGCGACAGGCGCCATATACTATCAGCGACCGGTGGGCCAGTCACTGATAGTGCTTTCTGCTGTAGTGATAAAATATATAAATGTAGTATACATGATCCAGGTACGTGGGCCATGTGTAGAGAGTTGTTAGGTAATCAGTCTATATATCTATAAATGGAGGAGTCCATGCAGCAATCTGAAATGAGTATATGAAATTAGCAAATCTAATAGAGTCACACACAACTCACAGTCCGAGATAGTCACAGAAGACCAAGATGTACCTAATTATGATCTAATTAGGTAGTTAATGAATGCTGTTAGACAGTTAGAACTCTGGTTAAAGAGTCTAACCATGATTAGTGATGTATCTCATTTCCTATATAAACAGTAAACTGTACGCTCACTAGTGGAAAAAGCACAATCTGTGTCGCCCTATTTGTGTCGGTTAATTTTGTCAAACGATACAGAAACCTTTTTGTAACGGTTTATTATAAAAATGCGACACAAAAAATAATTTGTATCGGCGAAATATAAAACCGACACAGATTCTTGACAATCTGTGTCGGTTATTTATATAACCGACACAGATTGTCAGGAATCTGTGTCAGTTATTTATAAATAACCGACACAGAAAGTCCCTGGACAATCTGACACAGATTCCTGACAATCTGTGTCGGTTATTTATAAATAACCGACACAAAATTTCTGTAAATTTCCATCACACATTTTTACTTAATTTATATTTGTGTCGGTTATTTTAATTAACCGTTACAAAATCTTAATTTGTGTTGGTTTTTTTTAGTAATCGTTACAAATATTATATTTGTGTCGGTTATTTTAATTAACCGTTACAAAATCTGAAAATTCAAAACCCCTCCCCCTCCCCGTTTTTACTTAACATTTTTCATAAGTCACACCCGCGGTTTCAAAACCCTCCTCTCCTCTCCTCTAACTCCACTGTTGAAGCCACCACTGTCGCCTCACTCCTCCCCGCTTCAAAACCCTCCTCTCCTCGCCTCTCACTCCTCCGTTGAAGCCATCACTGTCACCTCCCTCTCCTTCGGCCTAACCATCTTGCCTCCCTCTCACTCGGCCTCACCACCTCCTCCTCCCGCAATAGCACCACTGTGCCGGAAGTAGCATCTCCTCCTCGCGTCTCTCTCTCTCTCTCTCAGGTAATTTATTAGCTTTCCTGCTCTAATTTCCTTGTACCCGAAATCTAGGTCTAGGTCTAGGTCTAATTTCCTTGTACCCGAAATCTAGGTCTAGCTTTGCTTGATTTTAGGTTTGAATTGTGCTTGATTTTAGGTTGTGAATATTATGTGCTTGGAATGTAATTTCTTTGCTTAAAATGTGCTTTGAATTGTGGTTTTTCATTGAACCCGAAATTAGGATATAATTTTATTTAAGGTATTAGCTTTATGTTAGTGATATATATAGTTTTATGTTAGTGATATCACAATATATCACTAAATGGAGATATATATAGTTTTATTTAAGGTATTAGTTTTATGTTAGTGATATATATAGTTTTTCAAACAAATTTATGTTAGTGGATACTTTTGCTTCTCTTTTACTTTCAGCTTAACAGTATTACTCTTATGTTAAGCATGGTTTCTAGCAAGAATTCCAAGGATCTGTTTTTTTTAAGAAGCAATATCTAGCACCATCGATTCAAAATTGAGTGCAACTGGAAGGAGGCGACTGAACTCCAAAGTGCCAAATTGGTAAGTTCGATTTTCTCCTTCAATAGCTTGCATGTAAATATTGTTCATATATTACCATGGGATTTGTGGAAAGTGTGTCCAATTGTTCATTAAAGCACAGTCAAGCATGATGCATGATGCCTTTATTTTTCAGGTCAAAGCAACAACTGAGAATTCGATGGAGATGTGAGGGAGTTCCCTCATGATCCCAACTTGGCAAGTTAAGTTACTCTCTCTATTGTTTCTTTTTTTTTAGAAGTTGATTATATGTTTTAAACCATCTTAGTGATTGACAAGTGTACATAATTTGGATTTTTAAAGTATGAATTTCAACATGCCACCATTGTCAATAGGAATGTCCAAATGAGATGATTTTTTTTCTCATCTTGGTATTGTTTATCTACTGTTAAGTTGGCTTCACCAAATTAGGTTTTGTTTGAGACTTGGTAAGAAGAGGATTGTCAATAGGATATTGTTTATCTACTGATATTGTTTATCCACTATTGTCAATAGGATTTTGTTCCATCTTATTCTGGTAACATGGCATGTACTGTTACAATGGTTTCAAGGTAAGAAGAGGATGAACAAATGATATTTTTTTTTTATTAATGTTTTATAGTGATGCCATTTAAAGCCAGGATTTGGGAGGAGAAGTTGAATATCCAAGTAGCTGATACAAGATTTAATAATGAGGTGATTTATTTCTTATCTGTTGATACACTTTTCTGTTGATACAAGATTTTACAATGGTTTCAACTGATTTATTTCTTATCTGTTGAATATCCCAGTAGCCAGGATTAAGTGCTCTTTGGGCACTGTTGAAATTAAATATTAATGGGGCATGGATAATTTTTTAATTGTTTGAAGGAATTTTTATCATTTTATTTTTATTTTAGAAAAAACACAATGCTAAAACTTTCGAATGTATGGACATGAGAAGTTGTGTAAGCACTTTGAGATACAAGCCTTACAACAGGAGTTGTGTATGGTTTACCTGTTGGCTTTGTTTACATTATAGAAAGTTCTATTTAATTATTTATTTGATTTTTGAAATTTAGGAAAAATGAAGTTAAATTAAAAGTCCAATGAAGCAAGGTGCCTGGATTGAGCTGGATTGAGCTGCAAATTTAATTTCATTATTGAATAATTATTCTTTTTATTTGTCTATTTTTTTTTTAATGAAAATATGTTATTTTGTATGAGAATACTTTTCGTTATGCAATGTGTAATGTGTAATGAGCTGGATTGAGCTTTGAATTGATGCAATGTGTTAACAAATCTGATCTTAATAATTAGAAACAATTAATACCTACATTCCCCCCCCCCCCCCCCCCCCAAAAAAAAAAAAAAAAAAAACCAATGTCAGCTGTTAACATATAACTGATACAAATACTAATATTTGTGTCGGTTGTTTGCAAACAACCGACACAGATACTAATATGTGTGTCGGTTGTTTTCAAACAACCGACACAGATACTAATATGTGTGTCGGTTGTTTTCAAACAACCGACACAGATACTAATATTTGTGTCGGTTATTTATAAACAACCGACACAAAATGTCGAAAAAAAAATTAAATAAAATAGAAATTAGAAAACTGTATCGGTTATTTAATTAACCGACACAAAAAAATATTTTTCTGTATCGGTTGTTTAACCGACACAAAAATCTGTGTCGCTTCTATTTGTGTCGCTCCGAAGTCCGATACAGATAGGCATAAACAACTGATACAGATTGTTATTTCTCCACTAGTGGCTGTAACAAATCAACACAAGAAAATACAATTTCATTTCATCTCTCTTTTATTATCCTTTAAAATCTGAAATGGAGGAGTCCAATTGGGTTCGCCAGTCACAACTGAGTGTGCTAACATGTAGGCACCGTATTATTTACGCAAATTTACAGTCTCCAGGGTTTGAACGACGATCGGCACACTATCAACCCACCATATGGCAGGATAACTTCATACAGTCACTATATACTGGACACGAACATGTAAGCGAATTCACAAACATATTTATATATATATTATTAGAGAAACCGTACGTACGTTCATGAAGTAATTAATTTTTGTTTTTGTTTTTTGTTTATGTACATGCATGAAGGAGGGTAAAGGTAAAAAGATGGAAAGGATATGCAAGCTGAAGAAAGAGGTGAGTGAAATGATATACAAGGAAGAGTTGCTGAGGGATAAATTAGAGCTTGTTGATACCTTGCAACAGCTCGGAGTGGCATATCATTTCAAGGACGAGATCAACTGCGTCATTACTAACATCCATCAATCAATGGATCCGCACCAAATTTCTCTTGATCATGACCTTTATGAAGTATCCCTGCTTTTCAGATTGCTCAGGACACATGGATTTAGTGTACGGGAAGGTACTTCATTTATTTTGTATCTTTTATATATATATTTCTAAGATATATCAGACAATAATTAATATTTTTGTATATTTATCACTTTCGCAATTAATTATACAACCGAGCGCCTTTCTGACATTACAGATTCTTAGAGTTTTTCAAAGTAAAAGTTGGTGATTAAGCTATATATCTAACTATTTAATTTCACAAGAGATCTCCTAACATGTTAGAGATAAACTGGAGATGTCCAATAATACACAAAATGGACATCAACTGGATTTCAAATCAACACCATCAAAGGATAAAATAACTTCAAAATTACAACGTGCATGGTATGTTTAATTAAGTGTGGTTCAGGATAAAATAATATATTGTTTCCTTGTAACATAACACATTTTCAGTTTGGAGATGGAAATCTAGATTTTTAATAACACATTTTCATTGTAAATTACAACGTGCATGGTATGTTTAATTAAGTGTCCAGTTTAGGGTTTACGGTTTACGGTTTTTTCTTTTATAAGTCAACTTGCTCAATTTTAAATATCCACAAGAAATTTTCAGCCGAATCTTGAAGTGGAAATCTCTTCATGGTTGTTATTGTCTTAGCAAATTAATAGATCAAATTAATGTAGGCTCTTAATCTTTTTTCTTTTTTTTATTAAACTTGATACTTCAATTTGAAATTAAACATGAGGCTAATGCCGCAAGTACTAAAAAACTTTGAGCAGATATATTCAAAGGTTACTTGGATGACAAAGGAAACTGCAAAGCAAAGCTACAAAATTCAGACATTAAAGGGATATTAAGTTTGTACCAGGCTTCTTTTCTTGCAAAAGAAGGAGAAGAGGTGTTGGAGATGGCAAGGTACTTCACAACCAAACACCTAACAATTTTTTTGGAGAGCTCTAAGTATAATAATAATAATTCAAGGCCAAAAGAACTTGTTGCCTATGCACTGGAGCTCCCTCTGTATTGGAGGATGGAAAGAACACACACTCGCTGGTTTATCGAGCAATACAAGATGGATGAGAAGATCAGACCTGAACTGTTGGAACTGGCTGTTTTGGATTTTAATTTAATTCAAAACTTGTACAAGAAAGAGCTAAAGCAGCTGTCAAGGTAATTAAATACATCAATTATAATTCAAATTAATCATTGTTTTATTTTTACGACTCTTCATATAAAGGCGAATTATTACCGTACATATGTGAAAAGCTTTTTTCGTGCGTTCCTTTTTTAATTATCTCTTTTCACTCATCTTTTGTCCAGATGGTGGACTGACCTAAGGCTTTACGAAAAACTACCATTTATTCGAGACAGGCTCGTTGAGAACTACCTCTGGAGTATAGGCGGAGATTTTGAGCCAGAGCATTCTACTCTTAGAATAGCAGTAACACAAGCAGCCTGCCTGATTGCAACAATTGATGATATCTATGATGTTTATGGGTCATTGGATGAACTTGAGATCTTTACTGACGCCATCCAACAGTATGCGTTTTTCGGGAGTAACTTGTATTTGCTACATTATACATTATAGATATAGTCTTTTCAATTATTAATTATCATTTTCTTTGAAGATGGGATGTCAATGCTACAGAGGGGCTTCCTGAGAATTTTCAAAGGTTCATTTTAGCTCTCTTTAATACTGTCGAAGATCAGGGTAGGGAAGTCTTGAAAGAAAAAGGGCTTTATGTCAATCCATATCTCAAACGAGCGGTAATTAATTAATCCATATCATAATTTGTTTTTATTATGCATAATTTTATTACCTTCCGATTATTTAAAAATATTGTGAAAATGAAAAAGAAGTCCCATTGAAACATACACTCGCATTAATAATGGAGTCAGTGGTGAAAATATACTGGTTTTTTGTTGTGCATTTATTGTTGGAAGTAACTTTGGCAGTGGAAAGATCTATGCAAAACATTTCTAGTTGAAGCAAGGTGGTACCACAATGGATATGCACCAACATTGGAGGAATACCTTGAGAACGCATGGGTCACCGCTTCAGGCATCCTAGGGCTGTCCTATGCCTACTGCATAAACGACTATGTTACTGCTAAAGATCTGGAGCAGTTCTCATTCGGTTATCCTGACATTATTCGAAATTCATCCATGAACTTTCGACTTTATAACGATTTAGCAACATCCAGTGTAAGTGCATTAAAATAATATGGATAGAACAGGTTGATAATAGTGAATTTACCAGATGATTTGTTCCTATTCTTTCAAAATGACTAAATCAACAATTTGAAAAGACTTTTTATTTTTATTTTTATGAAATGAGGTTGGTACCAGTATTAGGAGAGAAAAAAAAAAAAAATTCTTGTATGACACATTCCACTCAAACAATTTTCTTGAATTTCTAATTTTAGAATGAGATAAAGCGGGGTGATATCGACATGTCCATTCAATGTAATATGCGTGACAAAAGTGTCACGGAGTCTGTTGCTCGCCAAGAAATAAAGGAACTGATATTGAAATACTGGAGATCACTGAACGGTGAATTTGTCGGCAATTCTGCTTTTGAAAAGTACTTCAAAAATGTTGCTCTGGATGTCTTACGCATCGGGCAACTTTTTTATCGACATGGCGATGGATATGGCAAGCCCGACAGTGATATCAAGAATGTAGTAACCTCAATATTGTTTGAACCAGTTAATTAAAAGGATGTTTTCTCTTCATCTTTCTTTGTTTCTTGTTTTTCTTTCATTCATGTAATTTACTTTCTACTTGTACTTCCATGTTCTGAATGTATTGATAATAGGCTCTTTGTAAAAAAAAAAAAAAAAAAGGTGTGAAACTTTTCTTGTTCACTTTCTTATTAGAATATATGTAAAAATATTTTGCAAACTAATTAATACTTGATTCTATCGTATTACTTAATTTCTTATTATAATATATTGACAAAACAAACTAATAGTTTTCTTTTAGAATATATGCACACTCTCTAGTTTATTTTTTTCTTAATTATCAAGGGTTTATCATTTTATTTGTAATTTTGGGTCCATAGGTTTTTACATAGGCCGAAGAAAAGAGTGTTGATTGTAGTAAAGCCCGGAATTCACATCCTCCGAGATATCTCATATTTTACGTGACTTCTTGGAAATTCTCAACCGTTCAAAGACGTTCTGCACGAATCTCAAAGCTCAAACACTACAGTTGGCATTCTTAATTTGTGAGCTACGTACGATCAATGTGTTGACAAGGTAAAAATCCTTACTATTTCAATTGATACCTGATGTGATGTTTTTAACTTTCCATTCCATTTTATTTATCGTTTGATTCATTAAAATTTCGGAAGTTAATGAGAAATTTGATGACTGTTATAGCTAGGTATAGAACAAAACTAAAAGTAGCTATTAATTGTGAGGCAATGTGCTACAATCAAACTTTTTTTTTTCATTTTTTTTTCATATCCATCATATATTGACACTATTGGCAGTCTGGCAATTTCTTTCTACAATCAGCAATTAATAGACGAGAAAATAAGAAAGGCCCAAGTGTATATATGGTTTTTTTTTTTTTCGGAAATTACAAGCCCGCGGGCCTATATATGGTCTTTTAAAGAACCAAAATTTGGGCTTTCGGGCCGATCAGTGAGTTCCGAATTTAATAACGCTAATCAGTAGGTACATACGTCGATCTTATTAAAAACATATTTTTAGTTTATATAATTTCATTAGCTCTTACTATTTTTCAATTTGACCCTTGCTATGGAAGTTTATATTGCTGTTTTATCCAATGTTGTAAAATGCGGTTTTGTTCATGCATGCGGATGGCCACCGCATACCGCATAGCGGCCGCATATGCGGAATTTCATGCGGACTTATATATGCGGAATTTAAACTATATATTAATTTATTTCCACTCAAAACATGCAATATATTCCCATTAAAAATTATTCAAACAATAAATTCGCACATATGCGGACCAATATGCAGACATATGCGGCTCAATCGCACATATGCAGACCAATATGCGGAAATATGCGGAAATATGCGGAAATATGCGGTCCAATATGCGGCCGCATATGCAAAACCGCATATTTGAGACCGCATGAAAATTTTCATGCGGTTTTCGACTGCAAACGCATATGCGGCCGCATTTAACAACACTGGTTTTATCTATCTCAAGGGTCCGGATTGAATTGCAAGTGCATTTTTTATATGAGGAGGAATCTACTTACAACAGTTTGTAAGTTACAATATTACAACAATGAGGTTTTGCTATTTTAAAAATTCAAATAATCAATTCAAATAACAATATTTTACAACAATAAGTTACATTTTTTTTAATTTCTTTACTATTTATTAAGTATCTTACAAAATTGTTGTTTTTAGACAATTCTGAACTACTGAAAAAACAACAGTTTTGTAAAATACATAATAAATAATAAACAAATTCAAAAAAATATAAAACTTTATGTCCAAATATATTTTAATATAAATATCATGTTAAACGGTTTGAATCGATTGTTTGAATTTTGAAAATTGCAAAACCAAATCGTTATATAATATTTTAACTTTGTGAGTGGATCCTTCTTCTTTTTGAGATATTACATGTGGAAAAGCATTGGTACTGGTCCAAATATAATTTCTGTTATTTTTCTTTCTTTATTTATTTTTTTAAAACGCAACTAAAGCTTTAAGGTAAAACAAGTGAAGAAAAAAACAAATCTCACCTAATGGGTCAGATTCAAACAAAATTACTTGAATGACTGTTGCACTCTTTTCAGTTGGAATTATCGCTTCACATGCAGCACGCCCACGAGTCCGCCTAATCTCGATCGCCTTTAATTCTCCCTTTTATTAACTCCATCTATGCATCGCATATCTCCTCTCCACCTTTTGAATCAACATGGCTATCTTGAGGAACAAAATTACCTTACCCCTTCTATATCTCCTCCTTGTTCTTCTCTCGGTCCTTGTTCTGTCAGTTGCTGCGTATGATGATCCGGTGCGCAAGATGGATCCGGAGCAGTGCAGAGAAGAGTGCTACGAGACACATTGGGGTGAGAAGCGCAAGCAGTGTGAGAGTCGGTGCGATGAACAGTATGGCAAGGAATATGAACGACATGTTATGATCAACAGGGATCCTCAGCCTCCTCAGGTATAATTAAATGATTTGGTTCAACTCAATTCACTACTGAAAGTGAAAGCCTTGTTCACAGTATATATTGACAGGAGGAACTGAGCAAATGCCGCAAAGAGTGCGATGAACAGCAACTCGATCCTCAGAGCGAGAAACAGTGTATGCAAAGGTGTTTGCAGAGTTACGAACAAGGGAATGAAAGGTATGAAGAGGGAAGTAGAGATGAACCGATCAATCCTGACCGGGAGCGTGAATACTCAGAATGCCGTCAGAAGTGCCAGGATCATTACCAGCACGACCGTTACCAGAAACAGCAGTGCCAAAGTCAATGCTATGAGAGGTATAAGCAAGAGGAAGATAAATTAGATGATAACAGAGACCCAGAGCAGGAATTATCACATTGCCGCAAGCAATGCCAGGAGCGGCACCAGCACGACTACCAGGGCCAGAAACAGTGCCAGAGGCAATGCGAGGAGAGGTACAAGGAAGAACAAGCAAATCAGGATCCAGAGAAAGAGTTCTCACAGTGCCATAAGCAGTGCCAGAAGCAACACAAAGATGACCCTAGCCGTCAGCAGAAGTGTGAAACGCAATGTGCGAAACGCTATGAAGAGGAAACGGAGAGGGAGAGGAACAAGGCCAGTAAGGAGCCAGAGGAGGAGTTACAGAAGTGCAAGAAGATGTGCAAACAAAGAGGGCCCGGCGAGCAGCAACAGCAGTACTGTGAGAGGCAGTGCGAGGAGCAGTACCAGCAGGAGAAGCAGAGAGGAGGAGACATGGTGATAGAGATGGAGGTTGTGTGAGTTGAGGGTAGTTTTATGTATGTAAATTGAAGGAAATAAACTGCATGCAGGGACTTGTTAGTGAAGTAATAAAAACAAAATGAGCGTTTTGAAAAATTAAAGTTAATTTTGTAACTATATCGTTGCTGCTATTAATTGTTCTGGTTTTAATTTGGTGAATTTAATTTTGGCAAAAAAAAATTTATCCAGAACCGGATTCAAAACGGATAAATTGTACAAATAATTTAAAACTTTCGTGTGTATTCTAACATCGATTTAAAAGTATACGTCCTACTTGCTTTCTTTGACAAAAACTCAAAACCTTAATTTCTCCGAATTTATGGAAAATTTTGCTAATTTTCCTAATATTCTGTGAACAAGGCAATGCAACCTAACGTGTAATGGATGCAACGATCAGAAGGAACGGGTCGATACGCCACGTATACGTGAAAAGACGCTGAGAATTGTCCCCCCAAGAATGCAGCTTTGGAAGGGCGGGTGGCACAATGACAAATGAATTATTCGGTTTGTTTCGGTGAAGTCAAAAATTTGTGATTCGGAAATAATTCCAGTACCCAGATCAGAGATCTCAATTCTGCAAAAGAGCAAAAAAAAAGAAAAAGGTTCTGAAAAAAATTCAAAAAAGATTCGTTAAATTCGGAAAAAAAAAATCGTAAAATTCACAAATAATTCAGTTAAATATTAGAGGTTCAATTCAACATCACAAAAAAACAAATTATTCACCGAATCTGGTGACTATAGCGGAAGGTGGTGCGCGCGCAACACAGGGTCGGCATCGGACCCACATGATTTGTCCGGCCCGATTACAGCACAACAGGAATTAAAAATAAATAAAAAATTTAGATATATACCTATCATAACTTCATTATTTTGATATTTTTCCATTAACGATTTAAAATGAGTAATCTCTCCTTCAAACTTACCTATTTTATTAATATTTTAAATTTTAAATTTAATCGCTCAAAATTAAAAAAAATATATTACAAATTAAAAGGACAATTTTGCTCTTGCTGACAGAAGGTTAAGGACAATTTTGCTCTCCTTAATTGCAAGGAATTCTAACGATTTGTACCTCTAGGTTTGAGTGAAAACTTCATAGTATTTAAAATTTGTATAAATGAAAATGTATAATCTCTCTTACCATTACAAGCACACTTCTATGCAGCTGTACAATGCAAACTGATTATCAAGAAGTAACAATTGCATTTCTGCAGAATATGATCTAACAACCACATCAATGGCCAAGTCATGGAAATGGCCTTGGCGCTCTTCATTCTTCCTTTAATTTATGCATTTACTGTCATTTTTTTTATAATAATTTTAAGTGTTCTTTACTCAATTAATCTGCAAAATGTTTAATACTAGGATTCTAGATTAATCTATAATTAAACCACAATCCTCCTTGCTTCTGAGTTCTGACACAAAATCAAGTATAATTATCTTCTTCCATTACCAAAAATAATTGGAAAACTTGTTTGTTTATACGAACACCTTGCTGTTTTGTAGCATAACCTCTTACAAGGTTTTATTTTAACAGAAAATGAACTGTCCTATAGAGTGTGCGTAGCATAATAATATGCATAGAGTTATATTTAAGTTAAAACAGGTACCATAATGTTAAATTAGAAGAAAAAAAAAATCCACATGCTTTTGTCAGACATAATATAAACAAACTTTCTTGCATGTATAACAGTCAATGGTTTATGTGTGCAGTAAGCCCCATAAGTGGACAACACAAGACAAACTGTAATTTTTCTGTGAACTGTTGATATATTTTTCCAAAATGGGGCACAGGGATTTTGGTTATAATTGGAGGCAAGTAACAGTTAAGGTTTCATTCAAAACTGCAACCTTTTACTGGTAACTGAAAAAATGAAATATAATAAATCCAACTAATGGCCCGCTAATGGAATATTGCCTACTCACCAAAAATCACCACAAGAACAAATCCCATCTCGAAAATGGTGAAAACGTGTCCTGTCTCTTAACACAACCTCTCTGCGATAAACTTTTGACACCAACTTTACAAACAAGTGGCAATCCTCACAAATCCTGATATTTTTTGATATCCGCACACAATCACCTCTTTTTGAGTGGATAAGCCCAAAAGTTAGAGCCAGCTTCTCGCTATGAAAAAGTACAGCCTCTCTCTTCTCGTCTTCATTCAAATCAATCAATGCACAGCCAGCATCTGGTAAATACCCAATTGTCTCCACATCTGCAACAACATCCCTCAATTTCTTGTAAATTTCAGTTTTACGTGGGTGTGAATTATCTCCTGTTAAGAAGGCATGCACTGTCCCATTCAACTCCAGCCAACTGTATCCCTTTTCCTTTGACAACCCTCTAAATTTCATTTTCTCCCTTACTTTTCTGACATCATCTGACCGGCCAGCTTTCGCATAGATATTTGATAGAAGTACATAGGCTCCATCGTGATCAGGGTCGAGCTCCAAAACCCGTTTTGCGGCCAATTCACCAAGCTTAACTTCACCATGTATCCTACAAGCCCCCAATAAGGACCCCCAAACAACTACATTAGGTCGAAAAGGCATGGTTTCAATAAGTTTTACTGCCTCTTTAAACATTTTGGATCGGCCATATAAGTCAACCATGCACCCATAATGCTCATGTCTTGGTTCAATATTATAATCCCTGGCCATGCTTTCAAAGAGAGACTGACCTTCTTTGACCAATCCCGCATGACTACAAGCATAAAGTAGACTAACAAAAGTTATGTGATTTGGCTTGATCCCATTTTCATTCTCCATGTGATCAAATAAAGCTAGAGCCGACTTCCCATCACCATGCATGGCAAAACCTGTGATCATGCTTGTCCATGTAATAATATTCTTAACAGGCATTTGTTCAAACACGTTACATGCATCAGCTATGCTCCCACACTTTGCAAACATGTCAATTAAAGCATTGCCTATTGATAAAACTTTGTCAAGCCCATGATTTTTGACATAGATATGGACCCATTTGGCTGGGTCAAGTGCACCTTGCTTTGAACAAGCCGAAATGAGAGCAAGCATTGTGACCACATCAGGCCGGACCCCACGTAAATTCATCTCTTTAAAAAGATCCAAGGCCTTATCAGGTCGGTCACTCTCTGCATAACCTGATATCAAAGCACTCCAGGAGACCAAATCCTTCTGAGGCATGTCATTGAATATACGATGTGAAGTCTCAATCTGTCCCAATTTGGCATAGCCAGAGATCATGGAGGTTGCTGCTACCAAATTCTTCGGGAACATCGAGTTTTTGTATATAGCCTCGGCTTTCTCCATTTGGCCACAGCTCGAGTACATGATGATGAGAGAGTTCTGAAGATGCACGTCTCGAGACAGATCAGACTCGATTATGTAAGAATGCAATGCCTCTCCCAGTGAAAGATTTCCCGAGCGTGCACATGCTGAGAGAACAATAGAGAGAATAAATCGATCTGGTGGCAACCCAGAAATCTTCATTTCTTCAAACAGGTGAATTGTCTCATTGTAATTACCA
Organism: Carex arenaria; assembly: GCA_964058825.1. Taxonomy (NCBI): domain Eukaryota; kingdom Viridiplantae; phylum Streptophyta; class Magnoliopsida; order Poales; family Cyperaceae; genus Carex; species Carex arenaria. The sequence goes on along the minus strand of CAXKVW010000001.1, from coordinate 759,391 downwards.
GTCCGACAATAGCTGCCAGTGAGAACTTACATAACATTAGAAATAAATACAAGATATAAGGTCTAATGCTTTATAGAGCAAAAAGAAAAAAATTTAAATTGGTGATCAACTTATTGCTGAACCATCTTTTATATAGTTGATACTAAGAGGAGTTCTTTTGAGTACCAAACTGATTCAATAAGATAAACTAATAGTTGTAAGTAATTAATACGCACTTGAACCTTCAAAACTAGATTAAGCAAAAATTACCTATCCATCATCACAGTCCAAGCAACTAGGTCTCTGTTCAGCATTCTATCGAACACTTTGCGTGCATCACTCACTCTCCCCACAGCCGCATAGGACCCAACCATGGCTGTCTGAACAAATGGGTCCAAATCAAACCCCATCTTGATCCCAAATCCATGTGCCTCACTAACCAAGTTCAAATTACCAATGCCAGTTTTATCCTTCCCTATGGCCTGAAAAACCACTGAAAGGCAGAACTGGTCTAGTTCCAAACAGCTGCACCTAAACTTAGAGTATGCAAGGAGAGTAATATGTGGTTTGGCCGAGCGAAGGGCAGAGGTGAGAAGGCGGCTGGGGTCAGGTGAGGATATGAAGAAGGAAAGGCAGTAATGGAGGGAAGAGGTGGTGGAAAGGGACAGGGAGAGAAGACTGGAGACGAAAGGAGGGGAGGTGAGGTGGTGATTTAGGGAGGACTGTTTGATGAGCTGTGCGTGGAGTTGCTTGAGGTGCTCAATGGAGGTGATGGTTCGGATAAGGTGGGGAATGTTGGGAGGACGTCGACGAGCAGCGACCCGAGGGCGAGGGGTTATGGTTGGTTGTAAGGTTTTCTCCATTGGTGAGCTGAAGAAATGACAGTGGTAGAACTGAAACAAGATGATAAGGTTTTTAGAGGGATCATATTTGTTTTTACCGAAATTTTTTTAGTTACCGCCCCAATTAATTAAAATTAAATAAACATAATCCAACCTCTTAAATTTTAATTTTTACTACTTATGCATACTCAGTTTATGCATCAAAATTTGATGCGCGGACTGAATATGTACACCGAATTAATTTTTCTATTTTTTTAGTTTTTATTTTTTAGTGCACACCAAATTAATTTGTTGCTGGATTAATTAATGTTTTTAGACAATTTAAAGCATAACTAAAAAAAAAATTATTTGGTGCACATACTTAAGATGCACACCAAAAAATATAAAAAAAATCAATTTGGTGCACATATTCAGTCCTCGCACCAAAAAATTTGATTCACAGACAAAATATGTGTGAGTGGTAGAAATTGAAATTTAAGAGGTTGGATGGTGTTTATTTAATTTTGATTAATTATGGTGATATCTAAAAAAATTTCGATTTACCTCCAATAATATCTCCAATTATCATATTAGCATTTTTTTTTGGTTATATAAGAGCTCATGTTTACTTTAATATTTATTTATTTTTGGAGTCATTCGAGTTTAATTGTTTTTTAGTGATTAATTTTTTTTGTCCCAGTTAAAATATAAAGTGACATGAAGAATGAATTGGCTATATATATCATTAGTATTTTGGAAGAAATAAATAATAATATAATTTAATTGGAACAAATAAAAAATTTAATAGTTATAGAAAATAAAATAAACTTGAGTGATCAATTTATAACAAAGAACAAAATATAGTGATCTCCAATAAGAAAAAATTATTAAATGTCTCTTATGAAAATTAAACATATATCTAAATCTATGATATATTAAAGTTAAATTAAATCTATGATATATTAAAGTTAAATGTAAAGAATTTTAGGTATACTCCTCAAAAACTTTAAAATTATATATTTTTCCTCTAAAGTTTAATTACTTATTTTCCCATCTAAACATCAAAAACTCACAAATTTATCCATTTTATTATTTTTTAATTAAAACTCATTCTATTTTTTTTTAAATACCCATTTTATCCTTTTTCAAAATCATATAAACCAAATCGGACTCAAATTTGAATCTGAAGGGTTCCTCTACCGTCTGATTCGTGCGCATTACATTAAGATTTGTGCAAATTGCTTCAATATTTGTGCTGATCTAATGTGCATGGATCTTAAAGCAATTCCGACCAGTGCGTAGTACATTAAGATCTGTGCATGTTGCTTCAATATACATGTGTTTTGCATCAAGATTCGTGGTGACGCTCAGGTAGTGGTTGAAGGTGGATAGCTCCGGGTGCTTGAGAAGGATCTTCCTTACATTGAACCCATGGCACAACAGAGCGCATGAGACCAGGAGGAAGAGGAAAGTGATGGAGAATAGCCTCATTGTGCGCAGCCAGAAAGAGAGAGAACTGCAAAATGCAATGCGCACATGGCGGAACAGGGAGGGTGATTCTGTGAAGTGTGAAGTAGCGAAGTGTTTGGCAGAGAAGATCTGTTGGATTGAAGGGGTAGTTTGGGAAATATAAAAATACTGTTTTTATACACTTTTTTTCATAATAATTTTAATCAAATATGTATATTAGATGTATAATTATGGTAATTTCATAAATTTAATGATTTTAGAGTGGCAATTTTCTAATTTTCATGTTTTGAAGTGGCATAAACAAAAATTTCCTAATAAAAATTATATAATTGTATGTTTGAATAAAAAAAAATTATATTATTTTATATTTTATATTTATTAATTATTCTATACGTATAGGTATGAAATAGCTCTTATTCATATCCTTACTCGTTAAACTAATATTTTTTATTACATATATTCTTATTCATTAAGTTAACAAAAAAAATTATTTATTTTTGTCTTATGAATACAATACGGATAGAATAAAAAAATAAAAAGATTTGTCGACACCCCTAGTTAAGTTTCAAGATTTCTCACCTATGCCACACCATCAACACTTTGATCTATCTAATTTTATTCTTTCTCCTAATTAAAAAAATAAACATCAAAACGAAAATAAAATGAAAAATATAAATGTAAATTTAAAAAAGCATCAAGGAATCAACTGATTTTTTTATTAATAGAAAAGATAAAAAAAAATATTATCAAGATATGTTTTCATGAAATTTCGGAAAATAAAAAAAATATTACGGTTTATAACGTTTAGGACACTGTAGTTGGACATTATAAACCATAACATTGTTATGTTAATTTGATCACTAATGATCGTTACAATAAAAAAAAATGCTATAACTGAACGTATGTTATGAACCATGACGTCCAACTACAGTGTTTTTGGTTTTGATTCTAATTACTATTGTGAGATTTTCTGACGAAAAAACACTATAGTTGAACGTTATGGTTCATAACATATGTCCAATTATAATATTTTTTTAACGACTATTAACAATTAAATTAACTGAATATTATGATTTATAATACCTAACTACAGCGTTTGAACGTTATACACCATAACATTTTTTTTTTCTATATTTCAAAATTTTCCGAAATCTTTTCCCATTATCAATATTTTTGTTTTGTTTTTTCTGTTAATAAAAAAAACGGCGGAATCAAACAATTCCTCCTTGGACTTCCGAACGGAGAAGGAAAAAAAGGAAAACAATGGAGCTCTCGAGCTCACAAATTAGATCTGCTCTATCCCTTCTCTAGATCTCTCTCCGAGATCACAATTTCCAATTCCCTACTCCAACTCACCTTCCTTCAAATCTCAGATCTACCTTCTCTAACACAAAAGATCCTCTCTTTGCAATGCATTCTTCCCTATTTTAACCGAATTCTCAGGTAACTGTATACATACCGACATGGGCGGCCCTAACCGATCACCGGCCGCCACGTGTCCCGTTCGTACATCCATGGCGTGCGTGGTCAGCGCCGAGGTCGCCACCGTGCTAGCCGTGATGCGGCGCAACGTGCGCTGGGGCGGCCCAATTGGCGTCCGTTATGGCTCCGATGGGCATGGCGACGACCACTCGGACCACCCCCTCATTCAATCCCTCAAGGTGGTGCGAAGCCTCGCCTTCACATGGAACCCACACGACTTCTTCTCAGTCGACCCCACCATCTACCTTCGCCCATTCCTCGACTTAATCCGGTCTGACGAGACTGGAGCACCTATCACTGGCGCAGCTCTCAATTCTCTATATAAGTTCTTTGCACTTGACGTGTTTGATGTGAGCACGGCCAACATAACGGGTGCATTGGATGCAGTGGTGGATGCAGTTACCGGGTGCCGGTTTGAAGTAACAGACCCGGCATCAGAGGAGGCTGTGCTGATGAAAATATTGCAGGTGTTGTTGGGATGTATTAGATCCCATGCGGCACCCGCACTTACTAACCGACACGTGTGCGCCATTGTCAACACATGCTTCAGAGTGGTGCAGCAGGCTGGAACCAAAGGGGAGCTGTTGCAAAGGGTGTCCAGACAGACAATGCAAGAGGTTGTTCGGTGTGTTTTCTCAAGGCTTCCAGATTTGTCTCCAGAGGAGGTAATAGATCTCGACTTTGTTTGTTTTATGTCTGGAACAGTATGACATACTGATAAAGTGCTAACACTAGAAGGTATTGGTATGTACTGAGAATCACATCTTTAGGTAGTAGTGGTCTCTGGGCTCTGAATGCCTTTCCATTTTCAGTGCAAACACCGGCTAAACTGGGTAGTACAGATTAGTAATTAGTACGGTGCATATGCTACCCATTATTTAGTGAAGCAACTTGCAAAACCAAAAGCACAGTAAGTGTCCTTTACAAAACTGATAAAATTAGAGCAAACAAAGTGAATAATTAAATGAGGACAAGAACACAAACTTTGCCACTTCCATCACAATACTGGGCTACTGATATGATGCCAAACCATGGCATTAGTTTTCTTTAAATTCTACTTCTGGTATCTTACATGTTTGGAAGTCAATCAGGATTAATGAGGAAATTACTTCTACAGGTCAAACCCAGCACCGACCAAACAGCTGAGACCAAAATTGTACAAAATGGGTCTGGAGACCCAACATTGCTGAACCAGGAACCTCTCCCTGACCCGGCCCTTAATGAGCCATTCGGCATCCCATGCATGGTTGAGATATTCGAGTTTCTCTGTTCCTTACTAAACATTGCTGAGGATATAGAAATCACTGGACGGGTCAACCCGATTGACTTTGATGAAGATGTACCGCTGTTTGCGCTGGGGCTACTACAGAGTGCCATAGAGCTATCAGGGTCATCACTCCATAAACACCGGCAACTTCTCACTTTTGTGAAAGATGAGTTATTCAGAAATTTGATGCAATTTGGGCTGTCAATGAGCCCACTAATTCTCTCAGCGGTTTGTAGTATAGTGCTCAATCTGTTCTATCACTTGAGAGGAGAGCTGAAGCTCCAACTGGAGGCATTCTTCTCAGGTGTTATACTTAGACTAGCGCAGAGTAGGTTTGGGGCCACGTATCAGCAGCAGGAGGTAGCTCTTGAGGCATTAGTTGATTTTTGTAGACAAAAGGAGTTCATGTCCGAGATGTATACTAATATGGATTGTGAAATCATGTGTACCAATGTATTTGAAGACCTCGTTAGCCTTTTGTCAAAAAGTGCTTTTCCTGTAAATGCCCCTCTGTCTTCTCTGAACGTGCTCGCACTGGAGGGGCTGGTTGCAGTTGTTCAGTCCTTTTCTGAAAGAGTAGGATCAAGGCATCACACGTCAGACCTGGCTGTTTCTGAGGAAATTGATAAATACTACCCCTTTTGGTTGGTGAAGTGCAAGGACATCACTGATCCTGAAAAATGGGTGCAATTCATGCGACAACGAAAGCTCATTAAAAAGAAATTAGTGGGTGGTGTGGATCAATTTAACCGGGACCCAAAAAAGGGTCTTGAATTCCTACAAAATGCAAAACTCCTTCCTGAAAATCTCGAACCAGAAAGTGTAGCCTTGCTTTTTAGGTACACTCCAGGTTTAGATAAGAACCTACTAGGTGAGTATCTAGGCCATCATGATGACTTCTGCATCCTCGTCCTTCACGAATTTGCAAGGACCTTTGATTTTTCTGGCATGAGCCTCGACACTGCTTTAAGGTTATTTTTGGAAACATTCCGTTTACCTGGTGAGTCGCAAAAAATCCAGCGGGTGCTCGAGGCCTTCTCTGAATGGTATTATGAGCAGTCGCCTCAGATTTTTGTAAACAAAGATGCAGCCCTTGTTTTGTCATATTCTTTAATAATGCTGAACACTGACCAACACAACATTCGTGTGAAGAACAAAATGACAGAGGAGGATTTTATTCGAAATAATAGAAGAATCAATGGTGGGTCGGACCTTCCACGGGAGTATTTGTCAGAGATGTACTTCTCGATTTGCCGGAATGAGATCCGTACCATGCCGGCTGATCCTGGCGCTGGTTCTGGTTCTGGAATTCCAGAGATGACTCTCAGCCGGTGGCTTGATTTAATGGCCAAGGCCAACAAGACATCCCCGTACGTGAAGTGCGGCTGTTCACAGGCTTTTCTCGACCGTGATATGTTTGCCATTATGGCTGGCCCTGCTGTTGCAGCCATATCAGTAGTGTTTGACTACAGTGAGGACAACCGAGTTCTTGGTTCGTGTATTGATGGTTTCCTGGCTGTGGCGAAGCTAGCTGCAAGTTATCATACTGAAGAGGCCTTGAATGACCTAGTTGTGGCGCTGTGCAAATTCACTAATCTTGAAAATATTTCCAATGTAGATGATCAGGTAACTGCTTTTGGGGAGGATACAAAAGCTCGAATGGCAACTGAGGCTGTGTTTTACATAGCCAATAATTATGGTGATCACATAAGATCTGGCTGGAAGAGTATAGTGAGTTGCATGTTGAGTTTGCACAAAATGGGCTTGTTGCCTGCCCGACTCACATCAGATGCCTCTACTGATGAATTGTCAGAACCTTCTTCTTCAGATCCATTGATAACAAAGCCAGTAGCAACTCCTGCAGTGGCACCACAAACTGTGGCAATGAACACCCATAAAAGGAGTTACAGTCTGATGGGGCGGTTCACACAGCTACTGTCACTAGACACTGAGGAAGTCCAGACACAACCCAGTGAAGAGCAAATTGCAGCCCGACGGGATGCTTCGGAAACTGTGAGGAAGTGTGAGATAGATAATATATTTGCAGAGAGCAAGTTTCTACATGCTGACTCACTGTCTCACCTAGCTCGTGCACTGATCCAGTCTGCTGGCCAGCCTAAGAAGATTGGTTTCTCATCTGATGAGGAGGACACTGCTGTATTCTGCCTTGAGCTGCTTATTGCCATCACATTAAATAATCGTGACCGTATTACCCTCCTATGGCAAGGGATTTACGAACACATAGCCCGAATTGTCCAGTCTACAGTCATGCCTTGTAACCTAGTCGAGAAGGCTGTTTTCGGGCTTTTGCACATTTGCCAGAGGCTGTTGCCGTACAAAGAAAACTTGTCTGATGATCTTTTGCGGTCATTACAGCTGATCCTCAAACTAGATGCACGTGTTGCTGATGCATACTGTGAGAACATCACTCAAGAGGTTGCTCGGTTATTGAAGGCCAACGCATCCCACATCCGGTCCCAGACAGGCTGGCGCACTGTTATCAATTTACTATCTATCACAGCCCGCCACCCAGATGCTTGTGAAACAGGTTTTGATGCTCTCGTGTTTGTCATGTCAGACAGAGCACACCTCTCTCCTGCAAACTTTATACTATGTGTGGAGGCAGCGCGACAGTTTGCTGATTCACGTTTGGTGTCAGGTGACAGGTCAGTACATGCATTGGATCTTATGGCTGGCTCTGTTAGTTGCTTGTCAAGGTGGTCCAATGAGGTTAAGGTGGTAGGAGGCGAGTCTGAGCAGGTACTGGATGGGATACGTGAAATGTGGCTGAGATTAGTGCTAGCTTTACGGCGTGTTTGTACCGATAACAGGGAGGAGGTGAGAAATCATGCATTGATATCAATGCAGAGGTGCTTGGTTGGTGTTGATGGCATCTGTCTCTCGGGTCCTGTGTGGTTACAGTCGTTTGAGGTTGTTTTTCAACTGCTAGATGAGATGCTGGAGATTGCAAAAAGCTACTCACTGAAGGATTACAGAAACATGGAGACATCTCTGCTTCATGCCATAAAGCTGCTTTCGAAGGCCTTTCTCCAGTCGTTGCAAGATGTCTCAGCACTTGGGGAGGCTTTTGTGGAACTCTGGCTGGGGGTGGTTAGCAGAATGGAGCAGTATGTGAAGGTTAAATTACGTGGTAGGAGAATGGAGAAGTTACACGAGGCGATTCCAGAGCTGCTTAAGAATACACTTCTAGTTATGAAAGCTAGTGGGGTCCTTTCGAAAGATGATAAAGGTTTATGGGATGCAACGTGTAAAATTGTTAATAACGTTGCACCATCTTTGCTTTTCGAAATATTTCCTGAGCCTGATGAAAAGGACAAGGAAATCACTGGCGTACCGACCATACCAGATGGCGGCATTGAAGCAGCGGTTTGAGTGTCCTATTTTATGGAAAATTTTATGAGGTTCATGTTTGAATGAGCCCCAATAGATGGTTAAATTCAGATATGGTATATTGTATTCTTTAACATGTTATAAATTTTGGCCTTTTGTTGTTTTTTTTTATTTTTCCTCCTTGATGTTGTTTTTGGTGATTGGTAAATTGTTTTTGGCTTTGAATTTTCTTCTTCCTTTTTCACATGGGGTATTAGAGGTATTTGAGATGCATCAATATTTTCAGTATAGATTCTGTATTATTATCATAATTGTATTAATGTTAACACCTAGACTAAGAAATTACACTCCTTTCATTAGTTTTTTTTTTCTATACTGTAATACAGTTTTTTTTTTTTACAGTTTTTTGGTTATTAAAATGCAAGTTTGTGATGCATTTATTTATTTTGTTTATTTTTTTTTGGTCTCATGAGACACTGGAGATTCGTGTAGATCGAAATATATAATTGGTACAATATACTTTCAAATTGCATTTTGTATGAATAGGCGATGACTAAAATGTTCGCCAATAGAATAATGATACTAATGTGAATCTGAACGAGAATTAAGCACATCTTATTGAATTATAAAAATAAAATAAAAAATCAACCCGATTTTTTTATTAATGGGAAAAATAAAATAAGAATAATGATAATGAGGAATGATTTTAGTGAATTTCGAAATCTAGAAAGATCGTTATGGTTTATAACGTCTAGGACACTGTAGCTGGACGTTATAAATCATCACATTCATATTAGTGAATTTAATTAAACTCTTTATTAACAAAATAGTAAAAAGCAAAAATGCTAAAACCATCTGATAGTTGATAGTGGGACTTGGAACATGTGACTTGGAGAAAATTTTGAAAAGAGTTGGCCGTGATGGATTTCAACGTCCAATTTTTTTTTTTTTTTTTGTTAATTAGGAGGTTAATTAAATTCGCTAATCTGGATACTATTGTCTATAACGTCCAGCCGGACGTTATGAACTATCACAGTATTCATAGATCTCAACTTGCAGTGTTGAAGTTGGCAATGTCAGCGTCCGGATTCAAAAATAGCAACGCTGTATTACCAGCGTCAAGTTTTCAATGCTGTATTCTCTCTCAGGTTACCTGAGCTACAATTAGAAAATCCTAATTGTCCTTTTAACTCTGATACAAATTCTAAAATAGATCCCTTATATTAGACATTGAATTTCTTTTTATCCATACTAAGACTAAATCTAGACTGTTCTTTTTCTTTTTTAAGTATACTCAAGCAGATACGAATCCAACATTGTCGGCGTCCAGATTCAAAAAATACCAGCGTCAAGTTTTCAAAACTGTATAAAGTTCAATCATACAGCTTGAAGTCCAAAATTGGACGCTGACATTGTCGAATTATCTCTCAGGTTACCTGAGCTACAATTAGAAAATCCTAATTGTCCCTTTGAGACTCCTTTTAAGGAATCGGATTTAAAAAAAAAAGGCTCTAATAGCCCTTGGATTTGGCACATGACATGAGAATCCGACCTTAACGTAAGTGGTTTAGTAGTTTTAGTCGACATAATGCGATAGTTGCTGTTTTGAAAATTCAACTTTGACCCGTTTTGAAAAGACATTAATGTACTTGACAGTTTCTAAAGTATCCTTTTTCAGTTAAAATTAGAATAACCACACTATTGTAAAACAAAATCAACCATTTTCCCTCTCTAAGAAACACATAGTTAGAACTATGCTACCTGTAAAAATGATACAAAATTAAAATTGGCTAGATACCTTTACAAACAATCTCCTAACTCAAATAAAAACTTGGCCATTGCATACAAAACACCCTATTCAAAGCCAACTAGAATGTTTGTGTGTGCAAAAAGGCCATTCTTCTTAACTTACTTATCAGGGAAATCAGATTCCTTCCTGCTCCTAATAACTACCCTTTTCTTCGCATCAGAATCAAACATATCTAAATCAGATGCAATAGCTAAGTACCCATACAAAACCCGCTTCTCACCTGACCCGTATTCCTTGACCAGATTCTGATTCTTATCCCTTGTATCCACTGACTTTTCACTACTTCTATTATTGTCCTTGGCCTTTTGCACTTCATTCCAGTTCTTACGCCCCTGACCATATTTTTCAAATAACTTTGAAAGGCGTTCTGCTTCCTTCAAGCCGGTTAGGGTCTCTGAGAATCTAACAAGTGTCACCCCTTGATGCCCCTCCCTTCCATACAGAGCCTTTGATTTGCCCCCTGTGAAGCCTAAATCTGGACATTCAAATAAAATTAAAAATTATCACACTCGCACTATGAAATATGAATAACCGATGGATGCCACATAAAAGTTTCTATTGTATGGGTAACAAAATACATATTACCAAGGGTGTAAATGTTATTTAGTTGATCTGATTAGCCTATCCATACCTTATTCTATAACACAGATGCAATTAATGAATATGCATATTACCATAGCCTCACTCTCTAATCATGCCCATACTTTCCAAAACAAACATCCACAAAGACACCTTCTAACAAAAACCCAAAGAGAACTATACAAGCAAGAATAGTAGCAAAGCATACTAATAGTGCCACTATGTATTTTCTCACTTCTTTCTTTCCCCATTAAGCAGATCTTCAAGACAGTAAATACTGCAAATTATCAATCCACATCGACACTAAAGTGTAGTTGCACTAGACCTATAGTACCAAAAGAAAAGGCAGAGAATTCAAGGGAGATACCTAAAAGTTTAGCATCCATTTCTTTATTTCCCATGCCCTCAAGACGGCCATCCTTCTTACTAGACGAATTGGTATTCTGAATCACAACAGTTGGCGGCCAGACCACGAGGTCATCCCTGTTGGCCTGGGCCTGGTCAGGAGACAGCCTCTGGTAGTATCCCTTTGAGTTGGTAGGTTCCACTGATGGGTCCCACCCCATGAGGACACACAGCGCCTTGTGCAGTGCTCGGTGCTTGACAAGTAATTCAGGATTCATCGCATTGTATGCGTGCGTAACAAGAGCATTCACGTTTACAAAGCCTTTTGACTCCCTTTCATAGCTGTATGAGAGATGAGGCACTATTAGAACAGCAGCGGCGGCTCACTTTCCTAGCAAGTTAACTATTTTCTATATCAAGGTTTAGCCACATTTATGGTAGGGTTAAGGTCTCATAAGAATCATACTGTTCTCTGACTTTCAAGAATAAAGCATACATATTTCTATTCCACAAAAAAAATTGACTGGGATCAATTAAGTCTGTATGTTATCATATCCATCTATAACAAGGGATGTTAACAGATATTACACTAGTTAAATGGCCATATTTGGTCATGAAGGGGAAATTTTTCACTTCTAACAAAAGAAGGATATTCAAATCTTGAATAGAGACCAAACCTTGCACAAACACTGCATCGTAGAGGACCATGCCTACCGTCTGAAAGGTAGTTTCTTTTCTGGCTCGAGCTCTCGTTGACAAGTTTTGACATCTTGAGGAATGCATCCAACAGAGCCATTTTATCCCCCTCCAATGGAGCCTTCCCCAACACTCCCTTCTCCTTCTCCTTTTCCTTTTCCTTATCTAATGGTAAGGTTAAACGTTAAATTATTAATACCAGGTAAACAAATCATGGTCAGTATCATAACATCACCTTTTCCTTCCTTATTTCTCATAGAATTGGGAATATGCTGACTTTGCTTCATTTTGAACTCCGTTTACATATTCTATGGTTAACATTGAACTGCTATTTACCAATACTGATACAAATATATGAAATGTATGAAACAGGTTAGTGAGTTGCAGCCTGTTTCACTATTGTATGGTTAAGATTAAACTGCTATTTACCAGTACTAATACAAATATAAACATCAAGACGATTCAGCTCTAAATTGATTAATATCAAACAGGAAACCTATGATCATTGAGTGAATAGCACAAATAAATTTCTCTGCTCCTCCATATTCAGCAAATTTGGGGTTAGGATCCTCACCGACAAGGTTCTGGATGGCAATTACAGAGATCTTACACTTCATCTGTGTATTTCGAGTAATTACCTCTGCTTCCGGTCTTTTCACGCTTTGAGGACCGTGTCTCTTCTTGTTCGTGTTTTCTCTTTGGTCCTGACGGCCCAGCCCCACTCCTCTCACTGTCCTTATCACTCTTGCTATTATTCGGCGTGCTCTGCCTCTGAGCTGATCGCTCGCGCTCCCCCTCAGACCCTACAGCTTTGCCCGGCCCTCCCTGATTTGGAGTCAAGGACGAGTTAGAATGGGGCTGAGACTGGCTCATAGACTGGGGCAACCGATCAAGCACGTGGTACGCACGTGCAAAAGGAGGCGGATCAGGTGGCAAGGCGAAGTAGGTCCGAATCGACCCATCCGACAGAGCTATTGTGCGCCTCTCTAGACCGTCTGGCGGTGCTATCAGGCGTCGGTCTATCAACTCAGGCTGTGGTAGCGTGCGACGGTCCAGAGGATCCATTGACGGTATCGCACGCCGGTCTCGAAGGTCATGTTGTGGCATCGGGTGGCGGTCCGAGATGTCAGGGTGAGCGAGAGAGCGCCGGTCGACGCTGTAGTGGCTGTACAGAGGAGGTGGTAACGGTGCGGGATTGGCACCTTTCATCGACCAAGATGTGCTTCCTTTTTTCGTAACAAATTGAGAACGATCGAGAGAGATTAGTAGATTACGTGATAATCGTTTTCTCGCTGCTGCGCAATCTCTTCGGAGAAGACGAATGAATGAACAACAGATGTGGGCTTTGGGAGACGAACTTACGCCGGCATATGTGGGCTTTGGGCTTTGGGCCAGACTATACGAGCCTAGCGGTCCGGAACAAGTGAACAACAGATCGTTTTTAAAGTTCAGATAGTCCATATGGACCGTTCAAAATGATTGTAAAAATAATTATTGCATACTAAATTTTAGAATTTTTTAGAATTATTTTACAGGTATTATAAAATAAAATTGTAGAAAATGTAAAATTTTGACCAAGGAGTATATTTTATATAGATATCATGTTGAATAGATCAGAACAATTGTTTGAATTTAAAAAACAAAATATTAAATGATAATACGAATCAATCTGTGCATTATACGGCCTTGTTCGGCCGCTCCACTATTCTCGTGGGAAAAGAAAAATTCAGTTTTTTTTATTTTTCCACGTGAACAGTAATTTTTAGTTCAATTCCCGCGCCCATGCCCATTCCTAATGGCCCGCCAAACAGGCCCTGCATGATATCATAGCCTCACTTGATATTATTTCGCACGTATCAGTTCAGTCCAGAATAATTTCTATGATAAATGCTAGTTGGAGTTTAGAGATTGGCATCCAAATTTGTTGCGATCCTTCATTTTTGAACAATATTCTGAAATTTCTATTTTTCTAAATTTAGCTGTCGAATTGTTTCAAGATGCATACGAAAAAAAACTAGCTGAATTCGAAAAGGTAGGAATTTCATAAGAGGAGGGTTTCAATGCTCATCTCCTCATACCTCATCCATACCTCATATCCTATATTTTTATTTTTAAAGTCCAAACAGTTGATCCAAACCGCTCAACATGATCTCCATGTTAAAATATACTTGGAGACCAAATTTTACATTTTTTGAAATTTTTTTACTATTTTTTTAGATTTATTGAATATTGTTGTTTTTCAAACAAATTGGACTATAAAAAAAAAAAGTGATTTTCAATAAATCTAAAAAAATAGTAAAAAAATTTCAAAAAATGTAAAATTTGGTCTCAAAGCATATTTTAACATGGAGATCATGTTAAGTGGTTCGGATCGACTGTTGGATTTTAAAAACGAATAAGATATGTGATATAAAGCATGGATGAGATATGAAAAGATAGCATTGGAATTTGGAACCCTCCATATTTCAGAATCTAATGCAAGCATTCGACTTGAACTATTAAAGGTACAAAATCGGACGTCTACAATTTATTTTAAAAGAGCCTAGTATAGTTGAAATAATTACGGGTTTGATTTTATGGACCATTTGGAATGATAGAAACCGGATAATCTTTCGAGATGGACAGGTGCTGGACATAAAGACTTTAGGGTCGAAAATTATGTCTCTTGCTAAATTTTGGGCTTTGAATCAAAATTAGGATCTAACTTCACAGTTGTCTTTAATATTTTTTGTGATTTAAAGGACCTGATAGGAACTACAATGGTCAGTTTACACCGGGTTCAATCCCTATGCTTGGCATAGGGACTAGGTCGATTTCTTCGGTGGACGATTCAAGTGATGATATGGATGATGGCTCTTTTATGACTAATAGTGCTGTTGCAAGTTTATAGGGGTTTATTTGAATATTGTTTTGTAACTAATGTAGGTTGTTATCTTAGCATTATGTTCCTATTTTGAGGTGATATATGTTTAGTGAGATAAGTAGGTATTGAATATTTCTTATTTTGATTTAGAAGGTGTTATGTTTGTATGGTATTTCTCAATACTGACCATTTAGGAAGTCTTTTGATTGGTACCAGCTTGTTGGTATTAATGGATATTTGTATGTGTTTTCTAGTTAATGGAAAATCGGTGGATATACTCCACTTATTTAAAAAAAATATAATTTATTCTAAACGGATGCGTTCAAATAATTCTGGACGCACAATTTTTCATGTCTGTTTTATATTCTTTTGGTTCTTAAATTTTTCATTTCATCGAACTAAGCTCGTGTGTTTAGTTTTGTTTTACGCAGGGCACCATCAAAAATTTTACCATGCGTACTCTGTTTTTCATTTTATTTTTCGGTTAAAGTACACTATTAGTTTTGGATCCCAATTACACTTTACATCTCTATCTCTGTTTTCAAAATTCAAAAAGTCAATCTAAATCGCTCAACACGATCTTCATATTAAAATGTGTTTAGAGACCAAATTTTATATTTTTTTCTAAATTATTTATTATTATATTTTTAAATAACTACAAAATTACTACTTTTAAATGAGAAGTAGTGATTTTGTACATATTTAAAAAAATAATATAATATTTTTTAAATTTGAGAAATGAGAAGTAGTAATTTTGTAACTATTTAAAAAATAATAAAATATTATATAAAAATATATAAAAATTAGATCTCTAAATATATTTTAATATAAATATCATGTTAGACCTAGATTGTTCAAATTGATTATTAGAACTTTAAAGATAAAAATATAAATATAAATTATAATTGAGACACAAAACCAACAGTACATTTTAACTCCTTTTTTTTTAAATACAAGTCATACAAATAAAACGTTCCTGCAAGTATTTAATTTTGAGAACAAAGTGGACATCGGACCTATTTTTATGTTCAACGAGCTATATAACCATCCAATTTATTTTAAGATCTGTGCGTATGAAAATCAAAGCAGATACACACAAAATTTAAAGTATTACGCACGAATTTTAAAAACATATTAAACGGTACTCTCAAGTCCTCAATTTTCCCTTAGAAGTCGAACTACATCGTTCTCCAGTTAAAAAACTAATTTTCGCAAGTCTTTCTCCACATGTAAAACGCCATCGCTTCAATACACCGTACGAGTAGCATTAAGATTGGTAAGCACGGAAAATGAAACAGACGTGCACGGATTTTAATGTACTTAGAACGGATCTTGATGCAATTGAATGGTCATTTCACACATCCAACCAAATAGGTCCGATGGGCATCGGACCTCCTCTGAATTGGTTCAATAGACCGCGTCCATGTAACTAACGATGACAGAACCAGCCCATAAACCCTAACCCCAACTCCGCACCACAACGCACTAAACCCTCCCCGCCTCCAACACCAAACCTAAACAGCTAAAACCCCAAACCTTAATCCAACCATGCGTCCACCTAGAGGCGGAGGTCGTTTCGGTGGCAGAGGCGGAGGTGGAGGTGGACGATTCAGTGGTGGTCGTGGAGGAGGTCGCGGCTTCGGAGGCCGTGGTGGTGGTGGGTTTCGTGACGAAGGACCTCCAAGTGAAGTCGTAGGTTCGTCACGAGATCTTAAATCAATTAATTTGATCTGGAATAATCGTCCTTTTATTGATTTCGTGAACCATGAACTCTTTTCACTTGCCATATAATTTCTCCAATTGCAACGAGACACACGTTCCTGTTTTCTTTTTAGTACATTAAAATGTCACTAAATTAGAGCAAATTTGAGGGTTATACTTTTGTTACTTTCATGTTTGTGTTTAGTTAGGGTTTGGCCAAACCTCTGTAGGATGGAATAAAAAGGGAGGACCAGAATTTTATTTGCACTTTATCTAACATTGTTTTATATTATTTTTCTGTTGCACTAAAACAAGCACTAATTTTACAAATGAAGAGAAACTGTCTGTTGCAAATCTGTAATTTAAGGTGTCAGTTTGAAAAGGGGAAAATCTCATGCGAGTCTTCTATGATTGCTCAGTATCCCATTGAATTGTTTTTTTAGCATTGTAGTATACATAAAAAAAATGACTTAGAATTGCTCAGTTGTAAAGCTGTAAAAGTGTAAAGTTTGGAGGAAATTGCATATATCTGGCACACTATGTAACAATTGTTTTTTATATATAGAATCATATTTAAATATTTTAACAAAACGGGTACAGTAGATTTGGTTTGTATGAAAAACAGCTCCACCGATCCTGTGGAGGCATTTTAATATACTTATGATGGAGCGAAAGTTTCTGCCTCAACCGATCCACAGGATCGGGGGAGCTGTTTTTCATAAAAATCAAATCCATCATGCTTGTTTAGTTAAAATATTTAAATTTGATGCTATTTAAAAAAAATATATCCTATGTAACTACTAATCCTATTTATATTATTTTGAAGAGGTGGCGTCATTTCTACATGCTTGTGAGGGCCTCGCGGTGACTAAATTGACAAATGAGAAGATACCATACTTCAATGCACCAATTTACCTCGAAAACATGACTAAAATTGGAAAAGTTGATGAGATCTTTGGCCCAATTAATGAATCGGTCAGAACTTATCCAATTCTCTCTTTCTTAATAATTTTATTTAGTTCTACTCAGGAATTAATATATCAGCGTCTCTGTACCTAGACCAGTAATTGCTGTCCTATGTCTTTTGCTCTGTACTTTGTTATTCGAGCTAAAATATTATTCTTACTTCTTTGTTGTTTTCATATAGTGTTTCTCGGTTAAAATGGAAGAAGGAATTATTGCGACATCTTACTCAGCAGGAGACAAATTTTACATCGACCCTGCCAAGTTGCTTCCCCTCTCGCGGTTTCTCCCACAGCCAAAGTACGATATTTTCTCTCTATATATTTTGCATATTGTATTATACAGAGGTTAACATCTAAGGTTCTCTGTGTATTGTCTTGACCAGTTTGATCTTAGTGGCATATCATTCAAATGCCCCCTTATGTCCGGGTGACATCAAGGACAGAGACAGGGTACATTTACTGAAAGACCTGTTATATTGTTTTTACTAATATGGCATTCGTACTCCCATGCAATTCCCCAAATTCCCAATTCCCAACAGTTTGAAATTCAAGATAGCCAAAAGATTTTGGTAGTGTGCCATACTTAACTATTGCAACAGTTTGAAATGCAATTATTGTGAAGGTTATTAATGTTTTGCATTATTAGGGGAGCGGCACCTCAGTTTGCTGGGAGAGGTGGTGGCCGAGGCGGAGGAAGGGGTCGTGGACGTGGTGGTGGCTTTGGTGGTGGAAGAGGTGGAGGTTTCCGTGGTAGAGGTGCTCCAAGGGGTGGGGGAAGAGGATTCCCACGTGGCCGTGGTGGTTTTAGGGGCGGTGGCAGAGCATAGATAAGTTAATTTTTTTTGTATTTCATGTTTTTGATTGTTCATCAATTGTGGCTCGTGATCTTGTGCTATGTAGAACTTAGATTACTGTATTCCAATGTTCCAGTCTTTTATCCTTGTGGTTTTATGAGACATAACTAATCACTTGAATGGTTTATGCCCGATATTTTTCTTGCGAAATGGATTCCGGGCTACAAAATTTACCGGTTCCTTTGGGAATTATCGGTGAAAATGTTGTTGTTTTTTCTGTTGAGATATTTATTTTAAAATCAGATACTCTAAAATGTGATTTATATTTTATGCATATCATACTTGTGAAAAGATAATGGAATTTTATTTAAATTACTATTTATCAATTTTATGCATATCATACTTATTGTCTAATTAAGTTTAATTAGTGATTGTGTTTAAGTCAATTTTACATACGTTATGCGTGGCATATGCACAAATTATCATATAAATATATAATTAATTTTTCTCTTGATATATCAAGTCATAAATTTGGTAGGAGCGAGGAGAAACATCATAAATACAGCTTTTATTATCTGTGAGAAAATCTAAATATAAACGAAAAATGAAACAATGAGAAAACAACTGAGTACGAGGGAGAAGATTTGTTTTTTTTTTTCTTATAGATTGTAATAGAGCTTTTAATTTAGTTACTAAAATTAGAAGGGTTACATACTAACATTTGAGAGAGGGAGGATACTTTTTTTAGTGTATTTGTGAGGGGAGAGGGGTGTCGGATTTAGGGTTTACCTTCATATATTGGATTAGAATTGGGTGTTCTTAAGCACACCAAGCCTCTTTGTGAGCTTAATTCAAAAATCTATCAAATTGATTTCAAGCGACGCATCTAAGCTGTTGAAACGAATCTATTTCATGAGTGATGGGTTTATATGCTAAATTTATAAATTTTCGAACTAATTTAATATAAAGTCAAGCACTAGAGAAGGAAATACGTGACATGTCGTGATTTGGTCACGTGATGTGACGTGATTAATTTTTTTTCACGTGACGTGACCAAAATGGTGAATGATGGTCACGTCACGCGAATGGTCATGTCACGCATAGTCACATCGTGACCATACGTGACGTAAATTAGTCATGTCATTTTTTTATATTTTAATTTAAATTGTTGAAAATCTAGAAAAAAGATGTGAAATATGTGAAAAATTCTAAAATAAGTAAATAATGTTGCAAATATTATTTTTATTTTTAGGAAAGACTGTTGGACATCTGATATTACTTTAAAAATTCAAATTACAAATATTCATTAAACTAAACTAAAGATAATAAAAATCAGTACTATATGAGTACCAGTATCACTAAATCTACACTAAAAGAAAAATATGAATACTCTATAGTCTATACATACAAAAAAGTTGGATATTCTATTTTTCATATCATGACGTGACGTGACGTGACGTGACGTGACTGGTTCGCATGACGTTTAATTTTCGCTAAAATGAGGTCACGTCACGCAACACGTAAGTCACGTGACGTAACTAGTTATGCTATGACAAATTTTCTTCTCTATCAAGCGGTAAAATAATGATAAAAAAATGAACACATTACAATTAACTTATAAATCATCTTTTTTTACCACTTGACTTTATACTAAATTAGTTCGAAAATATATAAACACATCACTCATGAAGTAGATCGGTCTCAACGGTTTGGATACGTCACTGGAAGCTAATTCAATATATTTTTGAATTAAGCTCACAATGAAACTTGGTGAGCTTAAGAACACCCTAGTTCTACTCCAAATCTAGTCATAATTCTTGATATCCTTTTAACCATCTTGTCATAACTCTTAATATCCCCTTGGCATGATCTTATCGTAAATTCATAATTCTTAATAGATTGTCACAATTCCTTATCTGTATTTTTATTTCAAAGTTTAAAAAATCTAAGCAATAGAGACATGTTGATCTTGATTTCTTCTTTATAAGAGATGATTTGAAGTCAAAGTTATTAATATGCATGTTCAATTTATATAAGATTAAGAGATTGAATGATAAACATGTTATTAAAATGAGTGTGAGAAATTGTAGGTCCAAATTTCTTGTGAATATTAATAATAGTTGAATATTTTGATTTCCGATCTTTACTAAAAAAAAAATTACTTGTTACGATTTGATTTGAATCTAAAAATAATAAAAATAATAAAATGATCTTATTACATTAAAATGACCACTTACAGATTTTCGTGAAAATGAATAATATGTTCTTATCAGAACATACATAAATCACTTCTACATTTTCGTGAAATTTGAATCTAAAAAGAATTAACTTTTTTTAGATAAGTGGAAAATCTGTTTCTGATATAAACGAAACCAAACTCGATCTTGAAGGGTGTTTAGAGAATTTAAGTGTACGATGAAACGAGGGGAAAATTTTATAAAATTCTCTGCTATTTAGAAACATCAAATAAAATATTTCTTTTTCAAATTTATTAACAAAATGTTAACTTGGAACTCTAATTTTTTTTTTTCTCCCGTTTATTTTCACTCAGTTTCAGAAGTTCTAACATAAACAGTTCATTCTTTGACATATAGAAAAAAAAATGGTAATGTCAAATAGTTTCCATATGAGAGGTCATGGGTTCAAAACTCACAAATCAGAGAAATCCCCTGTAATATAAATAGAAGTTTGAAAGTGTGTTGGATAGGGGTGCAAACGGATCGGATAATATCCGACCGTATCCAAATCCGTATCCAAATCCGTATCTGAAAATTAACCTGGGGCGGGCCCGGCCCACAGGTTGCCTAGAACCGACCCGACAGCACTGAGAGCAAGCCTACACCCAAACCTTAATACGGATATCCGATATCTAAATATCTGTGCGGATACGGATACAGATATGGATATCCGATATCTAAATATCCGTGCAGATACGGATACGGATATGGTTTTGAATTTTAATTATACGTATCCGAATAGTGTGTGTGTCTATATATAGAGAGAGGGGCTATGGTGAGTTGCGAAGTAAGGTGTTATTTTTACTTCACGGTCATATTTTTATTTTGAAAATCAAAACAACCGATCCAAACCGCTTAACATGTTCTCCATATTGAAATGTTCTTGGAGACCAAATTTTACATTTTTTGGAATTTTTTTACTATTTATTAAGCCACATTGAAAATCGCTGATCGAATGGTCTAGAAAATTTTACTGTTTTTTTTTACTGTTCACCCGGATCTGCGATTTTCAAAGTGGCTTAATAAATAGTAAAAAATTCAAAAAAATGTAAAATTTAGTCTCCAAGCACATTTCAATATGGAGAAAATATTGAGCGGTTCAGATCGGTTGTTTGGATTTTCAAATTTGAATACGAGCGTGAAGTAAAAACATTGTTTTACTTCGCAACTCACCATAGCCCATCTATATGTGTGTGTGTGTGTAAGTGCCCGTGCATTGCAACGGGAACATATTATAATATTAAAAATTAAAATTGAATAAAGAGACAAATAACAATAAAGATAAAAGAGATATCAACAAATGACCACTTTAATTCTACACCTTGTGTGCATGTCAAAGCATACACATTTTTTTTTAAGATTATTTACAACACAAATGAAAAATATGTACTAAATATGAATATGTATAGAAATCAATAATTATTTTATTTCTTCATTCAAATGGTGAAAAAAAATATTCTAATTTATTCAATTGATGATGTCATAGGAATGTAATTTTCCTTACTATTTACATACAAAAAGAAAAGAAAATTTTGTTTGATCTGCAACAAACGTATCAATTATAACATAAAAAAAATTGAAATATCATTGCAAGTGTGGTCTCTTCGATGTAGTCCAATATTTTTTAAAATTAACAAACAATATATGAAAAGTAAAACTCTCCGAATCATAATGTTGATTTCATAGACCTTTATCATGATGCCAAGTCTCCATTTTTGCAAATATGCATGCTTGAACCCCTCTACAATTGAAGCATACATTTGCAAAATTAAGTAAGAATTACAAACTCCGGCTTATCAATTTGTCAAATTATATGTATCTCCATCAAATTCTCATTAGAAAAGGCTCATCTTACAAGTTTTTACATCTTGTGATAGAAAAATGTCCCTATCCAGGGACTGTTTTCTATTTCTTGTCACATTTCAGTCCCTGAACCACGTGAGACCCGAGAATTTGCACTACAACCCCTGATATTTATCAGAATTTATCCAAAGCTGTACATACTATTGAAATTTTATAGAAAAGGCCTTGGGATGTTGCAGAATTACTCCAGAACTGTGCAGAAAGCTGGAAAGTTACTAAAAAAAACCCTGAACGGTACCAAAACAGTATCTAAGTTGTATTGCAGAATTACTCCAGAACTGTGCAGAAAGCTGGAAAGTTACTAAAAAAAAACCCTGAACGGTACCAAAACAGTATCTAAGGCTGGTATCTAAGTTGTATTAGTTCCCAAAAGTCTCGTGTTTATGTTTTGCACTGTTTTACAATCATTTTTGCCAATTTTCACCTCTGATTTTGCCAGAATTTACAAAAGTGTGCAAATAATGTTGGTACCGAGTAGTATCAGAGTTGAGAAATGTTTAGAACAATCGGGTACTCGGATGGTAGGGTAAACCTGAGATGATAATTACTGAAGAAGGAAAGAAGGGTGTTTAAGTTTAACATCCAAGCAATCTTTCAAAAGAGGCAGTAGGAAAATATGCAAAAAAAGGCATGGAATTGTGTTTTTATGCATTTTTATCCATTTATTAACGGATTGTACGTGCAGAAGACTGGCGGGGTACAAGCGTTAACACAGACCAAACTGTTGCAGATCAAACAAAATTTTATTTTCTTTTTGTATGTAAATAGTAAGGAAAATTACATTCCTATGACATCATCAATTGAATAAATTAGAATATATTTTTTTTCACCATTTGAATGAAGAAATAAAACAATTATTGATTTCTATACATATTCATATTCGTATTTAGTACATATTTTTCATTTGTGTTGTAAATTATCTTAAAAAAAATGTGTATGCTTTGACATGCACACAAAGTGTAGAATTAAAGTGGTTATTTGTTGATGTCTCTTTTATTTTTATTGTTATTTGTTTCTTTATTCAATTTTAATGTTTAATATTATAATATGTTCCCGTTGCAATGCACGGGCACTTACACACACACACACACACACACAGATGGGCTATGGTGAGTTGCGAAGTAAAACAACTTTTTTACTTCATGCTCATATTTCAATTTGAAAATCCAAACAACCGATCCGAACTGCTCAACATTTTTTCCATATTGAAATGTGTTCGGAGACTAAATTTTACATTTTTTGGAATTTTTTACTATTTATTAAGCCACTTTGAAAATCTTAGATCCGGGTGAACAGTAAAAAATAATAATTTTTTTGGACCATTCGATCAGCGATTTTCAATGTGGCATAATAAATAGTAAAAAAATTCCCAAAAATGTAAAATTTGGTCTCCAAGCACATTTCAATATTATGATAAAGGTTCACCAGATCCATTGATTTGGTCTGTTAACAAACAATTTGGTCTCCAAGCACATTTCAATATTATGATAAAAGTTCACCAGTCTTCTGAACAAGATGTTTCTTATTTAAGAGGCATGTCGCATCTCACAAAAGAAAGGGTGAAAAACTACAAGAAAATGCTGACCTGAGATTGATCCAAACTCTTGTGAACCTGGATGGTACCAGAACTCACCAAAAATATGATGAATCGGTCATGCTTAGTGAATTGACCCGGTACATTACCCACAAAGAACAACCAATAAGTATGGGTGGCTGCTTGAGTTTTGCCCGGTTGGTAATTCGGGAGTGTGATCAACCAATATATAAGAGGATCCACCATAGAAAGTTAACCAATGAAATAAAAAAATAATTTACCGACCGAAAAAACAACCTCAAAGATATATTTGCAATTGCAACCAATAATGTCTCAATTACCTCTTATATCTGAACTGCAGGTAAACATGGACTTGGGTACTCTTGTATTACCGGACATTTGATCGATGAACATTGGGTATTACAAAAAAGGGTATTAAGTTTTCGGGTGTTGGATTCTCCGCACAATTCAACAGTAATTTACCAATCCATTATGGGGGTTCTAGAAGAGTATAACCTTAAAAGGGATTTCGCGAACAAGATTTTTTCTATTTCATTCGATAATGCTAGCAACAACATAACTTCTATTGATGTTTTTAAATGGGCACTAAACCCAATCATGAATGGTGCAATGTTTCACCAAAAGTGTACTTGCCACATACTTAACCTCGTCGTGAAAGCGGGCCTCAAAACACCAGCCGTTAAAGAGTTGATAATTAAATTTAAGGGTGGTCTTGCCCATATTTTTTATCCTTTGGAACTCTTCCTCTAGGATGTTGAACCGATGCCTTCCTTACTCGGATGCTATAGGGGAGTTTTTGAGATGCTCAACTGCCGATGGAATGGTATTGGAACCCTCCGTCGGAGAATGGTCGCAACTATTTAGTCTTAGAACTTTCCTTGGAAACTTTTTTAAAGCAACCGTTAAACTATCCTGCTTGTACTCATCGACGGCATTTGAGTTGTTGAAACATCTCTATTCAATTTCCCAAGTGTATAAGGACTTGGAAGAAGCTGAAACATCTGATTCCTCTCTCGCGCCGATCGTAGATGCCATGAAAGAAAAATTCATAAAATATTGGCAAGATGTACCACTCTTGGCCATTATCACAAGCTGCCTCAATCCGGCATACAAGAAGCGTTATACGATCATTATACTTCAAACGTACAAATATTTAGACCAAGAAGGGGTGGAAGCACACGTGGATAGGGCCTTCGTTGAGATGTTTGCCTTGTACAACTCAAGAATGAATGACGATCGAAACCAACCGTCTTCGTCCCGTGTCGTCGCTAGGTATGAACTTAAATATATGTGTTTTTTATTTTTATTATTTATAATATCTATATTATTTGTCAACTATTTTTTATTTATTTTTTAATAGTTCAAGGAGCAATAGCAGTGGTGGATTGTTATCAGATTTCCAGTTCGAAAACGACCTGCACACATCCCGTAGCGGTGAAGAGTTAATGATGCGTCATGAACAAGAAGACATTGACATCATGGAGTGGTGGAGGAGGAATGCAAGCCAATATCCAACGCTGGCAATGATGGCCCGCGACGTATTTGCCGTGCCCGTGTCAACCGTCCCTTCCGAATGTTGTTTTAGTTCGGCAAACAGAATCATCTTCAATAAACACAGTAAGTTGAGTCCACATGTTTTTGAGAGACTTGTGTGTTTGAAAGATTGGATTGATGCTGAAAATCGCACGTAACATGGTGATCCTTCAGCAACATCATCCGCAACCGAAACTGAATAAAGCGGTACCGAGTAGCGGCCCGAGGCTTATTCGGATTCAAACGGTGTGGAAGAGAGCGAACTGTGGTATATGAATGATAACTTCTAGATAGGTAGTGTCGGTATAAATTTCTAACATCTTTTAATCTTTATAGTTATTTTTTAAATTATAAATTTCTAAACATTTCAATTATTTTTTAAATTATTCATTTTAAAGAAGAATTACTAAAAAAAAAAAGTTAGAACTCTGCCTATGTTATTTTACATAGCCGATCCCAAGCCAGGAATAAAGGAGGACGGTAGCTTTTGTTTATACATCTATTGTTATAAAATAATTCATTATTTTTTTTAAAGTAATTAATTTAAGAATTTTTTATTTGTATTTTATTGTTTCCAAGTAATTGATTTAAGATATTTCCAAATAATTGATTTAACTAACATTGTTTAAAAATAATTTGTAATTTTGATTTATATTTTAATATAACAAAAATAATTGAATTCAATGAATTTTAATCTAAATGAATTATATTTTGAATTATAAATGAAATATATTTTGAATTATATTTTTTTTGGTTTAAAAATAAAAGAAAAACAAAAAACAAAAAACAGAAAAAGAAAAAAAAAACCCGGTCCGAGTTTGACCCGGACCGACTGGACCGCTGACCCGAACAACCGATCCGTGCGGGCAAGAGTCTAAGAGCGGGCAAGGATCTGGTTCAAAAAAAAAAATCCGTTCTACCAGGACCGTGTACCCGTCCTACCCGAGTTACTCCTGCCCGATCTACCCGTGTCCCCGCCGGGATTTGATCCAGGCCGGACCGCCAGCAAACCACTATGCCAGCTGGATCACTCCATCTCCAATGCCATTCCACCAAAAACAAACGTCGTTGTCACGGTTTAATATCCCGTAGAAATAACTTGACAAAAATATCGAAAGAAGCCAACACGCGCCACGTGTAGGTAACAGCATACATTGGGCCCAGAACATGAACTCGAAAAGTAGGAATTCGTATCACCTAAGGTAACAGACTATTTCTGTTTGGATCTGGACTGTCAAATCAGAATCCACACGACTATTAAAGTGGCCTAGTGCTTTCATCTCGGATCGGATTCCGATCGGACGGCCGTGATCCAGAGAGAAATATTCTGTTACCTCAGAGGATACGGATTAGAAAAGTTGGACCTAGGTAACAGGCGAATTCGCATCCTATGAGATATCTCAACTTTTGCGTGTTTTTCTGAAAAATCTCAACCGTTCAAATACACTCTGAACGAATCTCAAAGCACAATAATAATAATACTGGCCCCTGCGCCACCCGAATAGGCACCGGACACGGGACACGGGACACGTAGATATCTCAAAGGATACGCACTCGGTAACAGGCCACCAAGTTACCAACAGATCTCCGATATCTCAGAGGAAGGAACTTTCGATGAAGCTGCTGCTTGTTATGATGTATCGTCAGATCTCAAATATCTGCACCAGAGCCTGTGTAGTGTGTAGTTGTGTACACAACTCCACTTCAACTCGTGGTTCGTGAAATACGAATAATAATAAATAATTACTGATATCTGTGCCCCTAATTTTCCCTATGAATAATGCACAAACCAGTGATGTGATAAAAAAGGTTGGCCTACAATGGGTCTAAAACATCATTGGAATTCGCACTTGAATTATTGCTTGGAGATTATTCACTTTTGTTGAGTTGAAGAAACTTGTTCTTATCGCTTTTCTTAAAAGTCATTAGAAGTAGAAACAAACAACGCCGTAAAATTCTCTTTTACTATCTTCGAAAAAAAAAAAAAAAAATCACTTTTTTTTGTTTTGAAAGTTTCCATATTTACCAGGTTTGCATGTTTAAATTGCGGAACCAGCAGGTTGGTTCCGCGGTTTAAACATACGAACCTGATAAATATGGAAATGTAAAAGAAAAAAGTGGTTATTTGGTTTTTTTTTTTTTTAAAGATAGTAAAAAGACGGTGAAATGAAATTATAACGGACTAAGTTAAATCACATTTCAAAAAAATTTACTTAAATGAAGTGTAAAAACTCATGAGTAAGATGATGTAGCAACTTAATTCTTCTTAATGTTTTATTTAAATAATAATAACTAACTTAATCATTCTTATTTAGACGGTCAAAATATGCGTGCTAAAGAGATGCTGACACAGCTGCTACAGAAAAAAAATCGGCGCACCCCATCGGCATCCACAAATGAGATCGTGCCAGGTAGGCATCGAAATGTATGTATATATTTTTAATGCAATGACTTTCGGGTGATATTAAAAATAAGTTTGCACTTTTTGTCACCTGACCGGTGGCAACCAATATTCTTCCAGGTGACCGGTACAAACCGGTAATAGGTAGGCTCAACGGGACGTAGACGGTGAACGGTGACCTCGCAGATGCTCGATTATAAAAAAAGACGGATTGGCTTCGACAGTGCCACCGAAAAATCCCCCCTCTGCCCTCATCTCTCTCTCTCTCACTCTTTTTCAATCCTACCTTGTTTTTTCTGTGTCTTGGCCTCTACATACATAGCTGATAGCTTCATCTCTCACCATCTTTCACGGCCGCTTGCGACCTAACGCTTTTTATAATGGCAAGAAATGGAGAATCTTTTGGCCACCGTAAAGGCCGATTCCTACTTGCTCTCGCTGGTCTCCTCCTCTCGACAGGCGGGGTCCTGCTCCAGGAGCCTCTGTTAACTATCTCCCAAAATGTCCATGACAAAATCTCCATCTTCCTCCCAGTCTATGCATATCTATTCTTGCTAAACCCACTCTGCTTTTACCTCAACATGCTCTTGTTGTTCCTACATGTCTTGGCACATGCCGATGCACCACAAGCCCCTCCCCCTTTTTTCGTAAGGAGTCATTTGCCTCGAGCAGCTCATACTGTATCTTTCGCTACTCTCCTCTTAAGCGCACCTCTCTCATTTCATGCCGCAGTTGTGGAAGAGCGTGTTGATTCAGCAATTGGGGCCGCTATGGTATTTCTTGCCTTGGTTACAATATTTACCTCTGTTTTTATGAAATTTTTTGTTTCTAGTTTTCGTACCAGTAGAGGCCTTGTACCGGCCTTACTGGCCCTTTGCATCTCTACTGTAAATCTCATCTCCTTTGATCCCATATTATCCTTCTCCGAGAAAGATCACTACGATCCCCTTACCCACCACATCCCAATCCATCTTCTGTTGTCATTTGTAAGTTTCTTCATGTTCATGCTTGGCATCGCACTCGTAATCCTGTGCATTAGCGCAGCAGCTAATGGACAGAATGCCTCAATTCGTGCCGAGACTTTGGTCATTGCTGCTCTAAGTGTGGCATTTGCTACTCTACTCGTTGGCGGGTACATAAAGGTATACACGGAAGTCACTGACATGGCAGCGGTTGTTGGTGAAGCTATAAAGGTTGAGTTCATAAAACCGCCGGGTGTATTAAGCTAGCTATAGATATAGAATTTAATAAATTTGGTGCGTTGGTCAAAGTTATAAATTTGTATCAAGTAATAAGCATGATTTGGATGGAGGAAGGGGATCTGCTAAGTTCTTGTATCAGGGGCAGTCCTTTATCTGCTTTGATGTATTATGGTCTGTAACTGGAGTGGGGTACCACTTGTTTGGTTCCCAATTAACTTTTATCCAAAAAAAAAATCTCTCTCTCTCTCTCTCTCTCTCTCTATATATATATATATATATATAATAGCATGAATGGATGTTTCGTGAATGAAGTATTGCTTTCATTTAAAGAATATACAGTAGACTCCTTATTGCGCAACCAGCCGGTTATTCATGACTGGAGGGCCTTCACAGAGATTTGGGAAGCACGGCAGGTGCAGAAAAATCAAGGGTATAGGTTGAGGTCTCAGTATTGCAGCAGGGAAGACCCAATGTTACAATTCGCACATTTACTGGCAAATTGGGGTAGGACTAGAGGAGGAAATAGGATGCAACAGGATATATGTGTTAGTAGAGAAGCATTAGAAATGGGGTTGTTTCAGGAATTGATGTAAGATCTACGGGTCGTGTAATACACCAAAAAAAAAATATATATATATATATATATATATATATAAATTATTTTTGTGAATTGTGTTTATCTTTTTGGTCATGTATAATTAAAACACGTTTGTACTCCACGCAATATCTTCATTTCCAAAGTTCAAATAGCCGATCCGAACCGTTCAACATGTTCTCCATATTGAAATGTGGTTGGAGACCAAATTTTACATTTTTTGAAATTTTTTTACTATTTATTAAACCACTTTGAAAATCGCTGATCCACTGTAAACAGTAAAAATTTCTAAACTATCGGATCAGCGATTTTCAAAGTGGCTTAATAAATAATAAAAAAATTTCAAAAAATGTAAAATTTAGTTTCCAAACACATTTCAATATGGGAAACATGTTGAGCGGTTCGGATCGGCTATTTGAACTTTGGAAATGAAGATATAGTACCATAGAGTAAAAACTTGTTTTACTCCATGAAGCACCATAGCCCAGTTACACACACATACTAGTATTGAGCCCGTGCGTTGCTCCGGGGACATATTATAAGAGAACAATGAAAAGAATATTAAATGATAATTATTTTCATAAATGACATATTTCCTTAAAAAATAGATCGGAGAAATACCTCTTGTCTCTCAATCTTGCTTTTGATTACTGGTTTTATTTTTCGCAATTAGTAGTTATTGTACCAACTGTACCAAATTAAACTCAAGTGCCTATAATAGTACTTCTCAGACAATAACACCAAACCAACTACTGTACCAGCTAAGATCCGACTTTAATATTGCTCAAATCCTTCCTCAGAACTTGTCAATGGTAAATCCATCGTAGGGAAACTTGTGCTTTAGTCCTTCAGCGTCCCTCCTGACAAGAATCAAATGCATTGTTCTTGTTAACATCTCTTGAGAAAACTATTTCTTCCATCACTCACGTCAGTTCTTTCCGTCGATAAATTAGCAGAGGTACATTACACCAACGCATGAAAAGTTCTGCCATTTGGAAAAAAATTAGAATTGATATACAAATTTATTCTCAGGGACTAATGTGCAGGAACTTAATCACTCAAGTACTTGAGTAATAAGAACCAAATTACATGTTTGTCTTCCATTGAATTCATCTAGTATTAATAGAGAAACAAACAGCACATTATTTTCAACTGCTTTAGTCAGATTAAAATGTAAAATCAACCAATCACAAAGATAAACTTTTCTTACCATGCCCCAGACCAGCTGCCTGATGCTGTTTATTTCAGTCCCAATGTTTACAATTTTAAAATTCAACAGGGGTATAGTGTGTAAAAATTAAAAGAATCAAGAGAGAGGAGACTTGCTTTGCCTTGACTGACGGAAAGAGACCTGCCCCCAATGATCGACTTTAGAATCCCAAGACTGTTCCTGATCTTCAGCGCTGACAATGCGGCAACCAGCACAAGAGCACGCACCAAGGAGCTTGGTTATGTAAGCCACTGATCGTGGTGCACAATCAGAGAATAGGATGAAATGGAAATGGCAGTAACAAGGCTTAATTGAGGAATTAGAATTGGCTTATTTTAGCCTATTTTATTATTAAAATTAAAAGTCAGGTCATTACTTGGAAAAAAAAAGATAACTGACAAATACAACTATAAAACCAAGTCCAGCACCAGTTTGCACTTACTGTAGGTCTAGGCACAAGTTAGACTAGTAATGGTATAATAATGATACACTGTTGTTTAAGTGTTAATACCATAGCAAACTGCTAACTTTTATTTGCTTTTGCTTTTTTCTGGTTTGCGTAATTGCATTGCAGAGGACTATTACACTCACATGATTAACAACAAGATAAGTATAGTCAAAGCATGGTAATAGCAGGTCAACAACAAATATCAAAAGAGTGAATACAAACTTACTTTGATATGAAGTGTTCCATGACTTGTTTCAAGCCCAAAAAAACCCTACATTGAAAGAAAACAGTTTAAAGAAAATAAAAGAGACGAAATTATATTGTTTGTTAATTGATTAATAGTAATCATGTTCAGAGAAGAAAAAAAATATATACATGAGCAATAATTCACTACTTATCAAACTACAGCTAAACATAAAGCAACAAAAAATGAAGTCTTCTCAAATTTTGCTTGAAATTAACAGTACTTGGCATCATAGTCTGTGCCTACCCTTAGGACCAATTCTTTATCAGAAAAATAAGGTCATAAATATATACTTTCTGCCTTATCCAAATGAAATTGTAAATCATTGTGATCCTATAATACAAGTACCTCTCCTTTTGCGAAAAACAAGACCAGAAGTCCACATGAAATGATTGCCACTCGACACAATTTCTGGCTTTAGTACATCCTTTTGCTTCTTCAGCCAGCACTGCACCAAATTAACAGACACAGCATAATTACAAATTGGTTTAATTTAACAAGGAGCAAAATTGGGAACTCTTTATATTCTGCTACTATCATGCATATCTAATTTTGCACAAAGTAGCTGCTCCTATGGGCGATTAGGACAGAAAAATATTCATTTGTGATGCAAAACAAGTAGATACTTCAATTTGCATAAAGTATCTGCAAACCCCAAAATTTTTTAAGGAAAACAAACAAATGTATTTTGGAACTTGGTGGACATCATTAAATCTAAATGAGAAGTGATGAAAAAAAGGGCACAACTCTCCAAAACCTAAAAAAATGACAAATGGCTTTTCTACCCCTGATTGCATAATTTGTTTTTCAAAACACAGATAAACTGCCATAATTTGTCTTTGAGCGGATAGGAACCAAAGGAGGACGGTTTGATTAATTTCAAAAAAGAAAAAGATATACCACACAAATAAAATTCTAATTGTTGTCTTTTTTCAATTTAGCAGTATAATTAAGGAAAATCAAACCTCAGATTTCAAAAAGAAGAACGTGGTCGATCGTGCATTTTTCTAGCCCAGACCTAACACTCTCTTCTGGTTAGCTACTTCATTTAGATAGAACCTCTACATCGCTAAAATTCACTTTCAATTTTTTTTTGAACGCCACGGCAGTGCTTTATCGCTGAAGAGCTCCTCTCTCACGTTCATCTCGCTCCCTCTCTCCCCCTTCTCCGAAGTCTCTCGGTCTCTCTTGTTGATACGGCCTTCTTGGCTCTTTCAACTTAACGGGAGTAGAAAGAGGTGTTTTTCCTATAGCGGAGGAGAGAGAACGGGGAGCAGATCCGATCTGGAAGAAGAGACGATCAAGAGTCTTTTCAATTTTGATTCTTACCACAACATTGTCGAAATGGCAACCTCTGCGGAGTTTTTACCTGCGGAGCTGTGCGGTTCTTTTAATCTGGACCGTTCGTTTTGATCGGACGGATCAAATAAGATCATAGCACGAATCTCAAAGCAAAATTAATACTGCCCCCTCCATCAAATTGCGCACTCACCGGCTGGAGATTAAATATGGACCGTCCGATCAAAACGAACGGTCCAGATTAAAAGAACCGCACAGCTCCGCAGGGAAAATCTCCGCAGAGGATGCGAGTCCCAACATTGTCGAGAGGTACGTCACTTGTTAACCAAACAGTAAAATTAGAAATTAATGTTGAATCAGCGATTTTCAAAGTGGCTTAATAAATAATAAAAAAAATTTTAAAAAATGTAAAATTTGATCTCCAAACACATTTTAATATAGAGATCGCATCTAACGGTTTAGATCGACCGTTTGGACTTTGAAAATCAGAAAACGACTTGGTTGTACGGGAGCTCAAGAACAATCGATTGTATATTAGTCAACCTCTATATAATATAGTTTAATATATATTATGAAAATATTTATGTATATATGTACGGATATCCGATATCCGATCCGTACCCTATGTATATGTTTAATATCCGATCTGTATTCGTATCTGAAAAATAAAAATGGATACGAATATGGTTTTACCACTATTCGATCCGTATCCGATCCATTTGCATCTCTAGTGTTGGGTGGCTTAACTCCAAACCTATGATTTAAAAATAAAAAATAGTTACATGTCATGTCAACCTAGATACTTTGGTTTTTGGAGAATATGTTTTAAACGATATTGTATGTTATATACATGCCGATGAGAATGTGTTGTTTTTCTAAAAAGAAAGTAGAGATTTTTTTTTTCATCCAACCGTTTAATTATTTTTAACGGTTCAGATTTTGAAGACAAAAAAAAAAAAAAAGAGTAGCAGATTCTAATTGTATCCATTGAGCAAATATGGGTTCGATTAAGATTTGTTTTGCCGGAGTACCAAAAGCCAAGGGGGATTTAAGGTTTAGCTAAATATGGCTAAGTCATTCCTATGATTTCAAAATTTTAATTATAAGTATAGAAATTTAATTTAATTTAATCTTTTTTTTAAACTATTTATATAGTTTAGCCACCCTCAATAAATAACATATGTTAATTGTAACCTAGTTGTTAAAGTTTTATTTTATAGTTGAGAGATTTTGGGTTCAAATTCCACTAACTATAATTGTGCATTTTAATTTTCAGTCATTTCTATCAAAATTTTCTAGTCCCGCCCCTACCAAAAGCAAGTATGATATCGTTATGAACATAAAGGCCAGCGTATGGACCTCAAAAAAAAGCTTGCCAAACTTAAATGCAATATGATCGCTTCTTTATGATCTGACATTTTTGCCAATACATTATTTTCATTCTTTTCAAGTATACGAAGGAGCTCCATTCAATTCTTCAGATTACGAACTCAACTTCAGAAAATATTCCTTTGTGTGATAAATTAGAATGAAATGTGTTTTTGCCTTTTCCACATGTTAATTAATGAACAGTTTTTGTTAGAATTTTTTAAATTCAGTGGGAGTAAATCAAAGAAAGAGGAAGGGAGAAAATTTTCGGATTTTACGGAGACATTTTTAGTATTAAATTTAATAGATAAACATTTCGTTTAATATTTTTAAAAAGAAAAATATTTTATAAAATTATCCGAAACAAGGGCATGCTTTTTTTTTTGTCAGATGTCGTTATTTTGGTGATTTATTTCGTATATAAATTATTAGATTATTTAAATTTTATCAATTGCATACATATAAAAATTATCAGATTTTGAATCCATTTCGATAGTCATTAAAAACTGATTAAAATCGTCAAAAATTGATTCTTTGATTTTGTTAATTTTAGTATAACATTTTGTTGACATGCACACATCTAATTAAATTAGTTATGTTATTTAAAAATTCAAAAATATTATTATTTGGAATTTAATGTTATTGGAACCATAATTGTGATTATTAATTCCCTCTTCATTCTTAAAACCATGCATAAGAACGGTTCTTTAATGTATATATTTTTCAACTTTTCAATCAAAATCCAAATTTCTAAATAAAAAATTATTAATTATTTTCGGTGAAAGTTAGTGATACTCGTTAAAAACCTGGTCATTCAAGCTGTCCCTGAAAATCAGAGTTCCGAATCTGCTATAATCCGAGATGCATGAACAGTAACCTAAAATTCCTGCAATTCGAATCCAGCCATTGAATTGTTTCGATATGCGTTCTCGAAAACAATTCAACGGCTAAATTCGGATTTCACGGATTTCAGAATTACTATTCATGCATTTCGGAATTACTGCAGATTTATTATCGAAAATAAGTGCTCATATATTTGTCTAATTTATGGATAAAATATTAATGTAGATGTTCATCTATTTTGTAACTCTCAACATTAATCACCTCAATTCATTCTCCACTATTATTGGAATTCATTTTCTCATTTATTATTGGATTAATTTAGATAACTTTTCATTTACAATTTGTAGTCTATAAATACAGACTTTATAATCTTATATTGTACACACTTGAAAAATGTATAAATAAAGAAATTGTCATTTTGTATATGTTCTCTCTTATTTATTATTCTCTGTCTTTATTTCATAACGGTCCATACCAATCTTTTTTCTCTTTGATATTTTTAGGAAGTAATATCGGGTAGGATAATCGTCTTAATTAAGCTATTAATTGTACATCTAAATAAAGCTATGTATTTAAAACATCCAGTAGGAAATAATCACATAAGTCAATTTTTGAAGATATCAGCTATGGTAATATGCATGTTACCAATCAACTCGTGTTATGGATCTATAACTCTATTTTCAAATAATCAATCTAAATCGCTAAATATAATCTCCATACAAAATATTAAAGATTATATTTTATATTATTTAGAAACTTTTTACTATTTTTTATATAGGTAGAAAATTACTAGTTTCTTAGTTTCAAATGGTTATAATTTTAACTAAGTGATTTCTATAGGGGTGAAAACGGAGCAGATAGTGGTATTTTTTTTTTTCATTTTCCGGATATGGATAAGAAACGGATATCAGACATATCAGACGGATCCGGATCAAATCGGATATTTATTAAAATAATATAAAAAAATTATTAAAGTTTGTAATATTTATCTAATTATAATGGTGAATAACATAATTTTTTTATAATATATTAAAATATATGTATATCTACTATTCGGATACGGATAATTAAAATGTAAAACCACATTATCCTTATCCACATCTAAGTTTTCGAATATAGATCAGATACATATTAATCCATACTATTATAAAAAAAAAATGTAAAATTTGTTCTCTAAATATATTTTTCACTCTTTTGATTTGATGTATATAAATTTCAAAATAAATTTTTTTTAAGCCATTAATGCAGTTTCAAAATCTGCTCTAACAAAAGAGTGAAAACAATAGTACAAAAGGCACATTTCCACTTTCTCGTATGAACCATTCCAAGTCAAAGTACAGAAAGAACTACAGAGATAAAGAAAGAACTACAGATCCATTGTATTAAAATGCAGCTATCATGAATTCAGAGTAGGTCCGATGCCCAGCGGACCTACTTTAGTTCGATGGGTATAATGACCATTCGATTGCATCAAAATTCGTGCAAACTACATTAAAATCCGTACCGGTTTGTTTTAATTTCCGTGCGCACAAATTTTAATGCTAATCGTACGTATTAGAGCTAATTGAATCTAAAAGCGTAAAACGCATCGATTACTGAACTCTCCATTCTCTAACTTATGATTATTATGATTTTATGATTTTATGAACTTTACACGGACGATCATATAAGGTACAAACCGATTGGTACATCT
Organism: Carex arenaria; assembly: GCA_964058825.1. Classification (NCBI taxonomy): domain Eukaryota; kingdom Viridiplantae; phylum Streptophyta; class Magnoliopsida; order Poales; family Cyperaceae; genus Carex; species Carex arenaria. The sequence continues at coordinate 722,777 of CAXKVW010000001.1, read as the reverse complement.
TGTCTAACATCACTTTCACCGTGTTTGCTCCCGATGCATTGCACTGTTTGCACATGTCAAACGAAAACTCCATGTCCAGTCGATTCCCCATTCATAAATTTTATACGATTATAATGAGTCTCGCAAGCATAACATGAGTGCGTATCCTATGAGATATCTTAATTTTTGCGTGACGGACATGTCAAGCGAAAACTCTCGGTCAATCAGTCGATTCTCTATTCATAAATTTTATACGATTATAATGAGTCCGACAAGTATGACACGAGTGCGTATTTTTTGAGATATCTCAATTTTTATGGGACTGACATGTTCGGACGAAAACTTTCTGTCTAGTTGATTCTCCATTCATAAATTTTATATGATTATAAATATAATGAGTTTGGCGAGTATGACACGAGTGCATATCCTCTGATATATCTCAATTTTTGCGTGATTGACGTGTTCGGTGCCTATTCGGAGATAGTGCATGGGCCAGTATTATTTGTACTTTGAGATTTGTGCAAAACTATTTAAACGGTTACGATTTTTCATAAAGTCACGCAAAGTTTGAGATATCTCAGAGGATGCAAATTCGTATGACACAGTGTCATTTTAGCATATATATATAACACCAACTCTAAAACTTACTGAATTGACTTCAAACGGTGAATCCAAACTGTTCAAATTGATTCAATTCATTAGTTGTGTGTTTACATACAAATTTTATAATTTTTCGAATTTATTTAGTATCAAGTCAAGCAGTCAAATGTGTGAGTTTTAAGTTAATTTTAATGCATTTATTTTTCAATATTTTTTACCGCTTTATTTGATACTAAAATAATTCAAAAATATAAGAAATTTGCATGTAAACACATCACTCATAAAGTAAATCGGTCTAAACGGTTTGTATTAGTCATTTGAAGTCTATCTAATTAATTTTAGAGTTGGTATCATATGACACCGATATCATACTAGCCGGACTCGATTATAATCTATTAAGAGTAGAACTAGGATGAACTTTCACCGAGTGTTCTTTGTAAACTCAATTCTAAAACCTATCGAAATGACTTCAAATGACGAATCTAAATTGTTAAAATTCTTTCACCTTATGAGTGATCCGTTTACATGTGAAAATTTTATCGTTTCAAATTAATTTAGTATAAAGTCATGTGGTCAAAATTAGAAGGTTTATAAATTAATTTTAATGTATTAATTTTTTTACGCTATTTGACCACTCGACTTTATACAAAATTATTTTAAAATTTTAAAATTTTCTTATGTAGACGCATCACTTATAAGGTAGAATGTTGAAAACGGTTTGAATTTGTCGTTTGAAATCAATTCGATAAATTTTAGAATTGAGTGCACAAAAAAAAATTGGTGAACTTAGGAACACCCTAGTTCTACTCAAACTAATTATTAATCTTATTTTATTTCTAAATACAATACATTCACGTCAAAAATTGGAAAAAAAGAACTTGAAACTTGTCTTGTGAAGCTACCAGGAAGCAAAAAATAAACAATTTCTTATGGTTAATTTGATACCTGGATGCCTATAATTTTTAATTGTAGATACATGCGCTCAAATACAATACTGTGTGTAATTATAATTCTATAATTTCTATTATTCTCAGATGACTTTATTTGGTTTCTATGAAATCGGAATGTGCTCTGTAAATAAGGAACACAAATGCATTCTTCACCAACTGAATATGTTATTGACTCGCACCGTTCCGATAGACTAACAAACTTCAGTATTTTGATCATATATTGTTCATACCAGTGTTGTAAATCCTAACGGCAGTTTAATTGATCATTTAAATAGAAACAGTCGCCAAACTGTTACGCATACTCTTAACAGAGGCATGTATGCGGTTAGAAACATTTAATCGGCCGTTTTTTTTTCGATTAATTGGTTTTTTTATCGTTTAATCGTCCGTTTATTTCCGTCTATTCCCGCTTATTCTCATTTATTTCAGTGAATATTTATTTTCATTGTTTTTTTTTCTGTGATAGTCTGTGATAATAAGATTTATAAATTATGTATTGTAGTTTTATTTGTGCTTGGATATAGTTAGTGGGTTTTCAAAAGTGTGTTTGAGTTATGTTTATTTTGTAGATTTTTAGGAGAGTCTTTTTAGAGTTTTTAGGAGGTTATTAAGAGTATTTTGGGAGAATAAAAAATAGTTTAAGTGGTATTAATTGTTAGATGAAGAAATATGATTATATATATAAGAGTCCAAAGTCATTTTGTAATCAGATTGTTGAGATCATTGAGTTATTATGAATTTTATTCTGTTTGAGTTGAGTTTTATCTCCTCTTTTCCTCGGTTGGATTGAGTTTTGCTTTTTTTGAGTGATGTTTAGTTGAACTAGTTAGTATCCTTGTGAATCTGCTTGACCGGACCATGTCAGATACTATGTCGTCGCACTCCAACAATTGAATTTGTTAACTGCCACATTCAGATCGAGATGAGGCTAAAAATTCTACACTTCGAGCTCTAATAATACCGCACTCTCGGCTCTGATCGGCTCCGCTCGATTCAGATATAAAATACGTGACATAGAAAATCAAGTAAAATTAATTTTAGCAGCCGAGATACTGATGCATGAGGTGTCGCTCTTAAAAAATATATGATCATGATTCATGAGTCATGATCTCCGTTCTAAGAAAAGTAAAACAGACAGAACAGAAGACGGCCTAAAAATGAATTGCATTGCGCATCACACAATTTTCATGACTTTTTAACCCAGTATTGAGAATTCATATCCTTATGAGGAAATAATTAATTAATTATGATGCTAATTGATAAGCTATATATAGTCACCAGCTTGAACTATCTTTTAGATTGTAGCTATAAAATCATTTTCATAAATTAAAAATTAGCATTTTTGTTTTTTTTGTACTTTATATTATAATTTGAAATAAGGAAAAATAACAAGATAGAAAGTATGTACATTATAAATTAGAATTGGGGTAAATTTCTCTGTTAACCTGAACTTTGTCATTTGTTACGAATTAGTCACTCGAGTTTGATTTGTCTTTTTCTAGTCACTCAAATTTGTTATTTATTCCAATCAAGTCACTCTATAGTTTTTTATCCAACATCTTAACAGAATATTTTCATTATGTCCAAAATATTAACGGAATATACTCATTCCGTCCAAAAATACTATCTGAATGACCATATTCTGTCCAATATACTAACGGAATGAACATATTTTGTTAGCATTTTAGACGAAAATGTACAGAGTGACTTGATTGGGACAAATGACAAAATTGAGTAACTAAAAATGAACAAATCAAACTTGAGTGGCAAATTCGTGACAAATGACAAAATTTAGTGACCTCTATTAAAATTTATCCTTAGAATTGCAAATAAAAAGTCACTTGAATTAATTTCATTAATAAATGTGAGAACTTGAAACATATTTCTTTCAAGTAGAAAGATTAAAGTGATTATCCATTTAATATTTATTCATAACACTTTTCAGGCCTTTTTTTTCTTTTAATCTTCAAAAAAGCTGCGAAGTCGTAAGAGAAACTCGAACTCTCAAAGCCAAATATAACAAGCATAATCAAACAAAATTCAACTTGTCAGGAATTCAAATATTATCCAACAAACTACAATACATTAATTATATAAATCTACACCTTTAGTTATTTAATATCCAACTAGTACAAACTTTTAACCATGATAGCAGTACACCCTATACGATACATAAATGGCACACAACTACAACCTTCAAACCCAAAAAACTATGCTTGATACAAGAAAGCAAAACAATTTTAATTTTTCTGACCCTAAAACCTTTATGATTTATTTTACTTTGCTATAAACCTCAAAAAGGAAAAGGAAATGCTGCTACAAGTACAAACAAACATCTGCATCTTTGTGCAAAAGCTCCACAAAACATAAAAGACAAGATGATACAAAGAGAAACGGATCGGGAGATTCCGCTTCACTTATTCTTCATGCCGATTCTCGCAAGAACCCTTCTCCCGTAGCTGCTGTTACGCAGCGCAGGAGCATGAACCCTAATGGTCTCCACCAGCGCGGTACGAACCATTCCCTTCAAAAAATAAAACAAATATAAATTAGTATCCGTCAAAAAAAAAAAGTGTTAACAAAACATATTAATTAAGGTGTTGGTCCAGAGTACGGCCTGGTTATTTGAAAAACTAAGATCAAAAGAAGTAACAAACGGAAGACTGCTTGTGAATTTGGTTTATCTTCAATAAAATAAACCGTTGTGATTTAATTAACAAGCTAGAGTTAACTATCTTTAGCCCGTAAAACACCACCACCTCAGTTATAGCCCAAAGAATACAACTACAGAAGTGAGAAGTACAATAAACCTTAGAAGAGGAGATGGCCGTCTGAACTACATAATTGCCAAATTCGTCGAGAGAAATATCAAGAAGCTCGTCAGGTTTGAGAATCAGTTCGTGGATGATCCTTCCACGATTGGCATCACCACCAAGCTTGAGACATTTCTCGACCACGTTGCTGCTGTACTTTTGCATTGAAAGAGCCCCGAACCGGCCGGCAAGCTGGCTCACTATGCGGTTCATAATTGTTGGCATCTTCAGATCTATTATGTATTGGATCACGTAATTCCTGCAGCAAGTACATATTTCCAGTAAAAAAAGCTACATCAAATGTCTTGCATTGCCCTGCTAATAATTGATGGGTCCTGTAAAACACGGTAACGATATTCCTTCCTTCTACATTTATACACCGGAGACACAGGAAAGGAAAGTGCAAAGCAAGCAGTTAACGATATTCCTCAACTTTTGCAGGGATATGCTTAAAAATTAGACAATACAGGGTCATGCGTGTAATCCCTCCTCTGCTTATTGATGTGCTTTTCTCACTGTATATATATTGTTAATCACCGAGAGAATGTATTTTACAATACAATTTGTTTGTTGAATGGAAACTTGTTTATTTCAAACAAGAACTAAATGGTACACTATGACAAGTCAACGGTGCAGCCAAATCAACAATTTATAAACAGTACACAGCAGACCTACTTATAATGTGCAATATGGCAGAAAAGAGAGCTTACCCATACGGATCTTCAGCCAGGATAAGAGAATTGGCAGTGATTTTGTATACCAATTCATACTTCATGTTCTCTGTCGAGTGTTGTATGCACTTTTGGAGCACGCAACAGCCTTGCCGGTTCTTGGCTAGTTCAAAACAGTGTGCTAGTGCTGTTTTTAAAATGAACTGCAACAGAACCAATATAAAGGATTTTAATATAGCACCTACGGAGCTTTAATGTTTATTGTCTTCCTCTCATTAATGCTGACGGAGACAATTAAAAGAATAATAATATTAAAACATGAAAGAAATCAGCCGACCAAAATGTCAATTAATTAAACAACATTAATTGAAATAATACTCTTGGAATAGAGCAAAATCTACATCTTTGTATACGTAAAAAATAATATGTAGTAGAATAATCCACTTCTTAATTCTCACCATAGTATACTCAGGATCCATGTGTTGTAAACACCTCTGTGTGACATGACTACCGTTAGCATCCGTCATGAGGCCAAGCACGCCAGGGTTTAATGATGATATGACTTTTTGAATAAGGAAGGGGTTCCGTTTAATAACCTCGATCACCTTTTGTACAGCTCTTGTCCTACAATTTCCGAAAATGAAGTTAAAATTTTCACAAAATTTGATTCCCATCAAAACCTCAAAATAACGTATACCTACACGAAAAATTCGGAAAAATATCACTTTACACACCTAGAAATGTGACAAAAACAATGTATGTCCAATCTGACCTGCTATATGACTTTCATTTATTTAGGAATTAAAAAAATTGGTTTCATTTTGTTGAGAAGTTATACAAGTATTTCATTTTTCTATGGAAATTTTTTTTTTTGGAATTTGTACATTAACTTTGAAAATTCGACAAATACATACCCATGCATATCACAGGAGATGCTCAATAGCTGACCAGGTACCTTCGTAATTTCATAAACAATCCGAGCCTTCTGATTTTCATTGCATATCTCAAGCAACTTTTGAACCTTATAGTTACCGTTTGGATCAATCATAAAATACACAATATTGCCTATTATATCTCCAAAAAGCTTCTCTGTGTCGAGTGGTTTCCCTTCCTTTATCACATTTTGTAAAAACACATGCCCGTTGTGATCCTTCGCCAGGTCAGAGATCCTCTGTGGATACACCCCATGTGTTCTTGGTGTAGTCCTTTCGCTAAATGCTTGGTTGAACACCGAATGTCTCAGTGCCTCACCATATTGGACCCAACACGGCTCATCCTGACCAATCAACAATTCCGAGTTGCACCCATTATTGCAAATGCTCTGATAATCAGCACTCATCTCCATCTGGGTGTTCCTCCGGTACAGTTCATGACTGGAGGGTCCTGGTTGGCGAATGTTTTGAAAATCCACGAGGTTGTTAGAGTACATCTTGGCCTCTTCTTCATGAAATGTCATATCGGACTGGTACATCAGCCGGTACCGTGCATTGTACCGCTGTAAAGTCGAGGGAGCTGTCGAACCGGGCACTTCAGCCAGCCTTCTTGTGTTGCCATAATTAACTGGAAGATTACACGTATAAACTGGAGTGTTTTCTGATCTAGAACCTTCCAAAAGTGAAGAATCAGATTTTGTTAACAGGTTATAAAATGGAAGGCTAATATGGGGTATCGAGCTGTTATAACTCGTGCCGCCATAACTAGCCCCGAAAGAAGAATCCTGCGGTGGGTCCCTCCAAGAGGGACTACTCTCCTTATAGTCTGTTACTGTCAGATCTGCAAATGTAGTTACAAAATTCTCCTCGTCTGGTAAGTTGAGAGCCGGTGAGTGTTTTTCATTAGTTTGCAAGTCAACTTTGCACAATGGCGAGTTTGATGTCTCTTGAATAGAGTTGTCAGAGGGAGATTTCGGCATCCCGTTTACTACCACCCCGAATTCCTCATGTTCCTCGTAATCGTGGTTACATGCAACTCCTTGCATTGTGTAACACACAAGTAAAAGCTGGATATCAACCAGCTTTTTCTTTCTTTTTTTAGAAATTAATTTAGGAACCTACAAAAGAGAAACAAAGGTTTTACACTTTTGCTTAGATGAGAAATAAGTGATTTAATTCTGCAAGGGAAACTAAATTTTTGTTTTGTTTTTTTATAAAATATTATCAAACAAATAAACAAGTTTTCCTGCAATTTTTTATCAAACCCAAAATCTAGAGATGAAAATCTCACAGGTAGTAATATAATTATCTTTTGTAAAAGACAAAGAAATAAGATTTTATATCCGGTGCATTAAAACAGAGAATATAGAACAAAAAAGGGCAATTCTGAACATACCAAATTTACAAGCTAACAAGAGATTGAGACGACAAAATATCGAGATATACCTCAAAAAATAATAAAATTGAGATGCAACTGCAGATATTTTACACAATAGATTAGATTTTTAGTATAAAAGGGTTGATCAAAACACCATAGCTCTACAAATGCATGTGAATTTTTTGTTATTACTAATAAACCCAAAACCCCCAAAAAGAAACCTTTGATCAAAAATCAAGAAACCTTCTCTTTTCTTCTAGCGATTAATAGAACTTAAAAACAAACTCCAGGTGTGAAGTAGCAAGCAGATTTTATGGAGATTCAAACAGAGAAAAACCCAACTCAGAAATTCCAAGAAAAAGGAAGAAGATTTAGTGATTTACCAAGAAAAGGCGAAGGCGATGTGTTCGCACAAAGTCGGCGGTTTTACAAGTGTACTAGACAGAGGAGGGGAGGGTATTTCTGTAATTTCAAGTGGGAGGGAGAGGAAGCGTTTGCTTAAGAGAGGAGAGAAAGCTGGAGATAGAATAGAAGAGAGAGAGAGAGAGACAAAAGGGTGGTCTTAAAATTCATCAACGGGGCATCAAAACTTATAAATGGGACTCCACTCTACTTTCTCTCTCTTCATCCCTGCCTATATTTTCTTTCCATACATAACAATGGGTCTCTCTCTTTCCCCCTCTCTCTCTCTACTGAGGGAAAAAATAGAAGAGTGAAGGGGGGTTCATACTACACATCGAATTCGCATCATCTGAGATACCTCATATTTTGCGTGTTTTATTAGAAAATGTCAACTGTTCAAATAGGTTATGCACGAATCTTAAAGAAAAATAATACTGGCCCCTGAGCTATCTCCGAATAGGAACCGGACACGTCGGTCTCGCAAAGTTTGAGATATCTCAGAGGATGCGAATTCTACTACACATCCATGCATGCATGTTTTGCATGCATTTTCAGGCTGGTTTTAGGGGCCTTATTTTCTTTTTAAAGGCCAATTCTGGTTTTGGGTTGGGTTTTGGTTTGGGTTTGGAACAACATTAGTTAAAATTCTCCCAAGGTATAACATATCTTATCCGTACTGGAGCGATAAGATTAAATATGGATATCCGATATTTGAATATCTGTGCAGATATAGACACGAATATGGTTTTAAATTTTAATTATCTGTATTCAAATAGTAAATATATAATATATAGTTTAATATATAAGGCGGAAACATGTATCCGTATCTATTTAATATTCGATCCGAATTTGAAAAATAAAAGCAGATGCGGATGTGATTTTACCACTATCCGATCCGTATTTGATCCATTTGCACCCCTAATTGTAATGCTTAGGATTTAATCTTATGAAATAAATGGTCTTGTAGAGGTAGAAAGTATGAAATTAAATTATCATTTGAATATAAAATCAAGATGAAAGTTAGATTAATCATGCATAGCTTATGTACTATAATTTTTATATAAAATAGGTGACGCTTATTAATTAGTTTAATGATCTGTAAAATTTGAAAAAAAAAAAAAATTAAGTGTAGTCAAATAGGTATATTTTCTACTTTTTAATTAAAATCATAACTACAATTTTGGCATTCAATGAAAGCTACATGCAACAAGGCAAAAGTTCCGTAAGAAATTGTTTAATTTTAGGTACCTAAAAAAAGGGGGGCAGAAAAAAAAAATTTAATCAACTTTTTTTGCCTGGATTGAATTCAAATCAGTACATACCGCAACTTACAATAATATACTGTCAATTACAATTCTTGAAAAAAAAAAACTACAATTGTAACTAAAATTGCTTGGAGAAATATCTCTAATTAACAAGTGTAAATTTATTGGAATTTCTTTCCGCGGATAAAACAAGTAAACGATGACGTACTTTTAGTTAAAAATAACGAAGAGTAATAATGCATTTCTTAATTTATCATGTATTATTTCTGGTGATATTACTTCTTTGCCAGCTCAGATGTTTACAGAGCAACTGGTACAAGGAAGAAGCACAAGTCAGGTACTAACTCTGGGAACCGAATTCTCTGTCTCTAGCGGGCAGTATTTTCCTGCCCCATTGTCACTAACACGTAGACCCACAGCAAAATTATATCCAATACTTAAATTTGTAAACTCGTTCGGACCCACTTGTCAGCGACACTGATGGCAGGTGATCCGAGTTCCTAACTCTGACAAGCCAAACTCACAAATTTGGGAGAGAAAGAAACAATGAAGAATTGTTGCTTCGTTAGTCTTTTTGTGATTTTGAATTTGTTTAAGGACTAATTTGTTATTTTGACATTTAATCTTCAATGTAGTTTACTATATTATTTGTTACAAATTATGAATTGATTAATGACTCAAGGTTTAAGTACAAGGTTAGACTAGCTAGAGACCATATATACACACCAAATCCTCTACAATTATCGTTGTATAATTAATGCTACGTAGCAGCAGAGCCGTCCGATTTCAATCAAAGAACTGAGATTTGATCAACGTTCTCCATTATAATAAATTATTAAATTTAAATCTTGTATATGAAGTTTAAATCAATTTATAAATTTCTCCCAAAACATTTAAAATCAATATAATTATCTTGTGGGTCCGTACAGCTGTTAACTGCTATTTTGGTCATGGAAAGAAACCTAAAGAGAGGAAAACTTTGCTCAAGCCCAAACTTGGCAAGCTGAACAGGCAATGTCTTTAGGGAAATAAATCTGCTGTTATTCTAAATGAATAACAGACCCTGTTATTCTGATCTCAGCCATTAATTTTTGTTATGAAAATTTTTGAACGGTTGGGATAGGAATAACAGGGTCAATAGAAGAAGACCAGCAGATTTATATCTTGTTTTTAGTGGGTGCACTAAAATTGAAGAAGACCAGTGGGTCAATAGAGGCCAAGTCACCCCGGATCCTCTGTTTATTCTTCACATGGACCCATAGTCACAAATGAATTATTCAGGTTCGGTTCGGCGAGGTCAAAAATTCTTGATTTTGGAATAATTCGGGTATAATTCGGAAATAATTCGGGCATAATTCGGGAATAATTCGGTATTATATGGATCATACATCTCAGTCTTGTAAGGGAGCGAAAAAAAAGTTCTAGAAAAAATTCGGAAATAATTCAGGAAATTTGGAAAAAAAAATTCGTAAAATTCGTGAATTATTCAGAAATAATTCGATCAAAGTTTGATCAACCGAATAATTTGTCGTTCAGTTCAGAATCACTAAAAGAACGAATAATTCACTTATCTTGTTACTATGCATGAACCCAGACTCTGTACTTGATGGTATGACATCTGGACCCCACTGACCAAATAGCAATCTCAGGAGGTAAATATTTAACAGAGAAACTTTAACTTCATGCAGTGCACAGGCCATAGAATAAAAAATTCAAATCAGCCTTCATGAAGCTAAAACTGGTTTGTTAACATGTCAATACCACTATATATTATTACGGAGTTTAAAGTGAAAGGGAGAAACAGAAAATCTTGACTGGAGCAGCATAATATTCTGACCACTTTTGAATGACACGGTTACTACATTTGGTTACTTGGATGGTGATGCCTTGTGCCAAGAGAGAAAGATGTGCCCCCTCCACAGTAGAAACTACTCAAACTAGAAAGCATCTCATCTCCCGCGTGAATCATCTTTTGACAAATAGGGTTTATGGTGATTCCATGGTTTTTGTTTGAATGAAGAACGAAGACTTGACCAATAGCATATTCTAACCGCTTGTAGATATTCCATTTATTTTGAATTTTTTTTTAAATTTAAATGTATTATGATAATTTTATGATATTCCATTTATTTACTTAGAAATGATTTTTAAAACTGAAGCAGTAATTCAGATTTAAAATATATATATATATATATTTTTACAGTAACACACCAAGAAATAGTTTAATTTTTTTTTCGCAAAAATTGACATTTATAGGAAATACTCAAAATATTAAAATTTTCCTGTCATTCGAAAGATTGTTATAGGGCTTCCAAATTTGATGCCTAGGCTGTTTAAATGGCAAAGAAAATATTTATAATTTTATTATGGAGCCTGATAATTGTTCCTCAAATATTTCCGAGGCGTCTCTTCAAGTATTTAATGTTTAACTTTTATTTCCAGTGCTCATATGCAAGCATTTGAAGCTCTATTTATATTAGCAAGCGTTTAAACTTCTATCTTCAAACATTTAAATCCAAAAAATAAAATTTTGAGTTCTTGCAGATAGAGGTTTAAATGTTTGCGAGTAGGATTGTAGAATGTTATAAACACAAATTTAAATGTTTGAATATGAGCACTACAAATGAAAATTAGACAATATTAAAATATTTTTACTGTTAAATTAGTTGAGGAGCATGCTCAGATATGATAGCTCGGGAGCCAAAATATTTCCCTTTTATTTTTTTTCAAATTACAAAACATCGACAAAAATATCAATGAATGTATCATCATGAATGAACTATAATAAGACGTATAGTAAAATTACCTAAAATTATATATTTATCTATTTTTCTTCTTCTAAAAATGTGAAATCATACAAGGAAGCAACAACGATAAGTTCAAAATTAGATTTTTACCATACATATCATTAATATTTTCCGTGAAAAATTAAATGAAAGAACACCCAAACTTTTTTTAGTTGTTACAATCCTAATTTCAAGTTTCTATTTTGGTTTATGTAGCTTTAGTTAGCTTCATTGACTCTTTAATTTATTTAGAAAAAAAATATGCTTCTAATTACTTGTATTTTATTAGTCATTTAATTGGAAATCTAAATATACTTGTTTCTATAAAATATTTTAGTTCAATTAGCCAACGCATCAAATTTTTTATTTAGTTTTATTTACATCGTTTAAGAAAATAATCTTATTCAAATATCTTCAAAATTGCCAATTAATATTCGTAGTTTATCTTTATATATTTTGTTATACAGATTTGTAGATATCGTGGGACAGGAACCCGGATACAATAATTTTTTGAACCAATTGAAAAAATTATGGAGAATCACCTTCTAATTTAGTAGCAAAGATAATATTTTTTTTTTGTAAACATGATATTAAAATGAAAGATTTTTTTATGAATATTAAACAATTAACCATGAGACAAAAGTGTTTTTCGAAAGCCATTCCCTATAAAAAAAAAATTGTAATGAAATTGTATATATAAATTATTTTTTTGGACCAATAGAAAAATTATTGAGAAATATGTCATTTCGCCAAAAACCTGAAATGGCTGATCTTGGTTTCCAATATTCCATTGTTTATAGTGCATACTAATGTTTATAATGACAAGTAATTGCAACTAAGGTGGGAGTCAGATTTTCAAACTTTGGGAGTCAAACATATATATAGGAGTTCGAAAATCTGACTCCGACCTTAGTTTTACAGAAAATAAAAATTAATTTTACAGTACCATCACATTTTACTCTAAATTATATAGAAAATTCTACATAAATATTAAAAATAAATTAAAAACATGGGGGTTGACCCCATTTGGTTCAACATAAATTTGCCTTTGATTGCAACATTGGAACATGATGTAGAGAGTAGAGACGTAGAATTGAGGCTATTTGAGAATATGAGCTATTCGGAATAGCAATGTGCATTTAAACAACATTTTTGCTATTTGGAATAGCTATAACAACTATTATTCTTGTGAATAACTACTATTCGAAAATGTAAAGAGGGAAGAAATGCTTATTTCTTAGATTTCCACCAGCCTAGTCCCAAAATAACAAAGTTGATACCATTTCTGTCATCTCTATGTCATGGCAATTCGTTTGAGAGCCAACCTGTCTATTTTTTTTTTGTCTTAATTAGTACATTGTTAACACTATTTTTTTTTCTCTATTACAGCTATTCACTATTCCAAATGTATAATCCAAATAACATTTTTACTAATCCAAATAACACTATTTTCATGCTAATATAAAAATCACTATTTTTTCTCTGTTCTCATCTACAAATTCCAAAATTTGCTATTCTAACCATAGTGACAAATGAATTATTCGGGTTCAGTTCAGCAGGGTCAAAAATTTGTGATTTGTGGATAATTCAGGTATAATTTGGCACCCACAAGGGAGAAATTTTTTTTTGTGTTTTTTTCACGAATAATTCGTAAAAAAATCTTTTATTCACGAATATCGTAAAATACATTTTTTTCGCATTTTATTTGTTGTTCAATTCAAAAACATCAATAAAATGCAAATCTAATGACTATGATTCTAACTATTCTAACTCGCATCCAAACATACCCTCAAAAGTTTAAATTTACATCAGCAAACTATTCAAAATTGGCAACCAAAAAGAATGGGTGGTGTCGTGTTGATATCTCGCGAGACAAAATTGTCAATCCTTAAATCTGCATTGATTCCATGTGAACACAAGACAAATTCATTGGCAAGAGAAATTTATTAAAGGAAGTGAGACAAATTTAATGGCAAAAACCCGTTAATCCCGCACCATATTTTGTTTTGCAAAATAACCAAACAAATAATAGAATTTGCTCAGCCCACTAAAGCGACCCAGCTGTCTCCGACCCAAATAAAGCAGGCCTCAGTTTCTAACTTGTAGTCTGTAGGCCCAAAATGGGCCCAATAAGATCTTTCATCAGAGCCCAGATCAAAGTCGGTTACAAAGGAGAAATAAAAGAGAGAGCCTGTAATCGCCCAATGAGAGAAAAGAAAAAGAAGAAGAAGAAAATAAACAGAGAAGGATAAAGAAATCTTCCCGAAAAGAAAAGCACAAGAAAACCTAATGGCGGCGAAACTACGGTGGGGAGAGCTCGATGAGGACGACGGAGCCGATCTCGACTTCCTCCTTCCGCCTCGTGTCGTCGAGGGCCCCGACGAGAATGGTATCAAGAAGACAATCGAGTACCGATTTGATGACGATGGCAACAAGGTCAAGGTCACCACCACGACTCGCGTGCGCAAGCTTGGAAAAGCTAGGGTTAGTAAAAAGGCGAGGGAACGCCGCAACTGGGCCAAGTTTGGCGATGCGCTTCAAGAGGATTTGGGGAGTAGGCTTACCATGGTTTCCACTGAGGAGATTCTTCTCGAGAGGCCCCGAGCACCAGGTTTGGATCTTTGTTGGATTTATAATGTTCTCTTTTTTATTTTCTTTGGAGGATTTATGGTTTCCGTGTTATGTAATTGGATCGGGGATTTATTTGAATTCATATTTTAAATATAAACCTAGATTTAAAGCAAATACTTTAAAGTGTAGTTACTAGTGTTTGGTTATCGATTTTAACTAATTGTTACAATTTATGATCAGGCCCTGAGTAGATCTTTTAAACCAGGGTTGAGAGTGTTGATTTGCAAGGTGGTATCAATTTTAACTAATTGTTACAACTTACAATCCAAGTTTTCGCCAATTACTTTTAACCATTTATTTCTCATGTAATTAGATTGTTCTTTATCTATTTGACACAGCTTAATGATAGCTTTGTTGTATCACTTAAATTTTTAAATGATAGCTTGATAGGAGATAATTTAGCATATAAATTTAGGTGTATTTCTTAAGAGTGTACATGTTAAGTATTTGAAGATACGTATGCATTGAAGTGCTTGCCTCCATTCCTGAAAGCTGTATCTGTGTTTGTGCGAGTAAAACAGGCAGATACTTCATGCAACCCTGTAACTTTTATTGTATGTCTAGTTCAACAAGCTTATTCTTTTGTGAACCTAATTATGTAGTGCTTCTGAATCTTAGCTTATCAGAAAAGCAAACACAGTGAGTTTTAAAATCCAATTCTGTACTTGAATTTTGCAGGGACAAAGGAAGAACCAACCATCTCAGATGGGCTGGGTGGAGTTCCAGCAGGTGCTGTTCTCATGGTATGCCGTACCTGCGGTAAGAAGGGCGATCACTGGACTTCTAAATGCCCCTACAAGGACCTGGCACAACCAACTGAAACGTTTGTTGAACGCCCCTCTACTGCCGACGGACCGAGTGCAGCTCCTAGTGCGGGCAAGACTTCTTATGTGCCTCCAAGCCTGCGTGGTGGTGCTGAGAGGACTGGTACAGAGATGAGTCGCCGCAGGAATGATGAGAACTCAGTCCGTGTGACCAATCTGTCAGAGGACACCCGTGAGCCTGATCTTCTCGAGTTGTTCAGGACTTTTGGTCCCGTGAGCCGTGTCTACGTGGCGATTGATCAAAAGACAGGGATGAGCAGGGGATTCGGATTTGTCAACTTTGTTCATCGGGAGGATGCTGAGCGGGCAATTAACAAGCTTAATGGTTATGGTTATGATAATCTCATTCTTAGAGTTGAGTGGGCCACCCCAAGGCCTAACTAGGGCGTCATAAATGAGTTGGTCAGGCTTTTAGCCGGGAGCATTTTTTGTTTGTGTTTTGCTATTTTTTAAGGTCCAAGCAGGGACATAGTTGTGAATTAAGCTGGTCAGTACATCTTGGAGATTTTGTTATGTTGCGTTTTCCTTTCTTTTGTCTGGTGAAAAACTTGATGTTGAGTCGGTGATGTTTTGTATTAAGGTTAGTAGGCGTACTCTTTTACTGGGATTATTGATGCATACTGAGATTTGGTGAACCAAGTATGATCATGTTCTTTTTTTGCTGGGGTTGATTCGGACTTTTGCAACTGAGCAAATGAATTAAGCAATCGAAAAGTGCACTATATTTACCTTTTCTGGCAATAGGAGGTAAAGAGGAAGGGATCTAAAAAATTACGTCCATAGCCAGCGTTTGAATTAGGGGTGTTCATCAGTTTGGTTTCGGTTGAAACAGAATAAAAACAGCTAAACCAAAGTTCAACCGAAATAACCAAAATTAGAGATGAAGATAGAGAAATAACCAAAGAAATAGAAGATTGATAAATAACCGAAATAATCAAAGAGTGAATAAAAAAAAAGATGAGAAATTAAATTGAGAGCACATATTCAAAGGATGATAGAGAAAAGAGAAAGAGTGATCAATTTCAAAAATAGAAAAAAAGCAAGGAAGAAACATAAAAAAAAAGTAGGGAAGAAAGGAGTAGAGAAGGAAATACGTGACACGCTGTGACGTGACGTGACAAACACGCCGTGATTCGGTCACGTGACGTGACGTGACGTGACCAAAATGGTGGCGGATGATCACGTCACGCGAATGGTCACGTCACGCGTAGTCACGCCGTGACCATACGTGACGTGATCACACGTGACGTGACGTGATCACACGTGACGTGACGTGTAGTGACGTAAATTAGTCATGTCAATTTTTTTTATATTTTAATTTAAATTGTTGAAAATTTATAAAAAAATTATAAAAAATTATAAAATAAGTAAATAATGTTGTAAAGATTATCATTTTTAGGAAATGTTGCATCTGATATTACTTTAAAAATTCAAATTACAAACATTCATTAGACTAAACTAAAGAAAATAAAAATCAGTACTACATGAGTACCAATATCACTAAACTTGCACTAAAATAAAAATCTGAATACTCTATATATAAAAAAAAGTTAGATACTCTATGTTTCATACCGTGACGTGACGTAACGTGATCACGTGATGTGACGTGACGTGCCTGGTTCACGTGACGTGACGTGACGTATATTTTCACTAGAATGTGGTCATGTCACGCGAATGATCACGTCACGCGTCACGCGAGTCACGTCACGTAATCGACACACGTGACGTGACGTGACGTTCCGTGACGTGACTAGTCACGCCGTGACAAATTTCCTTCTCTAGAAAGGAGATAGCGGGAGAGAGATGGAGTTGTAAAGAGAAAAGGAGTGGGGGTTTGGTGGGATCTAGCTAGAAAGTGAAAGGTAAAATTTGAAAAGGTAGAGAGAGTGGGAGATTGAAATATTGAAATCCAAGTCTAGCGTGAAAATGAACTGATTCGTCACTTCATTCATGTAGAGATCCGGTTGGTTCGGTACAATCGAATTTTAAATTTTATAAATCGAACCGAATTAGATTATAAATGAAATCGAAAAACCAAACCGTTTAAACTGAATTTTTTCGGTTCGGTTTAAGACCAAATAAACCGAACCATTTGAACACCATTGATTTGAATGTTTGGCACGGATTTTAAAGATATGACATTTGGTTACATGAGTCACATGCAATTAGAAATATTAGATCTTTGATCAAATGGTGAATTTTTAAATAAACTAATTAAAATTATTAAAAAAGATTAAACATGTGATCAAAAATAACAAATGTTTGGACATGAAAAGATATCATGACAAAAGTTAAACGAGTGAGAGTAGTGGTTGCCTAGATCTTGAGCATGTGTACTTGCCTATCTTTGAGCTGTTGTACTCATATTTTTTTTTTTTAGCTGTTGTGCTCATCTGTCGTTGTATGGACTGTATGAGTGTTGTCTCGTACCGGTCATAACTTATATTATTTTTTTCATTGGATAATAGAAAGGTGCGTCTATTATGTTGCATTGCTCCTAAGATGTAGGTTTTTTAGTGGCTGAACTTTGTTACCAACTCATGCGTCAATTTTTCTAATTTCATCTATTTACTTTACGACGCTTTATTATTTATTTAATTTACAAGTTCTTTATTCCGTTAAAAACTTAAAAGTTAATAGTTTAAGTTAGACACATGAACGATTTTCAAATTTTACTATCCGACCGATAGTTACAAGTCTTAAGAGTTTAAATTTTAAACAACCCCTTTAGGTACAGTTAGAGACAAAAAATGGTCACGCACTTGTCAATGTGTTATATGCTAAACGGTATTGTCAATGTGTTAATTGCATGGGGCCCAGTTTAAGACTCCGTTAGTAGCTCTTGTTGTTTCTCTCCTTTTTCTCTTTTAAACTCCTCAACGATCATCCTCAGATCCGTCAAATCAATGATACCTTGTTGCAAGCCCGAAGAGGAGGACGTGACCACCGGTCGGTGGGGTCAAGGAGGATCGGTGCAGTCTGTGCAGATGTGAGTTTCTATTTTGACGCGAGAGAAGCAACACAGGGGAAGAAGGAGAGCGAAAGTAACGAAGCCGGTTCGAGAGAGCGTCTGAGAAAGAGATCCGTTAATCCAGCAATAAAACATAAACTTGATATCAAAACAGATAGAACAGTAGAGACTGTCCATCGAACCGAGTCTGATTTGATGAGCATCGGACGCCCCCTGCTGCCGACAAAGTGAAGTTCTAGTTATACAACCACCTTGGTAGCCTCTACCAAGCAATTCAATTATAGTTAAAACAACGTACAAATCAAATAATAAACATTGATGGGGTCAAATCACCTGTTAGACAGGAAAATTCTACCCCCCAACTGCCCAACATAATCAATCTCTGTAGAGATGAAACGGATCATTGAATCTGAAATAAATACGAAAGGACTACAATGTTTTAATAAATAATAATCAAGGTCATATTTTGTTTCACCCCCAACACATTATATTAATAGCCACACACACACACACACACACACACACAATTCTCAGTCTCTCAGACCACACAGTTACTCAGAAATCTCTCAATCAACTGAGATGAAGAGCAAGAAGTTGGTTTTGTGTGCATCCTCCAAGGCTGTAGGCTACCATGTGCCTATGGTAGAACTAGCCAACAGTTTGTTAGCTACGGCATCTCCTTTGCCATAGTGATGGTGAATGTTGGACCAACTCCAGACATGATCTCAGAAATGTGCAAATCCAACCCATACATCTCGCTCCACATCCTCCTACAGGTTCATCAGACAACCCGCATCCGGTACCATTTGTCAACTTATTCAAAATGCTGAAACTAAACAATGACAGCCTCCGCTCCTTTCTCGTAAAGCAGTCTGAGACCTCACTGATCTCCAGTGTAGTTCTTGATATGTTTTGTGTAGATGCACTAAATGTGACCTCTGAGCTGCGCATTCCTACCTATTTTTTCAACCCATGTGACTTGTTAACTCATTTGAATCGTTGGAGCCTCGAGCTGTCATGGCTCTGAAAACCGGGCTATGTTTCCTGGCCCATTAGTTGCTGGAAAAAAAAAAAGAAAAGAAGAGCAGCATTCGTGTCTGTCATGGCTGAATGCTCAACCAAAGAAAAGTGTGGTATTTCTCTGGTTTGGCAGCATAGGTTCTTTCTACACAGAGCAACTCAAGGAGATTAATTGCAATTGGGTTAGAAAATAGTGGCCAGAGATTCCTGTGGATTGTGCAGAGCCCACCAAATCCTGACCCGGCCAGATTCTTCGAGCCAACCACTGAACCAGATATTGATATATTGTTGCCAGAAGGGTTCTTAGACAGTTGGTGGTTTTGTGAGTCACTGTGGTCGAAACTACGCATAGGAGGCGGTGAGTTTCGGTGTGTACTGATTATATGTTGGCCGTTGCATTCAGAGCATAAGATGAATAAGGTGTTCTTGGTAGATGAAATGAAGATCGACATCGAACTAAAGGGGTATGATGAAGGTTTTGTGCGGGCTGATGAATTAGAAGCTAAAGTGGAATGAATAATTGCGTCGGAAGGGGCTATGGAACTCAGGAAGCAGATGATGGAGGTGAAGGAGAATGCAATTAAGGCCATGAAAGAAGAGGTGAGGTCATCTTTCGGTGCTTTTGTTGAGTTCTTACAATGTTTGAATTGAACTAAGAACACATCTTTGTGATGTGCTTGGTATGGAATGCTAGTGTTGCATTTGATTTTAATTAAATTCACTACATTTGAGTTTTTAAATTAAGAATAGTCGGATGAATAATAAGGAGACAAAAAGCAAAGTACTTTATTTTTGTATTGTACCAGAAAGATGTCAGGGAACTTCTATCTGAGACCATGTTTAATTAATGATAAATTATATGATTAAAAAATTACTATTATTATTATCATTAAAAGGTGTTCTTTTTTTTATTTGTTCCTCTATGAAACATAACTTCCAAAAATGATAACAATCACGGGTATTCGGGCTTGTACCACTACTGATTAATCTCTACTGTTTTCTAATGGGCCTCTTCCTTCGGCCCATACAGGTTACAATCATTTTTAATCTCGTGCTTCAACAAAAATGATAACTGAACTACATAATAAGTTAATAACTATGTATCAGTATTGATAACAAAGAAAAGTTATAGCAAGCAAATCTTTAAGCTCTTAGAATACTGGCCCGAATCCTGCAAGTTTACGAAGAACTATCGGGACTAAAAATAAATAAGGCAAAGAGCACCTTCGTGTCAATAGCTATTCCGCAGGACAGAATTCCAGTGGTCCAAGGCATACTGGCCTGCCAACCCTCCCAACTACCACTGAGATATCTGGGCCTACCACTAACGATAGGGAAACCGAATAAAGCCGATCTACAACCAATGCTAAATGCGGTGCAAACTCGTATAGAAGGATGGAAGTCCAACCTCTTATCATACGGGGGGAGAGTGACTCTGGTAAAGTCGGTTCTGTCGGCAATGCCCCTGCACTATATGCAAATACTGTCCATTCCAAAAGGGGTGCTCAAACACATTGACAGAATGAGAAGAAACTTCTTATGGAAAGGAAATGAAACATGTCGAGGAATTAACTGCTTAGTTAACTGGGAGACGGTATGCGCATTATCAAAAAACGGGGGCATGAGCATTATCGATCTAGAGACACAAAATGAGGCTCTTCTTATCAAGTGGATATGGCGACTGGAACGGGCATCGAACAGCCAATGGTCCCAGACCATACAGAAATTGTACAGCATAGGGGAGGAACTCTGGGAATCCACACACAGATCCTTCTTTATAAAGGAGTTGGACAAGAGCAGGAATTTTTATGGGACTTTGACGGAGTCCGACCCGTCAAGCGATGAGAAACGGTGGAGATGGACTAAGGATGGACAATTCACATGCGCATCAGCATATCGGGTTCTACATGACAGAGGTTTTCGCTGCAGATACGCCAAAGCACTGTGGAAACTCCGAGTCCCAACAAAGGTGAGGATCTTCATCTGGCTGATATCTCAGAATAGTCTATTAACACAGGAAGTGCTGCTGATCAGGGGATGCAACGTTACGCAGGGATGCGCGTTATGTACCTCAACGAAGGTGGAAACATGCAGACATATGCTTTGGGAATGTCCATATGCCAGGGCATTCTGGAGGGGCCTAATGAGCGAGTTCAACCTAACGTATAAGCGATCTTCGAATATGAGCATGATGGAAACTTGGATACAAACCAGAACCATTTTAACGGGCCAATTAAGAGCAAGATGGGATACGGTATGGGCGGCGGGGGCTTGGGCCCTCTGGAGAGAAAGGAATAAGAGAATATTCACCCAGAAGAATAGACCTACGGGATTGGTCATTGCGAGCACAACATTAGAAATACATGATTGGTTACACAATGGGTAAAATTAGGAACAGAGGTCATGGAAGCGCCTATATCATTGTTACAGGCGATCTGTGACAGTTAGAGATAGAGTAAAAAGGCTGTAAATAACGTTGTATATAGTAGGATTGTAAATACTTTTCTTATAATATATTTGTTAGCTTGGCAATTGCCAACTAACCATAAAAAAAAAAAAATCTTTAAGCTCATGTATATCGGGGGAGCAGTTTGGGTCCGATGCCCATCGGACTTAAATTTGTATCTGATGGGTTCCATAACCGTCCGATCCACTTTAAAATCCATGCGCAAGAATGTTAAAGCAGACGTACACGGAAATTAAAGCGTCGCACATAGATCTTAAAGCAGATCGGATGGTTATGAAACCCATCGCACTCAGTTTGAGTCCGATGGACATCGGACCCAAACTGCTGTCGTATATCGGATCTTTCAAATTTATTTAAATCTGTAAACAGTTTCTGTTTCTCTGAACATGTGTGTACAGTGACAATGGTTTCAGTTCATTTTTCTTTGCACATTACCTTATTTTTGTTGCTTATACCCCTTTACAGCATTAGTACCAGTTGGTAATTGTACATTTTTTGTTTTCTGATACAACTTGTAAAATTAATTAGTGAAATTTTTTTTAAGTAAAATTTGAAGATCAAGTCATTCAGCTATTTAACATTTCTGTTATTATAGCAAATGATTTCTCTCATCCAGATAACACATCATAACTTCTCTCGTCAGAAACCATGTGCTAAATTGTGTCTTCTTGAATAATTTAGGTCTACAGAAGTAAAAAGAACCACCCAAATAAAAATAAGTTCTAACAACGAAAAAATAGCCAAAGGATCAGATGTAAACAAGTTAATACTTCTTAACTTTAAGAGCTAAACGATTATTAACAGATCTTAATATATGACTTCTGCCGATTTTTTTAAATACCCTAAAAAACCTATACCCTCAATTTTAAAATATTTCAAAAAACGTCCTGACCACCTCACAGTGGGGCAGTTTTTTTTTTGAGATGCGTGAAATTGGAGATGAATCTTAGATATTGTATAAAATTCAACCCAAGTAATAAGAAAATATACTCTTGACAATTTTCTTTTATTTTTAAGTTATTTTATGCAGTCTTTCATAAATCATAAAAATAGTAAAAAAAAAAAATCAAAAATAGTAAAAAATTAGTATTCTGCAGGTTCATTATATAACCAATTTATTGTACTACTTAGATAAAAAAATTAGAAATGAAAAATTTTAATCGGAAACTTTAAATCAAGTTTTAAATTTTTTTCCCTTTGTTTTTTGGCAATTTTGAATTTTAAAAAATGACAAAGTGGTTACAGGCGTATGCATCTTTTTGCAAGATTTCCAAAAAGTGGTCATTTGCTAAAATCGAACACCCAAGCACCTTTTGATGACTGTTTGAAGTTTCGTCGTCGTTTTTCGTCTTCTCAGTGAAGATATCATCTTTCTTGCCTTATACCTTATCCTAGCCTCGCTTGTTTATGAGAGATGTCTTATATATACATATAGACACACACACACACACACAACATACAAGTGCTTTAGAAATGAGAGAAATGACTTAAAAAAATTAATACAGATGCATTATAACAAAAAAACACATATCAAAATTATTGGAGCATTCATAAACATCCGTCTAAAATAAAAATGTTTCTCATTTAGCTTTGAAATAACTCAAATAATATTTATTTTTTATTTATTCTTAATGAATTCTGGATTCGGATTGTATCATATTTACTGCAAAACCAATATTAACTAAAATCAAACAATAAGAGTATCCCAAACGAGAGGAAAAAAAAGAATAGAAATCATAAAAGCAGTGAGACATTCATTCTATACATTCTCCGCCGTGGGGTGATTTGCTATAAAAAAATTCAAAAAAAAAATTCAAAACAAACCGTCCCTCAATATGGCGGTTTGGTATTGAGAGCTGGGCACCCCACTGAGTAGCGGTTAGTCATTTTTGAAAATATTTTGGGTACGAGGGTAGATTTGCTATTTTTTTGAAGAGGGTATTAATAAAAAAATCGTGTGCTTCTGTTATTCTTTTAACAAGTAGTTAGACGAAGTTAAACAAAATTTTAAACAACAAAAATGAACTCAATTGTTCACAATTTAATAAAATTGAGGAGTACGTAGAGGTAGGGTGTTCTTAAGCTCGCCAATTTTTTTTTGTGAGTTTTAACTTTAATTCAAAATTTATTGAATTTAATTCAAACGATAAATCAAAACCGTTGAAATTGATCTATTTCACAAGTGATGCATTTACATGTCAAATTTATAAATTTTATAATTAATTTAATTTAAAGTCAGATGGTAAAAAAAAAAAAATGAAGGTATTCAAAAAAATTGGAATGCAAAGAGCAAAGGGCGGTAATTTGCATTGCCCAAATTTTGAATTTTCACGCAGAATGGCCACCCTCCCAATTCCCAATATACCAAAAAGAATCTCCTGTGAACCCTTCCAATGCAACTGTAGGTGTTGAAAGTCACTGACAACATACTATATCCATTAAAGCACGATGAACAACACCAATAACCAATTTTAATTAGTCTGCGCTAACATTCAATTTTTCCTCGCAAGGTTCGCATCTCATTCCCTCAAACTCAGTTTGTTTTTAATTTTCATTTCTAGACAACACGAATTTACACGTAGGGAAGTCACAATAGATCGAAGCTACTGTCTTTTCTGTGGAGAAGACTAGGCTAGGCGCCTCCCAATTTTCAAACAAAAACCCTATTACTATATCGATTTGAGAGTAGGTCCGATTCCCATCGGACCTAATTTGGTTCGACGGGTTCATTCATCGTTAAATATCTTTAAGATTCGTGTGAAATATTTCAATTTCGTGTAAAGTTGCTTCAATGTTCGTGCGCACATATCTTATGGTAGATTGGATGGTCGTGGAGCTCGTTGAACTAAAAAGTAGGTCCGACGGGCATCGGACCCACTGCGTTATCTATCACATGAGGTAATTGGTTCTTTCCTTCTCTGCTATTCTTCCAACATAACAGGACCGTGTTATCTACCTCTGTAGCGTCCATTTTATATCGGATGGTTTAAAGGTGGATGTCTAAACACTCTTTATCCACCTAGAATAACAGAGGATATATAGAGCTACCGAGAAGTTTAAAAAACCCATCCAGATCTCCTCCGTTGGTAACTTGAAAGAAAAAAATAAAAGCAAGCAGCTGAGGAGCAGCTTCTTGCTCTTGTTACCTTATTCAGATTTCTTGTATTTTTGCTGTTCGTGCCCAGCTCTCCAAGCCTGAATCTGAACTCTGAAGATTGAGGTTTGTTTTCTCTGGTCGGCTCTCTCTTTCTAGTTTTCAAGATATCTCCTCAATTTTTTTCTTGATTTTTCAGATTTAATGAATATCAAACATAACCCTAGTTTATTGGGTCTTGATAGGAAAAATAAATTTACGGAGATTTAAAGATTGGAGTTTATTATAGTGTTTTAATCCTTTAGTCTTGCTTGGTGGTTACTGAATTTCACGCAGGAATATATTAATCAAGCAATTTGGACTTGAAACAATTTTTAGGTTGTTCTTTACTCAATAGCATTGGCAAATGGTATCTGAACTTAAAAACAGATACCGTATGATAATTAGTACCCTTCCAAAGGAAGCAGAGATTAAATGTGAAACTTCCATGTTGTACAGTTATGAGTTAATTGAAAAGTTCCTGAAAAAGGAAGAAGAAATACAAAATTAGTCCTTTTCTGGAACACTGGTTGTTACAAGCTGGTACCATCCTGTATAAGCACAATATTGCATTTACCAAAAATCTTTAAATATTTTTTTTTTTGGGTTTTCTTGTGAGTAGTGCCTTCTGTAATCCTTTTCACCAGCATTTCTTTCTAGGAAATCAACTCAACAGAGTTTTCATATTTAAATGCTGCCCGTTATTTTTCAGATCTCAAACCTTCGCTCCAAAAGGAAACCCTGATGGGCCGGAGTCTCAGCCCCTTGCTCCGTCAAGAGCTTGCTAATCTTGACAAGGATACTGACAGCCGGCAGTCAGCCATGAAAGCCCTAACATCATATGCCAAACACCTTGACACCAATAACCTACCCCAATTCCTTGCTGAGGTCTCTGACAAGCAGGTCCCAACAACCACCCCTTCAGGTGAATTCACCATCTCCCTTTATGAGGTACTTGCTCATGTCCATGGCAAGAACATAGTTCCGCAAATTGAGAACATCATGTGTACCATCATGTGCACTCTCTCCTCTAGTGGAGGTTCCTTCCCTCTCCACCAAGCCTGCTCAAAAGTTGTACCGGCAGTTGCCCGGTATGGTATGGACTCATCCACACCTGATGAGGAAAAAACAAGGATCATAGGTTCACTTTGCAAGCCCTTGTGTGATTCTCTGATGGGCCCACAAGAGAGCAGTGCATCGGGATCTGCTCTGTGCCTGAAAGCTCTTATTGAATCAAATAATTGGAAGTTTGCCTCCAGTGAGATGGTCAATGAAGTGTGCTTGAAAGTTGCTGGTGCTTTGCATGAAAAATCAACTCAGTCAAATGCCCACATGGGTCTGGTGATGGCTTTGGTGAAGCATAACGGGTTGACAGCAGAAGCCTATGCCCGGTCTCTGGTTCGGTCGGGGCTGCGGATCCTGGAAGATGGATCCAATAGAAGTTCACAGAAGAGGTTGTCGGCGATTCAAATGATAAATTTTTTGATGAAGTTTGTTGATCCTAGAAGCATACAATCTGAGCTTGAAAAGGTAGTTGAAATTATGGAGCGGTGTCAGAATGACCGCATGCCATTTGTTCGTGGGGCAGCCTTTGAGGCATCCCAGACTGCTAAAGGTATCTCGGGTCAGAAAGGGTCGAGGCATGAAGTTGGTTTGAGCCCGATTTCAAGTGCAAGCTTCAAGAGCAAAAACAAGAGCCCATCTAGGAGCCCAAATTTAACAGGTCCGGTCAAAAAGATTAGCGAGTTCACCTCTCCTGAGTCTCAAGTCGTGGAATCTTCTATTATGTACGATGGATCGTTTGATTCACCCATTTCATCAGTCGGCCAGTGTTCTACTAATTTTGGGTATAACAAGAGGAGCAGTAGGAGGTTATGGAATAGAGAGAATAGTAGTGAGAATAGTAGTGTAGATGTGTCCCTAAAGGATGGATTGTTTCTCAGGGGATGCTTATCAAATGTCCCTGATGAGACTGAGAAATTCAGGAATAAAGACTCAGTGCAAAGTCACAAGGATCAGACAGCATCTTTCTCTGGTTTTACAACGATTTGCCCAAAAAGCGGTACAGTGGTTGAGAATACCCCTAGCCCTCAGGTACATTTTATTGCCTTTCTTGTTTTAAAATAGCTTCTATGATGTGTTTATGTAAGTGTATATAATATTGAAATTGTAATGGTTGACAAGAGTTCCAAAGTAGCAGGACCATTTGGTACTCATACGGAACTTGTCAGTACAACACCCTAAGTACCAGGGAGGAACCTCAGTAGAGTATTAAAAATCATCACTGTTGGTTAAGATCTGTTGAACTTTAGTTTAGGGTATTTAATCTAAAATATTATAGGGAAAATTTCTGGTGTACCCATCTAAATATTTGAAATAGCCAATATCCCCATCAAAATGTCATAATATCCAAATGGTCCTGCTACTTTGGAACTCTTGTCAACCATCACAATTTCAAATACTGGATCGATCTGGAACTGTGTTCCTTTGTAGTTTTCCAGTTTGCTTCTTTCCTGTTTTAAATTGAATGGGGCTCTTTAACTCATAATTGATAAAATCCTATTTATGCCAGAGGCAGGCATGGAATGACATGGATGAAATCAAGATATTTTCGACCCCTAGGAAGCTGTTTCATTCTCTCCAAACTTCGGACGAAACAAGCCCGAAATGTGCAAGTACAAACATAGCTTCAAATGGAGAGATTCAATTTGGGAACTTGGATGGCAAAGCTGAAGAGAGAAAGGAGTCTGAAAATTCAGTAATAACTAGCAGCAAAGAATGTGAAGATGACCTAGATGGAAATGAATCTGTCTTTTCTACTAGTGATGTCACTGAAAAAAATGCACCCCAAGTGTCTGGTGATGCTGAGAAGGGAGAAAACAGTATTGCAGAGAATGTCAGGGGTGTCAAGGATGTGAAACCGAGAAAAAGTCTGACAGGGTGGTTTGGTTTTGGGTTAAGTGTGATTTTATTCTTTATTGCAGTTATTATTCTGTTGATCTCATTTGAGGACGACAGTGATGTTGTACCTGGTGGTTTGGTTCCGACATGAAAAGTTGGTACCAAAAATGTAGCTTAAATCTGTATTTGGTTTTGGGACTTGTTAAAAGAGAGAAGGTCAATATTGTGTTGATTGATGGTGAGTTTGTTTATTTCAATGGTTGTTTAGGATGTGGAATACTTCTATTTAAGTAATTTTTTTTTTTTATTAAGCTGTTTTTCCTGGTGAAAGCGAGAGCACTGCTTGGTCAATTTCCAATTTTCAGTAAAAAAAAACTACTGGTTCATTTGTCTCCATGTCTAACTTGAGATTCTTTACCCCACTCAAACCTTGTGTTTTATATGATGAGTTTTATTATGAAACTTGTGGATGTCAACAAGCTGAGCTGACTTTTTAGTTAAACGAAAAAATCCACTTGAACTTGGCTTGGGGTTAAACAAGTCGAGGTTGATTTTAGCCGAGCCAATCATGAGTCAAATTGAACTAGCTCATTAACAACTTGTTGGTGTTGTGAATGACACTGACACACAAACTAAAGATTTTCATTAACTTAATGTTGTGAGTCATTAAAAATCAGGAACAGAAAAAGGATTTCACCTTCTTGAACAGAAAAAGGATAGTAAAAAACGCCAAACTTGTGTTTCTTGCAACAAGCTGTGAAACAAAACAAAACCAAATCGAACCATTAATGAGTCATGCCAGAATCATGCACGCTAATTACGTGAATTTCCAAGCCAATCTAGCACGAACTACAAGCTAAAATTCTTTTTTAGTTTTCTCCGTTATATTGCAGTGCTATGCTACTTGTTGCTTCATTAATCTAAAAAAATGTCGTACCTACTCCTATAGTCCTATATCAAGCTCTGCATTTTCAGATAAGCATCTGCTAGAAAGCTATAGTTACTTCAACATTGCAAAACACCCAACAAGAATAAAGGATCAATGATGTGTAAACTTACAGACAGCTCCTTGCAAAGTTCTTTATTTGAACAAGGTGCAGGACCCTCGACTCTCTAATTAAAGCTTCGAACCAGTGTAAACTGGAGCAAGCTCAAGTAGTCTCAAACAACCAATAAAAAGTGTACACACAGAAATGCAAAATGAGCAAATTGAATCTGACAAGAAACAAATGTGACCAACTAAAGAGAATACAACATACAATACTAATTAACACACTACAAAAACAGAATAATATCTGAAAAGAGTATAAATAATCATTCCACAAATTACTACACTATGATGAAATAATATTCATCTCAGCTCTTATTTTCCGAACACACTTCAGTAGCTCTTTCTTGTCAGCCCAAAATTCATCATCCACCGTGCCTCTGATCTCCATAAGGTTGAAGTTGATGCCTTTCATATCTATAATACGCAGCTTGTTCCCGGGAAATCCAAGGCTTGCCATTAGTAACCATCTTCTAGATCATTGATAACAAAATTATCAATGATCTTAACATGGGCAAGAAACTTGTTGATTAGCTGATCAACAAATCCATTATCATTTTTAGGATATGCTTCATTTATCACATATATATATATCCTTCTCGAAGGGCTTAATTTAGGATGCTTCTATAACTAGCACCTCACATTACATGGCCTTTGTTATATTGTTGAGTTCCTAATCTAGTCCATTTATAGTATTATCTATTGACCATAAATACTCGAACCATGTCATTTTTTATTCGATAAATTTAAATTATTCTGACATCTCATTAATTAACTTTGATTTTTTCTCCGTCCCTTAATTGAGATATGGAAATATAGCAAGTACCTGTAGCATTAATGAGAGAGAGAGAGAGAGAGAGATTACATGGATGTTGGCTAAGGTTAGCTCCTCCAGTTTAGGTGAGTGATGGAGGAGATATAGTGGAAGATTAAAGACATTGAAACAATAACTCACAAGTTTCAGACACTTCAAGTTCTTGAAGACTGGGAAACTAGGAAAATCCTTCATCTGTGTCTATTTTCAATACAAAGTAAAATTAAAACTATATTAGAGAGAGAAAAAAAAAGTAAAATCATGCACAAAAGCAAAATATAAACGGGAATTTGGATGCTTATTATAGCCATAGTGTATGTTTACTGGATCCAAGAACCACAAACAAATATCATGTACACTTAAGCTTATGAATTGTATTTGAATCACAATTGAAAACATTAATCATTGTGTATTTATGGCAGACAACATTCGAACCAATCAAATTCCCTAATAAACAATTACATTATGTATCAGGATTGGGTAGACATTGCCATATAACAAGAGCAGGGTTTTGTTTAATTCTGAAGTACCAAAAAATAAGATCAAATAGTATATGCAAAAGTAGAAGAAATGCAAAGAAAAAAATACCTTTCTATTGGGGAAAGTCAAATCAATCCGTAAGCTTTCGACATGTGAAAGGTTGTGAATGAGATTGAGTCCCCTAGTAACATATTTATCATCCTTACCATGCCAACCAAAAATGTAGATGGAAGCATCAACTAGCGATGGCACATTTAGCAACATATTTTCCCTCATAGCACGGACTTTACTAATATCCAGATACCGGAGATTAGGTGTGGAAATATGCAATCTCATTACGTTATAACATGGGCCAAGAACTAACTTCTTCAAAGTGTTGGAACATATTTCAATGATGTTGATTTGAATATGTTCTAACACTAATTCTTCAAGAACAGGACACTCCAACAAAAGCTTTTTCAAAGAGTCATCGCTCATTTCAACACCATTAAGTTTAAGGGTTTTAAGGTAAGGAAGGTTTCCTGAGTTGAGTTCCATAGCTACAAAAAGCCGTCTTTTTATAGAGAGACATAGCTCAACATATATCAGTGATGCAAAAGTGAAAATGAGATCGGTGTTTAAATTCAACTTTTCCCTTGAACACAGTTTGAGCGAGCACTCTCGAGGCTCCAACTTCATCACATCACTAATATAATCGGTAAGAACTTTGCAAGGCCAGAAAACCCCAGAATCCAAACAAAGTTGAAATCTGTTAACACGGAATGCCTTTCGTTTCTCCAACACATTTGTCACAAGTAGTTGGAATTTGGTCACAAATTCTTCCACATACATTTCATGATCATCAATATTCTCTGGCAATCCAAACTCTTTAATGTCAAATTTCAAATCCGGCACAGAAGCCCATGTGTTTATCCATCCTTTTGACAAGATGCATGTCTGCACGGCATTTCTTGTACTAAGAAACGATAGGATATGCGTGAGAACATCATTAGACAAGTTAGTGATCATGTCAATGCTATCATTCTCCTCACTAACATGTGTCTTCATATTCATCATCTTTCACCTTCACACAAAATTATTTATTCAAACACCTCCCTCCACGACCCTGTTTAATAATACATAATTAAAACAACGAACTTTAATGAGTTGCAGATGGTTAATCGCTTATTAAATTTCAAGAATTAAGATGAACATATCAGAATTATAAAAAGAAGGTACATATCCCAAGTATTAAAAGTACAACAGCGATCCAGCTTTCCACCTTTGTCAACTACAATTCTCAAATAAGAAAAGAAAAAAAGAAGAGTAACCATAATATAATTTTGTTCCAATTATGGACTTACCTTAATTAATTAGTTATGTGTACACTAACTTAAATTACCATTTACCAAAGTACAAAACAAGTTATTTTGTCAGAAACTAAATGGCACATGTATGCGAGAGGGGAGAGACCTACCTAAACAAATCGAAGAGAGATATACATAACCAATTCAATCATTCACATAAACCAAAAGAAATTCAATGTTTTTTTTTTTTTTTTTATTGTTTTGGAACCAGAAACCAAAAGTTAAAAAGGCACGGTAAAACCTGATAAAAAAAATAATGGAAGTTTTTAGCTAATAATCAACCATGCATAAAAGAAAGAAAGTGAAATTAGTTAATAGTCAATAGAGACCTGTCGACCTAAATCTTCATCTAATTACTTCGAATGCTCTTTGGCCTTATTTAATGGAGATAGATATGGAGGCTATATATAAGAGGCGTTGTTTATTTTTAGTTGGACCGGCTTAAAACTATTTTTTTATATGATTTGTTATTAAGTAATTGATAATTAAGTTAGAATTTGTTATTTAAGTTATCGTCTAAATTATATTTATTTCACTTTCTTTTTTAATAAATTATTTAATTTTCAATTCAACAACATATTTTTGTGCAAAATTATAAAATTAATTATGAAAAATTAAAGATCCTTGTTATTTACTAGAATCACAAATAACACATGACAGTATAATAAGCTTCTCTAATTCAATGCTTCAGGCAATGCTTGTTGGTGCTAGCTTAAATGAACTTATTTATATTACATATTGGGGTTTTGTGCTACATAAGACAACGGAATTTCAAAACAAATTAAAAAATATATATATCAAAGGAATATCATGTGCGACGGAATTCGAACAAAAAAAAGTCAATTTTCAAATAAATATACCTTTGCAGCGTGCTTGAGATCTGATCTCTTGCAAATTGGTGGTTGGTGCTTGCCGATCTCCTAAAACGCCTTGTGTTAGGACCCAATGCAGCAACAGAAACTCTAATATCAGTTGTTGGGCAGCGAACAAGAGACACAAATAAAGAAACAACAACAAACACACAAGAGACGCACAATATTTTTAAGGTGGTAACCCTAAACAGGGAGAAAAACCACCAAATCACCAAGCAATTGTTTACCAAGTACAAGAAAGAAGAATGGAGATTGTAACTGCCTATCAATCTCTCATGAATTGCACTAATTTTTCTGCACTCAATCTAATCATCCCCTTACAAGTCCCCTTTTAAAGCACAAGGATCCCCACTACTTTATTAAAATATATATATAGAAAGTGGTACACTTCCTGCCTTAATTAACCATTGCAAAATAGCTACGGACCCTCTAAAATTAGTACAACACATTCCGAACATAGGTTTGATCAAAATAACACTAGAGGTAATCAAGGAAACTGCTAAAAACGTAGCACCAGCACATATGTTTATAAATTACTTTATAAGATCACATATCCATATCAATATCTGTTCATACGAACAAGAGTGTTCGAGCATGATCTCTCTATGAAAATGTACGTATTTATATAACAAATTTTTTATTTTTTTATTTTTTTTACTATTTTATATAGGAAATAAATCACTTATATAATTAAATATTCTAGAACATTCAAAGGTAGTGATTTCTACCTATCTAAAAAAATAGCAAAAAAAATTCTTAAAACAAAAAATATTGAGTTGTAGTACGGACCAATCTAAATTAACTGTGCATAGTATCATATGAGTCTCACACTACTTATTATAGAAAGATATATAGATGTTGATGTTGATGTTGATGTTGAAGAACACCAACTAAGAGCAATCCTTTCCATTTCTATTTTATATTTTCTAGCAACCAAGAAATAGATTAAGCTATTTTTAAGATCTAAATTATATTCTTGACAAACAACCGTGGAGTATATAATATAGGATTGGCAGGATATTAAATATATACTAACCATATATAGTGGAACTATAGTCACCAGAATCGGTATAGATGTTTTTTTTTAAGGTTAGAGCATCTACAACAATGATTGTTTTTGAATTGCTAATCTGATGTGTTAATTGCTAATAAAATTATTGGAATGCAGTACAGTTTTTAAATTAGCAAATTTATTTTAAAAGAAAACATTTGTTTAATGACACATGACTAAATAATTAACTAAAATTAATTATAACAGAATGGAGTGATTTAGAAATTATGGATCTCCTACAGCACAGCAGTGCCAATCCAAATCATGCTTAATTTGAAATTTTGAACAACAAACCACTTAATCTCAGCACTAAATGGGGAAGTAGATAAACTATTCCCTTGTCATATTATGTATACCAACAATAGGCTAACTGCATATTACAGAAAATGCTAAGGCTACCACAAACTTTGATTAAATAAAATTCTCATAATACATCAAGCATCAAGAAAACACCAGTCAGCTCAGATACCGACAAAATTTCAAAACAAAAACCCAAGATGAACTACTTCAAAAATTCAACCCCCGTCAACAACACGAAAATGCAACTTTTGAGAATGCAACACGGCATGTGGAAAAACTAATCCTCATCCATGCCAGCACCAGCAGGACGATCTCCTCTCCTTGGGCCACCAGCTGGCTTTGCCATTATAATCTGCATCACAGAATATTAACAACAAAATAAAAGAAAATAATGTGTATATTAACAAAAATGAAATTTCCATCGAAAAGGAAAATTTCTGACCTGGTCAACACGCAGTACAGTGCATGCAGCATCAGCAGCATATTTGAGAGCAAAGAATCTATTCAATGGAACAAAATAAAAAAAAACCACTTTTAATCATAATATCTGGTGGTAGGGATACAACTTCCATATTCAAACTTTAACAAAATCATATGGCACTACATTCCTCCCCACTTTTGGATGATATTATCATATTTGTAACAGCATCACATAAAGAGGTAGGGAGAATGTCCTTACTTTTCTCTAGTATGTTATGTTTCCTTCACAGTTCTCTTTGGGGAACAAAACAAAATAAATAACTCGGAATACAATACTCACTTGGTGACATAGAGGTCCCAGATTTTCAATTCTGCAACATCATTGCAAACCCCATTCTCCAAATCAATTCCAACTTTAGCTCTGTCAGCAGCATGCTCAGCATATAATGACGAAATTATTTCCATGGCATTGAGCCCTGCATTTTCAGATAGGGTTCTTGGGATCATTTCGAAGCTTTCTGAGAATTTTGCAATAGCATACTGGTCCAATCTGAAACAAGAATAAAGAAAAATGAAACATAAAGAGAAGTGCCAATGAACAAAAAGGTACTATTGACAATATACACAAATTTGAATGTGAAACCCCTTGCAGACGGATTTAATTTCTCCACTTAATATTCTAAATGGTACATAACAAATCTATTTATGTAAGCAAGCAATATTAATGCATTAGTAGGCAATAATGTGTTTTAAATCTGTTAATAGTTTTGAGATATGGAGGGCAGCCACATACTATATTTTGCAATAAAAAGAATTTTGCCATTCAATGATAAAATCCGACCAAACAAAGAGATCACATACCCAGTCTCTTTCAGTGAGAACTCCTTCAGCTTCTTCGCCAATTCAATTTCAGTGGCAGCAGCACCAGGAACTATACGGCTGTCCCGGCACATAGCCTGATAAAAAAAAATGACATATTAGATGAAATATTCAAACCAAATAAAAAAAAGAAGAAAGAAAACAAAGGCAAACAGGTATAAAAAAAGGATATAAATAGAGCAAAACTCTGGAGACACAGGAATGATATTATGCTGGTTTTAAGTGCTTTATGCTGGACTGTCTGGAAACACAGGAATGATATTTTCTTTAATAACAGTGCTCCCAAAACAGCTAGATCTATTATATTACTGATTAAGTCTCTGGTTTTATCCAGTGGTTGAGGATGCAATCCCCCTGGATCAATACATGCCTCTAGAGATTGTCGTTTACCAGTCATCTACTGAGCATCTGCCTAATGAATGAAGCAGCATCAGCATCACCACATTTTGTTTCCTGTTATTATCCCCGGCCCATTACTTTGTGGCTTAGTCAGTGCAACCTTATCATACTTTTGAAATTTAGCTAAATCAAAAACTTGGTTTATTTCCTGGCTGTTACACCTGTTATGTTGCTATGGATATTATGACTCATCTCTCACGTATGAGAGGTTCAGTCCAGCTGTTGCTGGCTAACTGGTTTTTTGTAACTATTATATTTCAGCAAGGAAATGGGCTTCTACCTTTTTTTTTAAAAAAAAAAAAATGAGAGCAAAACTCAAGCAGAAAAGACCTTGTATGTATTGACACCGTCATCAACTGCTCTCTCAAGATCATCCAATATACTGTCAGTGCTACCTCGCAAAACCACTGTTGCAACAGAGTTCCCACCTTCTTCATTCTTTACAACAGTAACCTGACAAAATAATAAAAATGTAAATACAAACGAAAAGAAAAACATGAAATAGCTCAGAGAATTTTTCTATTAAACAACAATTAAAAAAAAATATCTTACACGGACACCGCCTATTTCTTCAACTGAAACGGAATCAGCGTAGCCCAAGTCATCAGGATTTGGTTGGCTGAGCTTCAACTGTTTCAATTTCAATTCATGTTAAAAAAAAGATTAACACTTAACAGAAGGGAAAGATATTACATGTGAGGCTTATTACCATAGCTACAGCACCGGTTGTACGGCAAAACCTCCTCAATTCAAATTTTGAGCTAATCTTCAAAACCATGAGTCTGCAAATATAATAAGTTTAAACAAAATTCATCAACCAGAACAAAGCCGGGGTTAACTTCATAATTGGAATAACAGTATCTCAATGATAAAATGCAAATAGAGACAACTTAAAAGCCACTTTGTCTGATGTACCATGGTTATGACTAATCACGAATGTAATATCTTCAAAATACTTCACGTCTGCACCTTGAGTTGAAATGTACTTTCATAAAATATACAAGATCACTCTACTAGCGTCCTATCTGTTTTTTATTGATTCTGCTTGCTTGGAATTGAGCTCCTAGTGTTTATTTCCTTCCTATATGCTATAATTCAACTTTCTATATACCACCTTGGAAGTAAAAGATTAAGAACCTTGTTTGTTTAGTTTAGACTGTTAAAGAAGATGTGCAAAAATCAAGCAAGAACCTCAATTTAAGCATGAACATCAAATTAACACGAATAATAGAGCCTCACTTGTAACGCTCACAGAAATGCAATGCCATGTCACCAACCGCAGCTCCACTGACAATCACCTTGGCACCAGAATCAGCAACTGCTTTAATGAGCTCCTCTACTTTTGCTTCCTCTGTCTTGGCATAGTTCTCTAGCTGCTCAGCAGAGTGAATAAGAACTGTTCCCTTTGTTTCAGTTGCTGATGTATCGACACCTCCAACAAACACAGCAATCTAATACAGAATATAAGAATTCAAAATTATTCATGTCAGTGAGTCATGTGAGTCCATGTATCGAACAACGAGTCAAAGACAGATGACTACTAACTACTATTAAACATGAGATGTTTCAATCACAATAATGGTGATACATCTAACAGCACCTAGAAACATATCAAAAGGTGTGGGAATACTTAAATTTTAAGAAAAGCAAATGGTTCCGAGCATTCAAGAATTAGTCATGTACAAAACATACTATTTTAAGAATAGTACAGAGGAAATGGTCCCATGCAATCAAGCAATCAAGAATTAGTGTGATGATCATATTTTTCAATATAGAGCGTTAGCTTTTATAAAATGTAAAAAAGATATAAAATACACCAAGTACACCCTCATTAAACAAATAAAAATAAAGGTACAAGTATTACATTACCTTTGTCTTTTCAGCCCTCTTGATGCTGCCAACAGCATCATTTTTCAAAACCATACCACGAACCACTGTGGAATTGTGCAAACCACCACCAACAAGCTTTGCAACCCGTACATTATCAACATTAAAGTTTGCAGGATTTTTTGGGCAAACTTGTATACAAGCCTGGTAAATGAAATTGCACGTCAGCCCACAATTCAACAAAAATAAAAGGGACTATTTAGTGCATTATAGAAAAACTAAGCAATTAAGCAGGCAAAAAAAATAAGATTCATACAAGTACCTAAAGACTATTTTTTGTCAAAAAAAATGCCAAAATAATGGAGAATAAGAGGTAATTTGGATAATGTTGCGAATCTAAAGGAAGAATCCTAAAGGTGGTGTTTCATTGTGCTACATGGTAGTGTAAGATTTTTGTGTTGTATCGTAGTAATGGAAGACAATTTGAGTTCATTACACTTAATCTGCCAAAATATAAGAAATGACAGCAGTTTTAATATTGGGGGTGCCATACATCAGCAATAAGAGGGCATAAAATATCCTCTTGACCAAACTGCTTGCTCGCAACAGCAGCTCTCATGCGCAAGACAACTTCATCTTTGTTTTTGACATCCATTGATTCAGATCCCTTCTCCACCAACTCATCTAAGACTTCAATAGCCTGCTCAATTTCAGGAAAGATAATTTCAGGTAAGAAGTCAGCCATACAAGACCGAGCATGCCAGTACAGTACAA
Organism: Carex arenaria; assembly: GCA_964058825.1. Lineage (NCBI taxonomy): Eukaryota > Viridiplantae > Streptophyta > Magnoliopsida > Poales > Cyperaceae > Carex > Carex arenaria. Next base: position 684,844 of record CAXKVW010000001.1, on the reverse strand, counting down.
TTGCAGTGCCCATTCAGCATCCATACCATGATAAGATATGGTGCAGTACAGTACAACAGTAACACATAGTTTAATTATTTCAAATGTTAATATTGAAACTGAACAAAAAGGAAAAGAAGCATGGAAGGCAATATTTCCCCGTATTTTCCACTAAATAAAACTACAAAGGCTTGAAACTATCTTTAAGGTAGCATGGCTCAAGTGCCCGGATTTTTTTTTCCACAGTAAACTCACAAAATGGTCAACAAACTTCCTTGATAAAAACTCAAAAGAAAGTATTAGCAAAAATGTTCAGAAAAGAATTCTCAGAAAAAAAATGAATACAAATGTAGCACCTTATTGATGGATTTGTTGTAGCCACTAATAATCTCACTTGGATGGAGACCCATCCGAATAAGCTCCTCGGCCTTCTCAAGTAGTTCACCGGCAAAAGATATAGTGAGATTGGCACCATCACCAATCTCCTCCTGCTGAGCTCGGCTGGCCAAAACCAAGATTTTAGCAGCCGGGTGTTGCACCTCTAGTTCGTTTACAATTGTGGCAGCATCATTGGTCACAAAGAGCTTGTCAAGATGGTTTATCACCATCTTATTCATCCCTATATGTCATGACATTTATGAGAAGAAATCCCAAAATTGTCCATTCTCTAACAATGTTCTTGATGTGACGGAATACAGTTATTATGAAAATGTTAATAGTATATAGGGGTCAATGTCAATAATCATACAACAATTGCTAGGTTATTCTTCTGTTAATGACCATTGTTATGCTATTCTTCTGTTGGGAGAATGAAACAGTAGGCTGGCTGAGTGTAAGGTGAGTGGAGAACAAAAGATGTCGAGCATCAGTAAATGTCTCATTGACAATGCAACACAATGTCATGTGCTATTGACAATATTGGCAAATTCGACCTTAGGTCTAGGAACCATAACCTTAACTTTACTGATATGCATCAGTAAACATTTTAATTCTCAAAACGTGTGCTATTGAAAATATTTCACTCACTGATTCCCTTTCTGTAGTGTGTTTTTCACTCACTGGAAACAAGCTAGAAAACTATGATCTACCGTTCAATAAAATTTAAAAAACGAACTATGCGCTTGCTCATGAAACGAAATGTTAGCATCATCCAACCACCGCATCAGAATCAAACATTAGAAGAGAAAACTCTTTTAAGTTAACACTCACCATTAGGTCCAAGAGAAGTGCGAGTAATCGCACTAAGCTCCTTACATGCCTCAATATTCTTCACAACAGCCTCGTCAAGTCCAGAAAGGTGCTTGTGCCCCTCTTTGAGCATCGATTGGATCCCGTACGGTTGCATCTGAAACCCCATCTTTCTCTTATGGAAGTTGATGCAATGAGTAATGAGATCGACAATAAAAAGAGAGAAACAAAGTTTAAATCACAGGATCTCAAAGCGCGAGAGGAGAGAGAGAGAGAGAGAGAGAAGCGAGCCGGTAAACCCTAGAGAAGGAGCGAAGAAAGAAAAACCTAGAACTTTCGAACCGGAGCGAAATTTAGGCCCATTATTTACTTGGGCTGAAACTTCACAGCCGTTTTATTTTGGGCCTCTATGTTGAGTGCAAAATTGGCATGATGGCATCAAAGTCTCATGAAGTCATGAACACATGCTTAGTAAAATCTACTATTACTATTAATTGTTTTTTTATTACTTCTATAAATGAAATAGCATAAGAAATAGATTTCAGTAAAAATTAAAATAACTAAAATTTAGATCAATTCATGCTCAAATAATCTCTCTTTTAGAAAACAAAATCCGTTTTTGTAGACCGGCTAGCCCGATTCAAATAGTCTATGCACAGAGGTAGCTAGGCCAATAACCCGAACAACAAAGACACAACTGTACTGGCAATTGGCACTAATGCAGATTGAATCGATCCGAATTTGGTGCCATGATCAGATGATGATCTAGAATGAGAGCCAGATGGACCATCAGCAGAGTCGAGCCCTGGAGCAGGTGCCGGTGCCATTGGTGGCGGAGGAGGAGCAAGTTGTACATTAAATTTGCACGACCCGGTAGAAGGATCCTTGGTGGTCAATGTCGCAAGACCGTCAAAATGACAACTTGCATTTTGCTGATTGAAATTTTGGAAGTAGCTGTTAAATGCGTAAGATGCCTGGCCGAGGTCATTCAGGCTAATGCAGCTCGATCCATTACCGAGTGAAGTGCAGTCGGCATTTTGGCAAGCATAATCTGCGTTTTCTACCAGAGCTGTTTTATTTGTAACAGTAGGATTTACTACACACCATTGCTTTGCCAAGTATTTGACATTTTTTGCCCCGACAAGGGTGTTCGGGCCTCCTTTGCCGGTGATATCTAAATCAAACTTGGGTTGGCCATCATACGAAAAGATGCCCCAATGGCGCTCAAAATCACCCGGCAAGATGCTCTTACCTTCTTCATCAATCAAACCGAAGAGGTATACATTCATCTGGTCATTAGGCCTGAGAGGTGTGCCTTTTTTAGCTGCAAGGTGCTTCACCAACCCGTTGTAAAACTTTTGCGCAAGCGTCACATTTGCATTACTATCGCCGTCAGTTGGCCAGCCGATCTCTCCTACGATAATCGGCAAGTCCTTGTAACCGGCTTTATTTAAGACCGAGACCAAGGTGTCATAATTTGCATCGAGAACATTTGTGTAGGTAGCGCCTTTGTCCATTAGAGGGTTGGGGTTTCCGTCAAAGAAGGCGTAGTCTACCGGGAACTTTCCTTTGCCATAGTAGAGACTGAGAAACGGGTAGATGTTGACAGTGAATGGCGCGCTATTGTTGTGGTAGAATGCAACGATCTGGTCCATCAGATCAGCAATGTCATCACGCCAGACACCTGCAAAGATATCGTTCAGTTTAATTCAACATTTTAAATGAATGGTTTGTAGTCCACATGCATAGATTTATATTTTTTTACAGCAACTGCACATTTTTACTATGTCAACATTCATGAATGTCTCTTTTTCTTTTTCAGCGAGGTAATTCTTTGTTTACATGAACATATCGGTGATTGTAACCCTAACGAATCTCTGGCTATATAGGGATGTCAAAATGCATGTGAAAGGGATTATATGTTTTTAACTTAAAATTAATATTGCATTTGTTTTTACATATTTTAGAAGTTTATCAGATTTTAAGAATACCAGCTGAAGGAACAGGATTGTCATCAGGAGAGTAGTAGACATCAGCATTGATTGGGATGGTTGCCTTGATGTGGTTGTAGTTTGCAGCATTGAGGGCATTTTGGATATTTTTCAGTGCAGGGAAGGTGACATTGTCGAACGTGCCATTGTAGTCTTTCAGGAATGGCTCGTTACCAACAGCAACATAACTGAGAACAGACAATACATGAAGCAGTTTTTCAGAATTCTAGATGGTACTTTTGGTACAAATAATCAGAGAAAAGTGCAAAACATATATGGTATGTCCAAAAATATACATCATCATTAGTTAATTTCAATGAATTACCAGAATTATCCCTGATACTTTTTTCTCTGTGCAAGTTTGCATCTCCACTCCGTAAATGGCTAAACCTAATTTCATTTATTCTTTATACAACTCATAGCCTTAAGAGAGGAATTCAAATCATTTTGCAAAAAAAAGAAAAGTATGTTAATGTTTATATGTCATTGTTCCAAAAATTCTATCAGGAAAAGAATCCCTGTTTATGCCACTATAATATCTCAGTAAAAAAATTTAACCGCGTGTCAATTATACTCTTCTTATTTTTAGTATGTGGAGATATGTATTCATGCTCAAAACATCCTATTCTATAAGGAGGTAAAATAAAATACCACATTAATGTGCTCTCTATCAGGAAATAAGAAATAATTACCAAGTAAATTACTTACGCAATGTTAACCCCTCCTTTGAGGTCGAGATAACGAGTTAAGTTCACCTTGACCCACTCCTTGGCCGAATCTAAGCTGCCCATCTCAGCCAGTTGGCCATTTGTGAGAGTGACCATGACCTCGATATCCGTACCTGCCAGAGCCGTTAAAATTTCATGGTCAACATCAAAAAGCTTGAGCTTCTTTATGCCGTTGTCACTCAGCAACTGAACCATTGTTTCGGTCGGCAATGGATGGAATGTCACGGTGCCCCAATTTACCCCCAATCCAGCAACAGCACTCAAACCTGAGCTGTCAGTAGATGCAGCTGGGCCGGCAGCAACTGCTGCTGGGGCTACGGCAGTTGGGTTGCCGGCAGCTACATCTCTAGCTCCGCATGAAACCGAAAGACCCAAAATGAGTAGGATGATATTCACCACAATCTTGACATCCTCCATATTTTTATTTATCTAGCACATGAAAAAATGCACAATTAGTTAGATAGGTATCAAAAGAGGAACTCAATCTAGTTATTCAGATTTAAACTTTTTGCAGTGATGGAAATTTTTGCCTTCTGAAGGAAAAATGTGTTCAAGAAAGAAAGATGAAGAAAAGGAGAGATAAATAAATAATATATCCTTGCATGTACCTTCTATGATAACTCAACTAAAGAAGTTTCTTTTAAAAAATTTCCTTCTCCGTCCTCCCTATAATCAATCGAAACAAAGGGAAATGAAAAGGAAAAAGGAAATATACTGATATCAACTGACAATAATAGATATAAATAGGTAGTTTAGTTAGAATCTGAATCTTATTGTGCTGTTGGTTGTTAGGTTAAATTTGGAAAAATATAGGTGGAAACAATGTGGTGATGATCAGAAGTACGCTTTTGCGGTCATAACAGAAACGGTAACTCACGTTGACAAATTGGTTGGTTTGTAGAAACTAGGACTATTTCTTATTCTGAAAGTATACACGCTTTTCCTGTTGTAGAATGTGTATATACACACACACACACAGCATGATACATGCTGGTAAATTATACGCAGGAACCAGACATTGTTAGGTTATTTGGATGTTTTACAGATCAATATTCTGAATAGATAACTTTGTTTGGACTCTTAGAGCATATGAGAGATGTTCAATAGCCAGATTTTGCCTTGTTTCTGTCAAGCTCAGGTAGGAAAAGTTAATTAAAATCTAGCTGATATGTTTACCAGTACCAGTACCAGTGCCAAGTTCGCACTGAATCTAGCTGATATGTCAGACAGAGTCACAGTAGAACCTAGCCAAAGCACTCATAAGGATCAGCATGCCTATACTGTAATGGTCAAATTTTCATTTTTTTTTCTTGAGTGAGGCCTACTTACGGTGATACACATATTACGGATCGAGTCATATCTCTATTTTCAAAGTTGAATCAGTTGATCTGAACTGTTAAACAGGATCTCCATATGAAAATGTATTTGGGGACCAAATTTTACATTTTTTGGGATGTCCAGAATATTTAGATCAATAATGTTCTACCTATCTAAAAAATTAGTAAAAAAATTCTAAATAATATAAAATTTGGCCTCGTACATTTTCAAATGTAAATCGTGTTTAATGTTTCGGATCAACTATTTTAATTTTGAAAATAGAAATATGAATGAATCCATAGTGCGGGTCGATCCGTAATATGTATATTCCCATAGCTTCACTATTTGTTTCTGAACTAACAGGTCATAAAATTCATATTACATAAGTTGCATTGAATAAGCTAGGGAATAAAACTGATGTCTAGCTTTCCATTACTAAAATTGTTCTGAGTGAGTCTATGGTATCATGCACATTATGGGTTGATCTGTAACACGGGTCAATATTTCTGTTTTTAAAATCTTAATGGTCGATCCGAACCTTTCAACATCATAATCATATGAATATCTACTTGCATACCGAATTTTATATTTTTTAGAATTTGTTTACTATATTTTAAAATAGGTAGAAAATCACTTGATCTGAAAATTCTGGACCATCCAAAAATTTTCAGAACCATCCAAAAACAGTGATATTCTATCTATCTTAAAAAATAGTAAAAAAATTCTAAAAAGTATAAAATTTGGTCTGCAAGAACATATAAATATGAAAATAATTTTGAACAGTTCGGATCGACCGTTGGAATTTGAAAATAAAAATATTGATCCGTATTACAGACTAAATCGTGATATACATAGTACCATAGACTCACTCAATTGTTTTACAGTTTGGCAGCAGCAAATCAGTGTGATTTACCAGGTAAAATTGTACTATTTCCAGTTTCCATTTTTTAGCCAAAATCAGAAAATCTTGAAAGCTGAAAGATCTTATCTGTGAACAAGTAAAAATGTATTAGCAAGGTCCTACTTTGGATGGCGGTTAATCAATTTAATTAATGGCCATTACAATAATTATTGTTGAGCGTTGTAAATATTTATTTTCAAATTTCCATTTCGTACTGTTAATCATGTAAATAAACCTTTTTTCTTTATTATAAAAAAAATTGTATTAGCACTAAAAAGGCCGAATGTGAAACATATATATTAATTCAGACCCATAATTATTAAATTAGCCCAAACTCTCATTGATTGTGTCTATATTTGAAAAACAGCTAAATTTGTTTTGAAAGACACTCTGATCAATGTTGGACATATACATCTTAATTATCTAGTTTGTATATTAAAACAAGAAATTAATATTTTAATGATGATCAAATACCCTACTTAATTTTATTGAGTGCTAAGTTTATACAAATTACTTAATTTGTATGTGCTAAAGTTTATGTGATTGATGTACATGATATATATTTTCTAAAAAGAAATGCAAATAATAATATTAGCACCACAATATATCACACAATTAATTTGTCTATATATAGTAAATATTCTTTTTTTTTGTTGCCTTATTATAGCTCATAAAAGGAGGAAAGGAAGGAATTGAAATTCACTGCATGCACCGAATTGTTACAAAAAAAAAATATAAAACAATGGAAATGACTAATGAGGATTTCTCGCCAAATTTCCATAGATTCAAGATAATTATCAATTCATTCTTTAAATTTACGATTATGAATATTATATATATTTAATGCTAGTTATTACGTTCTAGCTATATTTTAAAATGGGAATACAATAGTAAAATTTATATTTTTAAGTATATAGTAGATTTTATTTGAGAAGAGTCACTTCCATTTATAAGCAATTAATAAATTAATAATCAATGGCAAAGAAAAGATGAAGCACTGAATTAGCAAATTAATTAAGCTGAAAGGAAATAACTGAATTAATTAAAAATGACAAATCATCAATCAACAATTAATCCTAAATTAATCCAACTAATTTTTAAATGATACATTCAAGTAAATAAATCAAGATGCATGCATGATACAAATAATCCTTGATTTAAACTTTGTTATCAAATTAAGATTAAGATCAAGATGCTTGATACATTGAAGTAAATATCCCTCCTAATCAAATAATCCTTGATTTAAACTTTGCTATCAAATCCAACATCTCATGAGTTGATTGGGTTTCAAAATGCTCCACCCCATAAATCACCTCTTTAATATTTATAGCAATTCTGCACAGATCCTCAGCAACATCATATTTTCCCATTTTTATCATCATCTTAGCCCTAGTTTCCAATATAACAGCACGTAATGTGACTACATCACGATGAATCGACGGCTCAGATTCGATAACAGATTGGCTTTTACCAGTAAATAGAGACAGCTTGTTCTTCCTTGTAGCCTCAGCCTCATTTAAAAGAGAGTTTTCTAATGATTCTAGCCTTCGGGTGGCGACCCGCAAAATCTCCGTAACAGCACTGAACAAGGATAGTTCATTCAGGTAATATGTCACCAGAGGAATTACTAACCGTTTAATGAAGATTAACATATCGTGTGGACCCAAATCAATCGATACAGGGTGGTACAATCCAAACTTGAGTACCAAGAAACATGCTGCCCAGGCATGATCACTGCATTCTGGTAAAAACCCTTCATTGATAATTGCCTCAACAAACCAGCTATCTGGCTGTACATGTACATTACTCCTCTTTCTCGCGTACAGTTTGAAAATGTCATGGAAATATACATGTCCGGGACGGGTCCCACTCCTTGCAATCCCGAGCCGCATGAGCATTGACAGCATTTCTGCTTCCTTGCCTACTGCATTCAATGTTCCCATGCATGGTAATGATAATAACATACTGTCACGCAACTTTTTCCAAATATTAGAGTTGGAATTCAATGTGTCTCCCCATGTTGCATATGCTAGCATGCCGACTGGTATCGGAGATGGTCCGAACCAAGTGCTCACCTCAACCATTTTCAATGCCAGATTATTTTTTGCGCTTTTGTAAAATTGGTTACAGAGTGAAAAACACACGTCTAGGAGTTGTACCAGAAAAGGGTTGTTTTTGAAAACGGGGTCCTCTTTCGGGGTGTATGAAATCTCCACATGCATTGCATTGTTTAGTAATTCCAAGAGGGTTTGCGCATCAATTGTGAGGTGTGATAAGATCGAACGGACAAGCACGAGCCCGAATGGGAGCTGCCTAAGTTTCTCTTGTATGATTTTTAAAGCACCATCATGATGATCATCTTCATAATTTCTTAGGCCTAGAGAAAGAGAACTCTCTCCTTTTATAAAAACCATGGCCTCAGAAAAAGATGGATATGGAAGCTTAAAATGCATGATGTTAAGAATTTTCGGCAAACGAGTGGAGATTAACACATGGGTCTGGCTAGCGAAAACGGGAAGAAGATCCGATATCGGTCTCCCATCCCAAAAATCCTTCTCCATCTCTAGATTATCGATCACTATTAGGTACGGTATATCTCTTGTGAATTCTTTACACACTTTACCAATCGCCTCCTCTTCTATATTATTGCTAACACCAGACCCGTTATCTATACCGGCTTCGATACCTAGCGGATCCGAAAGCTTCATGTAATTCTCCCTCAAGAACCTTGCCTCACCACCAACCCAGAACACAGCCTTGTACCTCTGCATGTGCCGGTATGCAAATTCAAGCAAGAGCTCTGTTTTACCAATACCGGTTTCTCCGGTTACACAAACAATATTCCCTCTATCATATGACCCTTTTCCGGCTATGTTACAACTCATTTCTTCTTGTTCTTCATTTTTCAAGGGCATCTTCCCCTTTCCTTTATCTCTTTCGTTTTTCTCTATTTCCAAACCGGTAACTTTTTCTCTACTATCATGCCCTTCGACGTAACCAAATAGAATAAACTCTAGTTCTCGCAATTCTTGTTTGCGACCGATAAAGTTGTCGTTGCGAGGAAACGGTAACTCATGCAAGTCCGATTCAAACCATTTTTGGATTGATTCAATAATGTTTCTCTTGCCCAATCTTTTTCCGATAAAAGCTACTACGTTTAATATACAATCCCGCAAATTATTAGCGCCAACCTCGAAATCTATATCAACTCTAGACAAACCATCCATAGCCTCTATCCATTCTTCCTCTCTCCCCCCGTAATCCCTCCAAAGCTCGCCACCAAACCGGCTCCACAAATCCCCTTTTCTTTGAATTACGTCATGGGGAACACAATTATCCCTTGTCAGGCCGACATATACTGGCACGAGCTTTTTATTTCGAGAAAAAAGAAGCATCTCCTCCATACCAAAAGCACTTGATAAGGTTGGAATTGTGACCACCACAATACCCACCGGTGCAACATCCATAGCCGCTCTAGCGGCACAGTGGGAGATGGCATCCTTGTTCCTGTTTCGATCGACGGTGAAAACTGAAGCGCCAAGCATTTCTAGCTCGGCCGTCAGCCATTTCACGAGACGACGGCTAAGAGGTGGGCCTAGCCGGTTGTGACCAATGTAAACATCGCAGGATCGAGCCCGTGCCAGTGGAGTTGGTACGTCATGGCTTGGCGAATCTGATTCAATGTCAGGAATTTGTTCAATATTGATTGATCTGAAATAATTCATGGAGGAAGAGTTGCCAGGTGTGAAATAATGGGGAGAGGAAGAAAAGGAATGATCCATGAATTAACTGGAGAAGAAGGAAAGAAAGGTATTTATTGAATAGGAAAAGAAGGAAATATATTGAGGGTTTTAAAGGAAGGAGATTAATTATAAGGAATGATTATATAGCATGAAATATATAGAATCAAGTGCAAGTGGTTTTGCCATTCAAGAGGAGAGAGACAGAGGAATAATTTGAAGCTCTAGTACAGGATATGAGTTTGGGTCCGATGCCCATCGGTACTCAAACTGAGTTTGATGGTTACATAACCGTCCGATTTGCTTTATGATCTGTGCGTAGAGCTTTAATCTCCGTGAGCACGAATTTTAAAGCAGATCGGACGGTTATTTAACCTATCGGACGCAAATTTAAGTCCGATGGGCATCGGACCGACCTTACATTAGTAGTGAAGAAGTAAATAAATAATTTGAAGCCTTAAATGAACTAAGCGATTACTTTATCTCCAGTTTTTGTTAACTGGAGACGAGTGGATTTTTGGATCAAGGCATAATAGCCTTAAATTTGTTTTTGTTTTGTTTCTTCTTTTGCACTGGAGACAACACCCTAGACAGTAAAATTCAATAATAAATAAAACACAAGACGCTCTAATAGAAACTTAATTTTGTACAAAAGAATAAATTATTTTGTACTAAATCTTTAGCGATTCAGTGTGTATTTTCTTTTCTTTTCTTAATTTTAAGCATTTGAAATAGGATCTGAATTTGTTGTAATCCGAGATGCAATCTGAATTCAGCCGTCGAATTGTTTCGAGATACGTGCACAGAAAAACCAGTTGTTTCAAGATGCGTTATCGATAAAAATTCGATAGCTGGATTAAAATTGTAGGAATTTCATAATTACTGTTCATGCATCTCGAAATTACAGCAGATTTATTTCCCTTGAAATATCCATTCTGAGCTGGCATAATCATTAGGCCGTTACCTCTTTCAGTTATAAAAATTTTCTTATATGTTGAGGACTAACGTGAATAATACGCATCTTTGATAGTGGAGCATCCAATCACAAAGGAAATATAAATTAAATAAATTATATTGGAATTTGGGACTAAATATAAATTAAATAAAGATAAATGTTGAGGGTAAAATTGTAGAAACTAAAGTGTCAATTATTAATAAATAAGTGACTATTTAAGTTAAGAATATGGCTGCTGTTAAGTATGATGATAAGATTATAAAGTGTCAATATTTCAATTCAGAGAAGAATTGAAATGAACAAAATACAAAAATACAAAAAAAAAAAAGTTTAAACGATTGGCTGAAAATAAAAAAAGGTTTTGAGGACTGACTGAAACAAAATATTAGATTTAAAGTGTAGTATAAATGAAAAGAGGAGCTTTTTTATGACCTAATGATGTAAATTATTTATTTATAACAGCTGTCAGTATTTTCTAATTTCACCAATTATTAATGAATAAAATTCTTTATCCATGAACAGTAACCTACAATCTCTGCTTTTCCAAATCCAACTATTGAATTGTTTTGAGATTCGTGCAAAGAAAAATTAGATGTTTTGAGATACGTGCACAGAAATTATTGGACGGTTAGATTTGAAAAAACAGAGATTTTAGAATTACTGTTCATCCATTTAGGATCGCAGCAGATGTGAATCCTAATTAAGGAGCTGATGTTATACATTTTCTGTCAATCAACTTTTACCATCCAAAATATTAACATTAAATTATATTATATTATATTATTTATAAGAGAGGACTAACTAATAACTATCCATTATTATATATATAACTTGTAATGTTTTTATAATTGTTTACATTATTTTTTTGTTATGCTAATCTCTCAAGCCTAACATGTAAAATATGGTTAGAAAGCATTTGGTAGATGAACTTATAGAACAAAAGTGATCAGTCAAAGTAATTAATTTTCTTTAAAAGAAAAAGGTGGGTGTTATTTTGAAAGATTCTCAGTAATTAATTAGTATATAATTTGTAAATCATCATTTAATACAACGAGACAAAATTATTGATAAGCTTCATGTCACATTTTAAGTCCAACTGGACGTTATTTTGGTTTAAGGGAGAATTTCGTGTATATACCACTCGAAAATTTTAAAATTACATATTTACTATTTTAAATTCTAATTAATTAATTGATTAATATGCGAGTTATTACAATCTAGAATGGGAAATATGAAATACGATATTATAGAATTTGGATGAGAAAATACGTAATTTCGTAGTTCTTGAGAGGTGTATATGAAATTCTCCCATTTAGCAAAACAATGAGCTAATAAATTGTTGGTTTCATCCAAGTATTGATGGAATATAGTGCAAAAATTAATACCTGTTATAAAATAAAGATAAACAAATATAAACAAGAAAAGATGTAAAAGATGGCAATCTCTTTATTCATATATTTCTCATGTGTGTACAATACAAGATTACAATGCTTCTATTTATAGGCTACAAATTGTACATGAAGGCCATTACAATAATAAATAAGAAAATAAAATCCAAATAGTAGTGGACATGAATTCCAATGGTAGTGTGGTAGTGGAAAGTGAATGATGATTAATATTGGGAGTTACAATATGAATGACATCCACACATTTATAATATATTCATAACACTCCCCCTTGGATGCTCATTCATAAGAATATGCCTCATTAAAACCTTACTAGGAAAAACCCTATGGGATAAAAACCTAGCGAAGGAAAAAGAGTACAATATTCTTTTAAATACGCAACTACAACCTTATTCGGAAAACCCAGTGGGAAAAAACCATGGTTAAGGATAACATAGTACATATTCTCCTCCTCATTACAACATCAATCAAGACCTTTAAGTTGGCAAACTCCAATATTACAAACTAACTTTTTGAATATTGCTGTAAGGAGCGCCTTAGTGAATAAATCTGTCAGATTCTCACTTGAAAGAAATTTGTTGAACATTAATAATATTATTCTAATTTTATTTGAGTAATGCATGCAATATTATCTTCATATATGATCATCATGATCATTTCTCCATAAGACAAGCTATCTGTCTGACGAATGTGTTGAATCACATATCTTAACCAAACACATTCTAGGTTTCGTATGTTGCTAGAATAATAAATATATCAGGTATTGTATGTCCAACAAAAAAATATAGGCGCTCATATTGCACTAAGATATGGTACTTGAGGACTATATATTATTCATCAATTATTATTTCAACACACATGTAATATACTTTTCTTGATGTATAAAAATATTACTTCTCAAAAGTTCAATTTATAATGCAAGGCTAAAAATTTGTTCTCCCGAGATCTTAAATCTCAAATTCTTCATTTAAATAAATTATTTATTTTAGAAGCTCTTCAGGAGTTTCTTCTTTCAACATAGATTGCAATCATAACAAAATTATTTTCATATATTTTCACAAAAATACAAAATGTATCATTTTTATATCCATATTACTTTAATCAATATAAAAATTTATTCAATTTAATTGAATAATGTTCTTGAGAACCTAAAATTATAAACTTCAGGCCTCTTAAATCCTTCAGGAATTTTCATATAAATATCATTATCAAGCTGGCCATATAAATAGGCTGTAATAACATCCATTGGGTGCAAATCAAGTCCTTCATGGACTGCCAGACTAATTATGTACCGAAAAGTTGTTGCATCCACCACAGATGAGTATGTTTGTTCATAATCAATTCCATATCTTTGCGAAAAACCTTAGGCTACAAGCCGTGCTTTATATCTTATAATTTTACACCTTCATGTATTAGAACTACAGGTCCAAACACTTTTCGTTTTTCAAGCGAGTTTAACTTTGTCTCAATTGCACCTTTCTATTTTGGCCAATCATTTCTTTGTCGACATTCTTTAATAGATTTCGGGTCATGATCCTCACTATTTATTATATTTAGCACTATATTATATGCAAAAATATCATTGATATCAATTTTATCTCGGTTCCATCTTATTTCATTCATGATATAATTTATTGAGATATATTTATTTCCATGAATTTCAGATATCTGAGTTTCTGTTGGAACTCCAACATTACTTATAATTTGATTCTCTTCTGGAGTTTTATCTGAAATTATCATATTCTCAACTTGACCATTTTTATTCTTTGCTCCTTTTTTTTTAGGATTTTTATATTTGGAACCGATTGGTCTTTTACGCTTCATGCGTGCTATAATTTCATTAATCTGTCCTACAGGGACATCGACTTTAATTGGAGCATTAGCAGCTGGTACATGTGATTTGATCACTTTCTTTCAATCAATAAATGTGTTTGGCAATTGATTAGTAAATATTTATAAATAAATTATCTTTTGAACATTTAATTCACATTCTTTAGCATAAGGATCAAAATGAGACACTAATAATTCATACTAATATATTTTTCCAGCTGATTTTGTTTTTCTCCCCCTAAGGTTGGAAATATTGACTCATCAAAATAACAATCAGCAAACATAGCCGTCAATAAATCTCTTATCATTAGTTCTATATACTTTATGGAGATTCAAATCCAACATAAATTTCCAACCTTCTTTGAGTTCCCATTTTAGTGCGTTGTGGTGGAGCAATTAGAACATATATCGCACATTCAAAAATTATTATATGGAAAATATTAGATATGTGACCAAAAGCTAATATCAGAGGGAATGTTTTATTATAACTAGTTGGCCTGATGCAAATTAGTTTTTCTGCATGCAAAATAATATGTTCTTATTTTGTGTATGAACATAAGTTACAGGATGTTCAACATCAATTCTAATATGCATGCATTATATGAGAAACAAATTCACCAGCATTGTCTAGACGTATATTCTTAATTGAATAATCATAAAATTATGCTCTTAATCAAATAAATTAAGCAAATAATCTCGCAAACGCCAGGTTGCGAATTAATAATAAACATACATGTGACCATCTAGTTGATGCATCAATTATAACCATAAAATATCTAAATGGTCCACAAATGTCATAATGTATTTGTTCTAAAAATGTAAGAGATTCATTTCATATTTTCGCTGGTGATGATTGAATAATCAACTTTTCTTGAGAACATGCTGCACATGACAATTCATTAGATTGAAGAATCTTCTGGTTCTTTAATGAATGTCCTTATGAATTATCTATTATTATTATTTTTTTGCATCATTATTGACCCGGAATGGTCCAATCGGTCATGCCAAACTATAAATATATTCTTATATGTAAACTTCTGGTTTACAATAATATGTACTTCAATTATACTAATATATGCGTAGTACAAGCTGGAGGAAACATAGACAATTTCTCTAATATGTATTTTTGATTGGTTGTCTCAACATGATACCCATTTCGGCAGATATCCTTAAAACTTAACAAATTCCTTTAAGACTTAGAAAAATATAATGCATAATTAATATAAATTTGTGTTCCTCCATGTAACAACAATGTTGCTCTTCCGGAGCCTTCAATAATTTTTATTTATTTATTAACAAAAATTGTAATTAACAAAAAAAAAAAAAAATACAACTACAATAGCAAAAATAACAAGAATAGTTGCAAATAAAAAATAAGTATCGTAAATATTACTTCAACAATAATTAAATGGAATAATTGTTTTTATTACTATCATCACTATTCAAGTGATTAATTTTTTTTTTTTTTTTTAGTTTCTTCTCAAGATCATCTTCATAAACAATATTTGTCTCTATCTTTTTTTTTTATTTCTTTTTTTTATGCTTTATATAGATTAATAGGATATTTCGTCCTACTACAGATACGTCGATGTACGACAAGTACGTGACTAGTGACTTTTACAACCTCAATGAAACAAGAATTCACTTGTTCCCTATTCTGCCAACTTTTATCTTTCTCTTTTTTTTTATTAATAATAAAAGTTTAGATCCCAAAGGTTGTATAAGAAAGAAAAAAAAATATCCCTTATTTATCCTTATTATTATTATTATTATTATTATTATTATTATTATTATTATTATTTTTATCTCAATTTTAACCAAAATCAAAATTTTGATTTCTTACTAGACATTAAGGATTTATTACTAAAATATATATCTTGTTTTAGTAAATCAAAAGCTGATTACACTAATTTTAAATCAACCAATTACTATTGTAATTTATTTAATTTTTTTAAAAAAAAAAGAAAATTATTGGTAAATTATTTAGTAATAGAACTTCTTTACAATAAAAATAAATGTAGGATCATCGGCAAATAACCTTTCAGAATCTTCAATGAAAAATAAAATAATAATATATTACTATAGTAACACTAATTCACTTTGCCAAATACCATTGGTTCGTTATTTATCAGAGAATTTAAAATATAATATAAGAATCAAATACCTAATTAAAGTAAAGGTAAGAAAATATATATTGAAATATATTTCCAATCAATAAAACAAGAGATGATCTGTTTTTTTTTTTTAATAATAATGTCTCTTTAATTCAATTGATAATCACCGTAATTATACTTTTAATGCTCTTAATTATACATCTTTAATGAAAAAATGAATAGAGAATATAAGTACTGTAGATTATCAAGAAACATTCCCATTTGTCTAATCAGAAAATGCAATGTCAATTTTGTATTTAATCAATATTAAATTGATTTGAGTTAAATGTTTTGATTATTAGATAAATCAAAAAAAAAAAAATTCTAACTCATTATTTTAGATCAAATAACAAATTCTGACTTTAAAATTAGTCACCGTATAATTATTAAAATTGAATTACAATTCCAAATGGAAGTTATCGTTTTAAAAATTCTTCCCGATTCATTTTTTTCCACTTCGGGTGAAACGATGTGTTTTAGAATGATCAATATTTTTAATTTTTTTTTTTCACTTCGGGTGAAACGATGTGTTTTTAGAATGATCAATATTATATGCTGCAACATTCGCTTCTGGGAATGGAGTAAAATTAGTTGGACGAAATTCGTGATTTTTATCAACAACTCGTTATTTTGTTCAATCATAAGAAGACAATAAATCGACTCAAAATATTTCTTAAAATCTTCTTCAGGAAGATCTTCATATTTCTTGAAATCTTCGTCAGAAAGATTAAATCACTGAAAAAAAATTTGCACATTATATAAGCATTGTTAAAATCTTCTCAATATAAAATTTGTAAATCATATAAATCTTCTTTAAGAAGATATCTTGAAATCTTTTCAAATCTTCTTCGAGAAGATTTAATTTTTTTTTTTCACATTATAAAAGTTATGATTAATGGATGGCCTCGGGCCATTTGATATATTTAGAACTTGTGATTAACATATGGCTTCTGGCCATTTGATAAAGTTGAGAAATCGTGATTAACAGATGACTTGTAAAATCATCACATAATATAAAACAATAGATTGGTCTTCGAGCCAATTGATAAAGACTTGTAGCACGTCAAAATTTCAAAATAAATAAAATTGATTCTCAAGTACAAATGAATAAATCATTTTATTTCATTTACTAATTACTAATTAAAAGTATCATTTAAATAAATGATATTTAAAAAATATCAAAGTTACCTAGAATCTTCAACTAGTAGAGCTCTCGTGCTGATAACGTGTTATAAAATAAAGATAAACAAATATAAACAAGAAAAGATGTAAAAGATGGCAATCTATTTATTCATATATTTCTCATATGTGTACAATACAAGATTACAATGTCTCTATTTATAGGCTACAAATTGTACATGAAGGCCATTACAATAATAAATAAGAGAATACAATTCAAATAGTAGTGGACATGAATTCCAATGGTAGTGGGGAAGTGAAAAGTGAATGAGGATTAATACTGAGAGTTACAATATGAATAACATCCACACATTTATAATATATTCATAACAATATCAACTGCAAGAGGACAAATCATTAATTAACTTTTGTTATGTTTTTTATATAATTATTTTTCAAATTCTTGTAAGAATGTTTTCTGAAAATTTCACTATTGTCATCATTACTCTTCACATAGGAACATGCAGACTTGAGTTCAAATTTTTTGTTCCATCACGCAAAGCACTGTTGAACAAGTTTACACAATTTTAGTGGGTACCTATTAAATAGTAATTGACAATTTACAAGAATTGACACTAGTCACATATCTTTTGTTTATAGGTCTATCATTAAAAAATGTAAACAAAATATATTTACAAGCCACTAGCATCATATATATATATATATATGAGCTTATCTTACTATGCATATCACGATTTAGTCCGTAATACGGATCAATATTTTTGTTTTCAAAATTCTAACGGTCAATTCGAACCGTTCAAAATAATTTAAATATAAATATGTACTTGCAAACCAAATTTTATATTTTTTAGAATTTGTTTATTATTTTTAAGATAGGTAGAAAATTATTATTTTTGAATGGTCCATAATTTTTAGATCAAGTGATTTTTCTACCTATCTTAAAGAATAGTAAATAATTTTAAAAAATATATAAAATTCGGTCTGCAAACAGATATTCATATGGAAATCATGTCGAATGGTTCAGATCGACCATTAATATTTTGAAAATTTTGACGAATATCAAATGGTGCAAAATTTTGAGTGCATTTAGGAGTAGGAAAATTTGGACGCAACCTCAACTAAAATAAGGCCCTGTTCGGCGCCATTGCTGTGTGTGTGGACACGAACACAGTAAAATTTAGTTCAATTCCCAGATCCGTTTATATTCCCACTTGTCCATTGAAAGTTAGAAAATAGAAATATGAGTTCAAAAATATGGGTTTATGGCATGATGAAATTATTCCTCAGTGGAACCCTCCTCAACTAAAATAAGAGAAAATGAGGACACCTTGCCATAAACTCATATTTTTTGTATAGGGATTTCGATATGGGATAAACCCATATTTTTTGTATACGGATATCTATATGTATTCGGATCTGAAACCAACTTACCAGCAAAAACAAATCTGTTGTGATTCTAAGACTGTGCTCCGTAAAACCAGTACGGAGAGGAAGGGGAAAGAAGAGAAAAGAAGGAGCAACCACGCGCATTATCTCGCTATAGTAAAACCTACACTCCAAATCGGAGGGTACAAAATTCGGAACTTTTGTATAAGATGTTATCTCGCATTCCCCTCGCTACAGTCAGTGGCAGATTCAAAGAGATCCAGGGATAGACACTTCAAAGAGGTTTAGGGATAGGCAAAGTGCCTACCCCTGAATTATAAAAAATTTTGGAAGTCCACTAGTATTATATGTTAGTGTCTACTCCTAAACAATGTTAGTGCCTACCCCTGATTCGGTAGAAGAAAAGAAAACATGTCCAGCTTAGATCCGAGCCATAAATGGAGGAAAAATTGAGAAAAAAGAAGAAGAAACTGATGTCATTCTCCATAAAAAAAAAAGGAGGCACAAAGAAGGAGAAGAATATGACAAGTGGGAACACATTTAGAATTCAATTAAATGAGACTGCTTTTGATTTTTATATAGGCCATTTCTAATTTAATGCATAGGGGCCTCGTGATATTTAAGAAAGCCCAATTCATTGAATCCTTCTCTGTTACCACGAACTCAAGTGACAAAAATACCTCTCCAACTACCACCCCAAAGTTCGAATAAAGAAGCTATCACTGCAGCCGCATCAACATATTCATTAAGTATTTTATCTCAATTTTGAGATGGAGTTAGTTTTTATTCATTCAATTTAAACAATTTAAAATACTGTGGTTTATATTAATAAATATTCGAGTCTTGTTTTTTTTTCTTATTAAAAATTTCATACAAATTAAAAATTATAAATATTTTCCTATTTTTTTCTAAAACAAAACATTTTTTTTCCAAAAATTCAAGCCAATTATTTAGCACAAGCAAACAACCACAAGGCGCTACCTTAGAGAATAAACTGATTTTTTTTAGTGTAATAATTTGTCTTAACATAGTTTTTGACAAATTATTTTTTTATTTTTTTTAGTACAAAACAAGTTTCTGCAAAATCATGTCTATAATATACCGTGTCTTAAAAAACTATATAAAACTTGTTTTTGAACTTTGAATTTTACAAATAAATTTCAACATAAATAACCATGTTATGTTTTAAAACTAAAGATAATTAATTGTGTGTAATTTTTTCATGCCAGTATCGTATAGATCGCTATTTTTTCATGTAAAAATTTCAAGCATTGAAATTAAAAAAAGTGTGTGTATTGTGTGCCTACTCCTGATCGAAATCCTGGATCCGCTCCTGGCTACAGTACTCACGTTCCTTCCTTTCCCTCTCCGATTACCTCTTTTGGAGCAAGTACATGGTTGTCGACAGACCGGATTATGCGGAATTCCCTTTCTTTTCCTTTAATGAAAGAGATTTCTTTCTCTTTGGAGCACGGCCTAAAGAGATCGCAAAAGCCTGCTTTTTCATATTCAACCTTTATTTTTTGGAATCAAATCTGCTGGAATCTTTGGAGATTTCAGGACCCTGAAATATAAATCCAACTGTATGAGTTTTGTTATACACAAATCTCAAAGAAGACAATTTTTTTTGCACAAATTTCGAAAACATATAGATAGTTGAATTGAGATTCTCAAGAATTTCAGCAGATTTGTTTCCATTTTTTTTAGAATGCACAAATTTTTATGAAAGTTGATTTTCATGCACAAATCTCAACGAAAATTAAGGGGTTGATATGGAAAAGCAGGATCCTGCGCGATCCCTTAAGAATCGCAGCAGATTTAATTTCCTTACGAGCAGCCTCTTCCCTTTCGAATTCGCATCCTCTGAGATATCTCAAACTTTACGTGACTTATTGGAATATCTCAATCGTTCAAATACGTCTGCACGAATCTCAAGGCTCAAATAATACTGGCCCCCTACATTCTCCCGAATAGGCACCGGACACGTCGGTCACGCAAAAATTGAGATATCTCAGAGGATACGCACCCTTCCCTTTCCGCGTTCGTCTATAATTGAAAGTTTTTAGGTTTTTCTTTCTTCGCTCCTTCTAGGGTTTATCGGCTTCCTTCCCTCTCTCTCTCTCTCCTCTCGCGCTTTGAGATCCTGTGATTTAAACTCTTTTCTCTCTTACCGAACTTCAAAACCCATGGCAGAGGATCTAGTAAAGGAGGAGGAGAAGACATTTGCCGACCTTGGGGTATGCGCAGAGCTGGTAGAAGCGTGCGAGAGCTTGAACTGGAAGAATCCTTCCAAAATCCAAGCTGAGGCAATCCCTTTTGCGCTTGAAGGTAAACTCTTTTCACATCGGCGAGTATTTTATAATAGTTATTGTTTGGTGCCAAATTCAATTGGAACAATACTTGCCCCCGTGATTTGAGACTTTGAAATTTGTTATGCTGTTTTTTAGTTATGTAATAAGTATCATTTATACCTTATTTCTGAATAAATGCAAAAAAATTGACCCCAGTTTCGTCCTGGTTAGTGCTCAATCTTGATATTCCCACATTTTAATGAAACCATTCTCATACACAAATATGATTGGTTGTTTCAATGATACTTGCAATTTGCATATACCAACCATATCTTCCTGGCTTCATGGTTATTTTTTAACTTGTTTATTTGTGTTTTAATTGTGCATTCTAACTCGGGCCTTAGTTAATGTATATTTGCACAATTCAGGATGGTTCAATGAAATTTGTATTCAAGGAATAATTGGGGTGTGATCTACCACTTTAAGCATACGGACTTGGTATAAACAGATTTTGTTTATTTTTTTTTTATTTAATCAGGAAAAGACTTAATTGGTCTAGCACAGACCGGCTCGGGGAAGACTGGTGCTTTTGCACTTCCGATTCTCCAGTCTTTACTTGAACATAAGAGTCCGTTTTTTGCCTGTGTGCTTTCTCCCACTAGGTTTGTCTCACTTGATTTTTTTAATTTGTTATTTCAATTATTAGTTTCTTACTAAAACTGTACTCTCTTTTCTTGTTTAATATAGGGAATTGGCAATTCAAATAGGTGAGCAGTTTGAGGCTCTGGGATCAGGAATTGGAGTGAAGTGCTCTGTTGTGAGTAATTGTTATTTTCCTCTTTTTTTAGAAGAAAACAATCTATTTCTGTTTGTTGTTTTAGTAATGATAGTAAGGTACAGATGTAGTTGTTTTCCCCTGACAAAACCTAAACGAGTTTTTTTTTTTTGTATCTAATCAACTTTAGCTTGTTGGCGGAGTGGATATGGTGCAGCAAGCCTTATCACTTGGAAAGCGGCCTCATATAGTGGTAGCTATTAACCCTTTTTTAGGTTTCTTACAAGAAGATTACAATTTTATTGTAATGCAGAATAACATGTTTGAACAAACAATTTGATATTATTTCCTTTTATTTTTAGGTGGCTACTCCCGGTCGCCTTTTGGATCATCTGACCAACACAAAAGGTTTTAGCCTTCGGACATTGAAATACTTGGTAAAGTCTCCTTTACCTGTTTGTATTTAGCGAAGCAAATTGTAGTAAAAATTGAATTTTATTTTTAATATCTTCTATGTTTCTTGATGCATATCAGCTGTAGAAATGTGAACAATTGTCTTCAACTTAGTAAAATCATTGATATTTTACTCTTATTGTGATATGAATAGGTGTTGGACGAGGCTGATAGGTTGCTAAACATGGACTTTGAGAAAGCCATTGATGATATACTCAAGGCTATTCCCAAGGATAGAAGAACGTATTTATTTTCTGCTACTATGACTAACAAGGTAATTTCACCAAAAAGTTAAATTGTGTTTGTTTTTGTGATTTTATTTCTATTTGGCTGAATTTATCTAATTTCCTGTAAAGCCTCGTAAATATCAAGTGTGCCCCAGAAAACGTGCAAAATTACAAGAATCATCAATAACCTAAACCATTACATAGGCCATGTCAAATATTAATTTATCATGACAATAGGCCTTTTTATGTTGTAAATGTACTTTTTCATCCCATGTAGATAAATTGACTTCATAATGACAGCTTAATTATGTCTTATATGCTAACTGGACTTTTTAATCATCTTTAGTCATATTAAATCTTGTGAATATTGCTTGTAATTTCTTGTTTGGAATTTTTTTTAATCATTCTTGTTTTGGCAAATATTTGTGAAGGATAAGAAAGTGATCATTGCTGGGTAGCTTTCTCGTTCTCTTTGAGTTTTGTTGTCAAGTTTTCAGTTAAATTTTAAATTTTGATTTGTTGGAAAATCATTCTCATTCCTTTTTCTCAGGTCAATAAGCTTCAACGGGCATGTCTCCGGAACCCTGTCAAGGTCTAGCTTCTACCTCATGATATTTGTCTTGTATCCATTTAATTTCTTTGTTTAAAGCTGTAAGGTTATTTTATTAATTTCTGTATTAATGATTTTATTCCCTCTTGATATTAATCCAGATAGAGGCTGCCTCAAAGTACTCTACAGTCGACACTCTTAAGCAACAGTTCCGCTTTGTTCCTGCTAAATACAAGGTTCTCTTTTACCAACTGTTTTCTCTCTCTCGCTTTGGTGACAATCGTTCTGATTTAGGCTGGGTCTGCACTGTGTTAAAAAGTATCCAGACCTGTTAAACTAAACTAAATATTTTGTTCTGTTCTCATTTTTATCGAGAAAAGTATCAGATTGATTGGAACTTTGCCGATATTATATTAAAAAAAAAGTTAACATTAAGCTCTAGATTTGTATGCTATTTAGCTGTTGTCAAGGAATCTAGAGATCCCGACAGTCAAATTGTCAGTTTTTCTAACTTTCTAATCATGTATATATTTCTTATTTGCTTTCAGGACTGTTATTTGGTATATATTTTGACCGAGATGCCGGGCAGTACCTCCATGGTTTTCACAAGAACATGCGAAGCGACAAGGATCCTCGCTCTTGTACTTCGAAATCTCGGTCTAAAGGCTATTCCCATTAGTGGTCAGATGAGCCAGGTTTGTCTGCTTTGAAGAATTTTGTTTTCACAGTTGAATTATTGAAGATCTAACTTTGTGCTGAAATTTTCTTTTACAGGCCAAGCGGCTGGGAGCTTTGACAAAATTCAAGGCAGGAGAATGCAATATTCTCATATGTACAGACGTTGCAAGTAGAGGTCTTGATATCCCTTCTGTTGATGTGGTTATCAATTATGATATCCCAACAAATTCTAAGGTTTGTGATTTAATTTTTCTAAATCTTGATGTTAATCTCTTATACCTTAACCCATGGTATAGTTGACTTGAATTGGTTTTCTACTGTGCATCATGGCTTAGTTTCCGTATGCTTTTCTTTTGTGGATATAAATTTTTAATTTCACTATTATTGTTATAATTCAGGATTACATACATCGTGTTGGTAGAACTGCACGTGCAGGGAGATCTGGGCTTGCGGTAGCACTTGTCAACCAATACGAGGTCGAGTGGTATTTGCAGATTGAACAGCTCATTGGTACGAACATTTCTCTGGTGGATTTGAGTATATAAGTAGATGCAACATATTTGTGCCTCAATAAAGCAAATCTCATTCAATAAATCACTAATTAATCTTCAAAATGTCAAATAACGAGCCAATCTAGCACCTATTAATAGCAATATCTGTTGCTGTTCAATTACCACTTGTACAAGGTTTTTGCATATGGTAATTTTCCTATCCCTCTTTTGGTGTAGGCAAGAAGCTTGAGGAGTACCCTGCGGAGGAAGCCGAAGTGCTTATGCTCCTTGAACGGGTATCTGATGCTAAGAGAATATCACAGATGGTACGAAATAAGTACAAAACTATCATTTGTAATCTTAGAAAGTCATTATTTGCCCCTTTGCAATTTATTAACACTTTTGTAATTTTGCAGAAAATCAAGGAGAGTTTTACAAATAAGAAGAGGAGGAGGGGAGAGGATGATGGGGAAGATGATGGAGAGAGGCATCATTTCAAGAATTCAAATAGTTCAAAAAAATTTGAAAGGAAACAACGGTGAAAGGAGTTCAGTAATATGCCGCAGTCAAACATTTGTGAGAATAGTATTTAATGTAGTTCACAGTTTTGATTTATGTTTATGAAGGCCTATGCAAATGCTCATTTTTTTATAGTCTGAAACCGTAACCCCAGCATATATGGGGATGGATTAAATTTTGTTAATTTGTTAGTTTACAATTAATGCTTACTTTTTGTTAATGTATCAGTTAATTATTAAAATGCCAATGCATATATAGTTTTAGTAATCAGTTTTGTCTGTTTTAAATTCACACCATTCAGAGTTCAGACCTCTAAATTTTAAGACTAGCTAATTAATTTACAAGTAATCGGGCGTAATTGTTTGCTAAAGCAATTTACTGCGTCATCTTGATTAATACCATTTTTATTTCTGTTACCATCATCACAATTTCACAAACTGTTGCTTGTACTGCTTCATATGTATTACTGTACAGGAGGCGACTCTGTGGTGTACAAGTACTACCTCAGAACGGTACTGAGGCGAACAACAGGAGTTGATGTTCTTATATCTATTTATCTTTCTTCAGCTGAAATGTGATTGTAAATAGTAGTGTGAGGTGTAACTTTAATTTTTCTGTAAGCATTGACAGTCACTGTCAAGCTCTGAACAAAAACATGAAGCAATTAATTTAAATCTTCATTAACATTACAAGTTTACAACCAAACATGACCTATGACAACTATATATTTATTATTCGTGAATCATGGCCTCCTAACTGGATCCAAACAAAATGCTCCAAATCTGTCCCTACACAGTGGCCTTCTGTAATATTAACACCCCTAAATAAAAGATTAGGAACGGGTGATTTAGCATTTTATCTGTTCAATTAGTTCAGCAGATGTACATCTAAACTAGAGCAATGCTGAATTGCTGATATACATCAATATTAGCATAGAGTAATTTTTCATTGTTCTCATACTCAAGAAAATAATTCTAGCAAGGTACTTTCGGATAAATGATCTTTATCAAAACGATCTTTCTTAGAAAAAAAAGTTGTGTTAAGCTACCGTTGAATTAGCGATTTTCAAAATGATAATTCGGAGAGATTAGAAAACCGCGCGCTTAAAAATACAGTTTCATATATCTTTTAAAAACTCATGTTGCGAATTACTCGTAACAGTTTCAGACTATTTGGAGAGATTAGCACACCACACGTTTATTTTGTTTTCTATATATGTCTAATTTTTAAAATGCGTCCTTTCTCCTTCTCGATTTAGTATAAATATTTCAATTAAGACATTAGACCTCATACATTAAATTATGTTGTAACTAGGATTGGTGGTCACTCCTCGATACCAATCCGAGATATATTATCAATTACATTTATTAATGAGATCATTCAATACTAGTTTCAAATTACAGTTCAGCACGAGTTATATCCAAGGATTTCACCTTATGTATAATAGGTTGTGGAGCAATTTTCCTCCTAATGAATAACAAGGTACAAATAAATAATTTTATTAATTTTAATTGATAAAAAATAATTTCACAACTTTTTCCTTGTTCACCATTCCCAACAACAAATTAACTAGTCAAAAATAGTTTAGCAAAAACAAATTTAATTCTTTCCACTGCCTTAAGACAATTTTCTAAAACAGAATCTCAGGATATAATTTAAAATAAAAATTACTACAGAAGAATAACTACTATATAATACTGCTAATGTCTCACAGTACAATCTAATTCTCTCCGACGGAAACATGCTAACCCAGAAGAAAACAGACTTACTCATAAGTATGGGAAAAACGGGTATGCAAATTCGAATATCTAGACTCTTGATACCTGGGCTTGTGTTGATTCCAATGGTTGTTTGTTCTGGGAGACGCCTGTCCCTGCCACCGTCGCTTCTCTGAAGAATAAGGGGTCGAATAATCCCTTTCATATCCGGAATTTTCATAGCCGGAATTTCCATAACCCCTGTCCTTTTGGCCAAAGATTTTGGGCTTGAACTTCTTTGATGAAGAAGATGATGGGAAGTCATCTCGAACATCTAGCATCCCACCTTTTCTTCGTGATTTTGGAGGGGTACTGGTGCTTCCTTTTTTGTCATACTTTGTGCCTTTTCTTTTCATACCCATCTTTCCTTCAGGTGCTGATCTAAACCCAAATTTCTCTTCTCTTTCTCGCATCTTTGATTTCTTGATTTTTGGAGTGATTCCTAGTACAGATCTGACAATAGACTGCAAAGAAAAGTTTTTTCATATCAGAAAATATTTCAGGGGTAAAATTTAACAGCTTATAGTTCTCTCCTCTTAAATTGCAATGTGTAAGGGGTGGTAAAGGAAATAAAAAGTGTCTATAATAAGTTACACTATTAGTAATTCTGCAGCCACGAGCAAAATGTCCTTCACCACCACACTTGTAGCATAAGATTGGAGTGACAACTGTCCCAGTTTCTCGCCTAGGCTTTGCACATCCCTATTATAAAAAAAAACCCAAACAACATAATTTTAAAAAGAAGATGACTAAACAGAATAAGTGCAAAATCAGAATTTAGCAGCAACGCACATCTCCAGTGTGTCCCAATTCTGCACAATTGTAACATGAGACAACTTTCGTAGAACTATCTGACACAACTGCACAGCAAAGATGTCCTTCCTTTTTGCAGACATAGCATTGAATCTCCTGTAGAAGTCCATTTAAACAACTTAGAATATGTCCACATATTTCTAGTTGATGCAGCCAAAAAAAAAATTAATATTCATTCAGGTGCCAATATTTAAATTTAGTACCCTAAGCTTTTTCGATCTTAGCAAAATTCTTAGTGTTAATTTCACTAAACTAGAATATCAATAAACAATTAATAAAAATTCTTCTTCTTTAGTTTGAATTTATTTTAAGGGAACCACAGAAAAACAGGAACTTACTGGAGTTGTGGGCATAATGTCAAAACTTTATTAAGACTATGGCTGGATGGTCACACTAATTTAATGGTACAATGCATGTCACAATTATCTAAAGATTAGATACAAACATGAAAGTTATTTGCTAAATACTACCCCCCCTAGAAGTTAGGGATAAAACATTTGAATTTGTCAGTGATGTTTACTATTGAAGGAATAAAACAACAATCAAACTTGTGGCCTTTTCATTACAAGGCACGAGGTAGTTGAGGAACTATGCCATTACAACACAATTTTATAATAACAATAACAGGTATTGCAATTGTGGTAATTAGTAGTTTGGTACTGAGAAACTACCTTCATATCACCTGGTGGATAGTTGCCTGCACACGAAAACATATCATGGCCCACATCACAGCACTTTAGACAAACCTTTGAATTCTCAGATGCATTTTTGTTCTTTTCTGGGCATTCTTTTGCCTTGTGACCATTTTTTTTGCAAGTATAGCAGTATTGACCCTGCCGATGGATGTTAGATATTATCACAGATTAGACCAAGAAAATTAGAAAGGCTAATCTCAAAAGATAGGAATAACACAATCCAAAAAATATATCTGATTTTTCAAATAATAGGCAAAAACAAAATAAGGGAAACTATAGGCTCAATCAAACAGAATTTGAAAAATAGTCACGAGCTAGCAATGATGAAATCCCATCGAACATGGGACACTGGCATTGTGAGTCCCATAAAAATGAAGTGATTCAGACATAACACATAGGTGGAAATTGAGTATGGGAAACTGGCAGTCCCAGCATCCTGCCTATTATTTAATTCCTCCAAGGACATGGCTAGCAAACAAATTTGCTGAATTCTCTTACCCATTAGTAAAAAAATCAGAAAATATATTGATCCCTTGCTTCCTTAACTTTTCTTCACTGAGGCCATCATAAGAAAATTACTTTTACAGTGCATTCAATTGAGTCATCATAACAAATATTAGGGGGTTAGCTGAACTGAAACCTGATGTTACAGGTTTGCTAGCAAAAGCAAAATTCAAAGTTTGCTCTTTCTTTGAGGCAATATTTAGCCTGTTGGTGGTCCTTGGACTTAATTATAGTTAGAACTGAAGCTAAATAAAGCAAATGTAAGAAAAATCAAAGATCACATAAAAGGCATCCTGACCTGACTGCAATCTTTGCCGAAGTGGCCAAACTGGCCACAGCGAAAGCATGGCTTCTTCTTCTTTTCAGCAAGGCAGTTAGCTGCCATGTGGCCTTCTTCACCACAGTTGAAGCACATCCCCAAGAGGGTCTCCCCTGGATCAAAGTATCTTGCTCCACGCTGTTAATAGGAGTGAACACAATTAGTTTATTTGAAACTTCTTGACTGGTACTTTTAAGATTATGTTGGTGACCTTGAGTTATTTTGGCTGTAACTTAATGTCTGTGCCTTCAACCAAGGCTAGTACCTTGTGTCTATCACTTCAATTAAACTCCAAAAAACTTAGAAGACAAAATATCTGACAAAAAGAGAGAAAAAGAGCTCGGCTGCTGCTCTCCAGTACCCTAGGTAAATTTAAGAGAAATGGTGTATGTATTGATGGCAAGCCCAATCCAGCAAGTAATTCAAAGAGAAATAACATATCATACTTACAAGAAGCTTCTGAAGGATCTTGTTATCTGGTGCTTCATTTCCATCTGTAAAAACAGGTTCTTTGGTGCCAGGAGGTTCTGCATCTGTTAAGCCAACCTGGGACCAGAAAATAACATAAAAATGAGAAGGCTTCTGTTTGTTGATCTGTCTGAAAAACATAATGGAAATGATCTTCTCTATAGGCCACTCTCTAGCATATATGGTGTAAAATAATATCAAGTTCGGTCCAGTAACACCATCATTATCGATCGACTGATGCCAACAAAAAAAGGTGGCCTTTCAAACAAGGATTGAATGTTAAAATCAAAGAAGTAATTACAGGAGAAAGGATAGGCCATGGCTGTACTTACGGAAGAATTGACTACTTCAGGGGCTGCAGTTATAGGTTCTGCTTCTGATATGTCAGCCTGTGGCTGAAAATCAAGGTACAAGATACTTAGCTTCACTTAACAACAAACCCCAATATATCTTGGTTTGTTTTAAACTAAATTCTTAAAAAAAAATCTAGAAGTTTTAACACTGAGGCACTGAGCATATTTAACCTCCCATTGCACTTTTCTTTGATGATAATCTTTGCATGTAAAAAAGCCATCTTAAGGTTGTCCTGATTGTTCCTATTAATTGCTTAAAGAACACTGAGTAATGCAAGTGAAAAAGAAAAAGAACACCGTGACCATTTTAATCTCAAATTAGTGAATTACACACAACTTTGAACTAACTTGTTGAACTATTGAATCAGCACAACTATCAAGTCAAACAAATTGATCTGTAATGATAATTTCTGAGAAAGCATTTTTATGTCAAGATACATTTGAGTTCTGAAAAATCGAAAAAAACTCAATAAATATCATTAGATTACAGTTTTACAAAAAACATGATATTGTCTGCATCATATATGAAGTTTACGATTAGAAATATATAAAGAAACTGATTAATTTGATATGCAGTTTATGACTCGATAAATGCTAAAAAACTGATTAATTTAAATAACTAGCTCCTAATTTCCAAACGAAAAAGGTGACTTCTTTTAGATACAGAGCAAACGACAGTGCTTCTAGGCAGTGGGTTTAGCCATTGTGGGGACTAAATTTTGGAACCTACAATTGAAGAAATTTACCCTAAAATTTTTTACCTTTCCACATTTTCTCCAATTCAACCCTTCGAAGTTATTGACGTAGAGAAAAACTTCGAATAGTAAAGCACACGCGACTTACAGTTTCGCTTTCAGCAGCATCTCTCTCCTTCTTCTTCTTTCTCGCCCGCTTCTTCTTCCTACTCTCTTCGGCGACAGTTTTATCTGCTTCGTGCTTATCCTTATCCAGCTCCGCTTCGTCCGATGAGATATTTACCAGAGAACCCTGGACACTCTTTCGCTTCGCCTTGCTTTTGTTGGCCTTCTCTATAACAGCCAGAGACAGGTCTTCGTTGGCCTTCTCGTCGTCGCTACTCGTCAGCACCACCACCGTCTCTGCCTTGTGGGCCTCGTCGGAGGGATCGGATTTACCCTTGGGGCGACACCTCGGTGCCATGGAGATGGGGCCACAATGATGCGGGAAGAGAGAGAAGTAAACCCTAGAAATTAGGGTACCGGGAGGTATTTCGACGGTGCGAAGGCCGACAGATTTCCCAATAAATTCAGGTCCAGACCACCGACCCGAAGGGACATAGGGAGAGCAGTATTGTTGGGCGTTGAGATTCGTGCCAAGTTAAAATGAATGGTCCCGATTCACTAATTGTAAAAGATTCCTTTTGCAGTAAGAGGGTGAATTCCGACCCGAAGTGTATCCGTATCAGTAGAATTCATATCCAGTACATGAGAAGGGAATCTTTTACGATTAGTGGATCAGAACCGTTCTTTTAGCTTGGTACGAATCTCAAAGCCCAATAAAATTGGGCCCTATTTCCCCGAATCTCAAACCGGTTGAGATTTAATCTCAAACCGTAAAGTGAGGCCCATTCTCTACGGTACCTGAGAGGATATTGATCCAGTTATCCAGTATGAGCAGCGGGTAGTATGGAAATTCATATTCTCTATTACTGCACAAGGGAATCTTTTACAATTAGTGAATCCGGACCATTCTTTTTTACTTGGCATGAATCTCAAAGTCCAATAATACTGCTCCCTATGTCTCCCGAATCTCCAACTGGCTGAGATTTAATCTCAAACTGTAAAGTGAGGTCCATCCTCTACAGTAATAGAAGATATGAATATGACTTCCCTTCTCCAACATTTTTCTAGTAATATGAAGAAAAATAATTAATTATGTGGTATAGTGAATTTTAGAATCTCCATTCTTATATTAAGCATGTTGATGTTCTGATTCTTCAACAATTACGATTAAAAGATAAAATTTCAAATTTAGTATCAGTCTTCCAATCAAATAATTTTTTTTATTAAATGTATTTTTTTTATGTGTAGGAGTTTAAATTTAGTTAAAAATATACTCGCCGCACATTATGTCACGCGATATGTTATAATTTTAATTGAATACACTGTCTTTTAGCGACTTTTTCTTCGTTTCCTTGTTTCTCCTTCTTCATTTCTATACAATAGTATCGTGCCCGTGTGTTGCAACGAGAGACATATTATAAGATTGAATAGAATATAAAGAGACAGGTCATTAAATGATTCAAATATTTAGAGGAGAAATAATATGTAAAGAAACAAAATTGAGAAATATATGGTTAAATGATTCAAATAAGAACTTTCTCTACATATATATTCTTAATGGAAGTTATTTTAACGATGAAAATTTCTCTATAAATCATCTCTTTACACAAAAGTTTTAGATATTCTTTATTTCTCTGCAGATTGGAAAGATATAATTTTTTATTTATTTGTAAAGATACAGTAGCCCTAATAAATATTATTTCTCCTCTTAACACAATGAATATAGTTTATAAGAAGAAAATATTTTCTTTACGGATTTGGAAAGATTAAATAATTTTTATTATAAAAAATATAGAGGAAGAGGAGAAATGAAACAGAGGAAACAGAGAAATAAGGAAATAATTTAATAGCAGGAACCAGAGATAGCTTTACGGAGAAATAAAAAACAGATTGCTAGAGATTCATTTAATTTTAATTGTGACAAACCATGTAATAGTATGTATGGCGAATATGTTTTTAACTAAATTTAGTCTTCTACACATAAAACAATTGTATTTAATCAAAAGAATCAAAATTATGTTATTGGAGGGTTGATATTAAATCTGAAAATTCATCTTTCAATTTCAGCCATTGACGAATCAGGACAACTACGTGCACAATATAAAAATGGAGATATTATCACGGAAATCAAAATAATATTTGTTTCCTTTTTTCTATTTATTTGTTTTTATACAAGTCCCCATGACAGAATGGAAAAATCTAGAATATATTTGATTGGAGTTGTTTCAACAAAATTCACCCCACCGCCTGAATAAAAAGTTTGCTTTTCAAATTAACTTGTTTTCTTTATTATCTTGTAATATATTTGATCTTCTCAGTTTCAATTTTGCCCCCCTAAAAATTTAATGTTATAAATTTTTAATTTGACTCGTATCTTTTTCTGTGCACAGTTTCTCGAGTTCCATAAATTTGTAATTTGTAATTTGACTTGTAAATTTGTAATGATCAACAAGTATCTTCTCCACCTCTTGAAATTTTGTTTTTCTTCATTTATTTGTCTTGTATATACTAGCCACATTAGCACCTAACACTGGGATTAAACTATTTCTGCAGTAATTTACTTTGTTGAATGAGGGAATAATGTGTTGTTATGTTGTTGGATCAAACTAAATTTTAATGCAACTGAGTTTTTTTTCCACTAAAAAACACATCATATGTGCGTGAAAAAATGAAAAATGGAAGTCAGATTAAACGATAAAGACATGAGATCAGTGTGATCCATGTTACTCGTCTTGATCCAACAAAAGAAGCCAAGTATCTCCTTCATTTTAATAGATAGTTATACTTGATTAATAAAGTGTAATAGCAAAGCTACCTTATTTTATCTCCTTTGTATGTAAGAAATATTTCTTGAAGTACATGTTTAAATTTATTGAGTAAAGAATTAGATTGTTGTTGTTTGCATACTTTAGAGAAAATAAAAATATAACAAAAACACAAGGGTTGATTTGTAAAAAATATAGTTTACCTGAAATTGATGCTCTAGAATTGTATACAAAAAATATAGTACACCGTGATGTCTTGAGCGAGGAATAACATACGAGCCATGTTAATTTAACATTTATAATTTTATTATATATTTTCAATTGGAGCAATAATAATTTACTTTTCATATCTTGTTTGTTCATGTTTCACTTGTTATTGTTATTTATTATTTGCCTCTCATTTTCTTTCATTTGTTTTTATTTTAATTTATATATATGTTTTCTCTCAATTATGTATGAATATCAAACAAAAAGGTTTCATCATCTTCTATTCAATCTTATAATATGTTTTTGTTGCAACACACGGGTACGATACTTATTACAAATATAGCACGTCGCAGTTTACAAATCACAGCAAAGTGCTAAAAAAAATTGGATGCATAGGCGTTCACTCGAGAATAAAAAGTTATATGTATTAAATTATTAATCACGGTAAATTTATTCATGGTAATTTTTTTTTATCAGGATTTAAAAAAAATTATCAAGATCTTTGAGAATTTACTCACCAATGAAAATTACATTTATTATTGTTGTTGTTATAAAAAAGGAACAATTAATAGCCTATTTTTTTTTTATTAATATCCAATATTAAATAAAATATGTCAAATATGTCCAGCTTAGCTAGATATTTTTAAAAATGTCCAAACCGGTCATTTTTTGGCCGATTCTAATTTTATTCTCAACTGGCTATTTTTTGGCCTGTCTATAACTCTTTTTTTTAGGAAATATTATGATTTATTTATTATTTGTATCGAAATATTATAAACATTTTTATATATTTTTTAGATAAAATGCTATGTAATTTGATTTATTAGAAATACTGCAACAAATAACCCGAATCAATATTTTTTAGACCGATTTTTTGAGGCTATAAGAAAAATTAAAATATTTCTTTGTGTGTTATTGTAAAAAAAATAAAAATTATTTGAATCTGAGTTATTGATCCCGGTTCAAAAGTCACTTCTAGGTAAATACAGAAATATTGTAATTTTTCTAGTACATTTAATTTCTAAGATTGGATATCCATTCAAAAAAAAAATTAAATACTAATGATTCGTCTGTTTTTGTCAGAGAATTTTTTTAGAAATGCTATGATTTATTTATTTTTTGTATATAAATATTTGAAATATTTTTTATATATCTTTAAAAATAGATAGAGTGTTATATAATTGATTTATTAGAAGAACTGCAACAAGTAACTCGGATCACCATTTATTAAAATTAAATTTTTTGGAAAAAGAAAGTAGGAGAATTTCTTTAAGTTATATGTCAACCCTAGTTTTTCTTAAGCCAATCGGAAACAAATTAAAAATAGAAAATAACATTATCTTTTACAATAAAAAATCCCTATAAAAATTAAGAATTAATACATATAATATAAAGTACTATATTAATTTTTTAACAAGCAAAAATCCCTATAATAACATACAATCTTAATTCTACATGTTTTAATAATTTCAACGGTCTAATTTATATACAAAATAGGTAATATAACATGAAACTACACAGAAAATTACTACGATTATAGCCCGCGCTCCTACCTCCGCACATAATCTGAAATGCGACCCACTCCACGCCTATTTTCTAACCCGCTAGCACACAAACACAGAGTTGTGTGCGATGCCGTACAACTTGAAAGGACTTTCCTACATCCTCCCCTATATTCCTGCTTTGGAATTTTTTTATAAACCATAATTAATTTTTTTTTATGAAACCAACATGATTATGTTTTTTTTACAAAAATCATAAGAACCAAAATGGCATTTCAATTTGTCAATTTTTTACTTCGGGATCGAAATGCTATTTCGGTCTGATGTGGTTTTACACCAAAGACTACACATGTTTTTCTGAAAACTATAAAACCACATCGGACTGAAATGTTATTTTGTCCAAAAAAATTGCGGACTGAAATGGTATTTTGGTTCTTATGGTTTTTGTTAAAAAAAGTAATCATGTTAGTTTCGTAAATTTAATTATGGTTTATAAAAAATATTCCCTGCCCTGGGCCCAATTTAACATGTTCTCGAGCTATATCGGTTCGTTCATTATATAGAACATAAAAAATACATTCTATTACTCTAAAAAAATTCTATTGAATAAATTTAGAATCTTCCTGATATTCTTGAGCACTTAACAATAAGTTTTGCAAAAAAATTGAAATTGATTTACAAAACAAAGTAAGAAAGAATAACGAATTTGCAAATAACATCCCAGCTGGGATTTTTTAAAAGATAAAAACTAAAAAAAAAAGATAACTATTATAATCTTAATTTCAAAATTTAATTTTTTTCTTCTGTCCGTATTTATGTTTTCAAACGTTGTATATGAACTTTTTCTCTAACATATATTTTTTAAAATTGTTTCTCTGATTTCGCTCTAAAAAAACACAATATATTAATAAAACTATTTTTCTATAAACACTATCAGAAAAAAAAAAAATTCTAAAATCTCATATAAAAAATAATCAAGTGTCAATTGCGCAAAAGAAAAAAAATATAAACTCTTTGGTTATAATAAGAAAAGAAAGAAATCTGGACCGTAGGCCATAAATTTAGATGTTAATAATATGGAATCGACTTTAATAGGTACCTGAGGTGCAAGTTATAAATCTAGATCGTTCTTTTAATGTGGCACGAATCTTAAAGCATCCACCTCGAGTTTCAATAAGCTCCAGACCGAGTTTGGACTGGCTGAGATTAATCTGGATCGTCCATTATTTCCAATTGTACCTCAGGTACCTGAGGGACACTGACTCCTATAATAGCGGGTGAAGACCGAGGAGTCGACCTGAACATCTTCGCTCTGGTGCAATTTACCGAGTGAGTGGGTATCCTCTGAGATATCTCATAATTTGCGTGACCGACGTGTCCGGTTTCTATTCGGGGACAGGGCGGGGGCAAGTATATTTGTGCTTTGAGATACGTGCAGTACATATTTGAACAGTTGTGATTTTCCTGAAAAACTCGAAAAATATGAGATACCTCAGAGGAAGCGAATTCCAGCTGAAGAGGAATACCGAATACGACAATTACCTTTGCATATAAATCCATTGTTTTACCCTGGGTTGGGCACTGATACACCTCTGGGTGTAAGAACCACTGACAGCGGGACCCATATACTCAAGAGTTATAATTGAGACACTGACACGGGTCCACGACGTCGGCGACTCGACACATTATTTCTTTTCCAAACTCCGAAAATACCCCCGGTCGCCATACCCCTCACCCTCCCCCGTATTCGTTTTTTCGTGGCATCGCTCCTTACTTCCGCCCCTCTTCCTTCTCTTTCGTCAATTCTAGTTTCTCTCTATCCTCCTTCGGTCGCCGTCGGGCCCGATCACCACCGTGTCTCATTCTCCGCCGTCTTCTCCCATGACCATGATGACTCCGCCTCCTCTCGAGGTAAGCATATCCCTCTAAATCTTCGCTCTTTCTGTGCAAAACCCTAGCAGAGAATACACGCTAGTGGCTTCTTCTTCTCTTCTTTGTTGATCTGGATCGTATTATGAGTTGCTTGATTACTATACAACATTTATTGGAACCATTATTTAACATGTGAGCTAGGTGTGTGGGACGGGTTATGTGAAAAAAAAAGTTCTTCTTTTTTTTGCTCGTTCTTGTGGAGGCTTTCGACTACAACAGCAAGAGACTTTGAGATTTATAAATTATAGAAAGAGTAGGTTCCAGTAGCGAGGGTTTTGATTGCTATTTGATCCGCTGTTTAATGGATCTGAGGATGTTGTTTTACTGGAAATCACAGGAAGCACAGGAGGATGAGGAGATGCTGGTCCCGCATAATGAGAATGTGAATGCTGATGAAGCACAACAGCAGGAGCCACAAGAGCAACAAGATTCTGTAGAGCCTATGGAAGGTGATTAATTTCAATACCATGAGTGTTCTGCATGCAATTGAGATATTTCTGTGACTTATAGTATTCTTCTGTGATTATGTAATTTGAAAGATTGCATTTTTGAAGTGCGGGGTGGGTTTGTTTATAAAATTTTTGGTGTACATTTGGAATATTTGGGATTAATTTGAGAAAGTCCCCAGATGTCAGTGACTCCTGCATTTTTTTATGAGATTTCTAGGTGCTTATAATGATTTTATCATGCATCTTTGGTGAAAAAGGTGAAGGTGGACATTTGCTTTATTATTTTCTTGTTGGTTAAATATTTAATTGATTATAAAATCAATCAAAATGAGAGAGGTGCCGCACTCTAGCATCAAGTATTGTATTGTTAACTTTTTTTGAAGAAAAAGGGGCTATTATTTCAAATCTCTTCTTTAACATGTTTAGTGTATCAAACCATGAGACACGAGTCCATGGTGGAAATGCTAAAAGTTTAGCCGTGCTTGTTTATTGGACTAGTCAAGCGTACTTCGTGACATGTGTTATCTTTTGTATGCTCCTTTTTGTATCAGGGGACGTGCGACTTTATCGATGTAATTTTGTGACAAGTATTCTTATTTATTAAATAAGTTAGAAAATATACCGTGAGTATATAGAAAAGAAACTAAGTTGGTTGGTGATCTATGCCACTGGGACTTTTGTTGGCAGATCAAACATTTTTCCACTATATCGTGACCAAAGAGAATCCTGTCTAAAAAGAGCTCAGCATTTTTGTTTCCGGCACTTTAACAATAAAATATATTAAGAAAATGATATCGGAGTAGTGATATAAGTTAATTGTAGGAAAGATGATTTCCTTCAATTGGGTCGTTTAAAACATAATCAGTTAATTCAGAGTTTCTAATACTTTTCGTTGTTTCTTTGGTGATAGTGGTGGCACAAAATGAAACAGTATCAACTGCAGAGAATCAGCCTCCTGAAGATCCTGCCACATCGAGGTTTACATGGACCATAGAGAATTTCTCCAGGATTAACACCAAGAAGCATTATTCGGATTCATTTGCTGTTGGACTCTACAAATGGTAAATAGAAAAATCACCTTAAGTCCCATTGTTTGCAACTAAGCACTTATGCTGCTTCTTGCTGCTGCTACTGTTTTTCCAGTTAACATCATTAATTAAATTTATTTTTGACATGGCATTCTTAGACATCGGTGGCAATATATATATATTTTTTGGTTATATTTACTCTTTCTGAAAAAGATGAAAGCAGTGTCTGAGATATCACATAGAAGCTCGATTTTTAAGTATGTTTATTTCAGGTATCTAGACCATACCAGTAGAAGCTGAACTTGAATTAGGTCATGAAAGCTTTGAACTTCTTTAATGTTGCTGTGCTCTGCGATGTGTCTAAAATAGATTGATTCTCATATGAAGCTTGGGACATTGTGTATTGGAAAGTCCAGTCAAAAACTGAATTATCGGCAAATAAAAAATTTGCCATACTTGTATTTGGTTTTGTTTGTGGAGAAATAATACTGACATTTCCGGGAGAATTAACACGCACAATTAATGATTAATTGTTTTAGGCGGGTGTTGATTTTTCCAAAGGGAAACAATGT
The DNA here is from genome assembly GCA_964058825.1 of Carex arenaria. NCBI lineage: Eukaryota > Viridiplantae > Streptophyta > Magnoliopsida > Poales > Cyperaceae > Carex > Carex arenaria. Next base: position 645,982 of record CAXKVW010000001.1, on the reverse strand, counting down.
GGATCATTTCTCAATGTACTTGGATGTTGCTGACTCAACAAGTCTGCCCTATGGCTGGAGCCGTTTTGCTCAGTTTAGCCTGGCTGTGGTAAATCAGATACATCCCAAGTTGACAGTTCGAAAAGGTTCACTTTTTTGCTGGCTTGGCATTTTCATTCATGTACTTGTTAGTTTTTATCCTTCTATTGATGTATCAATCGCTCATGCCTTGAGACCTCTTTAAATATATTTTACTTATCATTAGCCCTGCAATTATAACTGGTATCAATCACAATATTAAGATATTGACAGCTATAAGACAATATGTACGTTTGTTGTTATATGTGTTACTCTTTTCTAGAGTTTTCATGTCAGAAATACATAAGATTTTGAAAGTACTGCAACCATTTTGCACTAAGCAAGCTGCTTTTTTCTTGTCCTTGTGTTTCAAATAGTTGTTCCTTGTAGTTAGTCATGGAAACAACTGAAATATATAATGCCTTCTTCTCACTTCCATATTGCATGGCAGAAACACAGCATCAGTTCAATGCACGTGAGAGTGACTGGGGCTTCACTTCCTTTATGCCTCTAAGTGAAGTGTATGACCATGGAAAGGGTTACCTCCTGAACGACACTCTTGTGGTAGAGGCCGAGGTGACAGTGCGTAAAATGCTTGACTACTGGTCTTACGACTCTAAGAAGGAAACTGGTTTTGTTGGGCTTAAGAACCAAGGCGCCACCTGCTACATGAACTCTCTTTTACAGACCCTCTACCATATCCCATATTTCAGGAAGGTATGGAAATCGTAGACCTTATAAATTTGCCTCTTTCCATTTCTTAGACAGCATTTGTCCCCTTCTTTTAATGCTGCGAGATCCTTGCGGATCTATTATTGGAACTGTTTAGGGAATAGGTGATATAGATTTATGTACAGAGTATAGACACAATTATAATGTTTGTTGGTTGTTCCTTTTCATTTATAAATTCTGAACTGGTTTGATCAGTGCTAATTATATATGTGTTTGCTACCCTTATAAACTTTTTCAAAGACCACACACTGCAATTTTTGTGTGGTTAGAACTGGATTCTGCATGGATCTGAACGGGATCTGGTCCATAGCTCAGTAATCCAAATTTACTATGCTTATAACATGCATTATGCATCTCACGTTGCGACCTTTGTCTTTTATGGATATATACTTGCCTTGAGAACAGCTCTGGTCTTTTGTTTACTCTTTTCTAAGCCCATTTCTCTTCTATTGCTTCAGGCTGTGTATCACATGCCCACAACTGAGAATGACATGCCATCTGGGAGCATCCCGTTGGCTCTCCAGAGCCTCTTTTACAAGCTCCAGTATAGTGACAGCAGTGTTGCTACAAAAGAGTTGACCAAGTCTTTTGGGTGGGACACTTATGACTCTTTCATGCAGCATGATGTTCAAGAATTGAACCGGGTTCTTTGTGAAAAATTGGAAGATAAGATGAAGGTACAAGAATTTAATCCTTCTCTTTTATAATCTGAGTTATCATTTAGGTCTAATCTCAATTGAGAGCACCCAAAATAATACTATGACTAAACAATATTCGGCTTGATCAAGTTTGTATCATACAACCTATGGTTGTGCTCGAATTGGGCAAGATGGGAGGAAAGGGTGGAAGAGGGCAATTGGTCCTTCCTGAACTGTTCACCTCGCTGCACAACTTTTTTTAACTTCTTTAAAGGGTAGAGGGTAAAGAGGGGAGAAGTTCCATCTCTATACAAAGTCCCAAGTATATGCATGCACAATCAGGATCTCCCCTTCTTTTCCCCGCCAAGTCAGGCAGCGTAGATGGTATAGATAGTTTTTAAGCAGATAATACTTTTGTTCTTTTCAGGGAACTGTTGTGGAGGGGACAATCCAGCAGTTATTTGAAGGGCATCACATAAATTATATTGAATGTATTAATGTGGATTACAAATCTAACCGGAAGGAGTCCTTTTATGGTATGTGATCAGTCTTAACTTATTTCAGCATGAGGATGTTAATTTAATGGGGCTTTTTCATTTAATGTGAATAATAGACTCGTACTACTAGGTTATGAAATGGTGACACGATAAAAGGATTACCTTGAGACATGAGGATATGTGATTTGGCATGCACTTATTGAAGCCTTCTTACATTTTTAATTGGGCATGGTATGACATTTCTCATGACTTGGCTTGTAAAATTTCCTTCAGATCTCCAACTCGATGTTAAAGGTTGCCGGGATGTCTATGCATCTTTTGACAAATATGTTGAAGTTGAACGGCTTGAGGGTGATAACAAGTATCATGCAGAGCAATTAGGTCTCCAGGTGGGTCTTAGCAACTTCTGAACTTTTGGGTTTGAACTCATTGTTCTGAAAATGTTATTTACAAGTATTTAGAAATTTAGTTGAATACGATCAGCATCGGACATTGTGTTCTGGTATTGAACGTGTTCAGAGTGGTATCAGTCTGTGCAAGGACTAGCTGATCATGGCTGTTGTTAGACAAAAAGTTCTTTGCCTGGAAATTCCGATTGATAAATCATATATAAGCCCAAAAAAAATACAAGTTGAAAATACACAATTCTAAGATTTTTGTATGTAACTTTGTTTACTTAAAAAGGGTCTTATTTTGAATTAATTATTCTGTAACCTACTTTATTAACTGGAACAATTCAAATTTATTTCTTGACAGGATGCTAAAAAAGGAGTCCTCTTTCTTGATTTCCCACCTGTTTTGCAACTCCAGCTGAAGCGATTTGAGTATGATTACATGCGTGACACCATGGTTAAGGTTATCATCCACTCTCATTGCTCTATTTTGATTTTTTTTTTTCACATGGTACTAGATTTGGTGTTGAAGAGTGTATCAGTATTTTTTTTTTTTTTTGGTAAAAAGCCTGTAGCATATATGTTGTTATTACTTAATGAGTGAGGATCCTGTGAAAATGGATTAATTTGGCCATTTGTCAAATATAGTTTCTGGTTTTGAAATCTGACATTTGGAATATGTATATCATGCACATAAAGGATGATGTAAATTAATACAACTTGTACTGTTCATCAAATGCTTTAAATTTGCTACGGTCCATATGTATGTCATCATGTTTGGGAAGCTTTTTTTTTTTTTTTCTATTTTTGAGTTTTTTTTGACTCGACAATTGAAAAATATTGTCAAAATTTGCAAGTTAACCTAATTGTCAATGGATCCCAACCATTAATTTAAATGTTCTTATTGTCAGCTCTTTTCTAAATCCAGTACTGTAAAGTGATTTTGGGGGGAAATCTAGGGAATATTACAAAATAATAAATTAAGTATGTCTTAACACAAGTCAGTAACTTGACCTGTAATTAATACAACAAAGACAAGCAAAGAACAAAATAAGTCATAGAATCTGTTTCATTTACTTACAGGTCTCATTCATACTTTGTTTTATAGTCACTGTAAATTTATTTTTGAAATAAGGGCTCCAGTGAAACCTGGCATCCATTTCTATTAGATGCCTCTTGCAGGAATTAAACCTGTGCCTCTGTTGAGAGACATGGCTTATCACCATCTGTGCTAGGCCTGTGGTTCATTGTTACTGTAATATTATGTAACTTGTTGTTGGGATTATGTAAGTTAATTTATGTTACTGTAATATCAGATAAATGACCGTTATGAGTTCCCTCTTCAACTTGACCTTGACAAAGATGATGGCAAGTATCTTGCTCCTGATGCTGATAGAAGTGTGAGGAACCTTTATACTCTTCACAGGTATTTGATTTGATTGTTGTATCAAGATGATATTTACTATACTGCATACAGGATCAGTGCTACATGCTGGCATTTGTTACTTTGATAGTGTTGTAGAAAGATGGATGAGGTTATTTATTATTTCTTATTAAAAGAATCTAGTCTTCAAGCCTACACTGTGGCTTGATTTCTTGCCCAAAGAAACCTCGATTAAAGACCAAAGTGCCACAAAACAAGTGAGGCTTACATTTTGAGATTCGAATATGTTCCAAGGATATTTTAGGTCTAAGTTTGACTTGTCTTGCTGATTTGGTGTTGACAATCATTTGAGTGCTAACGTTTCTCTAATTATTGGGTACAGTGTTCTTGTACACAGTGGTGGGGTGCATGGTGGACATTACTATGCTTTTATTCGACCATCTCTCTCTGATCAGTGGTATGTTCTTGAAATATTTGTTCATTCCTGTGGGTTATGTTTGTATCTGGCCATGCATATACTATTCCTGATTACATGTGTGGTCTTAAAGATTTTGGTAGCAGTACATGTTACTACTTGTTTCTTGTCTGGTAATATAGTTATTTTTTCTTCTTTCTTTTCTCCTTGTTTATTTTAGTTTTTGTAGTGGGGTTTGTGGCTTTCAAATTAAAAGATTAGTTTCTTTTTTTTCTGGCATTGAATAAGTAACAATGCCTGTAGAGGTTATATATGTATTATTCCCTATGTTACCCGGATGCTCCATATAGGGTCTTGTACCTGTATCAGACACGTATCCGATACCGATACGTGCCCGATACGGTCCCGATACGGTCCCGATACGTATCGGATACGCCAGCTGGTGTATCGGCCTACGTGGCGTATCTGTTGACTCCAGATACGGTCTCCGATTTGTGATTATTACTGTCTGATACGGCAGTCTGTACGGGATACGGCGGGACACGTTCATTATTTACTAATGATGTCTGGATTTTAATGATTTTTGTTCCTGGGCCGCCGATACACCCTTGGATTGGCCCACAACATATTTTATTAATTTTGTTCCCCTTGCTCCAAATTCTCTTTGGAAATGAATTCTGGTTGCTGCTCATGTGGATCGAACCCACGCCTTCTTAGTTGAGAGCCAAAACACACAACCACTGCACTAGACAATACTTTGTGTTATATGTTAATAATTATTATATTTAATATATACTTGGGTAAACCTTTAATTAGTAATTTGTACAAAATTAATTTAAGTTATGATTATGATTATGATTAATTCAAATATCATAATTAAAATAATAAAAAATAATACATATAATAGATGTATCGTATCCTAAATTTTTTAAAATTGCCGTATCGCCGTATCCGATATGATACCCGTACCCGTATCCATGCAACATAGATTATTCCTTATTATTAATTATCAGGCAGGTTTGTTACCAGTATGTATTGGTAATTTTGGATTGAGGATGCCTTATGTTCAGGTTTAAATTTGATGATGAGAGAGTAACAAAAGAAGACATAAAGAAAGCATTAGAAGAGCAATATGGTGGTGAGGAAGAGGTAAAAATATTTTTTTTAGTGTTGCAAATAAAAAATATTGTTTATAATATATTTAAAACTGAAACATTCTGTCTTTATATCCTTTGCCCTGAATTAGCTGCCTCAACTCAATCCTGGCTTTAACAACACTCCGTTCAAATTCACGAAGTATTCAAATGCATACATGCTTGTCTATATCCGTGAGAGTGACAAGGATAAAATCATGTGTAATGTGGATGAGAAGGACATCGCGGAGCACTTGAGGGTACTTTTCTTGTATTAAATGGGAACTTTGCATTTTGTACTTGTACATTTTCCCTCTTTGTTGTGCCTTTTCTCCTGTATATTGATAATCTGCTTTTGATATATCTTCACAGTTGAGGTTGAAGAAAGAGCAAGAAGAGAAGGAACACAAGAAGAAAGAAAAAGCTGAGGCCCACCTTTATACCATTATAAAGGTGTTAGCGACGTTCCTTTTCTTTATTAATGATATATACTCTGTTATCCTTAGCCATTTGGATTTTTTTTAATCCTCTTGATTTCTTTAAATGCTAATTAAATTGTCAAGGTTGCACGAGATGAGGATTTACACATACAGATTGGGAAGGATATATACTTTGACTTGGTGGACCATGACAAAGTCCGCAGCTTCCGTATTCAGAAACAATTACCGTTTACTGCTTTCAAGGTACATTTTCCCTTAATTTTGATGGTCGATACTGCTTTGTTAGAGAATAAGGCTGCAAAAGGTCAAAATTATATAGCTTTTTTAATTTTATGGAAAGGCCGCGAGTTACTTGTATTCCAGTTGTTCCTGGTGTGCTTTGACAAGCCTTGAGAAGCCGCGAGTTATTTTTTTTTCCTTTGTGTCCTTTGACAGCCTTGAGAAGAGTTGAAGTAGACCCATATCTAATAAATATACAAGTATTGACATGGATCGAACTAGGCAAAACCCAAAAAGGGACTAAATATTGATCTGGTATTTCCAGTTGTTACTTGTATTCACCACAGCAGGTAATACAAAACCTGTCCAGTTCTTGATATTTCGTAAACATGACATCTTCTGAAATTTGATGTACATTTATGTAGGAGGAAGTTGCCAAGGAATTCGGCATACCAGTGCAGTTCCAAAGGTATTGGTTGTGGGCCAAGCGCCAAAACCATACTTACCGGCCCAACCGCCCGCTGACGTCCCATGAAGAACTACAAACTGTAAGCTTCTTTATTATTGAATAATTTGGGAGCTAGTGGTAAAGTGCAACCATTAGCAAGCCCCTCAATGTAAGGAAGCCCCTCAATGTTGATTCTAAACCAACATTACAAAGTACATTGCATTTGCAGTCTGACTTTCTACTGTTGAGCCCTGTAACAAATACCTTGTATAGGTGTTAGCCCAGATTTTGTGCCCTTTCATTTATGGCACACAATTGCTGATATAAACTAATATTGTTTAGATGACTTACATCCGTGTTCTATTTATGCAGGTGGGTACTCTTAGAGAGGTATCAAACAAGGCACATAATGCTGAGCTGAAGCTGTTCCTAGAAGTAGAGCGTGGTGTGGTAATGCATTTAAAGTGTTTCAAGTACCTGTTCTATAAAACTTCATTTGGGCAATAAAGTTACTTGATAACATATTTTCTCCTGTTTGCTTAGGATTTTAGCCTGCTACCTTTACCTGATAAATCTAGGGAAGATATATTGATTTATTTCAAGCTTTATGACCCCGAGAAGGAAGAGCTTCGGTATTTTTTAAATTTATCTAGCATGTGTATTTTTTCCCCCCGATAATTGATAGTTGTTCTTCTGATTATGTATTTTTATGTCTATGCTGAACATAGTTATGTGGGGAGAAAGTTTCTCAAGGCAGTTGGAAAGCCAATAGAGATTCTTGCAAAGTTGAATGAACTAGCTGGGTTCCCAGATAATGAAGAGATTGAACTTTATGAGGTGCTTATTTGTATGCGTGACTTAATATATTATCTCTTATCTTTTTCACACTTGCACATCAGACTATACATGAAGCTTTTCAATTTTGGATTTTTTTATTTTTTTATTTTGAACTTGTCATGTCAGGTTGCCATGGTTATTCTTACATGTGACATGGATGACAACTGGTGCATTTGCAGACACGTTTATTTCTTGAGATAACTCTCATATTACTTCCTTTTGTATTTGTAGGAGATCAAATTTGAGCCAAACATCATGTGTGAGCCAATCGACAAGAGAATCAGTTTCAAAAATAGTCAGGTCTGTTATGACATAACAAAGGAGTGTACAATCAGTGCAGAAATGTATAATTATATGGAATGACTTCCTTAAATTAATTTTTGCAGCTTGAAGATGGCGATATTATCTGCATACAGAAAGCTATTGTACCTGAAAATGAAACCAATTATCGCTATCCTGATGTTCCTTCATTTTTGGAGTATGTCCATAACCGCCAGGTACAGTAAATATTGTATATCCCTAATAAAAGTCAAAATGAAGAGATTATAGAATGTGCAACTCTCTCTCTCTCTCTCGTCTCTACTCACCCTCTCCACTTTGAAACTTCAATCTGTTCCATAATAGAATGACTTTCTTTATAAAATGAGACTAGAAAAAGATTTGGATGTTGTAGGTTTTGTTACCTTGTATTTATTTATTTAATTATCATCTGACTAATAATTTTGCTGAATGCATGATGTAGATAGTACATTTCAGACTTCTGGAAAAACCAAAGGACGACGACTTTAGTCTAGAACTGTAAGCAACTTTTGTTACTTTGTAATAGTCGAGAGTAAGAATATAAGTGTTCATCTATTTGAGTGCTCAGTGATATTTACCAGTGCAAAAGGCAACCCCATATAAGCTGAGTTGGCAGAGAGAAACAAGAAAAATGATAACCCAAACAAGGACAGAATGATCTATAATGTGGCAGTGATTTATTTTTGTCTATACCTAATGGGACCGGCCTATATGTACCAGCTAATTACTTTGGAAAAGAAAGCCAATTATTTCTGTTTTGAGCTACATTTATATATATTTTTTCCTATGTTTCTTACAGATCAAAGCTTCACACATATGATGATGTTGTAGAGAGAGTTGCCCGTCACATTGGACTGGAGGATCCGTCTAAGATCCGTCTTACCTCTCATAATTGCTATTCCCAACAGCCCAAGCCTCAGCCCATTCGGTACAGAGGCGTGGAGCATCTCTCTGACATGCTTATCCATTATAATCAGGTGCGCTTATATTTCTTATGTGGAATCTTACCCAACTGGATTGTAGCACTATTTGTACCAACTGATTTGCCACTCTTCCAAAAAAACTGTTTATGTGCAAATTCTTCTTAACAATTACAAACATAAGAATGTTAGCAGCTATTTGCTTGCAGAGGGCAGTAAATAGAAATCAACTACAAGAATAGTGTGAAAGTACCATTTCGGCACTGGTCTTGGCTTCCTTTCATAGATGATTCTGTGTGATATTAATGGCTTTCAATTTAAGACCTGTTATCTGTTATCACCACCCTCAAATGGGGCTTGACAGAATTTTATAAAATATACCATTATGAAAATGTTCAATTGTTTAACAAACTAATGGTTTGGCATCCGCAGACTTCAGATATTTTGTATTATGAAGTGTTGGACATCCCACTGCCTGAGTTGCAGGGTTTAAAAACTCTGAAAGTCGTATTTCACCATTCTACAAAGGATGAGGTACATTGCAACCCGATGCTTATCATTTTCTTGTATAAGCTCCTACATATCTGTTATTGAATGCTTTTGATACAATGATATTGGTGAACAGGTTGTGAGTCATACTATAAGGCTTCCAAAGAATAGCTCTGTTGGTGATGTGATCAATGACTTGAAGTCAAAGGTACTTTGCATTTTGAATTGGGTTTTCATTGCCAAATACGACTTGTACTTGTTTGTACTGCGCCTACCCAACCAGTTGGGATCTTTGTGGTATCTCCAGCCTTTTTGTTTGGGTTTTTAGACTAGATGTCAATCACGGAATGGTCGGGACAGAGACATTTTTCTGCAAAGTCAGATAACATAAGAAAGTACGTTAGTTGTGACTAATCAAACGGGGGCACCTGATGGCAACAATTGTGTGTTTAGTCGTACTGAGTTCTAATTCTAGAATATAATTCCTAATTCTAGAATATAATTCTCATAACGATTTGCATCCCTAAATTTCTCTATATATGTTTCAGGTGGAGCTTTCTCGTCCAGATGCGGAACTTCGGTTGCTTGAGGTGTTCTATCACAAGATTTACAAGGTTTTTTCCCCTTTCTTTTTCATTATTTTCTGGTTCTGTTTTTTGAAGTTGTAGATTGTGAACTACTCAACTGGGGCTACTGACTGTGTATGGGATGAGCCTTTGGTTGTTGTTATCCGCAGCAAAGCTATGTCTTTGATTGTATGTGGTTGGTATGTCATGGGTTTGACATGCTTGCATCTGGTTCTCTAGAAAGCATTTCCTATATCAGACCCAGGAGATGTTTGAGTTTGTCCAAATAGAAAGACAATAAAAACTGTTTCTCACTTTACAGCTATCGAATTAACCTTGGTTTTTTTTTTAATCTCTATGGTAGATTTTCCCTCCCTTTGAGAAGATAGAAAATATAAATGATCAGTACTGGACACTACGTGCAGAGGAGGTATTTCTTATCTCAGCTCCTGATTTATTATTGCTACTACAAAATGTATATGTAGGATCTTATGGTCACACGCACCTATAGTCATGCAATTTTCTATTTATGGTGTTTTCCTCTCTAATTTGACAGATACCGGAGGAAGAGGCTAACCTTGGGTCTCAGGATCGGCTGATTCATGTTTACCATTTCATGAAAGATCCAAATCAGAACCAGGTACCGAGTGAACCTAGTTGGACTGTTCCAAGCAAATTTAATATGCTTTCAGTTGCTTCATCACAGTAGTTTCTGATTCTTGTGGTCTTCCCTTGTATTAAGGCAAAATTATTTTTTTATCAAATTGGAAAGCCCAAAAGGATACATTAATTATTATTTGTAACTGTTCTTACTATTGGGAGGGGTAGGTACCATGAAAATTTGTGCAGGTTAAGAAAAAATATACAAGTAAAAAAACTTGCAGTGCCTAAAAATGTACTACTTTTTAAGAAAAAAATGAGAGAACAAATTTGGATTACTTGAACTACAATATTTGGAAATTTCCGTTTGTGAATCTTTTTGCTCTTGTTTTAATTTCAACAGCAGGTGCAAAACTTTGGAGAACCGTTCTTATTGGTAATTCATGAAGGCGAGACTTTAGCAGAGGTGAAAACACGTATTCAGAAAAAACTTCAAGTTCCAGATGAGGAATTTGCCAAGGTTTTCACTCTTTCTTTCTCCCATTTAAAAATAAGGCCACTCAATGAGAAATATAGTATAAAATATTCGCTATAAAGTCTCTATAGAGAATGATTCCATTGCTGATTCCCTCAATAAGAAACATTCTTAAATATTAGGAGACAGAAAATGATGCGGTACTTAAGTAGAATGCCTCTCATTTCTTGAGGGTTTTAACTGGTTTTTTGAAGAGTGTCTAGTAAAATTCTTGTTTCTTTGGTAGTTGTAATTAAGTGAAGATGGATCTCCTTTTATTTATAAAAGATGATTTTCCTTTGTTCATTTGAAAGGATTGTGTTTTATATTCTGCTCTTTTGTATCATGAAAGTGGTTTGAGATCTATATAACCTTTGATCCAAAATGTATAATCTTCTTCTTGATTTGTTTTCAGTGGAATTTTGCATTTTTATCCATGAATCGCCCTGAGTATCTCAAGGACAGTGATGTCATCTCCAGCCGTTTTCAGGTGAATAATTCTTATCTGTTGCTTAATCTGTTTTCTTTTGTATGCATATTTGTTTTATGTTGAATGCAACATTACTTGTTTGCATTCTTTATTGGATACAGAGAAGAGATGTATATGGTGCGTGGGAGCAATACCTTGGTTTGGAGCACACTGATACTACTCCTAAAAGACCAATGATTGCAAATCAGGTATACCTAAGTCATACCTGATTTCCTCTCTCTTCTAGAGACATGTCTGAAGGTTAATTCCATGGGGGATAGATGCTTTATTTTATTTCCATCAGAAATAGAATAGGTGCTTGAAATAAAAAATAATTTTTTTTGCATCTTATAGAACTAGTGTAGTTGGGTTATGTACTTATTATGTATCTACAAGCTGTACATGTGAGGTGCAAAATGGGTTGCTTTAAGCGTTATTTTCTTATGAGAAAAGGAATTCTCCAGAACACCTTATTCTGTCTCAATTTCTACTTGCCTTGCAATTTGTTTTTTCAAAGCATTGTTTACATCTTTTCATTGCAAACCTTCATTTTAATGCAGAACCGACACAACTATGAAAAACCAGTGAAGATCTACAATTAGTGTTTGAGGAATATCTCTCTCCTAGTGGTTCATCTCTTTGATTGGTCCTAGTTCAGAACTAGAAACAAAAAAAAGAGAGGAATTCATTAGATTGTTTGTTAAAGGTCTCGATTAAGAAACAAAGGCTTTTTGACTATACTTTGTTGCTGGTTTTTTTTGTTGTCTTTCCTTATAAAAGGGCCCCATTAGGAAGGATGTCTCATTGGAAAAGGCTAGTGCATAAAGTTTTGTTTTTTTTGGCAGCGGGGTCATATGTATACAGCAGGGATAATTAGTCTAGTCAGAATGTGTTTTATTATTGCCCTTTATTTCGCTTTAATGTCTCTGTTCCTAATTGTTATTTGGTAAAAAGGAAAATTTGTAAAACTTTTACCTTTTCTACGAATCTTTCAGTTCTAAAAAATGATGTAAACAGATGGGAAGCGGTGTTGTTTTATTCAGTCCCTATAGTTTTACATCATCCTCTTTCATTTTTCTTTAGTGTTTCTTGTTTTTAAGAGCCCATTACCCGACTGTAGATCAATAGAATTGGGATGGAACAACAGATTGTGGTTGCATCAAACGAATTTTTATTTAATATGCATGAAGTTCATAGGCACGCTATTGTATCAAACTTTTCATATTGTCGACGAATGTTGTAACATGTGCTAAATATTTTATTATTATTAAATATTAATATATAATAGGGATGGGATATGTCGGCAATTAAACTAATTTAACAAGAGCAACGATTAACAAAATAATTATTAGAATAAAAAATAAGATCATAGATATGCTTTGTATAGTTTAGATAGTTCTATTATAATGTAATAAATTTAGTACAATGATAAAATTAAACGGTTAATTGATTTAAATTTTGCTTAATTGTTGAATAATTAATTGAATTACATCAAAATCTAATTACAATTAGGACAATAATTTTGTTAGCTCCTGACCACGTATCATGTTGGAATCTGAACTTAAAACATAATTGTTGAGATTGTCAATATAAAAATTCATTGATAATAGAATCTAATTCTTTAAAAAATTATTTGTCAATTAATCAAAATTCAATCGATTTCTAATAAATTATATCCTAAATTTGTAATATTTAAATATAGGTGATCAAATATATTTGAGTAATGTAATATATAAATTTTGTTTTTTTTGAAAGAAGTGGCCACACCACCGATTTTCATTAACATGAAAACCAAAAGTACATACAATATTTGGCTGGTACCACCAATCTAGTACCAGTAGCATACCTAGAAACATGTCCAAAATAAAGAAAATAGAAGCTTTGATCTTCCATCGCAACCTGCTTACAGAACTTTTAAGGACTAACCTGCAAATAGAAACAAAGAGCAATAACAACTCTAAATGCATACTCAAACACCAAAACAGTTAAAAACTTCAATTAAGCCCCTATAAAATCCAAATTCTCCAAGTAAAGCAGTTGGAGGTCATCGTCATCAATTATATGGTTCCCTCCTCCATTCATAAGGATTGATTGTATCCCGTGTATCCTCCATAAAAATTGCTACAGTGGAATCTGTCAGGTCCTTTACATCACAAGGCAAAATTAGCTTAAGTTTAGAAATAAGATCAAATATTTGTTGTGATGTCCAAGAGTAAGCAAGAGAGATAATTCTTGAACCTAAAGTATGTATATCCAAAATTCTACCATCCATAAATTCAATTCTATTCATGTCTAGCCAGGTAGACCATAAAACAACCCCTTGAATTATTTCCACAATCTGGGGTCCCCCCGGTAACCTTAAAAAAAAAAAGAATTATTTCCACAAGATTGGCATCCTTCAATGGTATACAATAATCTAATTCCTATAACTTCTCCACTGTTGTACTTTCAAACCTAAAATTATTAAAGTTAATTATCCAAGATCAAATGGAGTGTGCCACATGACATGAAACAAAAAGATAATCTACAGACTCCAACTCTGAACAATAAACACATCGCTGATCACCTTATGCAATATATAAAATACTAACACAATTTTGTAATATTAAGAATAATGAGTTTTTTTTTTTGAGTAAAGGTGGAGATCATGACCTTCAACATAGAGACTATGTGCTTTTGCCACTAGACCAAATACTGGTTCTTAGAATAATGAGTTGTTTGACTTGTATAATTTAAATAAATAGTGATGGAGGGAATAAATGAAATACTAAACATTTTCATTTTTTCTTTTCAGCTAACTCTAATTTCTTCCATAGCTTGTTTACCATATTTTCTATTTCATGTAATTATTGGATTTTCAATTTAAATATTTAATTTGATTTGGCACAATTTTCGGCATGATTGAAGTTCAATTAACTATTAGTTTATTTTTAAAATTCCAAAATTCCAAAATAAGATTGGATGAGATGAACTTAAAATTGCATGTAAAATAGGAATAAAATAAAGTACTATCGATACAACAAGCATGTTATAGATGAACATCATAGTAGGGCTGAACAAAAAATTCGTAGTTCGTGATTTGATTCGAGTTTGATTCAAAAAAGTTTGTAAAAAAATCGATTTGAAATAGTTCGAAATTAATTCAAACCAAACTCAAACTGGACTTGGTTCGTTTGAAATAGGTTCGCAAACTATTCTAGTTCGAATCTCAAAGTAACGTGAATCGTTGATTTCCGCTGATGACTTAAAAGTTAAAACATAAGGCCACACAACCATAAGTCATAATTCGTAAGTCGTAACCCTCGCTCTCAGTTTTGAAACCCTAGACGATTTTCACCTCTCGCTCTCGGCGACTACGATCACTCTTCCTTGTCGTAAAAAAGTTCGTAAAAAATTCGAAATTGAGTTCGTAAAAAATTCGATTCGAAATTAATTCAAGCTAAATTCAAACTGGAGTAAGTTTGATTTGGTTCGATTCGTTTGCAACCCTACATCATAGTGCTTTGACTATGAACATTTTACAATTTAATTTAAAATGAAAAACATAAGAAAACTTAAGCTGAAGTCCATTAACATCAGAACGTAAGATGATAGGAAGATTGTGGCACAAAAGTAGTAAGTTAAGAAAAAAGGGGAAAACTTCAATTAAGCCCCTATAAAATCCAAATTCTCCAAGTAAAGCAGTTGGAGGTCATCGTCATCAATTATATGGTTCCCTCCTCCATTCATAAGGATTGATTGTATCCCGTGTATCCTCCATAAAAATTGCTACAGTGGAATCGGTCAGGTCCTTTACATCACAAGGCAAAATTAGCTTAAGCTTTGAAATAAGACCAAATATTTGTTATCATGTCCAAGAGTAAGCAAGAGAGATAATTCTTGAACCTAAAGTATGTATATCCAAAATTCAATTCTATTCATGTCTAGCCAGGTAGACCATAAAACAACCCATTGAATTATTTCCACAATCTGGGGTCCCCCTGGTAACCTTAAAAAAATATTTCCACAAGATTGGCATCCTTCAATGTTATACAATAATCTAATTCCCATAACTTCTCCACTGTTGTACTTTCAAACCTAAAATTATTAAAGTTAACTATCCAAGACCAAATGGAGTGTGCTACATGACATGAAACAAAAAGATAATCTACAGACTCCAACTCTGAACAATAAACACATTGCTGATCACCTTATGCAATATATAAAATACTAACACAATTTTGTAATATTAAGAATAATGAGTTTTTTTTTTTGAGTAAAAGTGGAGGTCATGATCTTCCACATAGAGACCATGTGCCTTTGCCACTAGACCAAAAACTGGTTCTTAGAATAATGAGTTGTTTGACTTGTATAATTTAAATAAATAGTGATGGAGGGAATAAATGAAATACTAAAACATTTTAATTTTTTCTTTTCAGCTAACTCTAATTTCTTCCATAGCTTGTTTACCATATTTTCTATTTCATGTAATTATTGGATTTTCAATTTAAATATTTAATTTGATTTGGCACAATTTTCAGCATGATTGAAGTTCAATTAACTATTAGTTTCTTTTCAAAATTCCAAAAATTAAAAATAAGATTGGATGAGATGAACTTAAAATTGCATGTAAAATAGGAATAAAATAAAGTACTATCGATACAACAAGCATGTTATAAATGAACATCATAGTAGGGCTGAACAAAAAATTCGTAGTTCGTGATTCGATTCGAGTTTGATTCAAAAAAGTTTGTAAAAAAATCGATTTGAAATAGTTCGAAATTAATTCAAACCAAACTCAAACTGGACCTGGTTCGTTCGAAATAGGTTCGCAAACTATTCTAGTTCGAATATCAAAGTAATGTGAATCGTTGATTTCCGCTGATGACTTAAAAGTTAAAACATAAGGCCGCACAACCATAAGTCATAATTCATAAGTCGTAACCCTCGCTCTCAGTTTTGAAATCCTAGACGACTTTCACCTCTCGCTCTCGGCGACTACGATGAACATAGTGCTTTGAAATTGAGTTCGTAAAAAATTGAGTTCGAAATTGAGAAATCCTAGACGACTTTCACCTCTCGCTCTCGCTCTCGGCGACTACGACGACTTTCATCATTCGAAATTGAGTTCGTAAAAAATTCGATTCGAAATTAATTCAAGCTAAATTCAAACTGGAGTAAGTTCGATTTGGTTCAATTCGTTTGCAACCCTACATCATAGTGCTTTGACTATGAACATTTTACAATTTAATTTAAAATGAAAAACATAAGAAAACTTAAGCTGAAGTCCATTAACATCAGAACGTAAGATGATAGGAAGATTGTGGCACAAAAGTAGTAAGTTAAGAAAAAAGGGGAAAATTTCTAGTGTGCCCATGTAAAATCTTAAAATAACCAATATTTCAATTAAAACAACATAATATCCAATATCATCATAAAAACTTTACATTATTTCTTCTATCCCTATTTTATTTATTTAACTCTTTATTTAATTAGGTTAAAATTAAATTAGCAAATTTACCCATTTTATCTATTTCGCTCTTTATTTAATTATTTTAAAATTAAATTGACAAATTTACCCTTTCCTTCCTCAAACTCATCTCAGCTCCTCTGATAGAGATACGAGTAGGTCCGATGAGGATCGGACCTACTTTTAGGTTCAATTAGCTTTATCACTGTACGATTAGCATTAAGATCTATGCACCTGGAAATTGAAACAGACTTGCACAAATTTCAATGTAGTTCGCACAAATCTTAATGCAATCCAATGGTCACTACACCCATCAAACTAAAGTAGGTCCGATGGGCATCGGACCTACTCTGAATTCTTTCTGATATATAGCATGATCGATCTCATGTGCACGAGATTATTCTATACAATGCCGTATATCGTTGAGGCCATTGCACCTTGTTTCGAAATCAATTTGAACCCACTGTACAAATCTACAATTAAGTATAACTGCATAAGCAATCCAAATTAATTGTTCCCAACTGGTACCAGTTCAGTACTGGTAAAATGTTATCAGTTCAGCACCGAAAAAGATGTACCTAATTCCTAAAAAATAAGCATACAAATTGGAGTACAATAATAAACAGAGTTTACTAAAGACAACTAATACTTAAAATTGGCGGCTCAAGGTAAATTTACAGCATTTGATATTGATCTAGAATACTAAATTGATATAAAATTGAACTTGAGCAACCAAAGAGCACCATATCATGATGCTTAATTGCTATTTTGTTCTTTAGTGGCACTCGCTTTTGTTGCAATCTATGAAGCATACATACGGCTTTGTATTTTATATGAATGGATTTAATTTGTAACAAGTCCTTTTTTAAGGTCAAATTAATTGCCAATCAATAATTACATTAAAAAGAAAAGAAGATGAATTGACAATCAATCTGACAATTGAATGTGTTTATTGGCTTCAAGGTTCTGAGATTCATATGCAATCAATCTAATCATGTGTTAATTACATCATTACATGGGATCAAGCACTTAATATTGTAATCTTGTAATCTATGAATCCCATCATGATTTGCTGAGAGCGAGAGGAGAGGGGGAAAGAGGTTTGGGGAGAGGGTCCGGCATGAAAAATTTAGTTGTGTGGAAGAAGGCATTGAACGTTTGAGGAAGGAAAGGGTAAATATGTCAATTTAATTTCAAAATAATTAAAATTAAGAGTTAAATAGATAAAATGGAGATAGAAGAAATAATGTCAAGTTTGTATGAGAATATTAGATATTATGTTAAAGATTGATGAACAGCTGGTAATTCCTTGGGCAGGATCCAATAAATCTGACAAAAGTTTCACGGCTAATTAACAAACTGAATCTTCTTGAGCCAACTTCTCTTTATTCTCAAATAGAAGGGCAATTTTGTCCATAAATTTGGTAGGAGTGTTCATAGAAAAATAGCTGCTGCTCAAATTTAAAATTTTGTCCATAAAATTCATGTTTCATTTGTAATGAAGATGAATTACTTGTAGTATTTTTTCTTGAACAAATGCAACATGGTAGTACCTTTCTTAACTTATTAACTTTATTAAGAATTTCTGGGATTCAAACAGATTGTTTTTTCTCTATCAAAAGTATTTTTCTATATTAACTATTATATTAATTAAAATAGATAAGAAAGAGAGTAGAAGAGTAAAACAGATATTCAGAGAAAAAATTTTCTTAAGGATCTTCATATTGCAAAATAATTTAGCTCAAAATAGCACACCAAATATTGGAAATTTTAAGGGTTGTGCGCATCATTGCATTCCACCCCGGATTGATCTCAATGCCGACGTGCCCGTATCTAACTATAAATACTATGTTACATATGGATTCGAGCAACTACCTGCGCATAATCACCCACGCAGAACAAACCTCAAAACCGAGAACCTTCTAAATTCCGAACTCTTCCACCTCTCAAAACCACTCTGTCCGAGTCGATAGAGGCGTTGGAGATTAAATTTGAGCCAAACATCACGTGTAAAAGTAACCAGGTCTGTTATGACTTAACAAAGGAGTGTACAATCAGTGCAGAAATGTAAAAATTATGGAATGACTCTTTTAATTATTTAAAAAAAAAAAAGGCTGTGTAACAGGGGAAAGGAGTGCGTACAACGTGCATCGGACTCAAATTTGAGTTCGATGGATTCAGCTTCCGTCCAATCTGCTTTAGGAGCCGTGCGTGCTAGATCTGCACGAATATTGAAGCAATGCACCCCGTTCCCCAGTAACAGCCCATTTCACATTTACCAGTAAAAGTTTTACAGACTAGTAACTTTAACTATATTATCGTCACTAATCGGAGGTGTTACAATTGAGAATATGCTGTGGCATATTATCCTCCATGTACATGATAATGATCGAACATGACATCAAACAGTGTTTCAGTCAATGAGACAAGATGTTGCTACCATCACTATTTTTTTTTAAAAAATATCTGAACATATATCCACCTCACTGCAATTTTATGCTATAATAGAAATGCTATGATGTGGTCCTCACTGCATTCATTTCTTATCATATGATCTCACCTTATTTTTTCCATATAAAGTCATCACTGTGTTTTAACTTTATTCCTTTAAATGTTACACGGCGTTGAATTGTAATTCATTTGTTTTTTGTGTTAGATGCAAGAAGAACAAAACAAAAAAATAGAAGGTCCTTCGGCTGAATTAAATGGCGGACCTTCACTTTTTTGTCTGCTATTAATTAATTAGGCGGACTCCAGACTAGAGTGTTAGCTGTAAGAAGAACAAAATAAAAAAAATAGAAGGTCCGCCGAATTAAACAACAGACTTTTACTTTTTTGTCCGCTATTTAATTAGGCGGACTGACAGATTTCAAAATTCTCAGAAAAAATATTTTTTTGGTTTATTTTTTTTTCAATATGGTACAAATAAAAATTTCGGCCATATATATATAGAGAGAGAGAGAGAGAGAGAGAGAGGAGGGATCACATTACACCATTTTATGGTTACACATCTTGACACTATATGTTTATAAGTAATTTTTGCGATTTAAAAATCTAAACAGTTGATCTGAACCATTCAACATGATCTCCATATTAAACTGTGCTTGGAGACCAAATTTTACATTTTTTGGAAATTTTTTACTGTAGTGTATTCTTGTTTAGTACACATTAATTACTGTGTGTGTGTGTGTGTGTGATCTGAACTCGACTGATCAACTAATTAATGTCCTTAATTAATAAACAGATGAAGTGCGTAGATTTCCAGATCTGTCATTGAGTAATTTGACTAATAATGAATTAAATACAAATGTATTGAAAAATGAGCGCTAGACCCTTATTGATTAAAAAAAAAAAATACAAATGAGCAGTTGGGTCCTCCATGTCATTATAATTAATGCTTGGTTTCTTCAACAAATAAAAATGAGCAGTTCAGAAACTCAATTAATTAAACAAAATAAAATGAATGCACCTCAGATCTTTATTATGAAACTAATATTTTTTCAATAGGTCCCAGCTGAGGCGGCTATAGAGTTTTATCATTGATTCATTGCTTGATCAGAGAATATTTTTGCTAATAATATATTATAACAAGTATTTCTTTTTGAAACGTGCATCCAAACTTGTAAGATTATTATTTAAATCAATTTGTGTTAAAATGAAGAAAACAATACAAGGTTAAGTTTTACATGAAAGAAAGAGTAAGCAACAAAAAGCAAAAGGCAAACAAAAACACTCAGCCTACATCAAACTGATCCTTGCGTAAAATATATTTATTAAATAGTAACAAAATTAAAAAAAAATGTAAAATTTGGTCTCCAAGCACATTTTAATATGGAAATCATATTGAACGGTTTGGATCGACTGTTTGGACTTTGAAAACTTTAAAAATGTAGAGTGTAATTCGGTGTCACAAAAAATAGTGTAACTGGATCTCTCCTCCATATATAGAGAGAGAGAGAGAGATGAGGGATCAAATTACACCATTTTATGGTGACACAACTTGACACCATATGTTTGTAAGTCATTTTTGCGATTTAAAAAATCCAAACAGTCGATTTGAACTGTTCAACATAATTTCCATATTAAATTTTGATTGGAGACCAAATTTTACATTTTTTTGAAATTTATTACTATTTTTTTAGAATTTTTTAAAATGGTTGTCTTTCAAAGGTCCAGAAATGTTTGAGAACAATAATTTTGTACACATCTTAATAAATAATAAACAAATTCTAAAAAATATAAAATTTGGTTCCCAATGACATTTTAATATGGAGATCATGTTGAACAATTCAGATTGACTGTTTGGACTTTGAAAAAACATTAATAACTTGTAAGCATATGGTGTCAAGATGTGTCACCATAAAATGGACTTTGAAAAAAAATGTAAATAACTTGTAAGCATATATATATATAGAGTTGGGCTATGGTGCATTGCAATGTATAAGCCCTCTTATATATTTAACTGTAAACTGTTGAATTTGAAGTTCAAACAGTCGATCTAAATGGCTCCACATCTTCTCCATATTAAAGTGTGCTTGGAGATTTTTTGGAAATTTTTGATTATTTTTTTAGAATTTTTTAAAATCATTGGTTTTTCAGAAATTTCTGGACTATAGAAAATAACTGTATATTAAAGTGATTTAAATCTTTTAATTTGAAGTCTGGAATTATTTTGAATCAAGACTGTTGGAAGCCACGTAAAACATGATTAAAATCAAATGTAAAACATCACGAGTATCGGAGTATGTGACTTCACTAGTTACTTCAATTAGCATTAATAGTCAGAGATTAAATAGCAGTCAAAAAGAACTATATATATATATTGTATCAGGATCATATCTCACATCATGATCATGATTAAAGTAATCACCAATGTGTTTATATATATGTTGCGCACCGATCGATCAGTAAGAAAAACGTGTTTCCATTCTTACTTCAAAGAGGGAATTAAAAGTTTAAAACAATGTCATACATATATTTTTCATTTAAATGTGACAAATTAAGAATGTCATTAATTGACAAAAAATATGAAGTATTATTGATGCAGATAGACTAAGCCCAAGCATAATAAAGGAACAATATTTTCAGTTGAACTCATTACATAAATTCATTTATTATCAATAAACACATTGGGTATGTAAATACATTCATACGATACAAATGATTGAGCCCCGCAGAATTATTTCTATATTTGTTGAGACACATGATCACACTCTCTTGCTGTGCTCAATCGTTTCTATATTTATTGAGACGCATGACCACACTCTCTTGCAAGCATACATATATAGTAACACATGCATACACATACAGTAAAATTACTTCCCGGTCACCATGGCAATTTCATCTCCAGCCACCACAGCAGACTTAGTTGAATTTCCTGAGATGATGATCAGACCAGCAGTGCCGGAACGGTTTGTTCCTGTGGCCCAGATAGCGTTGTTACTGCCATCATAGATCACAACATTGCGGTCGCTTTGGAGAACCAAACGGTAGTTACCTTGGTCCCCATTGGTGTTACTAGCCCAGATAACCTTGTTATTGCCATCATAGATCACAAGGTTACCATCTGTCTGCATCCGAAGCTCGCAGTTACTGCCCTGTCCATTGGTCCCAGTTGCCCACACGGCCCCGCCACTATCGTATAATACCAGATTACAGTCTGTTTGCATCGTAAAAACGTAGTTCCCATTTACGAGGGACAGACCCGTATTCAGGGTTTCGCCTGAGTTCAAGACAGAATCAGCAAAGCTAGAGGGAGCAAGAAAGGCTAGAACTGCTGTGAGGATAAGAAGAGTGGTAAGAAGAGAAGGTGATGCCATTATTTATGATACTAGAAGTCTAGAACTGATCTAGTTGAGTTGTGTTGGTTGCCTTTGCGGGTGTTCCCTATTTATAGATCAATATATGAGGTATTACTGTAATTTGCTATTGGAGAAAAGGTGGGATATCATTGGCCTAGATTATTATATATCAATGCTTAGCTTCATACTGCAAATAGAAATAGTTTCTCGCGTGCTACTCGGATGAAAAAGAACAAATCATAAGAGCATCTCCACTGGTGCAATTGATTTGCAATTGCAAATATATGTGGGCAGTAATTGCAATTAATTCCGTTCTTAAATTTCAAAAGTCCTATATATATTCATGCAATTGCATTTAATTATTTTTAACGCTAGGTCATCTTTATGAGCGATTCGTTTCCCGGAAATTGTTTTTGCTCACTCTATAAACCTTTAGAAATACCAGTGTATGACAAATAACATTTACAAGATATCACCTATCATACCCCAAGTTTTTCTTTTTTCCAAAAATATCTTCGTGAATTATTAATAACAAATTACAATAGTTGTTTGTGAATCTAGAGCTACATCAAATTTGTCTTTCCGCACGTGATGAGCTTCTAGATCTTGAAACTTACATTAATCTCTCAAGACATAAAAAAAAATGAGTAAATGAGCATACTAAATTAATGATCTCCTTTTTTGAAGGTTAAATTAATGATTAATGATCTACTTAAACAACTTTTTTTTTTTTTATAACATAGCACCACTGGAGATTAATAAAAAAGAGAAATATCATTAAAACCATAAAATATTGTTGCCCCAGTTACTTCACAGAGAATTTTATAATTTAACAATTCTCACGTTCATTGAATTATCGGTAGGTAGAATATATGCATTGGAGATAAGGTGGGGTATCATTGGCAGAGAATATTAGATATCAATGCTTAGCTTCATACTGTTAATAGAAATAGGTCCTCGCTATTCGGATGAAAAAAAAAAACAAATCCATAAGAATTGGATGGTGTTGAAAATATAAAGGGACCCGATAAGCCTCAGACTTAGAGCCGTTAAGGGTAATTGTATCATTGGCTAACTGTTAGAAATAAAGGCAGCAATTAATACCTCCACCTGTATTTCTATTTTTTGTACTGTTAGAAATCCATAGGCAATCTATTTTTTATAATACTATGTATCCTCGATGTCTAAAATTCGGATCTTAATTTAAGTTATATTCTGATGTTTTAATTTGTCTATGTTTTCTGATCTTTAATGGCGCAAAAATCTAGATACTTACAAACAATTGCATGGTTCCTGTTTCGATTCGTCTATGTTTTCAAAAATCATGCATGGTTCCTGTTTCGATCCGTACCCTAAACCCGGGAGATGTTTGAGTCCTGCTCAAATAGAAAGACAATAAAAACTGTTTCTCACTTTACTGCTATCGTATTAACCTTGGTTTTCTTCAACTCCATGGTAGATTTTCCCTTCCTCTGAGAAGATAGAAAATATAAATGATCAGTACTGGACAGTGCATGGAGAGGTGGTATGTCTTATCTCGACTCCTGATTTATTATTGTCTACAACAAAATGTATACCTAGGATCTTATATTTTACATTTGTTGGCTACAAAGACAAGGTCACACGCACCAATAGTCGTGTAAAATTCTGTTTATTGTGTTTTCCTCTCTAATTTGACAGATACCGGAGGAAGAGACTAACCTTGGGTCTCAGGATCGGCTGATTCATGTTTACCATTTCAAGAAAGATCCAAATCATAACGAGGTACCAAGCAAAATTAATATGCTTTCAGTTACGTTCCTTCATCACAGTAGTTCCTGTTCCTGATTCTTGTAATCTTCCCTTGTATTAAGGAAAAATTGGCTTTTATCAGATTGGAGAGCCCAAAAGGACACATTAATTATTATTTGTGACTGTTATTACTATTGGGAGTTGGGGCAGGTACCCTGAAAGTTTGTTCAGGTTAAGAAATAATATACAAGTAAAAAAAATAGGCAGTACCAAATAATTTACTACTTTTTAAAAAAAAACTTGAGCGAAGAAATTTGGATTACTTGAACTACCATATTTGGAAAGTTCCATTAGTGAATCTTTTTTTCTCTTGTTTTAATATTCAACAGCAGGTGCACAATTTTGGAGAACCATTCTTATTGGTAATTCATGAAGGCGAGACTTTAGCGGAGGTGAAAAAGTGTATTCACAAAAAATTTCGAGTTCCAGATGAGGAATTTTCTAAGGTTTTCTCTCTTTCTTTCTTTGTAAAGCATGAAATATTTGCTATAAAGTCTCTATAGAAACTGGGAGTTATTAGTTGTATCCTAATTTCCCATTGCTGATTCCATCAATAAGATGCATTCTTATATCTTAGAAGATATAAATTATGGGGTAGTTGAGGAAGTAGAATGCCTCTCATTTCTTCAGAGTTTTGAAGAATGTCAAGTAAAGTTCTCGTTTCTTTTGTTGTTGAAATTAAGTGAAGATGGATCTCCTTTTAATTATTAAAGATGATATTCCATTCTTCATTTGAAAAGATTGTATTGTATATTCTGCTCTTTTGTTTCATGGAAGTTGTTTGAGATCTTTAATCTTTGATCCAAAATGTTATAATCCTTTTCTTGATTTGTTGTCAGTGGAATTTTGCATTTTTATCTCTGAATCGCCCTGAGGACGTCAAGGACAGTGATGTCGTCTCCAGCCGTTTTCAGGTGAATAATTCTAATCCGTTTCTTAATCTGTTTTCGTTTGTATGCATATTTGATTTTTTGTTGAATATAACATTGCTTGTTTGTATTCTTGATTGGATACAGAGAAATGTATATTGTGGGTGGGAGCAGTACCTTGGTTTGGAGCACACTGATACTACTAAAAGACCATTGAAGGTTAACTCCATATATGTTTTTTCTTTTCTTTTCTAGAGACTTTTTTTTATATTTTTTTTTTTTTAGAAACAGAAGAGGTGCTTGAAAGATTTAAAAAAGAAAATATACATCTTATACAACTAGTATGCGCAATTCCATTATACTGGATGTCAATATATAGAATGCCGGCTAAAGTAAGACACAAAATTGATAAAATTAGGTGTAAATTCTTATGGCATGGGGGTAATTCCACAAGGAACAAAAATACTCCCTAGTGTCCTGGGAGACAGTATGCAAAAGTAAAGATCAAGGGGGTTTGGGTATTCTAGATTTAAGACTTATGAACAAATTTTTATTAGCAAAATGGTGGATCAGATTTTTAGATAATTCAATACATGGTAGATGGAAAGACATATTAGTTGATAAGTATGGCAACTCTTTAGCACCCTCAAGATGTTCTCTTTTTTGGAAATCAATTTTGAGGGACCAAAAAAATCATTAACTTGGGCCTGAACAAGGAAATAGGAAATGGCAAATCAATTGCTTTCTGGTTGGATAGATGGCATTCAGAAATTGCTTTGCAACATATCTATCCTAATTTATTTACTATAGTATCAGATAGGTTTATATCAGTGGCTGATGCTTTTGTTAATTCTAATCTAGAACTTACATTTCTTAGACAATTAACTGGCATTTTCAGAGAAGAATGACTGTCTCTGAGACAACAGTTCATGTTTTTCACACTGTCACCTCATCTGGAAGACATATTAATTTGGAGATGGGCTAATAATGCCAATTTCACTGTACACTCTTTTTACAGGTGGTTGGAATTTGGAGGCATTCCAAATACTGAATATCAAACAGTTTGGAAGTCTCACATACCTCTCAAAATAAAGATTTTCCTTTGGTTGGTAAGAAGAAATAAGATTCTTACAAAAGAAAATCTTTTGATTAAAGGATGGCAAGGGGATTCATCTTGTGTATTATGCAGTCAATTGGAGACTGCACATCACTTGTTTGTTACATGCTCTTACAGTAAGACAATATGGGACTGGATAGCATCCTTTAATAACTTTATTTTTGACTTTACCACTTTAGAAGATCTCTGGTTAATTGATGCTGTTATCCCTCTCAAAGACATACTGTTAGTTGAATTACTTAGAGGTGCTGTATTATGGTTTATATGGTTAGAACGAAACAGAGTCTGTTTCAATAATAATACTCAACCACTTACCTTCAAAGCTTTAGGTGCAAAAATAATATCTTTAGCTAATTTTTGGTGTAAAGCTCATCCCTCCAATTCTTTATTAAAATTAAGTCTAATGTTGCCTTCTGATATTAAGGATCTCCCAGATCAAATCCAGGAGGAAGCCTCCAGCAGCCCAGACACGGCTCAGGCCGTGGCTCTACTGCTGTCCCTGGTACAGGAAGAATCCAGCGACACCAGCCCCCATATGGGTACTGGTACTGGCAGTCCAGTGTCTGGAGAAGAACAGGGTGAAGAGGATCCAATAGACTGGGGAGCGCTTGTTTAGCTTTACTGAGTCATATAGTTTTCTTTTGTGAACTGCTTAGGGCTCAGTTTGATTTCTAGGAGTTTCAGCTTTACATTGGCTGATAGTTCCTTGTTTTTGGGTATCTTTATTTTCTGGTATGTAATGTAACTGTTTTGTATTTGGTTGGTACCAAGTTTAGGTACTGGCCATGCTACTTATGGTTTCAATATGAAATCGGTGGATTATTCCACTATTATTCAAAAAACAACTAGTATGCGCAAAGTGCAAAACTGGGTTATATGTACCTACAAGCCATACATGTGTGGTGCCAGAGAGGTCCTATGCTTTAAGCATTTTCTAACAAGAAAGTGAATTCTCCATAACATCTTATCTCAATTGGCAAAATTTATGTATGGCCAAAGAATTTGGGGAATTATGAATATTGGATTAGAAAATTATATATGAATATTGTCTTACTGCTCAAATGGTAGTGAAAATTCAAGGACCCTACATATTTTAGTCTTTGGAAAACCTTAGTTTCATATTTATAGTATGGTTCCGAAACTCGACCGATTCCCAGTTGAATCAGCCGAGTCGGAATGGAATCGGCCGATGCCGAGCCGAGTTTTGCCCGATTTACACGGTTAGGCGAGTTTTAAGTCGAAAATCGGCTGAATCGGACCTAAATCGGCTGAATCGGACCAAAATCATAGAATCGGCCCGAGTTTTGTACGGAAAATCGGAAGAATTGGTGGAATCGCTGAAAAAACGGCCGAATCTTGTACGATTTCGAGTTTTCAATGCACTATTTACAAAATATAACGAACGGAGAGATGGAGATTGGGGAAGAAGACTGTCGAGTGGGACCAATCTCTGGGATTCAATTGAATGGGCCTTTTCTTATTTTACATTTATTTGTTTTCATTTTAACTTGCTAATTGAAGGACTAATGTCATTTTCGTATTGGCCCAACCGCCCAGGGGTAGTGCTTCCGTTTTTATTCTCAAATTTACTAATAACAAAGACTAAAAATAATTAAAATTTGCTTTAATTAGTTTCAGCAAACAAATTTTTTTTATTCTTAACCTAATTTTTGGACAAGTTAATTTTATAATTTATTTCTTAATTTTTGAATGTAATGTTTTGTTTTAACATAGTTTTTTTACAAATTATTTTTTTACCAATTATTTTCTACGTTTTAGCTACAAAACAGGCTTTTTGTAAAAAAAAATCCGAGTTTCCGAGTCAACTCGGCCGATTCCAGCCGATTTATCCGATTCCGATTCCACAATCAAGAATCCGACTCCGGCCGATTTATCCGATTCCGATTTCGATTTTCAGAACCATGCTTTATACTATAGTAAGGACAGTACTATGAAGAAATCTCCATTTTAGTCTGAGATAGTAAAACTAGAATAATTAATTAGCCAATGTAGTATTACATATAACCCTGGACATCAATCTCAGGTTAGGTTTTGGTTAGATTTATGGTATCAGAACTGCTCACTTGCAACAGCTTTCCCGCACCTGTTTGCTATTTGTACTAGTAAGGAGGGTCTTCATGTCATATACACACAAGGAATGGTCATTAAACTTAGAAGAAGCCTTATAGGGATACTTGGCTCAGATTGGGCTGACATCCTTACTATCATAAGTCAGGTCTCCTTTACTCATCAACAAGATAGAATAGCATGGAGATGGAAGCAATCTGGTTCTTTTATTGTTAAATCACTATATAAAATGCTCAATTTTAGAGGAATCACCAGGAATAAACTGCTGTTATGGTGAAAACTTCGTATTCCACCCAAAATTAGAATCTTCATGTGGTTGGTGCTCAAATATAGGATTCTTACAAAAGGCAACCTAATGAAAAGAGGGTGGATATGAAACCCTAGATGCCAATTCTGTCAACAAGATGAATCCATTATTTTTGAAATGCACACTTGCTCAACAGGTAATTTGGTTTTGGATGGGAAAGCCTATAGAAGACATATTTCTATTTGCTTTACATCTCCCTAGAGATAATAGAACAACATTTCTGTTAGTGTTCAGTGCCATATGTTGCACACTCTGAAAGCACAGAAATGAAATTCGTTTTCAATCTATACAACCTAAAACTGTAAGATCTGTTATATTATTAATTGTTTCTCTGGTTGTCTACTGATGGACAGGTAATATCCCATTGAGGTTGTGGGATCCAAGAGAAATGCACCCATATATATATGCCACTCCAAAATCTTCAAATTGTAAAAATGCCACTTCAAACTTTGAAATTGTCAAAATGCCACTCCAAACTTCATTAATTTGTAAAAATACCACTCCAAATAATTAATGACTAAAATACCCTCGTCCGTCCATCTCTGCCCCGCCCCTCCGCCACCTCCTCCCGCACCCTCCATCGACCCGACCCTCGCCTGTCGCAAGAGGTGCAAGAAGCAGTTTCCGGGCATGATTCCCCTCGCCCGCCTTCGCAATCTTCGCAACCCCTCCTCCTCCGACAAGCACCAGCACCATCAAACCCTCCTCTACAACCCCTCTCTGTTGAGGTTAGCTGCCATTCGAAATAGGAAAAGAAGAGAAGGCAGGAGAAAGAAGAGGAGAAGAAGGGTATTTTAGTCATTAATTATTTGAAGTGACATTTTTACAAATTAATGAAGTTTGGAGTGGCATTTTGACAATTTCAAAGTTTGAAGTGGCATTTTCACAATTTGAAGGTTTTAGAGTGGCATTTTCACAATTTTTCTTTATATATAGGTCTATACTAAGAGGGGGGGGGGGGGGGGGGGGGGGGGGGGCGGTAGTGGCTAGGCAGACACAAGTCCTAACATTAATTCACTTTTAGTAATTTTAGGAAGTAGTTGAAAAATGTAGGGCTTTTGAAAGTTTCCGTTTTACTTATCATGCGTTCCTAAATTTTCTTTTGATAAGGTTGACAGTGGCTGTCACTTACAACTTACAAGTAAGATTAATAAAAGGAAAAGAAAATTACATCCGCAATAAGTAAACCTCACAACTCTCAACCGTACAAAATTGTATCCAAAGTTTGGTATCCTGCAATGTGTATTCCTCTATCCATTTGAACGACACTTCCTTCCCTTCAATTTTTTTTTTGTTCCTTTGCTTCCAAATTGACCAATAGATTGATACAAAGTACGTTGATCACTGATTTTTCCTCATTCTAAAATTTGCCGCATTCACCACTGATTTTTTTCATGTATCATCTACTATCTGATAAAACCCTGACTGACTGATCATGAACATAGGTTTGATTAAGGGTGAACCGGAAAGTATGTAGGAGGATGTCCAGTAATGCCCCGAGTTCAGTGCTCTGCTCATGTTCAGGTGCAAAATGGGTTGCTTTAAGCATTATTTTCTTATGAGAAAAGGAATTCTCCAGAACACCTTATTCTGTCTCAATTTCTACATGCCTTGCAATTTGTTTTTTCAAAGCATTGTTTACATCTTTTCATTGCAAACCTTCATTTTAATGCAGAACCGACACAACTATGAAAAACCAGTGAAGATCTACAATTAGTGTTTGAGGAATATCTCTCTCCTAGTGGTTCATCTCTTTGATTGGTCCTAGTTCAGAACTAGAAACAAAAAAAATGAGAGGAATTAATTAGATTGTTTGTTAAAGGTCTCAATTAAGAAACAAAGGCTTTTTGACTATACTTTGTTGCTGGTTTTTTTTGTTGTCTTTCCTTATAAAAGGGCCCCATTAGGAAGGATGTCTCATTGGAAAAAGGCTAGTGCATAAAGTTTTGTTTTTTTTGGCAGCGGGGTCATATGTATACAGCAGGGTAATTAGTCTAGTCAGAATGTGTTTTATTATTGCCCTTTATTTCGCTTTAATATGTCTCTGTTCCTAATTGTTATTTGGTAAAAAGGAAAATTTGTAAAACTTTTACCTTTTCTACGAATCTTTCAGTTCTAAAAAATGATGTAAACAGATGGGAAGCGGTGTTGTTTTATTCAGTCCCTATAGTTTTACATCATCCTCTTTCATTTTTCTTTAGTGTTTCTTGTTTTTAAGAGCCCATTACCCGACTGTAGATCAATAGAATTGGGATGGAACAACAGATTGTGGTTGCATCAAACGAATTTTTATTTAATATGCATGAAGTTCATAGGCACGCTATTGTATCAAACTTTTCATATTGTCGACGAATGTTGTAACATGTGCTAAATATTTTATTATTATTAAATATTAATATATAATAGGGATGGGATATGTCGGCAATTAAACTAATTTAACAAGAGCAACGATTAACAAAATAATTATTAGAATAAAAAATAAGATCATAGATATGCTTTGTATAGTTTAGATAGTTCTATTATAATGTAATAAATTTAGTACAATGATAAAATTAAACGGTTAATTGATTTAAATTTTGCTTAATTGTTGAATAATTAATTGAATTACATCAAAATCTAATTACAATTAGGACAATAATTTTGTTAGCTCCTGACCACGTATCATGTTGGAATCTGAACTTAAAACATAATTGTTGAGATTGTCAATATAAAAATTCATTGATAATAGAATCTAATTCTTTAAAAAATTATTTGTCAATTAATCAAAATTCAATCGATTTCTAATAAATTATATCCTAAATTTGTAATATTTAAATATAGGTGATCAAATATATTTGAGTAATGTAATATATAAATTTTGTTTTTTTTGAAAGAAGTGGCCACACCACCGATTTTCATTAACATGAAAACCAAAAGTACATACAATATTTGGCTGGTACCACCAATCTAGTACCAGTAGCATACCTAGAAACATGTCCAAAATAAAGAAAATAGAAGCTTTGATCTTCCATCGCAACCTGCTTACAGAACTTTTAAGGACTAACCTGCAAATAGAAACAAAGAGCAATAACAACTCTAAATGCATACTCAAACACCAAAACAGTTAAAAACTTCAATTAAGCCCCTATAAAATCCAAATTCTCCAAGTAAAGCAGTTGGAGGTCATCGTCATCAATTATATGGTTCCCTCCTCCATTCATAAGGATTGATTGTATCCCGTGTATCCTCCATAAAAATTGCTACAGTGGAATCTGTCAGGTCCTTTACATCACAAGGCAAAATTAGCTTAAGTTTAGAAATAAGATCAAATATTTGTTGTGATGTCCAAGAGTAAGCAAGAGAGATAATTCTTGAACCTAAAGTATGTATATCCAAAATTCAATTCTATTCATGTCTAGCCAGGTAGACCATAAAACAACCCATTGAATTATTTCCACAATCTGGGGTCCCCCTGGTAACCTTAAAAAAATATTTCCACAAGATTGGCATCCTTCAATGTTATACAATAATCTAATTCCCATAACTTCTCCACTGTTGTACTTTCAAACCTAAAATTATTAAAGTTAACTATCCAAGACCAAATGGAGTGTGCTACATGACATGAAACAAAAAGATAATCTACAGACTCCAACTCTGAACAATAAACACATTGCTGATCACCTTATGCAATATATAAAATACTAACACAATTTTGTAATATTAAGAATAATGAGTTTTTTTTTTTGAGTAAAAGTGGAGGTCATGATCTTCCACATAGAGACCATGTGCCTTTGCCACTAGACCAAAAACTGGTTCTTAGAATAATGAGTTGTTTGACTTGTATAATTTAAATAAATAGTGATGGAGGGAATAAATGAAATACTAAAACATTTTAATTTTTTCTTTTCAGCTAACTCTAATTTCTTCCATAGCTTGTTTACCATATTTTCTATTTCATGTAATTATTGGATTTTCAATTTAAATATTTAATTTGATTTGGCACAATTTTCAGCATGATTGAAGTTCAATTAACTATTAGTTTCTTTTTAAAATTCCAAAAATTAAAAATAAGATTGGATGAGATGAACTTAAAATTGCATGTAAAATAGGAATAAAATAAAGTACTATCGATACAACAAGCATGTTATAAATGAACATCATAGTAGGGCTGAACAAAAAATTCGTAGTTCGTGATTCGATTCGAGTTTGATTCAAAAAAGTTTGTAAAAAAATCGATTTGAAATAGTTCGAAATTAATTCAAACCAAACTCAAACTGGACCTGGTTCGTTCGAAATAGGTTCGCAAACTATTCTAGTTCGAATATCAAAGTAATGTGAATCGTTGATTTCCGCTGATGACTTAAAAGTTAAAACATAAGGCCGCACAACCATAAGTCATAATTCATAAGTCGTAACCCTCGCTCTCAGTTTTGAAATCCTAGACGACTTTCACCTCTCGCTCTCGGCGACTACGATGAAC
This sequence comes from Carex arenaria, assembly GCA_964058825.1. NCBI lineage: Eukaryota > Viridiplantae > Streptophyta > Magnoliopsida > Poales > Cyperaceae > Carex > Carex arenaria. The sequence goes on along the minus strand of CAXKVW010000001.1, from coordinate 613,051 downwards.
ATAGTGCTTTGAAATTGAGTTCGTAAAAAATTGAGTTCGAAATTGAGAAATCCTAGACGACTTTCACCTCTCGCTCTCGCTCTCGGCGACTACGACGACTTTCATCATTCGAAATTGAGTTCGTAAAAAATTCGATTCGAAATTAATTCAAGCTAAATTCAAACTGGAGTAAGTTCGATTTGGTTCAATTCGTTTGCAACCCTACATCATAGTGCTTTGACTATGAACATTTTACAATTTAATTTAAAATGAAAAACATAAGAAAACTTAAGCTGAAGTCCATTAACATCAGAACGTAAGATGATAGGAAGATTGTGGCACAAAAGTAGTAAGTTAAGAAAAAAGGGGAAAATTTCTAGTGTGCCCATGTAAAATCTTAAAATAACCAATATTTCAATTAAAACAACATAATATCCAATATCATCATAAAAACTTTACATTATTTCTTCTATCCCTATTTTATTTATTTAACTCTTTATTTAATTAGGTTAAAATTAAATTAGCAAATTTACCCATTTTATCTATTTCGCTCTTTATTTAATTATTTTAAAATTAAATTGACAAATTTACCCTTTCCTTCCTCAAACTCATCTCAGCTCCTCTGATAGAGATAGGAGTAGGTCCGATGAGGATCGGACCTACTTTTAGGTTCAATTAGCTTTATCACTGTACGATTAGCATTAAGATCTATGCACCTGGAAATTGAAACAGACTTGCACAAATTTCAATGTAGTTCGCACAAATCTTAATGCAATCCAATGGTCACTACACCCATCAAACTAAAGTAGGTCCGATGGGCATCGGACCTACTCTGAATTCTTTCTGATATATAGCATGATCGATCTCATGTGCACGAGATTATTCTATACAATGCCGTATATCGTTGAGGCCATTGCACCTTGTTTCAAAATCAATTTGAACCCACTGTACAAATCTACAATTAAGTATAACTGCATAAGCAATCCAAATTAATTGTTCCCAACTGGTACCAGTTCAGTACTGGTAAAATGTTATCAGTTCAGCACCGAAAAAGATGTACCTAATTCCTAAAAAATAAGCATACAAATTGGAGTACAATAATAAACAGAGTTTACTAAAGACAACTAATACTTAAAATTGGCGGCTCAAGGTAAATTTACAGCATTTGATATTGATCTAGAATACTAAATTGATATAAAATTGAACTTGAGCAACCAAAGAGCACCATATCATGATGCTTAATTGCTATTTTGTTCTTTAGTGGCACTCGCTTTTGTTGCAATCTATGAAGCATACATACGGCTTTGTATTTTATATGAATGGATTTAATTTGTAACAAGTCCTTTTTTAAGGTCAAATTAATTGCCAATCAATAATTATATTAAAAAGAAAAGAAGATGAATTGACAATCAATCTGACAATTGAATGTGTTTATTAGCTTCAAGGTTCTGAGATTCATATGCAATCAATCTAATCATGTGTTAATTACATCATTACATGGGATCAAGCACTTAATATTGTAATCTTGTAATCTATGAAGCCCATCATGATTTGCTGAGAGCGAGAGGAGAGGGGGAAAGAGGTTTGGGGAGAGGGTCCGGCATGAAAAATTTAGTTGTGGAAGAAGGCATTGAACGTTTGAGGAAGGAAAGGGTAAATATGTCAATTTAATTTCAAAATAATTAAAATTAAGAGTTAAATAGATAAAATGGAGATAGAAGAAATAATGTCAAGTTTGTATGAGAATATTAGATATTATGTTAAAGATTGATGAACAGCTGGTAATTCCTTGGGCAGGATCCAATAAATCTGACAAAAGTTTCACGGCTAATTAACAAACTGAATCTTCTTGAGCCAACTTCTCTTTATTCTCAAATAGAAGGGCAATTTTGTCCATAAAATTTGGTAGGAGTGTTCAAAGAAAAATAGCTGCTGCTCAAATTTAAAATTTTGTCCATAAAATTCATGTTTCATTTGTAATGAAGATGAATTACTTGTAGTATTTTTTCTTGAACAAATGCAACATGGTAGTACCTTTCTTAATTTATTAACTTTATTAAGAATTTCTGGGATTCAAACAGATTGTTTTTTCTCTATCAAAAGTATTTTTCTATATTAACTATTATATTAATTAAAATAGATAAGAAAGAGAGTAGAAGAGTAAAACAGATATTCAGAGAAAAAAATTTTCTTAAGGATCTTCATATTGCAAAATAATTTAGCTCAAAATAGCACACCAAATATTGGAAATTTTAAGGGTTGTGCGCATCATTGCATTCCACCCCGGATTGATCTCAATGCCGACGTGCCCGTATCTAACTATAAATACTATGTTACATATGGATTCGAGCAACTACCTGCGCATAATCACCCACGCAGAACAAACCTCAAAACCGAGAACCTTCTAAATTCCGAACTCTTCCACCTCTCAAAACCACTCCGTCCGAGTCGATAGAGGCGTTGGAGATTAAATTTGAGCCAAACATCACGTGTAAAAGTAACCAGGTCTGTTATGACTTAACAAAGGAGTGTACAATCAGTGCAGAAATGTAAAAATTATGGAATGACTCTTTTAATTATTTAAAAAAAAAAAAGGCTGTGTAACAGGGGAAAGGAGTGCGTACAACGTGCATCGGACTCAAATTTGAGTTCGATGGATTCAGCTTCCGTCCAATCTGCTTTAGGAGCCGTGCGTGCTAGATCTGCACGAATATTGAAGCAATGCACCCCGTTCCCCAGTAACAGCCCATTTCACATTTACCAGTAAAAGTTTTACAGACTAGTAACTTTAACTATATTATCGTCACTAATCGGAGGTGTTACAATTGAGAATATGCTGTGGCATATTATCCTCCATGTACATGATAATGATCGAACATGACATCAAACAGTGTTTCAGTCAATGAGACAAGATGTTGCTACCATCACTATTTTTTTTTAAAAAATATCTGAACATATATCCACCTCACTGCAATTTTATGCTATAATAGAAATGCTATGATGTGGTCCTCACTGCATTCATTTCTTATCATATGATCTCACCTTATTTTTTCCATATAAAGTCATCACTGTGTTTTAACTTTATTCCTTTAAATGTTACACGGCGTTGAATTGTAATTCATTTGTTTTTTGTGTTAGATGCAAGAAGAACAAAACAAAAAAATAGAAGGTCCTTCGGCTGAATTAAATGGCGGACCTTCACTTTTTTGTCTGCTATTAATTAATTAGGCGGACTCCAGACTAGAGTGTTAGCTGTAAGAAGAACAAAATAAAAAAAATAGAAGGTCCGCCGAATTAAACAACAGACTTTTACTTTTTTGTCCGCTATTTAATTAGGCGGACTGACAGATTTCAAAATTCTCAGAAAAAATATTTTTTTGGTTTATTTTTTTTTCAATATGGTACAAATAAAAATTTCGGCCATATATATATATATAGAGAGAGAGAGAGAGAGAGAGGAGGGATCACATTACACCATTTTATGGTTACACATCTTGACACTATATGTTTATAAGTCATTTTTGCGATTTAAAAATCTAAACAGTTGATCTGAACCATTCAACATGATCTCCATATTAAACTGTGCTTGGAGACCAAATTTTACATTTTTTGGAAATTTTTTACTGTAGTGTATTCTTGTTTAGTACACATTAATTACTGTGTGTGTGTGTGTGTGTGTGATCTGAACTCGACTGATCAACTAATTAATGTCCTTAATTAATAAACAGATGAAGTGCGTAGATTTCCAGATCTGTCATTGAGTAATTTGACTAATAATGAATTAAATACAAATGTATTGAAAAATGAGCGCTAGACCCTTATTGATTAAAAAAAAAAAATACAAATGAGCAGTTGGGTCCTCCATGTCATTAATGCTTGGTTTCTTCAACAAATAAAAATGAGCAGTTCAGAAACTCAATTAATTAAACAAAATAAAATGAATGCACCTCAGATCTTTATTATGAAACTAATATTTTTTCAATAGGTCCCAGCTGAGGCGGCTATAGAGTTTTATCATTGATTCATTGCTTGATCAGAGAATATTTTTGCTAATAATATATTATAACAAGTATTTCTTTTTGAAACGTGCATCCAAACTTGTAAGATTATTATTTAAATCAATTTGTGTTAAAATGAAGAAAACAATACAAGGTTAAGTTTTACATGAAAGAAAGAGTAAGCAACAAAAAGCAAAAGGCAAACAAAAACACTCAGCCTACATCAAACTGATCCTTGCGTAAAATATATTTATTAAATAGTAACAAAATTAAAAAAAAATGTAAAATTTGGTCTCCAAGCACATTTTAATATGGAAATCATATTGAACGGTTTGGATCGACTGTTTGGACTTTGAAAACTTTAAAAATGTAGAGTGTAATTCGGTGTCACAAAAAATAGTGTAACTGGATCTCTCCTCCATATATAGAGAGAGAGAGAGAGATGAGGGATCAAATTACACCATTTTATGGTGACACAACTTGACACCATATGTTTGTAAGTCATTTTTGCGATTTAAAAAATCCAAACAGTCGATTTGAACTGTTCAACATAATTTCCATATTAAATTTTGATTGGAGACCAAATTTTACATTTTTTTGAAATTTATTACTATTTTTTTAGAATTTTTTAAAATGGTTGTCTTTCAATGGTCCAGAAATGTTTGAGAACAATAATTTTGTACACATCTTAATAAATAATAAACAAATTCTAAAAAATATAAAATTTGGTTCCCAATGACATTTTAATATGGAGATCATGTTGAACAATTCAGATTGACTGTTTGGACTTTGAAAAAACATTAATAACTTGTAAGCATATGGTGTCAAGATGTGTCACCATAAAATGGACTTTGAAAAAAAATGTAAATAACTTGTAAGCATATATATATAGAGTTGGGCTATGGTGCATTGCAATGTATAAGCCCTCTTATATATTTAACTGTAAACTGTTGAATTTGAAGTTCAAACAGTCGATCTAAATGGCTCCACATCTTCTCCATATTAAAGTGTGCTTGGAGATTTTTTGGAAATTTTTGATTATTTTTTTAGAATTTTTTAAAATCATTGGTTTTTCAGAAATTTCTGGATTATAGAAAATAACTGTATATTAAAGTGATTTAAATCTTTTAATTTGAAGTCTGGAATTATTTTGAATCAAGACTGTTGGAAGCCACGTAAAACATGATTAAAATCAAATGTAAAACATCACGAGTATCGGAGTATGTGACTTCACTAGTTACTTCAATTAGCATTAATAGTCAGAGATTAAATAGCAGTCAAAAAGAACTATATATATATTTTGTATCAGGATCATATCTCACATCATGATCATGATTAAAGTAATCACCAATGTGTTTATATATATGTTGCGCACCGATCGATCAGTAAGAAAAACGTGTTTCCATTCTTACTTCAAAGAGGGAATTAAAAGTTTAAAACAATGTCATACATATATTTTTCATTTAAATGTGACAAATTAAGAATGTCATTAATTGACAAAAAATATGAAGTATTATTGATGCAGATAGACTAAGCCCAAGCATAATAAAGGAACAATATTTTCAGTTGAACTCATTACATAAATTCATTTATTATCAATAAACACATTGGGTATGTAAATACATTCATACGATACAAATGATTGAGCCCCGCAGAATTATTTCTATATTTGTTGAGACACATGATCACACTCTCTTGCTGTGCTCAATCGTTTCTATATTTATTGAGACGCATGACCACACTCTCTTGCAAGCATACATATATAGTAACACATGCATACACATACAGTAAAATTACTTCCCGGTCACCATGGCAATTTCATCTCCAGCCACCACAGCAGACTTAGTTGAATTTCCTGAGATGATGATCAGACCAGCAGTGCCGGAACGGTTTGTTCCTGTGGCCCAGATAGCGTTGTTACTGCCATCATAGATCACAACATTGCGGTCGCTTTGGAGAACCAAACGGTAGTTACCTTGGTCCCCATTGGTGTTACTAGCCCAGATAACCTTGTTATTGCCATCATAGATCACAAGGTTACCATCTGTCTGCATCCGAAGCTCGCAGTTACTGCCCTGTCCATTGGTCCCAGTTGCCCACACGGCCCCGCCACTATCGTATAATACCAGATTACAGTCTGTTTGCATCGTAAAAACGTAGTTCCCATTTACGAGGGACAGACCCGTATTCAGGGTTTCGCCTGAGTTCAAGACAGAATCAGCAAAGCTAGAGGGAGCAAGAAAGGCTAGAACTGCTGTGAGGATAAGAAGAGTGGTAAGAAGAGAAGGTGATGCCATTATTTATGATACTAGAAGTCTAGAACTGATCTAGTTGAGTTGTGTTGGTTGCCTTTGCGGGTGTTCCCTATTTATAGATCAATATATGAGGTATTACTGTAATTTGCTATTGGAGAAAAGGTGGGATATCATTGGCCTAGATTATTATATATCAATGCTTAGCTTCATACTGCAAATAGAAATAGTTTCTCGCGTGCTACTCGGATGAAAAAGAACAAATCATAAGAGCATCTCCACTGGTGCAATTGATTTGCAATTGCAAATATATGTGGGCAGTAATTGCAATTAATTCCGTTCTTAAATTTCAAAAGTCCTATATATATTCATGCAATTGCATTTAATTATTTTTAACGCTAGGTCATCTTTATGAGCGATTCGTTTCCCGGAAATTGTTTTTGCTCACTCTATAAACCTTTAGAAATACCAGTGTATGACAAATAACATTTACAAGATATCACCTATCATACCCCAAGTTTTTCTTTTTTCCAAAAATATCTTCGTGAATTATTAATAACAAATTACAATAGTTGTTTGTGAATCTAGAGCTACATCAAATTTGTCTTTCCGCACGTGATGAGCTTCTAGATCTTGAAACTTACATTAATCTCTCAAGACATAAAAAAAAATGAGTAAATGAGCATACTAAATTAATGATCTCCTTTTTTGAAGGTTAAATTAATGATTAATGATCTACTTAAACAACTTTTTTTTTTTTATAACATAGCACCACTGGAGATTAATAAAAAAGAGAAATATCATTAAAACCATAAAATATTGTTGCCCCAGTTACTTCACAGAGAATTTTATAATTTAACAATTCTCACGTTCATTGAATTATCGGTAGGTAGAATATATGCATTGGAGATAAGGTGGGGTATCATTGGCAGAGAATATTAGATATCAATGCTTAGCTTCATACTGTTAATAGAAATAGGTCCTCGCTATTCGGATGAAAAAAAAAAACAAATCCATAAGAATTGGATGGTGTTGAAAATATAAAGGGACCCGATAAGCCTCAGACTTAGAGCCGTTAAGGGTAATTGTATCATTGGCTAACTGTTAGAAATAAAGGCAGCAATTAATACCTCCACCTGTATTTCTATTTTTTGTACTGTTAGAAATCCATAGGCAATCTATTTTTTATAATACTATGTATCCTCGATGTCTAAAATTCGGATCTTAATTTAAGTTATATTCTGATGTTTTAATTTGTCTATGTTTTCTGATCTTTAATGGCGCAAAAATCTAGATACTTACAAACAATTGCATGGTTCCTGTTTCAATTCGTCTATGTTTTCAAAAATCATGCATGGTTCCTGTTTCGATCCGTACCCTAAACCCGGGAGATGTTTGAGTCCTGCTCAAATAGAAAGACAATAAAAACTGTTTCTCACTTTACTGCTATCGTATTAACCTTGGTTTTCTTCAACTCCATGGTAGATTTTCCCTTCCTCTGAGAAGACAGAAAATATAAATGATCAGTACTGGACAGTGCATGGAGAGGTGGTATGTCTTATCTCGACTCCTGATTTATTATTGTCTACAACAAAATGTATACCTAGGATCTTATATTTTACATTTGTTGGCTACAAAGACAAGGTCACACGCACCAATAGTCGTGTAAAATTCTGTTTATTGTGTTTTCCTCTCTAATTTGACAGATACCGGAGGAAGAGACTAACCTTGGGTCTCAGGATCGGCTGATTCATGTTTACCATTTCAAGAAAGATCCAAATCATAACGAGGTACCAAGCAAAATTAATATGCTTTCAGTTACGTTCCTTCATCACAGTAGTTCCTGTTCCTGATTCTTGTAATCTTCCCTTGTATTAAGGAAAAATTGGCTTTTATCAGATTGGAGAGCCCAAAAGGACACATTAATTATTATTTGTGACTGTTATTACTATTGGGAGTTGGGGCAGGTACCCTGAAAGTTTGTTCAGGTTAAGAAATAATATACAAGTAAAAAAAATAGGCAGTACCAAATAATTTACTACTTTTTAAAAAAAAACTTGAGCGAAGAAATTTGGATTACTTGAACTACCATATTTGGAAAGTTCCATTAGTGAATCTTTTTTTCTCTTGTTTTAATATTCAACAGCAGGTGCACAATTTTGGAGAACCATTCTTATTGGTAATTCATGAAGGCGAGACTTTAGCGGAGGTGAAAAAGTGTATTCACAAAAAATTTCGAGTTCCAGATGAGGAATTTTCTAAGGTTTTCTCTCTTTCTTTCTTTGTAAAGCATGAAATATTTGCTATAAAGTCTCTATAGAAACTGGGAGTTATTAGTTGTATCCTAATTTCCCATTGCTGATTCCATCAATAAGATGCATTCTTATATCTTAGAAGATATAAATTATGGGGTAGTTGAGGAAGTAGAATGCCTCTCATTTCTTCAGAGTTTTGAAGAATGTCAAGTAAAGTTCTCGTTTCTTTTGTTGTTGAAATTAAGTGAAGATGGATCTCCTTTTAATTATTAAAGATGATATTCCATTCTTCATTTGAAAAGATTGTATTGTATATTCTGCTCTTTTGTTTCATGGAAGTTGTTTGAGATCTTTAATCTTTGATCCAAAATGTTATAATCCTTTTCTTGATTTGTTGTCAGTGGAATTTTGCATTTTTATCTCTGAATCGCCCTGAGGACCTCAAGGACAGTGATGTCGTCTCCAGCCGTTTTCAGGTGAATAATTCTAATCCGTTTCTTAATCTGTTTTCGTTTGTATGCATATTTGATTTTTTGTTGAATATAACATTGCTTGTTTGTATTCTTGATTGGATACAGAGAAATGTATATTGTGGGTGGGAGCAGTACCTTGGTTTGGAGCACACTGATACTACTAAAAGACCATTGAAGGTTAACTCCATATATGTTTTTTCTTTTCTTTTCTAGAGACTTTTTTTTATATTTTTTTTTTTTTAGAAACAGAAGAGGTGCTTGAAAGATTTAAAAAAGAAAATATACATCTTATACAACTAGTATGCGCAATTCCATTATACTGGATGTCAATATATAGAATGCCGGCTAAAGTAAGACACAAAATTGATAAAATTAGGTGTAAATTCTTATGGCATGGGGGTAATTCCACAAGGAAAAAAAATACTCCCTAGTGTCCTGGGAGACAGTATGCAAAAGTAAAGATCAAGGGGGTTTGGGTATTCTAGATTTAAGACTTATGAACAAATTTTTATTAGCAAAATGGTGGATCAGATTTTTAGATAATTCAATACATGGTAGATGGAAAGACATATTAGTTGATAAGTATGGCAACTCTTTAGCACCCTCAAGATGTTCTCTTTTTTGGAAATCAATTTTGAGGGACCAAAAAAATCATTAACTTGGGCCTGAACAAGGAAATAGGAAATGGCAAATCAATTGCTTTCTGGTTGGATAGATGGCATTCAGAAATTGCTTTGCAACATATCTATCCTAATTTATTTACTATAGTATCAGATAGGTTTATATCAGTGGCTGATGCTTTTGTTAATTCTAATCTAGAACTTACATTTCTTAGACAATTAACTGGCATTTTCAGAGAAGAATGACTGTCTCTGAGACAACAGTTCATGTTTTTCACACTGTCACCTCATCTGGAAGACATATTAATTTGGAGATGGGCTAATAATGCCAATTTCACTGTACACTCTTTTTACAGGTGGTTGGAATTTGGAGGCATTCCAAATACTGAATATCAAACAGTTTGGAAGTCTCACATACCTCTCAAAATAAAGATTTTCCTTTGGTTGGTAAGAAGAAATAAGATTCTTACAAAAGAAAATCTTTTGATTAAAGGATGGCAAGGGGATTCATCTTGTGTATTATGCAGTCAATTGGAGACTGCACATCACTTGTTTGTTACATGCTCTTACAGTAAGACAATATGGGACTGGATAGCATCCTTTAATAACTTTATTTTTGACTTTACCACTTTAGAAGATCTCTGGTTAATTGATGCTGTTATCCCTCTCAAAGACATACTGTTAGTTGAATTACTTAGAGGTGCTGTATTATGGTTTATATGGTTAGAACGAAACAGAGTCTGTTTCAATAATAATACTCAACCACTTACCTTCAAAGCTTTAGGTGCAAAAATAATATCTTTAGCTAATTTTTGGTGTAAAGCTCATCCCTCCAATTCTTTATTAAAATTAAGTCTAATGTTGCCTTCTGATATTAAGGATCTCCCAGATCAAATCCAGGAGGAAGCCTCCAGCAGCCCAGACACGGCTCAGGCCGTGGCTCTACTGCTGTCCCTGGTACAGGAAGAATCCAGCGACACCAGCCCCCATATGGGTACTGGTACTGGCAGTCCAGTGTCTGGAGAAGAACAGGGTGAAGAGGATCCAATAGACTGGGGAGCGCTTGTTTAGCTTTACTTAGTCATATAGTTTTCTTTTGTGAACTGCTTAGGGCTCAGTTTGATTTCTAGGAGTTTCAGCTTTACATTGGCTGATAGTTCCTTGTTTTTGGGTATCTTTATTTTCTGGTATGTAATGTAACTGTTTTGTATTTGGTTGGTACCAAGTTTAGGTACTGGCCATGCTACTTATGGTTTCAATATGAAATCGGTGGATTATTCCACTATTATTCAAAAAACAACTAGTATGCGCAAAGTGCAAAACTGGGTTATATGTACCTACAAGCCTTACATGTGTGGTGCCAGAGAGGTCCTATGCTTTAAGCATTTTCTAACAAGAAAGTGAATTCTCCATAACATCTTATCTCAATTGGCAAAATTTATGTATGGCCAAAGAATTTGGGGAATTATGAATATTGGATTAGAAAATTATATATGAATATTGTCTTACTGCTCAAATGGTAGTGAAAATTCAAGGACCCTACATATTTTAGTCTTTGGAAAACCTTAGTTTCATATTTATAGTATGGTTCCGAAACTCGACCGATTCCCAGTTGAATCAGCCGAGTCGGAATGGAATCGGCCGATGCCGAGCCGAGTTTTGCCCGATTTACACGGTTAGGCGAGTTTTAAGTCGAAAATCGGCTGAATCGGACCTAAATCGGCTGAATCGGACCAAAATCATAGAATCGGCCCGAGTTTTGTACGGAAAATCGGAAGAATTGGTGGAATCGCTGAAAAAACGGCCGAATCTTGTACGATTTCGAGTTTTCAATGCACTATTTACAAAATATAACGAACGGAGAGATGGAGATTGGGGAAGAAGACTGTCGAGTGGGACCAATCTCTGGGATTCAATTGAATGGGCCTTTTCTTATTTTACATTTATTTGTTTTCATTTTAACTTGCTAATTGAAGGACTAATGTCATTTTCGTATTGGCCCAACCGCCCAGGGGTAGTGCTTCCGTCTTTATTCTCAAATTTACTAATAACAAAGACTAAAAATAATTAAAATTTGCTTTAATTAGTTTCAGCAAACAATTTTTTTTTATTCTTAACCTAATTTTTGGACAAGTTAATTTTATAATTTATTTCTTAATTTTTGAATGTAATGTTTTGTTTTAACATAGTTTTTTTACAAATTATTTTTTTACCAATTATTTTCTACGTTTTAGCTACAAAACAGGCTTTTTGTAAAAAAAAATCCGAGTTTCCGAGTCAACTCGGCCGATTCCAGCCGATTTATCCGATTCCGATTCCACAATCAAGAATCCGACTCCGGCCGATTTATCCGATTCCGATTTCGATTTTCAGAACCATGCTTTATACTATAGTAAGGACAGTACTATGAAGAAATCTCCATTTTAGTCTGAGATAGTAAAACTAGAATAATTAATTAGCCAATGTAGTATTACATATAACCCTGGACATCAATCTCAGGTTAGGTTTTGGTTAGATTTATGGTATCAGAACTGCTCACTTGCAACAGCTTTCCCGCACCTGTTTGCTATTTGTACTAGTAAGGAGGGTCTTCATGTCATATACACACAAGGAATGGTCATTAAACTTAGAAGAAGCCTTATAGGGATACTTGGCTCAGATTGGGCTGACATCCTTACTATCATAAGTCAGGTCTCCTTTACTCATCAACAAGATAGAATAGCATGGAGATGGAAGCAATCTGGTTCTTTTATTGTTAAATCACTATATAAAATGCTCAATTTTAGAGGAATCACCAGGAATAAACTGCTGTTATGGTGAAAACTTCGTATTCCACCCAAAATTAGAATCTTCATGTGGTTGGTGCTCAAATATAGGATTCTTACAAAAGGCAACCTAATGAAAAGAGGGTGGATATGAAACCCTAGATGCCAATTCTGTCAACAAGATGAATCCATTATTTTTGAAATGCACACTTGCTCAACAGGTAATTTGGTTTTGGATGGGAAAGCCTATAGAAGACATATTTCTATTTGCTTTACATCTCCCTAAAGATAATAGAACAACATTTCTGTTAGTGTTCAGTGCCATATGTTGCACACTCTGAAAGCACAGAAATGAAATTCGTTTTCAATCTATACAACCTAAAACTGTAAGATCTGTTATATTATTAATTGTTTCTCTGGTTGTCTACTGATGGACAGGTAATATCCCATTGAGGTTGTGGGATCCAAGAGAAATGCACCCATATATATATGCCACTCCAAAATCTTCAAATTGTAAAAATGCCACTTCAAACTTTGAAATTGTCAAAATGCCACTCCAAACTTCATTAATTTGTAAAAATACCACTCCAAATAATTAATGACTAAAATACCCTCGTCCGTCCATCTCTGCCCCGCCCCTCCGCCACCTCCTCCCGCACCCTCCATCGGCCCGACCCTCGCCTGTCGCAAGAGGTGCAAGAAGCAGTTTCCGGGCATGATTCCCCTCGCCCGCCTTCGCAATCTTCGCAACCCCTCCTCCTCCGACAAGCACCAGCACCATCAAACCCTCCTCTACGACCCCTCTCTGTTGAGGTTAGCTGCCATTCGAAATAGGAAAAGAAGAGAAGGCAGGAGAAAGAAGAGGAGAAGAAGGGTATTTTAGTCATTAATTATTTGAAGTGACATTTTTACAAATTAATGAAGTTTGGAGTGGCATTTTGACAATTTCAAAGTTTGAAGTGGCATTTTCACAATTTGAAGGTTTTAGAGTGGCATTTTCACAATTTTTCTTTATATATAGGTCTATACTAAGAGAGGGGGGGGGGGGGGGGGGGGGGGGGGGGGGCGGTAGTGGCTAGGCAGACACAAGTCCTAACATTAATTCACTTTTAGTAATTTTAGGAAGTAGTTGAAAAATGTAGGGCTTTTGAAAGTTTCCGTTTTACTTATCATGCGTTCCTAAATTTTCTTTTGATAAGGTTGACAGTGGCTGTCACTTACAACTTACAAGTAAGATTAATAAAAGGAAAAGAAAATTACATCCGCAATAAGTAAACCTCACAACTCTCAACCGTACAAAATTGTATCCAAAGTTTGGTATCCTGCAATGTGTATTCCTCTATCCATTTGAACGACACTTCCTTCCCTTCAATTTTTTTTTTGTTCCTTTGCTTCCAAATTGACCAATAGATTGATACAAAGTACGTTGATCACTGATTTTTCCTCATTCTAAAATTTGCCGCATTCACCACTGATTTTTTTCATGTATCATCTACTATCTGATAAAACCCTGACTGACTGATCATGAACATAGGTTTGATTAAGGGTGAACCGGAAAGTATGTAGGAGGATGTCCAGTAATGCCCCGAGTTCAGTGCTCTGCTCATGTTCAGGTGCAAAATGGGTTGCTTTAAGCATTATTTTCTTATGAGAAAAGGAATTCTCCAGAACACCTTATTCTGTCTCAATTTCTACATGCCTTGCAATTTGTTTTTTCAAAGCATTGTTTACATCTTTTCATTGCAAACCTTCATTTTAATGCAGAACCGACACAACTATGAAAAACCAGTGAAGATCTACAATTAGTGTTTGAGGAATATCTCTCTCCTAGTGGTTCATCTCTTTGATTGGTCCTAGTTCAGAACTAGAAACAAAAAAAATGAGAGGAATTAATTAGATTGTTTGTTAAAGGTCTCAATTAAGAAACAAAGGCTTTTTGACTATACTTTGTTGCTGGTTTTTTTTGTTGTCTTTCCTTATAAAAGGGCCCCATTAGGAAGGATGTCTCATTGGAAAAGGCTAGTGCATAAAGTTTTGTTTTTTTTGGCAGCGGGGTCATATGTATACAGCAGGGATAATTAGTCTAGTCAGAATGTGTTTTATTATTGCCCTTTATTTCGCTTTAATGTCTCTGTTCCTAATTGTTATTTGGTAAAAAGGAAAATTTGTAAAACTTTTACCTTTTCTACGAATCTTTCAGTTCTAAAAAATGATGTAAACAGATGGGAAGCGGTGTTGTTTTATTCAGTCCCTATAGTTTTACATCATCCTCTTTCATTTTTCTTTAGTGTTTCTTGTTTTTAAGAGCCCATTACCCGACTGTAGATCAATAGAATTGGGATGGAACAACAGATTGTGGTTGCATCAAACGAATTTTTATTTAATATGCATGAAGTTCATAGGCACGCTATTGTATCAAACTTTTCATATTGTCGACGAATGTTGTAACATGTGCTAAATATTTTATTATTATTAAATATTAATATATAATAGGGATGGGATATGTCGGCAATTAAACTAATTTAACAAGAGCAACGATTAACAAAATAATTATTAGAATAAAAAATAAGATCATAGATATGCTTTGTATAGTTTAGATAGTTCTATTATAATGTAATAAATTTAGTACAATGATAGAATTAAACGGTTAATTGATTTAAATTTTGCTTAATTGTTGAATAATTAATTGAATTACATCAAAATCTAATTACAATTAGGACAATAATTTTGTTAGCTCCTGACCACGTATCATGTTGGAATCTGAACTTAAAACATAATTGTTGAGATTGTCAATATAAAAATTCATTGATAATAGAATCTAATTCTTTAAAAAATTATTTGTCAATTAATCAAAATTCAATCGATTTCTAATAAATTATATCCTAAATTTGTAATATTTAAATATAGGTGATCAAATATATTTGAGTAATGTAATATATAAATTTTGTTTTTTTTGAAAGAAGTGGCCACACCACCGATTTTCATTAACATGAAAACCAAAAGTACATACAATATTTGGCTGGTACCACCAATCTAGTACCAGTAGCATACCTAGAAACATGTCCAAAATAAAGAAAATAGAAGCTTTGATCTTCCATCGCAACCTGCTTACAGAACTTTTAAGGACTAACCTGCAAATAGAAACAAAGAGCAATAACAACTCTAAATGCATACTCAAACACCAAAACAGTTAAAAACTTCAATTAAGCCCCTATAAAATCCAAATTCTCCAAGTAAAGCAGTTGGAGGTCATCGTCATCAATTATATGGTTCCCTCCTCCATTCATAAGGATTGATTGTATCCCGTGTATCCTCCATAAAAATTGCTACAGTGGAATCTGTCAGGTCCTTTACATCACAAGGCAAAATTAGCTTAAGTTTAGAAATAAGATCAAATATTTGTTGTGATGTCCAAGAGTAAGCAAGAGAGATAATTCTTGAACCTAAAGTATGTATATCCAAAATTCAATTCTATTCATGTCTAGCCAGGTAGACCATAAAACAACCCATTGAATTATTTCCACAATCTGGGGTCCCCCTGGTAACCTTAAAAAAATATTTCCACAAGATTGGCATCCTTCAATGTTATACAATAATCTAATTCCCATAACTTCTCCACTGTTGTACTTTCAAACCTAAAATTATTAAAGTTAACTATCCAAGACCAAATGGAGTGTGCTACATGACATGAAACAAAAAGATAATCTACAGACTCCAACTCTGAACAATAAACACATTGCTGATCACCTTATGCAATATATAAAATACTAACACAATTTTGTAATATTAAGAATAATGAGTTTTTTTTTTTGAGTAAAAGTGGAGGTCATGATCTTCCACATAGAGACCATGTGCCTTTGCCACTAGACCAAAAACTGGTTCTTAGAATAATGAGTTGTTTGACTTGTATAATTTAAATAAATAGTGATGGAGGGAATAAATGAAATACTAAAACATTTTAATTTTTTCTTTTCAGCTAACTCTAATTTCTTCCATAGCTTGTTTACCATATTTTCTATTTCATGTAATTATTGGATTTTCAATTTAAATATTTAATTTGATTTGGCACAATTTTCAGCATGATTGAAGTTCAATTAACTATTAGTTTCTTTTTAAAATTCCAAAAATTAAAAATAAGATTGGATGAGATGAACTTAAAATTGCATGTAAAATAGGAATAAAATAAAGTACTATCGATACAACAAGCATGTTATAAATGAACATCATAGTAGGGCTGAACAAAAAATTCGTAGTTCGTGATTCGATTCGAGTTTGATTCAAAAAAGTTTGTAAAAAAATCGATTTGAAATAGTTCGAAATTAATTCAAACCAAACTCAAACTGGACCTGGTTCGTTCGAAATAGGTTCGCAAACTATTCTAGTTCGAATATCAAAGTAATGTGAATCGTTGATTTCCGCTGATGACTTAAAAGTTAAAACATAAGGCCGCACAACCATAAGTCATAATTCATAAGTCGTAACCCTCGCTCTCAGTTTTGAAATCCTAGACGACTTTCACCTCTCGCTCTCGGCGACTACGATGAACATAGTGCTTTGAAATTGAGTTCGTAAAAAATTGAGTTCGAAATTGAGAAATCCTAGACGACTTTCACCTCTCGCTCTCGCTCTCGGCGACTACGACGACTTTCATCATTCGAAATTGAGTTCGTAAAAAATTCGATTCGAAATTAATTCAAGCTAAATTCAAACTGGAGTAAGTTCGATTTGGTTCAATTCGTTTGCAACCCTACATCATAGTGCTTTGACTATGAACATTTTACAATTTAATTTAAAATGAAAAACATAAGAAAACTTAAGCTGAAGTCCATTAACATCAGAACGTAAGATGATAGGAAGATTGTGGCACAAAAGTAGTAAGTTAAGAAAAAAGGGGAAAATTTCTAGTGTGCCCATGTAAAATCTTAAAATAACCAATATTTCAATTAAAACAACATAATATCCAATATCATCATAAAAACTTTACATTATTTCTTCTATCCCTATTTTATTTATTTAACTCTTTATTTAATTAGGTTAAAATTAAATTAGCAAATTTACCCATTTTATCTATTTCGCTCTTTATTTAATTATTTTAAAATTAAATTGACAAATTTACCCTTTCCTTCCTCAAACTCATCTCAGCTCCTCTGATAGAGATAGGAGTAGGTCCGATGAGGATCGGACCTACTTTTAGGTTCAATTAGCTTTATCACTGTACGATTAGCATTAAGATCTATGCACCTGGAAATTGAAACAGACTTGCACAAATTTCAATGTAGTTCGCACAAATCTTAATGCAATCCAATGGTCACTACACCCATCAAACTAAAGTAGGTCCGATGGGCATCGGACCTACTCTGAATTCTTTCTGATATATAGCATGATCGATCTCATGTGCACGAGATTATTCTATACAATGCCGTATATCGTTGAGGCCATTGCACCTTGTTTCAAAATCAATTTGAACCCACTGTACAAATCTACAATTAAGTATAACTGCATAAGCAATCCAAATTAATTGTTCCCAACTGGTACCAGTTCAGTACTGGTAAAATGTTATCAGTTCAGCACCGAAAAAGATGTACCTAATTCCTAAAAAATAAGCATACAAATTGGAGTACAATAATAAACAGAGTTTACTAAAGACAACTAATACTTAAAATTGGCGGCTCAAGGTAAATTTACAGCATTTGATATTGATCTAGAATACTAAATTGATATAAAATTGAACTTGAGCAACCAAAGAGCACCATATCATGATGCTTAATTGCTATTTTGTTCTTTAGTGGCACTCGCTTTTGTTGCAATCTATGAAGCATACATACGGCTTTGTATTTTATATGAATGGATTTAATTTGTAACAAGTCCTTTTTTAAGGTCAAATTAATTGCCAATCAATAATTATATTAAAAAGAAAAGAAGATGAATTGACAATCAATCTGACAATTGAATGTGTTTATTAGCTTCAAGGTTCTGAGATTCATATGCAATCAATCTAATCATGTGTTAATTACATCATTACATGGGATCAAGCACTTAATATTGTAATCTTGTAATCTATGAAGCCCATCATGATTTGCTGAGAGCGAGAGGAGAGGGGGAAAGAGGTTTGGGGAGAGGGTCCGGCATGAAAAATTTAGTTGTGGAAGAAGGCATTGAACGTTTGAGGAAGGAAAGGGTAAATATGTCAATTTAATTTCAAAATAATTAAAATTAAGAGTTAAATAGATAAAATGGAGATAGAAGAAATAATGTCAAGTTTGTATGAGAATATTAGATATTATGTTAAAGATTGATGAACAGCTGGTAATTCCTTGGGCAGGATCCAATAAATCTGACAAAAGTTTCACGGCTAATTAACAAACTGAATCTTCTTGAGCCAACTTCTCTTTATTCTCAAATAGAAGGGCAATTTTGTCCATAAAATTTGGTAGGAGTGTTCAAAGAAAAATAGCTGCTGCTCAAATTTAAAATTTTGTCCATAAAATTCATGTTTCATTTGTAATGAAGATGAATTACTTGTAGTATTTTTTCTTGAACAAATGCAACATGGTAGTACCTTTCTTAATTTATTAACTTTATTAAGAATTTCTGGGATTCAAACAGATTGTTTTTTCTCTATCAAAAGTATTTTTCTATATTAACTTTTATATTAATTAAAATAGATAAGAAAGAGAGTAGAAGAGTAAAACAGATATTCAGAGAAAAAAATTTCTTAAGGATCTTCATATTGCAAAATAATTTAGCTCAAAATAGCACACCAAATATTGGAAATTTTAAGGGTTGTGCGCATCATTGCATTCCACCCCGGATTGATCTCAATGCCGACGTGCCCGTATCTAACTATAAATACTATGTTACATATGGATTCGAGCAACTACCTGCGCATAATCACCCACGCAGAACAAACCTCAAAACCGAGAACCTTCTAAATTCCGAACTCTTCCACCTCTCAAAACCACTCCGTCCGAGTCGATAGAGGCGTTGGAGATTAAATTTGAGCCAAACATCATGTGTAAAAGTAACCAGGTCTGTTATGACTTAACAAAGGAGTGTACAATCAGTGCAGAAATGTAAAAATTATGGAATGACTCTTTTAATTATTTAAAAAAAAAAAGGCTGTGTAACAGGGGAAAGGAGTGCGTACAACGTGCATCAGACTCAAATTTGAGTTCGATGGATTCAGCTTCCGTCCAATCTGCTTTAGGAGCCGTGCGTGCTAGATCTGCACGAATATTGAAGCAATGCACCCCGTTCCCCAGTAACAGCCCATTTCACATTTACCAGTAAAAGTTTTACAGACTAGTAACTTTAACTATATTATCGTCACTAATCGGAGGTGTTACAATTGAGAATATGCTGTGGCATATTATCCTCCATGTACATGATAATGATCGAACATGACATCAAACAGTGTTTCAGTCAATGAGACAAGATGTTGCTACCATCACTATTTTTTTTTTTAAAATATCTGAACATATATCCACCTCACTGCAATTTTATGCTATAATAGAAATGCTATGATGTGGTCCTCACTGCATTCATTTCTTATCATATGATCTCACCTTATTTTTTCCATATAAAGTCATCACTGTGTTTTAACTTTATTCCTTTAAATGTTACACGGCGTTGAATTGTAATTCATTTGTTTTTTGTGTTAGATGCAAGAAGAACAAAACAAAAAAATAGAAGGTCCTTCGGCTGAATTAAATGGCGGACCTTCACTTTTTTGTCTGCTATTAATTAATTAGGCGGACTCCAGACTAGAGTGTTAGCTGTAAGAAGAACAAAATAAAAAAAATAGAAGGTCCGCCGAATTAAACAACAGACTTTTACTTTTTTGTCCGCTATTTAATTAGGCGGACTGACAGATTTCAAAATTCTCAGAAAAAATATTTTTTTGGTTTTTTTTTTTTCAATATGGTACAAATAAAAATTTCGGCCATATATATATATAGAGAGAGAGAGAGAGAGAGAGAGAGAGAGAGGAGGGATCACATTACACCATTTTATGGTTACACATCTTGACACTATATGTTTATAAGTCATTTTTGCGATTTAAAAATCTAAACAGTTGATCTGAACCATTCAACATGATCTCCATATTAAACTATGCTTGGAGACCAAATTTTACATTTTTTGGAATTTTTTTACTACAGTGTATTCTTGTTTAGTACACATTAATTAACAGCTTGGTACATGTGTGTGTGTGTGTGTGATCTGAACTCGACTAATCAACTAATTAATGTCCTTAATTAATAAATAAATGAAGTGCGTAGATTTCCAGATCTGTCATTGAGTAATTTGACTAATAATGAATTAAATACAAATGAGCGCGCAGTTGGGTCCTCAATGTCATTAATGCTTGGTTTCTTCAACAAATACAAATGAGCAGTTCAGAAACTGGAATCGAATCACCTGCCCCCTTATGGGCAGGAAAATCCTGCCCACACATAAATTTAACAGTCTGATCTGCTTTGGGATCCGCGCACTGTGATGAACCAATTAACAAACGGAAAATTGAAAAGACTTCTCCGTTAGCTCCTTTTCCTTCCAATTCTCTCTCTCTCTCGTCCTGTCCTTCCGCCTCCGCGTTTCTCCTCTCCATCTCGCTCGCGCATCACTTCCCGCTCTCCCAGCTACGCCCCTTCTTGCTCTCCCAGTCGTGCCGCTTCTTGCTTAGACACGTTGCGCTCTCCCAGTGGGGCCTTGCCTCGCCATGGCTCAGCACAGTCGACCAAGTTTGAATTTCCCTTTTTAGTTTCAATTTCATGGTTTTAGTTTACTTGTTTGTATTTCAACCCTGACATGTATTTATGTCTTCTATCAATGTTTATAAATTTTCATGTGTTTATTTTGATTTATTTTCAGTTCTATGTTCGGGGGTTGACGAAGTTTGACTTTGCTCTGATTTTCAGTGAACCGAGATAGAATAATTCATTTAAATTATTTTGTTAACCCAATATAAAATTTTATGCAATCATGCTTGTCCAACCATGCTTTATATATCCTATTAATTTCATGAATTATTTGTAACATAAACTTGACTATTCTATATTCCTCTTGTTTACTGTTTTTCTATCCTAATTTGCCAGTATGATTTTCTTTTGGTTTTTTCTGATTTCAACCATGCGAGGTTGGGGGGGTCATGGACTGGTACATTGGTACAAAACTATAGTACCAACTTTTGAGTCTGGTTTGAAGCTTCAGACTCTGATTTGGGTTTCATATAAAGAAGAACAATGAGATTTGAAGGTTTAATTTAAAAAAAAAAAATGCAAATAATTCATTTTGTCAGATAGCAAATATGTAGCAATCACACATTGGTTAATCAAATTATTTACGAAAAAGAACATTCTGACAATCTTGTAATTATAATATCATTTCAGAATTAAATAATCTAAATTATAATATAATAAAAAATGTTAAAGAACTTTTCACACAAAAAATAAAAACTAACCTACCTATGTTGCCTACAAACAAGAGTTTACCAGTAAAAGAAGAAAAACATCAGCAATAAAACAAACAAGTAATCTAGGTTTCCTACAAACAAGATTTTACCAGTATGTAAGTTTAAAAAAATATTACTGCTGCCGTTGAAAAAAGAAATACATTGGTGAAACTACAAAAATACATTGATAAAAATCCTAAGCAAATAACAAAGAGCATTAATAAAATCATGTAAGCAGGTCCCCATAACTCAGTTTGGCACGCTCGGTACACCTTCGTGACTGATTTGTAGTCCTTTAAAATAGAAAATTGAATCTGTTCATATGAGTTCCCCCGACATATCATAGCCCCACCCTTCCATTCTAAGAAGTCCCTTTCCCAGCTGCACTATGTATTATGAATATAGCATAATCCAGCTGTCCTTCCATACTGTTTTCTGTCATGCTCAGAACACTTGGCTGGCTCCACGCATTCTTCTTGTGCATTAAAGCTCAAATTCCAAAAGTAAGATTGATTATAAGCAAGTCCAATAGGATTCTCTTCTCCATTGGCTTGATTCATTATTTAAGTTGGATTAAGTGTCTATATTCTCCAAATATGATATTCTCAATGTCTGCATAAAAATAAAGTCAAAATAGAAAATGTAGATTTATTGTTGAGAATAAGAAAAAAATACGAAGTACCTTTGTTCCTCCAGTATACAAGTAGTTCCCATCTTTAGGAAAAGAACCTGACAACTCAAAACATCAACAAGTCTAGTGCAAACATAATGCTCTGAGCATAAGCAAGAGAAAAGCAGATTGATGACACAGTGGCGCCATACCATACTGGTACAGTGGTACCATTACCATACCATACTGGTACAGAGGTACCATCACCATATCATACTGTGTAAAACTTTGAAATGGATGCTTAAATTTTGAAAAATGCAGATTTTCAATTCTAGTCCAGATTTTATCCGAATTTCCAGATCAATCATACTCACAATGCCATTTAATGCTCTAGGAATGGAAAGATAAGACACCAATTTATAATTTGTGTTTTTGTGAGGCCTTTTTTTTCAGATAGCAACATAATTTCTAATCCTGAGATGCTTAACTAGAATCATCACATGAAATTGGCATATTAGTTATTTCTCAATCCAAGACTAAACACCATCATGCCAGTCCAACAAAGCAAAAGTGTATATCAACATTTTACTGTAATAGCAAAAATGACAAATATTGAGAAAATATTAAAAAAATTGAGATAAAACAGAAATTGTTAAACTGAAAGAGGACAGCATACTTGAGGGGTACCAAGAAGAGTGTGAGGAGACAACTTGAGCGGATAGAGGGTAAAACTTGGTGAATTCGTTGACTGTGCTGAGCCATGGCGAGGCAAGGCCCGACTGGGAGAGCGCAGCGTGTCTAAGCAAGAAGCGGCACGACTGGGAGAGCAAGAAGGGGCGTAGCTTGGAGAGCTGGAAGTGATGCGCGAGCGAGATGGAGAGGAGAAACGCGGAGGCGGAAGGACAGGACGAGAGAGAGAGAGAGAGAGAGAGAGAGAATTGGAAGGAAAAGGAGCTAACGGAGAAGTCTTTTCAATTTTCCGTTTCATCAATTGGTTCATCACAGTGCGCGGATCCCAAAGCAGAATGGACGGTTAAATTTATGTGTGGGCAGGATTTTCCTGCCCATAAGGGGGCAGGTGATTCGGTCCCATTAATTAAACAAAATAAAATGAATTCACCTCAGATCTTTATTATGAAACTAATAATTTTTCAATAGGTCCCAGCTGAGGCGGCTATAAAGTTTTATCATTGATTCATTGCTTGATCAGAGAATATTTTTGCTAATCATATATTATAACAAGTATTTCTTTTTGAAACGTGCATCCAAACTTGTAAGATTATTATTTAAATCAATTTGTGTTAAAATGAAGAAAACAATACAAGGTTAAGTTTTACATGAAAGAAAATCTAATAAGCAACTAAAAGCAAAAGGCAAACAAAAATACTCAGCCTACATCAAACTGATCCTTGCGTAAAATACTTAATAAATAGTAACAAAATTAAAAAAAAAATGTAAAATTTGGTCTCCAAGCACATTTTAATATGGAAATCATGTTGAACGGTTTGGATCGACTGTTTGGACTTTGAAAACTTTGAAAATATAGAGTGTAATTCGGTGTCACAAAAAATGGTTTAACTGGATCTCTCCTCCATATATATATAGAGAGAGAGAGAGAGAGAGAGGAGAGATCAAATTACACTATTTTATGGTGACACAACTTGACACCATATGTTCATAAGTAATTATTACGATTTAAAAATTCAAACAGTCGATCTGAACTGCTCAACATAATCTCCATACTAAATTGTGCTTGGAGACCAAATTTTACATTTTTTAATTAGAATTTTTTTACTATTTTTTTAGAATTTTTGAAAATGGTTGTCTTTCAATGGTCTAGAAATGTTTGAGAACAATAATTTTGTACATATCTTAATAAATAATAAACAAATTTAAAAAAAAATGTAAAATTTGGTTCCCAAGGACATTTTAATATGGAGATCATGTTGAATGATTCAGATTGACTGTTTGGACTTTGAAAAAACATAAATAACTTGTAAGCAACGGTGGCATCTAGTTTTACTGTTTGGTTAAGCTACCGTTGGATTATCGATTTTTAAAGTGGCTTAATAAATAGTAAAAAAATTCCAAAAAATGTAAAATTTGGTCTCCAAGCACATTTTAATATAGAGAACACATCTAACAGTTTGGATTGACGTTTTGGACTTCAAAAATTGAAAAACGACTTGGTTGCACGTGACCTCAGGAACAACTAATTTGATATTAGCCAACCTCTATATATATATATATAGAGAGAGAGAGAGAGAGAGAGTTGGGCTTTGATGCATTGCAATGTATAAGCTCTTTTGTATATTGAACTGTAAACCGTTGAATTTGAAGTTCAAACAGTCAATCTAAATGGCTCCACATCTTCTCCATATTAAAGTTTGCTTGGAGACAAAATTTTATATTTTTGTAGAAATTTTTGACTATTTTTGTAGAATTTTTTAAAATCATTGGTTTTCAGAAATTTATGGACTATAGAAAAATAACTGTATATTAAAGTGATTTAAATCTTTTAATTTGAAGTCTGGAATTAGTTTGAATCAAGACTGTTGGAACTTGGAAGCCACTTAAAATCAAACGTAAAACATCGCGAGCTAGTATCGGAGTATGTGACTCCACTAGTTACTTCAATTAGCATTAATAGTCAGAGATTAAATATATAGCAGGCGAAAAGAACTATATATTGTATCAGGATCAGATCTCACATCATGATTAAAGTAATCACCAATGTGTTTATATATATGCTATAATAGAAATTCTATGATGTGGTACTCACTGCATTCATTTCTTATCATATGATCTCACCTTATTTTTTCCCTTATTTTTTCCATATAAAGTCATCACTATTTTTTGACTTTATTCCTTCAAATGTTACACGGTGTTGAATTGTAATTCATTAATTTATTTTTTGTGTGTTAGCTGTAAGAAGAACAAATTAAAAAAATAGAAGGTCCGCCGAATTAAACGACGGACCTGTACTTTTTTGTCTGCTATTTAATTAGACGACGTGACAGATTTCAAAATTCTCAGAAAAAAATATTTTTTTGGTTTATTTTTTTTTTAATATGGTACAAATAAAAATTTCGGCCATATATATATATATATATAGACAGAGAGAGAGAGAGATGAGGGATCACATTACACCATTTTATGGTTACACATATTGACACCATATGTTTATAAGTCATTTTTGCGATTTAAAAATCCAAATAGTTGATCTGAACCATTCAAATCTCCATATTATACTGTGCTTGGAGACCAAATTTTACATTTTTTTGGAAATTTTTTACTATTTTTTTAGATTTTTTTAAAATGGCTTTCTTTCAATAGTCCATAAATGTTTGAGAACAATAGTTTTTTACACATCTTAATAAATACTAAACAAATTCCAAAAAATATAAAATTTAGTCTCCAAGCACATTTTAATATGTAGATCATGTTGAACGATTCAGATCGACTGTTTGGACTTTGAAAAAACATAAATAACTTGTAAGCATATATAGAGTTGGGCTATGGTGCATTGAAATGTATAATCCTCTTGTATATTGAACTGTAAACTGTTGAATTTGAAGTTCAAATAGTCGATCTAAATGGCTCCAAATTACCACATCTTCTCCATATTAAAGTGTGCTTGGAGACAAAATTATATGTTTTTTTTGGAAATTTTTTATTATTTTTGTAGAATTTTTTAAAATCATTGGTTTTTTCAGAAATTTCTAGACTATAGAAAAATAACTGTATATATATTAAAGTGATTGAATCAAGACTGTTGGAAGCCACGTAAAACATGATTAAAATCAAATGTAAAACATCACGAGTATCGGAGTATGTGACTTCACTAGTTACTTCAATCAGCATTAATAGTCAGAGATTAAATAGCAGGCAAAAAGAGCTATATATTGTATCAAGATCAGATCTCACATCATGATCATGATTAAAGTAATCACCAATGTGTTTATATATATGTTGCGCACCGATCGATCAGTAAGAAAAACGATGAGTTTCCATTCTTCAAAGAGGAAATTAAAACAATGTCATACATATATTTTGCATTTAAATGTGACAAATTAAGAATGTCATTAATTGACAAAAAATTAAGTATTATTGATGCCGATAGAATAAGCCCAAGCATAATAAAGGAACAATATTTTCAGTTGAACTCATTACATAAATTCATTTATTATCAATAAACACCCTGGGTACGTAAATACATTCATACGATAGAAATGATTGAGTACAGCAGAATCATTCCTATATTTATTTATTGAGACACATGACCACATGCACTCTCTTGCAAGCATACATATATAGTAACACAAATGCATACACATACAGTAACATTACTTCCCGGTCACCATGGCAATTTTATCTTCAGCCACCACAGCAGACTTAGTTGAATTTCCTGAGATGATCACACCAGCAGTGCCGGCACGGTTTGTTCCTGTGGCCCAGATTGCGTTGTTACTGCCATCATAGATCACAACATTGCGGTCGCTTTGGAGAACCAAACGGTAGTTACCTTGGTCCCCATTGGTGTTACTAGCACAGATAACCTTGTTATTGCCATCATAGATCACAAGGTTACCATCTGTCTGCATCCGAAGCTTGCAGTTATTGCCCTTTCCATTGGTCCCAGTTGCCCACACGGCCCCGCCATCGTATAATACCAGATTACAGTCTGTTTGCATCGTAAAAACGTAGTTCCCATTTATGAGGGACAGACCCGTATTCAGGTTTCGCCTGAGTTCAAGACAGAATCAGCAAAGCTAGAGGGAGCAAGAAAGGCTAGAACTGCTGTGAGGATTAGAAGAGTGCTAAGAAGAGAAGGTGATGCCATTATTTGTGATACTAGAAGTCTAGAACTGATCTAGTTGAGTTGTGTTGGTTGCCTTTGCTGGTGTTCCCTATTTATAGATCAATATAAGAGGTATTACTGTAATTTGCTATTGGAGATAAGGTGGGGTATCATTGGCCTAGATTATTAGATATCAATGCTTAACTTCATACTGCAAATAGAAATAGTTTCTCACTACTCGGATGAAAAAGAACAAATCCATAAGAGCATCTCCATTGGTGCAATTGATTTGCAATTGCAAATATACGTGGGCAGTAATTGCAATTAATTCCGTTCTTAAATTTCAAAAGTCCTATATTCATGCAATTGCATTTAATTATTTTTAACGCTAGCTAGGTCATCTTTATGAGCGATTCGTTTCCCGGAAATTGTTTTTGCTCACTCTATAAAACCTTTAGAAATACCAGTGTATGACAAATAACATATACAAGATATCACCTATCATACCCCAAGTTTTCTTTTTTCCAAAAATATTTTCGTGAATTATTAATAACAAATAACAATAGTTGTTTGTGAATCTGGTGCTACACCCAATTTGTCTTTCCGCATGTGATGAGCTTCTAGATCTTGAAACTTACATTAATTAATCTCTCAAAACATAAAAAAAAAATGAGGAAATGAGAATACTAAATTAATGATCTCTTTTAACAACTATTTTTTTTAATAACATAGCACCACTGGAGATTAATAAAAAAGAGAAATATCATTAAAACCATAAAATATTGCTGCCTAGTGTCACACCCCGACAACAGGGCAGACAACTTGCCGCGCTCATCAGCGCAAGCTGCAAGGCGATTTCAATCATCTTACATAATCATATATACACACACAGACACACATATACATTACCAATGACATAACTTACTTTTTTTTTGTGGCAAGTCCCGAAGTCTTCCAGTTCAGCATCATATTTCCTTATCTTGCATTTTATACCTGAAACCCACAGAGTGGAAAGATGGGAGATTGAAAATCTCTCAGTGCGGTATTCAGTTCCAGTCGAGTTATTCTTATATCAAACCAACTAAATAAACCACACCGAGTTCAAATATAAAAAGACAACATCGATAATTCAAATTCAAGAACAACCTAAAAAATTAGTGAAATTGACCAAGAAACATATAAACTGCTGGTGAAGAAAAATGCATTTGTCTTAATGCCTTATCACATAAACATTAGTTACAATTAATTATGCAATGCTTTTTCCTTTTCACGTCAAATGCGAACAAATGGTTAAGTAAAATTAATTAATGATAACACAGAAACATATCACTAAGATGTCCAAACCGTATAGTTCTAATATAAATTCACATATCATATAAAATATTTATATATTCAGGTGTAGAAATTTATAAGAAACTCATTTCAGTTTTGAAAATAAAACTTCATGAATGAAACATGCTTTACGAAAAGATAAAAGTTCTCCAAATGCACTGTTCATATAAATTAATATATGCATAATTATTCAAATATGGAATTTCTCAAATCTTCCTTATTTCTAAGTCATGTTCTATAATATTATGCATCAAACACAAATATGGTCATGCGCTACTCTGAATATGACGCCTATAGAACTTTAGTGCACACCACTAAAGTTCTGCGCTTACCCCAAATATATGGCGCCTACAGAACTTCAATGGTGTGCATGGAAGTTCTGCGCTTGCCTCAAATATATGGCGCCTACAAAATTTCAACCCACACGATTGAAATTCTGTGTTTACCCCGAATATATGGCGCCTACATAATTTCAACCCACACAATTGAAATTCTGCGCATACCCCGAATATATGGCGGCTACTTAATTTCTGCCCACACGACTGAAATTCCGCGCATACCCCGAATATATGGCGCCTACATAATTTCAGCTCACACGACTAAAATTCCGCGTACCCCGAATATATGGAGCCTACAAAACTTCATCCCACACGAATGAAGTTCTGCGCTTACCCTGAATATATGAGCGCATACATGACCATCATTTTTCAAGCACAATATTCAATCAAGGATATACAAGACTTCGATCATGCGCTACCTAAAATTGGCGCCACATGACCATCAAGTTTCAGACATCTATACTTTAGCATGGTTTATACTATAACTCATAATTTCCTAACCATTTACTTATTACTTCAAATCATATCATATTTCATGTTTAGAAAATATGGCCAGGCCTCATATGCAACATTATGATTCATGTTTTGAGAAACTATAATCATGCATTCATATCATACTTTTTTAAAATAATAACATGTAGCTATAGTTCGACAAAGAAACAAGGGGTCGATAAGTATTAACGAAGAAAGTAGCAATTAAGCAAATCAAACCATATTTCAACTAATGTTAAACCAAACGATTAAATCCAGGACATGCTCGGGTCTCAAGAATTGCTAGAGAAACCATCAAATATTGAACTTAAGGTTTTCATGCATGCTCTCTTACAATTTCAGTGCCTTTATGCCTATAGTTTGTCACCATAGCAACCGATTTGGTTAACAAGTTAGCGGGATGCTATTACAAGGTCTACTAATTTTACCTTTTATATCAATTTCAGTGCAGTTCCTTTATAATTAGTCAATACCCTTATGCATGTTATGTTAATTATGCATGCCTTGCAAACATGAACTGCCACCCCATAACTTATAAATATTTACTATATAATATTCAAGCACAACAAATTAACAATTATATGCAAGCAATTCACAATCAAGCAAACTAAATCAACAATTATAAGCAATCAATCAACAATCAATAAAGTAAGTTGGAAGGAGCTAAGAATAACTCGAAATCCGCACCTGTTAACGTTGGGCACGACAAGGCTCAAAGTCGGTTCACTGCACAGAATCAAGTCGATCGAGTCGTTTGAAAAACAGCCCCTCGAACATAAACAATCAACCTATAGATTCCTTCTCCTCTGTCTTCCGCGTCTCACGGGCAGCGTAGAGCTGCTGGCAACAACCTTCGATCTCACCATCTTCGTTCCTTTTCTTACCCCTTTTTTCCTTTATTTCCCTCACCGCTTTCCCCTTTATTTTTTCTTGCTAAGGCCCTCTGTTGGTTGACGGAGACAGTCCTAAAATAATGTAAGAGTGTTTGTATATTTTTTTTTCATTGTGATTTTTTTATATTTTATTCCCCCTTTTCTAAGAGAAATTTTCAACCACGGAATTATTAGTGGAGTTAAGTAAAGTGGGGGACAGGTGTCACCATGAAAACTTGACACGAAATGAAATTAATTTATATATTGATCATGAGTTACATGCACAAAATCTATATTTATTTAAAGAATATAACTTTGAGTTATAAATTACTAAGTTTCCAATAATTATATATTTAAGTAAATTTTAAGATATTCCTAAATTAAAATGAAACCTATCTATTTTCTTGTAACCGTATAATTAATTAAATAACTGTAAAATAATTGTTCATATTAATTAACAAAAATTCAAGTTAAATATCAACATATTAATTATAGCTACACGTTTCAAATATTTCTTCAATTATGAGCTTCACTTTGAATCAAATAATATTTTCATATATTCAAAAACTAGGATGCTAAAATTTCTTGACATGGAAATCAAATTGTTATTAAAACAATACTTCATTTCAAGTTAAATAATTCTCCAAGTATTTAAAAACTATATAGGATGTTACAATTTCTCCAAGTATTTAAAAACTAGGATCGATGTTACATGGACATTTGGAAGCGGCTTATCGAGTCCTTCGTTATCTAAAAGGTTCACCAGGTCATATGTGGAATTGTATTCTCTCGTACTTCTCCAAGAACAGAATGATCTATATATAATTTAGCTGTGATTTATTTTGTCTATACGTAATGATACCGGCTTATATTTACCAGCTAATGAAACTGGGCTTATGGCCTTTTAACCAAAAAAAAATATATATATATATTTACCAGCTAATTACTTGGGAAAGAAAGCAAATATTTATGTTTTGAGCAACATTTATCTTTTTTTTTTTTTTTTCCTATGTTTCTTACAGGTCAAAGCTTCACACATACGATGATGTTATAGAGAGAGTTGCTCGTAACATTGGACTGGATGATCCGACAAAGATACGTCTTACCTCTCATAATTGCTATTCCCAACAGCCCGAGCCTCAGCCCATTCGGTACGTATAGAGGTGTGCGGCATCTCTCTGATATGCTTATCCATTATAATAATCTGGTGCATGCGTTCATATTTCTTATATCGATCGATCTTACCCAACCGGATTGTAGCACTATATATTTGTAATAGCTGATCATTTGCCATTCTGTAGTGTTCCAAATTAAAAAGCTTTTTAAGTGCAAGTTCTTCTTAACAATTATAAATATAAGAATTTAGCAGCTATTTACTGCGAAGGATCCAGAATATAGAAATCGAGTATAAAAATAGACTAAATTTTGCAACACTGGTCTTGGCTTCTTTCCATAAATGATTTTGTGTGTGAAACTAAAGCTAGGCTTTCAATTTAAGTCCTGTTATCTGCTATCACTATCCAGTATCCACAATGAAGATATTTGTGTGATTGTTTTACAACCTAATGAAGATATACCACTATGAAGATATTTGTGTGATTTTAAAAAATATACCACTATGAAGATATTTGTGTGATTGTTTCACAACCTAATGATTTGGCATGCGCAGATTTCAAGACAGTTGGCAGACATTTTTACCAAGGCTTTGGGCAAAACTCAATTTCAAACAATATTATATAAGCTAGGTGTTATGGCGTTGCATACCGGCTTAAGGGGGAGTATTAAGATTTGGAGAATCATATAGGATATATGGTGTGCTGTGTGTGCACATATTAGCTGCAATGTTCTGATTCTTTCCTTTTTTCGAATTATTTCAATTAGCTTTCCTTCTTTGATAATTTATCTGTATCACTGTTATCAAAACCGGACCGGACCGGCCGGTCCGGCCGGAATAAACCGGAACCGGACAGGTTTGCGGTCTGGTTCGGTATTAGAACCGGATATGCAATAGAACCGGGCATATTTTGTTAAACCGGCCGGTTTTATGAAAAAAACCGGAGTACTAAACCAAAAAAAAAACCGGTTTTGTATTGGTTTTCTTTTCCAACCATCTATTTCCAATTATGAAAAGAAGGTGCGGCTTTTGAGGAAACAAGTAGCAACTTTTTAGGAGAAAAGTGGAATCTACTGTGTATTCTGTGGTTGATTCCGTGTAGTCATTTATGTTTTGTAACATACTTTTGTAAATAATTGTGTGTTTGAAATAATCCAACATTTTTTACAATATTACTTTTTTAAAACATAAAAAAATGCTATTTGTTTTATCACAAAAAAGTAAAGAATTTCTATATTGTTATTCAATTTTAATATTAAGTATAAAACTATATAATTTCTTTTATGAAAAAATATATTCCATGATATTTTATTTTACTAATTCTAAGAATGAGTTCTACCCTACAATAAATATAGGGAGAATTGGTTCCATGCCATTGAAAAACCTTGAATTCTGAAAATTGCCACTGCATAGTTCAAAATTGTGCTAATGCCATTACAAATCACAGTCAATTCTAATCTTGCCCCAAATCCAGTTTTTTTATACTATTCTTACGTAAAATGAATTTAAAATTTCTGGAGAGGTACATGTATTTGGGTATTTCCTATTTTACCCTTCATCTTTATACCATTCAGAGACGAAGATTTCCTATTTCCTATTTTACAACGCCTCTGTGGATTTACGCATCTCGCCTCCTCCTCCACTCGCCTCCTCCTCTCCACAACTAACGCCTCCACAACTCGCCTCCACAACTCGCGCCTCCTCTGTGTAATCGCGCCTCCACCACTTGCCGCCTCCTCCTTGTGTCGACTCCTGCCGCCAGTCGCCTCCGCACAGTCCTCCTCCTTCCGATCTAATCATCATGCATCGCCATCAATCCTCCTTTGGAAACTCTACGCAATCGATTGCGTCCACCGCCGGCCAGCCGAGTGACAGTCTGCTGCCAATCGTGCAATGCCCGAATTGCGGGATCGATTTGATTAGACTTGTCAGCGGTACCACAGCAAATCCACAGAGGATATTCTACAAATGTGTAAACTACAAAAAGGTACCAAATTTGTTAGCAGTAATTTGCACTTTTATAGTTACCAATCGAATTAGGGTTTTACTGGTACAAGCTATTGATATATAATTTTCTAATTTTGGTTAACAAGCTATTGATATATATTTCATATTTGTGTTGTGTATTAAGAGAAAGGGAGTAAAGTTTGGATGCTTTAGGTGTATGGTACCAGTTTAGTATGAGCTGCAAACATAAGGCACTGGCTGTGCAATTAGGTCAATAATTAGGTCAATAATAAGTATCAGCTACAAACCAGTTTAGTATCAGTGGGAATTTTTTGCTGTACCAGTACAGGGTCACTGGTTTATGCTGTACCAGTACAGGTACTGGCTGTATCAGCTGCAAACTATACATAAAGCACTGGCTGTGCCAGCACAAGGTCACTGGTTTATGCTGTACCAGTACAGGTACTGGCTGTGCGAATTTTATGCTGTACCAGTACATGTACTATACATAAGGCACTGGTTTATGCTGTAACCAACATATGGCACAAGTAAAAATAACAATATACGGTTTATCAGATTATTTAGAAACACCCCGTGGTATTTAGAAAGACCAGTTCAGATACATGGCAAGAGCATGGACATTAATCATTAATGTCAGTGTGATGGAAAAGGTAAAGTTTCATCTCTCTTCAATGTTTGACATCTGTCATGCTATAGCCCTTTGCAAATTAAACTGTGTCACAATTCAACTGAATTGAGTTAAGCTAAATACAAATTAAACTGTCACAATTAAACTGAGTTAGCCCTTTTAGATTTTTTATTTATTTTTGAAACAATTTGACATTAGCGCTTTATAAAAATTTATTTTGCAGAAGACATTTTCGTGCAGATTCTGGAAGTGGGAAGAGGACTACCGGGCATATCTTTGTGACATTGGAGTTGTGGGTATGCGGAGTGATCCTGAGCATATCTTCCATAATCGATTTGATAATGGAATTGTCACTCGACTTGATAATGAGATTGGAGAATTGAAGAAACAGAACTCCCAAATAATATTACTTCTTGTTATAAATGTTACCATTATGATTAGTATTTTGATTGTAATTATGTGCAAGTAGTGTGAAGTGTCTCCAAGTCCAGAATGCAAATCCATTATGTGAAGTCTTGTTATGTATTTGCTTCATTTGGAATTAGGGGAATTATTGTATTTGCTCCATTTGGGGAAATATTGGTGCATGAATGTAAGTCTTCTTATGAACTGTTTTATTTTTTTTAGGCACTTCAATTATATGCAAGTCTTCTGAATTGAAATTATATGCAAGTCTTCTTAATTGAAATTATATGCAAGTCTTCTTAATTAGTTGGAAACATTCTTAATTGAAACTATATGCAAGTGTCGACATCTTTAAAACGTTTAGTCTGGATATGCACTGACCCAGTTTCTTCAAAACGTTCTTGTACCGCCTCCCTTGAGGTATCGACATCTTTATATGCACTGACCCATCCCGAGTAGTATGCTAATGGACCAATTTCGTATAATCGTTGTATTCTGAGGAAAAGATTACAATGGATATATATGCTTTAAAAGCTCCCAATTCATGCAATTAATAAGTAATAAGTATAATAAGTAATCGTGCAATTCATGCAATTCATGCAATTATTAATAAAAGAATGTATAGCATATAATAAGTAATCGTGGGTCTCTCTCTCTTTCTGTCTCCAGCTTGCGTCCACAGCAGCTATGCCTATGTTCAAAGAGAGTTCACAAATTACAGTAATATATTGTTCAACTGCCAAAATGAAATAACTAACAATATCATTCTAAAGAGTATGTTTAAAATTGATAAGTCAATTAACTAACAGTAAAAAACAAAGCAAAGCCTTAATTATCAAATTAGTGTTATTAAAAATTCTATACTGTTGCAAGGCAAGAGATTACACATAAACTGCAACAAAAGATGGGAGTAAAGGGGGATGAGTTGGAAATCAGTTCTTAATTCAATCCACAAAAACATAGAAATCAGTTCTTATCACAAAACACATTGTTACTAAAAAAATTGGAAATCTTGCCGGTAGCAGTTAATCTTGCCGGTAGCATCCAAGGTCTCCAATTTCCTGTCCAAAATAGGAAGCACAAATTATATCTTGAAATTATCACACAAACATGTGAAGTGTATCAAAAAGATATCTTGAAATATTTATTTGCAAAAATTATCACACATACATGTGAAGTGTATCAAAAAGATAAGTAAAGCACTTAGTTATGCTAAGCATTGCCTGATCTTCTCCTCCTGCAAACACAAAAAAGATAAGTAAAGCACTTAGTTATGCTAAGCATTGACTGAGAATGTCATTTGGAAGTTTTTGGTGCATGAGTGAAACGACATTTACCTCTTATTACTGTTTGGTCCAGAATTGAGAGCATCCTCAGAAATCGGGGCTTTGCATGTCCTTTCTTGATGGCCAAACTCTTTGCATCTCTTGCATTTTTGTCTTCTTGTCCCTAACTCCAAACAACCACGAATCCTCTCTTTTCTAGGCCTACCGGGTGGTCTCTTCATTTGAGGTGGATGCACTTTGAATCCAGGATCAAGATTTACCCATTGTGACTTGTCAGTCATAGGTCTGATAACACCCTCGTATGCAACTCTGAATCTAGCAACTGAGAAATAATCGTGCACATAATCCTGCATACATGCTCCTCTAAGTGTGCAAATGAATGCAATGGCATGCATGCATGGCTTGCCAGTAAGTTGCCACTCTCTGCATGTACACTCTTGTCTATCCAATTCCACCGCATGCCTCCAATACTTGCCTTCCAAGTCCATTCCACTCACCTCCGCACAGTTATTACCACCTCGACTGATTCTAACCTTTCCAACATTCCTACTCTTCACATTCAATTGTTGGATGACATTCGGAAGAATAACACCTTCAAGTTTAATCCCTATTGTTCTCCTTTTATCAAATGTTACCATTATCAATTGTCTAATCCGATCAACGAGATCAACAATATGCAACCCCTTATACTCTTTGATCCAACTATTAAAGCTCTCTGATATGTTATTATTCACGTACTCACACTTTGATAGCTCAGAGAACTTACTCCTACACCAAAGATGCTTGTGATTGTTCTCGAGAAATGCAATGGCTACTGGTGATGCTTCGTTAACCATACTCAAGTGGTATTCACTCTTCTCTATGGTGTACGCCTTTGCTGCGGGCCACATGTGAGTAGCAAATATATCACCATGAAATTTCTTTTTGAAATTTGACATCAAATGTCTCATGCATTCCCTATGCTCACAGTCGGGGAATACGCTTGCAATGGCACTTTCAAGTCCCTTTCCTGCATCTGAAGATATGGCCAAACCCGCTGGATTTCCAATTGCCCTTCTCAGCTGAGCCATGAACCATTCCCAATTTTCAGTTGTTTCCAAGTCAAAAACTCCGTATGCAACTGGGTACAACCAGTTGTGCCCATCAACACCTGCAGCAGCCGCCAACTGACCTTTATACTTGCCCGTCAAATGAGTTGAATCAATACCCAAATATGGTCTACATCCATGTAAAAACCCATCGATACATGGCTTCAGACTCACAAATATCTTGCTGAACACCATTTTATTGCCAATTTTTTTGCAATCTATCTCAACAATGCTCCCATGACATCTCTTCTCCAACTCACCCTTAAAATTGTACATCAATTGAAAGCTTTCCTCCCACGACCCATGGATCTGATCAATAGCAGCTTTCCTTCCAGACCAAGCCTTGCCATAAGACACCTTGATATGAAACTCGTCTTGTAACTTACTTTGAACTTCCTTGGCTCCAGCTGAGGGATTCTTTCTTAACCAATCTCCCACTCTATCTGATACCCAAGAACTAGAGGCCATTTTTCCGTCAACCATGGTAGTGGATGGGCAAGAATGAGCATGTGGTAATACCTTCACCTATAATTACAAGCAAAAGTTTTGTCACATTTACATATTCATCTCATATTTGAATTCATGCAAACAAAATTATTCATCACATACCATGAAAGTTTTCTCATCTTGGAGTCTAGAAGCATGAATTCTCCAAGGACAACTAGTAGCTTTGCATTTTCCTATGAACCTGGCCTTGTCCGACTTCACCGTACAAACTTCAAACTCATTTTTTATTGCAAAATGCCTCAACGACTTCCTAAAGGCATCGACATCGGGAAATAATGCGCCAACCTCAATTTTAGGGTTTTCAGGGTCAAATGCAATGACCCTTTCACTGTCAATGGCATCATCTACAGTTTCCTCCTCATCCTCCAAAATATGAACTGGACCGCTTGGCTCCTCATGTACATCCTCATCATCGTGGCAATAAATATGCTCATCATTAACACCCACATATTCATCAGGATCAGGATCGTCAAATTGATTAGGTTGTCCCGCAATCTGACTGTTTTGAGATGCCCCTACCTGACTACCAAGTGCAATAGTTGGTGCTGCCTGGGTTGAAGTGTTACACCCCTGAGAGCTCCCCGCTTGGCTCTGATTACCAGGTGCAATATGTGGTACTGGCTGGGATGGAGTGCATGGATAAGTGGGAGCAGTACCACTACATTTTGAGCTACCGCCCGTATCACACACTGCTACAGTCTTTGGGTCACCCCTATATGAAAAATGCAATGTAATTAGTACATTCTGGCAGAATATGAAAAATACAATGCAATGTAATGTAATGCAATGTATGGCAGCAATGTAATTAATTAATTGATATTTGGATTACGGCATCAAAGCAAAGGCAGAATATGAAAATTAGAACCAATTACCCTATATCTGTTTTAACAAGTAGAGCATATACTGTATATAGTTCTAGAAAAAGATAAATTGGATGAGCCAACTAAACCACATCTCACAAGGCATATTACATCTAGTATCATACTCCAGGGAGCTAAAATGGGTATTGGAGTATCATACTCCGTTTATTCCAATTTCTATGATACTCCATTGAATGCTTATTTGTGCATCTTTCTTAATGTAATCATAACTTCTTGTTAGTCACAAACTTCTTGAGAGTCTTAATTATCCATTAATTCAATCAAAGCTAATGAAGAGAGAAATACGAATGCATCTTTAAATTTTATATAATTCTTTCCTCTAATAAAATTAAAAATGAACAAGTTCAATGCATGGCCATGACAGGCATGTTACGTTAACAAGCCTATATTTATTTTAGCCATCTTATATCTATTTTAACCAAATTTTTAACAAACCTATTAGCAGCAAAGACAAATCACATCAAAGCAATTAGTAAAGCAATTAGTAAAGCAATTAGTACAAATCACAGTAAAGACAAATTACCCAAAATTTTCATATATATATGTTTTCACAGTAAAGCAATTAGTATAAATTTTCACAGCAAAGCAAAGCAATTAGATGACATTGCTTATAATTAGTAACAAGCCTATATATGTTTTAACCAAATTTGATTGAAACACCCCAAATTTTCAACACCCAAATTCACATCAAGTTGAGATGAAGCAAAATTAATACTGTCAACGAATTCTACCCATAAATCTAACACTTACCCACTAGAAATCCAAGACTTGTCCATGTCATCTACTCGCAAATTGAAGAACTTGCTGGAAGGCCGACTCACGAATTGAAGGTCAGCAGAGGAGATCTTCAATGGCGGAGTCAGAGGAGGCTTACTGGGCGGAGGCTTCCTTGCTGCATGGCGAAGAGATGAGTGGAATGGCGGAGAGAAAGTTGGCCTACTGCAAGTTGGCCTCTCCGCTCATTACTGGCGGAGGCTTCCCTTTTTTTTTATTACTGGTAGAGGAGATCTGATCAATAGATGAGGGAAGCCTTTCAACACTGGATGAGGCGGAGAGCTGAGCGGAGAGGCGGAGAGG
Organism: Carex arenaria; assembly: GCA_964058825.1. Lineage (NCBI taxonomy): Eukaryota > Viridiplantae > Streptophyta > Magnoliopsida > Poales > Cyperaceae > Carex > Carex arenaria. The sequence goes on along the minus strand of CAXKVW010000001.1, from coordinate 573,859 downwards.
CAGACAGGTTAGGCGGAGAGATGAGCGGACTGGATTTGGAGGGAGAACGCAGAGTAGGGTTCTCATCAGGTATTTGGAGGGTATTTTAGTCCATGAGTTTTACATTTTCATTTTAATATGAATAAAACTGGATTTGGGGCAAGATTAGAATTGACTGTGATTTGTAATGGCATTAGCACAATTTTGAACTTTGCAGTGGCAATTTTCAAAATTCAAGGTTTTTCAATGGCATGGAACCAATTCTCCCATAAATATATTATTTTCCAATAAAAAATATTATGTGTAATATATAATTTTATTTTTATAGTACATTATTTAATATGTATATTGAAATTTTTATTACATAAAACATAATTATTTATAATAATAATTATATCTTATAAAATATGCAAGTATTTAAAAACCAGCAATCAAACCGGTTTATTCAACGGTCCGACCATTGAACCGTCAAACCAGAACTTTACAGAGTCGACGTCCGGTCCGGTTCTGATAACATTACTCTGTATATAACATGTACCAGAGCATTGTAAATTGTGAGATGAATAAATATAATTATCATTCATCATTCCCAATTTTACAGCATTGATATCTAATATTCTCTGCCAATGATACACCACCTTATCTCCAATGCGCGCGCGCGCGCGCGCACACATATATATATATTCCACCTACCGATAATTCAATTTGTCATATAATGAACGTGATAATTGTTAAATTATAAAATTCTCTGTGAAGTAACTGGGGCAGCAATATTTTACGGTTTTAATGATATTTCTCTTTTTTATTAATCTCCAGTGGTGCTATGTTATAAAAAAATAGTTGTTAAAAGAGATCATTAATTTAGTATGCTCATTTACTCATTTTTTTTTTTTTAATGTTTTGAGAGATTACTGTAAGTTTCAAGATCTAGAAGCTCATCAAGTGCGGAAAGACAAATTGGATGTAGCACCAAATTCACAAACAACTATTGTAATTTGTTATTAATAATTCACGAAGATATTTTTGGAAAAAAAAAACTTGGAGTATGATAGGTGATATCTTGTATATGTTATTTGTCATATACTGGTATATTTCTAAAGGTTTCATAGAGTGCGCAAAAACAATTTCTAGGAAATGAATAGCTCATAAAGATAACCTAGCTAGCGTTAAAAATAATTAAATGCAATTGCATGAATATAGGACTTTTGAAATTTAAGAACGGAATTAATTGCAATTACTCCCGATAAATATTTGCAATTGCACCAATGGATTTGTTCTTTTTCATCCAAATAGCGAGAATAACTAATTCTATTTGCAGTATGAAGCTAAGCATTGATATCTAATAATCTAGGCCAATGATACCCCGGCCACCTTTTCTCCAATAGCAAATTACATTAATACCTCTTATATTGATCTATAAATAGGGAACATCAGCAAAGGCAACCAACACAACTCAACTAGATCAGTTCTAGACTTCTAGTATCACAAATAATGGCATCACCTTCTCTTCTTACCACTCTTCTTATCCTCACAGCAGTTCTTCTAGCCTTTCTTGCTCCCTCTAGCTTTGCTGATTCTGTCTTGAACTCAGGCGAAACCCTGAATGGGGGTCTGTCCCTCTCAAATGGGAAATACAGGTTTACGATGCAAACAGACTGTAATCTGGTATTATACGATAGTGGCCGGGCCATGTGGGCATCTGAGACCAAAGGAAAGGGCAATAACTGCAAGATTCGGATGCAGTCAGATGGTAACCTTGTGATCTATGGTGACGGTAACAGGGCTGTGTGGGCTAGTAATACCAATAGGGGTCAAGGTAGCTACCGTTTGGTTCTCCAAAGTGACCGCAATGTTGTGATCTATGATCGCAATAACAGGGCTATCTGGGCCATAGGAACAAACCGTGCCGGCACTGCTGGTGTGATCATCTCAGGAAGTTCAACTGAGTCTGCTGTGGTGGCTGGAGATAAAACCGCCACGGTGAACGGGAACGGGAAGTAATGTTACTGTATGTGTATGCATTTGTGTTACTATATATGTATGCTTGCAAGAGAGTGTGGTCATGTGTCTCAATAAATAAATAAAATGATTGAGCACAGCAAGAGAGAGAGTGTGGTCATGTGTCTCAACAAATATAGAAATAATTCTGCTGTGCTCAATCATTTCTATCATATCGTATGAATGTATTTACGTACCCAGTGTGTTTATTGATAATAAATGAATTTATGTAATGAGTTCAACTGAAAATATTGTTCCTTTATTATGCTTGGTCTTATTAATTTGCCAGCAGACATGCAATGTCAGAAATGATAGGGACTAAATTTTGGTTTGCAAAGCCATTAAATTAATTAGATCTACCAGCTTATTCTATCGATCTGCATCAAGAATACTTCATTTTTTTGTCAATTAGTGACATTCTTTGTCACATTTAAATGCAAAATATATGTATGACATTGTTTTAATTTCCTCTTTGAAGTAAGAGAATGGAAACTCATTTTTCTTACTGATCGATCGGTGCGCAACATATATATAAACACATTGGTGATTACTTTAATCATGATGTGAGATCTGATCCTGATACAATATATAGTTCTTTTTGACTGCTATTTAATCTCTGACTATTAATGCTAATTAATTGAACTAGTGGAGTCACATATATACTCCGGTACTCCGTGATGTTTACGTTTGATTTTTACGTGGCTTCCAACAGTCTTGAGTCAAACTAACTCCACACTTCAAATTAAAAGATTTAAATCACTTTAATAAACAGTTATTTTTCTATAGTCCAGAAATTTCTGAAAACCAATGATTTTAAAAAATTCTAAAAAAATAGTAAAAAATTTCTACAAAAATATAAAATTTTGTCTCCAAGTACACTTTAATATGGAAAAGATGTGGAGCCATTTAGATCGACTGTTTGAACTTCAAATTCAACAGTTTATAGTTCAATATACAAGAGGGCTTATACATTGCAATGCACCATAACCCAACTCTATATATGGTGACACAAGTTATTTATATTTTTTCAAAGTCCATTTTATGGTGACACATATTGACACGATATGCTTACAAGTTATTTATGTTTTTTCAAAGTCCAAACAATCGATCTGAATCGTTCAACATGATCTCCATATTAAAATGTCCTTGGGGACCAAATTTTACATTTTTTTAAATTTGTTTAATATTTATTAAGATGTGTCCAAAATTATTGTTCTCAAACATTTCTGGACCATTGAAAGACAACTATTTTCAAAAATTCTAAAAAAATAGTAAAATTTAAAAAAAAAATGTAAAATTTGGTCTCCAAGCACAGTTTAATATGGAGATCATGTTGAACGGATCAGATCGACTGTTTGGATATTTAAATTGCAAAATTGACTTATAAACATATGGTGTCAAGTGTGTCACCATAAAATGGTGTAATTTGTTCACTCCTCCTCCTCTCTCTCTCTCTCTCTCTCTCTCTCTCTCTATATATATATATGGAGGAGAGATCCAGTTACACTATATTTGGTGACACCGAATTACACTCTACATTTTCAAAATTTTCAAAGTCCGAACAGTCGACCCAAACATTTCAACATGATCTCCATATTAAAATGTGTTTATTGGAGACCAAATTTTATATTTTTTTGAAATTTTTTACTATTTTTTTAGAATTTTTGAAAATGGTTGTCTTTCAATGGTCCATAAATGTTTTCATCTATATGAGCGCCCAGTGGAATATATGTTTTCATCTTTATATGGTTGCAATGTTTTCAAAGTTTTTACTACTTTAGTGTAGAACTGTAAGTAAACTTTTGTTACTTTGTAATGGTCGAGAGTAAGAATATATGTTTTCATCTATATGAGTGCCCAGTGATATCTACCAGTGCAAAAGGCAACCCAATATATGTTGCGCTGCCAGAGAGAAACAAAAGAAAATGATAACTCAAACAAGAACATAATGATCTATCTATAATTAATTTAGCTGTGATTTATTTTGTCTCATAATTGCTATATATTCTCAACAGCCCAAGCCTCAGGCCATTCGGTATAGAGGTGTGGGGCATCTCTCTGACATGCTTATCCATTATAATAATCTGGTGCATGCGTTCATATTTCTTATATCGATCTTACCCACCGGATTGTAGCACTATATATTTGTAATAACTGATTTGCCATTCTGTAGTGTTCCAAATTAAAAAGCTTTTTAAGTGCAAGTTCTTCTTAACAATTATAAATATAAGAATTTAGCAGCTATTTACTGCGAAGGATCCAGAATATAGAAATCGAGTATAAAAATAGACTAGAAAATAGACTGAATTTTGCAACACTGGTCTTGGCTTCTTTCCATAAATGATTTTGTGTGAAACTAAATTAAGGCTTTCAATTTAAGTCCTGTTATCTGCTATCACTATCCAGTATCCACAATGAAGATATTTGTGTAATTGTTTCACAACCTAATGAAGATATACCACTATGAAGATATTTGTGTGATTTTAAAAAATATACCACTATGAAGATATTTGTGTGATTGTTTCACAACCTAGTGATTTGGCATGCGCAGATTTTAGTGGGAGTTTAGTGAGAGTTTGTAATTATGCTTGTATTACATATGCAGTTTTTAGTTTTTAAAGTTTAAGAATATTTCTGCATAAATAATTAAGTTTCAGTTTATTGACATTCTGACTCTATTAAGTTTGATCTCATTTAAGAGTGGAACAGCTGAAAATAGACATGTTATGATCACATTACGTGAAATTTTCATGCTATACATCTACATCATGATTTATGTCATTCGGTTATGTCAATATATGTAACCATTGTTGGTTGAGTTACAAATTAATGTGGCAAAATTAGACAGCCAAGAGGTTCCGTGGGCTATACATATAATTTGGTCCCCCATAATGCAAAGTAATCTGAATTCATATTCTCTTATTCCATTAGAGAGGTATGTGAGACACTTTGGAAAAGGTAGAACTAAAGGAGACTCTCTAAAGAGTCTTGCTATTCTAGAAGAACCAAATTGATGATCCTCTAACGCTGTTGGTTCAGATACGCTTCCGCTATTTAGTTTTATATTCAACATAGATGGTCCTGCGGTGACTAACAATGGCTTTCGTCGGTTTCAACACATGCAACCAGGTCGCTATTGGATGTAGCTGACCAATTAGCAAAAATGGGCAGATCACAACGCTGGGAGTACACGGGGTACGTACATTTATCCCATTTTAAGCCTAGGATGGGTTTGTAGTTTAAATCACAAAGATAGATACGAGATCATGTGTGGAATGTAATAGGAAGAAGTTGGAGTCTGTTTCTGTACGTAATAGCCTACGGGCATGTCTTAAAGCAAAAAAAAAAAAATTACATTTCTATATGTGGATTTGGAGATAAGCTAGGTGGGGTATAATTCGCATAAATATTAGATATCAATGCTATGCTTGATATTGCTTATATAATAGTTCCTCGCTATACGGATGAAAAATGAACAAATCCAAAAGAATTGGATGGATTACCGCTGACAATTTCACTAGTGGGTCATCTTTGCGAAAAGATGATATTTGCAGAGACATGGATGGATATCAATGATTCAATAAAGTGAAATATGGGCCTAATATTTCCCACTATACAATTTAAGCCCAATAATTAAAGCCTCAGCCCTCAGATGCACTCTATTCCAATTGAGACTCCATTGACGATATATAACTTTATCTTTTTTTTTTGAAATGCTTGGCAGAGAGTCTAGAGACTACCAAGTGTGCAATAGATAAATGTGTTTACATCACAATCATACACCAATATATAGCTCTAATCTACTCTCTTATTATCCCTAAACCCATTGTCCGACTTGGATTTGAAGCTCCAGTTGGTCTACAAAAACGAACCCACAACCCCATTTCTCCAATAATATTAGATACCAGTATTGCCGGATGCATTGCCAAACCTCTAAATAACTTTTTCATAGTGCAGTAATGCCATTAATATTTTTTATGTTTATTTATATTTTTTTTATCATTATAATTTTACTTTATTTCCTTTTTCAATCTTCAGTATCATAACCAGTGTTTTAAACATTATCGTCACTAATCGGAGGTGTTTTTTGATGGTCAACAGCGAAAGCTGTTGGCAAATATATTGATAAAAAAGTTTATTTACAAAACAAAAAAATAAAATTGCATCATCCAAATATGATGCTTATTGATAAACCCTAAGGATATACACAGTAGTAGAAAAATAAAAATAAAATAGCCAATCATTGTCATTCTAGGCTAATCGGAGGTGTTACATTTGAGAAAATGCTATTGCATATTCTCCTCCATGTACATGATAATGATCGAACATGACCTAAAATAGTGTTTCAGTCTTGAATGAAACAAGATGTTGCTACCATCACTATTTTTTTTGAAAAATATCTGAACATATATCCACCTCACTGCAATTTGATGCTATAATAGAAATGCTATGATGTGGTCCTCACTGCATTCATTTCTTATCATATGATCTGACCTTATTTTTTTCCCATAAAAGTCATCAGTACTTTTTTGGCTTTATTCCTTCAAATGTTATTGAATTGTAATTCATTTGTTTTTTGTGTTAGCTGTAAGAAGAACAAAACAAAAAATAGAAGGTCCGTCGGCCGAATTAAATGGCGGACCCCAGAATTGCAATTCATTTGTTTTTTGTGTTAGATGTAAGAAGAACAAAAAAAAATAAAGGTCCGTTGGCCGACGAATTAAATGGCTGACCTTCACTTTTTTGTCCGCTATTTAATTCGACGGGCGTGGTAGATTTCGAAATTCTCAGAAAAAATATTTTTGTGGTTTATTATTTTTTCAATATGGTACAAATAATTTTTTTGGCCATATATATAGAGTTGGGCTATTGTACTCTATAGAGTAAAACGGGTTGGTACTCTACGGCACTATATTTCCATTTTAAAAATCCAAACACCCAATCCGAACCATTCAACATGTTCTTCATATTGAAATGTGCTTGGAGACCAAATTTTACATTTTTTGGAATTTTTTTACTATTTATTAAGCCACATTGAAAATTGTAGATCCGATGGTCCAGAATTTTTTTACTGTTCACAGTGGATCTGCAATTTTCAAAGTGGCTTAATAAATAGTAAAAAAATTTCAAAAAATGTAAAATTTGGTCTCCAAGCACATTTCAATATGGAGAACATGTTGAGCGTTCGGATCGGCTATTTGAACTTTGGAAATGGAGATATAGTGTAGAGTACCATAGTCGGACTCTCTCTCTCTCTCTCTCTCTCTATATATATATAGGTTGGCTAATATACAATCGATTGTTTCTGAGCTCCTGTGCAACCAAGTCGTTTTTCGATTTTCAAAGTCCAAATGATCAATCTAAACCGTTAGATGTGATCTCTATATTAAAATGTACTTCGAGACCAAATTTTACATTTTTTAGAATTTTTTTACTATTTATTAAGCCACTTTGAAAATCGCTGATCCAACGGTGGCTTAACCAAACAATAAAAACAGAAGCCACTGTTGGATCATCGATTTTCAAAGTGGCTTAATAAATAGTAAAAAAATTCCAAAAAATATAAAATTTGGTCTTCAAGCACATTTTAATGAGAACACATCTAACGGTTTGGATCGACGTTTTGGACTTCAAAAATTGAAAAATGACTTGGTCGCACGGGACCTCACGAACAACTGATTTGATATTAGCCAACCTCTATATATAGACAGACAGAGAGAGGAGGGATCACATTACACCATTTTATAGTTACACATCTTGACACCATATGGTTATAAGTCATTTTTACGATTTAAAAATCTAAACAGTTGATCTGAACCATTTAACATGATCTCCATATTAAACTGTGCTTGGAGACCAAATTTTATTTTTTTTGGAAAAATTTTGCTATTTTTTTAGAATTTGTTAAAATGGCTTTCTTTCAATGGTCCATAAATGTTTGAGAACAATAGTTTTTTACACATCTTAATAAATACTAAACAAATTCCAAAAAATGTAAATTTTGTCTCTAAATATATTTTAATATGGAGATCATGTTGAATGATTCATATCGACTGTTTGGACTTTGAAAAAACATAAATATCTTGAAAGCATATGGTGTCAAGATGTGTCACCATAAAATGGACTTTGAAAAAATATAAATAACTTGTAAGCATATATAGAGTTGGGCTATGGTGCATTGCATGTATAAGTCCTCTTGTATATTGAACTGTAAACCGTTGAATTTGAAGTTCAAACAGTCGATCTTAATGACTCCACATCTTCTCCATATTAAAGTGTGCTTGGAAACAAAATTTTATATTTTTTTTGGAAATTTTTTACTATATTTTTAGAATTTTTTAAAATAATTGGTTTTCAGAAATTTTTGGACTATAGAAAAAATAACTGTATATTAAAGTGATTTAAATATTTTAATTTGAAGTCTGAAATTAGTTTGAATCAAGACTGTTGGAAGCCGTGCACGTAACCCCAGTTTATCCGGCCTGCATGCTAAAATCAAACGTAAAACATCACGAGCTAGTATCGGAGTCTATATATGTGACTCCACTAGCTAGTTACTTCAATTAGCATTAATAGTCAGAGATTAAATAACAGGCAAAAAGAACTATTAATTGTATCAGGATCAGATCTCACATCATGATTAAAGTAATCACCAATGTGTTTATATATATGTTGCGCACCGATCGATCAGTAAGAAAAACGAGTTTCCATTCTTACTTCAAAGAGGAAATACAATGTCATACGTACATATATTTTGCATTTAAATGTGACAAATTAAGAATGTCATTAATTGAAAAAAAAATTAAGTATTATTGATGCAGATAGAATAAGCTGGTAGATCTAATTAATTTAATGGCCTTGCAAACCAAAATTTAGTCCCTATATATCATTTCTGACATTGCATGTCTACTGGCAAATCAATAAGACCAAGCATAATAAAGGCACAATATTTTCAGTTGAACTCATTACAAAAATTCAATTATTATGAATAAACACACTGGGTACGTAAATACATTCATACGATAGAAATGATTGACCACAGCAGAATTATTTCTATATTTGTTGAGACACATGACCACACTCTCTTGCTGTGCTTAATCGATCATTTCTATATTTATTGAGACACATGACCACACTCTCTTGCAAGCATACATATATAGTAACACAAATGCATACACATATAATAACATTACTTTCCGTTCACATTCACCGTGACGATTTCATCTCCAGCCACCATAGCAGACTTAGTTGAATTTCCTGAAATGATCACACCAGCAGTGCCGGCACGGTTTGTTCCTGTGGCCCAGATAGCCCTGTTACTGCTATCATAGATCACAACATTGCAGTCTATTTGGAGAATCAAACGGTACTTACCTTGGGGCCTATGGCTGTTAGTACCCCAGACAACCCTGTTATTGCCATCATAGAGCACAAGGTTATCATCTGTATGCAGCCTAAGCTTGCAGTTATTGCCCTTTCCGTTGGTCCCCAATGCCCACACGGCCCTCCCACTTTCGTATTACTAGATTACAGTCTGTTTGCATCGTAAATACGCAGTTCCCATTTATGAGGGACTGACCCCCATTCAGGGTTTCGCCTGAGTTCAATACAGAATCAGCAAAGCTAGAGGGAGCAAGAAAGGCTAGAACTGCTGTGAGGATTAGAAGAATGGTAAGAAGAGAAGGTGATGCCATTATTTGTGATACTAGAACTGATCTAGTTGAGTTGTGTTGGTTGCCTTTGCTGGTGTTCCCTATTTGTAGATCAATATAAGAGGTATTACTGTAATTTGCTACTTCATTATGCCATGTTTATTGTATGACAATTGAATTATCGGTAGGTGGATTATATTGGAGATAAGGTGGGGTATCATTGGCCGAGATGATTAGATATCATTGCTTAGCTTCATACTGCCAATAGAAATAGTTCCTCGCTATTCTGATGAAAAAGAAGAAATCCATAAGAGAAATATCATTAAAACTATAATTAAAATATTGCTGCCCCAGTTACTTCACATAGAATTTTATAATTTAACAATTCTCACGTTCATTATATGACAAATTGAATTATCTTTTTTTTTTTTTGAAACCTTCGCAGAGGCTGTGAAGTCGTAAGGGGGAATCGAACTCTCAACCTTTGGGTACAACAATCCTGGAATTTTTTCCTAGCCAACTGTGCTACCTCCCCTTTCGACAAATTGAATTATCGGTAGATGGAATATATATATCTATATGTGCATTGGAGATAAGGTGGGGTATCATTGGCAGAGAATATTAGATATCAATGCTTAGCTTCATACTGTTAATAGAAATTGTATTCTTGATTGGATACAGAGAAACGTATATGGTGGGTGGGAGCAGTACCTTGGTTTGGAGCACACTGATACTACTAAAAGAACATTGAAGGTTAACTCCATATATGTTTTTTCTTTTCTTTTCTATAAACCATTTTTTTTAGAAATTGTATTCTTGATTGGATACAGAGAAATGTATATGGTGGGTGGGAGCAGTACCTTGGTTTGGAGCATTAATAGAAATTGTATTCTTGATTGGATACAGAGAAATGTATATGGTGGGTGGGAGCAGTACCTTGGTTTGGAGCACGTTAATAGAAATTGTATTCTTGATTGGATACAGAGAAATGTATATGGTGGGTGGGAGCAGTACCTTGGTTTGGAGCACACTGATACTACTAAAAGACCATTGAAGGTTAACTCCATATATGTTTTTTCTTTTCTTTTCTCGAGACTGTTTTTTAGAAAAGAATATTTTGTCGGAATGTTAACTCCATAGTTTTCATCAGAAACAGAAGAGGTGCTTGAAAGATAAAAAAAGAAAAGAAAAGAAATATGCATCTTATACAACTAGTATGTGCAAAGTGCAAAATTGGGTTATATGTACCTAACACCAATAGGGCTGAAGGTAACTACTGTTTGGTTCTCCAAAGTGACCGCAATGTTGTGATCTATGATGGCAATAACAGGGCTATCTGGGCCATAGGAACAAACCGTGCCGGCACTGCTGGTGTGAACATCTCAGGAAATTCAACTAAGTCTGCTGTGGTGGCTAGAGATGAAATCGTCACGGTGAACGGGAAGTAATGTTACTGTATGTGTATGCATTTGTGTTACTATGTATGCTTGCAAGAGAGTATGGTCATGTGTCTCAATAAATAAATATTGAAATGATTCTGCTGTGCTCAATCATTTCGATCGTATGAATGCATTTACGTACCCAGTGTGTTTATTGATAATAAATGAATTTATGTAATGAGTTCAACTGAAAATATTGTTCCTTTATTATGCTTGGTCTTATTAATTTGCCAGCAGACATGCAATGTCAGAAATGATAGGGACTAAATTTTGGTTTGCAAGGCCATTAAATTAATTAGATCTACCAGCTTATTCTATCTGCATCAATAATACTTCATTTTTTTTTTTCAATTAATGACATTCTTAATTTGTCACATTTAAATGCAAAATATATGTATGTCATTGTTTTAATTTCCTCTTTGAAGTAAGAATGGAAACTCGTTTTTCTTACTGATCGGTGCGCAACATATATATACACACATTGGTGATTACTTTAATCAAGATGTGAGATCTGATCTTGATAGAATTGTTCTTTTTGCCTGCTATATATTTAATCTCTGACTATTAATGCTAATTGAAGTAACTAGTGGAGTCACATATATACTCCGGTACTCGTGATGTTTTACGTGGCTTCCAACACTCTTGATTCAAACTAATTCCACACTTCAAATTAAAAGATTTAAATAACTTTAACATACAGTTATTTTTCTATAGTCCAGAAATATCTGAAAACCAATGATTTTAGAAAATTCTAAAAATATAGTCAAAAATTTCTACAAAAATATAAAATTTTATCTCCAAGCACACTTTAATATGGAGAAGATGTGGAGCCATTTAGATTGACTGTTTGAACTTCAAATTCAATGGTTTACAGTTCATCAATATACAAGAAGGCTTATACATTGCAATGCGCCATAGCCCAATTCTATATATGGTGACACAAGTTATTTATATTTTTTCAAAGTCCATTTTATGGTGACACATCTTGACACCATATGCTTACAAGTTATTTATGTTTTTTCAAAGTCCAAATAATCGATCTGAATCGTTCAACATGATCTCCATATTAAAATATCCTTGGGGACCAAATTTTATATTTTTTGAAATTTGTTTAATATTTATTAAGATGTATACAAAATTGTTGTTCTCAAACATTTATGGACCATTGAAAGACAACTATTTTCAAAAATTCTAAGAAAATAGTAAAAAAATTCCAAAAAGATGTAAAATTTGGTTTCCAAGCACAGTTTAATATGGAGATCATGTTGAACGGATCAGATCGACTGTTTGGATATTTAAATTGCAAAATTGACTTATAAACATATGGTGTCAAGTGTGTCACCATAAAATGGTGTAATTTGATTGATCACTCCTCTCTCTCTCTCTCTCTCTCTCTATATATATATATATATGGAGGAGAGATCCAATTACGCTATTTTTGGTGACACCAAATTACACTCTACATTTTTAAAATTTTCAAAGTCCGAACAGTCGATCCAAACCTTTCAACATGATCTCCATATTAAAATGTGCTTATTGGAGACCAAATTTTATATTTTTTTTGAAATTTTTTACTATTTTTTTAGAATTTTTGAAAATGGTTGTCTTTCAATTAATGGTCCATAAATGTTTTCATCTATATGAGTGCCCAGTGGAATATATGTTTTCATCTTTATATGGTTGCAATGTTTTCAAAGTTTTTACTACTTTAGTGTAGAACTGTAAGTAAACTTTTGTTACTTTGTAATGGTCGAGAGTAAGAATGTATGTTTTCATCTATATGAGTGCCCAGTGATATCTACCAATGCAAAAGGCAACCCAATATATGTTGCGCTGGCAGAGAGAAACAAAAGAAAATGATAACTCAAACAAGAACAAAATGATCTATCTATAATTAATTTAGCTGTGATTTATTTTGTCTATACATAATGATACCGGCCTATATTTACCAGTCAATTACTTGGAAAAGAAAGCAAATATTTATGTTTCGAGCAACATTTATCTTTTCTTTTTTCCCTTTGTTTCTTACAGGTCAAAGTTTCACACATACGATGATGTTCACATTGGATTGGATGATCCGACTAAGATACGTCTTACCTCTCATAATTGTTAATATTTGATAAAAACTTAATATATTTAATAGTGAATGAGAGAACACTCAATGTCATAAATTTAACTTGTATTATTAATATTTTTTTATTCTCTTACATACAAAATACTCCTTACACATTATATAGACCCATATGAACTTTCTACACACTCTACTATCACTAAATAACATTTAATCTTCTCATTAACCCTATCTATTTACTATACACGTTTTTAATCTTTCAAGACAACATAGAAGACCACAACATGACTTCTAGAGAACTCCAATACATTTATGACAATTCTAGATGATTCCAACAATTAATTAATACATTTGATAAAATAATTAAGTTTATTAATTTCTAACATTCATCCTTAAATTTAATTATCTTCCTTCTCGCATTCTAAGCAATTTTTTGAATTTCTCGAAAAGTTCACCCGGTAGAGATTTTGTAAAAATGTCCACTACTTGATCACGACTCGCCACATGAGTCATCTCCACATCACCATTCTTCACATGTTCTCGTATGGAATGAAAACACATATCAATGTACTTGCTTCTTTCATGATACACCAAGTTCTTTGTCAATTCTATTGCCGAGTTGTTATCCACTCGAATTTCGGTTGGCTTTTTTTGATTAAAATTCATCTCCTTCAATAATTTACGTAGCATAGCATGACATACGCATGATGATGCAACAACATATTCCGCTTCACATGTTGATAAAGTAACAATCGATTGTTTCTTCGAGAGCCATGTAAATGCCGTGCTTCCATTGAAAAATACGAAACCCGAAGTGCTCCTTCTATCCACATCTCCACACCAATCATTATCGGAATATCCAACAAGATCAAACTCATTAGTACAACAATAAAATAAGCCATGAGATAGTGTACCTTTGATGTAATGATAATATACAACTGGAGGTGTCCAGTTCTTCACATACAGCGCAGCCATCTTCTGTTACTGTTTAGCAATAGTTAGTTACACCACTGTCATAGATAATGTAAACCTATAGGAATTTATATGTCTATATATTGGTCACTGGATTGTATTTTCAGGGTTACACAATTAATAACAAGATTATTCTTCAAGATTCAATTCTCTGTCTTCTTCTCTCTTAGCCTCAAAGGCTTTCATGGTATCAGAGCCACCATGTCTACCACCTCCGAACCTCAAAATTCGACCATTCCCTCCCCCAATTCCTCTAATCCCTTCCCAGATTCTTCTCTTAACCCCAAGACAGAATCACTGGTGATTCTTCATCTTCCAGTTTCAACTAAACTCACTCGCAACAACTTCTTAGCATGGAAATCACAGATTACACCTCTCTTACACGGCCATCGACTGCACAAATACCTTGATTCATCTCCTCAGTCTGAAAATCTTCAAATTGAAGGTCGTTCTCTGCCAAATCCAGCTTTTGAGCACTGGTGTCAGCAAGATCAGTTGATCTTGGCTTGGATTCGGTCCTCTTTGTCCGAATCAATTCTTGGTGAGGTTGTTTCTAGTACCACCACGGCAGAGCTCTGGACCTCGCTGCAACAGACTTTTTCCTCTTCCTCCTGTGCTCGACTTCTTGAACTCCGTCGGTCTTTACAAACAACCACCAAAGGAAGCTCCAATTGTTCCGATTTTTTCAAGAAAATGCGTTCTATTGCGGATGAATTGGCGTTCATAGGATCTCCCGTTTCTGATGAAGATTTTATTCTCTATGTTCTTGGAGGTCTAGGTTCTGATTTCAACGCCTTGATTACCACTATCACGGCTCGACAAGGTACTATTTCTCTACCGGAGCTCCAATCTCTTCTCTATTCTCACGAGCGTCTTCTTGAATCCCAGATTAGCTCTCTTTCCTCTGCCTCTACTCAAACTGCTGAGCCCAACTACCAGTCTCATTTGGCGCATACCTCACAACCTCAACCTCAAGCATTTGTCACAGATCAGCACCAGCCACAATTTGATGGAGGTGATTGGTGTTTGGATTCGGGTGCCACTCACCACGTTACTAATGACTTTAACAACTTGTCTTCTTTTATACCTTATGATGGTACGGATGTACTTTTTATTGGTAATGGTACCGGCATGAGAATTAGTCATATTGGATCCTCTAAATTGGTGTTACCTAATTACACATTGACCCTTAATGATGTACTCTATGTACCAAATTTTTCACGTAATTTATTGAGCCTTTCTAGACTATTAAATGACAACTCTATTCTAATTGAATTTTGTTCTCATTCTTGTTTGATTAAGGAGCGCCGCACCTTGAGGACGCTTATTCAAGTCAAGCTCATTAAGGGGCTCTATGTGTTGTCTAATTGGCCATCTATTCAAGCAAATTTTGGTGTTCGAGCTTCGGCCGACCTATGGCATTACCGTTTAGGACACCCTTCTACATCAACTACTCTTAGAATTTTAAATTCTCATGCACTTCCATGTACCAATAATAAGTTGTCACTTTGCCAAAATTGTTGTATGGCAAAAGCTTGTAGACTACCCTTTTCTTTAAGTGTTTCTAATTCTTCGTCTCCTCTTGAATTGATTCATTCGGACGTTTGGGGTCCCGCCCCTATTATTTCTACTAATGGTTTTAGATATTATGTTCTTTTCATTGATGATTTTTCTAGATACTCTTGGATCTATTTCTTGAAGTCTAAAGATGAATTGGTTCATGTCTTCTCTTTATTTAAAGCTAATGTTGAGAACTTGTTCAATACTTCGATTAAAATCCTTCGATCGGACGGCGGAACCGAGTATAAACCACTTGCTCGACTCTTTCCTTCTCTCACTCACCAAATCTCGTGCCCTTACACTCCCGAGCAAAATGGTGTCTCCGAACGCAAACATCGCCATGTCGTAGAACTTGCTATTGCTATTATGCATCATGCTTCGATTCCTCACCGGTTTTGGGCCGATATCTTCTCAAGTGCAGTATACTTGATTAATCGTCAACCATCGACCAATAATTCTCACTCTCCTTATTTCTCTCTTTTTAATAAAAACCCTGATTATAGTTTCTTGCGTGTTTTAGGTTGTTTATGCTACCCATTTACTAGACCTTACAATGCCAATAAACTTCAACCTAGATCGGTTCCTTGTGTTTTTCTAGGTTATGCCGTTTCCCAAAAAGGTTACAAATGCTTAGATTTAGCTACAAACAAGTTATATGTCTCTCGTCATGTTAAATTTGATGAACAAAATTTTCCGTTTAAAAGTTCCATTATTTCAGAGCCCTCTGTTGCCTCTGACTCAAGCACATCCACCTGGCTTTCCATTCTTCCAGTTCGTCCTTCCACTTCTCGTCAAATTGGAGATGATCTGCCCACTCCTTCAGCTGCTCCTGCTGCTCCACCAATAGCGTGCCTTCCTCCTACTTCGGGTGCTTCTGCAGTTGCACCGGATCATCCTTCTACCTCTCCTGCTGCGCGTTCTACACAAGCTACACTGGATCCCCCATTACCTGTTGCGCGTCCACCCCCACCTGCACCGGATCCGATCCCTCCAAGCTTCCTTTGCCATCAAAGACTTGGGTTCTTTACATTATTTCTTGGGTGTAGAGGTCACCTCTTCTTCTTTCGGCCTCCACTTATCTCAAGCGAAATATATCCGTGACCTTCTCACACGTGCCAACATGAGTCAAGCTAACTCATGTCCATCTCCTATGGTTCCCAACTCCTCTTTATCCCGATTTGATGGAGATCCGTTTCATGATCCGCATCTATATCGCTCTATTGTCGGTGCCTTGCAATATGCGACGTTGACCCGTCCCGACATTTCCTTTGCGGTCAACAAGGTGTCACAATACATGCACTCTCCTACTACATCACACTGGGCTGCGGTTAAGCGCATCCTTCGTTACCTAAATGGTTCCCTTACCCACGGCCTTTTTCTGAAACCGGCCTCCACTTTTTCTCTCCATGCCTACAGTGATGCGGATTGGGCGGGGTCTCTCGACGATCGCAAATCTACTTCTGGCTTTTGTATCTATCTTGGATCGAACCTGATTTCTTGGAGTTCCAAAAAGCAGCCCACAGTGTCTCGATCGAGTACCGAATCCGAATATCGTAGCCTCGCCTCCGCAAGTGCCGAACTTGTCTACCTTCAACAACTTCTTACCGAATTACACATATCTCTCCCATTTCCACCTATTCTCTGGTGCGACAACATCGGTGCTACTTTCCTTGCATCCAACCCTATGTTCCATGCGCGTACGAAGCATGTGGAAATAGATTTTCATTTTGTTCGAGAAAGGGTCGCCAACAAAACCCTTTACATTCGTTTTCTCTCCACCAAGGACCAAATCGCTGATGTCTTGACTAAACCGCTTGCTGCACCACGTTTCTTACACCTGCGATCCAAGCTTACGGTTGCTCTGCCGCCCTTCGCTTGCGGGGGGGCTGATAATATACAACTGGAGGTGTCCAGTTCTTCACATACAACGCAGCCATCTTCTGTTACTGTTTAGCAATAGTTAGTTACACCACTGTCATAGATAATGTAAACCTATAGGAATTTATATGTCTATATATTGGTCACTGGATTGTATTTTCAGGGTTACACAATTAATAACAAGATTATTCTTCAAGATTCAATTCTCTGTCTTCTTCTCTCTTAGCCTCAAAGGCTTTCATGTAACAAAGAATTCGTTTTATGGCTTTCGAATCTGTCATTTTCGGCTAATCAAATCCCTGAGCCCAATCAAATTCCTGAGCACATATCTTAAAGCCTTGACACATATCCTGAGGCCCAATGTCTAAATCTCAATGCTCAGATCTTAATCCAATGACCCACGGTCTCTGAGAATAAACAAATAAACTCGAATTTGAATATATACCCCACTGACTAATCAAAATTCACAGCACAGTCCCTGTACATTTACAAATACACATTTAATTTGATAAAATCTTCATAAATGAACCCCTGGAAGTCCAATATGCACTACAAACCCCAAATAAAGCCCAAATTATATACCCAAGCCCTCCAGAAATTACAAACAAGTCCCTGGAACATAAAATTATTCACAAATATGTCTTTTTTTATTATAACTTCGTCATACTAAGTCCAAATTGTCTCAAATCAAATCCAAACTTCAAATTCAATCCCCCATCATTCTAAATTAAATTTAAACATGTTCAAGCTTTAGTTATAATTGGAATGACCAAAATACTCTTTTCATAATCCAAGGGACATAATTTCATGATAAAGCTATAAAATCCTCAAAAGACATTATACATTTCATATTATAATCAACATGACATCATATACAAACCTTTTTATGATATGATAAAGTAAACAAAATACCCCTCTTTGCAGAAACATCATGACTCTTCAAAGGAAATGAAATATAGATGCATATACGTGTCTACATATACACATGACAACATAAATGTCCAAAACAAACGAGAACCAAATCGTATGACCAAAAGATGATAATAAATGAGCGCATTTAACCCCATTACTTAGTTCACAACCAATAGGCACAAATCCTAGAATGAACAAGATATTCAGTTAGACCCGAAATGTCTTCCTAATGTAATTAACGGTGGGGGCTTGAGCCCGTCGGGAGTTAAACATCTCCACAATCAAATAATAAAACCCTGATAGACTGATCATGAACGTAGGTCTGTTAAGGGGTGTGAACCAAAAGGAATGCAGAGAGATGTCAAATCGATGCCCTGAGTTCGGTGCCCTATCTATGTTCGTTTTGAAACTAGAACACTGAACCCATACGGGAGCATCCACCCACAAATATAACCGCACCCTTAGCTAACCTAAGCCGTGCAACTTTTTGCACCCTACAATAACACAACAAATGTGATATGATTAAAGTTTCACCAGTGCATTATTCACGTAATTGATGAATTCATAATGAATTATAAAAACAAATAACAATGCACTCCTCATGTAATTTATGAATGCATAATGATTTCCATTATAACAATACATTGATCCTATAATTAATGAATGCACAACAATTTCAAAAGTAACCATTCATAATTTTATTTATTACTCAATCACAATTCTAGTCATGCGCTACTCAAATATGGCGCCCACAGAACTGTAGCCCACACGACTAAGTTCTGCGCTTACCCCGAATATATGGCGCCTGCAGAATTTCAGTCGTGTGGGCTGAAATTCTGTGCTTACCCTGAATATTTGGGGCCTGCAGAATTTCAGCCCACACGACTGAAATTCTACGCTTACCCCGAATATTTGATGCCTACAGAACTTCAACCAACACGACTAAAGTTCTGCGTGTACCCCAAATATATGACACCTACATAATCATCCAATTTTCAATTCAAAGTTATTTACATGCCAGGCTTACAAGTTTCAACATATCTGAAATACATAATTTCATAATTCAATAATCATATATACTACACATGTAAATTATACAATATAAATACTTTGGCAAAGCTCATGATTTAAATTGTTTATCCATGTAATACCATTCTAACACATGGTGCAAATCATGTTTATCCTATACATACAAGTTAATATCATTCATAAATAGGGTTCAGTTCATGATGCATGTCATTCTTGTATATATATATATATATCATGCAATTAAAATCTCTTGGTAATGCTCGCGGTTGGTTCATGTGTGCCTATGATACAATTAGCTACAACCCATGGTCTGGTTCATGCATGTATACCATGTATTCAATATCTAACAAATAATTCTAGCAAATAATTCATAGACCTAAGCAATAGTTCAACAAACACACAAGTAATTTAGAAAGACATTTCGCTACAACCCAAGTCTGGTTCATTCACGTATACCATGTGCTGAATATCTAAGAAATAAATTTCAGCGAATAAATTCAAAGTCTCAAGCCGTAATTTGGCAAGAACACAAGTAGCTGAGAAATATAAATTTAAAGTAAAAAGATCAATTGAGTAAATTCAACATCTGCAGTTGACACGTTATAATTTACCAAGGTGATATCATTGTTATACTCTCTATCGCAAGTTCGACAGTGATTTCGTTGCTTTATTCGCTATAAGGCTATCGCAAGCTTATAGACACAGTGATTTCGTTGCTCTTCTTCCTTTTCCCTTAATTCCTTTCTTTTTTGTAATTTTCCCTTTCTCCTCCTCTCTTTCTCTTGTTATTTTTAATTGCAAGAGATGCTCGGACTCTCCCAGAAATAGTTAGAGATTCCCTCCTCCGAATTAGGAAATGGATCTTATATATATTCATCACTTTACTTCATAATGGAAAAAGGGAGAAAATAGTTTGACCACCGAATAAGGAAATACATATTATATTATTTCCAATGTGAATTGCTAAGGAACAATCAAAGTTCAGTTTTATAAAAATTTGGGCTGACATACCAAAATAGTTATTTTTATATACATTTGCAAATAGCCCCTCATAATATTTTTAATTAATTAATTTAATTTTTTTTTTCTTAGACTTAAAATTTGCCCGGCCCTACATGATTTCAAGTTTTCAAAATTTTAGGATGTTACAAACAATAATAATCTGGTGTAGAGGTGTGGGGCATCTCTCTGACATGCTTATCCATTATAATAATCTGGTGCGTTCATATTTCTTATATCGATCTGACGATCTTACCCACCGGATTAATTGTAGCACTATTTGTAGTAACTGATTTGCCATTCTGTAGTGTTCCAAAAAAGCTGTTTAATTAAGTGCAAGTTCGTATTAACAATTATAAATATAAGAATTTAGCAGCTATTTACTGCAAAGGACAGAATATAGAAATCAAGTAAAATAGACTGAATTTTCCAGCACTGGTCTTGGCGTCTTTGCATAAATGATTTTGTGTGAAACTAAAGGCTTTCAATTTAAGTCCTGTTATATGCTATCACTACCCACAATGGGGCTTGACAGCATTTTCTTTTAAGCATCCACCAGTTCTAAAAAATATACCACTATGAAGATATATGTGTGATTGCTTCGCAACCTAATGATTTGGCATGCGCAGATTTCAGTTATTTTGTATTATGAAGTGTTGGCCATCCCTCTGCCTGAGTTTCAGAATTTGAAAACTCTTAAATTCGAATTTCACGTACCATTCTACAAAGCATGAGGTACATTGCAATCTGATGCTTGTAAATCAAATTTTTATATCATATATATGTACTTGTAAATCAAATTTTATCATTGTTTTTAACTTTTCTAATAATTTGTTTTGAATATGCATAAAATCACTTGATTTAAAGATTCCAGAATATTCAAAAGTGATATTTTTCTCCCTTCGGAACAAATAGTAAAATAATTCTAAAAAATATAGAATTTAGTCTGCAAATATATTTTCATATGTAGATCGTGTTGAACAGTCCATATCAACTGTTTGAACTTTAAAAATGAAGATATTGATCCATAATACATGCCATAGCATCACTCAATATCATTAATATTATTGATTGTTTTATTATAATTTTACTTTATTTCATTTTTCTATCTTCATTATCATCACCATTATTATAATTAAAATTGCCACTAATTAGAAGTGGATCTAAGCATAAAATTTGAAAGTCAAAATGTCCAATATTTTTTCTGAATCATAGATCATGTATTTGTGGAAAATTTATGTTATACAAATGTTTTTTTAAGAAATTTATATTTGACTTCCATAATTAATTGTAATTCATATTATTGATGATATGATCATTCCAATTACATCAACATGTTGCTGGAACTTCATTCACAAAAAAACTATCCTGTGAAGGTTTATAAGATGGCATGCATTAATATAAACTAAAAGATATTTTTGTAAATAAGGGAGATGAGTTTAATCTTAATAAGTGTTCTAAGAATGATTTTAAGAATAAATTAATACATGATATTTCCTATGTTTCGGCAGTAAAGAATTTGAAGTATGCTCAGGTTTGTACGGGTCTAGATAATGCATACATAATTGGAACGATAAAGTGATATTAAAGTAATTCAGAAGCAAGGTCTTGCGTTATTTTTAAGAAAAATAAAAAAACTACACACTCACATATCGAATATCATAAAAGTCTGGTATACTTATTTTGAATTTGGTAGATGCCAATAAGGCATGTTATAACATGTCTATGGGGTATCTAATTGGGATTATAACTGCGAAATTTTGTCACATGGCTGCACGAAGTGGATAGAAATTAAATACCACTCAAATTATTTTATGACAATAACTCGACAGTTTTATATTCCAACAATAGGAACTTGACAAGGTCAAAGAATATAGATCAAGTTCTTAGTTGTAAATGAAAGAGTTCAGAATAGATAATTGTCTATCGAGTATAATGACACAAACTTCGTGGTTGCAGTTGCATATTAAATGATTGTCACCTCATAAGCATGCTGCTTGTATGGGTGTAATGTCAAATTAAAAATCTTTAATTTTTTTAGAATATTCAGATTTTAGTGGGAGTTTGTAATTATGCCTGTATGACATAGGCAGTTTTTAGTTTATAAAGTTTAATGATATTTCTACATAAATAATTAAGTTTCAGTTTATTCACATTCTGACTCTATTAAGGATGATCTCATTTAAGGGTGGACCAGTTGGAAATAGACATGTTATGATCATATTACATCAAAATTTCCATGCTACACATTCACTTCATGATTCATGTTATTCGGTTATGTCAATATATGTGACCACTGTTGGTTGAGTTACGAATAAATGTGGCAAAAACTGCTTTGATCCTATATTGATATAATTGATGGACAAAATTATTTTGAAAACATTTCGGTAATGACAATAAAGTTGAGCTCACTACGGTTAAACAATACAAAATTATAAGGTTTCACATATAGTCCAAGTGAAAGATTGTTGGATCATTTATCCAACGTTGAACTAATATGTAAAATAATTATGTACTGCATACTGTCAATTTTATGCTCAATTAAAAGCAAAGGTTTAAATAGCGTTTATTGCGTTATAGCGGAATGGCTAAAAAAACAGCGCTATTTTCAAATAGCGCCGCTATAGCGCGAAATACCGCGCTATAGCGCCGATAGCATCAAAGCTTTTATGGTCCGAAAGTGCTATAGTGCACTATTTAGAACCTTGATTAAAAGTGATCATTTACAGTTTATAATTCATTGAGCAATAATGTGTCAGATAGGGTGAGAGTCTCTAATGTGTAGAAGTCAAGATGTAATATTCAATTTAATTATGGGTTGAATTGAATAATTACTAATATGAGACAGCCAAGAGGTTCTTGGACTATACATATAATTTGATCCCCCAGAATGCAAAGCAATCTGAATTCATATTATCTTATTCTATTAGAGAGGTATGTGAGAGACTTTGAAGAAGGTAGAACTAAAAGAGACTCTCTAAAGGGTCTGGCTATTCTAGAAGAACGAAATTGATGATGCTCTCACGCTGTTGGTTTAGGTACGCTTCCGCTATTTAGTTTTATATTCAATATAGATAGTCCTGCGGTGACTAACGATGGCTTTCGTCGGTTTCAACACATGCAACTAGGTCGCTAATTGATATAGCTGACCAATTAGCAAAAATGGGCAGATCACAAGGCTGGGATTACACGGGGTACACTTATCCCATTTTGAGCCTAGGATAGGTTTGTAGTTTAAATCACAAAGATAGATACGAGATCATGTGTGGAATGTAATAGGAAGAAGTTGGAGTCTTTTTCTGTAATAGCCTACGGGCAGGTCTTAAGCAAAAAAAAAAAAAAAATTACATTTCTATATGTGGATTTGGAGATAAGATGGGGGTATAATTAATTAGAGAAGGAAATTTGTCACGGCATGACTAGTCACGTCACGAAACATCACGTCACGTTACGTGTATCAATTACGTGATGTGACTCGCGTGACGCGTGACGTGATTATTAGTGTGACGTGACCACATTCGAGCAAAAATTACATGTCACATCACGTCACGCGAACCAGTCATGTCACGTGATCACGTCACGATATGAAACATAGAGTTTTCAACTTTTTTTGTATGTATATAGTATTCATATTTTTCTTTTATTGTAGGGTCAGTGATACTGGTACTCATGTAGTACTGATTTTTATTTTCTCTAGTTTAGTCTAATGAATGTTTGTAATTTGAATTTTTAAAGTAATGTCAAATAACCAACAATATTTTCTAAAAAAATAATAACATTATCGACTTATTTTAGAATTTTTCATATTTTTTTTCTAAATTTTCAACAATTTAAATTAAAATATAAAAAATGACATATTTACGTCACGGCGTGACTACGCGTGACGTGACCATTCGCGTGACGTTACCATCCGCCACCATTTTGGTCACGTCACGTGAAAAAAAAAATTGATCACGTCACGTGACCAAATCACAGCGTGTTTGTCACGTATTTCCTTCTCTAGGTATAATAACCATAACCAGTGTTTTAATTATCGTCACTAATCAGAGGTGTTACAATTGAGAAAATGTTGTTGCATATTCTCCTCCATGTACATGATAATGATCGAACATGACATCAAACAGTGTTTCCGTCCTGAATGAAAAAAGATGTTGCTACCATCACTATTTTTTTTGAAAAAAATCTGAACATATCCACCTCACTGCAATTTTATGCTATAATAGAAATGCCACGATGTGGTCCTCACTGCATTAATTTCGATCTTATCATATGATCCGATCTTATTTTTTCCATAAAAGTCATCACTACTTTTTGGCTTTATTCCTTCAAATGTTATTGAATTGTAATTCATTTGTTTTTTGTGTTAGCTGTAAGAAGAACAAAAAAATAAAATAGAAGGTTCGTCGATCGGCCGAATTAAATGGCGGACCCCAGATTGTAATTCATTTGTTTTTTGTGTTAGATGTAAGAAGAACAAAACAAAACAAAATAGAAGGTCCGTTGACCGAATTAAATGGCGGACCTTCACTTTTTTGTCAGCTATTTAATTAGGCGGACGTGGCAGATTTCGAAATTCTCAGAAAAAATATTTTTTTGGTTTGTTATTTTTTTCAATATGGTACAAATAAAAAATTTGGCCACACACACACAGAGACACACACACACACACACACACACACACACATACACAGAGAGAGAGAGAGAGAGGAGGGATCACATTACACAATTTTATGGTTACCCATCTTGACACCATATGTTTATAAGTCATTTTTGTGATTTAAAAATCCAAACAGTTGATCTGAACCATTCAACAAGATCTCCATATTAAGCTATGCTTTGAGACCAAATTTTACATTTTTTGGAAAAAAAAAAAATTACTATTTTTTAGAATTTTTTTAAAATGGCTTTCTTTCAATGATTCATAAATGTTTGAGAAAATTAGTTTTTTACTCATCTGAATAAATACTAAATAAATTCCAAAAAAATGTAAAATTTGGTCTCCAAGCACATTTTAATATGGATATCATGTTGAACGATTCAGATCGACTGTTTGGATTATGAAAAAAAATAAGTAACTTGTAAGCATATGGTGTCAAGATGTGTCACCATAAAATGGACTTTCAAAAAATATAAATAACTTGTAAGCATATATAGAGTTAGGCTATGGTGCATTGCAATGTATAAGCTCTCTATGTTAAACTATATAAATTGTTGAATTTGAAGTTCAAACAGTCGATTTAAATGGCTCCACATCTTCTCCATATTAAAAATGTGGTTGGAGACACAATTTTATATTTTTTTTAGAATTTTTAAAATCATTAGTTTACAGAAATTTCAGGATTATAAAAAAATAACTGTATATTAAAGTGATTTAAATCTTTTAATTTGAAGTCTGGAATTAGTTTGAATCAAGACTGTTCGAAGCCACGTAAAACATGATTAAAATCAAACATAAAACATCACGAGTATCGGAGTATATATGTGACTCCACTAGTTACTTCAATTAGCATTAATAGTCAGAGATTAAATAGCAGGCAATCAAAAAGAACTATTGTATCAGGATCAGATATTTCATCATGATTAAAGTAATCACCAATGTGTTTATATATATATATGTTGCGCACCGATCGATTAGTAAGAAAAACGAGTTTCCATTCTTACTTCAAAGAGGAAATTAAAACAATGTCATACATATATTTTGCATTTAAATGTGACAAATTAAGAATGTCATTAATTGAAAAAACAAATGAAGTATTATTGATGCAGATAGAATAAGCTGGTAGATCTAATTAATTTAATGGCCTTGCAAACCAAAATTTAGTCCCTATATATCATTTCTGACATTGCATGTCTGCTGGCAAATTAATGAGACCAAGCATAATAAAGGAACAATATTTTCAGTTGAACTCATTACATAAGTTCATTTATTATCAATAAACACACTGGGTACGTAAATACATTCATACGATAGAAATGATTGAGCACAGCAGAATTATTTCTATATTTGTTGAGAGTTGAGACACATGACCACACTCTCTTGCTGTGCTCAATCGATCATTTCTATATTTATTGAGACACATGACCACACTCTCTTGCAAGCATACATATATAGTAACACAAATGCATACACATACAGTAACATTACTTTCCGTTCCCATTCCCCGTGGTGGTTTTATCTCCAGCCATCACAGCAGACTTAGTTGAATTTCCTGAGATGATCACACCAGCAGTGCCGGCACGGTTTGTTCCTGTGGCCCAGATAGCCCTGTTACTGCCATCATAGATCACAAGATTGCGGTCGCTTTGGAGAATCAAACGGTAGTTACCTTGAGCCCTATTGGTGTTACTAGCCCAGATAGCCTTTCTATTGCCATCATAGATCACAAGGTTACCATCTGTCTGCATCTGAAGCTTGCAGCCATTGCCCTTTCCGTTGGTCCCAGATGCCCATATGGCCCGGCCACTATCGTATAATACCAGATTACAGTCTGTTTGCATCGTACAAACATAGTTCCCATTTACGAGGGACGTACCCCCATTCAGGGTTTCGCCTGAGTTCAAGACAGAATCAGCAAAGCTAGAGGGAGCAAGAAAGGCTAGAACTGCTGTGAGGATTAGAAAAGTGGTAAGAAGAGAAGGTGATGCCATTATTTGTGATACTAGAACTGATATAGTTGAGTTGTGTTGGTTGCCTTTGCTGGTGCTCCCTATTTATAGATCAATATAAGAGGTATTACTGTAATTTGCTATTGGAGATAAGGTGGGGTATCATTGGCCTAGATATTTAGATATCAATGCTTAGCTTCATACTGCCAATAGAAATAGTTTCTCGCTATTCGGATGAAAAAGAACAAATCCATAAGAGCATCTCCATGGCAATTGATTTACAATTGCAAATATATGTCGGCAGTAATTGCAATTAATTCCGTTCTTAAATTTCAAAAGTCCTATATTCATGCAATTGCATTTAATTATTTTTAACGCTAGGTCATCTTTATGAGCGATTCGTTTCCCGGAAATTCTTTTTGCGCACTCTATAAAACCTTTAGAAATACCAGTATATGACAAATAACATATACAAGATATCACCTATTATACTCCATTTTTTTTTTCCAAAAATATCTTCATGAATTATTAATAACAAATTACAATAGTTGTTTGTGAATCTGGTGCTACATCCAATTTGTCTTTCTGCACGTGATGAGCTTCCAGATGTTGAAACTTACACTAATATCTCAAAACATAATAAAAAATGAGTAAATGAGCATACTAAATTAATGATCTCCTTTAACAACTATTATTTTTTTATAACATAGCACCACTGGAGATTAATAAAAAAGAGAAATATCATTAAAACAATAAAATATTGCTGCCCCAGTTACTTCACAGGGAATTTTATAATTTAACAATTCTCACGTTCATTATATGACAAATTGATCAATTATCGGTAGGTGGAATATATATCTATACATGCATTGGAGATAAGGTGGGGTATCATTAATTGGCAGAGAATATAATTAGATATGAATGCTTAGCACACTGGTTTGGAGCAGTACCTTGGTTTGGAGCACGTTAATAGAAATTGTATTCTTGATTGGATACAGAGAAATGTATATTGTGGGTGGGAGCAGTACCTTGGTTTGGAGCACACTGATACTACTAAAAGACCATTGAAGGTTAACTCCATAGGGGATCCGTGCTTTATTTTATTTTCATCAGAAACAGAAGAGGTGCTTGAAAGATTAAAAAATATATATATATATGCATCTTATACAACTAGCTAGTACGCGCGAAGTGCAAAATTGGCAAAATGAATTCATACATATGAGGTGCCAGATAAGTCCTATGCTTTTAAGCATTTTCTAACAAGAAAATGAATTCTCCATAACATCTTATCTCAATTGGCAAAATTTATGTATGGCCAAAGAATTTGGGGGATTATGAATATTGGATTAGAAAATTATATATGAATATTGTCTTACTGCTCAAATGGTAGTGAAAATTCAAGGACCCTACATATTTTAGTCTTTGGAAAACCTTAGTTTCATATTTATAGTAAGGACAGTACTATGAAGAAATCTCCATTTTAGTCTGAGATAGTAAAACTAGAATAATTAAGCCAATGTAGTATTACATATAACCCTGGACTGGATATCAATCTCAGCTTAGGTTTTGATTAGATTTATGGTATCAGAACTGCTCACTTGCAACAGCTTTCCCGCACCTGTTTGCTGTTTGTACTAGTAAGGAGGGTCTTCATGTCATATACACACAAGGAATGGTCATTAAACTTAGAAGAAGCCTTATAGGGATACTTGGCTCAGATTGGTCTGACATCCTTACTATCATAAGTCAGGTCTCCTTTACTCAAGAACAAGATAGAATAGCTTGGAGATGGGAGCAATCTGGTTCTTTTACTGTTAAATCACTATATATATAAAATGCTCAATTTTAGAGGAATCACAAAGAATAAACAGCTGTTATGGTGAAAACTTCCTGTTCCATCCAAAATTAGAATCTTCATGTGGTTGGTGCTCAAATATAGGATTCTTACAAAAGGCAACCTAATGAAAAGAGGGTGGATAGGAAACCCTAGATGCCAATTCTGTCAACAAGATGAATCCATTGTTTTTTAAATACGCACTTGCTCAACGGGTTTGGTTTTGGATGGGAAAGAACCAAGAGTATTTTCAGGAATGGTCAACTATAGAAGACATATTTCTATTTGCTTTACATCGATCTCCCTAAAGATAATATATAGAACAGCATTTCTGTTAGTGTTCAGTGCCATATGTTGGACAGAAATGAAATTCGTTTTCAATCTATACAACCTAAAACTGCGAAACCTGTTATATTACTAATTGTTTCTCTGGTTGTCTACTGATGGACAGGTAATTAATATCCCATTGAGGTTGTGGGATACAAGAGACATGCACCCAGAAATATATAGGTCTATACTAAGAGAGAGAGAGAGAGGGGGGGTGGTTAGTGGCTAGGCGGACACAAGTTCTAACATTAATTCACTTTTAGTAATTTTAGGAAGTAGTTGAAAAATGTAGGGCTTTTGAAACTTTCAGTTTTACTTATCATGCTTTAGAGATGGTCTTTTTCACAATTCTAACATTGATGGCCGTTTACTTAATTATCATGCTTTTTTTTGTATCTCCATGTGTTTGCATACTGCCATGCTACCTGCCACCTCCAACCAAAACTGAGTAAATTGATTTAGCCGAGTAGTGTCCGTTTGTTTCCCACCGCCATTGAATATGAGCAGTATCATTTACCCCTTCAACCAAGTAAAGAGCGTGCATAGCTCAATTTGGTTGCCCCAGAAAAAAAGATCCCTTTCGAATCCAACGTGCAGCCCCTTCTAAATTGCCATTTTTTTTTTTATTTCATTGCTATAATTTTCTTTGTCCAAAGACAACTAAAATTGATATGCAATCTCCACCACCACCTCAAAAGTAGGGAGATATTTCGCAACCTCAAATTGCACACTCCCATGCCACCCCACTCTTTCGGTTCATTCACCGTATCCCAGTTAACCAGTGATACACCCGATTTATTGTTCTCATTTTCTCCCCACAAAAACCCTCTTCTAATTTTGTCCAATCTATTGATAACTATTGAGGAAACTGAAAACAAGCTATGAAATAAATAGAAATCGAGGAAATGATTGAATTCACAAGTTGCAGCTTACCATCTCTTGAGATTAGTTTACCTTTCCACCCCGCCAACTTGCTTGCAAATCGTTATACTAATATCATGAATATCTCTTGTATGGTCCCCCCTGTCCTCGCCCCCATTTAGTTTGAGTGGTCCCCCACAGATATTTATGGTGCATGGACAATTTGCGAGATTTAGTTGGGAAAATAATTATTTACGTTAAAATACTTTTGTGCATAGGTATAAATATTTCCATGCATAGGTATAAATACTTTCGTTCATATGTATTATTGCTTTAGAAATTGTGCGGGGACGATATATATTATATAAGGAAATTATACGGAGACAATCCCCTATGTTAATTATGAAAGTTATGTGCGAGGACAATATGGAGACAGGAGTGCGGAGACAAATTATCATCCTCCTAATTGTTCATGCATTATGATCCAGTTAAAAACTTTTTTTTTTTTTTTCAATTTTCAACAACAATCTCAAACTCTGACATTTTGAAGATCCTCCAAAATATACACACTCAATTATTGCACAATAGACACACTTAATTACTGGATAATACATGTTTAACTCTTGCAAAATGCATATTTATTGATTTAAACTTTCACAGCTGTTCAAGATTGTTTCCAAAAAAATCACTTGATTATTGCTAATTTACATTAAACAATTGTAGAATGCCAGGATTACAAACAGCAGTACGTTGGTAGTCATTGGCTTTATATGCTCACTGGATTACAAACATTGATAATCCCAGACGCAACTAAAATGGTGTATATATATATTTTAGAGAGAAAGCCAACGTAAAATTTAGGATGAGACAAAAATGTAAGTGAAATATAATTTTACAACTATTTTGGGAACTCTGGAAAATGATGAGTAATATTTTATTTATTGATTACAAATCACTAGTCCTATTTATACACATCTGTGTACTAGCCGTTATGCTTTCCTAATTACATTGTATTTTCCCACTATGGCAATATATCAAGCTGTCCCTAATTACACCTAATTACAGCTTGCTTGCTATATATATACTACGATTGATTATTAAATCTTTGGCTCTTGATCTTGATCTGTGATGATTCTCTGATGAGATCATTTTTATTCTTTCATTACTATTTTTAACAGGACCAAAGTATATATTTATTTAATCAATTTTTTATTCCAAGTTTAACTATGTAGATATTGTTTTATAGTTTTATGAGTAGAACTAGTTCTTAAATTTCACCGAGCATTTTTGTGAACTCAACTCTAAAATCTATCGGATTGATGTCAAACTATAAATCTGAACCGTTGAAACCCATCTACTGGCCTTATGAGTGATTCTTCTACATTCAAAAATTTTAAAATTTTGAATTAATTTTGCATAATGTCAAGTAGTAAAAGAACGTTAAAAAAATGAATGCATTAAAAGTAATTTATTATAAACCTTCTAATTTTGACTGTTTGACTCTATACAAAATTAATTCCAAAATTTTAAAATTTCGCATGTAGATGAATTACTCATAAGGTAGATGGGTTTCAATAGTTCAGATTCGTCATTTAAAGTCAATTCGATAAATTTTAGAGTTTAATTCACATAAGAATTTGGTGAACTTAAAAACACTCTAGTTCTACTCTACTGTTATAACTATTTTGTTTGGAAATGACAAGTGTCCTATCATGTTCAAGTATAGCTCCTTGTAGAGCACTTAAATTTCTATAATAATTGTGCCAAAAACAAGTAAATTATTCAAACGTAAAATGAGAAATAAGATTAATTAGCACAAGAACAGTACCATTTTGATAACCTAGTAAAATTATGAGTTAACGAATTTGCGAAGAAATTGAGATAGCAATATTAATTAAAAAAAATGTAACTGCATTCTCTCTCTTCATAACCCAACACTTTTCTGTGCCATGTTATAATAATATTTAATAATATCAAGTTAAAAATCATTATTTTATTAACTGTTCTCAATTATTCTCAACTAATATTCTGCCACCAAAAGATTTGTTTGTTTGTAAGACAGATTTGTTTGTAGTAGTATAAATAGTTAATGTGGATGTTGATGCTGTCGGTTCCATTATAATGATAATTTATAATATTTTTATCTCTACTGAATGCTTTCTTTGTAGATATATATGAACTGATAATGTTGGTTTAGAGGCTGACATTGGTTTTAACTTTAAGGACCCTCATCCAAAAGAAATTGAATTGGAAAGAATCATACATACACTAAGCATGGGCCTTTCTAAATCTGGTCTGTTTGTCTGCTGATTTGTTCAAGACAGGCCGAAGAATAAGCCCAAATTGTATATATCTTAATTAGAGCAGTTGTGCTGGAGATTTACTATCAGGTCCTTACCTCTAGTTTATTAATATATAGATATTTTTTCCGATTCCCACCTGTGAGACAATCATTGTTCATTGGGCTTATAATTTGAAGATTTAAACTTCATGTCATCTTTTTCTTCAGGAAAAAGAATATCAATTTTAGTAACTATCGTTTGATATCAATTTAGAAAACAGACAAAAAATAACATAAAAAAAAACCAGAAAAAAAATAAACAAATAAAAAAATAAACAGAAAAACAGACCAAAGAAAATATATCAAAAACAGATCAAAAACAGCCCAAAAATCCCAAAAAGCCCAAAAAGCCCAAAAACAGAATAGAAAAAAAAAAACACAGATATACTTTATTTCATTGGGGCATATATATAGAAATTTTCTTACTGGTGCTCGTTGAAACTATTTAGTTTCAACAAGGTTAAATTTGACATTAATTATTTTTATATCATAAGCTATGTTGTTAAGAACTTGATGACCGTGCATTTGTTTCTTTTTTTGGAGCAATAGCTAATGGTCTAAGTGTTCCCTATTTCAGATAGACCCTCCCAGATTTATAAGGAGGATTTTGATACAAATTTCAACAAATTTGCACAAATCATGAAATTGGCAAAACCCTAAGGGTAGGTTTGGATCCTCTCAGAATAGTGCTATTTTTAAAATAACAGTGCTATTCTGAACATGCTCCATCCAAACAGAAAAGAGTGCTGTCCAGAGCAGGCTGAATAGCGCTGTTCTGCTGTTCTAAAAAAAAGTCGGAATACCTTCTGCTTTTGGCCGCCTTTGTTGTTGTTAACTTTTACATTTGTCTCGGAGCCTACTTTTTGCCTTTAGAAGTATCTTGCAATCAATTTTTTTCCTTTATATATTCTTTTCAAATCAATACCCGGGCCCCACCTATTCCATATTGTTTTTTTGCCGCACAAAGAATGGCATATATATTATTTTGATAATATTAAATTTAATTTAAAAGATAGAATCATTTTTTAAAATATATTATTGTATTATATTTAAAATATTAAATTAATATTATATTATATTTAAAATAATATTATATTACATTTTAATATTTAAATTAATATTATATTATATTCAATCTAATAATATTATTTAATACTAATCTAATATTTAAAATAATATTATATTACATTTAATAATTAAATTAATATTACATTGTATTATATTTAAACTAATATTTTATTCAATACTAATCTAATATTTAAAATAATATTATATTACATTGAATCTAATATTTTATTTAATACTAATCTAATTTTTAAATTAATATTATATTACATTAATATTTGAAATAATATTATATTACATTAATATTTAAAATAATATTATATTACATTAATATTTAAACTAATATTATATTATATTTAATCTAATATTTTATGAATACTAATCTAATATTTAAAATAATATTATATTACATTCAATATTTAAACTAATATTATATTACATTAATCTAATATTTTATTTAATACTAATCTAATATTTAAAATAATATTATATTACATTTAATCTAATATTTTATTTAATATTAATATAAGATTTAAAATAATATTAAATTACATTTAATCTAATATTTTATTTAATACTAATCCAATTTTTAAAATAATACTATATTACATTTAATATTTAAACTAATATTATATTATATTGAATATAATATTTTATTTAATACTAATCTAATATTTAAAATAATATATATTACATTTAAATTTGAATTAATATTATATTGTATTATATTAAATCTTACACATAAATTATTAAACAATAGCTATTCCCTCCAAACCCTATTCCAAATATGTAATCCAAACAACTTTTTCATTGTTCTGAATAACACTGTTCTTAAACAGTAGCTATTCTTATTTACTATTCTAAACAGTAGCTATTCTAGCTATTCTAGAGTGCATCCAAACGCACCCTAAATGCATAAGTTGGTTTAGTAATCAAGTGGCGAAGTGAAGTGCGATTCTCTTTTGGCCATTGGGGTTTTAGAAGTAAGAAGATACATATTTTCTTAATTTCATGGGTTTGTCGGTTGGGATTACAGCTGGTCCGATTCAGGAACAATTTAACTGCTTTTACCGTATAAACCCGTAGGCACTTTAAATCATCTATCTACAACCTTTTAAGATATTTGTGTCAAGACTTTAAATCTTACATGTAATTTATCAAAAACAAATTATATTTCATACAATTTCTACATATTTCTAAAGCCTTCAAGGGGTATTAGTATAGGGGTTCACCATTAAAAGAGTAAAATAGTTGAAACAGTAAACCAACAATATAATAGCAGAGTTATATTGCAAGCAAGTAACAACTTTCTGATGCAAAACCGTACAAAAATAAATTAATGCAAATCAACGTTTGAATGTGATTGATTGCACTAGATATTAATACAAATTAATGCAAATCTACCAAAAAACACATTGCACCGTGAACGCAGCAGCTCTAATAGCATATCCCTGTGGACCCCTCCCTTGACACCATCTCTTCCTCCTGATCAGTTGTTCTACTTCGACCTAGCTAGGATGACTCCATCACGAATTAATACTTACAACTAGTACGTAAACATCGGGACCCACCCACATAACCTATTTGTTAGACTGGTTAGATGCCCTAGTCTCTCTGCAACAAGTTATCATCTTAATTTGATATTTCCAAGTCCCTATCAAAGTCAGATACCTATGCCAGAAGGTTTACCTCAGGTAACTGTCTAAATATAGGATGGGGAACCTGTAAAGATTATTTATCACCTATTTGTAGCAAAGAAAATAATAAAAATAATTTATAGTCTCATAATTTGTTCTACCTTCTCCAAAATTTCTCACACACTTATCTCATGGGATAACAAGAGTGAGTTCAGATTGCCTTGTATTCTCACATATAAATCAACTCAAAGAACCTTCTTGGCTGTCTAATTTGATAATTATTTAATTCAGCCCATCACTATAATTGAATATTACCCACTGTTCTAAATAGCTAGCTATAATTGCACTAAATTTTTTTCGGAACATAAAAGCTAAGGTATGAGATAAAATTGAGCTAATTCAGCTATAAACACTATAGCTGTAATAGCTTACCACTATTACCGCTACACGCTATTGTTACCGCCATGCTACATGACTTTTCTCAGAGTTTAATCATTTGTTTTTTGAGAATGTTACTTCATGAAAATGCTTCTGTATCCACCATATGAGTGTGCATATCATATACTATGACCCAAGACATTTATTCAGCTTTTGTATTTGCAATGAGGTGCAGAGAAGGATATCTGTCTTTCTATTCACTATTATTATTCCTTAACTTTGTAGAAGTTCATAGCATATTTACCTTCGAGATAGACCCTGATATATTTTCTATAATTTAAAGAAATGGAATGGCATGATGAAGTGAGATTATGATGTTTTTATTTGTTTGGGTGCAGAGCAAGTTAATCCAGTATCAACCATCAGCTCTTGTGGCATTTGTGCATATGCAAATCAAAAGCATTATGCAATATGCTTAATCATTTGCTCTTGCTCTTTGTATGTACTTCTCTTTTCATCTCCTCTTATCCTTATTTTTTAAGTTTCTCAGATTTTATATGAAATTCATCAACTTAGCATGTAACTTGCACAAATCTTACAATAGCAAAAGAGTTTGTGAGAGCTCTGGCAATACTCTCAGCTGAGAAAGAGGAGGTGAAAGCCATGTTGTTATCATTTCTGAAAGTAAAGGCATCAAAACTGTAGTTGCATCTACCGATGTAAGACAAACCAAATCAGTCCATTCAATAATAATTTCTTTCTCTATTTCTAATAAGCTTGTCATATCCTCATTCCTGCAGTGATAAAGACAACAGAGCAAAAAAAGAAATTTTAAATAACTGTGTCATCGAGGTCAAATTTGTGTAATTAATATTTTGTTTTTTTGTCTCTATGTAGAGAACAATTGCGATCATTTTAATAAAACTATGTATATAAAATAACTATGTTTGGTTATCCAACTTCCAAACATAACCAATAAATGTTACACAATGATTTTGTGCTTTGACAGAAAAAACTGTTACAACTTACAAGTAGCGCCAACTTTAGTTTTTGTTGTGCTACATTGTCTTTCCATATGTAGACTACAACCAGGGGCGGAACCAGAATTTGACTATAGAGGGTGCTAAACGAGTACGTATCCTCTGAGATATCTCATATTTTTAGTGACCGATGTGTCTGATGCCTATTCAGGGATGGTGTAGGGGCCAGTATTATTTGCACTTTGAGATTCGTGCATAACATATTTGATCAGTTAAGATTTTTCGAAAAACACGCAAAATATGAGATATCTCAGATGATGCGAATTCATGCTAAATATCATTTTAAGAAAATTAATTAAAAGACAATTTATATAACACAAGATAATAAATTGTACACAAAAAACAAACTATTATTTTAATAACATCAAAGTGACATTAACTTTTATCTCAAAGTTATAATAAACAAACAAAAAATCTCAATTAAAATAAAATTTGCTAAAAAAATTGTATTGTGCTTGCGCACACTTTAATTTTCTTTGTTTTATGTTAAATTTGGGTAACTATTGTTTTCTAAAGATGGTTGAATTGTAGACCGCTGTGATTTGAAGATTTCATCAGATGGTTTTACATTTTTTTTTCTAAAAGCAAAAGGTTCGTTTTTCAATGTAAATGGTGTAGAAACCAAAGTCTATATGGAAATGAGAAAGCTGTCACAAGTTTGCTTTTCAAAGTTACATTCAAGACCTTATAAGTTTGTAATATAATTCATAGGGGGGGGGGGGGGGGGCTACTACATATGAAAAGTAAAATTTAGTTGAACTTTTGTATACTTGATAACAATTTTTTGAAATGATAGGGTGGCTTAGCACCCCCCAGCTTATACTATGTTCCGCCCCTGACTACAACTTGACATGTGCTATATTTTTCTTTTGTTGTTCCATATTTAAGGAACATATTTAAAATATGTAAACCTCGGCCGAAGCAAAGCGAGGTGGTCCTCTAGTGTTATTTAATTCTTGCATTCAATGTTATTGTTGTGGGAAGCTGGCACTGCTAGTAGTAACTCTAATAGACCTAGAAGCAATGGATGGAAAAATACTCTGTTGGCTGAATGCCCCAGCTCTCCTGGCATTAACACAAGGTACATTGCTTCAGTACCATACATTTGAATCTGACTAATAGTAATTTAGTTCTTTTTAGTATATTATCTCTCTGTTTATTTTATTAGGAAAGCATTGGCAAATGCACTGGACAGTAGCTCCATTCATGTGGATTCTGGTCAATGCTGGCAAAGAGACAGAGATTTACTAAGGAACAAGCCCTTGTATTTGAACTAGATAATGTCTTAATAAATTTTTAATTTTTTTTCCTCTTTAGATGACAGCGTGGCATTTTTTTTTTCCTTTTGTTATTATGAATGTAGATCTGAATAATATATATTAATGTTGTATGAAAGTCTTTTTTATTAATTATTATCTCTATTTATATTATAGTTATATATAGTTAATATTATAAATTCAAGAGTATTTATTCAAATTAGGATTAATAGAATAAATAATTACAATTAATAAATATTAGAATTATGTCTGCATACCAATCTCATTGCATTAGATTTAAATTATTAATTGCAACTAAAATTTGGTCGCAAAAATTACACAAGTTGCAATGATGGATTTTGTTGCGATATGCTATCTTATTGCTATCATTTTTTGTTGCGAGAAATATGTAATAGCAATTATTTATTTAGTTGCAATAGATTATTGCTACGTATTTCATGCAACTAAATTTTGATTGCAAGAATTGCATAAGTTACAACTATGGATTTCGTTGCGATATACTATCCTAGCGCTACAATTTTTTGGTTGCAATAAATGCGCAATAGCAACTTTTTATTTGGTTGCAATATATTATTGCTACGAATTCCATGCACCTAAAATTTGGTTGCAATAATTGCACAATTGCAACCATAGATTTCGTTGCGATATACTACTTCATTGCTACTATTTTTTAGTTGCGAATACTACTTTATTGCTACCATTTTTTGTTGCGATAAATGCACAATAACAACCGTTTACTTGGTTGCAATACCTTATTGCTACATCGGTCTAGCAACCAAATTTTGGTTGCAATAAACAAATTACTATTGTAACCAATGAGTTGGTTGTAAATATATTGCTGCCAAGGTTAACCAAAATTTTTAGTTGCAAAATCATCCTATTGCAACAAAATTAGACCTATTCCAATAAATTTTCGGGTTAAGGTAAAAAATACATAAATATTCCAACAATAGAAACTTGACAAAGTCAAAGAATATAGAGCAAGTTCTTAGTTGTAAATGAAAGAGTTCAGAATAGATAGTTGTCTATCGAGTATAATGACACAAACTTCGTGGTTGCAGTTGCATATTAAATAATTGTCACCTCATAAGCATGTTGCTCTTATGGGTGTAATGTCAAATTAAAGATCTTCAATTTTTTTAGAATATTCAAATTTTAGTGGGAGTTTGTAATTATGCCTGTATGACATATGCGGTTTTTAGTTTTTAAAGTTTAAGGATATTTCTACATAAATAATTAAGTTTCAGTTTATTCACATTCTGACTCTATTAAGGATGATCTCATTTAAGGGTGGACCAGTTGGAAATAGACATGTTATGATCATATTACATCAAAATTTCCATGCTACACATCCACTTCATGATTCATGTCATTCGGTTATGTCAATATATGTGACCATTGTTGGTTGAGTTACGAATAGATGTGGCAAAAGCTGCTTTGATCCTATATTGATATAATTAATGGACAAAATTATTTTGAACACATTTCGGTAATGACAAAAAAGTTGAGCTCACTACGGTTAAACAATACAAAATTATAAGGTTTCACATATAGTCCAAGTGGAAAATTGTTGGATCATTTATCCAATGTTGAAGTAATATGTAAAATAATTATGTATTCATACTGTCAATTTTATGCTCAATTAAAAGCAAAGGTTTAAATAGCGTTTATCGAGTCATAGCGGAATGGCTAAAAAAACAACGCTATTCTCAAATAGCGCCGCCATAGCGCGAAATAGCACGCTATAGCGCCGATAGCATCAAAGCTTTTACGGTCCGAAAACGCTATAGCGCGCTATTTAGAACCTTGATTAAAAGTGATCATTTACAGTTTATAATTTATTGAGCAATAATGTGTCATATAGGGTGAGGGTCTCTAATGTGTAGAAGTGAATAATTACCAATATGAGACAGCCAAGAGGTTCTTGGACTATATATATAATTTGATCCCCCAGAATGCAAAGCAATCTGAATTCATATTCTCTTATTCCATTAGAGAGGTATGTGAGAGACTTTGAAGAAGATAGAACTAAAAGATACTCTCTAAAGGGTCTTGCTATTCTAGAAGAATCAAATTGATGATGCTCTCACGCTGTTGGTTTAGGTACGCTTCCGTTATTTAGTTTTATATTCAACATAGATGGTCCTGCGGTGACGGACGATGGCTTTCGTCGGTTCCAACACATGCAACTAGGTCGCTAATTGATATAGCTGACCAATTAGCAAAAATGGGCAGATCACAAGGCTGGGATTACACGGGGTACACTTATCCCATTTTTAGCCTAGGATAGGTTTGTAGTTTAAATCACAAAGATAGATACGAGATCATGTATGGAATGTAATAGGAAGAAGTTGGAGTACGTCTTTTTCTGTAATAGCCTACGGGCAGGTCTTAAAGCAAAAAAAAAAAAAAAAAAAAAAAAAAAAAAAACTACATTTCTATATGTGGATTTGGAGATAAGATGGGGTATAATTAGAGAAGGAAATTTGTCACGGCGTGACTAGTCACGTCACGAAACGTCACGTCACGTTACGTGTATCGATTACGTGACGTGACTCGCATTACGCCTGATCTGATCATTTGTGTGATGTGACCGCATTCGAGCAAAAATTACATGTCACATCACGTCACGCGAACCAGTCACGTCAAGTCATGTCACATGATCATGTCACGTCACGGCACAGTATGAAACATAGAATATTCAACTTTTTTTGTATGTATAGAGTATTCAGATTTTTCTTTTAGTATAGGTTCAGTGATACTGGTACTTATGTAGTACTAATTTTTATTTTCTCTAGTTTAGTCTAATGAATGTTTGTAATTTGAATTTTTAAAGTAATGTCAAATGCCCAACAACCTTTTCTAAAAAAATAATAACATTATCGACTTATTTTAGAATTTTTCATATTTTTTTTCTAAATTTTCAACAATTTAAATTAAAATATAAAAAATTGACGTATTTACGTCACGTATGGTCATGGCGTGATGTTTCCATCCGCCGCCATTTTGGTCACGTCACGTGAAAAAAAAATTGATCACGTCACGTAACCAAATCACAGCGTGTTTGTCACGTCACGTCACGGCGTGTCACGTATTTTCTTCTCTAGGTATAATAACCATAACCAGTGTTTTAATTATCGTCACTAATCAGAGGTGTTACAATTGAGAAAATGTTGTTGCATATTCTCCTCCATGTACATGATAATGATCGAACATGACATCAAACAGTGTTTCAGTCCTGAATGAAACAAGATGTTGCTACCATCACTATTTTTTTTAAAAAAAAATCTGAACATATATCCACCTCACTGCAATTTTATGCTATAATAGAAATGCTATGATGTGGTCCTCAATGCAATTTTATGCTATAATAGAAATGCCATGATGTGGTCCTCACTGCATTAATTTCTTATCATATGATCCGACCTTATTTTTTCCATAAAAGTCATCACTACTTTTTTGGCTTTATTCCTTCAAATGTTATTGAATTGTAATTCATTTGTTTTTTGTGTTAACTGTAAGAAGAACAAAACAAAAAAATAGAATGTCTGTCGGCCAAAATAAATGGCGGACCCCAGATTGTAATTCATTTGTTTTTTGTGTTAGATGTAAGAAGAACAAAACAAAAAAATAGAAGGTTCATCGGCCGAATTAAATGACGGACCTTCAAATTTTGTCCGCTATTTAATTAGGCGGACGTGGCAGATTTCGAAATTCTAAAAAAAAATATTTTTTTGGTTTGTTATTTTTTTCAATATGGTACAAATAAAAATTTTGGACACACACACACACACACATATATATAGACAGAGAGAGAGAGAAAGAGAGAGGAGGGATCACATTACACTATTTTATGGTTACACATCTTGACATCATATGTATATAAGTCATTTTTGTGATTTAAAAATCCAAACAGTTGATCAGAACCATTCAACAAGATCTCCATATTAAACTATGCTTGGAGACAAAATTTTACATTTTTTGGAAAATTTTTACTATTTTTTAGAATTTTTTTAAAATGGCTTTCTCTCAATGGTTCATAAATGTTTGAGAAAAATAGTTTTTTACTCATCTTAATAAATATTAAATAAATTCCAAAAAAATGTAAAATTTAGTCTCCAAGCACATTTTAATAGGGATATCATGTTGAACAATTCAGATCGACTGTTTGGACTTTGAAAAAACATAAATAACTTGTAAGCATATGGTGTCAAGATGTGTCACCATAAAATGGACTTTGAAAAAATATAAATAACTTGTAAGCATATATAGAGTTAGGCAATGGTGCATTGTAATGTATAAGCTCTCTTGTATGTTAAACTGTAATCTGTTGAATTTGAAGTTCAAACAGTCGATCTAAATGGCTCCACATCTTCTCCATATTAAAATGTGCTTGGAGACACAATTTTATATATATTTTTTAGAATTTTTTAAAATCATTAGATTTCAGAAATTTCTGGATTATAGAAAAATAACTGTATATTAAAGTGATTTAAATCTTTTAATTTGAAGTCTGGAATTAGTTTGAATCAAGACTGTTCGAAGCCACGTAAAACATGATTAAAATCAAACATAAAACATCACGAGTATCGGAGTATATATGTGACTCCACTAGTTACTTCAATTAGCATTAATAGTCAGAGATTAAATAGCAGGCAATCAAAAAGAACTATTGTATCAGGATCAGATATTTCATCATGATTAAAGTAATCACCAATGTGTTTATATATATGTTGCGCACCGATCGATCAGTAAGAAAAACGAGTTTCCATTCTTACTTCAAAGAGGAAATTAAAACAATGTCATACATATATTTTGCATTTAAATGTGACAAATTAAGAATGTCATTAATTGAAAAAACAAATGAAGTATTATTGATGCAGATAGAATAAGCTGGTAGATCTAATTAATTTAATGGCCTTGCAAACCAAAATTTAGTCCCTATATATCAATTCTGACATTGCATGTCTGCTGGCAAATTAATGAGACCAAGCATAATAAAGGAACAATATTTTCAGTTGAACTCATTACATAAATTCATTTATTATCAATAAACACACTGGGTACGTAAATACATTCATACGATAGAAATGATTGAGCACAGCAGAATTATTTCTATATTTGTTGAGACACATGACCACACTCTCTTGCTGTGCTCAATCGATCATTTCTATATCTATTGAGACACATGACCACACTCTCTTGCAAGCATACATATATAGTAACACAAATGCATACACATACAGTAACATTACTTTCCGTTCCCATTCCCCGTGGTGGTTTTATCTCCAGCCATCACAGCAGACTTAGTTGAATTGCCTGAGAAGATCACACCAGCAGTGCCGGCACGGTTTGTTCCTGTGGCCCAGATAGCCCTGTTACTGCCATCATAGATCACAAGATTGCTGTCGCTTTGGAGAACACAACGGTAGTTACCTTGGGCCCTATTGGTGTTACTAGCCCAGATGGCCTTCTATTGCCATCATAGATCACAAGGTTACCATCTGTCTGCATCTGAAGCTTACAGCCATTGCCCTTTCCGTTGGTCCCAGATGCCCATATGGCCTGGCCACTATCGGATAATACCAG
Organism: Carex arenaria; assembly: GCA_964058825.1. Taxonomy (NCBI): domain Eukaryota; kingdom Viridiplantae; phylum Streptophyta; class Magnoliopsida; order Poales; family Cyperaceae; genus Carex; species Carex arenaria. The sequence continues at coordinate 530,415 of CAXKVW010000001.1, read as the reverse complement.
ATTACAGTCTATTTGCATCGTACAAACATAGTTCCCATTTACGAGGGACGTACCCCCATTCAGGGTTTCGCCTGAGTTCAAGACAGAATCAGCAAAGCTAGAGGGAGCAAGAAAGGCTAGAACTGCTGTGAGGATTAGAAGAGTGGTAAGAAGAGAAGGTGATGCCATTATTTGTGATACTAGAACTGATATAGTTGAGTTGTGTTGGTTGCCTTTGCTGGTGCTCCCTATTTATAGATCAATATAAGAGGTATTACTGTAATTTGCTATTGGAGATAAGGTGGGGTATCATTGGCCTAGATATTTAGATATCAATGCTTAGCTTCATACTGCCAATAGAAATAGTTTCTCGCTATTCGGATGAAAAAGAACAAATCCATAAGAGCATCTCCATTGGTGCAATTGATTTACAATTGCAAATATATGTCGGCAGTAATTGCAATTAATTCCGTTCTTAAATTTCAAAAGTCCTATATTCATGCAATTGCATTTAATTATTTTTAACGCTAGGTCATCTTTATGAGCGATTCGTTTCCCGGAAATTCTTTTTGCGCACTCTATAAAACCTTTAGAAATACCAGTATATGACAAATAACATATACAAGATATCACCTATTATACCCCAAGTTTTTTTTTTTTCCAAAAATATCTTCGTGAATTATTAATAACAAATTACAATAGTTGTTTGTGAATCTGGAGCTACATCAAATTTGTCTTTCCACACGTGATGAGCTTCTAGATCTTGAAACTTACATTAATCTCTCAAGACATAAAAAAAAATGAGTAAATGAGCATACTAAATTAATGATCTCCTTAAACAACTATTTTTTTTTTATAACATAGCACCACTGGAGATTAATAAAAAAGAGAAATATCATTAAAACCATAAAATATTGCTGCCCCAGTTACTTACAGAGAATTTTATAATTTAAAAATTCTCACGTTCATTATATGACAAATTGAATTACTGGTAGGTGGAATATATATATCTATATGTGCATTGGAGATAAGGTGGGGTATCATTGGCAGAGAATATTAGATATCAATGCTTAGCTTCATACTCTTAATAGAAATAGTTCCTCGCTATTCGGATGAAAAAGAACAAATCCATAAGAATTGGATGGTGTTGAAAATATAAAGGGACCCGATAAGCCTCAGACTTAGAAGGCTAACTGTTAGAAATAAAGGCAGTAATTAATAGCTCCACCTGTATTTCTATTTTTTGTACCGTTAGAAAACCATAGGCAATCTATTTTTTGTAATACTATGTATATATCCTCGATGTCTAAAATTCGGATCTTTAAGTTATATTCTGATGTTTTAATTTGTCTATGTTTTCTGATCTTTAATGGTGCAAAAATCTAGATACTTACAAACAATTGCATGGTTCCTGTTTCGATTCGTCTATGTTTTCAAAAATCATGCATGGTTCCTGTTTCGATCCATATCCTAAACCCGGGAGATGTTTGAGTCCTGTTCAAATAGAAAGACAATAAAAACTGTTTCTCACTTTACTGCTATCGTATTAACCATGGTTTTCTTATACTCCATGGTAGATTTTCCCTTCCTCTGAGAAGATAGAAAATATAAATGATCAGTACATACTGGACAGTACGTGCAGAGGTGGTATGTCTTATCTCGACTCCTGATTTATTATTGTCTACAACAAAATGTATACCTAGGATCTTATATTTTACATTTGTTGTCTACAAAGACAAGGTCACATGCACCAATAGTCGTGTAAAATTCTGTTTATTGTGTTTTCCTCTCTAATTTGACAGATACTGGAGGAAGAGACTAACCTTGGGTCTCAGGATCGGCTGATTCATGTTTACCATTTCAAGAAAGATCCAAATCATAACCAGGTACCAAGCAAAATTAATATGCTTTCAGTTACGTTCCTTCATCACAGTAGTTCTTTTTCCTGATTCTTGTAATCTTCCCTTGTATTAAGGAAAAATTGGTTTTTATCAGATTGGAGAACCCAAAAGGACACATTAATTATTATTTGTGACTGTTATTACTATTGGGAGCTGGGGCAGGTACCCTGAAAGTTTGTTCAGGCTAAGAAATAATATACAAGTAAAAAAAACAGGCAGTACCAAATAATGTACTACTTTTTAAAAAAAAACTTGAGCGAAGAAATTTGGATTTCTTGAACTACCATATTTGGAAAGTTCCATTAGTGGATCTTTTTTTCTCTTGTTTTAATATTCAACAGCAGGTGCACAATTTTGGAGAACCATTCTTATTGGTAATTCATGAAGGCGAGACTTTAGCGGAGGTGAAAAAGTGTATTCAGAAAAAACTTCGAATTCCAGATGAGGAATTTGCTAAAGGTTTTCTCTCTTTCTTTCTTTGTAAAGTATTAAATATTTGCTATAAGGTCTCTATAGAAACTGGGAGTTATTAATTGTATCCTAATTTCCCATTGATGATTCCATCAATAAAATACATTCTTATATCTTAGAAGATTGAAATTAAGTGAAGATATATGGATCTCCTTTTAATTATTAAAGATGATTTTCCATTCTTCATTTGAAAGGATTGTATTGTATATTCTGCTCTTGTGATTCATGGAAGTTGTTTGAGATCTTTAATCCTTGATCCAAAATGTTATAATCCTTTTCTTGATTTGTTGTCAATGGAATTTTGCATTTTTATCTCTGAATCGCCCTGAGGACATCAAAGACAGTGATGTCGTCTCCAGCCGTTTTCAGGTGAATAATTCTAATCCGTTTCTTAATCTGTTTTCGTTTGTATGCATATTTGATTTTTGGTTGAATATAACATTGCTTGTTTGTATTCTTGATTGGATACAGAGAAATGTAAATGGTGGGTGGGAGCAGTACCTTGGTTATTAATTTGGAGCACACTGATACTACTAAAAGACCATTGAAGGTTAACTCCATCCATATTTGTTTTTTCTTTTCTTTTCTAGAAACCATTTTTTTTAGAAAATAATATTTTGTCGGAAGGTTAACTCCATAGGGGATACGTGCTTTATTTTATTTTCATCAGAAACAGAAGAGGTGCTTGAAAGATTAAAAAAAAAAATATATGCATCTTATACAACTAGTATGCGCAAAGTGCAAAACTGGGTTATATGTACCTACAAGCCATACATGTGTGGTGCCAGATAGGTCCTATGCTTTAAGCATTTTCTAACAAGAAAATGAATTCTCCATAACATCTTATCTCAATTGGCAAAATTTTATCTATGTCCAAAGAATTTGGGGGATTATGAATATATATTAGATTAGAAAATTATATATGAATATTGTCTTACTGCTCAAATGGTAGTGAAAATTCAAGGATCCTACATATTTTAGTCTTTGGAAAATCTTAGTTTCATATTTGCAGGGGCAGATCTAAGGCTTAGCCAAAGATGGCTAAGCCACCCCTATGATTTCAAAATTTTAATTATACATATAGGAATTTAATTAAATTTTATTTTTTTAAAAGTTTTTATATAGTTCAGCCACCCTCAATGTAAGACAAATGTTTACTTGTAGTCTAGTGGTTAAAACTTTATTTTGTGGTTGAGAGGTCTTCGGTTCAAGTCCTACTTCCCACAATTGTGAATTTTAATTTTTAGCCACTTCTATAAATTTTTTCTAGTTCCGCCCCTGCATATTTGTACTACAGTAAGGACAGTACTATATATGAAGAAATCTCCATGTTAGTCTGAGATAGTGTAAAACTAGAATAATTAAGCCAATGTGGTATTATTACATATATATAACCCTGGACATCAATCTCAGTTTAGGTTTTTGTTAGATTTATGGTATCAGAACTGCTCACTTGCAACAGCTTTTCCGCACCTGTTTGCTATTTGTACTAGTAAGGAGGGTCTTCATGTCATATACACACACAAGGAATAGTCATTAAACTTAGAAGAAGCCTCATAGGGATACTTGTCTCAGATTGGGCTGACATCCTTACTATCATAAGTCAGGTCTCCTTTACTCATCAACAAGATAGAATAGCATGGAGATGGGAGCAATCTGGTTCTTTTACTGTTAATTCACTATATAAAATGCTCAATTTTAGAGGAATCACAAGGAATAAACTGCTGCTATGGTGAAAACTTCGTATTCCACCCAAAATTAGAATCTTCATGTAGTTGGTGCTCAAATATAGGATTCTTACAAAAGGCAACCTAATGAAAAGAGGGTGGATAGGAAACCCTAGATGCCAATTCTGTCAACAAGATGAATCCATTATTTTTGAAATGCACACTTGCTCAACAGGTAATTTGGTTTTGGATGGGAAAGCCTATAGAAGACATATTTCTATTTGCTTTACATCTCCCTAAAGATAATAGAACAACATTTCTGTTAGTGTTCAGTGCCAAATGTTGGACACACTGAGAGCACAGAAATGAAATTCGTTTTCAATATATACAACCTAAAACTGTAAGATTTGTTATATTATTAATTGTTTCTCTGGTTGTCTACTGATGGACAGGTAATAACCCATTGAGGTTGTGGGATCCAAGAGAAATGCACCCAGATATATATATAGGTCTATACTGAGGGGGGGGGGGGGGGGGGGGGGGGGGGGGGGGGTGGCTAGGCAGACACAAGTTCTAACATTAATTCACTTTTAGTAATTTTAGGAAGTAGTTGAAAAATGTAGGGCTTTTGAAAGTTTCCGTTTTACTTATCATGCTTAAGAGATGGTCTTTTTCACAGCTTGAATGTTTTATTATTGCCGTTTATTTATATGCCTCTGTTCTTAAATTTTCTTTGATAAGGCTGACAGTGGCTGTCAGTTACAACTTACAAGTAAGATTAATAAAAAGAAGAAAAAAAATTACATCCGCCATAAGTAAACCTCACAACTCTCAACCGTACAAAATTGTATCCAAAGTTTGGCATCCTGCAATGTGTATTCCTCTATCCATTTGAACGACACTTCCTTCCCTTCAATTTTTTTTTTGTTCCTTTGCTTCCAAATTGACCAACAGATTGATACAAAGTACGTTGATCACTGATTTTTCCTCATTCTAAAATTTGCCGCATTCACCACTGATCTTTTTCATGTATCATCTACTATCTGATAAAACCCTGACTGACTGATCATGAACGTAGGTCTGATTAAGGGTGAATCGGAAAGTATGTAGGAGGATGTCCAATAATGCTCCGAGTTCAGTGCTTTGCTTATGTTCATTTGGAAGCTAGAGCACTGAACCCATGCATGAGCATTCCCCTACCAAATATGACCGCATCGTTAGCTAACCTAACCATGCAACTTTCTGCGCTCTACACATGGCTGAAACTACCTCCTCAAGTGAAGGAATCCTCATCTGAGCCAGTAGCATAGCAACCCTCTGCTCAAACACCGGCGCCAGATCCTGAAGAAACATCATAACCCTGTCCTCCATCTCAATCTTAGAAGACACATGGTCAGTGCAATATTGTTGTCGGACACTGAAGTGGGTCTGATCCAGCCATAAACGATCTGGCTCTATAGCATACTCCTGCATAGTCTTCTCTCCCTATACCAAAGCTAAGATCTCCCTCTTGATCTGGGACACCCGCAGGTTGTTCCCAGCACCATCGTAAGTCTTCTTCAACTTCTTCCAAACATCGTGTACCTTCGCTATGCCATCCACTGTGGACGCAATAGACAGAGTCAATGAGCTCAGGAGCCATATGTAAACGTGCATGTGAGTTGACTTCCACTCAGCTCTCTCAGGTGCATTCAAACCCGGCTCCGCCTTCTCTCCAGTCAGGTACCCCTCCAGATCCTTCCCTTCCAGAGTGTACCTCACCCGACGCGACCAAATCAAATAAGTGGCTGGCCCATCGAGTTTCATATCGATCGGTGGCAACTCAACCTTCTGCTTCGGCTTGCTCTCAATTGCTACTAACATCTTGAATGCTTGCATCATAATTACGACATCATCAGGACTCAGCTTTGACATTGCCTTGGCTAGCGGATTCATGCTGCCACTCCCCTCCTCCTTCTCAGCTGACATTGCTCTGACTCCGATCTACGCCTCGAGTGTTGATCTAAGTCTGGATCCTCCTACTTCTTACTTTTGACTCGATCTTGCACTCTCAAGATCTAGATCCATATCATCTCGATCCTTTTAGTCCGATCTTGATTTTATCTCATCAAGATTCAAGAACCCGATCCAAACTTGCTTCTTGGGTATCGTGGGGTTTTGGCCCCCCATGATGCCAAATCACTCAACAAGCAACCCTTGTTTCCTTGGTTCGGCTGCCTAGAAGAAGGAAAAGCAGATATGTTGTTGTTAGGCTTAGAAAAGGAGAGCTGTTGTTCGGCCTAGAGAGAGAGAACTACGGACTAGGCGGGGAAGGCGGCGCTGGTCAGAGAGGGCGGAGGCAGACTAGGTGGCACTGGTCGGATTTGGCCGGTCTAGGTTATTCCAGGGTGGAGGCGGACTAGGTTGGGGCGGAGCTCAGTGGGCCAGCTGGAGCTCAGGTAGGGCTCAGTGAGGCCGGGCGACCCTACTGGTGCTGGGACAGAGCTCAGGCGAGCTTGACGGAGGCGAGCGGAGCTCCTATACTACAGTACGGTGTAGAGAGAAAATAACAGGAAAAGCTGCTAGGGTTTTCCCTAGCTCTGATACTAAATAGAATTTTTAGAAAAAGTGATTCTTTATTCCTTGACCTCTTGGGCCTATATAGAGTATTACATCTTATGTCCGAGCTCTTATATTTCTCTATAATTCATTTTACCAAAAGACCCCTATAAAATCACATATCTCAACAGAAACAAAAGAAAATGATAACTCAAACAAGAACAGAATGATCTATATATAATTTAGCTGTGATTTATTCTGTCTATACGTAATGATACCGGCTTATATTTACCAGCTAATTACTTGGGAAAGAAAGTAAATATTTATGTTTTGAGCAACATTTATCTTTTCTTTTTTCCCTTTGTTTCTTACAGGTCAAAGCTTCACACATACGATGATGTTATAGAGAGAGTTGCTCGTCACATTGGACTGGATGATCCGACTAAGATATGTCTTACCTCTAATAATTGCTATTCCCAACAGCCCAAGCCTCAGCCCATTCGGTATAGAGGTGTGAGGCATCTCTCTGATATGCTTATCCATTATAATAATCTGGTGCATGCGTTCATATTTCTTATATCGATCTTACCCACCGGATTGTAGCACTATATATTTGTAATAACTGATTTGCCATTCTGTAGTGTTCCAAATTAAAAAGCTGTTTAAGTGCAAGTTCTTCTTAACAATTATAAATATAAGAATTTAGCAGCTATTTACTGCGAAGGACAGAATATAGAAATCGAGTACAAATTAAAATAGACTAGAAAATAGACTGAATTTTGACTGGTCTTGGCTTCTTTCCATAAATGATTTTGTGTGAAACTAAAGCTAGGCTTTCAATTTAAGTCCTGTTACCTGCTATCACTATCCACAATGAAGATATTTGTGTGATTGTTTCACAACCTAATGAAGATATACCACTATGAAGATATTTGTGTGATTTAAAAAAATATACCACTATGAAGATATTTGTGTGATTGTTTCACAACCTAGTGATTTGGCATGCGCAGATTTCAAGACAGTTGGCAGACATTTTTACCAAGGCTTTGGGCAAAACTCAATTTCAAACAATATTATATAAGCTAAGTGTTATATATGGCGTTGCATACCTGCTTAAGGGGGAGTATTAAGATTTGGAGAATCAAGAGAATCATGCAGGATATATGGTGTGCACATATTAGCTGCAATGTTCTGATTCTTTCCTTCTTTCGAATTATTTCAATTAGCTTTCCTTCTTTGATAATTTGTCTGTATATAACATGTACCAGAGCATTGTAAATTGTGAGATGAATAAATATAATTATCATTCATCATTCCCAATTTTACAGCATTGATATCAAATATTCTCTGCCAATGATACCCCACCTCATCTCCAATGCACATATAGATATATATATATTCCACCTACATACCGATAATTCAATTTGTCATATAATGAACGTGAGAATTGTTATTATAAAATTCTCTGTGAAGTAACTGGGGCAGCAATATTTTATGGTTTTAATGATATTTCCCTTTTTTATTAATGTCCAGTGGTGCTATGTTATAAAAAAAAAAGTTGTTAAAAGAGATCATTAATTTGGTATGCTCATTTACTCATTTTTTTTTTTATGTTTTGAGAGATTACTGTAAGTTTCAAGATCTAGAAGCTCATCAAGTGCGGAAAGACAAATTGGATGTAGCACCAAATTCACAAACAACTATTGTAATTTGTTATTAATAATTCACGAAGATATTTTTGGAAAAAAAAAACTTGGAGTATGATAGGTGATATCTTGTATATGTTATTTGTCATATACTGGTATATTTCTAAAGGTTTCATAGAGTGTGCAAAAACAATTTCCGGGAAACGAATCGCTCATAAAGATAACCTAGCTAGCGTGAAAAATAATTAAATGCAATTGCATGAATATAGGACTTTTGAAATTTAAGAATGGAATTAATTGCAATTACTCCCGACAAATATTTGCAATTGCACCAATGGATTTGTTCTTTTTCATCCAAATAGCGAGAGTAACTAATTCTATTTGCAGTATGAAGCTAAGCATTGATATCTAATAATCTAGGCCAATGATACCCCACCTTTTCTCCAATAGCAAATTACATTAATACCTCTTATATTGATCTATAAAAAGGGAACATCAGCAAAGGCAACCAACACAACTCAACTAGATCAGTTCTAGACTTCTAGTATCACAAATAATGGCATCACCTTCTGTTCTTACCACTCTTCTTATCCTCACAGCAGTTCTAGCCTTTCTTGCTCCCTCTAGCTTTGCTGATTCTGTCTTGAACTCAGGCGAGACCCTGAATGGGGGTCTGTCCCTCTCAAATGGGAAATACATTTTTACAATGCAAACAGACTGTAATCTGGTATTATACGATAGTGGCCGGGCCGTGTGGGCATCTGGGACCAAAGGAAAGGGCAATAACTGCAAGATTCGGATGCAGTCAGATGGTAACCTTGTGATCTATGGTGGCGGTAACAGGGCTGTGTGGGCTAGTAATACCAATAGGGGTCAAGGTAGCTACCGTTTGGTTCTCCAAAGCGACCGCAATGTTGTGATCTATGATCGCAATAACAGGGCTATCTGGGCCATAGGAACAAACCGTGCCGGCACTGCTGGTGTGATCATCTCAGGAAGTTCAACTGAGTCTGCTGTGGTGGCTGGAGATAAAACCGTCACGGTGAGCGGGAACGGGAAGTAATGTTACTGTATGTGTATGCATTTGTGTTACTATATATGTATGCTTGCAAGAGAGTGCATGTGGTCATGTGTCTCAATAAATAAATATAGGAATGATTCTGCTGTGCTCAATCATTTCTATCGTATGAATGTATTTACGTACCCAGTGTGTTTATTGATAATAAATGAATTTATGTAATGAGTTCAACTGAAAATATTGTTCCTTTATTATGCTTGGTCTTATTAATTTTCCAGCAGACATGCAATGTCAGAAATGATAGGGACTAAAGTTTGGTTTGCTAGGCCATTAAATTAATTAGATCTACCAGCTTATTCTACCGATCTGCATCAAGAATACTTCATTTTTTGTCAATTAGTGACATTCTTTGTCACATTTAAATGCAAAAAATATATGTATGACATAATTGTTTTAATTTCCTCTTTAAAGTAAGAGAATGGAAACTCGTTTTTCTTACTGATCGATCGGTGCGCAACATATATATAAACACATTGGTGATTACTTTAATCATGATGTGAGATCTGATCCTGATACAATATATAGTTCTTTTTGACTGCTATTTAATCTCTGACTATTAATGCTAATTGAAGTAACTAGTGGAGTCACATATATACTCCGGTACTCCGTGATGTTTACGTTTGATTTTTACATGGCTTCCAACAGTCTTGATTCAAACTAACTCCACACTTCAAATTAAAATATTTAAATCACTTTAATAAGCAGTTATTTTTCTATAGTCCAGAAAATTCTGAAAACCAATGACTTTAAAAAATTCTAAAAAAATAGTAAAAAATTTCTACAAAAATATAAAATTTTGTCTCCAAGCACACTTTAATATGGAAAAGATGTGGAGCCATTTAGATCGACTGTTTGAACTTCAAATTCAACGATTTACAGTTCAATATATAAGAGGGCTTATACATTGCAATGCACCATGGTCCAACTCTATATATGGTGACACAAGTTATTTATATTTTTTCAAAGTCCATTTTATGGTGACACATCTTGACGCGATATGCTTACAAGTTATTTATGTTTTTTCAAAGTCCAAACAATCGATCTGAATCGTTCAACATGATCTCCATATTAAAATGTCCTTGGGGACCAAATTTTACATTTTTTGGAATTTGTTTAATATTTATTAAGATGTGTACAAAATTATTGTTCTCAAACATTTCTGGACCATTGAAAAACAACTATTTTCAAAAATTCTAAAAAAATAGTAAAAATTTAAAAAAATTGTAAAATTTGGTCTCCAAGCACAGTTTAATATGGAGATCATGTTGAACGGATCAGATCGACTGTTTGGATATTTAAATTGCAAAATTGACTTATAAACATATGGTGTCAAGTTGTGTCACCATAAAATGGTGTAATTTGATCACTTCTCTCTCTCTCTCTCTCTCTCTCTATATATATATATATATATATGGTGGAGAGATCCAGTTACACCATTTTTGGTGACACCAAATTACACTATATTTTCAAAATTTTCAAAGTCTGAAGAGTCGGTCCAAACCTTTCAACATGATCTCCATAATAAAATGTGCTTGGAGACCAAATTTGACATTTTTTCGAAAATTTTTACTATTTTTTTAGAATTTTTGAAAGGAAGGAGATCACCTGCCCTCGGTGCCCCCAGTGCGACTGACACGTGGGTCCAGACGGGTTTAAACATTTAAATATTGGTTTTAGTTTTGCTGCGGGTCCACATGTTAACGACTCAGGGGCAAAAAAATCCTGCCCCTGGAGGGCAGAGGATTCGGTTCCTTTTTGAAAATGGTTGTCTTTCAACTGTCCATAAATGTTTTCATCTTTATGTGGTTGCAATGTTTTCAAAGTTTTTACTACTTTAGTGTAGAACTGTAAGTAAACTTTTGTTACTTTGTAATGGTCGAGAGTAAGAATATATGTTTTCATCTATATGAGTGCCCAGTGATATCTACCAGTGCAAAAGGCAACCCAATATATATATGTTGCGCTGGCAGAGAGAAACAAAAGAAAATGATAACTCAAACAAGAACAGAATGATCTATCTATAATTAATTTAGCTGTGAGTTATTTTGTCTCATAATTGCTATATATTCCCAACAGCCCAAGCCTCAGCCCATTCGGTATAGAGGTGTGGGGGCATCTCTCTGACATACTTATCCATTATAATAATCTGGTGCATGCGTTCATATTTCTTATATCGATGGATTGTAGCACTATATATTTGTAATAACTGATTTGCCATTCTGTAGTGTTCCAAATTAAAAAGCTTTTTAAGTGCAAGTTCTTTTTTTTTTTTTTTTTTATTATAAGCCCGTAGGCCTCAATTCTGCCCCCAAGCAGAATCGATCCCGTGTCCCTCCCATAGGAGGACTATGCCTTTACCAACTGCCCCATGCAGTGGTGGCAGTGCAAGTTCTTCTTAACAATTATAAATATAAGAATTTAGCAGCTATTTACTGCGAAGGATCCAGAATATAGAAATCGAGTATAAAAATAGACTAAAAAATAGACTGAATTTTGCAACACTGGTCTTGGCTTCTTTCCATAAATGATTTTGTGTGAAACTAAATTAAGGCTTTCAATTTAAGTCCTGTTATCTGCTATCACTATCCAGTATCCACAATGAAGATATTTGTGTGATTGTTTCACAACCTAATGAAGATATACCACTATGAAGATATTTGTGTGATTTAAAAAAATATACCACTATGAAGATATTTGTGTGATTGTTTCACAACCTAGTGATTTGGCATGCGCATATTTTAGTGGGAGTTTAGTGGGAGTTTAGTGAGAGTTTGTAATTATGCTTGTATTACATATGCAGTTTTTAGTTTTTAAAGTTTAAGGATGTTTCTGCATAAATAATTAAGTTTCAGTTTATTCACATTCTGACTCTATTAAGTTTGATCTCATTTAAGGGTGGAACAGCTGAAAATAGACACGTTATGATCACATTACGTGAAATTTTCATGCTACACATCCACATCATGATTTATGTCAATATATGTAACTACTGTTGGTTGAGTTACAAATAAATGTGGCAAAATTAGACAGCCAAGAGGTTCCGTGAGCTATACATATAATTTGGTCTCCCATAATGCAAAACAATCTGAATTCATATTCTCTTATTTCATTAGAGAGATATGTAAGACACTTTGGAAAAGGTAGAACTAAAGGAGACTCTCTAAAGGATCTTGCTATTCTAGAAGAACCAAATTGATGATGCTCTAACGTTGTTGGTTCAGATACGCTTCCGCTATTTAGTTTTATATTCAACATAGATAGTCCTACGGTGACTAACAATGGCTTTCGTCGGTTTCAACACATGCAACCAGGTCGCTATTGGATGTAGCTGACCAATTAGCAAAAATGGGCAGATCACAAGGCTGGGACTACACGGGGTACACTTATCCCATTTTTAGCCTAGGATAGGTTTGTAGTTTAAATCACAAAGATAGATACGAGATCATGTGTGGAATGTAATAGGAAGAAGTTGGAGTCTGTTTCTGTACGTAATAGCCTATGGGCATGTCTTAAAGCAAAAAAAATAATTACATTTCTATATGTGTATTTGGAGATAAGGTGGGGTATAATTCGCATAAATATTAGATATCAATGCTCTGCTTGATATTGCTTATATAATAGTTCCTCGCTATACGGATGAAAAATGAACAAATCCAAAAGAATTGGATGGATTACTGCTGACAATTTCACTAGTGGGTCATCTTTGTGAAAAGATGATATTTGCAGAGACATGGATGGATATCAATGATTCAATAAAGTGAAATATGGGCCTAATATTTCCCACTATACAGTTTAAGCCCAATAATTAAAGCCTCAGCCCTCAGATGCACTCTATTCCAATTGAGACTCCATTGACGATATATAACTTTATCTTTTTTTTTTTTTTTTAAATGCTTGGCAGAGAGTCTAGAGACTACCAAGTGTGCAATCGATAAATGTGTTTACATCACAATCATACACCAATATACAGCTCTAATCTATTCTCTTATTATTCCTAAACTCATTGCCCGACTTAGATTTGAAGCTCCAGTCGGTCTAAAAAAACGAACCCACAACCCCATTTCTCCAATAATCTTAGATACCAGTATTGCCGGATGCATTGCCAAACCTCTAAATAACTTTTTCATAGTGCAGTAATGCCATTAATATTTTTTTATGTTTATTTATATTTTTTTATCATTATAATTTTACTTTATTTCCTTTTTCAATCTTCAGTATCATAACCAGTGTTTTAATTATCGCCACTAATTGGAGGTGTTACAATTGAGAAAATGCTATTGCATATTCTCCTCCATGTACATGATAATGATTGAACATGACCTAAAACAATGTTTCAGTCTTGAATGAAACAAGATGTTGCTACCATCACTATTATTTTTTTGAAAAATATCTGAACATATATCCACCTCACTGCAATTTTATGCTATAATAGAAATGCTATGATGTGGTCCTCACTGCATTCATTTCTTATCATATGATCTGACCTGATTTTTTTCCATAAAAGTCATCAGTACTTTTTGGCTTTATTCCTTCAAATGTTATTGAATTGTAATTCATTTGTTTTTTTGTGTTAGCTGTTAGAAGAACAAACATTCACAGAGGCTGCGAAGTCGTAAGGGGGAATCGAACTCTCGACCTTTGGATACAACAATCCTAGGATTTTTTTCTAGCCAACTGTGCTACCTCCCCTTTCGACAAATTGAATTATTGGTAGATGGAATATATATATCTATATGTGCATTGGAGATAAGGTGGGGTATCATTGGCAGAGAATATTAGATATCAATGCTTAGCTTCATACTGTTAATAGAAATTGTATTCTTGATTGGATACAGAGAAACGTATATGGTGGGTGGGAGCAGTACCTTGGTTTGGAGCACACTGATACTACTAAAAGAACATTGAAGGTTAACTCCATATATGTTTTTTCTTTTCTTTTCTATAAACCATTTTTTTTAGAAATTGTATTCTTGATTGGATACAGAGAAATGCATATGGTGGATGGGAGCAGTACCTTGGTTTGGAGCACGTTGATGGAAACTGTATTCTTGATTGCATACAGAGAAATGTATATGGTGGGTGGGAGCAGTACCTGTTGGTTTTACTTTGTGAGTTTTCCTAATTACTTTAAACTCTAATCAAGATCTACTCCTTTGTAAGAAATTAAACTTAATGCACAGCGAAACTTACTCTCCATCTTCAAAGGCCTCAGTATGCTATCAATCAGACAGCTTCCAAGGCTCTGGGTTGATACGCTCCTGGTCTTGACTTGAGTTGTTGGCTCTCGAGTCCTTCCAAAGCTCTTGAACTCTCTCTTACTTGTTTCTATCTCACGAATTGAAAATAGAATATCTAGTCTTTTATGGAGCAAGAAGTTGGAGATGATTATTCCGATTATAATAATCTGATCATGAGTTCAAGGCTATGGAGACCCAGCCCTTTTATAGCAGTGCAAAACCCTAATCCTAGGGCAGCCGAAAATTGGCTAATACTTGGAAAACAAGTTTGCCAAGAAATCTTGATTTCGGATTTCAAGAATCTGGAAATCAGGATCCTCCAGAAAAACCGAAATAAATTAGAATAAATTATGATTTCCTTATTTAGCCTATATTTATTACTGCTATTATTTTAATCAACTATAATCGGTCCATTAACAATTATATTGATTAACATTGTTCTATATGTATTCGTATCCAAAACCTTATATGTAAATACGTATAATGCCATGACTTAATTAATCACATTATTTGGCATATTTTAATAATTACATAAATGTAATCTTGCGACAGTATTTGATATCATAATCATAATGCACGCGTGTCCAACTTAATTATTGTAATTAGACGTCTCTAAATCCAACAGTACCTTGGTTTGGAGCACGTTAATAGAAATTGTGTTCTTGATTGGATACAGAGAAATGTATGTTGTGGGTGGGAGCAGTACCTTGGTTTGGAGCACACTGATACTACTAAAAGACCATTGAAGGTTAACGCCATATATGTTTTTTCTTTTCTTTTCTCGAGACTGTTTTTTAGAAAAGAATATTTTGTCGGAATGTTAACTCCATAGTTTTCATCAGAAACAGAAGAGGTGCTTGAAAGATAAAAAAAGAAAAGAAAAGAAATATGCATCTTATACAACTAGTATGTGCAAAGTGCAAAATTGGGTTATATGTACCTAACACCAATAGGGCTCAAGGTAACTACCGTTTGGTTCTCCAAAGCGACCGCAATGTTGTGATCTATGATGGCAATAACAGGGCTATCTAGGCCATAGGAACAAACCGTGCCGGCACTGCTGGTGTGATCATCTCAGGAAATTAATTCAACTAAGTCTGCTGTGGTGGCTAGAGATAAAATTGCCATGGTGACCGGGGAAGTAATGTTACTGTATGTGTATGCATTTGTGTTACTATATATGTATGCTTGCAGGAGAGTGTGGTCATGTGTCTCAATAAATAAATATTGAAATGATTCTGCTGTGCTCAATCATTTCGATCGTATGAATGTATTTACGTACCCAGTATGTTTATTGATAATAAATGAATTCATGTAATGCGTTCAACTGAAAATATTGTTCCTTTATTATGCTTGGTCTTATTAATTTGCCAGCAGACATGCAATGTCAGAAATGGTAGGGACTAAATTTTGGTTTGCAAGGCCATTAAATTAATTAGATCTACCAGCTTATTCTATCTGCATCATGTAGGGTCAGTGATACTGGTACTCATGTAGTACTGATTTTTATTTTCTCTAGTTTAGTCTAATGAATGTTTGTAATTTGAATTTTTAAAGTAATGTCAAATAACTAACAATATTTTCTAAAAAAATAATAACATTATTGACTTATTTTAGAATTTTTCATATTTTTTTTTCTAAATTTTCAACAATTTAAATTAAAATATAAAAAAATGACGTATTTACGTCACGGCGTGACTACGCGTGACGTGACCATTCGCGTGACGTTACCATCCGCCACCATTTTGGTCACGTCACGTGAAAAAAAAAATTGATCACGTCACGTGACCAAATCACAGCGTGTTTGTCACGTCACGTCACAGCGTGTCACATATTTCCTTCTCTAGGTATAATAACCATAACCAGTGTTTTAATTATCGTCACTAATCAGAGGTGTTACAATTGAGAAAATGTTGTTGCATATTCTCCTCCATGTACATGATAATGATCAAACATGACATCAAACAGTGTTTCCGTCCTGAATGAAACAAGATGTTGCTACCATCACTATTTTTTTTTTTGAAAAAAATCTAAACATATCCACCTCACTGCAATTTTATGCTATAATAGAAATGCCATGATGTGGTCCTCACTGCATTAATTTCGATCTTATCCTATGATCCAATCTTATTTTTTTCCATAAAAGTCATCAGTACTTTTTGGCTTTATTCCTTCAAATGTTATTGAATTGTAATTCATTTGTTTTTTGTGTTAGCTGTAAGAAGAACAAAACAAAAAAATAGAAGGTCCGTCGATCGGCCTAATTAAATGGCGGACCCCAGATTGTAATTCATTTGTTTTTTTGTGTTAGATGTAAGAAGAACAAAACAAAACAAAATAGAAGGTCCGTCGGCCGAATTAAATGGCGGGCCTTCACTTTTTTGTCAGCTATTTAATTAGGCGGACGTGGCAAATTTCGAAATTCTTAGAAAAAATGTTTTTTTGGTTTGTTATTTTTTTCAATATGGTACAAATAAAAAATTTGTCCACACACACACACACACACATATACACAGAGAGAGAGAGAGAGAGGAGGGATCACATTACACAATTTTATGGTTACACATCTTGACACCATATGTTTATAAGTCATTTTTGTAATTTAAAAATCCAAACAGTTGATCTGAACCATTCAACAAGATCTCCATATTAAACTATGCTTTGAGACCAAATTTTACATTTTTTGGAAAAAAAAATACTATTTTTTAGAATTTTTTTAAAATGGCTTTCTTTCAATGGTTCATAAATGTTTGAGAAAATTAGTTTTTTACTCATCTTAATAAATACTAAATAAATTCCAAAAAAATGTAAAATTTGGTCTCCAAGCACATTTTAATATGGATATCATGTTGAACGATTCAGATCGACTGTTTGGACTTTGAAAAAACATAAATAACTTGTAAGCATATGGTGTCAAGATGTGTCACCATAAAATGGACTTTCAAAAAATATAAATAACTTGTAAGCATATATAGAGTTAGGCTATGGTGCATTGCAATGTATAAGCTCTCTATGTTAAACTATAAATTGTTGAATTTGAAGTTCATCAAACAGTCGATTTAAATGGCTCCACATCTTCTCCATATTAAAAATGTGGTTGGAGACACAATTTTATATTTTTTTTAGAATTTTTAAAATCATTAGTTTTCAAAAATTACTGGATTATACAAAAATAACTGTATATTAAAGTGATTTAAATCTTTTAATTTGAAGTCTGGAATTAGTTTGAATCAAGACTGTTCGAAGCCACGTAAAACATGATTAAAATCAAACATAAAACATCACGAGTATCGGAGTATATATGTGACTCCACTAGTTACTTCAATTAGCATTAATAGTCAGAGATTAAATAGCAGGCAATCAAAAAGAACTATTGTATCAGGATCAGATATTTCATCATGATTAAAGTAATCACCAATGTGTTTATATATATGTTGCGCACCGATCGATCAGTAAGAAAAACGAGTTTCCATTCTTACTTCAAAGAGGAAATTAAAACAATGTCATACATATATTTTGCATTTAAATGTGACAAATTAAGAATGTCATTAATTGAAAAAACAAATGAAGTATTATTGATGCAGATAGAATAAGCTGGTAGATCTAATTAATTTAATGGCCTTGCAAACCAAAATTTAGTCCCTATATATCATTTCTGACATTGCATGTCTGCTGGCAAATTAATGAGACCAAGCATAATAAAGGAACAATATTTTCAGTTGAACTCATTACATAAGTTCATTTATTATCAATAAACACACTGGGTACGTAAATACATTCATACGATAGAAATGATTGAGCACAGCAGAATTATTTCTATATTTGTTGAGAGTTGAGACACATGACCACACTCTCTTGCTGTGCTCAATCGATCATTTCTATATTTATTGAGACACATGACCACACTTTCTTGCAAGCATACATACATAGTAACACAAATGCATACACATATAGTAACATTACTTTCCGTTCCCGTTCCCCGTGGTGGTTTTATCTCCAGCCATCACAGCAGACTTAGTTGAATTTCCTGAGATGATCACACCAGCAGTGCCGGCACGGTTTGTTCCTGTGGCCCAGATAGCCCTGTTACTGCCATCATAGATCACAAGATTGCGGTCGCTTTGGAGAATCAAACGGTAGTTACCTTGAGCCCTATTGGTGTTACTAGCCCAGATAGCCTTTCTATTGCCATCATAGATCACAAGGTTACCATCTGTCTGCATCTGAAGCTTGCAGCCATTGCCCTTTCCGTTGGTCCCAGATGCCCATATGGCCCGGCCACTATCGTATAATACCAGATTACAGTCTGTTTGCATTGTACAAACATAGTTCCCATTTACGAGGGACGTACCCCCATTCAGGGTTTCGCCTGAGTTCAAGACAGAATCAGCAAAGCTAGAGGGAGCAAGAAAGGCTAGAACTGCTGTGAGGATTAGAAGAGTGGTAAGAAAAGAAGGTGATGCCATTATTTGTGATACTAGAACTGATCTAGTTGAGTTGTGTTGGTTGCCTTTGCTGGTGCAGGCATGTTCCCTATTTATAGATCAATATAAGAGGTATTACTGTAATTTGCTACTTCATTATGCCATGTTGATTGTATGACAATTGAATTATCAGTAGGTACGTGGAATATATTGGAGATAAGGTGGGGTATCATTGGCCCAGATCGATTATTAGATATCAATGCTTAGCTTCATAGTACTGCCAATAGAAATATCCATAAGAGCATCTCCATTGGTGCAATTGATTTGCATGCAATTGCAAATATATGTCGGCAGTAATTGCAATAAATTTCGTTCTTAAATTTCAAAAGTCCTATATTCGTGCAATCGCATTTAATTATTTTTAACGCTAGGTCATCTTTATGAGCAATTCGTATCCCGGAAATTGTTTTTGTGCACTCTATAAAACCTTTAAAAATACCAGTATATGACAAATAACATATACAAGATATCACCAACTCCAAGATTTTTTTTTCCAAAAATATCTTCGTGAATTATTAATAACAAATTACAATAGTTGTTTGTGAATCTGGAGCTACATCCAATTTGTCTTTCCGCACGTGATGAGCTTCTAGATCTTGAAACTTACATTAATATCTGAAAACATAAAAAAAATGAGTAAATGAGCATACTAAATTAATGATCTCCTTTAACAACTATTATTTTTTTTATAACATAGCACCACTGGAGATTAATAGAAAAGAGAAATATCATTAAAACAATAAAATATTGCTGCCCCAGTTAATTCACAGGGAATTTTATAATTTAACAATTCTCACGTTCATTATATGACAAATTGATCAATTATCGGTAGGTGGAATATATATCTATATGTGCATTGGAGATAAGGTGGGGTGTCATTAATTGGCAGAGAATATAATTAGATATGAATGCTTAGCACACTGCTTTGGAGCAGTACATTGGTTTGGAGCACGTTAATAGAAATTGTATTCTTGATTGGAGTATACAGAGAAATGTATATGGTGGGTGGGAGCAGTACCTTGGTTTGGAGCACACTGATACTACTAAAAGACCATTGAAGGTTAACTCCATATATGGTTTTTCTTTTCTTTTCTAGAAACCATTTTTTTTAGAAAAAAATATTTTGTCGGAAGGTTAACTCCATAGGGGATACGTGCTTTATTTTATTTTCATCAGAAACAGAAGAGGTGCTTCAAAGATTAAAAAAAATATATATGCATCTTATACAACTAGTATGCGCAAAGTGCAAAACTGGGTTATATGTACCTACAAGCCATACATGTGAGGTGCCAAAGAATTTGGGGGATTATGAATATTGGATTAGAAAATTATATATGAATATTGTCTTACTGCTCAAATGGTAGTGAAAATTCAAGGACCCTACATATTTTAGTCTTTGGAAAACCTTAGTTTCATATTTATACTATAGTAAGGACAGTACTATGAAGAAATCTCCATTTTAGTCTGAGATAGTAAAACTAGAATAATTAATTAGCCAATGTAGTATTACATATAACCCTGGACATCAATCTCAGGTTAGGTTTTGGTTAGATTTATGATATCAGAACTGCTCACCTGCAACAGCTAGCTTTCCCGCATCTGTTTGCTGTTTGTACTAGTAAGGAGGGTCTTCATGTCATATACACACAAGGAATGGTCATTAAACTTAGAAGAAGCCTTATAGGGATACTTGGCTCAGATTGGTCTGACATCCTTACTATCATAAGTCAGGTCTCCTTTACTCATGAACAAGATAGAATAGCTTGGAGATGGGAGCAATCTGGTTCTTTTACTGTTAAATCACTATATATATAAAATGCTCAATTTTAGAGGAATCACAAAGAATAAACCGCTGTTATGGTGAAAACTTCCTGTTCCATCCAAAATTAGAATCTTCATGTGGTTGGTGCTCAAATATAGGATTCTTACAAAAGGCAACCTAATGAAAAGAGGGTGGATAGGAAACCCTAGATGCCAATTCTGTCAACAAGATGAATCCATTGTTTTTTAAATACGCACTTGCTCAACGGGTTTGGTTTTGGATGGGAAAGAACCAAGAGTATTTTCAGGAATGGTCAACTATAGAAGACATATTTCTATTTGCTTTACATCGATCTCCCTAAAGATAATATATAGAACAGCATTTCTGTTAGTGTTCAGTGCCATATGTTGGACAGAAATGAAATTCGTTTTCAATCTATACAACCTAAAACTGCGAAACCTGTTATATTACTAATTGTTTCTCTGGTTGTCTACTGATGGACAGGTAATTAATATCCCATTGAGGTTGTGGGATACAAGAGACATGCACCCAGAAATATATAGGTCTATACTAAGAGAGAGAGAGAGAGGGGGGGTGGTTAGTGGCTAGGCGGACACAAGTTCTAACATTAATTCACTTTTAGTAATTTTAGGAAGTAGTTGAAAAATGTAGGGCTTTTGAAAGTTTCAGTTTTACTTATCATGCTTTAGAGATGGCCTTTTTCACAGTTCTAACATTGATGGCCGTTTACTTATCATGCTTTTTTTGTATCTCCATGTGTTTGCATACTGCCATGCTACCTGCCACCTCCAACCAAAACTGAGTAAATTGATTTAGCCGAGTAGTGTCCGTTTGTTTCCCACCGCCATTGAATCGGAGCAGTATCATTTACCCCTTGAACCAAGTAAAGAGAGTGCATAGCTCAATTTGGTTGCCCCAGAAAAAAGATCCCTTTCGAATCCAACGTGCAGCCCCTTCTAAATTGCCATTTCTTTATTTCATAGCTATAATTTTCTTTGTCCAAAGACAACTAAAATTGATATGCAATCTCCACCACCACCTCAAAAGTAGAAAGATATTTCGCAACCTCAAATTGCACACTCCCATGCCACCCCACTCTTTCAGTTCGTTCACCGTATCCCAGTTAACCAGTGATACACCCGATTTATTGTTCTCATTTTCTCCCCACAAAAACCCTCTTCTAATTTTGTCCAATCTATTGATAACTATTGAGGAAACTGAAAACAAGCTATGAAATAAATAGAAATTGAGGAAATGATTGAATTCACAAGTTGCAGTTTACCACCTCTTGAGATTAGTTTACCTTTCCACCCCGCCAACTTGCTTGCAAATCGTTATACTAATGCCATGAATATCTCTTGTATGGTCCTCCTTGTCCTCGCCCCCATTTAGTTTAAGTGGTCCTCCACAGGTATTTATAGTGCATGGACAATTTGTGAGATTTAGTTGGAGAAATAATTATTTACGTTAAAATACTTTTGTGCATAGGTATAAATACTTTCGTTCATATGTATTAATACTTTAGAAATTATGCGGGGACGATATATATTATATAAGGAAATTATACAGAGACAATCCCCTATGTTAATTATGAAAGTTATGTGCGAGGACAATATGGAGACAGGAGTGCGGAGACAGTTATCATCCTCCTAATTGTTCATGCATTACGATCCAGTTAAAAACTTTTTTTTTTTTCAATTTTCAACAACAATCTCAAACTCTGACATTTTGAAGATCCTCCAAAATATACACACTCAATTATTGCACAATAGACACACTTAATTACTGGATAATACATGTTTAACTCTTGCAAAATGCATATTTATTGATTTAAACTTTCACAGCTGTTCAAGATTGTTTCCAAAAAAATCACTTGATTATTGCTAATTTACATTAAACAATTGTAGAATGCCAGGATTACAAACAGCAGTACGTTGGTAGTCATTGGCTTTATATGCTCACTGGATTACAAACATTGATAATCCCAGACGCAACTAAAATGGTGTATATATATATTTTAGAGAGAAAGCCAACATAAAATTTAGGATGAGACAAAAATGTAAGATGAAATATAATTTTACAACTATTTTGGGAACTCTGGAAAATGATGAGTAATATTTTATTTATTGATTACAAATCACTAGTCCTATTTATACACATCTGTGTACTAGCCGTTATGCTTTCCTAATTACATTGTATTTTCCCACTATGGCAATATATCAAGCTGTACCCTAATTACACCTAATTACAGCTTGCTTGCTATATATATACTACGATTGATTATTAAATCTTTGGCTCTTGATCTTGATCTGTGATGATTCTCTAAGATCATTTTAATTCTTTCATTACTATTTTTAACAGGACCAAAGTATATATTTATTTAATCAATTTTTTATTCCAAGTTTAACTATTTAGATATTGTTTTATAGTTTTATGAGTAGAACTAGTTCTTAAATTTCACCGAGCATTTTTGTGAACTCAACTCTAAAATCTATCGGATTGATGTCAAACTATAAATCTGAACCGTTGAAACCCATCTACTGGCCTTATGAGTGATTCTTCTACATTCAAAAATTTTTAAATTTTGAATTAATTTTGCATAATGTCAAGTAGTAAAAGAACGTTAAAAAAATGAATGCATTAAAAGTAATTTATTATAAACCTTCTAATTTTGACCGTTTGACTCTATGCAAAATTAATTCCAAAATTTTAAAATTTCGCATGTAGATGAATTACTCATAAGGTAGATGGGTTTCAATAGTTCAGTTTCGTCATTTAAAGTCAATTCGATAAGTTTTAGAGTTTAATTCACATAAGAATTTGGTGAACTTAAAAACACTCTAGTTCTACTCTACTGTTATAACTATTTTGTTTGGAAATGACAAGTGTCCTATCATGTTCAAGTATAGCTCCTTGTAGAGCACTTAAATTTCTATAATAATTGTGCCAAAAACAAGTAAATTATTCAAACGTAAAATGAGAAATAAGATTAGCACAAGAACAGTGCCATTTTGATAACCTAGTAAAATTATGAGTTAACAAATTTGCGAAGAAATTGAGATAGCAATATTAATTAAAAAAAAAATGTAACTGCATTCTCTCTTCATAACCCAACACATTTCTGTGCCATGTTATAATAATATTTAATAATATCAAGTTAAAAATCATTATTTTATTAACTGTTCTCAATTATTCTCAACTAATATTCTGCCACCAAAAGATTTGTTTGTTTGTAAGACAGATTTGTTTGTAGTAGTATTAATAGTTAATGTGGATGTTGATGCTGTCGGTTCCATTATAATGATAATTTATAATATTTTTATCTCTACTGAATGCTTTCTTTGTAGATATATATGAACTGATAATGTTGGTTTAGAGGCCGACATTGGTTTTAACTTTAAGGACCCTCATCCAAAAGAAATTGAATTGGAAAGAATCATATATACACTAAGCATGGGCCTTTCTAAATTTGGTCTGTTTGCTGCTGATTTGTTCAAGACAGGCCGAAGAATAAGCCCAAATTGTGTATATATATAGAGGAATATCAATGTTAGAAGCTTAATTAGAGCAGTTGTGCTGGATCCTTTACTATCAGAGTATCAGGTCTTTACCTCTAGTTTATTAATATATAGATATTTTTTCCGACTCCCACCTGTGAGACAATCACTGGGCTTATAATTTGAAGATTTAAACTTCATGTCATCTTTTTCTTATGGGAAAAGAATATCAATTTTAGTAACTATCGTTTGATATCAATTTAGAAAACAGACAAAAAAATAACAGACAAAAAAAACCAGACAAAAAAAATAAAAAAATAAAAAAATAAAAACAGAAGAAAAAAAATATCAAAAACAGAAAAAAAGAATCAAAAATAGAAAAAGAAAAAAGAAAAAAAGCAAAAAAAATATATATCAAAAACAGCCAAAAAATAGAAAAAATAGGAAAAAAAAACCAGATCAAAAACATAAAAAGAAAACAGAAAAAAAAATTAAACTTATAAAACTGAACGAATAACAGAAAACGAAGGGAATTTTTGTATATAAATGCTATCATAGAACGGAATTTTAGCGTTTTAATTTATAACTACATTAATTAACTAAAAAATAATTAAAAAAACGGGGAGAGAGAGGGGGTCAGAGAGAGACGGACCAGCAGAGAGAGACTCAAAGGGCGCGGCGGAGGTGAGATCGTCGGGCGGAGGTTGGCCTCAGCGGACGACAGCGGCTTCTAAACCTAACACGCGGGAGACAAAAAAAAAAAAAAAGGGTTTGCGCGCAGGGTTTTCAGTGGAGACCCTTCAGCGACTGGCCCAATCAGTCACAGAAAGGTTTTGTCGCTGGTCGCTGAAGGAGTTTGTCGTCGATGGTTTTTTGTTTTAATTTTTTTTTAAAATAGCCTTCAGCGACCGGCGCCATATCCGTTCACAGATGCCGGTCTCTGAAGGATAAAAATGCTATAGTGATATCTTTATCTTTGTTCTTGAAGTTCAAACAGTCGATCCGAACCACTCAACATGATCTCCATATTAAAATGTGCTTAGAGACCAAATTTTATATTTTTTGAATTTTCTTTTTACTATTTTTTTAGATAATTACAAAATCATTGTTTCTGGACCATCGAAAAATAATTATTTTGTACTTATCTAAAAAATAGTAAAAAAAATTCCGAAAAACTATGAAATTTCGACTGTAAACACATTTTAATATGGATATCATGTTGAGCAGTTCGAATCTACTGTTTGAACTTCAAGAACAAAGATAAAAACATGGGGTATGGTTGGAACACTAAACCAATGGTGCATTTTAACCCCACTCTTTAATAATATCAAGTTGAAAATCATTATTTTATTAATGGTTTTCAATTATTCTCAACTACTATCTGCCACTAAAATTAACACTATTCTCAACTACTAATCTCAAACTGCACTATTCTTGTACTAACTCTTGCATAATCCAAACGTACCCTAAATTTTTAGGACGGCAGTGCCCCTTTGCTCTATAAATTATTATAAGATTTGTTTTCTTAATTTAATCTAAAATCCATTCCTTAAGTTCCTCAAATATTTGAAAGTAAAAAAATAATAATACTTTCAACAAATATTAAAAAAAAATCAAAAGTAAGATTTATGATATTCTTCAAACTTTAAACTTAAAAGTTTTGAAGCTATTATGTTAATCTGTGGCAAATTGATTGTGTTTGTAAACCTTGTATGAATTTAGTAGCTAATATATATATATATATATATATATATATATATATATATATATATATATATATTTTTGTACACATTGACTTTGCTTAATTATACCACCATTCAACTAATAGCATGAAATTGCATTATATTTTAAAGACACCAAAATGGGCATAATCTTAGAATTTTGTTTTCTTGACCGTTTGTAGCAAACCGAGAATAAATGTAGGTTATTTTATACAAGTATAATTAGGATAAATACCAAAAAGTATAAAAGTATGAACTTTCATTTCTTTAATAATTGGACAATTAACATTTAAACTAGCATGCATGATACATATTTGGAGAGGAGTCTAGAGCGGAGTAGGTCTGATAGACTCTAAAATTGTTTGATTCGCTTTATAATTTGTGTGTACGAAAATTAAAACAAACTTATACAAATATTAAGACGATACATACATATCTTAAAGTGATCTTGATTCGCTTTATAACTTGTAAGCATATGGTGTCAAGATGTGTCATCATAAAATGGACTTTGAAAAAATATAAATAACTTGTAAGTATATATAGAGTTGGGCTATGGTGCATTGTAATGTATAAGCCCTCTTGTATATTGAACTGTAAACCGTTGAATTTGAAGTGCAAACTATCGATCTAAATGACTCCACATCTTCTCCATATTAAAGTGTGCTTGGAGACAAAATTTTATATTTTTTTGGAAATTTTTGACTACTTTTTCAGAATTTTTTAAAATCATTGGTTTTCATACATTTCTGGACTATAGAAAAATAATTGTATATTAAAGTGATTTAAATCTTTTAATTTGAAGTATGGAATTAGTTTGAAAATATCAAGATGGTTGGAAGCCATGCACGTAACCCCAGTTTATATATCCTGCTATAATCAAATTAACGTAAAACATCACGAGCTAGCCGGGGCGGACGCAGGATTTCTGCCAGGGGGCAGAAATCGGATCAAATAGCTTATTGGTTTCAAACCCATTAGCTAATAGGGTACAATTCAATTAGGGGTGTTCATTGGGTCCAGTTTAATCGGTTTTGGACCGAACCGAATTAGATCGGTTCAAACGGTTCGGTTTTTTCAATTTAATGGTTCGGTTCGGTTTGCTTTTTAAAATCAAATTATAACTTCGGTTCGGTTCGGTTTGAAATTTTCAAAACCGAACCGACCGAACTTTTATATATTATGAATTTGGTCCGGACCGCATTGGTTTATTTCTTAATATTCTGTTTTATTTCTTAAACAATTGTTTTAAATACTTTGGTTTATTTCTTAATATCCCGATTTATTTCTTAATACTCCAATTTCTTTCTTAATATACTTCGGTTTATTACAAAACAATTGCTTTAAATTAAAAAATTGATATATTTCGGTTTGAACAGAACAAACCGAAATAAAACTTTGGTTCGGTTAGGTTCAATTCGGTTGCAATGCTAATTCGGTTCGGTTCGGTTCTATTTTTAAAACCAAATTAAAACTTTGGCTTGCCTAGTTCGGTTCGGTTTGAACTGAACCGAACCGATGAACACCCCTAAATTCAATATAACAAAAAAAACATAACAATCAACATAACAAAAATCCTAAATTACTTGAAAAATATTAACAATTCAACATAATAAAAAATCATCAATAATATCATAATAAACAATCAACATAATAAAAATTAACAATTCTAATCAGAGGCCGCGTGGCACGTGACGGTTTTTTTTTTTTCATTTCGACATGTTTGGATTTTTGGTAATCAGAGGCGTGATGCCCTTTTTCTTTCTTCCAATCAGAATTCAGAGCCTCAGAGGTTAGGTCAAACTTCAAAAGGATTGGTTTTAATTTTACAGAGAGAGAGAGAGATGGGTAAAGGGAGAGAGCGACAGCGACACGTTTTGATTAGATTTTTTTTTTTAAGCTAGCGTCTAGCGACGCGTTTTGATTTTAAGGCCCCGACGTGTTTTATTTTGAAGGCCAGTATTCTCCTCAGCCCAGTCCCCAGACGTTATAATTTTTTTTCAGCCCAGAGAGGGGCAGTTCTATTTTCAGGGGAGCAGATGCTAATGGGGAATCCTATTTACCAGTAAATTCTGAAATCCAGGGAGGGCCTGGAACACTGTAGGTCCGCCTCTGCGAGCTAGTATCGGAGTATGTGACTCCACTAGTTACTTCAATTAGCATTAATAGTCAGAGATTAAATATATAGCAGGCAAAAAGAACAATTCTATCAGGATCAGATCTCACATCATGATTAAAGTACGTAATCACCAATGTGTTTATATATATGTTGCGCACCGATCAGTAAGAAAAACGAGTTTCCATTCTTATTTCAAAGAGGAAATTAAAACAATGTCATATATACATATATTTTGCATTTAAATGTGACAAAGAATGTCATTAATTGACAAAAAGTGAAGTATTATTGATGCAGATCGATAGAATAAGCTGGTAGATCTAATTAATTTAATGGCCTTGCAAACCAAAATTTAGTCCCTATATATCATTTCTGACATTGCATGTCTGCTGGCAAATTAATGAGACCAAGCATAATAAAGGAACAATATTTTCAGTTGAACTCATTACATAACTTCATTTATTATCAATAAACACACTGGGTACGTAAATACATTCATACGATAGAAATGATTGAGCACAGCAGAATTATTTCTCTATTTGTTGAGACACATGACCACACTCTCTTGCAAGCATACATATATAGTAAACACAAATGCATACACATACAGTAACATTACTTTCCGTTCCCGTTCCCCGTGGTGGTTTCATCTCCAGCCATCACAGCAGACTAGTTGAATTTCCTGAGATGATCACACCAGCAGTGCCGGCACGGTTTGTTCCTGTGGCCCAGATAGCCCTGTTACTGCCATCATAGATCACAAGATTGCGGTCGCTTTGGAGAATCAAACGGTAGTTACCTTGAGCCCTATTGGTGTTACTAGCCCAGATAGCCTTTCTATTGCCATCATAGATCACAAGGTTACCATCTGTCTGCATCTGAAGCTTGCAGCCATTGCCCTTTCCGTTGGTCCCAGATGCCCATATGGCCCGGCCACTATCGTATAATACCAGATTACAGTCTGTTTGCATCGTACAAACATAGTTCCCATTTACGAGGGACGTACCCCCATTCAGGGTTTCGCCTGAGTTCAAGACAGAATCAGCAAAGCTAGAGGGAGCAAGAAAGGCTAGAACTGCTGTGAGGATTAGAAGAGTGGTAAGAAAAGAAGGTGATGCCATTATTTGTGATACTAGAACTGATCTAGTTGAGTTGTGTTGGTTGCCTTTGCTGGTGCAGGCATGTTCCCTATTTATAGATCAATATAAGAGGTATTACTGTAATTTGCTATTGGAGATAAGGTGGGGTATCATTGGCCTAGATTATTAGATATCAATGCTTAGCTTCATACTGCAAATAGAAATAGTTTCTACGCGCGCTACTCGGATGAAAAAGAACAAATCATAAGAGCATCTGCATTGGTGCAATTGATTTGCAATTGCAAATATATGTGGACAGTAATTGCAATTAATTCCGTTCTTAAATTTCAAAAGTCCTATATTCATGCAATTTGCATTTGCAAATATTGAAGGCGATAGTCATGCGTGAATCAAATATAGTAATGAAGATGCATTTTCTGAGATAATAATCGTGAAATCCTGTTTTCCGGAATGCTCACCAAATTTTCTGAGAACGTGCCCCTCCTCTCTCTCGTCTTGTTATTTCGGTAAGATTGATTTTGCCATGATATGTCATATATGCTCGGCACGTTTTTATGATTAATTCCTCTTCAACTTGTTTCTTTTGTTTTTAATTAACCTAGTCTCAGTCTGTCAAATATAAAATACAAGCAGGCAGTCTAAGAATCATGCGTGCGACTCTCCAAAGCTGCTCAGAGAAAACAAAAGAAAACAAACCAACGAGCGACCCACCACGATTTTATTGTTCTAGTTTAATCAACTGTACAGTTAGAACAGTATTATCTACTAATATAAATACTTTGTTTCTTTGCGGGAGAAGAAAGACCCGGGCCCGGTACACTTCCCTTTAAGCGAAGAAAAACAAAGAAACAGTCAACAAAATCTAAATTTTAAAAACTATAAACATAAAAAGAGGAAGACTAGATTAGGTGTTAATTGTTACATGGTAATGGTCCCTTGATCCTATATTCATGCAATTGCATTTAATTATTTTTAACGCTAGGTCATCTTTATGAGCGATTTGTTTCCCGGAAATTCTTTTTGCGCACTCTATAAAACCTTTAGAAATACCAGTATATGACAAATAACATATACAAGATATCACCTATTATACTCCAAGTTTTTTTTTTCCAAATATATCTTCATGAATTATTAATAACAAATTACAATAGTTGTTTGTGAATCTGGTGCTACATCCAATTTGTCTTTCCGCACGTGATGAGCTTGTAGATCTTGAAACTTACATTAATCTCTCAAAACATAATAAAAATGAGTAAATGAGCATACTAAATTAATGATCTCCTTTAACAACTATTATTTTTTTATAACATAGCACCACTGGAGATTAATAGAAAAGAGAAATATATATGGCTAACAAGCCATACCTAGCTAACAAGAAAATGAATTCTCCATAACATCTTATCTCAATTGGCAAAATTTATGTATGGCCAAAGAATTTTTGTACACATTGACTTTGCTTAATTATACCACCATTCAACTAATAGCAAAAAAATTGCATTATATTTTAAAGACACCAAAATGGGCATAATCTTAGAATTTTGGTTTCTTGAACGTTTGTAGCAAACCGAGAATCAATGTAGGTTATTTTATACAAGTATAATTAGGATAAATACCAAAAAGTATAAAAGTATGAACTTTCATTTCTTTAATAATTGGACAATTAACATTTAAACTAACATGCATGATACATATTTGGAGAGGAGTCTAGAGCGGAGTAGGTCTGATAGACTCTAAAATTGTTTGATTCGCTTTATAATTTGTGTGTACGAAAATTAAAACAAACTTATACAAATATTAAGACGATACATACATATCTTAAAGTGATCTTAATTAACTTGTAAGCATATGGTGTAAAGATGTGTCACCATAAAATGGACTTTGAAAAAATATAAATAACTTGTAAGCACCGAGATCATAGTTATCGTCATGAACATTATTGTCTGTGTTGATGTGCCAGATGTCTGCGTCAAAAGGAGACCAATGGGCTACGTACAACAAAAAAATAAATATTATTAAAAGATTGTTATGTTCTACTACATGTGCTTTTTGCGCCTTCGCCGAACAAAATTGCCCCATCTTCTTGCTGGTATGTGTCGGCATGAATAGCTCGTCAAACCACCTCGGCTCGCGCTGGTTTTCATTCTCCTCTTATGAATAAACATTTCAACACAAATTGTAGTATCAAGGTTAGTACAATTCAATTGAAATTGAAATTAATTGTTTTGATGAAATAAAACATCTTACAAATTTTTGTTTGTGAACCAGCATGTTCATTGAGCCTGTGGTTGCAAAGGAACTATCTCTAGATGTGGCCCTATTTCGTTGATTCTGATCGCTCCGCCTAGCAAACTCTTTGGAGCACCAATAGTCGCACAATTTGGGCCAGTTATTCGCCATTATCCAATCATATGTGCTTGGCACCCCTCGGTCCTTCCACTTCATAATGTTATCTCCATACTTTATGCACGCGTCGTCTCTGCACTTGTTAAACAGATTCTGGAGAGCTTTGTTTGCTATAGCACCGAAGGTCTTCCAAGCCAGATCCATGTTTTCTTCCTCAGGAAACTGATAGTGCTTCTGCATGCGTCATTAAAAAGTCGTTGGTTAGCTTAAAAGGAGAAATAGTAGGTTGACAATTTTAAAAATATATTTTACTCACCAAAAACTCCTCCTTAACCTCTTTCTTTGTCTGATCAGGATAGTCATCAAATTTCCGGCACACGTCCAGATCTGGAGAGCAAGTTTCTTCAGGAAAGCGATAACGTGCGCATTGTGAGATTATTTTGTTGACATTTTTTGTCACGCTCAACAATTCTCCAACAAAAGATATGCAAACAAAATTAATTAAAACCACTACAAATGAATAATCCTACATACACAAAAATAAACAAATAATGAATTTTACCCCAATTCGGCCCGACGAATCACTGGTCTGTCCTCCGGATTGGCCGGCGGTGCATTGTATGCATTTCGGCTGCGCGGAGGGGCTTCGATCCATGGATGATGCCTCATTCTCCTTCCCCTTTCTACTCGGCACCATACCTGAAATAAAGTTTGTAAAATAATTAGTTTTACAAACAATTCCAACAAAAGTAATACATTAGACTTAAATGAATTTTATATTTACAAACAAATTAAATGATATTAACCTAATTTGTCATTTGACGTTTTTTTTTTTTGGCCTTTTTTTACTTTTCGGTTCATTACTTAAGTCTTCTACTGTTACTTCCTTAGGATCGGCCCCATGCAACAAGACTTGTATACAGCCATACAAGAGGCATCTACATAAGTTATGAGTTTAAACGTACGTACCAGAGAGAGAGAGAGGACGCGACCCTTCCGTTGCCTTGTCATGCCTTGATTAGTTCTAAATAAAATAAAATAAAATAATGACACAGCAAAGAAATAATGACATTAAATATTAATAGGTACAAACTCTTTCACCAATTGGGGCTTACACAAGGCCGATGTACAATCTTATCCCACTCTTTGAATACTATGTCTCAATAGTGAAGAAATGTACGTGGATTTAGTATTTAAGAAAAATTCGGCAGCATTTTCCCTTAGTTCTCCAAGTACGCGTTAGAAATACATGTTTTTTGGACATGTAATTCAATACGTACTCGTAGGAACAACAAGAAAAAATGATATCAAAATTTTCTTATATACTAGATCAATATACATTTTTTCACATCCAACATAAGAAAGCATTCAAAGAGCAATCTCAAAATGGAGACTATTCAAAATTAATCCTTATTGGATTAATTTTGAACGGGTATAGACCTAAAAGGCATACTAAATGTTCCGGTTTAATTGGATCATAAAACAGTACTAGCATTTCTAATTCAACGAGCAATTCAATTAAATTAAAATAAATTTACCTAAGCAATTCAATTAAACAAAATTAACCTAAGTAATTCAATTAAAAAAATAACCTAAGTCACAAAGCACCGGATTTGGCGGGCTTGGAAGAGGAGGCAGTGTCTTGCTATCTTTCTTCGGCGCCTGATTAGAAAAAAAATATATTAACTTTTGAATTATGCTACCTAATTATGATTATTAATATGAATTTCAAAATGAAAAAATAAAATATAGGGAAATCTTGTCTACTTTGGTAAAAATAAAGTTTTAGAGTATGAAATTTCAAGATCAAGTACACTATTGGAAGTTATAGAATTATTATTATGGAATTGATATAAAACGATAGTTACTAAATGTCAGCTTTGTTTGTTTGTACGACAGATTTGTTTGTAGTAATATAAATAGTTAATGTGGATGTTGATGCTGTCGGTTCCATTATAATGATAATTTATAATATTTTTATCTCTACTGAATGCTTTCTTTGTAGATATATATGAACTGATAATGTTGGTTTAGAGGCCGACATTGGTTTTAACTTTAAGGACCCTCATCCAAAAGAAATTGAATTGGAAAGAATCATATATACACTAAGCATGGGCCTTTCTAAATTTGGTCTGTTTGTCTGCTGATTTGTTCAAGACAGGCCGAAGAATAAGCCCAAATTATATATATATAGAGGAATATCAATGTTAGAAGCTTAATTAGAGCAGTAGTGCTGGAGATTTACTATCAGATCCTTACCTCTAGTTTGTTAATATATAGATATTTTTTCCGATTTTCACCTGTGAGACAATCATTGGGCTTATAATTTGAAGATTTAAACTTCATGTCATCTTTTTCTTAAGGGAAAAGAATATCAATTTTAGTAACTATCGTTTGATATCAATTTAGAAAACAGACAAAAAAATAACATAAAAAAAACCAGAAAAAAAAACAAATAAAAAAATAAAAAACAGACAAAAATAAAAGCAAAAAAATATCAAAAACAGATCAAAAACAGCCAAAAAAGCCCAAAAACAGAAGAAAAAAAAACGAAAAAAAAAAACGAAGGGAATTTTTGTATATAAATGCTATCATAGAACGGGATTTTGGCATTTTAATTTATAACTACATTAATTAACTAAAAAAAATTAAAAACGGGGAGAGAGAGAGGGTCAGAGAGAGACTCAAAGGGCGAGGCGGAGGTCAGATCGTTGGGCGGAGGTCGGCCTTAGTGGACGACAGTGGCTTCTAAACCTAACACGCAGGGGACAAAAAAAAAGAAGGGCTTGCGCGCAGGGTTTTCAGTGGAGACCCTTCAGCGACTGGCCCAATCGGTCGCAGAAAGATTTTGTCGCTGGTCGTTGAAGGAGTTTGTTGCCGATGGTTTTTTGTTTTAATTATTTTTTTAAATAACCTTCAGCGACCAGCGCCATATCCGTTCACTGATGCCGGTCTCTGAAGGGTAAAAATGCTATAGTGATGTCTTTATCTTTGTTCTCGAAGTTCAAACAGTCGATTCAAACCACTCAACATGATCTCCATATTAAAATGTGCTTATAGACCAAATTTTATATTTTTTGAATTTTTTTTACTATTTTTTTAGATAATTACAAAATCATTATTTCTGGACCATCGAAAAATAATAATTTTGTACTTATCTAAAAAATAGTAAAAAAATTTCAAAAAAATATGAAATTTGGTCTGTAAACACATTTTAATATGGATATCATGTTGAGCAGTTCGGATCTACTGTTTGAACTTCAAGAACAAATATAAAGACATGAGGTATGGTTGGAGCACTAAACTAATAGTGCATTTTAACCCCACTCTTTAATAATATCAAGTTGAAAATCATTATTTTATTAATTGTTTTCAATTATTCTCAACTACTAACCTCAAACTGCACTATTCTTGTACTAACTCTTGCATAATCCAAACGTACCCTAAATTTTTAGGACGGCAGTGCCCCTTTGCTCTATAAATTATTATAAGATTTGTTTTCTTAATTTAATCTAAAAATCATTCCTTAAGTTCCTCAAATATTTGAAAGTAAAAAAAAATAACAATACTTTCAACAAATATTAAAAAAAAATCAAAAGTAAGATTTATGATATTGTTCAAACTTTAAACTTAAAAGTTTTGAAGCTATTATGTTTGTAAACCTTGTATGAATTTAGTAGCTAAAATATATATATATATATATATATATATATATATAGAGTAAAACTAGGGTGCTCCTAAGTTCATCCAACCTCTTGTGAACTTGACTCTAAAATATATTGAATCGACTTTAAACGATGAATCGAAACCGTTGAAACCCTTCTACCTAATGAGTGATGCGTCTACATATGAAAATTTTAAAGTTTCAAATTAATTTAATACAGAGTCAAGTGGTCAAAAATTTAAAGTTTATAAATTAATTTTAATGCATTCATTTTTTGGACTCCTTTGACCACTTGACTCCATATTAAATTAATTCGAAACTTTAAAATTTTCACATGTAGACACATCAATCATTAGATAGAAGGATTTCAACGGTTTCAATTCATCATTTAAAATCGATTCGATATATTTTAGAGTCAAGTTCACAAGAGGTTGGGTGAACTTAGGAGCACCCTAGTTCTACTCATATATATATATATATATAGAGAGAGAGAGAGAGAGAGAGTAGAACTAGGGTGCTCCTAAGTTCACCCAACCTCTTGTGAACTTGACTCTAAAATATATCGAATCGACTTTAAACGATGAATCCAAACCGTTGAAACCGTTCTACCTAATGAGTGATGATTCTACATGTGAAAATTTTAAAGTTTCGAATTAATTTAATATAGAGTTAAGTTGTCAAAAGTTTAAGGTTTATAAATTAATTTTAATGCATCCATTTTTTGGACTCCTTTGACCGCTTGACTCTATATTAAATTAATTCAAAACTTTAAAATTTTCACATGTAGACGCATCAATCATTAGATAGAAGGATTTCAACGGTTTGGATTCATCGTTTAAAGTCGATTCGATATATTTTAGAATCAAGTTTACAAGAAGTTGGGTGAACTTAGGAGCACCCTAGTTCTACTCTATATATATAGAGAGAGAGAGAGAGATGGGCTAACTTGCTTTAAGAAGTAAAGAAAGTTCTTTACTTTCCGCTCAAATCTCCATTTTCAAAATTCAAATAGTCGATCCGAATCGTTAGATGTGATCTTCATATTGAAATGTGCTTGGAGACCAAATTTTACATTTTTTTTGAATTTTTTTACTATTTATTAAGCCACTTTGAAAATCGCTGATCCAACGGTTTCCTGTTCAATATGAGCCACTGTTGGATCAGCGATTTTCAAAGTGGCTTAATAAATAGTAAAAAAATTCCAAAAAATGTAAAATTTGGTCTCCAAGCACATTTCAATATGGAGATCACATCTAACGGTTTGGATCGACTATTTGAATTTTGAAAATAAAAATTTGAGCGGAAAGTAAAGAATCCTCTTTACTTCCCAAAGCAAGTTAGCCCATCTATATATATATATGAGCAAAACTAGGGTGTGATGTGCTCACCAAGAGAGATTGGTGAGCACACTTCCAAAAAGCTATCGGATGAACTTCGAACAATGAATCCAAACTGTTTAAATCCTTGTATTTCGTGAGTGATGCATGTACATGCAATTTTTTTAAAGTTTTGAATTCATTTAGCACATGGTCAAGCGGTCAAAAAATAATGAAAAATGAATACATAAAATAATTAAAAAATTAACTTATAAAATGTTCATTATTTTGACCGCTTGACCATGTGCTAAATGAATTCGAAACTTTAAAATTTTTACATGTACATGCATCACTCACGAAGTACATGAATTTCAACGGTTTGGATTCGTAGTTCGAAATCAATCCGATAGATTTTTAGAGGTGTGCTCACCAACCTCTCTTAGTGAGCACATCACACTCTAGTTTTGCTCTATATATATATATATATATATATATTTTTTTTTTTTTTTTTTTTTTTTTGTTGTACACATTGGCTTTGCTTAATTATACCACCATTCAACTAATATCATGAAATTGCATTATAATTTAAAGACACCAAAATGGGCATAATCTTAGAATTTTGTTTTCTTGACCGTTTGTAGCAAACCGAGAATCAATGTAGGTTATTTATACAAGTATAATTAGGATAAACACCAAAAAGTATAGAAGTATGAACTTTTTTTCTTTTATAATTGCACACTTAACATTTAAACTAACATGATACATATTTGGAGAAGATAGCAGATCAGTAGATCTGATAGACTCTAAAATTGTCTGATCCGCTTTATAATTTGTGTGTACGAAGATTAAAACAAACCTATACAAATATTAAGACGATGCATACATATTTTAAAGCAGATTAGATGTTTTTGAAGTCCATCGAACCTAAAGGGGTTTCTAGAGTAGAAAAAATGACACAACGGAGCTCGCTCTCTCACAAAACAGCATGTATGACTATTACGTGCTGTGACTCGCGTGTCACGTGTCGCGTGTCGTTGCTATCTTTTAAAAATTTGACATGGTACGGTACGCCGCGCGAAAGGTCTAGTCACGGCACGACACGACACATGGTCACATGAGTCACATGTAATTAGGACCGTTAGATGTGACCAGTCACGTTTGAACACTGCACGTTTGGACATGGCACGTATAGTGAATCTTGAATAAACTAACATAAATTATGAAAAAAAGTTAAATGTGATCAAATACATTTGGACACTGCACGTTTGAGCACGGCGTGACTTGCGTGCCGTGATCACCTTCAATATTTTAGTCACGGCACAACACATATGAGAGTTCACTTGATCACAACACAGCACAATACAAAAACAAAATCATAATACGACACAGTACGTTTTTACCACTCTACTCCAAAGTATTTGGAAAGAATAAATCTCATTATGATATCTTTATCTTGCATTGCTGGACAATATCACGTGCCGAGCAGCTATGGCTAGTTCCTTCTATGTCTTTAAAGTTACACTTTGAAAGATTCCAATCATCGCCTTTGAATCAAACATCACACCATATAATGGTTCATAAATTTACCGGACCACTACAACCATAAACTTTTGTTCTGGTTGCATGTGATCGTACGGTCCTTTGACATTGTCATAATTTTATGTGTCTTTAGA
Organism: Carex arenaria; assembly: GCA_964058825.1. NCBI lineage: Eukaryota > Viridiplantae > Streptophyta > Magnoliopsida > Poales > Cyperaceae > Carex > Carex arenaria. The sequence goes on along the minus strand of CAXKVW010000001.1, from coordinate 492,204 downwards.
CATTACGATATTGGCCCAAATATAATCTTTTATACAATTTTGTATGGTTGATGATCATGTATCAGAAACGAATTAATTTTGACCATTGATCTGATAATTGTGCAACAATTAAATCAGTAGGATTTTATATGCATGATGTAAATATCACATAGATAATAATTAATATATGTATAGGCCGGGTAGAAATCTGAACTTAAACATGATTGTATCTAACCAAATTATATTTTAAATCTAGAAATTTTCAAATAGAGGTGGTAGGATAGATTGAGTTAGACTTGCAGCCTGGAAAGGCTTTGTATTCTTGAAAATCTGAAAGTAGTAATATTATATATAAAAAAAAGTTTCATTAAAATGCAACGAAGCGCCTGTAGCTCAGTGGATAGAGCGTCTGTTTCCTAAGCAGAAGGTCGTAGGTTCGACCCCTACCTGGCGCGATTATTATTGTTGTATTAATTTTTAAGGTAAATTTCGTTAAAGGTCATTAAATTTTGTCATTTGTTAGTAACTTAAGTTTTATTAGTCTTTTTTTAGTTATTCAACTTTGTTATTTGTCCCAATCAAGCTACTCTATACTTTTTAATCAAAAATTTTAATATAATATTATCATTCCGTTCAAAATATTAACGTAATATACTCATTTTATCCAAAAATACTACCAAAATGAGCATATTCCATCCAAAATACTAACAAAATGAGAATATTATGTTAAGATTTTGAATGAAAAAGTACAAAGTGACTAAAAAGAGACAAATCAAACTTGAGTGACCAATTCGTAACAAATGACAGAGTTTAGTAACCTCCAACGAAATTTACCCTACTTTTTATCTTTGCTTTCATATATAATTTTAAAATTTTATTTTAGAAAAAAGAAAATGAAGAAACCAGATGGAATTATTTTAAAAAATTGAATGAGGGTGTTTTATTTTGTTTTATTTTTAATCTTTTGTTATTTCTTCTATGTTTCTCCTAAATTAGCGGAATAGCGCTAATTGAGCTATTATTAACATATCTTTTTTTATGTATGTTTGATTGAGAATTACACCAAAAAAATAATAAATTAAATTTAGTCCTCTTTAAATTGGTCAAATTTTATTTACAAGTGGTTAATTTTATTCTGCAACCAAATTGCTTTTGTGCTTTCCGGTTTTACGAATTCGCATCCTCTGAGATATCTCAAACTTTGCGTGACTTTTTGGAATATCTCAATCGTTCAAATACATTCTACACGAATCTCAAAACAAAAATAATACTGCCCCCCTACGTTCCCCCGAATAGGCACCGGACACGTCGGTCACGCAAAAATTAAGGTATCTCAGAGGATACGAACCCGTCTCCCTTCTCTCCCACTTTGTCTTCACTTGCATTTCACTCCCCGAGAGCAAACTCCTGCGCACAACCACCAACCACAGCACAAACCCCACAACCGACTCCACCACCTCCTCTTTTTTTATTCCTAAACGGAAGGAAGCTTCTAAATTCCGAACTCTCCTCTCCCGCCTAACCCTCTCAAAACCCCTTTCATGTCAGAAAATGAGCCCCACTTCGCGCCTTGCCACGTGTCATCTCAGCCCACTCCATGCAGCTGCTGCTCCGACCACCGACGAAGAATCGACCAGTTACTGGTGGAGCTCGATGCTGAGCGCGCCGCCGCTGCCACCGCCGCGGCCGAGTCGATGGAGATGATTCGGCGCCTCCAGCGCGAGAAATCTGACGCAATGCTGGAGTCGAGGCAGTTCAAGCGGTTTGCCGAGGAGCAAATTGCTCGCTATCGTTTCGAGATAGAGGCTTTGGATGAGGTTTTGGTGGAGAGAGAGGAAACTATTATGTCGCTGTCTAATGAGGTTGAGGATTGTAAGAAGGTGTTTGATGATATGCCACAATGGGTGAATGACACGGTTAGTGAATCAACTATTAATTAGTGAAGTTCCGGGTTAGTTACTTGATTCCTTAGCAATTGTCTTTCCAGGATTATCAGATCCAGTGTTTTTGGATGCTGCATTGTCACATTATATCAGAAATTTGTTGAATATTTATAATTGCTTCATCTGTTGTTACATTGGTTCAGTGTTGGATAGCTGATTGGTTTATAACCGGGCAGTTCAATCATGACTTGTATCTCTAATAGTTCATGACTATTACTTAGACATGGAAAACATCATATTAGCTTCAATATTCTCATAATTAGATTCATATAACCAGGGGCGGAGCCAGACTTTCAAGCTATGGGGGTTAAACATGAATGGGGGTCAAGTATATAAAAAATTTCTACTACGAATGGGGGTCAATTTCCCCTTATTCATAATATTTTAGTTTAAATTTATTAAAAATAGGGTATAAATAAGAAAAAAATTGCAAATGAATGGGGGTTAATTGACCCCCATTCATTGTATGTGGATCCGCCATTGCATATAACAAACAGCCAACTTATGATTGAAATACATAAGAAGAATTAAGAATAAACCATGTAGTGTAATTCATGGTGCAATGTTTGACTGGTATGGTATTGAAATTATTAAAGATTTTTTTTTTCACATTTTGGAAGTTGGAATTGTTGTATACTTCAATTTCTTTCTGTTTACAAATAAAGACAGAGAAGCACTTTAATTTAATTATTTGCATTCTCCATACAATTTTCCATATTATATTACAGTTGGATGATGCAACAATAATGGAGAAACGGGTCGTCAAACAATCTCCAAATTCTCCAAATCAGATTAGACATTTGTCAAGCTCTAGCTCTGGATCTCGACTCGATTTTGACAATTATGAATTTGATGACATCACTGACCGTGCATGTACCATAGATACTGTGCACAGTACATCAATACCGAACTATGAAGATCCTATGGATAGTAAATCTGGTTTTGTGGTGGCTGTGGAGGAAGAGGAGATCCGAAAGCTATGCGAGAGAGTGAAGGTGCTGGAGAAAGAGAGAGAATCTATGAGGGACGTAATGGATTCTATGGAAGTAAAGAAACAAAAGGGAGTTATATTGAAGGAGATTAAGCAAAAGTTATACGAGGAAGCAGCTCCACAAAAGAAAAGGGTTGTTAAGCGGGGTAACTTCTTCAAGAGGTTCTCAATTTTACCGATCTTGAAGGTGGTTTTTTATATTTACTCGTTATATATTCACAATTCACTGCTTTAAGCATTAAACATTATATAAAGGCATCAACAGGATTTATTTGCACATAACACCTATGACTGTCCACAACATTTTCATATTTGCAGTTACCACAAGACATTTACCAAACATCTACTTGTTAGATTAGAGTGGCTATGGAGGTACTTTCAGTTAAATATTGACAACGACACCCCAAATAATTATTATTTTCTGTCTTTATTGAGCTAACTCTATTTAGTAGTTTGTGTTTAGCTAGTTCATGGAGAAAAATTGTATGAGTTGATATGAAAATAGTTGTAGCAGTCAAGTCAGTTTTTTCTAAAGAAACGTGGGAGTTATTTGGTACAGGTACTTGTGATGTTGTGTAATTGCGAAAGCTAATCTTGTAGATTATGCTTTATGTAAGCAATGTCTCACATTCTTTCACTAAAAATACTAATATTTTTCTGATATTATTATCCAGTGCTCCTTCCGATGGATCAAATCCACGTTTTTCACCAGAAAGAAACATGTGCGAATTAGGTATGTTTAAACATCTTGGAATACATTATTTGAGTTGTGCTGTCAAACTTTTGCTCAATTGGTACTTTCTCTTGAAAATATCAGGTACACTTTTGGTCAAACAGCAAAAAATGTAGGGTTGTTAGTGCTCCTACATATGCTACCTGCCACAAGGCAAAGAAAAAATCTTTGCTTAAGAGAGCCAAAGGGTCTTTAGTTTCAAGTGCATCGATGTCAATGCCGGAGCCAGTGTTTGTTTCTTTTTTTATGTATCACTTGAAAGTAAAGTGCTTTATTTGTTGATTGCTTCGTGTCGTGCTTTGTCACTATTTTCTATCCCACTTGTTTCCTTCTTTTGAATGCTTGGTGTAAATTCTGTTCAAATTTCTTTGGATCCATTACAGCTTTGGGTGTATCTGAACTATGAAAACTAATCTATTTTAGAAGAATTTAATCTTGTAATACTCTACTTACAATAGAGATAACTCGTGCTCAAGTCTTTCTCTTTATAGTTGGTCATGTTTGTTTTTGTTTATCTCTATGTATATTTATGCTAACGAGGATATCTAAAAGTTCATATATATATTACTGCATTGTGTTTAGCAAAGATGAAAAATGCATCTTCTCTGAGCAACATATTCTGACCTGACCGTGAATCATCGTAGGTTGACCTGATTTTTCAACTGACCCAGCTCGAAACTGTATAAAACTTTTGATGCCAAATTGATATGATCTGAATGACACCAGTTGCTTCTATTTGAGAGACCCAAGCAAGGTCTTTATAATGACTTAAATTAGGGTCCGATGGGTTCCATAACCGTCTGATCTGTTTTAAAATTCATGCGTGCGGATATTAAAGCGAAAACGCACGGATATTAAAGCACCGCACACATATCTTAAAGCTGATGGATGGCTATGGAATCCATCGCTGAGTCCGATAGGCATCGGACCCAAACTCATCTCCTTTATAATCCAGTTAAACTGTTAATGCCAACATCAACTGGCAAACTTGCCCCCTCAGTAAAGATACCCAAGTCGTCTAATTCAAGCAAGAGGCAAATTATGGGAGATTTTTTTATAAAGCATAAATAAAAAAATTAAAGTTAAGCTGTCGATATGATTACCGACGGATTTATAAAAAGCATAAGGAACGACTTGCCAAGCCGTTCCCCATTTTTTTTTTTTACGAGAACGTCTTCCGAAGACGTTCCCTGATAATTTTTCATCTATTTCGCACCAACAGCACAGCAGCTGCAACAGAAAATCCGGAAATTGTCTTCGTCCACGAAAAAAAAAAAAATGAGAGAACGGCTTCGCAAAAAGTTCTTGTGCGAGAAAAAAAAAATAGAGAGAACGGCTTCCCAAACCGTTCTCTACAATAACTTTTTTTTTTTACAGTTTGTTTATAAAATAAATCATATATTTTGTTTGATTTTGTATATTAACAATAAGATTAATGGAACAATTTGAATATATTTTTTTGTGTATTTTGACCATTTTATCATTTTATCAAATCAATGGATTGATTTTCTATATAAAAAAAATCAATAAATATATAAAAATAAATGGATTGGTTTTCAAATGTACGTATTATTTTTTAAAATTTTACTTTTTTATATTTTAAAAACAAACAAATTTAATCATTTAATTGTTATTTTTATTAAAACTCATTTTAATTTAAAAAGTACTTATTTTTTGTAAAAATATAAAATAAGTGTTTTATTTATGAAAAAATATGTTAGTATTCTAATTTGTCGATTTTTTAAAATAATGATACATTGGTCTACTACATGGAAGATTTAGAAGTTTCTGTAACCATAAGTTTTGAAAAAAAAATTAAAATAGAGTCGATTTTTGCCATAAAAGATGTTAGATTATGGAAAATATGTCCATTAATCATTCAGAGACATTATTTCCTAGAAAAAAGTATCCAGAGATACAAATTTTTAGTATTGTTATTGTAATTCACTTTTACATTTTCTTTTAATTTTCTTTACATAAATATTTATTGCTTTTTTATATAAAAAACCAATCAATTGATTTGTTAAAATGATAAAATGATAAAATGGTCAAAATACACAAAAAAATATATATTCAAATTGTTCCATTAATCTTATTGTTAATATACAAAATCAAACAAAATATCTGATTTATTTTATAAACAAACTGTAAAAAAATAAATAAATAAATAAAAAATTACTGTAGAGAACGGTTTGGCAAACCGTTCCCCAGGTAGCAACACGAAAGCCGCACGGATCTGGCAAAAAATTATCAGGAATGGCTTCGGAAGACGTTCTCGTAAAAAAAAAATGGGGAACGGCTTGGCAAGCCGTTCGTTATGCTTTTTATAAATCCGTCGGTAATCATATCGACAGCTTAACTTTAATTTTTTTATTTATGCTTTATAAAAAAATCTCAAATTATGGTGGGACCTCTACAATGTCCGTACAAACTTGGAGAAGATCCGTCCATAGATAAGTGGGCTTTAATGGGCTATAACCAGACTTCTGGCTTTTATATCTTTTAAAAACAGGCCATGTTACCATTCTTTCCATTACTCTCCTTCTGGCCCACTCGCTGTAACCCTAAACAAACGAAACTATCAGTCTTTCATTTCTAAGCCCCCTGTTTTCTTCCTCCTCCCACTGTTTTCCCGGATTCAACTCCTCTCCAATAATGTAGAAGAGGATGGGCCTCACTTTACCGTTTGAGATTAAATCTCACTGCTTTGGGATTCGGGCTAGTACAAGGGGGCAGTATCATTGGGATTTGAGATTCGTGCCAAGTTAAAATGAATGGTCCAGATTCACTAATTGTAAAAGATTCCCTAGTGCAATATTGGAGAGGATGTGCATTACTGTTTTCCCTGTACCTCTGCTCTCCCTTCCCTTTATTTTTGAAGAGCTTGGCAGCGGCTGCCCTGCCAAGTCTCTCTCTTTCTTTCTCTCTCACGCGCGCGCGCGCACACACGCACAACACAAATGCCTCGTGGTTTTCTCGCTGTCACCAAGCTAAAACTTACCAAACCCAAAAAGAAAATGAAGAAGAAAAAGAAACCTAAAACCCCTGAGTCCTCACAAGAACAGGAGGACCAAGACTCCAACTTCGCGTTCAATCTCAAACAAACCACCTCTTTTTCTCTCACGCATTTCCCCATACAGCCTCTAGGCAACCTTCTCTTGGGTCCCACTGCAAAAACCAATTTGCGAGATACCGGTCTCGGTGCCCTTTACTGCCTCCCTGATGACCTCTTACATGACATTCTATCTCTCCTTGATGCAAACGACCTTGCGGTGTTTTCAACTGCCAGCAAGTCAACTTACGTGTTCTCGTCCCATGATCCGCTATGGCGGTCCCTGGTTCTTTCAAAATTTGAAGGACAATTCTCATTCGTCCACTCGTGGAAGTATACTTACGTCAACTCGCTTACTGGTAAACCACCTCCGGTACCCAAATCACTGAAGATTACAAATTTCTACTCAGATTACCTCTTCCAGAGCTATCTATGTGCCAACATGGAATTCAAACCTGAATGGCTCAAAAGAGATAACATTCAAAGAAGAAGGGGCATTTCTGTCGAAGAATTTATATCCTGCTTTGAGGAACCAAACAAACCAGTGCTTCTAGAAGGTTGCATTGACACGTGGCCAGCATTAAAGAAATGGACACGTGGGTACCTTTTAGAGACTTGTTCTGGGACTGAGTTTGCTGTTGGGCCCGTCAAAATGCCGCTAGAAAGATACTTCCAATACTCAGATTTAGTTCAGGAAGAAAGACCTCTATACCTTTTCGACCCAAAATTTACTGAGAAAGTCACACAATTAGGTTTAGATTATGATGTTCCTGATTATTTCAGAGAAGATTTATTCTCAGTTTTGGGGCAAGAGAGACCTGATTACAGATGGATCATAATGGGCCCAGCCGGTTCGGGTTCATCATTTCATGTGGACCCGAATTCAACCTCAGCTTGGAATGCTGTCATTAAGGGGTCAAAGAAATGGATCCTGTTTCCACCTGAAGTGGTCCCACCTGGGGTGCATCCCAGCCCGGATGGTGCTGAAGTAGCATGCCCAGTTTCCATAATGGAGTGGTTTATGAACTTCTATGGGTCGTGCAGGGACTGGGAGAAGAGACCAGTTGAATGTGTATGTAGAGAAGGGGAGGTAATTTTTGTACCAAATGGATGGTGGCACTTGGTGATTAACTTGGAGGAGTCGATTGCAATTACTCAGAACTATGTGAGCAGGTATAATTCTTTATTTGGTTTGCATTTCCACATGGGTTCATTCAAGCCTAACTAGACAAATTTGTTGCTAATAGTCAGATTATGGTATTAGGTAAAACCGTAAAGGTGATCTTATAGTCCCATTTCTTGTGTTTTGCTGCATTTTGGTATTGGGTTGGTTCCTGGTTTACCAGTAAGTGCTGGACTGAAACTTGTTAGTGCTGGTTTGTATTGTGCATTTTGGTATTGGGTTGTCCTACTTTTTTCAGTGAATGCAGTACCTTTACTAATACCTGCTAGCTGGAATTTTCAGCTTCTGACATGAGAAATTCAACAGAGAACTGATACGAATCTTTTATTTTTTTTTCCTATCACAGGAGAAATTTGTTGAACGTTTTGGACTTCCTAAATAAACCCAATGCAAGTGTGCTCGTCTCAGGAACCAATGATCGGGTTAACCTACATGATAAATTCAAGAATGCCATTGATGTCAAGTATCCTGGCTTGATCAATCTACTCAAGCTAGAAGTCGAAGAGAAGGCTGCCAAGCAGAAAAAATTGACCTTTTGGGAATCAGCTGCTGATTCTAGTACGGGTGGTTTCAAATTTGCTTTGTGAGATTTTGAACAAAGGTCTGAAATTGATAATTTTTTTCCCTCATAAGAAATCGGGATAGCAATTGAACTTCTGTTTTATTTCTAGTGCCCATTTGGCAATACAAGTATCTTCAAGATTTATAAGATATATAATTGATATATTGCCCTTTTGAATTATTTTCTATTTGATTGAATATTGCGGTCTTTGCCTTCCTTTTTTTCCTTTTTTTACTTCAGATACTGAAATAAACAAATTCATCATTAGTCTGGAGTTCTCCAAGGTTTTCAAGTCTTGCTAACTATTCACCACAGCTAGAAACTTTGACAAAACATAAATTAAAGTTCACTATTGTATAATTAATTATGGGTAACACTTTTTTTGGAAAAGAGGTTAAGAGGAAGGGAAGGATTTTTTTTTTTAAAATAAATTAATCTTGTTTGGTTAGATAGAGTGAGAGCACGGTAATATGCATATTACATATTGGTCCTTACTATGAATTAATATATTTGTTTTTACAACCTAAACAATCGATTTGAACCTTTCAATATGATCTTCATATGAAAATATACTTGCATATTAAATTTTATATTTTTTTAGTATTCTTTTACTATATTTTTCAGATAGGTAGAAAATCATTATTTTTGAATAGTCTAGAATATCAAGTGATTTTCTATTTATCTAAATATATATATATATATATATATATATATATATATATAATTTAAGCTACAAGTACATTTTGATGTGGAGATCATGTTGAACAGTTTAAATTGACCGTTTGAACTTTAAAAATGGAGATATTAATTCACAATGAGAGTACATTTCAAATTTGTTCCATCTTGCATATTACATAGTGACTGTTTGAATGTGATCTACAAGCAAATTTCTAATGTTTGAGCTTTTAGCCTCAACTTGTTACCCTCCAAATTAAGAGGATCCGTCTCTGCTGCTTTTTTATAACAAAAGCATGATCCTGCTTTTCTGATCCTAACCATTCAAAAAATTTCATTCACGTGTCTAGATAAAAAAAAAATTCATGCACAAATCTCAACAAATTTGAATAGTTGGGATCGGATAAGCAAGACCCTGCTTTTGTTATTAAAAAGCAGCAGAGTCGGATCCAAATTAAGATGCAACGAAAGAACAAAAAACCAACCACATCAGGAACAAAAAAATTAGGGTACTCTTCATTCCTTTTTATCCCATTCCAATTATTCATTTTCTTCCTCTTTACCTCCTGTAAACCAAATTTAGGGTGTAAGATCCGGACTATGAGTAGCGACGCTCTATGGGATGATGATAGTGAAATAATTTCTCCAGCCATAGCTAAGTTAATGCTTCACAATCATGTTCTTTTAGAATATGTTATTGAATCATTATATATGTGATTTTGAACACTTACTTCAGAACCATTTAAAGGTGTATATATATTTCTATATGGCGAGTATGTTTGTAACTGATTTTAGTCTTTGAAATTTGGACACGGTTGAAGGATTAACAAACATTGGAAAATTATTCATAAATCGTTTGATAATACATTCTTCTAGTCTTTGTATTTTCTACTCTATTTTGAACTGGAAAAAAAAACATCAAAATTAGAATAAAAAATAATCGGATAGCATAAACAAAATTTTAGACGGCAATTGAATCCATGTATTATATATATATATTTGTGATATATGATACCCTTAAAAAGGATCTAGAATTGAAATAAAAATTCATTTTGAGGCTCTTCCAAATTGAATTATGCTAGGGAGTTCCATCTTGAGGCTTTTCCAACCATACTCTGAAGTCTAAATATGCAAACTAGAATTCTAAATATATACAAACTAGAAAAAAACGGATGGTCCCGTTATCTCTCCCTCTCTCTATTTTTCTCATTTCTCTTTTTCAAGGAGCTAGGTTTCCTTCTCTACTCCCTCGAGATATCGAGAGCTAGGGTTTTCTATTCCAATCTCTCGACACAAGGAGAAAGTTGTACATATTATTATGTATTGCTAATTTTTTCTTTTCTTTTCTTTTCTTTTCACAAATTGATTGAGAAGAAAATCATCATAGAAGCAGGTAGAAATCATATTACATTGCCATGGTGATTGTCGCATCGACTATTGTTCCCACTTCTGTGCAAAGGGCCCTTTCGGATAAGCTTTATGAGAAACGGAAAAATGCGGCACTTGAGATAGAAGGCATCACGAAGAAGTTGGCAGCATCAGGGGATCATGACAAGATAGCAACTCTTATTAAAATGCTGACTGACGACTTCACCTATTCTGCTCAGGCACATAACAGAAAGGGTGGATTAATCGGACTGGCGGCAGTGACAGTTGGTCTGACGACTGAAGCTGGGCCCCACCTTGATCTGAAATACTTCATGTCTGATCATCTGGAAAACATTATTCCACCTGTTGTCAACTCCTTTCTGGACCATGATAGCAGAGTCCGGTACTATGCGTGTGAAGCTCTCTATAACATTGCCAAGGTTGTGAGGGGGGAGTTCATTGTCTTTTTTAATAGAATATTTGATGCCCTTTGTAAGCTCAGTGCGGATTCTGATGCAAATGTACAGAGTGCTGCCCATCTCTTAGATAGGCTTATTAAGGATATCGTCACCGAGAGTGATTCTTTCAGCATAGAAGAATTTGTACCTCTATTGAAAGAGAGGATGAATATTCTCAATCCTTACGTGCGGCAATTCTTGGTGGGATGGATCACTGTTCTGGATAGTGTTCCTGATATTGCCATGATTGGTTTCCTCCCTGATTTCCTCGATGGTTTATTCAACATGTTGAGTGATTCTAGCCTTGAAATAAGGCAGCAGGCTGATGCTGTTCTCTCTGAATTTCTCTACGAGATTAAGAACTCCCCGGTAAGTCCTAACCCTCCAAATGTAGATTATGGTCGCATGGCTGAAATATTGGTCAGACGCTGTGGATCTACTGATGAATTCACTCGCTTAACAGCTGTTATATGGGTCAATGAGTTTGTCAACCTTGGTGGTGACCAGCTGGTGGCTCATTATGCTGATATTGTGGGGGCCATATTACCTTGCATATCTGACAAAGAAGAGAAAATACGAGCTATTGCATGTGAGACAAATCAAGAGCTCCGCAAACTGAAACCTGATCCATCAGAAGGATTTGATGTTGGGAAAGTTCTCCAAATAGCAAGGAGAGAATTAAATAGCTATCATGGTCCGACTAGGATAGAAGCAATGCGCTGGATTCAAAATCTTGTTCTAAAATATCAGAATGAGATTATAATCCACATCGATGACATTTTTATTTCACTTCTGAGTGCACTCTCGGATCCTTTAGAAGAGCTTGTATTACTGGTACTAGAAGTGCATGCTTGCGTAGCCCAAGAGACTCGCCATTTCACAGATCTTTTGACCCATCTACTCTGTAACTTCAAATCCAACAACAACCTCTTGGAAAAGAGGGGTCCTTTGATAGTACGGCGGCTTTGTAAGCTTCTAGGAGCTGAAAGGGTTTATTGTGAGTTTTCAGCTATACTTGGGAAAGAAAGTGACCTCGGCTTTGCTGACACTATGATTCAGGTTCTGAATTTGATTCTAGTGACATCAGTCGAATTATCTGGGCTTAGAGCAACACTAAGACAGGCGTTGATAAACTCATCTGGCAAAGAATTGTTTCTATCCTTGTACCCTTCTTGGTGTAATTCCTCCATGGCAACTATAACACTATGTTTTCTTGCTCAGGCATACTATCTTGCAAATTGTGTTATACAATCATTGAAGGAGGAGGACATAAACATAAGATTCTTGGTTCACCTCGACAAGCTTGTTCGGCTTCTTGAAACCCCCATCTTCTCTTACCTACGATTGCAACTTCTTGAACCTGAAAAGAACACATGGCTTGTGAAGTGTCTCTATGGTCTTTTAATGTTGCTTCCTCAGACTCCTGACCTATATTCAAAAACTTCAGATGAAGGTTTTATATCCAAGCAAAGGTTGGCATTCAAGATCTTGCGGACCCGGCTGAAGACGGTCCCCATGTCTCGTTTGTCAGATGCTATGGCCCAGCCATCCCCAGCACATAATAGTATACCCATAAGAACTGAAGATGACATGGCTTCTATTTACCACTCAATCAATTTCCAGGCCCAGCTAGACCAGTTTGTGCAAAAACAGGAGCAGCAGCATCTGTTTGCCAAATCGAAGCTACCACTTACTGATCACGACCTTGATTCTGGACTGAAATCATCAAGGCCATCTGCTCAGGAAGCAGTTCGGGAGTTCACAATGATGAAGTACCTGACCAACACCTATGTTCCAAAACCAGATCCAATCGAGGTGTCATCTTCAGAGGATGTGCTAAGACCAGAAGCATTTGGGCCCCACAGTGCCCTGAACTCCCGACATCCTGATATAATGTAATTTTTTATTGTATAGTGGAAACTGGTGACACAAAGTTCACTCTTTTTCAAAGACTGTATGTACCCTACAGGAATTATTCTGTTCCACACTTTTTTACATTTGCTGTCTATATGACTCGTCCAGTCAAAATTGTAATTTACTACAGTCAAATTCTCTTAGACAGCATCATTTAGTTAACACTTACCACATTTTTTAGAAAACATTGTTGTACTATTGGTTTTTTTTTTCAATGAACTATTGAAGTTAAAAACCAGTCCATCACCAAGCTGCTGCTCTTTATTTACGTACTAACTGTTTTAAACAGAATTGGTGTTATAGTTACCTTAATTGCATTCGGATTTTGGCCTTGATAAAATGTATTAAATATACTTTGCACAAGCTAATCAGGAAGGAAGCATACAAAATAGTAAGATAGGGAAGACACACCTTATGATGATTGTGTGACATAAATATTTCCTGGAGTCATCCAATTGCAGCAATACTAATACAATTAAAATTTGCATTCAAAACATTACCACCAATAAATTTATCCAGAATGCAAAACAAAAGGCACCATGAATCTTGTTACCCCATGCAATAAGAATGTATGAAACTAGAAGTGGCTAATAGGTATGGAGCCATCTTTCCAGTACAGTGCATTACAAATTATATCAAACCTCCATCAACCCAAATCTCTCCAATATGCAAGGCAAACCTCCACTAACATACCCAAATCCAAAATGATTCTGGTTCACATCAGTTCTTGGGTGGGTGTAAATTGGTAAGCAATAGGAATTTTTGCAATATTTCATCTCAACTGTACACTGTCCCTCCCCACCCCCTCAAAAGATAATATAAATTAAAACAAAAGGTTCCCTGTAATATAATACTCACAGGACTGTACAACTATTACATTGCAGAAAAGAAGCTCGAGACTACAAAATTTGAGTAATTTCTTAATTACAAAGTTATGTTGTCTTCTTCTCTCCTCTCGATCCACAAAACTTGTACTTCTATGTGGCAGATGCAACTTGTATTGACACTAGTTAGTTCCAAGTGGGGAGTCCTCAGTATCCCGACCTGAAATATCAAGGCTACAGCTCGCATTTTAGTCAGGCCATGGACCTCAACCAACCAAGCAACCTCAGAAGAGCAGCATCTAGTACTGGAGATCTCTTCTCAAGCCCTAAAATTTTACAACACTATAAATCATGCTGATAGCAGGATTATTTAGTTTACTAACAAAATGAGATAACGGCCAAACAAAAAGCACGTTCTGAGGTCCAAACAATTCATTAGGCCATTGATTATTTTATTTTAGACAAAAAACCAAGTAACTATACAAAAAGCAGCTAGAAAGGATGCAAATACCAATATCAGCAGCAACTCTATGAGCACACATAACACCTGAAAAGGCTACGGCTATGACGCCTTGTCCTGGAAAGCAGCTATCGCCTACACAGTAGAGACCATCTATAGCCTGCAATCCAAATCGGCAATTTCAATCAATCCTTAAACCAAGCTTTCCTAATTTGATTTTAAGACGATCAATTTTAAATCTTTTTGTTCATTTTCAGTTTATGTGCTGCTATCTACTGCCTTCTTTGGGGTTGAATTTTTCATTACGGCCAATTTATATAATCATGAGATGAGTTGACCAAAATTGAGGTTTCTTGTGCTTAATTGCAAATTTGGAGTTATCTGTACAACACAAATCCAGCATTTGAATCATTCCAAAAGATAATATATTCAATTCAAATAGTTGATGGTATAATCTTACAAAATTTTATTAACCTTGATGAAAGGGGGTCAAAGAACTTACAGTGGTGTTAAAAGGCATCGCAAGCAAGCCCTTGGGTGTGCCACGTGGCATAGGCCCATAGGTGCCATTATCCCTAGCAAGAAATCTCCTGTGTGTCTTTGGTGTTCCTACCTGAAACACAATGGAATTAGATAATTACGTAACCTAAATTGTAACTACTTGCTAATGATGTACATAGCATTTTTACCAGCTTTAGCTAAAAAAAATAACCAAACTATGGTGATATAAAATTTGGGGACTTTGGGATTTATTTGACCACCAAGTTGAAATCTTAATCACCCTGCAAGCTCTTAATTAGACTCAAATAAGCCAAAAAAATTTACCTAGCAACACTTCCAAGACATAAAATTTGATATAAAAGATCAAACCTCTTTCAGCACAATAGAGTTTTGAAGTCCTGGAAAAAGTTTGTCCTCAAGCCTTTGTATAATTTCATTTGCCACAGTTTCCTTCTTTTGCTCATAGTCCTTCCTGCCAAGCCCCTAACCAAAGTATGAAGACGGAGAAGTAGTATGTTAGTCAGCAGGTACAATTCAGCTTTCTACATATTGAGATTATTAAGCTTTCAGGGATTGTTCACCTCCCAATCTTCAATTCCTGAAGTTGTGAAAATGTGAAGTATATGATGTCCTTCTGGGGCCAGAGATGGATCAAGAACAGTCGGTATGCTTAAAAAAATGCTTCCATATGGCTTTTCCAAGTTAGCCCAACTTTCCTATGCATCGAAAAGAAATATAAATTAGCTCTAACTATGTGCACTAGGTTGAGGCTATGATTAATGCTCAACAAGGATTTAAATATTTTTTTAAACATTATAATTTTATTATTATCTACCTTGACTTTGTGACTACGTTCAGGTTTCATTTCTAGCCTACCCCAACTTGTTTAGGACTGAAGGCTTGGTTGTTGTTGTTGTTGTTGTTATGTTCAGAGAAAACCATTAAAGACCTAATGCTAAACCTAGCAGGTACATTCAAATTAGTCAGGATCACGATAATTAGTGTTATGCTGACACTGGTACAAATGCAAATTGAGAGGTTGGGACAAGAGTAATAATCCCAGATTTTGTCACATTAATAAACAAAAACTACCTCAAGTATAAAATGGTGACAGTCAGTGTCAGGAGGCAAAATAGATGCTTTCACACCCATGTGAATTGACAGAAACGATGGAGCCTTTACATATCTCTTTTGAAAGTTTTTCTCCTCCTCAGGAAGTTCTTCCTTTTTAAGGAGTTTCCCTAATTAAATTTAGGACCAAATTCAAGATTAGTAACCACTCAATAGTACAAGAATTTATTGTATTAGGTGTGAAAATAAGAAGGCTAAATCTCTCATTTGGGTTGCAGGTTTAATTCATTCTCGTTCTATGCATATCCTTGTACTACACCTAATAATTCCCAACTCAGCAATGACCACATCTATTATGAACTATAATAAGTGTTAAACTGAACAACAATCGGCAGGTGCGAAAACAGCACTCTAAATCTCGAGTAGTGCCAATTAAAGCTGTACCGAATGTATCCCATCTAGTGGCATTTGATATCACCTTCCCAGCAAAGAATTCTTTTCCACTAGAAAGCCTTACTCCCACCTGTTACAGGATGTGGTACATTCCATTAAAAACTTGTAATTATTTGTGTAGCATGACAATTGATAATAACCTATAAACTCACAGCTTTCCCGTCCTCAAGAATTATGCTAGTAACATTCGCCCTGTATGTTATCTCACTGCCCATATTGACCAAGCCATTTGCCAAAGCCTCTGCAATTCCACCAACACCGCCAACTGGATAGTTGATCCCACCAAAGTGTCTATCACATAAAACCTGTCATATAGAATGAAGAAATTTGTACCAGTAACTTGGTAAAGGGCCATTCCACATGTACCCCAGAAAAATCACAATAATCACACACAGTCCCACAATTTTTACAGGACTTCTGAAATGTCTTTTCATTATATATGCCCCGCAGGCATGAAATCCCTATTTCCTTTTTTCACAAAAGAAGTAACCCAAACTTTCCCCTCCATGTTTGACTACATGAATGAAATTCGAATGAGGGCATCTTCAGTTACAATTTGAAAAGGTAGAAAGGGAAGTGTGATTTTGAGGATTCTACAGGGATGGGGTAGACTTATATCTATATATGCCCAATTGAATATAGCAATTGAGAAGAAGCAACTCACCATGCTTGCGTTAATCATTGGTGTTTGCAACGCATTAACCGTGCTCACAATGAAACACTACAAGGTACAACTTTAAGTAGTGAATACAAAAATATAGTTAAAATATCAGTCAAACAGAAATTTACTAAAAAGTTGTACATATGTGAAAATCACAATATGTTCACACCTCAGCATCTATGAAAGACAATAATTCTGGATCCTTAATATATTTTCGAGCAATGGCACCAGCATTTTGCGGCAAATAATATGCTGAGATAAGAAAAAAAATCCGAGTGAAAAGACAGCAAATTACTAATATATAGTACAGGAGCACTAATATATAGATCTCAGACAAGTATGAATTGGTATGCACCAGCCAGTACTAGATTTTGTGCTTTAGATGTCTTGAATTTTCTAGTATTTGACTTCATAATTGGCAACGGACATAAAATTGGATTTAAGTGGGACTGAATGCACAATTGAGGCATAAATGAACACTTTTTAGGCTATTAACATTACTATGAGTAGAAGATGAAATTGAAAACCCAGATTGCAATATTTCACCTAGAGTCAAGCATTCCAGAGGTTTCTTGAAGAACTGTCCAAATAGATATAGAGGCTCCTCAAGTGACTTCAGCTCCATTGCATTTAATGAGTTGAAAATCTACTAAAAAACAGTTAATAAAATTAGTTAACCAACTATACAGCAACCAAAAAAAAAATCAAATTCACAGGCAGACAAGCTGACAGACCTACAGTACGAACATTTTTTTCTTCAAAAAATCAAACAAGTAAAAAATACAAATCATATACCTTCCAACAATCTCCATAGAACTGGAGGATCCCTTGCTTTTCATGAGGAAACTTGCTAATTAGTTCTGAAATGAAATCGTTGTACTCTCTATGTACACGGACCGATAATTGATTTGGTAGGTGGAAGTGTACTGTAGAAGGATCGGGTATCACTTCCATCTTGTGACCCACTGCTGCCAACGCTTGTGTAATCAGATTAAGGTTTCCCTGATCACATATTGAAAACATAAGAGATAATTTCTCTAAACCAATTTAAAGAGCAATCATTTGACACAACTTTCACTGAATTAAGTACCCATCCTAATCTTTTGCGAGTTAAGTAATAAAATATCTACCATTTAATGAAAAAGCAATGGATACTAAAATATAAAAAAAGGTGTGGTAGAAAGATGCATTTTTGAAATTTGACTTAAAACAGTTGCTTGAAACATTCCTCAAATAATTTGAAATGCTCAATGAGCTCACATAAAGCTCATATCAATATAGAGCATGAAAAGCATCAAATGATGGAGCCCGAGTCACATTATCAGGTTTAAGATTAATTCTGAGCTGAGCTTTTCAATGACAGTACAATAGTATAAGCTCTGATCAACAGGGAAAGCACTAAACTTGCAAATTGAAAAGCTTGTTTAACTTCTCTCAAGTAACAATGAAAGAGAAATATAAAAATCTAAATACCTTGTCACTAAACCCAAACATGACAGAAGAACCAACATCAAACTTGAATCCATCTCTAGTATAATATCCCGAGCTTCCTCCCGGTATAACATACTTCTCCAGTACCAAAACTCTAGCTCCTTTGACAGCCAGCTGAGTCGCCGCCACAAGACCGCCTATACCCGACCCAATCACTATAGCATCGTACTTGTGTCCTTCTCTCACCGCATCTCTTGTCTCTGTTTTCTTATCGGTACTGAGAACAGCCTTAGGGTTGTAATTTTGGAACCTTGTATTAAGGGAGAATTTGGTTGACAGAGATGGTGAGGGGGCGACCAAGAATGAGCGGGAGCAGTTTTGATTTTGATGGGGGAAGAGAGAGGAAGCAGGTAACTGAGAGTTTAAACCTAATTTTAGTGCTGTACCTGTACCTGTACCTGCCATGAAAGGAGGAGAATTCAAATGGTTTAGTTGATCTTCTACCAAATGAAGAGAAATCGGAGTGTCGGAGGCCGGAGGGTTCCTTCGATTTGGGGGGAGGCCAGACTGCCAGTTACACACTGACAGAGGTCAGAGAATAGTGACCAGAGGTGAAACCGGATCGGATACCGCTTCCTTTAATGGGTTCATATCTTGACCCGATTTAATTTTTTTTAAGATTTTCCATATTTTAGTACAGTTGTGGGCAGGGCTGCAAATGAATCGAACCAAATTGAACTTACCTCAGTTTGAATTTGATTTGAATTAATTTCAAACTAAGTTTGGTCGGAGTTAATTTCAAATTGATTTTTTTTACGAACTCAATTTTAAATTTTTTTACGAACTTTTTTACGACAAGAAAGAATGATCGTAATTGCCAAGAGCAAGAGGTGAAAGTCGTCTAGGGTTTCAGAACTAAGAGCAAGACTTACAACTTACGAGTTATGACTTATGACTAGCCTTATATTTTAACTTTTAAGTCATTAGCAGAAATTAACAGTTCACGTTATATTGAGATTCGAACTATAATAGTTCGCGAACCTATTTCGAACGAACCAGGTTCAGTTTGAGTTTAGTTTGAATTAATTTCGAACTATTTTGAATCAAAACTTTTATGAACTTTTTCGAATCAAATTCGAATTGAATCACGAACTATGAATTTTTTGTGCAGCCCTAGTTGGGGCTTAATCTAAGCACGCGTGAAATCAAAATTAGAGTGGTAAATAACTTCTCATCTCATTATTGGAGAGTTGACAATCATGTTATTGCAAGGACTATTAAAGCGATTCATGTTGCTTTACATAATGCTATACAAATGCTGTTTTGTAACCCTTTTTTTTTTTTTTTATGTTCATCGTGTCCGTCATTTTAATGCGAAAAACTGAATGGATCAAGAAGAACCCGTTTGATCTAGGTGACAAATGTTTTTGAACTAAACAAGTGCTGTGTATCAAAAAATGAACTAAAATAAAACTTTTACATAAACAAGGTAAGCAAATACTTAAAAAGAAAAGCCTCAAAATCAAACTCCTAACTCAGAATTGACCACCCTCTATGAATTAGAAGTTAGCTCATGCCTCACACATACAAGATCATCTAGTTTATTCCCGTCCATCTTATATTGTGAGACACGATCCATTTGCGCATAATGCTCTTGCGCCTCCTTCCGTAGACTAGTAATTGGAAGCAACTCCCACTTGCTATAGTTTGAGTTACGACGGGTTTCAATCATGTCATCAGAGCCCGAAACAGGTCCGTAGTCCTGGCTCACAGTACCCCATACCTTGCAATTGCTGAAGGGAGTAATTTCTCCTGGTTGGCCAAGTTGCCTTTTCTTAAGACGAAATGCAGCGGCATGTGCTCTTTTGATAGCTTCTTTGGTTGGGATGTTTGACCAGTCTTCTTTTCTCTTGGATCTCATGGGAGAGTGTATCCGAATCACCTAGAGAAAATGGGAGATGTTAACACCAACATCTGGATAAATGCCCCATAGAATTGCTGGATTATATAAAGCTTTACAGGTAGCATTAAATTACCGAAAAGAAAGCATCAAATTTACAATCAACCTACAACCTCAATGAAAGTAGCCGGATTAGATGGAAACCAAATACAACACCAACACAGAGGCCCAAATCCCAACTTATCTTGACCCGAAACAATCACAACCTACACAAACCCAACTAAACAGAACATAATGCCCCCAAATAGAAACTGAACCAAAAAATAAAAAATAGAACTAAGCTGATTTATGTCATTCAGCCTGGCCTTTTAGTCAGAAAAATTGTAAGCCTGGGTTAAGATGCTATGTGCCTAAACCAGACTAAAGTCTAAATGAGTGAATGAAATAAAGTAAACATGTACAAGTGTTCATCCTGTCCTCTTCCATTAATGTACATTTTTCTTCCAAACAATTGGAACTTAAGGGGTAAGATTGAGAGGCCTTTCCCCCTCCCCTACTTTCACCTCCCGTAGCAGATGAAAATTAAACAAAAGAATGTCTTGCACTTACTCCGAGGCATTCTAGAAGTTGGTAATAAGCCCGGCCTTGCAGAGGATTATGTCCCTTCTTAGGTTCTGAAAAGTATCTTGTCCTGAAATAAAAGAAACATGTGTTAATATTTATTATACATATCTCATGCTATTAGATTACTGCATTCTGACATACTATTTATTAAAAGCAAGACCAAATGATGGAAATTCCTGATTTACATAACAGCGGGTTTGTTAATTTCACTGAGATCAGCCATAGTCACATAAATTTGATTTTTGCCCCACTACTATGAATTTTGATATTGCACAAATCAGGTCTATATTTTTCCCTAATATCAAAAGAAAATACAAAATTGATTCGACCTTCACAAGACCATATTCTTTTAAAAAGGATAAGATTAGACAGTTTGCTGATTAAAACCTATGACTAGATAGGTTACAAGATTTATTATTTTGAAGTTTTAACTTTGTAGTTTATGTGTAATCAGAATTTTAAATAAAAGATGTAACCCAAAACTCCAACGTATGTCCATTGTTCTTGAGGAGCAAATCAAAGTTGAGTGCCCAAAAGAAAACGAAAATTTTTAGTTGGGGAACTTCCGGTAAAATTAACCTCAGATGCAAGTCCCCATCTTTAGTAGATAACCCACTACATTACATACAATACAATGTAGGAATTAACTGACCAGGAAAATCCAGGGAATTTATCACAGGGAACAAAAAAAAACTTTTAACAAGTGTATAAGCAAATAGTAAATTTGGAGGGAATAAACTATAAAGTAAATGTGGAAGTCAGGAAGTGAAATGATGCAAAGCGACAACAAGAGAGAGTAAATCTAGTTGTTTACAAACAATCACAAAAATATGCTGCCATTGAAGAAATGATTATTACTTTACCAATGAAAGTAAAATACACAAGTATTTTTGTTGCAAATTACACAACAATAATATAGTAAATTTGCAAAACACGCACAAGACATTCATGAATCTATAAAGCAAAAAAAAAAAACTTTTTAAGGTTGATTGTAACAAACACCGAACCACCAAAACCAAATTATGAAAATGGCCAAATTATCTGTATACTTTTGCATAATAACTAGACTGAAGTATATCATACACAGTTCATATAAGACATCCACATATGCTTGATTTTAGTTTGATTATGGTTTGGGAAGAAAAAATTCTGACCAAGGAGATGAGCTTTTGTATTTACCAGATAAATATTTCTTTATACACAAATGCAGTCAAATTTATGTGTATATGTCACCACTGGGTGCAATTTGCACAAGTATCCTAATAATTGATAATTCAATTTTTCTAATACATACCACTCAGTATATCCAGGGTCAACCGTAAAACCATACATGTCGATGTTGTCACACATGGATAAAGCCAGCTCTATTGATTTCATTCCCGTCCCTTTGGCACCCCTCCTGAGTACTATGCCTTGGAACAGATATATTGGATTTGGTAACTCCTGCTTAAAGGAACTAATAGCATATTATAATGTTATATAACATTACATACATGTTTAACAAAATTTTGAAGTGCAAAAGTTAAGAAAACTGTACCCTAATCGCTCGGTTGAAATCCCTGTGGGTCACACTTTTTATTATAAGCACCTCATCAGCTGCAATCAGAGAGAACGACTTTTTGTTTAGTCTGGATAGAGATATTGCAGAGATTCAGATACTACTTTTGTTACCGTCAAATGTTGGAAAAGAGTAATGCTTTAGTTTAAAGGGCATGGACCCAAAGTGCTTCAAAACTGACATTCATTAATAGAACCTCACTGGCCATAAATCTCATCCAAAATTTGAGGTGTTCAACATCCACTATTTTAAAAGTGCTCATCTTTTTGGGATCAAAGTACCTAGCGTATAAATGTAGTATATGTGAATGTCAACTATTGGACTTCAAATTAAATTTCACCCAATTCATGAATTTCATTACCATATTCCTTCCAATACTACCGAAGTCATTATTTTGAACAGCATCATGTGGTGGGCAGCCACCAGAAAGTATGTAATAGGAAAAAAAAAAAAAAAAAGGTTAAGCTTACAGGATCCCTTCAATATTTCACCCATGTTGCGAGCACCCCCCCTGACGACCAGCCGAAAGTTCCTTTTGAGCCCAACATGCTTTGCATATTTCTGTAAAGGAAAAAGGGAAAAAATTGACATGTCTTAATCATAACCAACTAAAGAAGCAAAAAAATTTCTGCATGGTTTTATTAATTAACACCAGACATGGTGTAACACTCAGAAAGCATATAATTTGGGGGAAAATTCAAGTTGATCCTTGAACCTAAAAAAAAAAAATAATTCATTCCACATATTTTCATTCGTATAAAATTAGCTTCATTCAGAACTTATGTACCTGATTGACAGGAGCTTCATTGTCCCGAAAAACAGCATCATGTGAATCAATCTCTCTTCCAAACTCCGTTTTCAATAGATCTCCCGAGTTGCCAACAACTGCACACGTACTGAACTGGCGCGGGTGAAAAGGAGCCTTCGCTGGTAAAATGGGGTGAAGTAGCTCTTCACATAGAGACCGGTTGTAGCACTTGTCAGATCCTCTTTTGCATCAATCAGCGCCAAAGTGGCACTTTTGTTAATATCAAAATTAAATACTACCAAAGATTCATGCTCATAACAAGTAAATTTTTATGATCTTGATACAAAAAACTCTATTACAACATTTGCAGCAGTTTGCATGGTTTACTAAAGTGTACTGGTACAGTATGGTTATGGTGCGCATTCAGAAAAAATGTAACAGCTAGAATCAAAGATGTGCCTCACTACTTCATCTTGTTTGTTAGTTTTTGTAAGTGGTTCTAATTTAATAATTAAGGTAACTAAATATGTTTTATGGAATTTCATTTAGTAATTATACCATGCTGGACCAATTAGGCCTTGTACCACTATGGCATGTGGTGTGATGTATCAGAACAAGTGGACTGCTTTAAGATTCCCTCCAATTTGTATGGCAACAAAATTGTGTTAATGAGCTCAAATGCATTATAGAAAAAACCTGGTAGTATGATACAGTACTGGCTCATTGCTATTCTTAAGAGAGAAAATAAACTTACAATTGAGCAATTCTTTTTGCAGCATAGTCAAACCATCCATCTGGTCTTACATCTAGGTATTCCCTTGTTAAGACTGTTGTCATGTTACGGTACTGCATGTAACATATGTTTCAATTTTAGTACCCCGTTGTACTTTTGAAACACATTCTGCGAAGCATCAAAATTTGAGTAATTAGAAAGAAAAAGAGAAATCTCACCTGTTCCCAGAGAAGGATAGCCTCACAGACATCATACTTGTACTCTAATGGCTCAAATATTTTGAACTGTGCATTGTACTGCAAAGTTTGTAAATGCGGAAATTTAACAATCAGTGGTATGAAGAGAAACCCTAAAATATTGAGAAATTGAAATATAGAAGAGATAATAGTACCCAAGTGCTGTTGGTGCCTTCTGGAAATTTAAGTACCAAATTGCAATGATCAATTATGTCAGCAGTCAAGCCAAGACCGCGCTTTGCCTTAAAAAGGAACTTCAGTATTAGCTCTACCACAAAGATACTAATGAAAGATGTATCTCAGGGGCACATTCTCAATCTAAAATTTCTTTTTCAGTTCATTGTTTTTTCAATGTTTCGAACTATTATATTAAGAAGTTAGCACTCCTTTGTTTTATATGAAATGGAGTATGCTTAAATGTGCAATTAATTATTCATACACCATTTCACAATTTTAGATGAGGACATTGATTCTAACTCATCAGTAACACTATCAATTGCTTGAAACAACATGAACAGGCATTAGAATTTAATAGAAAACACCCAGAGGACCAATTGCTAACAATTCATCATTTAAAGCAAGAAAGTTAAAACAAAATGCAAAAGAAGAAGCAACAGAATACCACGCATTGCTGGACGCTAGTTTGGAAATCATAAAGATTCCGGATCTCCTCACTGTCCCTCTGATCCGATTTGCCTCCCCCTAAAATCCAAAATAAAAATTGAACGGATCCAATGGTAAAGAAAATAAGTGCAATTGAAAATCTAAAAGGCAACAGCACTGACGGGTGAAGAAAGAGGATTGAATGGAGAGGACAGAAATGGAGAAGACAAGGGCGGTGCAGAGGAGAATGAGGACCGTCGATTGTCGACCGCCGGACGAAGAAGGAACCCTAGGCATCAGCGATCCGAGTGACTCCAAATAGTGAGCTTCTATGAGTGTGAAAATTCCACAGGCCAAGCGCGAAGCAATTTCTAATTTTCTATGTTATACCTCTCGAAAACTTCCGAATTACGTCAGATCGCTGATTGATTATTGGGGACTTGGGTCCGGATCCCTAAAGTAACTCAATTTTTGGGTTTTGGATAGGGGAGCAGCTTTGTTCCGGTTCCATAACCGTTCGATCTGCTTTAAAATCTGTGCGTGTTGCTTTAATATCTATGTGTGTTGTTTTAATATCTGTGTGCACGGATTCTAAAATGAATCGGATAGTTATGGAACCCATCATACTCAGTTTGAGTCCGATGGGCGTCATTTTGAAATAGATTATTGCAGATTTAAATCAAACGGTTCGATTTAAAACCAAAAAATTGAGTTACTTCACTGGATCTGAATTCTTGATTATAGCAACTAAATTTGTATAGCCTCGCTCTTTCAATTTTATCAAAGTTCTCAAAAAAAAAAGTGTTGAGTATGAAATTGAATTTATATTTTATACTATCCAACGATTTTCTACTGAAAATGCACTCAGGTGAAACTATTGCATGTGCAAAGTACGAAATTACACATCCTTCTCTAAAATTCCTAACATCAGATTTACTCTTTTAAATTTAAAAAATTACAAATTTACATATTTTATTACATTTTTTTGTTAAACTCATTTTATAAAATATCAATTTTATCATTTATTAAAAATAAAAAAATATAGTATGTTTAAGAAAAATATTAGTCTTCTAATTAATTAGTTTTCAAGTGCAGCGCACCCTAAAGTATACACTTGTGTATGCATAGGAAGTAGAGAAATGAATATTTTACTCTCAAAACATATTAATTAGAAAACTAATCTTTTTCTTAAACATACTATTTTTATTATTTTTCATGAAGGGTGAAATGGATATTTTATAAAGCTAAATAAGTTTTAATAGAAAAGACAATAATGAATAAATTTGTAAGTTTTTAAAATTTGAAAGGATAAATATAATACTACGAACTTTAGGAGAAAAAAAAATATGTAATTTTGAAGTTTGTGAGAGGTATACATGATATTTCCCCTAAGAACATGTAATGACTTGTCCCGTTTATATTTTTATATGAATTGACGTATGGACCTTTTCGTCAATACAAATAAAATATAGTATTAAAAAAATTGATATTTAAAGGAAAATTACACTGTAATCAGAGCAATTCAACATTAAGGGCCTGTTCAGTCTCCAATTGAAAATAAACATGGACACAAAAATTGAAATAAAAAATATTGTTTACGGCCGAAATACCTCCACTTTTCATGCAATTTCGATGAACAACTTTTTCCTTCTCAAATATTGCCAAAAATAAAATAATGAAGAAAACTGGATTTATATATAAAGTAGTCAAAAAATTAATACACTAAGTCACTAACATTCTACCTTCATAGCTGCTAGATTTATCCATTTATGGTTTCTTCATCTTATTCAAAATAAAACTAAAAATATTATAAAATTCTAAACCGATAAATCTCTCTGTAAAAAATAAAATAAGACCAATAGTTTAAATTAAATTTTTTGAAATAGTAACGTAAAGAGAAATTGTGAAATGTCCGGCACTGAATTTCTCCTATAACACATACAGGTCTCCTGACGAATTCACATTCTCTGCAGAGTTTTTACCTGCGGAGCTGTGCGGTACTTTTAATCTGGTCCGTTTGTTTTGATCGGACGGACCAAATAAAATTTTGGCACGAATTTCAAAGCAAAATTAATACTGCCCCTCCATCATCCCGAGCACCCATCGGCTGACAATAAAGTCTTATTCGGCCGCTCCACTGTTTCTGCAGGAAAAGAAAAATTCAATTCATTTTTTTACCACGCAAACAGTAATTTTTAGTTCAATTTCTGCGTCCATACCAATTTTCAATGGCCCGCCGAACATGCCCTAAATTTGGACCGTCTGATCAGCTCCGCAAGCTCCGTAGGTAGTCCGTCTCCTGACGCCAGCTTGGAATAATTATTGAAGCAAAAGACAAAAAAAAAAGAAAATGGTCGTTTACATATTCACGCCAATAATTCTATTTAGGGCATGCTCCAGAAACAGCTGCCGCAGAGGAAGGGGAAGGGACGGAGAGGAAGAGACGCGGGGGTTGTCTACCTCCGAACAGTAAATTTTACATCCCAAATCGGGAGTACAGATTTTGCCAAAAATTCACAGCGCGTTCCCTTCTCCTCACCTCCAAACAGTGACTTCTCCCCTCCGCTCCCTTTTCGCTTTTCCTCTACCGGAGCAAGTAAACAAGGTGGACAGCTCATAAGTACGCGAATTTTCCCTTCCTTCCCTTTAATGAAAAGATTCTCCCCCTCTCAGAAGCACACCCTTATATTCCAGTTACATCTCGAGAAAATTCACTCTTTTTTTCTCTCGGTCAGCTCCACTCTCTTTCTCTCTCTCAGTAAGCTTCCCTCTCTCAGCTCGACTCTTTCTTTCTCTCTATCGCTACTTTTGGGATTTCATTGATTTTTTGTGACTGACCTCACTGATTTAACGTTTACGGTTTGTCTTTTGTTAGAAAAATTAACCCTTAAAACTATAGAAGGCAAACTCGGCCGAGTCGGACCGGAATCGGCCGATTTGGACCAGATCGGACCAGGCCGAGCCGATTTTGGACCGATTTACACGGAGAGCGAGTTTTAGAGGTAAAACTTTGTTGAACAGTGTTGAATCGGCCAAGTCCGCCGAGTTTGAACCGATTTCTGACCGAGTCTTATGATTTAGACCGATTCTTCCGTTGGATCTTAATTCTCCGACACTCCGATTATTTTTCTGATTTTGGAGATGTTTCCTGAGGAAGAAGAAAGATTATTAATACAAAATGAACATGGCGCACAGACTTTTGAACCGTGGGACCCTTCAGTCGGAAATGATGGGCTCCTTGGCGTGGGCTCCACTTGTCTGATTAAATGTGACTATGTGAGACTAGTGTTTACCAAACGGTTCGGTCCGGTCCGGTCCGGTTCAAATTCGGCCGGTTCACGGTTTCGCACGGGTCACGGTTCTCACGGTCCAAGGTTCTATACGGTTCGGTTCCGGCGGTTCTAACTTGAAATAGTTGGCTCAAAACCTTGCTAGAACCATGGTCCAAATTCGCACGGTCCGGTCCGGTTCTAGGTTCGGTTCGGTTCGGTTCCGGTCCTAGACCAACCCCTATTACCATTTATTCATTTGAATGTTAATTTTCCTTACTTAATTTTTGCACCCATCTTATAAGATTTTTATAAATTATACACTTTATAATCATAATAAGATTTTGTAACTAAATATTTTTTTTGAAACAATGAAATATAATTTTGAGAATAATGAAAAGAGCAAAAGTTTAATAATAATAAAAATATGTGAGTATGAGGTCCGGTCCGGTCCGGTTTTGTCACGGTTCCCACGGTTCACCGGTTTAGTAGGGTCCGGTTTAGTTCGGTTCTAGTCCAAAATATTAGATAAAAACCTTTCTAGAACCTTAAATTGAATCGGTCCGGTCCGGTCCGGTTTTGAACCTCGGTCCGGTTCAGTCCGGTTGCGGTCCACGGTTCCCACGGTCCGGTTCTTGAACCCCCGGTTTTTTTCAAAACACTATGTGAGACAGCTGCACTTGTTTGATTAAATGAGAACAGGAGCCTCCCAATAGAACTTTATTCCCATGTTTCTCCCTCTCCATTTCTTGTGCAAATGGAAACCTCCATTTTGTTCTTTTTATTTTTCCATATCTTTTTCCTTTAACGGGTTCCTTTTTCCCTTTAGAATTTTCTTCTTTATTCTTTTTCAATTTTTCTTTTTCTAGGGGTTAACAAGTGGTCTTAGTATTAGTTTTGACCTAATTATTTTTTTACAATTTTATTTCTATTATTTCGAACAAAACAAACGTCTGGTAAAAAAATCCGAGTTTTCGATCCGATTCTGACTGATTCATCCGATTCTGATTCCACAGTCAAGTGACCGATTCCGATTCCGATTTTTCCTTCTATACTAGTTAAAACTAAATTTTAAGGTTTAGGTCTTTTGTCATAAAAATTGGAACTTTAAATCTGAATTTTTACTTTTTTGGTTGTTTTGTTAACAGCAAAGCATCAATTTTTTTATTGAATATCCTGCTGTCTGTCTGTCTGTCCATCTGTGGCTTCAAAAAGGTATTTTCTTTGTCTCCTTTTCTGTTTTTATTTTCTTTGTAATGCATATCTGCTCTTTGGTTTTTAATCAAGGAGCCAGCATAGAATACATCACATTAAATAGCATATATATATGCGCGCATTGCATTTCATATGATGAATTTATACAAGTGCTGATAAACATAAACTCAATAGACACAACTATCATATCAAATGCAATCAATGTGCATCTCCTGCTGGTCCAAGAAACATCTTTAGAAGCCAACCTAATAATTCAAAACAAGTCTCACATAATTAGTTCGATAATCATTTAATCAACAACAAGAAGTTCTTTTCCCTTCAAATCTCACAGATATAACAATTGAGGTGCATATGAGTGTACCTTCTATATACTCACAGCTTAATTCTAACACTATCCATACCACTTCTTATATTTTTTTTAAATTCACTATCTAATCCACTTATACAACTAATTTGTTCTTTCAGAACAACTTTCAGTGTCTTCTTAGACAAAGGACGCAAGGAGAAGGCTATTTGTAGAACAACCATCGAAAAATCAACGAATAAGGTAATATAATCTTATATTTGTATAATACTCAACAGCACAAAAAACTTCATTTAACACTACCAAATAAACTATTTTAGGATTTGTAGGTTGACTGATCTACATGGATTTTTAGATTGGCTGTTTAAGGACCCAACAAAACTGTTTTGGAGTTTTTACAAAATATCTTTCTAACAATCATTTACAATCATATCATGTACAAAACCCAACAACTCCTCAATCACACCTTTTCTTACACAGCTTATCAATTTTCAACCCCTCGGCCTCACCAATCTTACACAGCTCATCCATGTAACCCTACACTCCAAACCATAAACTCTAAACCCTAAACCCTTTTTGTATTAATTTGTTCTTACGATAACAAATCAACAAAACACAAGTTAAAATTTCTGATTTAAAAAGAGCAGTAATACCAACTTACATTTAAAACACAGTGCCAATTTTTTTTTTACACTGAACCGTTGATGAGAACAAGGAACTTCGTGCATGAACAGATATCAAATGGTGTCTTCATAACTTAGTCCACATATCTACCGTTTATATTGAAATATGAAACAGTACAATTTTCTAAATTATAGAGCAGTCCTTATTTACTATTTAGGGACTCCCATTTTAAAATTTTATTTTATTTTATATATCATTGCCTACAAAAAAATAATTTTATTTTATATATCATTGCAGGAAAAATAATTTATTATTTGAAGAGATGGCTGAGACTATCGTGAAACTTGTTCTTGAGAAGCTGGGCGATGCAGTTGTCCAAGAAGCACTCTTTCTCTATGGGGTACGTGACAAGGTTGAGCAAGTTCAACGCGACCTCACTTGGATCCAGTCTTTCTTGAAAGATGCAGATACAAAGTGTCACAAAAATGAAATGGGTGAATGAGGTTCAGGAGGTTGGGTATTTAATTGAAGATGTATTAGAAAAGTTTTTGGCGGAAGTTGGTGGAGGTAGACCTGAAGGCCTTCACAACATACTCAAAAGGATAGGCAAAATGCCTATGAAATTGATTACCAAACATAAAGTAGGTAAGGAGATAGATCAGATTCAAAAGAGGCTCTGTGAAATCAAAGAAAACAAAAATTTGTACGGAATAGAAGGTCTTGAACAAACTAGTAGTGGGTCCTTTGTGGAGCAGCCTATAAGACCGTTTGTGAATTCTGACATAGATGAAATGGAGGTTGTTGGCTTCGAAGTTGACAGTAAAGCAATTGTCGACCAGCTCATTGATACAAATAATCAGAGGCGAGCTGTGATCTCAATTATTGGGGCTAGTGGTTCAGGAAAAACTACACTCGCAAAAGAAGTGTACAAAAGGTAACTACTGCTACACAACATATATAGCAAGTTCATTGTTTTAGAAAATGTATGTTATACGAATAAATAAGACATACAAACAATATATATTAGTTTACTTTTTTAATTTGGTAACTTTTCCTCGAAGAGAATAATGTTGTAAGCTAAAATGGTTGTTTACTCTATAAATAGTTGTTTAGGGAGAGAAATTAATAATAATCACGAATTATTAGAGCATCACTTTGATATATCTTATCCACATATAATGCTTCTAAATATATATGATAAAATTTGATATATGTTTTACACGACATCAACTAATTTGAATTGTCAAAGTCCGAAATTAACTGTCCTTAATATGCACCTTCAAACGATATTTCAATTACATGAAGTCTGATAATGAGATCTATATGCCAAATAAATACATCTATAAATTTATTTTTAAATTTGACATGATTTTTGTAAAACTCTATTGTTAAGATTGTCTAATTTAAAAACCACAGTCAAGTGATTCCTTCTAATAAAATATGCTTCTTATGTTTTACGTATTGATTATTATCAGGTTCATTCAGATTGCTGAAGAGGCTAATATTATATCTAACCCATATAAGATAAGGCCCTTAAATGAAGAACAAAGCAAACAACTGTTGTTGAAGAAGGTTTTTCCTAATCGATTTGCAAAAGAATGCCCCAATGAAGTACTTCCCATAGCAACTCAATTTACCAAAAAATGCGGTGGATGGCCTCTACCATTGGTCGTCGTTGCCGGTATCTTATCAAGAAAAAATCCCGATTACATTACATGGAATGAGGTGATGCAAAAAAATGGATTGGCATACTGATTGTAGCAGCTTCACGGGTGTTATATCCACTAGTTATGAGGATTTTCCAACTGCTCTCAAATCCTGCTTTATGTATTTTGGTGTCTTTCCTGAGGACCATCAAATCAAAGCAACAACTATGTATCAGTTATGGATTGCAGAAGGAATCATATCACAAGATGGGACCAAATTACTTGAGGACATTGCTAAAAGCTATTTGGAGGAACTTGTGCAAAGGTACTTTATACTTATTATCACGAATTATCTTCTCAACTGCAATTTCCATTTTCCTTTTGATAAAAATGGTTGGTCTTTTATTCTATGTATCAAATCCACATAATGATACTGGAAATGTTATTACGCTAAAAAATTCTCATGTCTATCTCTTTAATTACTTTTGGTAAGTTAAAAATTTTGCAAACAAATTTAACCTATATGTTCCAAATACTTAATGGGACTTTGGATCCTCTCCAATTGCATCAATACAGTAACCACCCATGCATG
Source organism: Carex arenaria (assembly GCA_964058825.1). Taxonomy (NCBI): domain Eukaryota; kingdom Viridiplantae; phylum Streptophyta; class Magnoliopsida; order Poales; family Cyperaceae; genus Carex; species Carex arenaria. The sequence continues at coordinate 459,893 of CAXKVW010000001.1, read as the reverse complement.
CTACGTTCAAAACCCAACATTGTAATTTCAATTCCATGGTATCACAATGCAAACCCAACATTGTAAGGTTCTAGTCCTAGTTCGAAGTATCTTATTATTTGTATTGAAAGTTGAAGTGGTCTGGTTGAGGATGGTTCTTTTTTCAGACATGTACCCCTCTCTATTTTCTAAAATCCTTGGCAGCCGCAATTATATTAAACCTCTTCCTCTATAGCTGAGACTAGTACAAACTATTGGAGTAAATTTTCAGAATATTTGAATAGTTAAATAAAATAATAAAAAATAAATCAAATCCAAACTGTTAGATGTTCAATCTATATTAAAATGTGTTTGTAGACCAAATTTTACAATTTTTGGAATATTTTTACTGAAAGTCGCTGTTTTCCGATGGTGTAGATGTTTAATAAAATCAGCGATTTTCAAACCATCTTAATAAATAGTAAAAACATTCAAAAAAAATATAAAACTTGTTCTCCAAGCACATTTTAATATAGATTGAACATCTAACGGTTTGGATCGACTGTTTGGATTTTAAAAATAAAAAAACCCGAATCGTTTGTTCCAAGAGCTAGGAACAAACGTTTTGAGTTTAGCCACACTCTCTCTCTATATATATATAAATAATCATAATTAATGACTACAATATTATGTACTTGTATTCTTAGGATTATTTTGGTCATATGTTTTTCTTTCTTAGTTCCGCATTGAATATATTAATAATTAACATTCAACTTTTGTGGAAACTAACAGGTGCATGGTGCAAGTCTCAAAGAGATCTTGCATGGGTAAAATCAAGTACTGTCATATTCATGATCTCCTACGGGATCTAGCCATTCAAAAAGCCAAGGAGGATAATTATTTAACAGTAGTCTCAAAAAATGACACCAAGTTGAGTAGTAGCACTTGTGCACGTCGTGTTGCATTTCACAGTGATGGTGATACGATGATAGAACATGCTTGCATAAAAAATCTTCGTTCTTTGATAAATTACAGAGATGGTGTACCAAATTTCAATAGGTTTGTAACACTACGAGTTTTACACATGAGTACAATGTCGTATAAAGATATATATGGGACAAACTGTTTGAAGGGCTTGAAAGCCCTGACGGCCTTGAAGTACATCGGGCTTGACGAAGGTAATCCTTCTAGTCCTATTTATTGCAACTTTCCCACTGTTCGGTTTTTTAAGAGATCTCCTTTGACTTATATGAAGAATCTTCAAACGGTACGTATATGGTTTTGTAGATTTCATGTTTATTTACCCCCGTCTTTTTGGGGTAACAAACAATTGAGGCATATCGACTTCACCTGCTGTTGGAATTGTAAAGCAACTCCAGAGGGACCACCATCAGAAGCAGACTTACAAAGTTTATTTACGTTAAAAAGGGTGAGAGCCAGGCAAGACTGGGTTGCAAAACTGCCTAATTTTCCCAATAATTGTAAGTTGGGGATTGTTATACCTAAAGATGTTGCAGGGCAACCATTGATCAATTTGTTAAGCAACCTAAATCATCTGGGTTCCCTGTATATAGGTAAGAGTTGTGGCAACCCAATGGCATTTCAGGATTGCATTTCAACCTTCAGAAAGCACAATCATTTGCACTCATTCAACTTGGCATGGGGCAGATGGCGTAGGAAAGAAGTTGGTGACTGTACCATGTTTCCACCCCATCTAGTTAAACTAACACTTGGTTACCGTCCCTTTGGTTACAAGAGGTTTTCTTTTGAGGAAGACCCGATGCCCCACCTAGAGAAGTTGCCAAACCTCAGGGTACTCAAACTATCTAATTCATCCATGGGAGCAGCTGATGGAAAACATATGGTCTGCTCAATGGGCTCAATGGGTGGTTTTGGTCGCTTGCAACGATTGGTACTTGAAGTAAGTGAATTGAAGGAATGGACAATAGAGGAGGGTGCTATGCCCATGCTCAACCAACTCCTACTAAAGTGTTGGGATCTGGCGATAGTACCTGACTTGCAATATTTGGTCAGCCTTCAAGAGTTAACTCTACATGCTTCACGTCAGGTCGATTCCAGGCTGAAAGGAGAAGACCAATGGAAAATAAAGCATATTCCCTCTGTAAGAATAGGATTTTAATAAACTTCCCAGTTCAGTTTTATTTATTCATTATAGTTAGCTTGCTTCTTATACCATTTTTATTTGAACTTGTATATTTTTTTTGTGTTATGTACTGCTTCAATTTATACCTACTATTATTTAAGCTTGTACAACATGTTCCATACGTTGTTCTATTAAGTTCCACTCATGTAACTATTCAAGAACTTTGGATGGATTAAATTATGAGTTAATGCTATGAATTTTATAGGATAATACTTGATGTTTACTATTTGTATATGCCACTTTTATATGACCTACATTAGTAACATACACAAGTAGAAACATATATTTTACTATGTACCTGACCCTGTCAATGCCAATTTTTTACGTTCTTTTCCCTCCCTTTTATGAGTATATGTGCGGAGTATATCACGCATTTTTTTTTTTTTGGTACAATCACAAAATTACTGCTAAATAATAACAACCCCATTCCATCGATCATGCTAAACATATATAATATTTTTGCCTTTAATGAGAGGATGCAACATAGGAGCAGAGCTACTATATTGTTTCTATTCAGGGTGCATGCATGGAGATTTGAGACTTCTTGTTTTAAAAAGAATTTTGCACTACAAAGCGTACATTTTTTTTTTTTTTAAATAATATCAAGCAGCATATTTCTAGAAAACTAATGCTGGTAGTTTCCAAAAATGTCCTTGTTATTCTCTGAAAAAATAATCGACTTAGTAAGTTCATCAGGTATCCACTTAGAGAGCTAGTGCTACTGGAGAAGAAGGATTTGGTTTTGGCAGAAGGAAGAATAGAGGACATAGGGAGAGAACCGAAATTTTTATTATACCATATTAAAAAAAAGTAAACTATTTTGACACTTTTTTGAATTGGCAGATCCAATACTGTGTCCATTAATTGAAATGGTGGACCACCTTTTCTTTTTCTTTTTTTTCTGGACCAACAAATTCAAAACCAAGAGATTTTTATTCAAACATTAATTTATTTTCGCCTTTTGATAGAGATTTTTTATTGTTAGAGAGTTATTATTGTATGAAGATGCAATTTGTATATTAATTAAGAACGTATGTTTTATATTACTTAGATGAGGGGTTCCAATATATACCTCGTGTTTTTCATACCTCATCATGTTTTACATTTTATAATTTTATTTTCAAAGTCCAAAGTGTCGATCTAAACCGCTCAACATGATATCCATGCTAACATTTGTTTTGAGACCAAATCTAATAATTTTAATTTTTTTAATGTTTTAGATAGGTACAACATCAGTTTTTTTTAACAGTCAAGAAATAGTGATGTCGTACCTAGCTTAAAAAATAGTAAATTCTTTTGAAAAATTACAAAATTTCATCTCCATTCATATTTTAGTATGGTTAAAATGTTGAGCGGTTCAGATCGACAATTTATATTTTAAAAATGAAAATATTAAATATAAGGTATGATGAGATATGAAAAACATGAGGTATTAAAACTTTCATATGATTTCCAATGGTTTTAATTATACTTTAATTTTTTTTTCTTAAAGTGTATACAATAATACAGGTGATGAAAAACTTAAAACTAAGAAAAAGAAACAAAATTATTTTGGTCCGGTACAATATAACACTTGCCGTATGAACCAAGCCCAAATCCGTTACTGAGATGGGCAGCAGATTGCAATCAAAGTTGGATCCGCATGCGTTATTCCCTGTACCAATTGGGTAAATTATTTGAACAGAACAACTTTAGCTTTAAACAGCGCACGAACAATATGTAGCTCTTTTCCGATTCTATACTTAGTGCGCTGCATGGCGCCAACCCTACTCTGTTAAATACTCAACCATAAAAAGATTGATTTTCTGCGGTACAAAATTCTCTGTGACTATTGTTTTTTAGGATTAAAGAGTTTTGTACTACAAAAAATTATTTTTTATGGATCGGAATCACTGTTCACGATTCATGATTTTTTTTTTGCAAATTCTCTGCACAGTCGAAAAAAATTTCATGAATCGTGAACAATGCTTTCAATTTTTAATAGAAACGATACTCTCTTTCTATTTTTGTACGTCTGAATTTTATAATTTCTATACATAAAAAATTCCCCGGTGGCGTTTCGTCTCCTCTCCTCTCCTCTCTTCGAGACTAGATTATTTCATGTATTTTTATTTATGAATGCCTCGAACCGACTGATATGAACATTGGAGTGACTTGTTTAAGATTTTGGACAGATTTTAAAGTGAGTTGCTGGTATATATTTTTTTAATAATATATACATTTTTAATTATTAATTATATCGCCTAATTTTTTTAATTTACAATTAATTTAATTCAATGGTGCCGTTTATCAATTCACCTTTACATTTCAATTTTGATTTTTTGTTATGAAATTTTTAAATAATAATTAATTTATGAAGACAAAAAAAAAATTATTTGAATCCTTCTTTAATTAAAATTTATTTTAAATCTTTTGTTGCATCATTGCATGAATAAATATACAAATTGAAAATTTTGTACATCTGCAATTATATAAAAGAAATTAAGAAGCAAGCTACACCAAAAATATCCAATCCGTTCAACCAAATCAGATCCATTCAATCCAACATGCTTTTTGTCACCTTTGATGTGATTGGTTAGATATAAATTTGGACTCTCTTGCTTACGGAGGCCTACGTAGTCCCGTTTAAAACCTTTTTATTTTGTTATGCTCAGAATCTTGCATAATTTTTCCTGTGTTTTGTCAACTCAGTATTAATTTTGTAACAGTGAGCAGATAGCTAGCAGTACATGAGTACAGAGACAAGATTGAACGGGCAAATTGATTTTTATTAATTTTCAAAATTTATATAGTGAATATGTAATTTTATATGAGAGAGGGGGTGTCCGATGTCTATTGGACTAAATTTGGTTCGATTGGTGGTTTCTACCGTCTGATCTATTTTAAAATATGTGCGCACGGATATTAAAGTGATGGACACATATTTTGAAGTGGATCAGACAGTATAAACCTCCCATCGAACATAGTTTGGTCCGATGGGCATCGGACACCCACCTCTTCCATTTTATATATAGTTTAGATTAAAATGTTACAGATACTGTAAAACTTACTTTATTTATAACATAAACATTTTATATGATTGACTCCAGTCACATTTGACTCTCATAATTCAAAAGTATAACTCTGCCTATGCCTGGGTTTCAAGTTTTTATATTTAATGATTTTAAGTTGACATTTGAGTTTTCAAGTTTTTATTATTAAAAACAAAAAATAAAAAATAAAAATATGATGAAAAATATAAAAATAAAGCAATTAAATTATCTTCCTTAATCTTATCACCATTTGAGTTTGATTCGCAGAATAATTAAAGCGTACACAACGTAACTACTGGTAAAGAAATCACCTTCAAATAAAAGGAACTTTATAGTATAGTAGTATGTAGTAAAAAGAAATTACCTTCCAGTAAAAATAAGGCTTAGTATGTAGTCAAATGTAACATTTACTTAAATTTTGAATCCGACTCTGCTGTTATTCAAATGAGATAACATGATCATGTTATTCAAAATTTAACCATTTATCTGTATTGAGATTCACGCATAAAAAATCCAACAATTAGATTTAAAATAACAGGATCCTGTTATCCCATTTATATAATAGCAGTCTGATCCCTAAATCTCAGTGCACTAGTGTAGTCATTTATCAAATAGGAAATTGTGTCTGGCTAAGATTTTGACTTTATTTTAATAGAATCAAGAGCTTGTAACAACGTGAATATTTTTATTAAATTTTTGTAAATTATCAATTCATATAAAAATAAAATAAAAAAGTGATAAATTTATATGTGTGAAAAATAATAGAGATTGTATCTAATGATTTTTTACATTTGAGATTTATAATTTTTTATTATTAAAAAAAGTAAAGATATGATGAAAAAAATTAATAACAATATCAATTAAATTCTGTTACCATTTAAGCTTGATTTGCAAAATAATTAAAGCATACGAACGTAGCTGCTTGTAACAATGTTATGAGATATTGAAATTTTCGAGGAGTATACATGAAATTACCATTTAATAAAATATCTTTATAGCATGTTGTAACAACCCGAAAAATTGAATCATTGTTATTTATATTTAAAAGGTTTTATTTTTTTTATAAAGAAAATTATTGGTCTTTTAGTAAAATATTTTATTTGTATCAATGAAAAGTTATAGAGGTAATTATTTTAAAATTTTGATTTATTGATATCTGAATTCTAATTGTACGGAAATACACTAATACTTATTATTTCTTTTTTTAGACATTTTAATTGAAGAATTATAAAGTAATTTTAGCCCCGATGAACAAACTATAGTAAATATTAATTGCTATAATAATTATCTTTCCATTTTCGTTCGGTGATCAAATGAGAATGTAATTTCGGATATTTAATTGTTGAGTGTTAAATTCTTGATGCCTTCTCTTTGTATATTTTGATTAACTATATAATTAGAAAGTAAACAAAAAAATATGAAACGACGCCTTGTAGAAAGGCGGTTTCCCATGCCCTTTAAGTTCTCTTTATATAATTAAAACCTCCTATCTTTTATTCGAAAACGCTACAGCCTCCATTATTTAATTATCTGTCTATCATATATTTCACCCTGCTTTTGTCGCATCCTCGTCATCAATTTATCAAACAATTCGACTAGGTATGAATTGTATCTTATCTCCTATTTTCACTTGCTGACAAATTATAATTCTATACGAGGGAGAGGATGGCAACACATAATTGATAATACTTTTGTAAGAGATAGCAGATTTGTATTTTCTTGAGCTGTTTAGAATATTGTTGTACTAAATACATCTATAAATTTTAACTTGGTAACTTCTGCCAAGCATTTAAAAAAAAAGACAAATTATAATTCTACTTATTCATTTTACAACTTTCATTGTCGCAAGTTCTTTAAACTTAATAGACATCTTAACACTTTGATTTGTATTCGATTGTATTTCTGATTCGAATTCTGACTACATCGCAGTGATTCTAAGTTGTCAGTGCAGTCCGATTTGAAATTATGAACATCTCGCTATATATCAGGTAACCGGACTTCTCTATAATCTGTGTTTTCGTTTTGTATTATTGATTTGAATATGGGTGTTACATATTGGATTATGATGGCATATTTAACGGGATAGCGGGTCTGAGGTTGGAATTTGATATGTGAATGTAGCCTCTCGTTGTTGGATGAATTTTTCAGTGGGTTGGCGGCCTTCCAGTGTTGGATGGATTTCCCACTGGATTGGCGGTTTTGTGGAATTGTTTATGTGAAAGTTGGGAATCGCCTGTGTGATGGAATTCCAACTGTGTGGATATGATGTGACTTGTTTTACGGACAACCTAGACCGACGTGTTATCCCGGTTAAATATGCGTGCATAATTTTATGTGTATTTGTATGGATTAATCCGGCCTACTTGAATGGTTGTTAAATTAAGTCAATTATAGAGAAGCGCGTCGTTAAATAACCGGTTACTGAGCTTTGAAGCTGACTCCGTTTTGTTATTTTGTCTTCTTTCTGTTGGCGATGTAGGTTGACAGGCCAATAAAACGTGCCATAATGATGTTATAATCACGCTCCGGATGGTCAAAATCTGAGGTGTGACATACGTAGTCTAATATAATATGCATCTAAATCTCAGTTGCATTAGTGTAGTCATTGTTAAATAGTAAATTGTGTCTATTTTTTTACTGATATTTTGACTTTATTTTAAAGAACACCAAGAACTTGTAAATATACAACGGTCTAAATAATTTTTCAGTTAAATTTTTCAACTTATCGATTCATATAAAAATAAATTTAAAAGTAATAAACTTTTGTATGTGAGAAATAATAGAGATTATATCTTAACATCTGCGTTTTGGAGTAGAGCGACAGCGAGACGACATAAGCGACAAATCGTATAGAAAGTAGGGCTTTCGCAATAAAGAGTCAAAGTGCTAGGATAAGTTGGTTATAGAATTGACACATCCATCAAAGAAAGTTTTAATGCTTTCTGACCTCTGAGTAGTAGACATGCCTGCCCTAAAGTATTAAGCCGGGACCCACTTTTGCTGCATCCCAAATAAACTGAAAAACCACTCGCGATTCTTACCAACATAGAACTTTTCCAGCCTGTCCAACGAGCATAAATTTCATGTGTGCTTCGGGAATCATAGACAGTAACAGAAGCATTTTTTTTTTTTTTTTTGAGGGGAAGTAACAGAAGTAATAGCAACCTTTCGTGACGCACACATTAGGTGGTGTCGACCACAGAGGCTCGCAAAGTTTAGATGGGTATTTGTGCCAATGAAGCTGAACATGTGTTGGTCGTTGGTCGTTTTTGATTTGACAAAAGCTTGTGTTCAATTGTTTCAGTCTTTTAATTTTTAAAAAAATTAAAAGATACGATAGAAAATATTATGAATTAAAGAAATTGAATTCTCTTCATTAATCTTACCATCATTTAAGTTTGATTCTCATAATAATTAAAGTGCGTGTACGATCATATCTGCTTGTAAAGATGGCACAAGATTTTCAAACTTTCGAGAAGTATACGTGAAGTTACCTTTTATAACAAACACATTTTTATAGAATGTAGTCAAATACAGTGTTGTTAAAAACGTTCATTTAGACCAATTAATCGACCGATTAGTCATTGGTACTGATCAAATTATTACGATTTTTTTTAACTAATTAACCGATTATTTTCAATTATGACTGATTATTCTCAATTAATTACTTAGCGGTACTCTATCCGTTTAACAACCTCATACCATTATTTACAACACTGATCAAATATATTCAACTTGACAACTATCGTCAAGTATTTAAAAAAGAAATACGTAGCCAAATACAATGTATCTAAATCTCAGTGCAACTGTGTAGTCATTTATCAATAGAAAATTGTGTCTCCTTTACAACTGATATTTTGGATCTAAATCAAGTTCTATAATGAGCCTACGGGGAATCAAATCTCTGGCTCTCCTGCACACAGAGTCAATTCATGTATTTATTTTATATCTGTTTTGATATGAATGGTTATATTTAAAAAATAAAAAATATTTGTATTTTGAAAAAACACAATCAATATTTAATTATTACTGTTCAGATAAAAACAAATATGAAATTGATGAATAGATTAATCATGTGTACAAAAATATGACACTGTGTGCAGAGAGACAAGTGATTTAATTCCAGCCTATAATACATTTAACCACCCAAAAAAATGTGAGTTCGGATTTAGTGAAAGTAACCCAAAATTTGACTGTCTGATTTGAATATGAGATTATTCATTCGGAAGTGGAGCACACACATCCCAATAGATAGATTAATATGGAGCACACACATCCCAATAGACAGATTAATATGGAGTTTAAAAAAATAGTAACTTTCTGAAAAAAATGTAGAGTTTGACAGTTTAATATGGAGAACAATTTATGTGTTTCAGATTGAAAATTTAGACTTTGAAAATACAAAAGTGACTTACAAGCATATGCCTTCATATGCTTATATGCTTATATAAGTAGAGTAGTCAATCTCTACTTATTTTATATGAATTAATGATTCTAAGTGTTTTTTACTGATATTATTTTCTAAACCAGTAACATGTACAGTAAAATATTTTACAGAATAAACAATTATTTATATAATTTTTAGCAAATTATCTCGTAAGATGTCTAATACGAGCAATGTATTAAATGTGGTTTCTATACAGTATACGAAAGGCCAATGCATACCGTGTATACAATATGCGGCCGAACGTGCAAATTTTTATGCTGACTTATTTATGCGAATTTTAAAATGAGAATTCAAGTATATATAAATAAGTATATGGTAATATGAGATATTATGCGGTAATATGCGATACATACAAATAATATGTAATAATATGTGGTCGAATATACGGTAAAAATATACAATCAAATATACAGTTGAATATGCGACCGCACATGTAGAACCGTATAAATTGAAGATTAAAACAAGGTTGCATACACAATATTTTATTACTCTGAATATTAGTTGGAGCTAGGGCTGCTAACGAACCGACACTCGCGAGTAACTCGAGTTGGCTCGTGACTCGTGAGTCAACTCGTTTAAAGTGTTGAAATGTTGAACACTTGAACTGATGATTGTTGTTATGTAATAATATGATAAGTAAATATTGAATTAACAAATAATCCACAATGATTTAACAAACTAACAAATTTAACAAAAATTCCACAATAATTTAACAAAAAAATTAAACGAAATGAGTCCACGGAATTAATTAATCAAACGAAACGAGTTCACGAGTTGTAACGAACGAGTTGAGCCCAACTTGAACTCAACTCATGAGTTAAACAAGTTGCTCAACTCGAGTCAAACTAACTCGAGTTTTAAATGAACGAGTTATTAGCGAGTTCGTTACTGAGTTGAGTTTGAGTGGCTCGCATTTAATAATTTTAGAAGGGAACTGGTGGCGTTTCGTCTCCTCTCCTCGAGACTTGATTATTTCATGTCTTTTTATTTACAAATGACTCGAAATGACTGATTTGAATATTGAACTGACTCGTCTTTAGATTTTGGATAGATTTTAAAGTGAGTTGCAGGGATATTTCTTTTTTAAAATATATATTTTTTTAATTTTTAATTATATCACCTTATTTTTTAATTTATAATTAATTTAATTGAACGGTGCCGTTTATCAAATCACCTTTACGTTAGAATCTTGAATTTTTGTTATAAAAAATTTAAAAATAAATAATTTACGAAGAGAAGAAAAAATTTATTTGAATCCTTCTTTCATTAAATTTTATTTTAAATCTTTTGTAGCATGAATAAATATACAAATTATAAAATTTGGACCGCCACAATTATATAAAAGAAATTAAGAAGCAAGCTACACCAACAAAAAAATGCAATCCGTTCAACCAAATCTGATTCATTCAATGCAACGTGCTTTTTGCCACTTTTGATGTGATTGGTTAGATATGAATTTGGACTTTTGATTCTCTTGTCTACGAAGCCCGAGTTTTTTTTAAAACCATAAATAAATAAAAAATTAACTTTTCAGCATGATTACTTGAATTTTTTTGTAAAAATCATAAGAAACGAGTTGGCAGTCCGTTCTCTACAGTATTTTATCTCTCAGAATAGACTGCCAACACGTTCTTGATTTTTTTCCAGTTTTAACCGGAAAAATGGACTGCCAATCCGTTTTCTACAATAACTTTTTTTTTTAGAGTTTGCTTATAAAATAAATCAGATATTTTGTTTGATTTTGTATATTAACAATAAGATTAATGGAACAATTTGATTCGATTGTTTGAATTAAATAAATAAAAATAAATAATGTAGAGCATATTATAACACAAAATAATGATGCATTTGAATACTCCTAAATAAAATATGTAGCCAAACATAATGTATCTAAATCTTAGTGCACCGGTGTAATTATTTATCAATAAAAAATTGTGTCTGATATTTTGGATCTAAATCATGTAATGAGCTTATGGGGGAATGGGATCAAATCTTCTGCCTCTTACACTGGTCAATTCATTCATTCATTCATTTTATACATGTTTTGATCTAAATATTATAATTAAAAAATAAAAATATTAGAGTTTTTGAAAAAACACAGTTAATATTTAAATATGACTATTCATATATAAATAAGTACGAAATATAACCTGTGCACATAAATATGACTGTGCGTAGAAATTTCCTGTCACAGAGGACAGGTGATTTGATTACAGCCTACGGCACATGTAACCACCCAAAAAAAGTTGCCTATTCTGTCTAGGCAAAGTCTGTAGGCTTGTTTGACACCTCCAACTGTACTCAAACAATTTTGACTATTTCTTGAGAGAGATTGAACTACAACACAATTCAAAAAGTTTTTATGGGTACCCATTAACAAAAAAAATGAAATATATATTTGCGACCTACAATCTACCGTGATTTTTATTCATGCCTATTATTCATTGAAATTCGCCAACTATATCTACCAAAATTGGGTTCTATCAAAACTGTCCAAAACGGCTATTAAGTTCCTAATTTTTATTAGGAACCGGCTATTAAATAGCCGATTTCTATTTTATTTTATTTTGGAAAAAGTTGTTATTTTTTTATTAAATTTTTAGAAATTTTTGATATGTTTCTGTGAAATTAGATGGAAAAAATATATAATTTAGCTTATTAGAAGGACTAAAACAAATAATCCGGATCAATATTTTTCAGATCAGGTTTTTAGCGGCTATAATAAAAATTAAAATATTTCATTGTGTGTTATTGAAAAAAAATAAAAAAATTTTGAATCTGAATTATTGATTCCGGTTCAAAAGTCACTTCTAGGTAAATACAAAAAATATTACGGTATTTCTATTTTTGAAAAAGTAAAAATAATAAAAAAATGTTGCGCAACTTTATAATCATTACTCAATCAGTGTTGACTCTGAGTCGTTCGTTGTTTTAATCTGATATAATTGTCGTATCAAAAAGTGTGCATTTTGCATCAAAAATCGTGCATAATATATAAATTCATTTAAGAAAAGTTGCCGCAACTTAAACAGTATTGAATCTGAGTCATTCGTTGTTTTAATATGATATAATTCTTGCATCAAAAAGTGTGCATTCTGCATCAAAAATCGTGCATAATATACAAAATCATTTAAGAAAAGTTCCCGCAACTTAAACAGTGTTGAATCTGAGTCGTTCGTTATTCTAATATGATGTAATTTTTGCATCAAAAATTGTACATTCTGCATCAAAAATCGTCCATAATATATAAAATCATTTAAGGAAAGTTGCCGCAACATTTTTTGATGCACGATTTTTGATGCATAATATTATGCATGGTTTTTGATGCATAATATTATACATGGTTTTTTATGCATGATATTATGCACGGTTTTTCATGCAGAATGCACACTTTTTTATGCGAAAATTATATCAGATTAAAATAACGAACGACTTTGATTCAATACTATTTGAATAATAACAAATTTTCTTAGATAATTTTATATATTATGCACGATTTTTGATGAAGAATGCACACTTTTTGATTCGACAATTATATCAGATTAAAACAACGAACGACTCAGATTCAACACAGTTTGGGTAATTATTACAAAGTTGCGCAACATTTTTCTTAAATTTTTATTTTTAAAAAACTAGAAATACCATAATATTTTTTGTATTTACCTAGAAATGACTTTTGAACCGGGATCAATAATTCAAATTCAAAGAATTTTTATTTTTTTCCAATAGCACACAATGAAATATTTTAATTTTTCTTACAGGCATGAAAACCCGATCTGAAAAATATTGATCCGGGTTATTTGTTTCAGTCCTTCTAATGAGCTAAATTATATATTTTTTCTATCTAATTTTAAATAAACGTATCAAAAATTTAATAAAAAAAATAACAACTTTTTCCAAAAAAAAAGGAACCGGCTATTAAGAACATGTAATGACTTGTCCCGTTTATACTTTTATATGAATCAATGTCCGGACTAAGCTTTTCGTCAATACAAATAAAATATAGTACTAAAAAAAAATGATATTCAAAGGAAAATTACACTGTGATCGGAACAATTCAACTTTAAGAACAGAGTTCAATTCAATAGAAAAAAGATGAAAATAGATGATATAGAATTGAATTTTATCGATTTGAACCTTCAAGAGATATTCCAGTGTTTAAAGTAGTAGAAAAAGTCGAAGTTTTCACTTAATTACAAAAGTTGAATAACTAGGGTTTCGAATTTAGTATGAAAAATAATTACGAAGTAAATGCTGCATATGTAGAGAATCAGAGCAAATGCGAAGAGAAAGGAAAAAAAAATATAATTGGAAGATTTACCCTCTGCTAAGTGCTCAGAGGCACTGCATCTTGGTTCTACTGACACTTCACTGAATTCAATTCTCACCAAATACCTCCACTTTTCACACGATTTCGGTGAGCAACTTTTTCCTTCTCAAATCCTGCCGAATCGATTCTCGCTACCTTTAATCTTCATTGCCGATCATGAACGCCATGTGAATTCCTTTTCCATTTCACGTTTGAGAAATCGCGTGGCCATTCCAACTACAATGTTAGTCAAAAGTTTCTTTAAAGTGAGAACTGCAAGGATAAACATAGAATTTATTTGAAGTTGGTTACTCTATTTATATAAACATAAGAGAGCATATGTTTATAAATTATTTTTACATTTTTAAAATTTAAATAGTTGATACGAACTGCTTAACATGTTCTCCGTATTAGAGATCAAATTTTACATTTTATTTGAAAAACTTTTACTATATTTTTTATAATTCTTCAAAATAGTGTTTTAAAACAGTTTTTCAGAAAGTTACTATTTTTTTTTTTTGTCATACTGAAATACTATTTTGAAAAATTCTAAAAAAGTAGTAACTTTCTGGAAAAAAAAATGTAAAGTTTAACATTTTTAAGTGCTTCAGATCAACTATTTAGACTTTGAAAATACAAAAATAACTTACAAATATATGCCCACATATGCTTACATAAGTAGAGTAGTCAACCTATACTTATTTTACATAAATTTCTAATTTTAAGTGTTTGTTACTGATATGATTTTCTAAGCCAGAACAACAAATTATTTATGTATTTTTTAGCTAATTATCTTATAAGATGTCTAATACGAGCAGTGTATTAAATGCGGTTTCTATATAGCATATAGAAGACCACCGCATACTGCATATATAGTATGAGGCTGCATATGCGGACTTATATATATATATTTTAAAATTAGAATTCATGTATATATAAATAAATATGCGGTAATATGTAGTATGTGGTGATATGCGGTACTATACGGTAATATTTGCTATCATACAAATAATATGCAATCGAATGTGCGGTAAAAAATATACAGCTGAATATACAGTTGAATATGCAAAACTGTATATATTGACAGTATACATATTTCTATACATATTACAACCGAATAGCATTTTATTACACTGAATATTACTTAGTGCACATTTAATGATTTTACAAGGGAACCGGTGGCGTTCCGTCTCCTATCCACAAGACTATTTTGTCTTTTTATTTATGAATGATTGAACTGACTGATTTGAATATTGAAGTGACTTGTTTAAGATTTTGGACAGATTTTAAAGTGAATTGCGGGGATATTTCTTTTTTAAAATATATATATTTTTTAATTTTTAATTATATCACCTTATTTTTTATTTTTTAATTAATTTAATTAAACGGTGCCGTTTATCAATTCACCTTTATCATTAGAATCTTGAATTTTTGTTATAAATTTTTTTAAAATAAATAATTTACGAAGACAAGAAAAAATTTATTTGAATCCTTCTTTGATTAAATTTTATTTTAAATCTTTTGTTGCATGAATAAATATACAAATTATAAAATTTGAACCGCCACAATTATATAAAAGAACTTAAGAAGCAAGCTACACCAAAAATATCCAATCCGTTGAACAAAATCTGATCCATTCAATTCAACAGGCTTTTTGTCACCTTTGATATGATTGGTTAGATATGAATTTGAACTTTTTACTCTCTCTTGCTTACGAAGGCCTACGTAGCCCCGTTTAAAAACTTTTTTTTTGTTATACTCAGAATCTCTGCACAATTTTCCCTCTGTTTTGTCAAACTCAGTATTAATTTTGTAGCAGGTAGCTACCAGTAGATGGGTACAGACTACAGAGACAAGATTGAACGAGTAAATTTAATTTTTATTAGTTTTCAAAATTTATATATTTATATGTAATTTTATATATACAGTGAGCAGGTAGCTACCATTTGAGCTTTGATTAGCAGAATAATTAAAGCATACATAACGTAACTGTTGGTAAAGAAATTACCTTCAAATAAAAAGAACTTTCTAGTATATGTAGTAAAAAGAAATTACCTTGCAGTAAAAATAAGGCTTACTATGTAGTCAAACATAGCATGTACTTAAATTTTGAATCCGACTCTGCTGTTATTAAAATAAAATAACATAATTATATTAGTCAAAATTTAATCATTTATCTGTATTGAGATTCATGCATAAAAATCTAACAATTAGATTTAAAATAACATGATCATGTTATCCCATTTAGATAATAGCAAAGTCTGATCACTAAATCTCAGTGCACTAGTGTAGTCATTTATTAAATAGGAAATTTTGTCTGGCTAAGATTTTGACTTTATTTTAATAGAATCAAGAGCTTGTAACAACGTGAATATTTTTATTAATTTTTTGTAAATTATCAATTTCATATAAAAACAAAATTAAAAATTGATAAATTTATATGCGTGAAAAATAATAGAGATTGTATCTACTAATTTTTTACATTTGAGATTTAATTTTTTTTTATTTTTAAAAAAATGTAAAGAGATATGATGAAAAAAATTTAATAACAAAATCAATTAAATTCTCTTTCTTAATTCTGTTACCATTTAAGCTTGATTAGCAAAATAATTAAAGCCTACCAACATAGCTGCTTGTAAAGATGTTATGAGATTTTGAAATTTTCGAGGAGTATACATGAAATTACCCTTTAATAAAATATCTTTAGAGCATCTGCATCTCTGAAACTCTTGGAGTTTCAAAGCGGACTTGACAGTTTCTAAACCAGTTTCAGGAATGTAGATAGATTTTATATTTAGCAATTTTGTTCAATAGTTTCTAAATATGAAAATCTTTCAAAACTCTGACATGGCAAAATAATCAATTCTGATTCGCTCAATTTTTAATACTGTTTTAATTAAATGCTAATGTGGCAATTAAGAAACTCTAATTTTAATTTCAGGGATGTAGAGATCTAGAAATTTAGAGAGTCTGAAATTTCTAAAATTCTGTTAACAGTTATTTAGAAACTCTGAGAGTTTCAGGAATACAGATGCTCTAAGAGCATCTGTATAATATGCATCTAAATCTCAGTTGCATTAGTGTAGTCATTGTTAAATAGAAAATTGTGTCTATTTTTCAACTGATATTTTGACTTTATTTTAATGGACTTGTGAATATACACTTGTATAAATAATTTTTCAGTTAATTTTTTCAACTTATCAATTCATATAAAAAAGAATTAAAAAGTGATGAACTTTTGTGTCTGAGAAATAATAGAGATTATATCTAATAATCTTATCTTAACATTTGTGTTTTAAATTTTTAATTTTTAAAAGGTTAAAAGTAAAAATACCATGGAAAATATTATGAATTAAAGAAATTAAATTCTCTTCATTAATCTTATCATCATTTATGTCTGATTCTCATAATAATTAAAGTACGTGTACAAACATATCTACTTGTAAAGGGAAGAGGGGGTGTCCGATGCCCATCGGACCAAAACAGTGTTCGATGGGTGGTTTCTACCATCCGATCTACTTCAAGATCTGTGCACACGGATATTGAAACAAACAGCACGGGTATTAAAGTGATGCACACAGATTTTAAAGTGAATCGGATGGTACAAACCCCCATCGAACACTGTTTTGGTCCGATGGGCATCGGACACCCCCTCTCTCGCTTGTAAAGATGATACAAGATTTTGAAACTTTCGAGAACTATACATGAAGTTATCCTCTATAACCAAAATATTTAAATACAATGTATCTAAATCTCAGTGCAACTGTGTAGTCATTTATCAATAGAAAATTGTGTCTACTTTACAGCTGATATTTTGGATCTAAATCAAGTTCTATAATGAGCCTACGGGGAATCAAATCTCTGGCTCTCCTGCACACAGAATCAATTCATCCACTGTTTTATATATGTTTTGATATGGGGGGTTATATTTAAAAAATAAAAAAATATTGTAATTTTGAAAAAATACAATTAATATTTAATTATAACTGTTTAGATAAAAACAAATATGAAATTGATAAATAGATTCATCATGTATACAAAAATATGACACTGTGTGCAGAGGAGCAGGTGATTTAACTCCGAAATTTTTATAAATATACAAAATCAGAAATTAATTTAACAATCTATACATTTTTTGAACGGAATTCAAAAACTGTCTATACCGATGACAAAATAATCGATTACAGAGCCCAAAATTGATGACCTGCTCATCGGTTTCAGAAAAGCTTGAACGGATGACATTATAATCGGTTTTAGTCCAGCACGATTTTTGATGTTTTCTGCACACTTTTTGAAATAACGAACGACTCAGATTAAAACAACGAACGACTCAGATTAAAATACTGTTTGTAATCATTACACTCTGAGCAAAATTTTCTTGAACCGATTACATTTCCATCGGTTATAATTTAAAATAATTTTTCATTTTTTTTATTTAATTAGAAAATGTTATAATTTTTTTATTAAAATATTAGAATTTTTTTATATTTTTTCTTAAATTAGATAGAATACCATATAATTCGATTTATTAGAAAGACTTAAACAAATAACCCGGATCAATATTTTTTAGATCGGATTTTTCATGGCTGTAAGAAAAATTAAAATATTTCTTTGTGTGTTATTAGAAAAAAATAAAAATGCTTTGAATCTGAATTATTGATCCCGGTTCAAAAGTCATTTCTAGGTAAATATAGAAAATATTATTGTCTTTCTATTTTTGAAAAAATCAAAATTTGAGAAAATTTTGCCGCAACCATGTAATGATAACATTTTTTGTTTGAATCTGAGTCGTTCGTTGTTTTAATCTGAGTGGTTCATTGTTTCAAAAAGTGTGCATTCTGCATCAAAAACCGTGCTGGACTAAAACCGATGGAAATGTCATCGGTTCCAATTTGAGAAAATTTTGCGCAACTCTGTAATCATTACAAACTGTTTTAATCTGAGTCGTTCGTTGTTTCAAAAAGTGTGCAGAAAGCATCAAAAACCGTGCTGGACTAAAACCGATGACACTGTCATCGGTTCAAGCTTTCTGAAACCGATGAGCAGGTCATTCGTTTTGGGCAATGTAACCGATTATTTTGTCATCGTTATAGACAGTTTTCGAATTCCGTCCAAAAAATGTATAGATTGTTAAATTAATTTCTGATTTTGTATATTTATAAAAATTTCTCAATTTAATTCTAGCCTACCGTACATGTAACCACCCAAAAAAATGTGAGTTCGGATTTAGTGAAAGTAACCCAAAATTTGAGTTTTAGATCGGGATTGTCTGATTCGAATATGAGATTATTTATCCGGAAGTGGAGTGCACACATTCCAATAGACAGATTCGAATTCTGAGACGATCTCGAGCAACGAATTTGAATCAGCCAGTCTAGATCCAAAACTCAAAAATTGAGTTACTTTAGAGGTCTGGACAGAAAAAATGTGTTTAATTTTCTTGGTAAATGCTGTAGGCTTGCAAGACTCCTCTCAAAACGATTTGACTATTTCTGGAGAGAGAGATTGAACTACAACACAATTCAAATAGTATTTATTGGTACCCAGTAATAAAAAAATTGAAATATATATATTTACAACCTACAATCTAAAAATGGTTTTTATAGGTACCTACGAATAAAAAAAATACGTAGCCAAATACCGTGCATCTAAATCTCAGTGCAACTGTGTAGTCATTTATCAATGGAAAATTGTGTGTACTTTACAGCTGGTATTTTGAATCTAAAACAAGTTCTATAATGAGCCTACGGGGAATCAAATCTCTGGCTCTCCTGCACATAGAGCCAGAGATTTGATTCAGATGGTCATTCAATGATGTGTAAAACAATTTCTGATATTAAATTATGGTGTCTTTTATTTATTGCGTGGCAAGAGACGAATCCACATTCAATGAACCCATTCATTTTCACTTTTCTTTTGTATTTATATTATAAAATATAGTTTAAACTAAAATATTATGGATAGTGTGAAATTGATCTCCATTTGTAGTAGATAAATTTTATATGCTTAATTCTCATTCACGTTTGACCTTCATAATCTGAAAGTCTGGCTCCGTCCCTGATTACATTGTCTATTAAAGTATAAATGCATGTAATCACAAAAAAAAGATTGTATGTTTTTTCAAACATACATCTCTAATTTACAAGTTTTTTTTTTTTTCTTTTTTCATTGCCATAATGTTAACAAGATCATTAAACAAGAACTAGTATTTAGTCTAGTGGCTAAGGCACATCATTTATATGCGAGAGGTCATTGGTTCGAAATCTAGATGGAAGAAATTATTTGTTATAATAATAAAGATATTAAATAGTTAGGTGGCTTGATCTCCAACTTTTACTCAAAAAAAAATCATTAAATGCATGTCTATATTTTCTTTAAGTCTGCTAAAAAATTATTAAACATATATTTCCGACACTCCGGATCTCTGTATCAGTGATTTTAGAAGCAAAAATTTTCTGCTTACAAAAAAAACAAGTGATCCAGTTTCTTCTTAGTATACAAATTTAGTAATTTTTTCATGCACGAATTTCAACAAAAATTAAAAGTTGGAATTGGAATAACAGGTTGCTGTTATTCCAAAGGAATAATAGCATATTTATTTCCTCGGGAATCCATATAAAGAGCAAGTCTGGCACAGCTCAATTGAATTGATAGGTGAAAGATTGAAAGGTGAAAGCTCTTAAAAGTATAGGCTGTTGATTCATCTACCGCAACTTTTCTCGAGGTTTACTTAGGGCCTGTTCAGCTGCAACCCGGGAACAGGAATGGGCATAGGAACGGGTGAATAGTAAACAGCGGGTTACTGTTCACGTGGGAAAAAAATTCAGTTGAACTGAATTTTTTTTTTCCCGCGTGAACAGTAACACGCAGAATTGCAGCCAAACAGGCCCTTAAGTTCAAAAATTTAAATGGAGTACTTATTTTGAAAAAAAGACTTTCTTTCACCTGTTCATCTCCTTTTCCTTTGTTTTGTTTTTACGACCAAGTACCTACTACATCTTGAATTTTCAACTATACCTTAATATTGTGAGTTCGTTTTTATTATCAATTTTGTTGAAAGAATCTAAAACACATTAACATTAGTGGTCATTAACGGCTTGTTGTTATCTTCCTTTTCTCTCTGTTTCTTTCTTTCATCTGTTTATTGTATACTGTTAATCGTTTTTTTTTTTTTTTTTTTGAGAAAGATTATGAATCTAGCTCTCAGTTATTTCAGAATATAATGTTGTTTTTACGCTTAATTAAGAGTGATCACTATGATTTAGACTATACTAGGCATTAATGTGTATAACACAATGTCCAAAAAAATTTGTTGAGTTGGTATTTAACACAATGTCCAAAAAAATTTATTAAATGCATCTTTCTTCAAACACAACTCTCAACTCTCTAATTTTCAAGTTTGTTGAGAAGTAACATATTAGAAAAATCAAAACGAACCGCGGAATAATTTAGGACTTTTTTATAACTATAATAAAAAAATGAATTTTACTAGAGCCAACATAATTGGTTAGCTTTGTACAAAATTATAAATACCGAGTAGCTTATTCAGTACATGGAAGCGCTATCCAATTTTTTATTTGTTGCATGTCAATTTCATCTCTTTAAGCTATTCCAAGGAGGAGTTGTTTGGTTAACAAAGGCAGCAATAAAACTTAGAGGTTGCGTTTGGATGAATCAAGAATAGTAGTAATAATAGAGCTATCCTTAATTTTAAGATAACAGTTATTCCAACATTTTGTAGGAATAGTAGAATAGTGGGCTATCCCACAAAAGACAAACAAAGAATAGTGACTATTCGCTAATCCAAACACACCCAAACGCCGGATAGTAGCTTGAAATAGTGCTAATCCGGAATAGTAGCTATTTTTCACCCATCCAAATGCACCCAGAGTGTATAAAGATGCTAAAGAGAAACTTTAAGAAGGCACTGTGCTGTAACTGTTAGCTTGGATTTTTATGAGCTTAAGAATTTACTCTAAAAAGGTTTCAGATAGATATTCTAAGTCTATCTAAGGCACAGCTGTTCGGCCCAACTAAAGAGGCTAAAGTCTCGTTGCCGAACACTACCACGTGTTATTAAGTGGTTGTAGTATAAATTAAAATTTGCAAAAATTGTCAGTATATGTTTAATTTTTAATACTTTTAATGCTATGAATAAAATATAGAGGGAATTTCATGTATACTCCTCAAAAATTTCAAAATTACATATTTTTCTCTCTAAATTTTAAAATTATGTATTTCCGCCTCTAAACTTCAAAAACTCATACATTTACATTTTATATTAAAACACATTTTAAATTCATAAAATACTCATTTTATTCTTTTATTAAAAAGCTTAAAACATCCCACTCCAATTTGAATCTGAAAGGCACGGAGATCAAATTGCTTTAAAATTCATGCGCACTAGATTAACACGAATCTTAAAGCGAATATGCATAGATCTTATGGTGATGCGTGCTGATTGGACGGTAGAGAAACCCTTTTTATTCAAATTTGAGTTCGATGAGGCGTTTTATATTTTTAATTAAAGGTAAAATTTATATTTTATAAATTTAGAATGAGTTTTATTACGAAAGACACAAAAATAGATAAATATGTGAGTTATTGAAATTTAGATAGAAAAATATGTAATTTTAAAATTTAAAAGAGCAAATACTTAATTTTGAAGTTTTTTTTTTTAGAGATATACATAAAATTTTCCTTAAAATATATTAGGACGCTTGCTCCTTACGCTTTAGTTGTCCGTATAAACAGTGGTCAATCTCACTCATCGGTTGGCATTATTCTGTCTTTCAACCACTTCGAATCGTGTTTTTTAGGGAAATAAATAAAAAATTAGCTCTATCTTATATAATGGGAAACTCAAGAGCCAGTCTGCCATTGCCCAGGCATAGAAGGCTGTTGATTCATCTTCCCAAAGAAAACAGAAAACAGTTGATTTGATTTGTACATGTAAAGATAATTAATGAACAGATTGACCTGTATACAGAAAACAGTTGATTTGATCCATGACACCTAAAGTAACAATGTATTTCTGTTGATATCTTGACCGTCCGATCTGATTCCACACAAATATTAAAAGAAGGGAGAATTGGTTCCATGCCATTGAAAAACCTTGAATTTTGAAAATTGCCACTGCAAAGTTCAAAATTGTGCTAATGCCATTACAAATCACAGTCAATTCTAATCTTGCCCCAAATCCAGTTTTATTCATATTAAAATGAAAATGTAAAACTCATGGACTAAAATACCCTCCAAATACCTGATGAGAACCCTACTCTGCGTTCTCCCTCCAAATCCAGTCCGCTCATCTCTCCGCCTAACCTGTCTGCCTCTCCGCCTCTCCGCTCAGCTCTCCGCCTCATCCAGTGTTGAAAGGCTTCCCTCATCTATTGATCAGATCTCCTCTACCAGTAATAAAAAAAAAGGGAAGCCTCCGCCAGTAATGAGCGGAGAGGCCAACTTGCAGTAGGCCAACTTTCTCTCCGCCATTCCACTCATCTCTTCGCCATGCAGCAAGGAAGCCTCCGCCCAGTAAGCCTCCTCTGACTCCGCCATTGAAGATCTCCTCTGCTGACCTTCAATTCGTGAGTCGGCCTTCCAGCAAGTTCTTCAATTTGCGAGTAGATGACATGGACAAGTCTTGGATTTCTAGTGGGTAAGTGTTAGATTTATGGGTAGAATTCGTTGACAGTATTAATTTTGCTTCATCTCAACTTGATGTGAATTTGGGTGTTGAAAATTTGGGGTGTTTCAATCAAATTTGGTTAAAACATATATAGGCTTGTTACTAATTATAAGCAATGTCATCTAATTGCTTTGCTTTGCTGTGAAAATTTATACTAATTGCTTTACTGTGAAAACATATATATATGAAAATTTTGGGTAATTTGTCTTTACTGTGATTTGTACTAATTGCTTTACTAATTGCTTTACTAATTGCTTTGATGTGATTTGTCTTTGCTGCTAATAGGTTTGTTAAAAATTTGGTTAAAATAGATATAAGATGGCTAAAATAAATATAGGCTTGTTAACGTAACATGCCTGTCATGGCCATGCATTGAACTTGTTCATTTTTAATTTTATTAGAGGAAAGAATTATATAAAATTTAAAGATGCATTCGTATTTCTCTCTTCATTAGCTTTGATTGAATTAATGGATAATTAAGACTCTCAAGAAGTTTGTGACTAACAAGAAGTTATGATTACATTAAGAAAGATGCACAAATAAGCATTCAATGGAGTATCATAGAAATTGGAATAAACGGAGTATGATACTCCAATACCCATTTTAGCTCCCTGGAGTATGATACTAGATGTAATATGCCTTGTGAGATGTGGTTTAGTTGGCTCATCCAATTTATCTTTTTCTAGAACTATATACAGTATATGCTCTACTTGTTAAAACAGATATAGGGTAATTGGTTCTAATTTTCATATTCTGCCTTTGCTTTGATGCCGTAATCCAAATATCAATTAATTAATTACATTGCTGCCATACATTGCATTACATTACATTGCATTGTATTTTTCATATTCTGCCAGAATGTACTAATTACATTGCATTTTTCATATAGGGGTGACCCAAAGACTGTAGCAGTGTGTGATACGGGCGGTAGCTCAAAATGTAGTGGTACTGCTCCCACTTATCCATGCACTCCATCCCAGCCAGTACCACATATTGCACCTGGTAATCAGAGCCAAGCGGGGAGCTCTCAGGGGTGTAACACTTCAACCCAGGCAGCACCAACTATTGCACTTGGTAGTCAGGTAGGGGCATCTCAAAACAGTCAGATTGCGGGACAACCTAATCAATTTGACGATCCTGATCCTGATGAATATGTGGGTGTTAATGATGAGCATATTTATTGCCACGATGATGAGGATGTACATGAGGAGCCAAGCGGTCCAGTTCATATTTTGGAGGATGAGGAGGAAACTGTAGATGATGCCATTGACAGTGAAAGGGTCATTGCATTTGACCCTGAAAACCCTAAAATTGAGGTTGGCGCATTATTTCCCGATGTCGATGCCTTTAGGAAGTCGTTGAGGCATTTTGCAATAAAAAATGAGTTTGAAGTTTGTACGGTGAAGTCGGACAAGGCCAGGTTCATAGGAAAATGCAAAGCTACTAGTTGTCCTTGGAGAATTCATGCTTCTAGACTCCAAGATGAGAAAACTTTCATGGTATGTGATGAATAATTTTGTTTGCATGAATTCAAATATGAGATGAATATGTAAATGTGACAAAACTTTTGCTTGTAATTATAGGTGAAGGTATTACCACATGCTCATTCTTGCCCATCCACTACCATGGTTGACGGAAAAATGGCCTCTAGTTCTTGGGTATCAGATAGAGTGGGAGATTGGTTAAGAAAGAATCCCTCAGCTGGAGCCAAGGAAGTTCAAAGTAAGTTACAAGACGAGTTTCATATCAAGGTGTCTTATGGCAAGGCTTGGTCTGGAAGGAAAGCTGCTATTGATCAGATCCATGGGTCGTGGGAGGAAAGCTTTCAATTGATGTACAATTTTAAGGGTGAGTTGGAGAAGAGATGTCCTGGGAGCATTGTTGAGATAGATTGCAAAAAAATTGGCAATAAAATGGTGTTCAGCAAGATATTTGTGAGTCTGAAGCCATGTATCGATGGGTTTTTACATGGATGTAGACCATATTTGGGTATTGATTCAACTCATTTGACGGGCAAGTATAAAGGTCAGTTGGCGGCTGCTGCAGGTGTTGATGGGCACAACTGGTTGTACCCAGTTGCATACGGAGTTTTTGACTTGGAAACAACTGAAAATTGGGAATGGTTCATGGCTCAGCTGAGAAGGGCAATTGGAAATCCAGCGGGTTTGGCCATATCTTCAGATGCAGGAAAGGGACTTGAAAGTGCCATTGCAAGCGTATTCCCCGACTGTGAGCATAGGGAATGCATGAGACATTTGATGTCAAATTTCAAAAAGAAATTTCATGGTGATATATTTGCTACTCACATGTGGCCCGCAGCAAAGGCGTACACCATAGAGAAGAGTGAATACCACTTGAGTATGGTTAACGAAGCATCACCAGTAGCCATTGCATTTCTCGAGAACAATCACAAGCATCTTTGGTGTAGGAGTAAGTTCTCTGAGCTATCAAAGTGTGAGTACGTGAATAATAACATATCAGAGAGCTTTAATAGTTGGATCAAAGAGTATAAGGGGTTGCATATTGTTGATCTCGTTGATCGGATTAGACAATTGATAATGGTAACATTTGATAAAAGGAGAACAATAGGGATTAAACTTGAAGGTGTTATTCTTCCGAATGTCATCCAACAATTGAATGTGAAGAGTAGGAATGTTGGAAAGGTTAGAATCAGTCGAGGTGGTAATAACTGTGCGGAGGTGAGTGGAATGGACTTGGAAGGCAAGTATTGGAGGCATGCGGTGGAATTGGATAGACAAGAGTGTACATGCAGAGAGTGGCAACTTACTGGCAAGCCATGCATGCATGCCATTGCATTCATTTGCACACTTAGAGGAGCATGTATGCAGGATTATGTGCACGATTATTTCTCAGTTGCTAGATTCAGAGTTGCATACGAGGGTGTTATCAGACCTATGACTGACAAGTCACAATGGGTAAATCTTGATCCTGGATTCAAAGTGCATCCACCTCAAATGAAGAGACCACCCGGTAGGCCTAGAAAAGAGAGGATTCGTGGTTGTTTGGAGTTAGGGACAAGAAGACAAAAATGCAAGAGATGCAAAGAGTTTGGCCATCAAGAAAGGACATGCAAAGCCCCGATTTCTGAGGATGCTCTCAATTCTGGACCAAACAGTAATAAGAGGTAAATGTCGTTTCACTCATGCACCAAAAACTTCCAAATGACATTCTCAGTCAATGCTTAGCATAACTAAGTGCTTTACTTATCTTTTTTGTGTTTGCAGGAGGAGAAGATCAGGCAATGCTTAGCATAACTAAGTGCTTTACTTATCTTTTTGATACACTTCACATGTATGTGTGATAATTTTTGCAAATAAATATTTCAAGATATCTTTTTGATACACTTCACATGTTTGTGTGATAATTTCAAGATATAATTTGTGCTTCCTATTTTGGACAGGAAATTGGAGACCTTGGATGCTACCGGCAAGATTAACTGCTACCGGCAAGATTTCCAATTTTTTTAGTAACAATGTGTTTTGTGATAAGAACTGATTTCTATGTTTTTGTGGATTGAATTAAGAACTGATTTCCAACTCATCCCCCTTTACTCCCATCTTTTGTTGCAGTTTATGTGTAATCTCTTGCCTTGCAACAGTATAGAATTTTTAATAACACTAATTTGATAATTAAGGCTTTGCTTTGTTTTTTACTGTTAGTTAATTGACTTATCAATTTTAAACATACTCTTTAGAATGATATTGTTAGTTATTTCATTTTGGCAGTTGAACAATATATTACTGTAATTTGTGAACTCTCTTTGAACATAGGCATAGCTGCTGTGGACGCAAGCTGGAGACAGAAAGAGAGAGAGACCCACGATTACTTATTATATGCTATACATTCTTTTATTAATAATTGCATGAATTGCATGAATTGCACGATTACTTATTATACTTATTACTTATTAATTGCATGAATTGGGAGCTTTTAAAGCATATATATCCATTGTAATCTTTTCCTCAGAATACAACGATTATACGAAATTGGTCCATTAGCATACTACTCGGGATGGGTCAGTGCATATAAAGATGTCGATACCTCAAGGGAGGCGGTACAAGAACGTTTTGAAGAAACTGGGTCAGTGCATATCCAGACTAAACGTTTTAAAGATGTCGACACTTGCATATAGTTTCAATTAAGAATGTTTCCAACTAATTAAGAAGACTTGCATATAATTTCAATTAAGAAGACTTGCATATAATTTCAATTCAGAAGACTTGCATATAATTGAAGTGCCTAAAAAAAATAAAACAGTTCATAAGAAGACTTACATTCATGCACCAATATTTCCCCTAATGGAGCAAATACAATAATTCCCCTAATTCCAAATGAAGCAAATACATAACAAGACTTCACATAATGGATTTGCATTCTGGACTTGGAGACACTTCACACTACTTGCACATAATTACAATCAAAATACTAATCATAATGGTAACATTTATAACAAGAAGTAATATTATTTGGGAGTTCTGTTTCTTCAATTCTCCAATCTCATTATCAAGTCGAGTGACAATTCCATTATCAAATCGATTATGGAAGATATGCTCAGGATCACTCCGCATACCCACAACTCCAATGTCACAAAGATATGCCCGGTAGTCCTCTTCCCACTTCCAGAATCTGCACGAAAATGTCTTCTGCAAAATAAATTTTTATAAAGCGCTAATGTCAAATTGTTTCAAAAATAAATAAAAAATCTAAAAGGGCTAACTCAGTTTAATTGTGACAGTTTAATTTGTATTTAGCTTAACTCAATTCAGTTGAATTGTGACACAGTTTAATTTGCAAAGGGCTATAGCATGACAGATGTCAAACATTGAAGAGAGATGAAACTTTACCTTTTCCATCACACTGACATTAATGATTAATGTCCATGCTCTTGCCATGTATCTGAACTGGTCTTTCTAAATACCACGGGGTGTTTCTAAATAATCTGATAAACCGTATATTGTTATTTTTACTTGTGCCATATGTTGGTTACAGCATAAACCAGTGCCTTATGTATAGTACATGTACTGGTACAGCATAAAATTCGCACAGCCAGTACCTGTACTGGTACAGCATAAACCAGTGACCTTGTGCTGGCACAGCCAGTGCTTTATGTATAGTTTGCAGCTGATACAGCCAGTACCTGTACTGGTACAGCATAAACCAGTGACCCTGTACTGGTACAGCAAAAAATTCCCACTGATACTAAACTGGTTTGTAGCTGATACTTATTATTGACCTAATTATTGACCTAATTGCACAGCCAGTGCCTTATGTTTGCAGCTCATACTAAACTGGTACCATACACCTAAAGCATCCAAACTTTACTCCCTTTCTCTTAATACACAACACAAATATGAAATATATATCAATAGCTTGTTAACCAAAATTAGAAAATTATATATCAATAGCTTGTACCAGTAAAACCCTAATTCGATTGGTAACTATAAAAGTGCAAATTACTGCTAACAAATTTGGTACCTTTTTGTAGTTTACACATTTGTAGAATATCCTCTGTGGATTTGCTGTGGTACCGCTGACAAGTCTAATCAAATCGATCCCGCAATTCGGGCATTGCACGATTGGCAGCAGACTGTCACTCGGCTGGCCGGCGGTGGACGCAATCGATTGCGTAGAGTTTCCAAAGGAGGATTGATGGCGATGCATGATGATTAGATCGGAAGGAGGAGGACTGTGCGGAGGCGACTGGCGGCAGGAGTCGACACAAGGAGGAGGCGGCAAGTGGTGGAGGCGCGATTACACAGAGGAGGCGCGAGTTGTGGAGGCGAGTTGTGGAGGCGTTAGTTGTGGAGAGGAGGAGGCGAGTGGAGGAGGAGGCGAGATGCGTAAATCCACAGAGGCGTTGTAAAATAGGAAATAGGAAATCTTCGTCTCTGAATGGTATAAAGATGAAGGGTAAAATAGGAAATACCCAAATACATGTACCTCTCCAGAAATTTTAAATTCATTTTACGTAAGAATAGTATAAAAAAACTGGATTTGGGGCAAGATTAGAATTGACTGTGATTTGTAATGGCATTAGCACAATTTTGAACTATGCAGTGGCAATTTTCAGAATTCAAGGTTTTTCAATGGCATGGAACCAATTCTCCCTTAAAAGAATCTCGTGCATTCTAGCTGGGGCCAGATTGGCCTAGATTATGATCACACACGATCTAGATATAAACATAAATATTTTGTTACCTCATGAGACATGGATTCATAATTTTTTTAGCGGTTGTGGTATAGATCAAAATTCGCAAAAATCATCATTACATTTTTAAATTTCTACCAGTTTTGTGTGCATGCGTTACAATAGAAATAGACCATTCTCATGCAAATGTAAAACTCATCATTTAATGATATATTTATTTTTACTGATACAAAACAGTTCTTTTTGTATTTTTTTTGTTATGCTGTTATTATTAACTATTATCTTTTTCTTTCCAGAATTTATATGTATTTACTTTGTTTTTGTATGTATTATGTGTCAAACTCAGTTGACAGCGGTACTGGTAATATCACTTAAATGAGAATATTAAATTACAAATACATTTTTTTATATTATATAAAAAATTAGTAGAAATAAAAACATTACCAATCAAATATTAATCAATTCAAAAGTTTTTTAAATGATATTTAAAAAATGAAAAAAAATTAGAAACAAAAGAAGCTAGAAAACTAAATAAACTTGTAGCAAGTACGTACTTGTCATACATATCTAAATAAATTTTGACTTCTACATGTAATATCACAAAAGATATATGTATATAATCAAAAGAAGACATACTATTTAATTAGAGGGCTGATATTCAATTTAAAATTTTATTTTTAAATCATAACTGCTGGCGGATTAGAACATCTGGTAAAGGTTGTAGGCTGTAGGCAGTAGGATTCAATTGTACTCAAATGATTTGACTATTATTGGAGGAATTTTTTTTATAAACCATAATTTTAAAAAAAAATTAATCTATATTAGTTTTTATAAACCACAACTTTCCTTGTGTTTTGTTAACTCCGTAATAATTTTGTAACAATGAGCAGGTAGCTGCTAGTACATGAGTACAGAGGTAAGATTAAATGGGTAAATTAATCTCTATTAGTTTTCAAAATTTATATATGTATATGTGATTTTATAAGTAGTTTAGATTAAAATGTTACATATACTGTAAAATTGACTCTATATACAACATAAAAAATTTATATGATTGATTTTATTCATTTTTGACTTCCATAGTTCAAAAGTCTGATTCTGTCCATGTATGAGTTTCAAGTTTTTATATCTAATGATTTTAAGTTGACATTTGAGTTTTTAACTTTTTATTAAAAAGTTAAAAAGAAAAAATATGATGAAAAAAAAATGTAATAATAAAGCAATTAAATTCTCTTCCTAGTTTTATCACCATTTAGGGCCTGTTCGGCCGACTTTCCGCGAGTTACTGTTCACGCGGGAAAAAAAAATTCAGTTTTTTTTTTCCCGCATGAACAGTAACTCGCAGTTCAATTCCCGTACCCATTCCCATTTCCAGTGGCCCGCCGAATAGGCCCTTAAGCTTTGATTCGTAGAATAATTAAAGCATACTCAACTTAATTGCTTGTAAAGAAATTACCTTCTAATAAAAAGAACTTTCTAGTATGTATTTAAAAGAAATTACCTTCTAAATTACCTTCCAGTAAAAAAAAAGGTTCAAAGTGTAGTCAAAGTGAAATTGTTTCTGGCTAAAATTTAGATTCAATATGTACCTAAATTTAGTCATTTATCAAATAGAAAATTTTGTATAGCTAAAATTTGACTTTATTTTAATAAAATGAAGAGCTTGTAAATATACACTAACCTGAATATTTTTATTAATTTTTTTAACTTATTAATTCATATAAAAATAATAGAGATTATATCTAGTGATTTTTTTTACATTTGAGTTGTAAATTTTTTATTATTAAAAATATAAAGTAAGATATGATGAAAAAAAATTAATAACAAAAGCAATTAAATTCTCTTTCTTAATTTTGTTACCATTTACACTTGATTCGCAAAATAATTAAAGCGTACGAAGGTAGCTGTTTGTAAAGGTGTTATGACATTTTGAAATTTTCAAGGAGTATACTGTTTGTAAAGATGTTATGAGATTTTGAAATTTTCTAGGAGTATTCGTGAAATTACCCTTTAATAAAATATCTTTATGGCGTGTAGTCAAACATAATATGCATTTAAATCTCAGTTGCATTAGTGTAGTCATTATTAAATAGGAAATTGTGCCTATTTTTCAGCTGATATTTTGACTTTATTTTATTTTAATGGACATCAACAGCTTGTAAATATATACTGATATAAATAATTTTTCAGTTAAAATTTTCAACTTATCAATTAATATAAAAACAAAATTTATAAGTGATAAATTTTTGTGTGTGAGAAATAATAGAGATTATATCTAATAATTATATCTTAACATTTGAGTTTTAAAATTTTAATTTTTAAAAAGTTAAAAGTAAAGATATGATGAAAATTATTATCAATTTAAGTTTGATTCTTAGAATAATTAAAGTGTATGAATATAACTGCTTGTAAAGATGGCAAAAGATTCAAATCATCTGCCTCTCACTGGTCAATCCATTTATTTATTTTGTCTGATTTGATTTGAATAATTATAACTAAAAAAATAAAAATACTAGAGTTTTGACAAAACACAGTCAATATTTAAATATGACTATTCATATATAAACAAGTACGAAATATGACCTCACTTAAGACAGGTGATTTGATTATAGCCTATGGTATATGTAACCACCCAAAAAATTGTGCCTATTCTGTGTAGGCAAAGACTGTAGGCTTGTTTGGCACCTCCAATTGTACTCAAACGATTTGAATTATTTCTGGAGAGAGAGTGAGAAATTGAACTACAAGTCTACAACACAATTCAAAATTTTTTTATTGGTACCCATTAATAAAAAAAATGAAATATATATTTACGACCTACAATCTAAGTAAAGTTTTTATTGGTACCCACTAATAAAAAAAATTAAATTCATACAATACATTTAGCAGAATCTCATTTTATAGTAGGATTGCTGAATTATTTAGCGGTTAAGATTCAAGCAAGACTTGTTAAACAATTTAGCGGTTCTAAGCTCTCCCACTGAATTTAATAAGATGGTCATTCAATGATGTGTAAAACAATTTCTGTTATTAAATTATGGAGTTTATTTATTGTGTGACACACATTCAATGAACTCATTTAAATATATATCTCTGACACTCCGGATTCATTTGTCAGTGATTTTAGGAGCCTACAAAGAAGCAAGTAATCAGTTTTTTTTTATATATACAAAATTTTATCAAAAAAAATTATGCACGAATTTCGATAAAAATCAACAGATAGAATTTTTTTTTTTTTTTGAAGAGAAACCCGTAGGCATATTATATTAATAAAAATCCAAGGATTACATAGCCTTACAAGAAAAACTAAGGACGCACAATGAGAAATTAAATCCTACATCTAAAATAAGGACAAAACATCCTTTTTAAAAAAAAGACAAATAAATTAAAAACGGTTGGGGAAAGCTAGTGAGAAACAGCGCCCTTCATATTTGGAAAAAAAGAAGCGGACATAGCCAGTTGAAAACCAAACTAAGAAAAACAGTGGAAGAGAAGCGTCTGACAAGGTACCTAAGGAAATAAGCATAAATAACCCTGGAAAAACAGTGAAATAACAGGTTTCTGTTATTCCAAAAAAATAATAGCAGATTTATTTCCTAATTCTTCTGGCCTCGGGAATCCATATAAATAGCAAGTTTGCTACAACGCAATTGAATTGATAGGTGATTAGCTTCACTTGAGTTTTAACTTCGCACTCGCCTTAGCTGATTAGCTTTGTGTTTGCTATTCAATTCTATTTTTGTTGGTTTTTATTTCAATCATAGTGTAAGTAAGTTGCAAAAATTCAAATGGAGTACTTATTTAAAAAAAAAAAGGCTTTCTTTCACCTGTTCATCTCCTTTTTCTTTGTTTTGTTTTTTCGACAAAGTACCTTCTTCATCTTGAATTTTCAACTATACCTTAGTACTGTGAGTCGTTTTCTATTATCATTAAAACACATTAACATTAGTGGTCATTAACGGCTTGTTGTTATCATCCTTTTCTCTGTTTCTTTCATTTCATTAGTGGTCATTACTGTTAATCTTTTTTTTTTTTTTTGAGAAAGATTGGGAATCTAGCTCAGTTATTTCAGAATATATTGTTAATTTTACTCTTAATTAAAAGTGATCACTATGATTTAGACTATACTAGACATTAATGTGTATATAGTATGTGGCTTTTTTTATATTTAGAATTTAAGAAATAATTTTTATATCTTGCTACAGTTTCAATCAACCTGTGTATCTACATAATAGTAGGTTTATATCTCATTTTATATTGGTGGTTCATCCCAATGTAATTTACTTATTTTTGTTGTTGTTTATTGCTGGTTAGATGTTTAGTTTTTGTCACCCATTTTACTAATTTACATTTCTCGATTGCAGCTAATTGTAATGGATCCTCAAATTTACTCCATTCTCATGCCGCTCTCCAAGATGGTTGATGAATTACGCAAAAGAATTGCCGAAGTAAATGCCAAGCATCAGTCTAAAACAAGTGCACTGCCAGCTGAACCTCAAACCATAGATGGAAAACCTGACATCTACGGATTGAAAGCCACAAAAGCTGCATTGATGAAAGAAGTGCAAATGATGCGTGATAACTGGTTGAATGTAATGGAATCTTTCTATGCGGTCCAGGAGTGTCTTCTCGGTCTATGCCGAATGGCGAGCCCAATCAACCCAAATTTCACTCCACCACAGAATGCACAAGTTGTTTCTGGTTTATCAGTTTTGTTGATGAAGATGGAGGAGGAGCTGGGCCAGAGGATTCAAGAGGAAAAGACGGCACGGCATACGGAGGTGAGCGTAGCAGCTGTTGTTTCAGATGTCGGTGATGGAATTGCTGATGTAGATGCTATGATATCAGATAATACTGCATTGAAAGCACAATTGGAGGCACTTGGTGAAAGATGGCTGAGTATGAATGCTGCTTTCGTTGCTTTTGTGAAGTACCTTGTTGACATAGGTTTGATTTTGGCGCCAACTGAAGGAAGTTATCCCTCTCAGAAGTAGTATTCTTCTCTTCTTTCTATTATATTAGGTCCTGTTTTGGTAGCCTCTCCTAATGTTTTGGTAGTTAGGAAGTTTGGTGTGTTAGCATGCATGTATTTTGGCTTTGTAGGATGGAGGTGAATATGGTTTATTTTTTATGTCTGAAATAGGAAGCTAGTTTGGAGGTGAATACGGTTCCTTTTGTTTTGGGATAGGAACCGGCTTTCAATTGGTCTCTCCTCTTTGATTGATTACTGGGTATGCAAAATTAGTGGTATTATTCAAGTTGCATTATCATTAGGTGTATTACTATTTGATTATCATAGTGGACTGGTACAAAGTTTTAGAACCAGTAACAAACCCTGATTCTTGATTTAGGACAATCTAGGAATTTTAAGTGTTTTTTATTTGACATTCTATAATCAAAATAAAAGAAAGGATAAATCTAAAAATTGATTCATAGAAAATAAAAAAAAAAACTTTGGCTTGTCAGAAACATGCATGGAAATTTCACAACCAGACCCTACTTTTATTTCTTATTTTGTTCTCTTTTGAAAATGCTTGGAAAATCATGGAGTGCCTTGAGATTAAAGACTCAAATCAGCCTTATTATATTCATTGATCATAGCACTCTTATCCAAACCTAGCAGAAAATATGGGCCAAAAGGAAAAGGAGAATCAAGGGACGTAAAAATGCATCAAAGCATTCCTAAGCAGCATACATATTTTTTGCTAAAGAGATTTTACCTCAGATATAATCATTGATAATTGTACAAGGAGACTGACAATAGAATGCAAAAAACATTTAAAAAAAAAAGTATGAGTTTGATTTAGATTGAACAAAATCAATTCTTGATACAATGAAAAATCAGAAATTATTCAAGAATACTGGTCACTGGTGAAGAATTTATCTAATCAATCAAATTCCCGCTTTCTAGAAATGAACCCCTAACCGTGAAATTGAGGCCCCAAGGCTGAACCTCCAATTCACACAGAGATGACAGGCAGGAGAAGACGCGGTTTAATTTGCTCAAAATAAACACATGATGGTCAAACTCATAGCATGCAATTACAACATTACAAGTTCTGATTCGCTCAATACAGGTCCCGATATGAGGGAATTGTTACTAAAAGAGGAGAGTTAAGAAGGATAGGACAAACTGGACAGTTTGACGATGGATTGAGGCGGACGGAAGTGGCGAAGAGGAAAGGCGGAGATAACGCCGGACTGGTGGCGGTGTGGCAGAAGTAGAGTGGAGAAAGGAGAGATGGCGCCGGAGACCGACGCCATTGACGAGCTTGAGCTGCCATCAGGTTTCGAAGAGAGACTGGGAGGAGGAAAAGAGTTTTACGGAAAGAAAAATAAATCTCGCGCTAGGTTGTATTTCCGTCAAGCAGGCATCGAAAAATTCCGTGTTTATTTTGGCTATGACGATAACCACAAATCAAGTCATCGGCGTAGCCAAGAATCACTGATTTCCATATCTATTCCCCTGTAGATGTTGCCAAACGCAGACATAGCTTTCCTGGAAATCACAATGCCAAGGAATTGCATACTAAAAGCACAAACCAAATGCCCCCTAAATACTATCAAACAACCAACATGAATCACTATAACCTGATGATATGATCCCTGTTGCAAGAGAGCAGCGTTGGAAATTTGGTTAAGTGGATATCTGATAGCAATGCACAACTGACAAGGTACATGTTATTGGTTCCTGTTGGAGAAACAATAGTGTAAACCTGACACACATTATATACCAGTAAACCAGTAAGAAGCCAAACATAACCAAATTAATATCAATTGAAAGTTCAATTCTTAATATGAAAGGGAACATCATAAATCTAAAGAAAGAAACATGCATAATAAGAAAAACATTACAACATTCATAGTTAAAACTAAATACCAAAACCATATCAAATTGACTATTAATGCCAAACCAAAAGGACTAGTACTTAGCGAAACTTGTTCAAAATAGAAATCATAGAGCGACATGTAACTTGGATCAAATAACTTCACCTCCTACAGATCCAATGGACTCAATCCCAGTGCAGACAATTCTCTGACAAGACCATCCATTCCAGTCACAGCACCTCGGAGAGACGCCAGAGTATTGCCATGAGCCACTTGAGGATACTCGAACAATTCCTTACGAATCTCATCCACTCGAGAAAGAATCCCCAGCCTCGAGCTCGAAAGATGCAATGCAAATGACTCCCTCTTTATTCGGTCCCATATAAATAGAACTCTCCTTGCACGGTCATAAGCAAGCGGATGGGAAACGAACTGGTGGAGCTTCTCACTGCTGCCATCTTCCACAACCCAGCTACTCTTTCCTTCTAACCTCCAAACCTTTGCAACATCATAGTCCATTCTAGTATAATATATGATACCATTGTAACCCGACATATCTCCTGATCCTCTGGGGAAATCTCCTGATCCTCGGGGCATATCTCCTGTTCCTCTGGCATCATTGATAGGCAGCGGTAGTTGGGTTTTCCAGTAAGTGTCAGTGGAGATATCATATCCCATCAAAACCCCAATTCTTCCTATCCAGCATATAGAGCCACCTCCGATATTGCACGGTTCGTAATGTGCACTTTCCCATATTCCATAATAACTTTCTAAAAAAACTAATTCATAATAACCTGGGCCAACAATGTTAAACCACCACTGAATGAACTCAGAAGATATCGACCAGGAACAAGTTTCCGAAGAGTAGATGTGAAACTTTAACCAATATTTTCCCTTATCACTATGATCGAATTTAATAAATGCGAGAGCCAGTTTGAAGTTGAGAGAGATTGTCGGGTCATAGATAAGTGCAACACCATGGTATCGATATGATCCATCTGAAGAAAAACCAGGATCATAACTTACAACAGACCAGGAGGAATTTACAGGATTGCCCACTACAAAAACCATATTTCGGCGAAAACAAAGAACACCATGGTTGCGAGATGCCACCTTAAAGCCGCTTGACAGAAGCCTCAAGATAGAGGTGGGAAACTTTCCACCAACGTAAACGGATTTGAACCATTGTTCGGAAGGAGAAACCTGGTCCCTTGGTGTAAAGAATGCAGTTATCGGAGCAGGACGAGAGCAGTGGGCACGGACAAATCCGGGGTCCGAGATGACTCGGGACCAAGCACGGCACACCGTTTGGACCTGCAACAGAGTCTCTGTAGGGAGAAGAGAAAGGATCATGAAGATTAAGTCGAAATTGGAGCTTAGAAAGCTGTCTGCCATGGTGAACTGGGCTTAGTATCTCTATTGTGGAGTTTTGATTTTTTGAAGGAGGGCTGGAGGGTCAATAGTTGTCACTTGTCACCTGTCACCTGTCACCTGTCACCTTATTTTTCTGTTTATGATTTACACACCCTTGCACTTGTGAATTCATACCACCTTTAGCTCAGAACCGTTCGATCAGCTTTAGCGTGAATATTAAAGAATCTCCGTACATCGGGCTATCATAAACTCCAACCACCGTAAACATAAAAATAAAAAAAAAATTAAAAATCGGTCCAACCACCGTACACTGAATCTTACTTGGAGAGCATTTAATAATTTTAGAAGAGAGCCGGTGGCGGGAATTATTTTAAGTATTATGTGATGAAAAGAGAATCAAGTGATTATTCGCTAATTCAAACGTACCAAAACGTAGATTAGTAATTTCGAATAGTATTAATTCAGAATAGTAGCTATTTTTCACCCATCCAAATGTATCCTAAGAACTTATAAATATACACTCATATAAATAATTTTTCAATTTATTAATTCATATAAATAAAATAGAAAGTGATAAACTTTTGTGTGTGAGAAATAATAAATATTATATCTAATGACAAAATTTTAATTTTTAAAAAGTTAAAAGTAAAGATACGATGAAAAATATTATCAATTTAAGTTTGATTCTGAGAATAATTAAAGTGTACGAACATAACAACTTGTAAAGATGGCAAAATATTTTGAAACTTTCGAGAATTATTCCGGTGAAGTTACCCTCTAATAAAATATTGTTATAGAATGTAGTCAAACATATTCAAGTTAACAGCCACCATCAAGTTTTAAAAAAAAAAGAAAAAAAAAGAGTTCAAATGCATTATTTTTTGTGTGTTTCGAACAGTTGATCCAAATAATTTAACATGATCTTCATAATAAAATATGTTTGGAGATCAAATTTTATATTTTTTATAAATTTTTTACTATTTTTAAGATAGATATAGAAATCATTGTTTTAATGAGATTCTGGACCATCGATAAAGTATATTGTACCTATGAAAAATAGTAAAAAAACTCTAAAAAATATAAAATTTGGTTTTTAAATATATTTTATTATGAATATCATGTTGAACGGTTTAAATTGATTGTTTGAATTAAAAACAAAAATAAAAAATGCGGAGCATATAGGGGTGTAAACGGAGCGGATTCGGAGCGGATAATGCTAATATCATATCCGCATCCGTTTTTTTAACAAGCGGATACAGATACGGATACGGATAGTAAACGAATATCAAAATTGAAAACCATATCCGTCTTAAACGGATACGGATACAGAATGGATAATCCATGGATACAGATTCGAATACGAATACGGAGCAGATAATTGTCGGATATAGAGTAATTCTACTAAATTTCATAATTTTAAGTTACCTAATTTGATTACCCAAATTGACAAAAATTTAATAGACTTTTTAAGTTTGCACAGTGATGATTATGCATGACTAATTGCTTATTAGTTCAGAGAACTAATCCATTATCCTAATAGATTATATGATTTTTCTACCAAGATTATTAAACTTAAACGAATATGTATGTTTTTTGGGAATTTCGCAAGAGTGAAATGAATTGAAAGCTGCTAAAAGATTAAATTTCGGATCTGGATATATACAGATATCCGCTCCGTTTATATCCTCACGGAATTATCCGTATCCGTATCCGTATCCATGTTATCTTTCCATATGCTAAAATTATCCGTATCTGTATCTGCAAGTATTCGTATCCATTTAATCCAGATACGGATAATAAGCGAATTCGGAGCGGATTATCCGCGGATAATCCGTATCCGTTTACACCCCTAGGAGCATATTGAAATGGATCCATCTAATTGTACCCAAGGATTTGTACCAACTTTTTACCCAAACCAACTTTCATTTGACTGGCAGGAATACTGTAACAATAAAATATAAATACTGTAACAAATAATGTCGAATACTGTAAAAGATGAGATCATTTAAAAAAAAAATAACAACTTGCAACTTTCAACATCTTTGTACTTAGTGTATTTTGTACTTTCAAACTTGTTGTACTTTGACAGTTAATGACAGTTAACCGTACTTTATTGTACTTTAAAAACTGCCAACTTGGAACTTTTTTCATTCTAAAAGTTTTTAATTTTTTTTCAAAGTTTTTTCTATCGTTTTAGAAGTTTTCAATATTAATTTTTTTCGTATTTTTTTTAATTTCTCATTTTTATTTATTTTTAAATAATCTCTAAAAATTATAGTTTCAAACTATCGAAATTTAATACGGTAAAAAATAGCTACGTAAACTGCAAAAACAACGACAAAATTTATATAAAATGAATATTGTAACAATAAAGTATAAAAACTGTAACAATCACGATCAAAACTATAACAAATATTATAAACAAACATAATTTTGTCCAAACCACAACCATATTTACAGTGATAAACTAACTAGGAAAATAATATTTTGTCCAAGAAACATTCTCCAGCAAACAATATTACAAACTTTGTCCAAATAACAAACTTTCTCCAGCAAACAACATTACAAACTTTGTCCAAATAACAAACTTTCTCCTTAGACTATAGATATTTGATGTTCATTGCTCGGTTGCGTAAGAAGTTTCATCGCTAGAATAAGACGCTCCTTTGATATATCTTCCTGCAGTACAAAATATGACAAATCTTACAATTAAAACTACAAATATTAAAATAATATAATACTGCAAAAACCAATACTGTAACAAGTGACAACCAATACTGTATCAAATGTAAATCAATAGTACAACAAATCTAAACCTAATACTGTAACAAATAGAAACAATACTGTAACAAAGGTAAAACAAAACTGTAACAAATTGAAACCAATACTGTAACAAATCTAAACCCTATACTGTAACAAAGTTAAAACAAAACTGTAACAAAGGTAAAATAAAACTGTAACAAATGCAAACTAATACTGAAACAAATGTAAATCAATACTACAATAAATCTAAACCCAATATTATAACAAATAGAGACCAATACTCTAACAAGGATAAAACAAAACTGTAACAAATGCAAACCAATACTGTAACAAATCTAAACCCAATACTACAACAAACCTAAATCTAATACTGGAACAAATGAAAACGAATACTGTAACAAAGGTAAAACAAAACTGTAACAAATGAAAACTAATACTGTAAGAAATCTAAGCGTGATTTGGTCGGGACGAAGGCGATCGCCGGAGAAATCGAGAAAATATACATATCGTCGATCTACAGATAGTCGATTTGAAGAAAAAGAACGAGTAAATAGACAATTACATTGGATAAAAAATCAAAATAATGGAAAATCAGATCCTGAGGAAAAATTAATTAAAAAATTGAAAAGCTCAAATCCTTAAAAAAATCAAATCAATCAAAATTAAATTGGAGAAAGTCAATCAATCATACCTGACCAAAGTTTGAGATGCAAAATCGAAGCCGTGGTTCAAAATCACTTCAATATTCGAGAAAATTGAGATCTAAAATCAAAATTAAATCGTCTCTGAGAGGGACGAAGCTGTAGTGCGCCACCACTGCCACCTTCTTCATCGTTCAAGTGGTCCAGTACTTTGTCGTCGTTGCTGCCGTCGATTTTAGGGTTTAGGTCTAATACTTCATCGTTGTCGCCGAGCGTCGCTCCTGTAAGCCTATTAGATAGATCCTTTAAATAGATGTTGTATACTAAAATGTTCAAATCATCTCTTCCTATCTTCGTTGTCGGAGTAGCGGCTAGGTCGGCGCCAGGGGAAGAGAAGAGAACGAGTGAGAGGGAATAGAACAGAGGAGAGAGAAGAGAGAAGAGAACGGAGTAGATTTACTTGAGATCTCGGTTAGGGTTCCGACGACAAGGCCTCCGGCGAAGAGGTGGGAGAGAATCAGGCAACCATGAGAGAATTAAAAGAGAGTTATCGGGAATGAAAGTTGGGGGAGTTAGGACTTAGGAGGTGCAGGAGAGGCCAAGAGAAAAAGACAAAGATGATTTGATTTATTAATAATAGGAAGAAATATCTTAGTAATGGCATATATATATAAATGGTTTAGTGGACAGTTAAAACCAGTTGAGGGTTTATCCAAATTAGTGTGGGTAAAAACTGAGTACAATAGAATGGGTATGAAAACCTTTTATCTTATTTTTCATGGACCCTAAGAGGCTAAGAGCTTGTAAATATACACTGATATAAATAATTTTTTAATTTATTGATTCGTATGAAAAAAAAAAGAAAGTGATAAACTTTTGTGCGGGAGAAATAATAAATATTATATCTAATGATTTTATCTTAATATCTGAGTTTTATAATTTTAATTTTTAAAAAGTTAAAAGTAAAGATATGATGAAAAATATTATCAATTTAAGTTTGATTCTCATAATAATTAAAGTGTCCGAACATAACTGCT
The DNA here is from genome assembly GCA_964058825.1 of Carex arenaria. Classification (NCBI taxonomy): domain Eukaryota; kingdom Viridiplantae; phylum Streptophyta; class Magnoliopsida; order Poales; family Cyperaceae; genus Carex; species Carex arenaria. The sequence goes on along the minus strand of CAXKVW010000001.1, from coordinate 417,483 downwards.
TGTAAAGAGAGCAAAATATTCTGAAACTTCCGAGAATTATATACGTTAAGTTACCCTCTAATAAAATATTTTTTATAGAATGTAGTCAAACATTCAACTTGATAGCCATCATCAAGTTATTTATTTTTTTAAAAAGGAGGGTTCAAATATATTATTTTTTGTGTTCTCCAAACAATCGATCCAAACAATTCAACATGATCTTCATAATAAAATATGTTTGGAGACCAAATTTTATATTTTTTTATAATGTTTTACTATTTTTCTAGATAGGTACATAAATCATTATTTTAATGAGATTCTGGACCATTGATAAAGTATACTGTACCTATGAAAAAATAATATAAAAAATATAAAAAAAATAAAATTTGGTCTTCAAGTATATTTTATTATAAAGATCTGTTTTAATCGGCAATTAAAATTAAAAAGTAATCAGATGATAAAACTTTATTTTTATTGAAAATCCTTATCTGTTTAATAAATTAATTTTCTATTTTTTTCTTATAATTTTTTGCGTGCAATCAATATATTGGTGAATTAATTTTACTTATTGGATCATGAACCAAAGCTTACATTTTACCCTTTTTTACTTATGGAATGAGAATAAAAAAAATAATAAATCAACTTTACAACATATTTATTTAAAGTAAAGTTGGAGGTCATGCCATCCAACTATCTAATATTTTTGTTACCACAACAAAGAATTTTCTCCATCTGAATTTCGAACCACTTTACTGCATCGTTTAAATCAATGTTTTAAAAAATGTCCAAAAAAGGATAATTAATTGATGGATTTGTCGTTGGCGGTTACTAAACTGTCACCAATTCTCTCGATTAATTGGTCGATTATTTCTGATTATGTCTTATTATTCTCAATTGTATATGATTAATCGCTTGACGGTACTATGTCTGTTCAACAAACACATACTATTATTTACACCACTGTTTGAATAAAGCTTACTCTTTTTAGATAACATATTTTTGACTTCATGTCAAATAAAGAAAAAAAGAAACAAATAATTTTTCAGTCATAAAACTAATAAAAAGTAATTTTCTTATAAAAACAAAACAATAACGTTTCATGCATACAATTAATAGTCCAATTCGGAACATTTGGTCGATTAAGTTTTAGATATCTCAGAGGATGCGAATTAAAACCGGGAGTGTGGGGGGTACAGCGGGGAGTCCACATCCTTTACAGTAATGCATCGTTTCATTTTATCCAGCAGCCGTTCGATCAGAATCCGGACCATTCCAGATCTAAATCGGACGTCTTAGATCTAAAATCAAATTTTGAGTTAACTCAGTGGATACGAATAAGGGTAGGGAGTAGATGTGGAAATAAATCTTCTGCGATCCAATGCAATTTCATGTCTCTGTTCTTCAAAATTGAACCTTTCGCTTTTGGAAAGAACGAATCTCAAAATAATTAAAAGGTTGGATTTAGAATAACGTGTCTTTGCAATTCCTTGTGATCATAGAAGATTTATTTCCGTAGTAAATAGTAGATAGCAGTGGGGAAATTTTACAAATTACCCTACTTCTCAAAATTTTCAAACAAAATATCCCTCCTCCAAAATAATTAACAAAATATCCTTATGGGGTCCCCATTTTTTCTTTTTCCCCCCCTCTCCCCCTCCCTCCTATTTACTCTCACCAAATTTTAGCACCTCCTTTCTTATTAAACTTTAATGAGCACAAAATATGCAACAAATATTTTATAGACATGCAACAAAATTTTCAATTAGATAGTTAATATATATTATCAAATATATATTTTTCAATTAGGCAACAACCAATGCCAATCAAGAGAATTACAATACAAAATCAAATCTTAACTACATATGCTTATATTTGTACTTCATTTCAACTTTATCTCTCTCATATATAAAGTTCAAAATATTTTTAAATTACAGTACCAACAAAATAAAAGAGTACAAAATATAAAACATGGATATAAATTGCAAATCATAAATTTAACGATTTCTGTAACCTTCTATGTCCAATATTGTATAAGCTTTCAAAATTCCTACAATAAAAACAAATATTTAAGAAGTAATAAAATAAAGTGAACAATTTTAAATTAGAAAAAATAACCAAGTAGCAGTTAATAAATTAAACCCGAACAATCTCACATTAGATTAAGGATAGTGTTAAACATACTTCAGTTTTTAACGGAAGATGATATCTCAAGTTGTGACACCTACGTATCATATAATTTTGGTTAGAAAAAATAATTAATATTTGATACACATACAATAGAAAAATGCATGTTACCTCTAGTTTTGCGAAGCTGCGGACATCTTTTTTTATATTGGCCAAAATTTGGTGAGAGTAAATAGGAGGGAGGGGGAGAGAGGGGGAAGAAAGGAAAAATGGGGACCCTACAAGGACATTTTGTTAATTATTTTGGACGAGGGATATTTTGTTTAAAAATTTTGAGAAGTAGGACAATTTGTAAAATTTCCCATAGCAGTGGGTAGGGGGTACTGAAGGAGAAAGCATATACTCATAACTCAGAAGGAATAGAATTACTCTTTGACCAAGCCAAGTGGTAAAAACCTTGAAAATTACTGAGCAATGGAGGCGATCTCTTCCACCAAACCCTCTTGTAAATCTCTCTATACCTCTCTCTCTTTTTAAGCTGTTTTCTTCTCTAAATTAAGATTCAATTTAGTTCCAAAACTGAACTAATGTTGCTTTTTTTTTTTATTATAATTTGATTATAGCAATGTATTTATACAAAGACAAGCTAATCACTTATGTTACAACCCATGGCTTTGACAAACTAGACTACTATTTTGAAATCCAAGGTTTGCACGGAAACATGAACTATTGCACGGAAACATGGTTCATGTGGCAAACCTTGGGTTTCAAAATAGTAGTCTGGTTGGGCAAAGCAAGTATCACTACACAGACATCTACAAAACTGGGGGTAAAGCATACCAGCAAGTGGAAGAAAACTGTCAAAAAACAAATCCTTCCTCCAGCTATCCCAGTTCCTCCTCAGGCGATAATTGAAGTTTCTAAGACGGTAGATGCTCCTCCTGCTGATAGAGGAGTGTCTCTCAGGAAGAGTTTGAGAATCCAAGCCAAGGGGGACACTTCCACTACACTGTCTAAGGCTATGAAAAGGGCTCAAGATAAAGAAATTGGCAGTAGCAGCTCTTCAGGTATATCCCTCTTGAAGAATTTTCCCTTTCATAGGCTCACTATAGACCAAGTTAAAGATTTGTTTGGTGTTTATAAAATTCAATTAGGTCATAATGCTGATGAAGCAACCTTCATTATCCAAAAAATACAACAACAGGATAGGTGCAATTTTGAAGAGATCCTTCTGTCTCTATTAGAAAAAACTAAATCAGTTGATTCTTCTCATCCTATTATTTTAGAATCTGACTCATTAAAATCTATGACCAATGATGATCTTACACAACTTCATGACACTGATGATACATTTCATGACACTAACTCCAGTTTGGAGTTTACTGAAATTGATGCTAATGATGTCAATTTAGGACTAGGAGTTTCTCTGATTTCATCATGAATTTCTTGAACTGGAATGCCCGAGGTCTTAATTCTTATAAAAAAAGACAGATTTTACATGATATTATAGTAGGCCATAAGATAGATATGATTGCAATTGAAGAGACAAAAAAAGAACAGTTTAATAACAGATATTTACGATCTATTTCTTCCAAATTTGACATTTGGCATTGGGTTCCTTCATCAGGAAGGTCGGGTGGTATTTTGTTCGGTTGTGATAGTTCTACTTTTAAGTATATTAGTCATTCTTTGCACAAATATGCCCTTAATGTTCAGGTCGAATGCAAACTTGACGGCCACATTTGGCAGATTACTATAGTTTATGGTCCGATTATTAGAGCCAAAAAAAAGACCTTTGGATTGAACTGAATAATATTAGGAATAATAATACCGAGCCATGGATTTTATGTGGGGATTTTAATGCAATTCGGCATAGAAATGATAAGTCCGGTAATCTGTTTGATATCCAAACCAGCTCACTGTTTAACAAATTTGTAAGCCAACATCAACTAGTAGAACAGAAGTTGACAAATAGACGGTTTACTTGGAATAATGGGAACAAATTTGCATTGTTAGACAGATTTTTTGGGAAATTTTACAAAGTGTCTTTCTTTTTTAAAACATAGAACAAAATATTCACTTTCCAAAATTCTTAACAAAATGTCCTTGTAGACCCCACTTGTTCCCTCTATTTCTCTCCCTCTCACTCCTCCCAATTTACTCTCATTTATTGTTTGCTTAAGTAAAATATACAACTGTGATCTCTCATCTATATTTTGATTAATTTTTATTTTTTATGTATATAAATTATTTAGAATAAAAAATTTAAGTGTGAAATTGTATTTGTTAAAATTAGAAAGTATAGTATTAGTGTATATATAGAATATTTCCAACATATTGTTCTTTTGAAAAATGATTATAAGACATGGTATTAACTTATTCTATAAACTATTTTTAACTAACATATAATAATTATGTATAAGATATATCTTAAGAAATTAAGAAATAATTAATGTCATCAGTTTTGAATCAGCTACAATTTAAGTAATATGACTCGCCATTGAATATATTAAGGCGAAAAATTAAAAATTAAACTTTGCTGAATCTAGTAATTAATCGAACCATATATATATATATGCACTTTGAAGGTGTAAAAAATGTATTCCAAGTCATCTCAATCACTCATTGCTATAGTATTTGAACTCAATATTTCTTAAACTTGTTATTTATTTCTTAATTTCTTAAGATTATATCAAATATATAATTAGTATATTTTTTTATTAAAGTATAAGTATGTTACTAAATTGTTATTAATGTGATAAAATCTCTTATTATTGTGAAAACTAAGAATATGAAATTTATATAGAATAAACTATATAAAATGCATATGTTAAAAATATTTATTTGTTAGATTTTTTTTATGAAATAAGTTAATACCATATCTTATAATATAATATTTTTTTAAAGACCCATATGTTGAAAAATATTCTACATTTATGCTAATATTATACTTTCTGGTTCAAACAAATAAAATTTGACACTTTAATTTTTTATTCTAAATCATTTATACACACAAAAATTAAAAAATTATTCAAAACGGGAATAAAATCACAATTGTATATTTTACTTTAGCAAAAAATAATGAGAGTAAATAAAAGGAAAAATTGTGAAAATGCCACTTCAAAACTTTCAAATTGTCAAAATGCCACTTCAAACTTTGAAATTGTCAAAATACCACTCCAAACTTCATTAATTTATAAAAATGCCACTCCAAATAATTAATGACTAAAATACCCTTCTTATCCTCTTATTTCTCCTGCCTTCTCTTCTTCTCCTGTTCTAAATGGCGGCTAAGCGGCGGAGGAGGGTTTGATGGTGCTGGACTGCTGGTACTTATCGGAACAGGAGGGGTTGCAAAGAATGCGAAGGCGGGCGAGAGTATTTTAGTCATTAATTATTTGGAGTGACATTTTTACAAATTAATGAAGTTTGGAGTGGTATTTTGACAATTTCAAAGTTTGGAGTGGCATTTTCACAATTTGAAAATTTTGGAGTGGCATTTTCACAATTTTTCCTAAATAAAATGAGTGAGAGGGATGGAAAGAGAGGGAACAAGTAGGGTCCATAGGAGCATTTTGTTAAGAATTTTGGAAGGAGAGTATTTTGTTCTACATTTTGAAAAAGAAGGACATTTTGTAAAATTTCCCTAGATTTTTTACTAGCCTATCTTGGGAAAATCTATATCCAGCTAGCTCCACTCTTGATTTAGGTCGATATGGATCTGACCATTGTCCCATTATTCTACAAATTTCTTCCAAAATTGATACCTCAAATACTATATTTAGGTTTGATCCCATATGGTTAGAGCAACCAGATTTTGTGCAATTAATTAATCGATGGTGGAGTCAATATCCTTTAGACTCTAGGGACATTGCCAAAAGTTGGAATGCCAAGTTGAAATTCCTTAGACAAAAAATTAGGGGTTGTACTAGGAATTTTTGCAGCAAGCAAAAGAAAGGAAAAAAACAGCTATTAGATAGAATAAAAGCATTAGAACTTATTTTAGATCACATCCACTATCGTCTAAACTGAGCACTGACAAAACTAAACTCACCTATGGAAAGTACTTGTTTTCATTTGCAAGGTCATGCCTTGATTGCAGCTAATTAAAATGGTTACTAATTTACATTTCTCTATTGCAGCTAATTGTAATGGATCCTCAAATTTACCCCATTCTCATGCCGCTCTCCAAGAACATTGATGATGTACACAAAAGAATTGCCGAAGTAATTAAGTGCGCTGCCAGCTGAAACTCAAACCATAGATGGAAAGTCGGACATCTATGGATTGAAAGCCACAAAAGCTGTGATGATGAAAGAAGTGGAAATGATGCGTAATGACTGGTTGAAGGCAATGGAATCTGTCTATGCGGTCCAGGATTGTCTTCTCCTTCTATGCCACACGACGAGCCCAAGCAACCCAAATCTCATTCCACCACAGAATGCACGAGTTGTTTTTGGTTTATCAGTTTTGTTGATGAGGATGAAGAACGAGCTGGGCCAGAGGATTGCAGAGGAAAAGACGGATGCCAGTAACGGAATTGCTGATGTAGATGGTTTGATATCAGAGAATACTGCATTGAAAGCACAATTGGATGCAGTTGGTGATAAATGGCTGAGTATGAATGCTACTTTCGTTGCTTTTGTGAAGTACCTTGTTGACATAGGTTTGATTCTGGCGCCAACTGTAGGAAGTTATCCCTCTCAGGAGTAGTATTCTTCTCTTCTTTCTATTATATTAGGTCCTATTTTGGTAGCCTCTCCTATGTTTTGGTAGTTCCTTCTGTGTCTGAAATAGGAAGTTTGGGGTGTTAGCATGCATGCATTTTGGCTTTGTAGGATGGAGGTGAATACGTACGGTTCCTTTTTTATGTTTGAAATAGGAAAGTTTGGAGGTGAATACGGTTCCTTTTGTTTTGGGATGAGAACCGGCTTTCAATTGGTCTCTACTCTTTGATTGATTACTCGGTATGCAAAATTAGTGGTATTATTCAAGTTGCATTATCATTAGGTGTACGTATTACTATTTGATTATCATAGTTGATAGTGTGTATCCTCTGACACAGTGGTGGATACAGGATTTTCACCAGGGTAGAGCAAGAAATTATCAAATCGGATTTAAATAGATAATCAGATTCAAACTCATTAAATAATCAGATACTAAATCATGTAATAAATATGGATAATCGGTCACTCTTAGCTGATTTCACAAATTCTTTAAAGCCCAATTTACGCTTAAAAAACCAAACAAAATTACTTGCCAGTTCTAATGAACATCTATTATTTTTTAACAGCACCAGTATAAATACACATGGCAGCTTCTGCCATGCTATAAGAATAAAAAAGCACCGGTATAAAATTATACAACATATCTCACTAATTATAAGTTTTTATTAGAAATCTTAGCATTTAATCAAGGAACATCCAAAAGAATTATACCTTGGTGAACTCTCGGCCATAGATGTGCTTGTAGCTGATGAAAGCAAGCTTTAATTGAGGAATGCTTCTCTTGCCAAATATCTCCACTATCACGGACTCATCAACCCCTTAATGGAGAGAAGATAGAGGTTCGAGTTTTTTTTTTTTGCATCTCTGAATTAGACATTTTAACTCTGGATCAGCAACATTTTTGTTTTACTTTGGATCAGCGACTTTTACTGTGGAGGAAGCATATTTTTTTTTTCTCTGAATCAGCGATAGCGCACAAACCGAGTTAAAACTTTGGGCTCTGTTTAACTTGTGTTGGGTTATCTCAATATACCAGATTGTTGGGCTTATAACAGATCCAGGGTAGGGCAAAGGCCCAAATTTCAGTTTTTGTAAACTAAATTTGAATTTTCAGAGTAGCCAGTTGCCCTACCCTGGGCTTAATTGGATCCACCCTTGCTCTGACATATCTCAATTTTTGTGTGACCGACGTGTACAGTGCCTATTCGGGGATAGCGCAGGGGTAGGAGCGGAACTTGAAAATTTAAATAGAGATGGTCGGAAAATAAAATTTCAAAACATATGATGAAGAAGGTAGAATTTGAACTCAAGACAACTCAATGAGCAATTTTAACCACACTACAAGTAAAATTTGTTGTTTTATGAGGAAGATTCTTATATATAAGAACTAAAGAAACAAAAAATTCAATTAAATTTTAACATACATAATTAAGAAAATTAGAATTATGTGGGTGGCTTAGATAATTTTGGAGCACACTAAGATTCGCCCATGCACAAGAGTCAGTTTTGTAACTTTTATTTGCGCTTTGAGATTTGTGCATAACGTTTTTGAACAGTTGAAATTTTACACAAAAAAAAAAAAAAATACTCAAAGTTTGAGATATCTCAGACGATGCAAAATTCATATATATATATTTTTTATATATTGTAGTTCGTAGGCACACAACACCCACAACACGCCCTGCTCCTGCATCGTGCAGGATTTGAATCTAAATTGATCTCCCGTAGAAGAATATATATACCTTAGCTTCATAATGAAACAGGCTTTTTTGGACCTTTTTTTCAAACAAAAAAATAATTAGTTTGTATTTTAATATCCACGAGTCAGCAAAGTTCGTATTTACGAACATTAACATAATGATATTTATGATTAGTTTATTTTAAACAATAAGAAATCTTCAGCGGGAGCAATTTGGTTTATAAAATAAAAACTCAAAGATAATTATACTCTAAGATAATTATTGTAGAGTAAAACTAGGGTGTTTAAGTTTATCAAGTCTCTTTGTAAACCAAACTCTAAAATCTGTCAGATTGGTTTTAAATGACAAATCCGAATTGTTGAAACCCATCTACCATAGAGTCATGCATCTATATGCAAAAATTTTAAAATTTTGAATTAACTTAGTATAGCGGTCAAAATTAAAAACTTTATAAATTAATTTTAATGTATTCTTTGTTAAATATTTTCTACGACTTGACTCTATACAAAATTAATTCAAAAACTTGACTCTATAATATACATAGGAGTTTGAAAGTATGTTGGATGATTTGACCTCCAACCTATAATAGAAAACACAACAACAATATTCATAGTTAAAATTAAACGCTAAAGTCATAAGACCAAAAGGACTGGTGCTCAGCAGGAGTTTGTTCAACAATGAACAATTCACCTACTGATCCAACAAACTCAATCATCCAGCTAAATTCTCTAGCAAGATCATCCAATCCTGTCTCGTCACCATGGAGAGGAACCACTTAAATTCTCTGGTAAGATCATTTATTCCTGTCTTGGCACCAAAGAGAGGCGCCAGAGTGTTGCCATGAGCCATTTGAGGAGAGTCAAACACTTCGGCATCCAAACTCATTCACTTGAGGAAGAATCTCCAGCCTCAAGCTCAAAAAATGCAACGTGAATAACTAACTCCCTGACTCTTTGGTCTTCTATAAGCAGAGATCCCCTTGCACGGTCATAAGCAAACGAGCTGATAATAAAATGTTAGCGGGGATTGAACTGGCGGAGCCCCTCAGTGCTGTCTTCTCCTTCTAACCCGTCACAATTAGTTAATGGGCCTTTTATTTTGATTGTTTAATACATTTTCAAATTAGTTAATCCAACCCATTTTAGCATATTTACTGCAAATCTAGCAACTCATACCCCAAAATCACAAATAATTTATAAATTCTATTGCATATCATGTCGATCCTTATCAATTATAATTTTATTTCGTATAAGTAGTCATATTAACAATTTTTTTACATCCATATCAGTGTCTCAATTGTGGGAGATCGCAAGTTTGACCTAAATGAGAATCCTTATGCGGATATTAAATAGTTGGGTGACTTGATATTCAACCTTTACTCAATATCAATGTCTCAATTGTTGCAATTTACCTTTCTTTAACATACTTAAAAAAATATTTTTTAAAAATTAATAATTTTACAATTATTAATAGAGGAGTGATCCAATTACACCTTTTTTTTTGACACATCATGACACCATTTTTTTTATAGGTTAATTTTGTGATTTCAAAATCCAAATAATCGATCCAAACCGTTCAACATGATTGATATATGAAAATGTGCTTGGAGATCAAATTTTACATTTTTTTAAAATTTTTTTACTATTTATTAAGATGGTTACAAAATTGCTGTTTTTCAATGGTCCGAAAACAATGATTTTGTAACCATCTTAATAAATAGTAAAAAAATTCAAAAAAAATGTAAAATTTGATCTCCAAGCACATTTTAGTATATCAATAATATTGAACGGTTTGGATCGACTATTTGGACTTTGAAAATGATAGGTGTCAAAATGTGTCAAAAAAAAAGGTGTAACTTGATCCCTCCTCTTATTAATATTACATCTCTAAATTTGTACTTGCTAATTAGAAACCCCTTCATAACTTTGCAATTTCAATTTGTCATATTGGTATTTGTAATTTCTTTGCAAGTAAAGACTAAAGATGGAGATGCTCTAATCTAGTTAGCAGTTCAAGTGATGAGTTATTTTCCAACGATTTCTAATTTTTTTTTTTTGGATTTATAATGGCTAGAAGTTTGACGTTAAATGGCTAAGTGTTATGTGTGACGATTAATCAAAGTATAAATTTTTTTATTTTATGTTCACGGTGCATGGTTGGAGTTTATGACAGCCCGATGTATGGAGCTTCTTTAATATTCATGCTAAAGCTGATCGAAAGATCCTGAGCTAAAGGTGATATAAATTCACAAGTCTAAGGGTGTGTAAATCATAAACAGAAAAAGAAAGTGGCAGGTGACAAGTGACAACTATTGACCCAACTTTGTAATATTCATATAGTTTCCTGCACACTAGATGATCTATTTTAGTATACAATGAGTATTCTCACTTCTCAACCTCTCATTTGGTGAACATTGCCAGTGCCTTCAAAAATTAGAGTGTTTATATGGTTGATCATTCATAAAAAAAATCCTTACTAAAGATACTTTTACTTTCAAAGGTTAGACAGGTAACCAACAATGTCAGTTATGCTCTGCACATGAAACAAGAGATCATATATTCCTTAATTGTTCACTATAACAGTAAATTTAGTTCTGGTTAGATAAAAGTCAAATGTTATTTTCCTAGGGATGATATCTTACAATACTCAATATAATTACCTAATCATGAGAGAACTGGCCTATTAGTAGTTCTAAGTGCAGCATGTTGGATAATATAGAAATATAGAAATGACATATGTTTTAATGACTATACTCCTAAATCTGCTAGATCTCTTATATTGCTAATAAAATCTATTGTTGATTACTGGATAGGTAATATGAAGAAGCAAGCAAAGACAGCTACCAAATCTTGGATGGCCGCCATGGAAGTTGTCATCCCTCCTGGCATGGAGATATTACTGTATCACCCTGGTGTTTCTACCCCTGATAAATGAAAGACAACTATCCTTCTCCAAATTTTGTATCTAGTTTAACCTTCAGTCCTTTGTTAAGTGGCTTAGCCTTAACGTTTCTAGCTTTTTTTTGAAACTTAACTATATCTCGATGCTGGTTAATATGTTGCTTGGCTGTTTTGATATTGTGGTACTGTGATATTGTCAATGACATGGGCTCCCTGCTTGACTTAAACAATGTAATTATCTGATTTCAGCAATGTAATGGGCCTTAATAGCCTTTTTTTTTAATGAAGATTATTTTTCTTTCTAACTTGTCAGTTGTCAACTTAAAAAATAAATAATAAAATATATGCAAATGCAATCGACTTAGTCCAAATAAAAATATATTGTTTGCAGTAATTTATTTCTATTTCTGTCAAGGGAGGAGGTGGAGGAGGGGTCCAAGGATAATTTTTTGTAGATAATTCGGAAGGATTTTGAGTATAACAGCTTCTTCAGTCTAATATCTGGCGACATAATTTGGGATGAAGATGATGACTGAAACTTATTGAACTACTGATCTGATATGGCTATTTTATATTTTGTTGAACTGTGTATGTTGTGTGTGTCTGACTTTACAACAATTATGTTGTTTTTTTGTAATTAAGATAGATATAATACTGGCTAATATTTTAAAATAGAAATCGATCGATGGTCTATAACCGCAACTTTAAAAAAATACAAAACAAAAAAACTGCATGGTGACAAATTCATATCACTTATATTAATACACATTTTGAGTTTAAATTTGATTCGCTTGATATATACTAGTACGAATATTAAAAAAAGAAAAGAAAAAAAGACCACATGGTGATTATAGATGTAGATCAAAATTGGTTCAAAAAGACTACATATTTTGAATTTAAATTTTATTCGCTTCATATATACTAGTATGGATATTAAAGAAATTAATCTCATACATTTGTTTGTTACTCCATTATGTTTTTGTTGTTTTGTTTTAATAAAACACGATCTTCGTGTTGTTTTAACGAGCCACAAATATATTGTCTTATGCAAAATAAAAAAAATGAACGTTATGCATGTTACTCTTGTGCATTTCATTTCAAGTCAATATTTTTCTTTACATGATTTCTATTAATTAAACGATCAGATCACACGATCAGTTGATCGTTCGTTGGAATGTAGCTCCGTACGTATGTTATATAATTATTATTATATTACCATACTTTACACAACTTATATCATGCCGATAGTAATTTTTTTAGTATCATATAATTACATGACAGTTTTTTGTTTTTCTCTTAAATTTTAATTTGTATTAATGAAGCAATCAAATATATCTAGACAAAAAGAACTCAAACCTGCCGAATATAAGTGCAATGGACTCCAGATTTGCCGGTTCCTCAAGGAAAAACCCTGCTTGCTATAACATGCAACAAATTTATAATCGACCAAGTGATTAATGGATGACTAATAAGTAATTAAAACACCTTATTTCTTTCAAACATATTATTATCTAATCGTATTCAGATCAAGACATTAGCAAAATTTGGGAATTAAAGTAAAACTATAAAATAAAGATAGAAAATACCTTCGAATCGTATTCAGATCAATCGCCTCCTGATTTGCTGCTTCTCTGAGTGATTCAAATTAATCTAAAAAATAGAATTTCAGTAATTAGGTCAAAATTTGTAAAAAAACAGAAGGAAAAAAACAGAAAAAAAAACGGAGTAAAAACAGAAATAACACAGAAATAAAAAAACCCTAAAAAACAGAAAAAAAAAAGGAGGAAAAATAGAAGAAAAAAAACAGAAAAAAGAAAAAGAAAAAAACAGTAAAACAAAACAGAAAAAAAAGGATGAAATATCATAATTGCAATAATCAAAGAGAAGGCGGATGAAATATCATAAGAGAAGTTAATACAGAAAAAAAGGAAAAAAAATAGGAAAAAAAACAGAAAAAAAGAAAAAAAAAAAACGGAGAGGGAGAGAAGCAGGGAGACAATACCGAGAGAGAGTCAGAGCGAAGTAGTGATCGTCGAGCGGAGGTGGACTAGATCGACGGGCGGAAGCAAGGATTGGGCGGAGCAGATCGGCGGGCGGCACCGTCAGTTTTTAAACCCTAAACCTAATTAAAACGCACGAGACAGCAGGGAAAAAGAAGTCTCTGCGCGCGGGGGTTTTTCTGTCGAAAACTTTCAGAGACCGGTCCAAATTGGTCGATGATACTATTTTTCGCCGGTCGCTGATGCCTGATTTTTTAAATTTAAAAAAAAAAAATTGATCTTCAACTACCGGTAACCCAACCGGTCGCTGAAAGGTTGGTCGCTTGATTTTTGGGGTTAATTTATTTTTTTTTGGAAGAAAAAGGGAATCAGCGACCGGCGACAGCACCGGTCGCTGATGCCCAGTTTTGCTGTAGTGGTATATTATATTATTATTATTATATTACCATACTTTACACAACTTATATCATGCCGGTAGTAATTTTTTTTTATAATATAGTTAATCAAAACAATGCGAAATTCTGAATGCTTACGAAAAAATGTTCAACAAATTTGAAAATGCATTATCGTTAGTTTTAGTTTCAAGCTATACAAATATTAAAATTATTTTTCAAAATTCGCTTAGAAAAAAATATATATAAATGTCAAAAAACAGTGAGCTTTTTTATTTTTTATTTTTTCTCTTTGAGAAAGAAATCAGGGTCAAAATTCGCTTCAAGTTCTGTCCAAAACTCTATTCTAATCATGGACTTAATTAAGAGTAGATCCGATGGGCATCTGATCTATTTTGTTTAGACGGATTCAATCACTGTTCAATATGTATTAAAATTTATGTGCATCTGTTTTAATTTTCCTGTACACAGATCTTAAGATAAATTGGACGGTCATGCTCGTTGCCCCGTTCTCCAAATCGTGTCGTTTTAAAGTTCAAATAGGTCAAAAAGCAAATTAAAAAGTCACGCCTCGACGAGACGAAACGCCACCGGATCGGACTTGGGCGTGTCATTTCCAAGACAATAATTAAATGCACCAGAAAAAATATTACGCAGAATTTATACCGTCTAATGTTTAATGCCTTCTAGCCTTCCTCTATTTCCCATTATAACTTCATTAATCCAGTTGCTCCTTCAAAAATCACAACTTCACATTAGAATTTTCTCACTCAAATTAATACTCGATTATCTTATGCAGAGTGCACTCCTGATGATTCCTCCTATATATTAAAAGTTGAAAACTTGAATTCCATTTTTATCTCCAAATTATAATTAATGATCGATAATGCAACTTCAGTAATACTACTAATTTGCCATACCAAGTAATCAAAGAGTCTACAAACTCTACACCAATTTAAACCGGTTCCCATGCTAAAACAAAAGGGAACCGCCGAATGGCAGTAGCGTACGTATACTCACCTCCTCCTACAAAGTCAAAATGCATGCTATTGCTAACACCCCAAACTTCCTATTTCAGACACAAAAGGAACCCATGCATCATATTACCAAAACATTAGGAGAGGAAAGGCTACCAAAATAGGACCTAATATAATATATAAAAGAGAATAATATATACTACTCATGAGAGAGATAACTTCCTTCAGACATCAACCAAAATCAAACCTATGTCAACAAGGTACTTCACAAAAGCAACAAAAGCAGCATTCATACTCAGCCATCTATCACCAAATGCCTCCAATTGTGCTTTCAATACAGTATTCTCTGATATCAAAGCATCTACATCAGCAATTCCGTCAGTGACATCTGAAACAACTGCTGCTACGCTCACCTCCATATGCCGTACCGTCTTTTCCTCTGCAATCCTCTGGCCCAGCTCCTCCATCTTCATCAACAAAACTGATAAACCAAAAACAACTTGTGCATTCTGTGGTAGAGTGAGATTTGGGTCGCTTGGGCTCGCCATGCGGCATAGACCGAGAAGACACTCCTGGACCGCATAGAGAGATTCCATTGCCTTCAACCAGTCATTGCGCATCATTTCATCAACACAGCTTTTGTGGCTTTCTATCCATAGATGTCAGGCTTTCCATCTATGGTTTGAGGTTCAGCTGGCAGTGCATTTGCTTTAGACTGATGCTTGGCATTTACTTCGGCAATTCTTTTGCGTAATTCATCAATCATCTTGGAGAGCGGCATGAAAATGGGGTAAATTTGAGGATCCAATACAATTAGCTGCAATCGAGAAATGTAAATTAGTCCATTTCTTTCACAAATGTCATTATGACATGTATAATTTAGATGTACAAATTTAACCAAACAAGACACAGAAGTTATTTAGACAAAATCAGATGTCGAAGGAAAAATAAGACAGTGATATATGATGATATATATTGTGGGGGTTTTATTCTATTTTTATTCAATAGGTGAATAGTCTACTAAATTTCATTAACCAAAAGAAAAGGAAGAAATAGTTAACGAAAATTATCGAGGTTTTATCGTATTTTCATATGCAGGTAAGGTAAGATAACGAAGTTGTAAATAACAGTATACGGTCGTCGGATGGATGGGTACCGCCAAGCAATTAATCGGTATGCGGCCGATTAATCGGAATTATGCGGACAATTTATGTTTTTATTAAATTTAAGTATATATATCATAATTTATTGAAAATAATTTATTTAAATCATTAAACTTACCAATTAAATTTAATTTAACTTAGTTTTATTATTATCAATATTGTAAAATGAGGTTTTGTTCATGCATGCGGAAGGCCACTGCATACTGCATATGCGGTATGCGGTCGCATATGCGGAATTTCATGCGGACTTATATATGCGGATTTTAAACTATATACTAATTTATTTACACTCAAATCATGCAATATATTCCCATTAAAATCATTCAAACAATAAATTCGCATATATGCAGACCAATATGCGTACATATGTGGACATATGCGGTCCAATATGCGGCCTCATATGCGAAATCGCATATTTGAGACTGCATTAAACTTTTTATGCGGAATCGGACTGCATACGCATATGCGGCCGCATGAACCACATTTTACAACACTGATTATTATAACATGACACTACGCTTATTGATTCTTAACACATAAGCATTTTACATGTGTAAGTAACATATTTATTTAATGAAAAAAAACAAATTTGAGAATTAAACTTTTTCAAATACTCATAACATATTATTTGAAAGAAATGAAACATTCCAACATAAAACACTAAATTTAGTTTATGATAACAGCTTAATTTTACAAATGAACAAGTCGTACTAATTGAAAAAATTACATCAGTAAGTAAAAAAAAAATATATGGTATATAAATAATAGAATCAATTTCAAAACAAGACGAAAAAATATATATATAAAATATTGAATGTATATTCAAGCACAAATAAAATTACAATACAAGATTTATAAATCTTATTATCACACACTATCATAAAAAAAATACAATGTGAAAATAAATATTCACTAGAATAAATGAAAATAAACGGACAATTAAACACTTTACATGATTAATTTTTTTAACTTACAAACCAAAAGAAAAAATTCCTTGAAGATAGAAAACACTTTAAATACACCATTATCACTCTTAAGTATCCCAAATCATCACTTTTTAACTTACAAACCAAAAGAAAAAATTCCTTTAAGATAGAAAACACTTTAAATACCCCATTATCACTCTTAAGTATCCCAAATCATCACTTTTTAACTTACAAACCAAAAGAAAAAATTCCTTTAAGATAGAAAACACTTTAAATATCCCATTGTCCCTCTTAATTAAGTATCCCAAATCATGACAACTGCAATTACACCGACCCCCAAAACCACAGCCAACCACCGATTTAGTGGCACATCAAGCTTTAAAGGCCTTTGAGGCTTGTAGCCCTTGGCCAGCAGATGGTTAATCGAGACATAGATAAAAACGCCACATGCAAAGCCCATGGAGATAGCGTAGATCCAATCTGCTACGTGACCCTGTGTGGTGGCATTGATTATGATCCCAATTGCTACTCCAATTGGGCTTGAGATGGCAAAAGCAAAGGAATAGATGGAACAGGAGAGGAGAGGCCTGTCAGGGATCATGCGCAGTAGCGCTATGCCCATAGCAATGGCCGCAAATATCTTGTGCAGGCTTATTGTCCATAGTGCCTTCCATGCATCTCCTTGTGTTTCTGAATACAATTAATATTTCACACTAGTAAGTAAATATTACTATGCAGTTCATCATGCCATAGAATAGTATATTCTCTGGCAATGAAGAATCGGTAAAACCTGTGACTGTTTTTCTCTGACATTTCTATTAAGGTGAAAAAACTGTACATATGTTCTTATTACAGCACACTCATCTTTTCCTGCCAAATTGAGAAATCTCTAGATCTTAAGAAATACTCTGGTATGATTAATTGATTACCACTGTTTTACAAATTTGACTCACCAGCAACTCCAATTGCAATCCCTTCAAAAACAGAGTGGAAACACAGAGCCACAATTAAGAGAATGCTATCCCCCAGCGAACTTGCATTATTGAGTAAAGATGGCAGTACTGCATGTTCATGGACAACCTATATAGAGAAATTAAATTTTAGGAGAACTTTAAATTGCCATTCAAGCATCATTTTTTATTACAGGTAGTACAAAAACATCATTACAGAATAAGTTGTGGGAGAATAAGATCAAAAAAGTGATGGCTGGTTGTGAGTTCTTGGCATTTGAATATTTGTTCTTACATACTACTAAGTTGACAATTTATTAACTCACCAACTAGATGTTTGTGATAAAATTCTAAACTGAAGACGGTTCATTGGAAAAATTAAAGCTCTTCTTAATTGGTGAAAAAATTAAAGCTTTTCTTAAGCAAAAAGATACTGTTCAAAGCTGTAGTGGTAGTTGCACCAGCCTACTAGTGTGAACAATAATATATTTTGCACTTGGGCCATCACTCAACTAAAATTTTCTATCCAAACCCCATACTCTTAATTTAGGCTCTAAATAAGACATAACACAGCATAGCATGTTCTCTAAATTTAATAACTTTTTGGAACATTTTGAATGCAGCTAAGAGAAGTAGACTTTCTTTTGTTTTCTAACATAAAAAGCAAGTTCTTCATCTACTAATTTTGTTTCTTTTGAAGAAGCTGTACGTAAACTCACCTCAGATTGTTTTGGTATGCCTTCATGCAAATCTTCAAGCTTAGTTTCTTCTAAAGCTCCTGCAATAACAGACAATTATATCAAAATCCTTACTTGTAGAGAGCAAAAGGATGTGTAGGAAGGAAATATAACGGATGATTTAATACGGGAAATAAACGGAGCTAAATTTATATGGCAAATATATCATTAGGAACCAACAAATCAGAGCCAATCTGTCAAAGTATCACAGAAAGTATAGACCATGCAAAAGAAAAAATATATATATATATTTGTGTCTGACCTCTATTTTCATTGCCTCCGGATCTCTCCACATCACGCTCGCTCCTTCCGCGTGACACCACCATCAAAATCAAGCAATCCGCAAGCATAGTTATCAGGTAACCAGCGCATGCCAGCATAAACGCAAAGGGATACGTTTTATCCGTCAAATCTTCAAATGTTGAGTTTGAATCGCTCAAGAAATGCATCATTGCTGTGCCAAGGAAAACCCCTCCCGCGAATTGCGTTCCAAAAACGAGAAACGCTTCATTCCACTTGAAAAAATAAGGGGATATGCCGCCAATGAAGGTGGCAAAGAAGACTATAATCAGGCAGTATACCTTCACAAGGATGAGAGATTTTGATCGGAGGTCCGGCGAGGAACTGCCAGAATCGGCGGCGGAGAGGAGAAGCTGAGACAAGAGGAGACAGAGAAAGAGACGAGGCATGGTTGCGCCGAGGTGGGATTGGGTGCATTGTCAGAGATGAACAGAGGTTTAAAAGAGGTTTGAATTTGGCTTTGGATGCAGTTGAATGTGGAAAGTTGTACTTGGACATATGTACTACACAAAAACTTGGTTGGATGGCCCCTGCGGGCGGGAGGCGCGACAAAAATAAATTACTAGGTAGAATAAAATAAGTCCACTAGACCATATTGCACGAGTTCCCTATTTCAATCGAAAATTCCTCTCTAGTTCGTAGTCGTCGAGCGCAACTAGTGCCCGGGATTTTTATTAATCCAAATAAAATAAAATAAATATCGAAAAAAAAGATAGAATTTGATTTTTTTTTCGAAAAATAATAAAGTCAGAACTAATTATCCCGTCTCTATAGACGGGACAAACTACCACATCCCTGCTAATGATAATCCCGCACCAATCTAACCACTAACTAACTCAAAATCCGGAAAAAAAAAATTTATCAGGGACGGGATAGATAATCCGTCCGTGAACAATGACCAAACGAAATTTCAGAAAAAAAAAAAACTTAGAAAAATTATGTTTACTAAATTATGTTTCAACTAAAAAACAAAGATTTATTTTTCAACTAAATGCAATTATTTATTTTAGTAATTTTTAATGTTTTTAAAAATAAAATTTATATTTAAAATTTAACATTATAGATACAATTGATATTTTAAATATTATGTCTATAAATATGATGACATTTGATTTATGTTTTAGCTACATCAAATGACTTAAATTATATATCACTGATCTTGATACATTATTAATCAATAGTTAATTGCATTAAATTTGAATTTAATTGGTAGACTATCTATGTGTCCGATAACATAGACATATTTTTTTAATTTAATTTATTGAAAACTCCATTACATCAAATGACTAAATTATGTGTTTTAGAAAAACCTAAGTCATTATTAATCAAATCTCATCATATTTATTGACATAATATTTAAAATATAAATCGTGTCTATAATGTTAAATTTTAAATATAAATTTTATTTTTAAAAACATTAAAAATTACTAAAATAAATAATTGTTTTTAGTTGAAAAATAAATTATTGTTTTTTAGTTGAAACATAATTTTTTTAAGTCTTTTTTTTCTGAAAATTTTTTTTGTCACTGTTCACAGATGGGATTATCCATCCCGTCCCTCATAATTTTTTTTTTTTTGGATTAGTTAGTGGTTAGATTGGTGCGTGATTATCATTAGCAGGGACGTGGTAGTTTGTCACGTCCGTAGGAACGGGATAATTTGTTCCGGCCTTATTATTTTTTGAAAAAAATCAAATTCTATCCTCTTTTTCGATATTTTTTTATTTGAAGCATTGTACCAAAAATATTGCTAAATAGACCAAGTCGTTCTGACTGAATTCGCATCCTCTGAGATATCTCAAATTTTGCGTGGCTTTTTGGAATATCTCAATCGTTCAAATATATTCTGCACGAATCTCAAAGCTCAAATAATACTAGCCCCCTGCGGTTCCCCTAATAGACACCGGACACGTCGGTCACGTAAAAATTGAGATATCTCAGAAGATATGCACCCGTTCTGACTTCTGATAACAGAATTCCTCTAGCTTGGGGAGTCCTGTTTGGGGAGATCTCTGGAGACCAAGTCGTTCTGACTTCTGAGAACAGAATTCAGACCCACCTGCTCCAGTTTGTTACTTCACTGGATCTGAATTCCCTAAATTTAGCGTGTAGTACAATGAGAGAAGTATGAGGCAAGTAGATAGTACAAACGCGTTGGGAGTTGGGTTTTATATATATCGACCCTCGCAATCACAGGTCAAATTCGATGGTATTCGTTGGTAGTTGATTTTTGTCGAGATTTGCACAAGAAAAAATATTTTTTTTGAGATTCGTTTGTGAAAAATTTGAATGATTGAGATACCTTTGTAATAACAGCAGATTTATTTTCAAAATTGGGTCCAAATTAAAATTTGAGAGGTAGAGAAAGAAATACGTGACACGCCGTGACGTGACGTGACAAACACACCATGGTTTGATCACATATATAATGTGATCAATTTTTTTTTTCACGTGATGTGACCAAAATAGTGATGGATGGTCACATCATAAGTAGTCATGCCGTGATTATACGTGACGTGACGTAAATTATTCACGTTAATTTTTTTATATTTTAGTTTAAATTATTGAAAATTTAGAAAAAAAAATATGAAAAATTCTAAAATAAATAAATAATGTTGCAAAGTTATTATTATTATTTTTTTTTGAGGAAAGGCTAATGGACATATGACATTACTTTAAAAATTCAAATTACAAACATTTATTAGACTAAACTAGAGAAAATAAAAATCAGTACTACGTAAGTACCAATATCACTGAGCATTAGACTAAACTAGAAAAAATAAAATCAGTACTACATAAGTACCAGTATCACTGAACCTATACTAAAAGGAAAATCTGAATACTTTATACATACAAAAAAAAGTTGGATACTCTACGTTTCATACCGTGACGTGACGTTGACTCGCGTAATTGATACACGTGACGTGACGTGGCATTATGTTCCGTGACGTGATGTTCTGTGACATACAGGGGCGGACGTAGGATTTCTGCCAGGGGGGGGCAAGAATCGGATTCAAATAGCTTATCGGATTCAAACCCATTAACTTATCGGGTATTAAATAAAAAACAGTCAACATAATAATGGTTCTAATCTTAATTACCATTAACAAGGCATAATTTAAACTCGTGTGTAGGAGATAATTTTTATCAGAAAATGTGAAGGCACTATACATTTCTTTTTTGGCAATATCGTTTCAGGTGTAAAAGAATTAGTATGCCAATTTTGCCTCAATAATTTTGGGAGAAATTACTTGGAGGTTCGTCAAGAAAGATTTAACAATCCTGCTGAAATAATTTAACAATCCATTCATTGACCTCTGTAATTTCTTCTTTATTTATCAATCCCACTGAAATAATTTTCCGGATAAGTACTAACCTCTAAGCAATATAATATAATTATGGCATCCAACTCACTGATGGAGAGAAGTGAAGAGAGAGATCGACTTCGATTCAGAGAGAGAGAGGAGCGACGAATAATTTGAGAATTTCTTAGAAGCTAGCGGAGTTAGAGAGCGAATTTCTCAATTTCTTCGATTTTTTGCTTTTTGAATTAGAGAGCAGCGTATTAGCGGAGGAGAGACAGAAAGCAACAGTTTTGGGCTCAGTCAAATATATTTTTGATATAACAGCGGAGTGAGAAGCCTGTTAATTTTTTCAAATAATAGGAACCAGGTCTTTAAGAATTGAAACTAGGCTTACTGGATCAGGGTGGGGCAAATCATTTATCAGGGGGGGGGGGGGGAGCAAAGATGAAACCGGGCCTTTTTTTGTACTGAATTTCAAAATCCAGGGGGGGCAGTTGCCTCCCCCTGGGCCTTATTGGGTCCGCTCTGGTGACATAACTAGTCATGCTGTGACAAATTTTCTCTCATTAAAGAAGTATGATGTTAGGGCAACGTGACAAATTAGTGATTTAAAAATTCATAATTTGATGTATCGTGAGTCGTATAGATATTATTTAAAATAATTATTTTCATACTATATATTCTATTCAAATATTAATATTTTATTACAATAGATGTAAACCTTCATAAATTTAATTAATAATATTGAATAAATAATGTGCTTTTCAGCAACCTGGAATACATAATCAGAAAATAATAATTAATCTGCATTGAGAAAAAAAAGTCGTGTAGATCAGGAAATCGCTTGCAAGTGAAAAAATAAATAAATTAAGGAATGAATGGAATATTATTAGGAAATTGCTTAATTCGTCTCGAATGTACAGTATAGAGCCTGTTTGAGACTCGTACAAGAAAGTTTTATGTTTTTGGCGCTCAATTTATTTATATTTAATTTTTGTTATCGTTGGAATAATAATATAGTATAATAGCATGCGGCTAAATTAATTGAACTAAAGGAAAGAAAAGAGATGAAAGTTATTAGATCTTAAAAGAGATGAAAGTTTTATGCTTAATTCGTCCGTGCAAGTCACTTTATTATTTGTGTGAGTTCGCTTTAATATCCGTGCGCACAGATTTTAAAATAGATCGGACGGTTATTGTAACATCCGGTAATTTCAAAACCCCCCCCCCCCTAAAGCTTATATATATATATATATCTAAATCTCTCTTTGTAAATGCAGTTTAGAAAAAAAAAATGAAAACCGAATTGAAAAAAAGAGAGTAAGAAATGAGAAGAAAAATTGGAAAATCAAAAGAAATATGTTGATGCAAAATTCTGATATTCGATAGTATTTGATTTCATATTTGATTGGAATTCCGACTACGTCACGTTGATTCTGAACAGTCTTTGCAGTTTGATTTGGATTTTCTGAACTGATCGCTATCAAGTAATCAGACTTCTCTATAATGTGTGTGTTTCGATTTGTTTGGTTGAATTTGATTTTGAATTGGGTTTTGGATTATGAAGGCATATTTAACGGGATAGCGGGTCTGAGGTTCGAATTTGATTTGTGAAATGATATGATTATGTGTTCTGAGAATTGTGAATGATATGATTGTGTGGAATGAAATGATATGGATATTGTGTGACTTGTTTTACTGATAACTCAGACCCGGTGCTATTGTCGGTTAAATATGTATCATAATTTGAAGTTGAATTTGTGTGAATTAATCCAGTCTGTTTGAATAGTTGTTTAATTAAGTCAATTATAGATAAGCTGCGTCGTTAAATAACTGGTTACTGAGCTTTGTAGCTGACTCCCATATTGTTTCTGTTTGTTATTTTTGTTGCGACATAGGTTGACGGGACGAAGGATGGATGCGGGTGCCTCTCTTGTCACGACTCCCGGCCCGGCGGCGGGGTCGTGACAGTTATAGAACCTATCAGATCCAGTTTGAGTCTGATGGGCATCAGACCCAAGTTGTTCCCCTTTTCTGGAGGCAAGGAGAAGGGGAGGACTGACAGAGTCAGCTTGGGCAACAAAATTTATTTGCACATGCTGGCACATTTGGAAGAACAGGAACGCAAGAATCTTCAGAGGAGAACATTTACCAGCACATGACTAGCAGGTAGAATCTTGGAGGAAGGGAGATTGTGGGAGAAATTTTGTTAAACGGGCAACCCGGTACTCAACTGGTACCGAGGTAAAAAAGAAGGCACTATTTATATTTATATTGTAGTTTATTTTCCTGCACTGTTCTGTAAAAATCTCAATGTAAAAGATGATTATGTTGTTATATATTCTTGACTGCATCAGTCAAGTTTTCAAAAAAAAAAAAAAATTAACGACAACAGTATAATGACAAAAGAAAGATCTTAATGACATTTAAACATGAGTAAATAACTCTATGAATAATTAGAATAAAATAAAATGAGTTAAAGGAATATATTAAATATTACTAAGAGTGTAGAGTTAAATAGATAATTGAAGAAGTCTTGAAAGATAAGTAGAAAATTAACTCTTTATATTATTACTATTATCATTAATATTATCATACTATTACAATTCACCATTCCATTAATGAATTTAGTATTCAGACAGTTTAACTCTTGTATGCAAGATATTCCAACTCTTATTCTAACAGCATGTTCACTTGCTGTTCTTTTTTTGCTATTGGAATTACAATATTTAGTGTATGCTTCAATTTGACAAATAAGACTAAATTTCTAAGAACGAACTCTAAATTGACAAATGGGCCCCAATTACGAAAAAATAGCAGAAAATGACTATTAGTTCAGTCCGTTGTTTTTATGGGCCGGATTTAATTCTCATTTGATCGTTGTCTTGCTGATTTGAATTGGATTCTAATTTCATAAAAAAAAAAGTACTATAACTTTATTCCTGTTACCTTTTTAGAAAATTGGGCTCATGACAACTTTAACCGACGAGAATTTTGTTTCTATTTTTTACTTTTGATTCCCATGACAAGAATTTTGTTTCAAATTTTACTTTTGAGTTTCCACGTGTAAATATTCTCTACCGTAATTTTATTTTAGACTATTTTAAGCTTATTTTAGTCTATTTGGAGAGCAGCAGAGTTGGATAAAAAAGTCGTTCCAACGGAAAAGAAGAGTGAAGTTGTTGCTATAAATTTAGGCATAATAAACAATGTTGTAAATAACGGTATGTAGTCGTTGGACGGATGGAGTACTGCCAAGCGATTAATCGGTATGCGGCCGATTAATTGGAATTATATGGACAATTTAACGTTTTTATTAAATTTATGTATATATATCATAATTTATTAAAAATAATTTATTTAAATTATTAATTTTATCAAATAAACTTAATTTAATTTAGTTTTATTATTATAACATGACACTACGCTTATTTCTTCTTAACACATAAGCATTTTACATGTGTAAATAACACATTTATTTAACAAAAAAACAAATTTGAGAATTAAACTTTTTTCAAATACTAATAACATATTATTTGAAAGAAATGAAACATTCCAACATAAAACACTAAATTTAGTTTATGATAACAACTTAATTTCATAAATGAACGGTTTTGGCTTGGAAAGAGTCAAGAGTATATGCATACTTGGTCTAATTTTGATAGTATAGTACATTTTGCTATGACAATGCCAGTAGCAGAAAGAATATGATTCTTAGTTGTCTTATGTGCTGTTTGTTGGACTTAATGGAAACATAGAAACGATAGTTGTTTTAATCAATGTACTGTCAAAGTAGCCAGTGCAGCAGGTGATGGAGAATTGGATGTCAGTGGAGGAAGATATCATACCTCTGAACCAATTCATGCCTATGGATATAACAGGCTCCAGTGACTCCCCCTTCCATAGTGAAGATCTACAACAACAACTTTTTGTATCTAGACTATAGGATTAATCTCTTAGCATATGGCCTAGTTCTTGCTACTTTGGTGTTTTTTTGGGACTTAGCAGCATCTAAAGCTTGGCTATTTAGTTACTATGCTTACTAAACTTTGATTGCATGTTTTTGCTATCTCCTAGTACTGGAGTGTGTTTTGGCTTATGAGGAAGATACCTGATACTCTTACTTTCCTGTAATTATATTTTCATATCAATGGAAATGGGCTCTGCCTTTTTAAAAAAAAAAAATTCAGCACTTGTAATGTATAAATTAAAAAGCAAATTTCATTGGAGATCACTAAATTTTGCTCTTTATTACGAATTGGTTACTTAAATTTGATTTGTCTCTCATTAGTTATTGAACTTTGTATTAGTTCTAATTAAGTCACTCTGTCACATTTTCCATCGAAAAAATTAATAGAATCGGACATGAACTCCACCTCATCATGTATAATAAATTGTGTATTGTTTTTTTGAGACATGAAATATTTCCCTCCATCTACCCCTCTTCTCTTGTGATTTTTATTTATATCCAACAATAAATGAAAATTGCCAAATATACCCACATAAGATAGCAAATTATAAAAATACACAAACCGGTCAATAATTGGCCGGTCCTTAATTTTTAATAGAAACCGGCCAATTATTGGCCGGTCATTAACTTTTTTATTTTGTTTATTTTTTTGGAAAAAGTTATTTATTTTTGTATTAAAATATTAGAAATATTCTTTTTGTTTCTTTGAAATTAGATAGAATACTATATAATTTGATTTATTCGAAAGACTACAACAAATAATCCGGATCAATATTTAAAAAAAAATTATAATATTTCCTTGTGTGTTATTGAAAAAAATAGAAAATGCTTTGAATCTGAATTATTGATCTCAGTTCAAAAATCACTTCCAGATAAATATAGAAAATATTTGAATTCTTCTATTTTCAAAAAAAATAAAAATAATTCTGCAAGTGTGTCAAATGAATTTTCTTTTTCTTTTTTTGGAAATTGAGATTATTTTTTATTTTTTTATTAAAATATTAGAACTTTTTATATGTTTCTTTGAAATTAGATAGAATAATATATAATTTAATTTATTAGAAAGATTAAAACAAATAACCCGGGTCAATATTTTTCAAACCGGGCTTTTCAGTGGTTCTGAACAGTTGTTTTTAGACCGGACTTTGAAAAAATAAAAAAATTCAATGGTCCTCAGCAATTGTTGCCGGACATACCATCAGAATTTTTTTGTTTTTTCAAAGATAGAAAAATTTAATTATTTTCTATATTTACCTAAAAGTGATTTTTGTTCCGTTATCGATAATTCAATTCAATTTTTTTTTTAATTTTTTTCAATAATACACAAAGAAATATTTGAATTTTTCTTACAGCCGTGAAAAGTCCGGTCTAAAAAATATTGATCTGGGTTATTTGTTTCAGTCTTTCTAATAAATTAAATTATATATTATTCTATCTAATTTCAAAGAAATATATCAAAGATTTCTAATATTTTAATAAAAAATAAAAAATTATCTCAATTAAAAAAATATATATAGTTTTAAAAAAATTCAATTGTCTGACACACTTGCGGAATTAGTTTCTTATTTTTTAAAAATAGAAGAATTCAAATATTTTATATATTTACTTAGAAGTGACTTTTGAACAGAGATCAATAACTCAGATTCAAAGTATTTTCATTTTTTTCGAATAACACAAAGAAATATTAATTTTTCTTACAGATGCAAAAAATCTAATCTAAAAAATATTGATCCGGATTATTTGTTGTAATCTTTATAATAAATCAAATTATATAGTATTCTATCTAATTTCAAATAAACAAAAAAAATATTTCTAATATTTTAATACAAATAATAAATAAATTACATTATTTTCTAAAAACAAAAAAAAAAGATGAAAACAAATTTAAAATAAGAACCGACCAATTATTGGCTGGTTTCTATTAAAAATTAAGGACCAGCCAATTACCGCCCAACTTCTGTGAACATGTTTGACAATTTGTATTTAATTTTGAATATAAATAAAAATCACGGCTTTTCTCTCACTTCATTTTTTCTTACTCTACTCTTCTCTACGCGGAGTCGCGGACTCCAGGTCAAAAAAAAATTCTGTCTTCTCTTATTTTTTTTCTTTTTCGCAGCAACTCTTTCTTCTCTTTATTAAAACTAAAAAGAGCATCTAGAAATAAAAATAATGAATTAATACCCACTTAGGGGTACGGCTGCACAAAAAATTCGTAGTTCGCGATTCGATTCGAAAAAAGTTCGTAAAAAGTTCGATTCGAAATAGCTCGAAATTAATTCAAACCAAATTCAAACTGAACCTGGTTTGTTCGAAATAAGTTCGCAAATTATTCTAGTTCGAATCTCAAGATAACGTGAACTGTTAATTTTCGCTGATGACTTATGTTTATTGATGGCTTAAAAATTAAAACATAAGGGCCCCCAGTCACAAGTCATAACTCGTAAGTCATAACTCTCGCTCTCTGTTCTGAAACCATAGACGACTTTCACCTCTCGCTCTCAGCGACTACGATCACTCTTTTTTGTTGTAAAAAAGTTCGTAAAATATTCGAAATTGGATTTGTAAAAAATTCGATTCGAAATTAATTCAAACCAAACTTAGTTCGAAATTGATTCAAACCAAACTCAAACTGAGGTAAGTTCGATTCGACTCGATTCGTTTGCAGCCCTACTTAGGGGTGAAGATAGTATGGATAATATCCGATCCGTATTCGATCCTATTCAATAAATTAGATGTGTGATATCCGTATCCGAATACCTGTATTATATAATTTAATATATATTATGAAAAAAATATGTTATTCACCATTATAATTAGATAATTATTATGAACTCTAGTATTTTTTAATAAATATCTGATCTGATTCAGACCCGTATTTGTATCCATCTGATATCCGCTTCGTATCTATATCCGGAAAATAAAAAAGACATGAATATAGTTTTACCACTGTCCGCTCCGTTTTCACCCCTATTCCCACTCCTTTCGTTTCTTGAAAACTGAAAAGATGGTGTACCTATTCATAACTTTCCTCAACTCTCCTGACAACCCTACACCATTTACCAGTAAACTGAGAATCCTTCTTGTTTCACCACTTTAGCCCCAATTTTACCAGCAAAAGCTGTTGACTACTCCTTGTCCATCCGTGTTATTGTTCCATTCCCGGCTGCAGTGTGTAAGCAGCCTCTTGAGATGGAGCCTCATTTGCTAAAATAAAGAGAAGAAAGAGTTGCTGGGAGAATTGGATGGCGCTAGAAAATCTTTTTTGCCAGTGGTCCATGCGCGGAGCACCCTGGTGTATGGTGCATATCCCGTCTATATCGACCTGTTTCAATCCATGTAGCATAGTATATTATAAAAATTTATACGGCCAGTAATTCACCGAATATGTCCAAAATCTTATTATTTATAATAGACAAGTTACTTTAAAGTTCAAATTAATCAACAGATTTGGAGGTTAGAAGTAAAGCATAGCGTTGGGTTTTGGAAGGAGAATGTAGCAGTGAGGCGCTTTGCCAGTTTGTTCTCCAGTCATTTGCGTATAACCGTGCAAGGAGAGCTCTGAATATAAGAGACCAAACGAAGAAAAAGTTATTTGCATTGCATCTTTCAACTCGGAGGCTGAAAATTATTTCTAAATGGGATGAGTTTCCTGAGAGATTATTCAACAATAATCCTCAAGGCGGTCATGGCAACGCTATAGCGCCTCTTCAAGATGCCGAGACAGGGATGGATGGTCTTGCCAAAGAACTTGGCTCAATGGGATTGAGTGTGTTGGATCTATAGGAGGTGAAGTTAGCTGACTCCTGAGTTACATGAAGGTCTATGACTTCTTTGCAATTTACGAGGTGTTCTTTGTTGTACAAGTCTTGCTAGCTAAGCACTGGTCCTGGGTTGGTTTAACGGTCTTTTTGATATGGCTTTGACATTTAGTTGTAACTATGAAAATGTTATTACGCTTTTGTTATTATGCATGTAATCTTTGTTTAGATTTGTGTTTGATCCCTGTCTATTTATGCTGTTCCCTTTCAGAATAGGAATTGAACTTTGTGTTGAGATTTAGTTGAGATTTAGTTATGTTTGGCTTCTAGCTGGATCGTAGTAACTTCGATTGTTACACTGGAAAAAAAAAACTATGTAGGTAATTTTCCGTTACAGATAAGTTTCAAGTTGCAAAAAATCCAAGATTTTAAATAGCTTTTAATGATGATTAGATCAAAATCGTAGTTAATGCAAATGAACGTAGTACCCTTCAGATAAAGTTCAAGCGCATTTTTTATAAGATTCAAATATGTTTTATTTTTCTCATATAAACATCTGAAGCAATTACACGGACAAAGAGTCTTTTCAAAGCTATCTCTTGCAAACTCTTTATCTGCAAGCTTTTATTTTTTAGAAATGAAAAAACTAATTCAATTGTTAATTGAGCGGTGAAATCAGCTGTTGTGAGTTTTATTCCACAAATCACAATGTATACTGCAAAAGAAACTTTCCATGCTTTGTTTTCAAAGATTTAACCTCTCAAGTTTCTCTGGGTCAAATTGAAAAAGAAATCCAGCCTCGAATAAATTGAACGCAACCATGCTTTGTTTTAAGATAAATTAACTGGGTAAATACCAAGGTAGAACTAGCATCTCTTAAGATATTGGCAACTAGCTCATTCAAAATATAGATTACTTCATATCCTCAGCTCTAGAAAGACCCAACAAAAGGCAAACAAAAAATAAAAATAAAAATAACACTAGGCAGAGATTCAAAGGAGAAATATCATACACCAAGGCAAAACTGGAAGCATTTTCTCATGTTTGTCCTACACTGAAGCAGTCACATCATATAAGCTGCCAATTTTATCTCTTTCTCTTCCCAGCTGAACCACGAGCAGGCTTCTCCGCGGAGCTAGTGGCTTTTGATTTGCTTGCCAATGTGGCCTTTTTCCCTTTTGGACCCCCTGAGTTTTTCAAGTCGAGCTGCACCTGGATACCTAACAGAGGAAAGAAAAAAGCTTCGGGTCAAAGGAAAGAGTCTACTATTTTCCTCTGCGGATATTTTCATAGCTTTTTAAAATGCTTTGTTTCACTTTGTTTTTTGACTATGAAAATATAATAAAGAAATAAATCTTGATGTAAAAAGAAAAAATAAAACCTTTTGATTTGTCACTCTGGAGGTCCAGCTTTGGTTTTGATTCGCCAGAAATTAATTCATCTGGCAGACAGAGAGAAGATTTTAATTATAAGCTTTCTACAAGAAAAATAAAATAAAATTTTCATTGGAGCATGAGTTCGAATTTGGTTTTCCTATATAGCATCCTCATCAGCAGCATATACCAAAACCCACATGTTTGCGCTGACTTTGGACCCCACTTGACAGTACTAATTTGTATTATACATAAAATCCAATGAGTCTCCTCATACACAGAAAAGGTCTTATTTCATAATTGAAGGGAGATCAAACAAAAACCAGTTGTTGTTGTAAATATAGTAGTTGGAATCAAGAGCAAAAATAAAAACATATTAAGAAAATCCAATGAGTCTCCTCGTACACAGAAAAGGTCTTATTTCATAATTGAAGGGAGATTAAACAAAAACCAGTCGTTGTTGTAAATATAGTAGTTGGAATCCAGAGCAAAAATAAAAACATATTAAGAAAAGCTAATTGTTGAACTAATCCGATAAAGAGACCAAAGAAATAAAATACCATCATTCTCAGCATCTGATGAATTCTCTTCTTCTTCACCTTCCGCCAATGCAGTTCCATTTTCTTCGGGAGTCTCTGTCTCAACTGGAGGCTCCAGTATGGCCGCAATGCGCTTTTTTGGGGCTTTCTTCACACCAGGTAGGGTGATCATATCTGCAGACCTTACCACTCGGGAGGTACTACCTTGTTTATATGCTTTGGTTAGTGCCGCCTTAAATGCTGGTTGTATACCTTCCATTGGATTGGGATGTCCCTAAGATGAAGAAAAATATACATCACAAGGAAACTCAGTCACGAGTACTACTATGTCCTGTTTATGTTTGGTAATGACGGCTCTTTGTTTTTTTATTAATTAATTAATTTATTTATTTATTTTTCCTTTTTTCATTGGCAAGGGGGTGGGGTGGGGTGGGATGAGGTGTAATATTTTTCCGCCAAGATGACAAAGTTTTCAACAGCATATTACTGGCAGGAACTGTCCTGGTTGGATTTTCTTTCTTGGATAAAATAAATGCAGGCTAGAAAAAATCACCATATCATGCATGATGTAAAACATTCAAGTGAAGAGAAAATGAACAGACCTTAAGCTTGGATAGTTCGACAAGGGTGTCAAAGTCCTCCTGGCTTAAAGAGTAAGTATCCATCAATTCAACTACCTTTTGTACAGCTTCGTCCTTTTGGAGGGGGGAGGGGAAAGTGTTAGCACAAGTAAATGCTCCATAACATCAGACCATTAAACATTAGCCAAAATAGAAGCCAAATTAATTACAGCATATATTATCTAAACTAAAAGTTTCAATTGAGCTTAATCAGAAAAAACCTTGGGCAATGTACGTAGAGGATAGGTCAACTGTTTCAAGAGAAGAGTAAGGTAATCCAATCGCAAAGTTTCCCTGCATTTTAAGATCTTCTAGTTAGGGTATTATATGAAGAATTTATTTAAATTGCCAAATAGAAAAATGAGAAAAAGTGTATTGTTCGTCATGGCATAAATGTAAAAAAAAAAAAAAAAGTGTAGCATTATTACCTGTCCAGATTAGTTTGCTGAGAGGAAAGAATATGGACATGTACATCTTCCAAAAGTCGCATGTTCTTACCCGTAGTTGAGTTTTTTCCAAGCCACCCTCCAAACCTATTGAAATTACGTTCTCCCTGTTCAATCAAATAAACTGTTTCACAGAGTTGCTGAGAAGCACCAGAGAAGGGAAAAAAGGAAAAAAAACAGAAAAAATGTAGTACCGGCTCAAGTGTTTCCCTATGACCGTGCATCAGTGCAGCCCTGGTTAGAAAGAAAAAAGAACAGGCATAAAATTTAGCATAAAAATATTGCAAAAATTACAAAAGGATTCTGACAGATGGAGCTCCATGTGCCAGACAAGTTTCAATACTGTTGTCCTGCAGGCCTATGGCTGGTATAGCATAATAATACAAGTATCGAAAAAAGTTATTGTAGATGACAATACATAATCTACTTACGGTACAATGCTAGAAGCAAATGAAGAGGCTTGGGACAGCTGCCACTGACGGTATCGTCTGATTTGTACATTCACGATATCGCCATCTGATATTGACTCTGCAGCTTGTGCAAGTGCCTTCATTCTTTTCACCCCACTTTCATCCTTTCCAATGCTAACTGGCTTGTAGTTTATGTAGTTTTCCTGCCATTCAACAGTTACCTTGTAAAGGTTTGTACAAGCTACCTTATATGTCTGTCATTCTACAGGTTTACCTACTGCAGAGGAATGACACTAAGTAAAACAAACCTGAATAATAAGAGGAACTAAATCAGGATCGCTCATGCTATAATCAAGCCTCTCATCCATCCGCAGCTTGCCACCATTAAACCCAAACAACCTGAGAAGTTAACTGACTAGTAAGAAGTAAGAATAAAGGTAATAGCTTGCACACATGAAAGCTATGCAAGTTTCATTCCAAGATGTAACTCATGTATAATGCAAGGATAGAAAAGAGAGGTCGAAGTACTTGTCAACAGCAGTGAACGGAGAAATATCTTCATCCTTGGCACTACTTTTGAGGCGCTCTCTTACATCATCATATTTAATTACTGACATCTGGAGGCTCATGTACTGCAACTGATTTATCGCCATTCGCATATCCCCATTCACTCTATCGGCAAGTTCCTCCAGTGCAACCTATTTACTCAAAATAACAATAATTGCAGTCAAGTAAAAACAGACGAACTAATAAATTTATAATATATCCTATTAATTCGGTTTCCTTAATATTTTGTATATTTTCATTCTCATTTTAAATACATTTTCTTGCGAAAAATCAAGAGCTTGATCCTTGAAAATATAGTGTCCGTGCATACATAAATGAATTAACCATCCAGACTGATAAGTTTGCTCTTTATTGTACCTCATTAACTTGCAGACCTTCAGAATTTGCAATTTGCATCAGCCTTTTAGCCATCTGCCAGTAGGAAGGCACAAATCAGTAAAGAGAAAATAACAGTTTCCTAAATATTTCAGGTTATAATATGTTAATCGCTGATCCATGTAGTTTCCAATATCACAGCATTTAAAACAGTTTTACAGGTCATGTCAATGAATGTAAGGCAGTAAATATTATCAAATGCACTTGCACTAAATGTTGATTTGCCAACTTATTTGCTATTAGACCCTATATAATAGTAATACTTAGTAACATCGAAAAGAGCTAAAGGGTTAACAGGAACATATCCTTCCATCCATCTTGGCATTCATCCTTTTCTTTTTGTTGTGATGCAATGCCAAAAAGGACAGCTTTTAAGAAGTATACAAAAACACCTTCGAAATATATACAGTAATATATAAAACAAAAACCTGTTGTTTTGTGGGCTTCCTAAAGTTAAGTAGCATGCAATGGTTAACAAGGCTCTTCAGCTTCTGGCTATACCGGTCATTACAAATGCATATAATTGGGATTTTTGACATTTTAATGCTAGCAATTAGATCAGCAACACCGCCTCTGTCACCAGCTGACATGCCATCTACTTCGTCCATTATAAGTACTGACTTTGGATGCTTCGAACTGTTATATCAATTTAAAATCATTTTAGAAACAATCAAAGAGAGCAATACCAGCTTCTAAATATCAGTACTGCAGTAACATCATGACAAGGTTAAGCTTTCATTTTGGATTATGTTATTTGGCCACGACTTGATGTTTGAACCTGAGCTGACTCCACAATAGCATAAATCAAAGACTAACTAAGCAACCAACAATTAGACATTAAAAAGAAAAATAAGAAAAATCAAACTGGTATCAACAAGTACAAACAATTTTTTATTCATAATGCACCAAATTGATCATCCTAGAGCACTCAATACAGAAATAAACCTGTTAGTGCCATAGTTTAATGTGGAATTGCTGACAAGCTCTTTGATGGAATTTGAAGTGCTTCCACCAATGCCTTTCACAATCTTGGAATCTGCCTTGCCACGACTATCACTTGCATTAACCTACCATCACATAATTACCAACCAAAAAGTGTTCAAAATTGGTAGCTAAATATTGGTTTTCTATATTTTATTTTAAAAAATAGAGCAGGTGATTCTGATACCCCCCCCCCCCCCCCCCCCCAAAATCTCCAATATTGCTTTTCACATATGGCATAATCCATTTGTACATAACAGGTTAAAAATATCATACCAATTTTAATTACCATACATATAATACAAACGTATAATAAAACAGTCTTGCAAACAATGTGCAATTTTGCATAATATTATAATCTTTTGAAATAATAAAATTCGCATTAGATGTTTTCCATTTCACCATTTCTGTAACAGTGATTAATATTTTATCTCATTAGCAGTACATGATGGTATTTTTAAAAGTACCTCAATAACTTGGAACCCAAGCATCTCACTAACGAGTTTAGCGCTTGTGCTTTTCCCAATACCAGGTGACCCGCTCATAAGTATAGCCTTTTTAGATCCACTATCTACTTGTTTTTTCCCTTTTCCTTTTTGGCCAGCATGCAGGAATTGATTGTCCCAACTTTTTAACCAATCCTGTAGTTGCTTCACCTATAAAATAGACATATTACTTTATATAATATGAATGATTAGCAACTAACAATAGAACTTGTTACCAATGCAAAAGTCCATAACTTGTCAGAGATTAAAAACACATCTCCAGTAAAGTATTATATCAATTGCATGCCTTGCATCACCTTATACACAATTACTATAACCAAAGAAATCAATCTCAGTTGTGATGGTGATAAAGTTTGTGAGAATGATAGTCCAGGCAAATGATGAGACCTACCACTTATCCCTATTATATAGACTACATCAAACTAGCGAAATCACAAATTTCATTAAAAAGATGAAAATAACATACAATAGACTGGTTTCCAATAATATCATTTGAGGCCTTTGGCTTATATTTGTCTGTCCATGTAAGTGAACTGGACACTCCAGTTTTGGCCTTCTTTTTATTAGGAGAGATGCTAGGTTTGGTGCTTTTTGGAGCTTCTTTTCCTTGCGTGGAGCCAGTGGAATTATCTGATAAAGAAGACGTCATTGTTAGACAAAGTATTCTATAGCAAGTCCTTCCTGGATAATAATCCGATAAAATCAAATAACCTCACAAATTGTTTCAACTCTAAATTTCATTACCTTATGTTTCTTATTTCATTTCATATACATTTATTTTGCTTTTCTAGTTGAACTCGGTTGTAACAATGCTTTAATATCTATTAACTCCACTAATCCTAGAAAATTTGAAAATTATATGAAGCAATGCACTTCAAACAAATAGCTTTGGGGTAATTCATTTATATATTTTAAAAGTAATCACGCATACCTTTCTTCACTACTTTTACAGGGCTGCTCTTTGTTTGCACTTTTGCTTCCTTTTCCAACGACTTGCCCTTCTCATCTTGCTTTGTAGGTGCTTTAGAACCAGAAGGCTTTGATTTCCGGATCAAATCAAACAAACCATCTTCAGTCAAAAATGGGAGCCTAAGTAGAAACACAGAAGAGAAAGCAAGGGTCAGCAATCCGTAATGTAATCTTATGCACATTATACAAGGTGTAATTATATTTGAAAGTTGTACCCTAGCTCTTTGGCCTTTTGAGACTTTCTTCCCCCAATGTCCTCATCACATAATAAGAAGCTCTGAAAAACAAAAGCCAAATTTAAACATTGAAGTTGCGAGTACAGCAAAAAATAAATTAAATCTTATACAGAGAGCAATGATAGCAATAATTATTCAGGAAACAGCCAGAAGTTTCTATTAAAAGAGGCTCTAAATGTAATATTTAGAAAATATAATAAAAAATCAAGATCTACAGCTGCTTTCTCTGGTGATTTAAGATATTTTACAGGTTAAAAAAAGGAATGCAGGAGCTGGACAACATGTTTGGTTGTTTCCAAGAAATTGAAGGGTTGTATGTAAATTACCATTTCTACAAGAGAATAACATTTTTCCATTGTTTTATCTGGAAGAGTAATAATAAAGATTATCATGGTCATGATTTACCGTCTTTTTGCTCACAGATCCAGTAATACGACCACCATGACGCTTAATCAGGTCCTCGGCTTCTTCTCGTTCCAAGCTAACAAGTAACAAATATAAAATAGCAATACAGACCTTTCAGGGAAATTTGAAAACAAATAATTAACTAATAAATATTGAGTTCAATGTCGAAACCATAATATACACCTATCAAGAGTCCCAGAAATGACAAATGTCAGACCAGATAAGCAATCAGGGGTCCCTTCAGG
Source organism: Carex arenaria (assembly GCA_964058825.1). NCBI lineage: Eukaryota > Viridiplantae > Streptophyta > Magnoliopsida > Poales > Cyperaceae > Carex > Carex arenaria. The sequence continues at coordinate 379,901 of CAXKVW010000001.1, read as the reverse complement.
TACTTCCTAAGAAAAAACAAATTGCAAATTCAGATATAGGCAATGCCATATAAATTAAAAAAAAAAAAATTCAGTTTGCTTCCTATACAGTATATACAGATCTGAGAAACACCCATAGACTTTTCTGTGCTCCATTACACATTTTTGACTGCATACAACGAGCTCATAAAATCCTTTCTTAATTTAAAATACCTGATATAATTTTCTTAGTTAATATACCTCTAAATGTGGTAAGCATTTTGGTAATAGGGGCATGATCAATATGAACAGATCAAGCCACAAAAATAGTATATAGTGTTGACATCCACACAAACATATACCACACTGGTACCATTTTAATGTAAAACCAGTATCAGGCCTGCAGCAACGAAATACTGAGCATAATCTTCGAATAAGAAATTAAGTCTATAGTAAATATCAAAGCAAACAAATAGTCAATTGATAAATAAAACAATACCGTACCTTCTCTCCTTTATGAGGCGGATCCTGCCTTTCGCCAAAATTCATAAAACCACCCCTCCCACCACCTCGCCCTCTCCCTCCAGAGGCAGAGCCTGTACCCCTTCCCCCACTTCCTCCGCCCCTTCCAGCTCCTTTTGCGGGCAACTCCTCTTCCTCCAACTCATCTTTCACAGCAACTGACTTGCGGGAGCCTGTACCCCTTCCCCCACTTCCTCTGCCCCTTCCAGCTCCTTTTGCGGGCAACTCCTCTTCCTCCAACTCATCTTTCACAGCAACTGACTTGCGGGCAACTGCAGTTCCGGACACGCCCTTTGACTTCTTCGCTGCAACTGGCTTCACAAAGTCATCATCCTCTTCTATTTCTTCTTTAGGATTTTTCTGTACATGGGGCCTCTTGGCTGGTGTAGGTTTGGGTTCTCCTTTTGTTTCGATTTGGGTTTTGCGCTTGGCAGGAGGTTTTTCATCTTTTGGTACCTCTTTAGAAGCTGCTTCTTTTGAACTGGATGAGGCAAAGTACTTGCTTGTCTTTTTCCTGGCAGGAGTATCTTGAACCAAAGGCACCTATATTAAAATAGTTTTCAATTAGCTTTATCCTGTCTACACATGCTTATAAATTAAGCAGGGAGTGAAAAAAACTGATGCACGACAATAATTTGATACATCTGTATTATAATTAACTTGGTGAGTGATGATACTCTATAAAATGCAGAATACCAAGCATAAATTTTGGGCACTTCAAGATAACAATTGAATTCCAGGTAGCATTTTGATTGAAATCGCTGACATAAACCGAAGAATATCCATATATTCTTTGAAACAGGGATGGTTAGCCTAAGATACACCTAATTCCTGCCAACCAAATCCTTTGATGTTGAGAAGGAAAAACACTTTTTCTATACCGAGTAGAAATATATATATAAAGAAAAAGTATATACAAATAGCATCAGTTTCTATTTCCTTACCCACATACAAGAAAATTGACAGACGAAACTCAAACTAAACCTTAGTAATGTAAATGAAAAAACAAATATAACCTACAAACGACCAAACAAACTTGTACCGGTTTCTCTGGGAGAGTTAAAGTGGGTTTCTCTGAACTTGGTTTTTCCTCGGGCTTAGAAGCAGCACCATTGCCCTTATCATGCTGCTTAATGAACCACTTCCTTATATCAGATGCCTTCATTTCCATTCAATCAAAGAAAAAAGCAACGAGACACATTAGCTCAAGAAATAAGTAAAAAAAAAGGGGATATTTTGTACATACATCCTGAGCACCTAATTTTTCAAGAATAACCTCAAGATGTAGGGAATAGCCTTTTATTATCTAACACACACAATAGATCACTTAATAGTTGAAAACAATTACTGTTATTGTAAAATGAAAGAAATTACAAAGAAAAAAAGAAAAAGGGGTTTTGCTAGGGTATAAGTGTAGAGACTGGAGTCCCTAGCATTTGATCAATAGTTCCATCAATTTGGCAGGTTCTAACAAAATTATTGCACTAAATGAGAAACCAAACATTTGTTTCTTCGCAAAATCCAACAATTGTGGAGGGTAGAAGTTAAAAGCAAGAAAGAAAATACCAAAGACTCACCATTTCGGAGAAGGGAGAAGACGGAGACAACAACGCGACGGCGGCGTGATGCGTTTTGTGAGAGAGAGAGTCGACTTGTTGCACCTCGGGACTGGCGAGAGAAAGGAGAAGGAAAAATTGAGCAGTGCGAAGCAATGGAACTATAGAAGAACACCCTGATCGGATTTTTGCGGGACCGACGTGTTCGGTGCCTATTCGGGGATAGCTCAGCGCTGGAAGATTCGTGCAAAACTATTAAATGGTTAAGATTTTCCCTAAAGTCACATAAAGTTTGAGATATCTCAGACGATGCGAATTCCTGATGGGAACGAGAGGTTTCACGCTCAAACGAGAAATGGAATCAGAATTCGTTTCCAAGCTGATTGGAACACGGATAGAAGTGAGAATAGAAACGATTTGACAGGAAGAGCCAAATCCTGTGGATAATTCACGGGAGAAAGAATGATATTTGGGGAGAATTTGATTCGCCAGCGTGAAAAATCTTCTTATCTTCTCCGATAAAGGTCCAGAAATGGCACCTTCTGTCACGAACCCAACGTGAATTGAGACGCTGAATATCAGAACTGGAGGGGACGATTGCAAGAGAAATGGAGGGGCAAAAGACGACAGGCTATTGAAGTGTTTGTTAGAGACGCTCAGAGAGGATGGCCGACGCGCCGCTCCTTCAATTGAGCAATCCGCTGTAGTACAAGTAAATGTTTAACCTGATTTAAGCCTGCTGGGGTTGAGATGTTTTGAGGAAGTGTTTTTTTACATTAAAGATTCACAAGAGAGCTGCTACTTGATTGCAGTATTGCTATTATTAATTTTATCAATATTTTATTACTATCTATTTCGTCTTGTGATTACAATTATATTTTATTTCTTGTCTATCCTAACTAGTTTGGACTAAAAACTTAGTTATTATTGGTTGTTCTAAGTCTAGTGAAAAAGTTTCTACTATTGCAATTTGAAAATTCATATTAAGATTCAGGTATATTTGGATTTTTGCTTATTTTAGAACATATTTTTATTACCCCTTTAGTATAAGTAAATTTATTCTTCGCGAATCTCATAGCTCAACTAATTTTTTTATTTTTTTTTAGATCAATTTTAGTTCGATGTATCATATTGAATTTTGACATTAATCAAACACCTGATCGTGTATCAGATCGAATTTGATAAAATGAGACAGTACAATCTGAATTTTTTCTCTCCTCAGTGCTATGTGAGCCGAAATAGTGCCGTTAAAATTCGCACCTGTTGGAACCGGATCATTTTCAATTCAGTCCGATGTAAGAACAATAGTTGTAATCTGACCTTGTTACTAGATCAAAGATTAGTTTTTGCTTTCATCTCATTACATATTTTCCTTGTATACATCTTTTTGCTTCACTCTAAACAATATCTAAGCGATTAAAATTTTTGGAAAGGATAATCAATTATAGAAACTAATAGCAGCGCTAATTTTATAATATAAAAACAATATGGAGTGTACTAGATGGTCGGCATCATTTTATTAGAAAAAGGAAGGTTGAAATTCAGGCAAAATTATGTCATTCATGAATTATTATAACTTCTATAGAGGTTGGATAGTATTAAATCAGTTGTTCCTGAGGTCCCGTGCAATCAAGTCATTTTTCAATTTTCGAAGTCCAAAAAGTCGATCCAAACCTTTAGATGTGATTTCTATATTAAAATATGCTTGGAGATCAAATTTTACATTTTTTGAAATTTTTTTTACTATTTATTAAGCCATTTTGAAAATCGCTGATTCAAAGGTGTCTTAACCAAATAGTAAAACCAAAAGCCACTGTTGATCAAGAATTTTTAAATTTGGTTAAGCCACTGTTGGATCAGCGATTTTTAAAGTGGCTTAATAAATAGTAAAAAATTTAAAAAAATATAAAATTTGGTCTCCAAGCACATTTTAATATAGAAACCACATCTAACGGTTTGGATTGAATTTTTGGACTTCGAAAATTAAAAAACGACTTGCACGAAACCTCAGAAACAATTGATTTAATATTAGCCAACCTCAACCTATATATTATTTACCCTAAATGGGTAAGTGCTATTCTGAAGGCTCACTTTCAAATATTGAGGGCATAATGAATTTTTTTTTCTTCTGTTATACCACCTTTGCCCCTAACGAATGATTTCCTAAATTGTTCTATGTTCTCAACTTAATTACTCTTTACAAGAAAAACTATTTAATAAGGGGAAAGAAATAGCTGTCAAATTTAGGCCTCTTTCTTTATGGAAATAAATAAATTGGCATGGACAAACTTTATCTTTCATGGCTTACATTCATATGGTGTTAATAAGTATAAATCAAAAACTTATAACAAACAAATTGTACGCATCATTTAACAAATAGAAACTAATTAAGTTGAACCAAATCAATAATTGAACCTAAATTTTAAAACATAGCCTACTTAACTAGCACTTGTGTAATATGATTTTTTTTTTCAAAAATACATTTAATTGATATTTTAAAAAATATCAAGCACTATTCAAATTGGAAAACTAAATTTGTAGATGTACTTTTCATTTTTATAAAATCCACATCTATTACATTATGACCGATTTCAAAGATGTTTACCCCTTCATCAAATGTTTTTAATTTTTTAACAATGTAATTTTAATGATTCTATGATAAATTAATAATTGATTTTAAATTGACTCAAATATCAAAATAATATTAATTTAAAATATCAGCCTCCTTAAATATTGCAAATTGAATGTTTAAAATAGCAACCTCCTAATTTATCCTAACATATTCAAATACGAACAATAACCATTAAATATCTTTCATCTACTCAAACTAGAAAAACCAAAAATCGTAGCTTATTTGCTTTAATATTGAGATCAAGGGGCTCATCTTGTCATGTCTTTCAATGGACCAAATATCTGATTATGCCAACGTAGATAGATTCTAAAACAGATGGAGCTAGAATCATATGTGAATATGGAAAAAATTGATATATTTGATAAGAACCAAGTACTGTTCATGCTATTTTTTTTAATGCATTAGTACAAATTAATTAACTTTCTTTTATTGACAATCCGAAGCAAAGATAGAAGATAATTATTGAGGGTAGAATTGGTAATAAGATAAAAATAGATTCCTCAGTCCTTAATATAATGTTTTGAGACCTGCAAATAGCACAGCCCTAAATTTGTCATGTAGACGCATCACTCATATGATAGATGAATAGATCGGTTTCAGTAATTTGGATTTTTCATTTGAAATCAACCCGAGTAGAACTAGGGTGTTCTTAAGTTCACCAAGTCCCTTTATGAATTCAAGTATAAAATCCATCAGATCGGCTTCAAACAACGAATCCGAACGGTTGAAATCCGTCTACCTTACGAGTGATGCGTCTACATGCAAAAAATTAAATTTTGTAATTATTTTTGCATAGAGTCAAGTGGTAAAAAAATGTTCAAAAAATAAATGCATTAAAATTAATTTATTAACATTCTAATTTTGACTGCTTGATTTTGTAATAAATTAATTCAAAAGTTAAAATTTTTCACATGTAGGCACAACACTCGTAGGCGGATTTCAATGGTTCAAATCCGTCGTTTGGAGCCGATTCGATGGGTTTTAGACTTGAGTTCACCAAGAGGCTTGCTAAACTTCAGAACACCCTAGTTCTACTCTACATAACCCTGCTATACTATGCAGCATAGTGACAATATACGCATTTAATTCGCAAATAATTAGTGTTTTATTCTTTTTTATGTTTCCGAACAGAGCTCCATTTAAAATGTAGAAAAAGTATAATTATCATTCCTGAATTAAACGCGAATCATGAATTATTCACGAGAAAAAGCCAAAAAAATGTAATTTTTTTATTTTTTGGGCTTTTTTTTTTCCTTCCTCGTTGTACTGAATTATTCTCGAATTATTTCCAAATCATGAATTTTTTATCTCACCAAACTGAACCCGAACTATTTGTTTGTCAATAAGCTATGCAGTAAAGAGAACAGCAGGAGGAATCGCCGTACATGAAAAGTTAACAGGGTTACAGGGGATCCGAGTTTTCTTGGTCTTTAAGGAATATAATAATGGGATGGGATTTTATTTTATGTCTTATTCAAATAAAAAACCCACCCTATCATAATCTGTTAGAACTAATGGTGCAATAAATTTACAACCTATTTAATACAAACCCAATGACATTTTCTTTGTATTTTTTCTTCTGTGATTCATCCTTTTGGCCTATGCAACTTCGAAAAATAGAGGTAGAAATTAAAAGAAATAAAATTAGGTCATAATGAACAAAATACCTAAAATTTAAGAGTAATCCAAATTTTAACAATGAAACAATTTCTGATAGCAGTAGTTTTAAAAATGCACAAATTATTAAAGTCAATTTTTCTCAGTTTAAAAAAAATGAGGTTATGAAACTATGCATAGCTTATTCAAATATTCGTTTTGAAAATTATAATAGTGAATCCAAACTGTTTAATCTGATCTTCTTAAAAAATATACATTGTAATCCGAATTTTATATGTTTAGTACAGTTTTATATTTTTTTAGATGGATAAAAAATCCCTTAATATACAAATTCTACACCATACAAAAACAGTAATTGTTTATATCTATCTAAAAATGTAAAGAAAATTTAACAATTCGGATCAACCGTTAAAATTTTCAAAATAAAAACGATTAATTCGTGATACAGACCAATCCGCACAGTGCATAGTATCTTAGCCTCACTCATAGCAACAACTAAAAAATAAATGCAGGGCACCAAATTCAGTTCACTGCATTAAAATTAATCATCTAATACAACTTTCAACTTCAACAACCCCAAAATTGAAAAAAAAAAAATGATAAAGAAATATGTAATACATAGACAGTCCATACCATAAACTATAATAGAATAATAGATGATAAAGAAATCAGTTGTAATATTATATTATAATATGAAACAACACCTAAATCCGGATACAAATTCTTCTCATCCACATGTTGAGGCCTGCACATTAATGTTTTCCGTTAAAACAATAAATAATAAGCTAACAATTGAAATAATTAATTTATACAAATTAATCTCATTAAAATTTATCATTAATCACCTGAGCTCATTCTTCATTACGCCAACTACTTCCATCCTTGTTGGGGAAGTTAATGGGCTTGGCACATCCCACATATTCCACGTACTTTAAATTCTCAAATGAGGTCCTCAACTCTTCCCAGTTGGATGGATAAACCAACTTTTCCAAGAACCTGAGACGTAGTATCTCCACTTTTCAATTATCATGGCAAGGAATTTTAGTAAGATTTCCACCTCTAATATATAATCTCTTCAACCCCCATAGCTCTTCAAGGTTCTTCCACTTTGATGCATTAGCTTCTGGATAGCGTCTCATATCTAACTTTTTTAGATTCAATGGTAAAGAGTAGGTTGGTATCTGCTTGTAAACTAATTTTCCCTCCATGTAATGGTCAATACCAAAAGGCGGTTTAGAGAGTTAAAGCCTTGGAAAACTTCAGGACTCAAAATGTCATTGGTAAATCTAATGCTAAGCTTTTGAAGGTTGTATAATTTTGATAGATCGCCCAACTGACATGATTGATTTTTGTTTCCCAAGCTACCGACAACAAACCCCTTTAAAACTTCTAATCTAGAAAGCTCACATACCCATTTTGGCATATAATCTAACAGACAACACTCTGAAACATCTAAAACTTTCAGCCTGAAGAACCACACACTTTCTTCGGAAAATGCACATCTTATTATTTTTTGTAACAAGGACCTTGGTTTTGGTTTTAGTGGTAATTTTTCCAAATTATGACAAGCCCGTAGGTCTAATATCTTAAGGTGGTATAGTTTTCCAATTGATTCAGGAAGCTCGGTTATTCCTGAAATGCCTCGCAGGCTAAGGTACCCCACGTTTTTCCCCAACTTTTTTAAGAAATCAGTTTGGTCAACCTCAATGTGGTCTTTTGACTTTGTTTGTTCATACCCAGTTTTCTCAAATCTATTGTGAACCTCTGTCTCTGTGCAACGCCAACTACCAAGTTGAACCACCACCAACTTATCATACTTGCTACTAATGTCCATTAAATCCTTGGAATTAAGGTACCTCTGGTCTAGATTTAATAGCATATCGGAATCAATAGGCCCTCCATGTAATAAGCGCCAATTGCCTTCTTCCATTTTCTGAGAATAAATGTCACTATTCCACCTCTCACTATTCGAGATCAACCACTTATAAAATGTAGGTTCAATGGTGAAGCGATCTATTGCTTTATTTTGCTCTCTATGTACTGGTATGAGGACCTTTTTGTCTATCAAACTAGAAAAGAGATTTTCAGCACCAACAACAATTGTATTCCACCAGTAAATCACTAATCTCTTCTTTAGTTCTGTGTTTTCTGGAAACATTCTAAGGTTCTTCACGCAGTCTCTATCCCATGGGCTTAACAATCCTAATAAATCATCAAATTCTTGAACCTTGGAGACCTCTTCATCCATTTGATAACCTGTATTTGACGATTCCCCCACTTCAATTATGGTGTCTTTCTTAGGAAAATTAGATGCCTTCTTGCGAGGTTTCTGATCAATCCAGGGATCAATTTTCCTTTCTATCTTTCCAAGATAACCAACTAGCTCCCTGTCCAACTTTTCTCTACAATTAAGAAAATCTTTGGTCTTTACAACCTCCGGGCAAATTTCATTGATGAATTTCTCCATTTCTGAGTTCTCAGGAACTTGCTCCTTAGCTAGTTTAAGGCGTTTCAGCAGTGGTCTGACGAACTCTGCACTAATGTCAGCTTTCTTTTGCTGGTTGTCGGCTTTCTTTTGATGGTTACTCATTGTTATGGTTTATCGGACCTAAGAAACAATGATTATTTCTACCTTGGTTAGAGGACAAATAAATTATCACATGCATAATAAAAAATATTGAAATAAATATGTTTGGTCAAAGTGATTATAATGTATTCACTTATGCAATAATTCTTTTTTTTTTTTATTATCTTGACTTGAAAGAAATTTCTTGTGCTGAAATACTAAACATGATTTTGGTGAGCTTACTCTATTAATATCTTGTTTTACAAGTATTGATACGTATGCACTGAAGTATATACACCTATGAGATTAACTATTTTTTTTATAGGAAGGGTTGATGCGGAGATACGAGGTTCCCACTACTTTATTAGAGAAAGATTGACGCGGAGACCATTGGAGGACTGAAAAAGGAGGATCATCATATCAAGTTATGTATGCAAGTATTAATATCTTACTTGGCAACTATTAATATGTTATTTCCCAAGTATTTATATTTATGAAGGTTGACATGGAACAAGTACAGGGATTGGGAAGGGGACCATAGTACAATCTTCCTCTACTATAGCTGCGGGGACAGAGGGAGGCCATGCTGGAGTGCGGGATAAATATAATTGTTCTTTATTTAATTAGGGAATATTCAAAATTATATAATAAAAGGATTTTAAATAAAAGTGATCAAAATTATAATAATATTCAAAAAATAATGTTGCGTTTCTTTACTAGAGGACCATTTATTATCCTAAGAAATTTTTCTCTAATTAAAATTTGTAATTCTTGATGTATAATAACAATAGTATTTCTGTGAGAGAATTAATTAACGATTTGATGAGATGTTCTCAAATTAAAAAATTAAAAAAAATATTTATTATATACAAGATATATCTTGCATACTATTTTTCTATTAACTAGCTATATCCTTTTCAATATTTTTTATATAGTACAACATGAAACAATAAAAAAATCAGCGACAAAAATCATGCATTAATTCTCCATAATCACAAACCTCCCAAAATATGGTTTTTTGGGGGGCTACTTCCACGTGTTATTTGGAAAAAAAAAATGGTTGGTATATTTATATATATATATATATATATATATATATATATAGAGGAGGGATTCACTTACACTCTTTTTTTGGTGGCACAAAATTATACCCTACATTTTTAAAGTTCAAATAGTCGATTCAAACTATTTAACATGTTGGATATATTAAAATGTACTTGTAGATCAAATTTTATGTTTATTTTTATTTTTTGTTACTATTTATTAAGATTCGTACAAAAAATCAATGGTCTGAAAATCATGATTTTGTAAAATACTTAATAAATAGTAAAAAAAAAAATTAAAAATGTAAAATTTTGTCTAAGCACATTTTAATATGGAAGTCATGTTGAACGGTTTGAATCGACTATTTGAAATTTGAAAATTTTAAAATGAATGGTGTAGTTTTGTGTCACTAAAAAATGGTGTACGTCCCTCCTCCTATATATTAATCATTACCGAATCGAGCTCACCATTTTTTTCCGGTCTAACAGTGGTTTGATATTGTAGCTCGCTTACAAGCTTTGACTATTATGTGATGATCTGTTCCCGTGAAATTTTAGTATCGGATGTGTTTGAATCGTCAAAGGAATAATACAAAATTATTTTCAGTCGAATAATTGTGTAAGAAAAGTGCTAAACCGAATGTTGTGCAAATTTAATTTGTGCTCATTGAAATAATAAAAGTGTTGTTCGGTCGGATTGATTTATACATAATAGCACTAATTCGGAGAGCGCTAATCCATTCATACCCAATTTTAATGATCTATGCGATCTTAATTTTAGAGAGTGTTAGGGATCATTTCACATATTAATAATTATTGTAGTAATGTTTATCAATTGAAGAAAATCTCTTATTACCGTTATCGTTAATTATTTTTGTCAATTCCACGAACAATTAAATTAGCTTTGTAATTAAATAAATAGTTATGAGTGAGGCTCCGGTACAATAATAGCACAGATCGGTTTGTGCTATGGATCATACTTTACTTTTAAGGTCCATACATTTAATCTGAAATTCTCAACATTATCTTCATTTTAAAAAATATATTAAAAAACGTAAAATTTTCTTTCCAAGTACATTTTTGTATGGATATTATGTTAAGCGGTTTAGATCGATTGTTTGAACTTTGAGAATGGAGAATTAATTTATAGTACGGAGTGATATGCGCTATGCATAATAATATTGTAGTTTCATATGAATAATATGTTAAGCAGTTTCCGACTGGGATCATCTTTTAGAAGGTCGCTATCGCATTTAAAGCTGACTTGTGCTAGTGGTTATATCTATGTGTGCAAATATTTATACATAACATATCAATGTATATATACCAAACGGACAAAGTCTTTTTAAGAATCGGACAAAAGTAATACTAGCTAGTGTAAAATATTAAATAAATTCTTTAATTTGAAATTTTTCACCATGCCCAAAGAAATATCAAGTAATTACAAATAGTAGATAGGGATAGGGTATTTATATCTAACATATAAAGTGTTTTTACCTATATTCTTCTTAAGCCATATTACTTAAAATATTTATAAGCCTGAATTCTTAAGCTGTCATGTATTTATACCAAGCATGTTAAGTATTTATACATAGCATATCGAGAAGAAAAAAACAGGGTAGCAAATAGAAAAAAAAAACTATTTCAATATGGATCTCATTTGAAAGAAAAGATCGAGTACAAGACGTCCATAGTTTTAGATTGGCAAGATTTCTCATCGATTGTCAAAAATATTAGCGAGATTAAATGGAGGAAAAAAAAGCCCTCTTATGATAATGTGTAAAAGATGGATGAGTGATGAGAGAAAGAAATGAATAATTTTTATTTTTGTGATGTAAATATTTATACCTATACGTACAAGTATTTATATATAACATATTTAGTATTTATAACTAACTTATGATATGAAGTCTTTATAAAGACTAGATATGTCAATTTTTTATGAATATTGCGCTAGTAACTTTTATTTGTGAGGGAAAAGAACAAAGTAAAAAAATAAAAAATAAAAAAATTGGGTGTAGAAATATAAATTAAAAAAAAATAGACTTGAGGGACCGAACAGAGAATTATAGGTGGGGAAATAGATAATTTATCTTCATTCAGTTAGATAAAACACTCATACGATCCTAAATAGAAAAGGTCATAACAAACACAGAATCATTAAAGCCAACAAAAAGAAAATACCTTATAAGAGATTAGTCGCCTCTTCTTCAAGAATTTCCTAATTGCAGTTAGCTCTAGTATAACAACTTCCACTGCATATAGATTTGTACTTTGGGACTCAATTTAAAGATTGTTCAACAAGGAAGGAGCGATGGTGAAGCCAACGAAAAGGGCGAACTATCAGGCGAAAAGGGCGACATTCAAACCAACTGCCTGGAGGACAAGAGATCTTCCACCGGGGAGATTTAGCGGCAATCGGAGGTCAGGAGAAAGTCAACAGACACGGCATCCAAATGCGGGAGTCAACGAAGGTAGAGGAGATGCACGGCACAATCGCTACCAACCAACCATTAATGAGAATCGAACCATTAATGACAAAGGAGGGTGGCAAACTGTGCATAACAGAAAGAGGTACCCAAAGAATGGATCCCATGAACAGAACAAACACATGGAAAGGACAAAGCCTATTCAAGGAAGAGAGAGGAACACCAAATTTTTTGCATCTAAAGAAATTCAAGAGGCGTACGAAAAAGCCTTCAAAGAGAGAAGGTGTTTCAGGTGTCTGGGAAAGGATCACATAAGAGCGTTTTGCAGAGAGCCAATGCGCTGCTTTAAATGCGGGGGAATTGGACATAACTCCGGTAGGTGTGTGAAGAAGCAACCGACTATAAAAACAAATCACCAACAGAGGACCAGTATCCCTCGCAGAGAAAAACCAACCTATGCTCAAGCAGCTCAAGCAAATCAAGCAGCTCCCAACAGACCTAAACCACAGGCACCATCTCAACCAAAAGCTGACCCAAAAATGGAACCATTCATAGGAGAAAGGCCAGAGGAGCTCAACGTTTTCATGGAGCCAAGAGCAGGTTTGCATTCTCAAAATCAGTATCTGAATCAAACGGGAATGATTGTCATGGTTGAAGGAGTAGCAACCAATGACATGCCCGGGGAACTAGCACAGTACTTTGCCAGAGAATATGGATGGAACTGGCAGGATTATGAGATCTACCAACAAAGTCCGGATGATGATGCACCTATGGTAGTCATCTGTCCAAGTGAAGTGGTGCTGAGAAATTTGATCTATCACAGCCCACATGAGATAAGGGAAGGCATTCAGATTGGAGTTATCAAGTGGGGCCCTGAATGGAATTTGAACCTTGATCCATTACCATACCAGGCATGGATCAGACTGGTGAATATGCCATTGCAAGCATGGAATGATAATGATATTCGCACAGTGACAAAGGGAATGGGTCGAATCACGGAAACAATACCATATGGTCGCCAGGCAGGCCATTTTCAGCACATTACATTGAGGCTGGCATGTAAACACCCTGCAACTATACCCCTGTACGCACGATACCATGAGGGTCTGAGATCACGTCGGGTCAGGGTCATAATATTGCAATGGCGCCCATGGCAACAAGGACCATATCCGCTGCATCCTGATGCATAGGGACAGCAAATACCAATACCGCCGGAACAACATGTACACCCGCCGGAGACATCGTCGAACACAAGCAGAGAGAGTGAATCAAGTGAATCACATAATAGTGGTGATGCCCCACATAATAGCCACGGACGGCAGTTAAGAGGATCAAAGAAAAAGAAGGTCACATGGAAACTGAACAAAAAGATAACTCACACCTGGAGGAAGAAGAAGGGTGCTACACTGAACACTACACATGCAGCACCAGTGGCCACACAGAATGTGGGATTAACTGTGAACTTCCAACGGGAGGCAGGAACAGTTCAAATCCAACAAGGTAATCAGGTTATTTTTTGGTTAAAGTTCAGTCCTAGAGACTTCTGGCAGAGTACTATCATTAAATGCTTAGTACTTGCAATGGATGTTACCGAGGAAGAAATGTCTCGCAAAGTGGCTAGAGCAGAGAAGGAAAGGACAGCCTTTATGAAAATCTGTAAGAACAAAGGTCAAAGTCAGAACATAGGGATGCAGGGGAATGATGAAATAGTGGGGACAGCTGAGGCAGGTGAGACAGCTGAGGCAGCAAAAGGAATGGAATTAGAAGTGACACGAGAAGAGGATCAGGATGGGCCTAACCAGGGGCCCAATATTAATACAGGAAGAGAAATGATTGTTTTTGAGGGACCAAACGAAACACATGGAGGGGTCACAAACAAACCAGGAGAAGGGCCGCAGCTACAGTTAGAAGGAGCAATTGGGCTCAACATAAATAGGCCCCAAGAAGAAGTGACTCAAATTTTTAATGGATCTCAAAATGAGGAATTGGACCCAATACAGATAAGTTCAAATTGGGAGATGGCTGGGACGCAATTTGACAACGAAATAAATGACTACTTTGGAGAGGACGAAATGGAAGAAGGTGGGGAACAAGGAGAGAAATCAGTTGAAGGGGAGGAACAAGATTATAAGATGCAACCATATATAGTCAGAGAGGCAATGGGAAGCCCCAATCCGAGTTTAAGATCAGTGCCGCAAACCCCACGAAGGAGCAGAAGGTTGTCTGCTAAGAAACAAAAGTACTACGGCAAGGAGAACAAAGCGAAGGACAAAGAGGCAAAGCTGACCATCGATTTTGAAAATAGAGAGGAGGAGATAGAAGCACCGCTGGCAATACAATTGATCAAAGAATCAGGAGCACAGATCACAGGTGACATAGAACAAATGTTTTATCACGCCAAAGAAAAGGAAAACGATGAAGATATAGAAGAGCAACAGACAACGGCAATTCAGATCATTGACCAAGAGGATCTCAATGGTCCAAATGTCTGAAAAATTAACAAAAAGAAATGAAGGGCAAGAGAAGGTGGGGAAGAAGGGATTATATTTTCATGTTGTTTTTTTCCTTTCTAGTGTAGCAATTGCTGTAAGAGGTCCTTTTTATTTTGGTTGTTGGCAAAATAGAAGTAAGTCTGACAAGGGTATGGGGGTTAAGATATTGTTAAAGGAAATGTTCAGGAGGTTTTTCCTTTTTTTTTTTTTTTTTTTTTTTTTTTTTTTTTTGAGGCAGTCTGTTGTTTTATTGGTTATTAAATGATTAACAAAGCATTTAAAACCTTTAAATTTTTCTCTTGGAATGTAAGAGGTTTGAATGATAAGAAAAAAAGAACCATGGTTAGAGAAGTTATACGTAGTATGGCTCCCCATATGGTTTGCCTACAGGAAACTAAATGGGCAAACACCAATAAAATTATAGTCAAAGAGACGGTGGGGTCTAAGTTTGATTATCAGGTTCTAGATGCAAGAGATACGGCAGGCGGGATTATATTAGCGTGGGATCACAACCTTTTCACACTAATAGACAGTCAGATAGGTACATACTGTTTATCGGCCAACTTTGAGGTTCTCTTGGATAACTCTGTGTTTCGATTTACTGGGGTTTATGGTCCCCCCAATCAACAAGATAAACACCAATTTTACCAGGAACTCAGACAAGCAGCACCGCAGATAGACTTGCCTTGGCTAGTGGCCGGAGATTTTAACGTAACACTCAAAATTCAAGATAGATCAAACAGAGCTCACCCAACACTCAACATGAGGAGATTCAAAGGGCTGGTTAAAGAATTGCAATTACAGGATCTTAGATTACAAGGTCAGAAATTCACATGGTCAAGGGCGGAAACACATGCGAGGCTTGAACGTTTTCTGGTAAATGAAGAATGGGTTACTGATTACCCAAATACGACACAAAGGGCGCTGTCCAGTCACCTGTCAGATCATATACCGATTATGTGCAGTACCCAAACAAAGTTCCCATCACCAAACATATTTAGAATGGAAAATCATTGGTTGAATGAAGAAAGCTTCGTAGCAGAGGTAACAAACAATTGGGAAATTTCAGAAACTGTGCAGGGACCAGAACAGCTAAACAAAAAATTTGAGAAGTTAACAAAAGCCATCATAGTATAGAAGAAGGGCTACAAGCAGAGAACAAACCAACAGAAGAAATTATGCAAAGACTGTTTGCAATGGATGGCTAGAAAATCAGAAGATCGAAGGTTGAGTGGAGTCGAATTGCTACTCAAAGAAATGCTAGCAGCACGGCTACAACAGATAGTACTAAATGAAGAGCAAAGATGGCAGCAAAGGGCTAAACAACAATGGGTGTGCTCAGGAGATAAAAATACAAAGTTCTTCCATCAGATGGCCACGATTAGAAAAAGGAAGAATCAAATTGAAACTTTGGTTCAGGAAGGCATACAGGTCACAGATCACAGACGAAAGGCAAAGATTCTCTTTCAGCACTTTGTTCAATTAATAGGCACTACACATAATCAGAGCCTCTCCTTTGATTATAGTGCAGTGTATGATGCCTCAACAAGACCCGATATGCAAAATCTGGTACAACAAATCTCAGAGGACGAAATCAGACAGACTATCCGGAATATGCCGAACAACAAATCGCCTGGTCCTGATGGGTTTACAAATGAGTTTTATAAAAAATTCCAAGACTTGCTAGTGCCGGATCTGATACAAGTTTACAACAGAGTTATGATGGGAGAAGAAATGGGTCTATTCCCACTAAATGACTCTCATATAGCACTGTTACCCAAGAAGAGTAACCCAGAAGGACCAGCAGATTTCCGACCAATAAGCCTTATTAACTCGGTTCAGAAGTTGTTCTCTAAGATATTGGCGAATAGGATCCAACCAATGATGGATCAATTAATATCATCAAATCAGTCGGGTTTCATAAAAGGGAGGCATATCAGTGAAGGTTTTCTCTATGCGCAAGAGGTGGTCACAAGAGCGACAAGGCAGAGACAACAACTGGGACTGTTTAAAGCAGATATCTTTAAGGCATTTGATACAATTTCGTGGGGATTCTTGACACAAATTATGCGAGCAAGAGGCTTTCCAGAGCGGTGGGTGCAGTGTGTCATGCAAGGAGTATTAAAGGGATCATCAAGGGTTCTGCTTAATTCAGTTCAAGGGAAGCAGATCACACTTAGAAGAGGGGTACGACAGGGTGATCCCCTGTCTCCGTATATGTTCATATTGGCAATGGATTTCTTATCCAGATGGACAGAAAAATTGGTGACTTTGGGACTGTTACAAGTACCTTTCCAGAATTGCAAACCATGTTTATTATTTGCAGACGATACCCTTTTCTTCATTAGACCAACTACACAACAGCTGCAACTACTGAAAATAATTCTCTATATTTATGGGGAATTATCGGGTCTAAAGGCCAATCTACAGAAATCTGAGTTTCTGGCAACAGTGACAACGCTGGAGAGAGTGCAACAAATGGCAGATATTATGGAATGCAAATCGGCAACATTTCCAATAATATATTTGGGGCTGCCATTATCAGACAGGAAATTACAGAAGGCGCACTATCTACCTCTGATACAAAAGATAGAAGGGAAACTAACCACGTGGAAAGCAGACATGCTCTCAATTGGGGGGAGGATAACTTTGATGAATGCGGTCTTATCGGCAATGCCGATATACATGATGCAGGTGTTCTTATTACCAAAATGGGTAATCAAGAAAATAGACAAGATTAGAAGAGCTTTCCTCTGGCATGGACATAAGACACAGGGGCACGGCTCTAGGTACATGAGTCTCGCATCATGGGAATTGGTAACTACGACAAAGAACCAGGGTGGGTTGGGAGTTCATAACTTACACACAATGAATATAGCTCTCCTGGCAAAGATCATATGGCGCTGGCACCAACCAGAGAGACTGCCATGGATGCAAATAGCACACCAGGAAAATGTTAGACCATGGGAAACACATAATCCGACACCGTTCTGGAAAAACATGAAAGGGGTACTATTGTTCATGCAGATGTCAATCAAATTCCAGCTAGGCCAAGGCAACCAGATTAGATTCTGGACGGACGTATGGCTGCAAAATTCAATTAAAAATATGTTCCCGACTCTTTACCAGAATGTGCAGAATTGCCGGGTCACGATTGAGCAGGTGTATAACCAGCAACAGTGGGCCATAGGGGTACCGCAAGAATTATCAACATGGGCTGAAGAAGAGAGAGACACACTGATGGCAGAAATTAGAAGTATATGTCCACAGAGAGGTCAACAGGATGTAGCAAAATGGATATGGACCAAAGATGAACAGTTCACAGTCAAATCATTCTATCAAGCAATAGAGAAGGGCCCTTGGGTGGACACAGACATGCAAAATATATGGGCAATTAAGGGACCTGGAAGAATCATGATATTCGCATGGTTACTGTTGAACAATCGACTGCTGACAGTGGACAATCTCATAAAGAGGGGATGGGAAATGCCTAATATGTGCCATATGTGCCGACAACAGGAAGAAACAGCAAAACACCTATTTTCAGAATGCAGGACAAATTGGAGAGTGAGGATGGAAATGCGTCGACACATCACAGCATCGCCCCAGGAACAATGCAACGATGTATTGAATTACTGGTGCCTCAAGAAGAAAGAAACGCCAATGGTTACTAAACAAATCATATTGACAGTATGCTTTATCATGTGGCGAGAAAGGTGCAGACGCATTTTTCAGGAAAAATGCAAAACAAATACGCTGCTGGCATTGGAAGTGGTGCAGGAAGCTCAGAGCTGGTTTGGAATTACATAGGACATTAAATAAAACTCAGATTGCTATCTAGGATAGAGAGTGGTATGCCTCAGAGGCATTGTATGTTTATTGCACTTCTTTTTTCTCTTTCGTTTTTTCAGCTTTTTTGACTTATTTCTCTTTTGTAATCTTGACACCACTGGTGTCCTTATCAATGGAATTTGGGAGCTAGACTCCTACATTTCTTCTCAAAAAAAAAACAACTTCCACTGCGTCACAAAATGCAAAACTGGAATTTATTGGTGTAAAAGATAAAATGAAAATTATTTCTATCAAAATTCCAAATTTTAGAATTGAGAGTAACATAAGGGAGGGAGAAAGAGATATTGAACCATTTCAAATTATATCTTTTTAAAGAGATAGATTTTGTATTTCTTTTAGAGAATCTGTGTTTGTTTGTTTTGTGTAGGATTCCATATATATAGTTTTCGCAAATTAATATTTAACAATAACGTACAATGCTCGCAACATGCTTATGAGCTACGGAATTGTGCGAGATGAGATTTTACTTGTTCGAAATACATACTCATGAGTATGCACAGGAATGAAAATGTGCTAAAATTAATGTTCGGTTGATGGTTGTGGAAAATTTTAATTTGTGAGAGTTATTCATACAATTTTTTTTTATTTTTAAAAGACTTTTGTCAATAGTAATAAAGTTATTCACAGAAAAATTAGTTTTCTTTTTAAATGATTTTTGTCAATAATAATATTAAAATATGATAATATATTGGAAATTAAAGTATAAAATTATAAAAAATAAAAGGTGTTATGGAAAAATAAAGAATTAATTGTGTGGAAAATAGTAAAAGTAAAAGTGATGTTCAAAAAATTCATAATTAAATAATATAAATAAATCAAACGAAGTATTTATAACTAACATATGAAACATTTATAAAGACTAGACATGTCAACTCTTTATAAAGATTGCACTAGTAATTTTTTTTTGTGTGGGCAAAAGAACAAAGTAAAAAAAATAAAAAAAATTAGACTTGAGGGACCGAACAAAGAATTGTAGGTGGGGATATAGATAATTTCTCTTCATTCAGTTAGATAAAACTCTCATGCGATCCTAAATAGAGAAGGTTATAGCAAACCCGAAATGATTAAAGCCAAAAAAAAGAAATTACCTTATAAGAGATTAGTCGCCTCTTCTTCAAGAATCTCCTAGTTGCAGCTAGCTCTAGTATAACAACTTCCACTGCGTCACAAAATGCAAAACTGGAATTTATTGGTGTAAAAGATAAAAGGAAATTAAATTATTTATATCAAAATTTCAAATTTTAGAATTGAGAGTAACAGAAGGGAGGGAGAAAGAGATCTTGAACCATTTCAAATTATATAATTTTAAAGAGATAGATTTTGTGTTTCTTTTATAGAATCTGTGTTTGTTTGTTTGCAATCGTTAACTATAAAATATAAAAATAAATTCTATTAAAATTTTAAAAGATAGTAATTCGATAGGAAATAATTATTCAAATTTTGTTTGGCGCCGAAGAAATAGTTTTTTGACACAGGTCGCAATTCCCAAATAAAACTATGAAAACCATATAATAGAGTAACAATCCTATGATTTTTCCAGTTCAAACCTTTTTCATTCCGAAATAACATTGTAGGCCAAAGTAATAATATATATAAAAGGATGTGTTTTGAACTATTAATGAGAATAAAAAGGTGCATGGATATAATAAAACATGTGCTGATTACAGTCTTTATCAATTCGTTTTTTTTTATATATATAATAAAACGTGGCAGCGCATGCAAGAGAGAAACTTACAGAGAGAGAGAGAGAGAGATTTTGTGTTTCTTTTAGATAATGTATGTTATTTTATTTTGTGTAGGATCTCATACAGCTTTCTGAACTTAAGAGATAACAACAACGTACATAGCAAGCCACAAATTAATTAACACATCAATTCACAGATTCTTATGCACACCAATACGTAAAGGTTGGTTATAGAATAATTAAAGATGAGGATATCGTGAGAGAGAGGAGGGCTTGGAGTTGGAGTTTGTCTGAGGAAAAGAATTTGTGCGGACAATAAGCTTCAATATTTCATGCATGTAGTTAATTTAAGATACGCATGAAAAAGTCCTTTAGCCTCGCCTTGGAAGCATGCATGTAGTTAATTTCGTCCCAAAACAAATTCAATGTAGAATAAGATCTCATGAGTCGTCTGATTTAATTACACACGAATTTGGAAATAAGCTTCAATATTTCAATTAAAGTAAGTTTGATTTAGTTGAGAGTATTCTATTCATGCGTTAACAAGATACTCGGCCCGGCGCTGTAACAGGTCAGGTAAGGCCGGGCTTAGACAAGCCAGATCAGGCTTGGGCTTGTACTAAAACCCACAGACAGCCTGTTGGGCCTTTGTTTTCGACAAAGACATTGAATTAGATTTTATTCAGGTCGCAGCCCGTAATAGGGTTTTATTCCTAACGTTCTTCTCTACATGCGACGCTTCTGTGAGTTCTCTCTTTACGGAACCGCATCTTCTGCTGCACTTTTATTTCACAGCATCCTGCTGCACTTTCGGACGGCTCAGATTTAATCTCAGCCAGTGAGTGCTCGGATGATGGAGGGAGCAGTATTAATTTTTCTTTATAATTCGTGCCAAAATCTTATTTCGTCCGTCCGATAAAAAATGAACGGACCAGATTAAAAGTGCGGTAGGACGCTGTGAAATAAAAGTGCAGATGCGGTTCACTCTCGTTGCGCTTCCGCCAGATCACCCTCGCTCCCTCTCTCTTCACGCTTCCGCCAGATCGCCCTCGCTCCCTCTAAAGACTAAGCGTCGTTTCTCTAAACGGTCTCGTCGATCAGATCCCACGCGGGTGTCTCGCTGCTACACTAGCTCGTGGGACCCGCACCGTAGTCTCTCGCCTCACCCTGGACCCGCTCGAATCGGCGACTTCTCCAGGTTCTTTGATTTAGTAGTTTCTCCTTATCCTTCCAACAGTGGAAAATGGAGGTGGCTCAGGTGGCGAGACGGGAAGCGGGCAGGCGGCTCGGGCTCAGCCGGAACTCCTAGTAAGTTACTGGTAAAAAATCAATTTTGACAGGTACAGCTCACTGGTACACGATTCCTGTGGTATTGGTATGAAAATACAAGTTCTGGTACAAGTGCCTAATACATGTATTTGAAACTTTGTTCTCAAGTAAAGATGATTATTGAAAAGAATTGACGTGATATATTTTTTTTAATTCATCATTTGTTATGGCATAGGAATTGATGAACAGAAATACGTTTTCCCATCAAACATTTCTGAAGCCATGTAAAGATAAATTGAGCGCATTTTTGTCTTTTCATATTCTTTTTAATATTTTATACAACTCATCATATCACTATTCCAACCAACATTTTACCAAACAAGATTTTCACTTTTCCAAAAAGTGCAAGAATCGAATTATCCTTTCACAATTCAAATTTACTATTTCTAAGGAGTTTGTTTGATCTGTGCTTTTCTGACCTGAAATTATCGATTGATTGACTATTATATGAGCAGACGAGAAAGGAAAATGAAGAAGTTGCTCGAGTATGGGAGAAAGGCATGGTTTGTAATCAAGGTCCTGTCTGGATACGAAGAGAGGAGAATCAGAGCTTATCGATTGAAGCTCCAGGAAAAAATTCAAAGGGTATGTACGATTTCACTTCTTTTCTTCTTCTTTTTAGTTTAAAGTGTATTATTCACTTTTTTTTTTTTTTTAATATTTAAGTTTACTTATTTCTAGTTGCTAAATCTCAGAAATTGCAGATAGTGTTACCTGATTTAACAGTTCAAGGGAATTATTTGCTTCTTTTCTTCTCAAGTGGGATAATTATTGGTCCTGTGCTTTAAATGAGCAACTTCTGGCAGCTAATTGCAAATCTATAGAAAGACCACCTTTCACGGCATTGATATCTGTTTAGTTCATTTTTTCTCTGTCCTGAATCTGGAATTTGCTGATTGTGACGAATTATATGTATGTATATTAGTCATCTAAATTATAGGTTGAACTATAAGAATGCAAATTGCATTGCAGACTTGTACCTAGTGAATTGCTATAATTAAGGGTTTGTAATTCACTCCAAATTGTTATATTATTGTCAGGCACAAGCAAGGAAAGAAGAGGTATCAAAGCTTCCTGAGCAGGTTATCTTGTCAGAGGTTCGTCGCATGGTAGAAGAAATGCAAAGATTAAACCAACCTGGTTAATGCTAAGAAATAGGATCCTCACACAAGATAATCTCATTAGGAGGGGATGGCAAATGGCCAATATTTGTTATCTGTGCAAACAAAATCATGAATCAGTTAAACACATGTTTGGCACATGCAAATATACAGCAGGGGTATATCGGGAAATGAGGCGGCATATGAATTTCACATGGACACAAAAGGAGTATGCATCAGGAATACTCAAATCATCGCATATGGAGACTAGGCAAATTCTCATGACAGTGTGTTTTGTTATTTGGAGGGAGAGATGTAGAAGGATATTCCGACAGGAACGCAAAACACCCAGAATCCTCATGAATGAAATAGAGCAAGAAATCAGAAGTTGGTTCAGAGGAGACTAACCCAATGGGGCTTACCAGTAACTCAACAGGACCCTACATCCAGCTTGTTTATTTCAGGATTTAGGAACTTTCTATTTATACAGCAATATTTTTTCATTTTTTAGCTTCAATTTTATATTTCTTCTAATTTTCTGGCATTTTTATACACACTGTAAATACACGGATACATTGTAAAACTATATGACACCTCTAGTGTCATCAAAAATCAATGGAATATGGGGGCTTGACTCCCCGGTTTCTTGACAAAAAAACAATTAGATGAATTAAAGCTGCAAGGTGTAGTTAATCCAAATGAATCTTTCTTTCTATCAATTAAGTAACAGTACTAATGATTTGAAAAGAAAACGCAAGAATAAATTTAGAATTTAGCAACTAAAATCAAAGAATAAAGATAATGATAAACTACAATGAATAAGGTAGCAAAGAAATATTCACAACAAAAAAAACAAGGACGAATGGTCAAGTGAATATACATACACAAGGCCCCAAATCTCCGAGTGCGTATCCTCTGAGATATCTCAATTTTTGCGTGACCGACGGGTCCGGTGCCTATTCAGAGGTACTGGGCCCTATTATTTGTGCTTTGAGATTCATGCAGAACATATTTAAACGGTTGAGATTTTAAAAATATACTATACATAATTAGAGTAGAACTAGGATGTTCTTATGTTCACCAAGCTCATTTGTGAACTTAAGTCTGAAACCCATCTGATTGGCTTCAAAATGATGAATCCAAAATTTCAAACTATTGAAACCAATCTACCTTACGAGTGATGCGTCTACATGCAAAAAAATTTAAATTTATAATTAATGTTGTATAGAGTCAATTGGTTAAAAAATGAATGTATTAGAATTAATTTATAAATCTTCTAATTTTGACCACTTCATTTTATACTAACTTTATTCGAAAATTAAACTTTTTATCATGTAGACACGTCACTCGTAAGATAGATTGGTTTCAGTAATTTGGATTCTTCGTTTGATATCAACCAGAGTAGAACTAGGGTGTTCTTAATTTCACCAATTCCCTTTGTGAACTCAAGTCTAAAATCCATCAGTTCGGCTTCAAATAACGAATCCGAACTGTTGAAATCTGTCTACCTCACAAGTGATGCGTCTACATGCAAAAAATTATAAAAAAGTTCAAAAAATGAATGCATTAAAATTAATTTATTAACCTTTTAATTTTGACCACTTAATTTTGTACTAAATTAATTCGAAAGTTAAAAAGTTTCACATGTAGACACATCACTCGTAGGCAGATTTCAACGGTTCGAATCCGTCGTTTGAAGCCGATTCGATGGGTTTTGGACTTGAGTTCCCCAACAGGCTTGTACACCCTAGTTCTACTCTACATAACCATGCCATACTATGTAACATAGTGACAATATACGTGTTTAATTCGCAAATAATTCGTATTTTATTCATTTTTTAGGTTTCTGAACTGAACTCCATTTAAAATGTAACAAAAAGTATAATTATCGTTCCCGAATTAAACACGAATTACAAATTATTCACAAGAAAAATGCAATTTTTTTGGGTTTTCTTTGTTTTTTTTTTTTGCTTCCTCCTTGTACTAAATAATTTCCGAATTATACCCAAATCACGAATTTTTGATCCCGCCGAATTGAACCCGAACTATTCGTTTGTCAATAAGCTATGCAGTACACTATAAAGAGAACAGTAGGAGGGATCACCTTACTGGAAAAGTTAACAGCTAGGGGATCCCAGTTTTCTTGGTCTTTAAGGAATTGAATTAATTAGTACAAATTAAATAATTCATGATTTGATTTTATATAATAATGGGATGGGATTTTATTCTATGTCTTAATCGAATAAAAAACCCACCCTATCATAATCTGTTAGAAGTAATGGTGCAATAAATTTGTGCAATAAATAATTTAATACAACCCAAAGACATTTTCTTTGTATTTTATCTTCTGTGATTCATCCTTTTGGGCTATGCAACTTCGAAAAATAGAGGAAAAAATAAAAATAAATAAAATCAGTACATAATGAGCAAAATACCTCAAATTTAAGAGTAATCAAAATTTTAATAAGGAAACAATTCCTGATAGCAGTAGTTTTAAAAATGCACAAATTATTAAAGTCAATTTTTCTCTGCTGGAGAAAGCATAGTAATAATAAATATGAGGTTATGATACTATGCATAGCTTATTCAAATGTTCGTCTTGAAATTAAATTCTAATAGTTAATCCAAACTGTTTAATGTGATCTTCTTAAAAAATATACATTGTAATCCGAATTTTATATGTTTAGTATTGTTTTATATTTTTTAGATAGATAAAAAACCCCTTAATATGCAAATTCTACACCTTGCAAAAACAGTAATTGTTTGTATATATCTAAAAATGTAAACAAAATTTAGCAATTCGAATTAACCGTTAAAATTTTCAAGATGAAAACAATTAATTCGTAATACAGACCAATCGGCACAATGCATAGTATCTTAGCCTCACTCATAGCAACAAATAAAAAATAAATGTAGGGCACCAAATTCAGTTCACTGCATTAAAATTAATTATCTAATACAACTTTCAACTTCAACAACCCGAAAATTGAAAAAAAAAAAAAAAAAGAATGATAAAGAAATCTGTAATACATAGACAGTCCATACCATAAACTATAAGGGTACGTTTGGATGCACTCTAGAATAGCTAGAATAGCTACTGTTTAGAATAGTAAATAAGAATAGCTACTGTTTAAGAACAGTGCTATTCAGAACAGTGAAAAAGTTGTTTGGATTGCATATTTGGAATAGAGTTTGGAGGGAATAGCTACTGTTTAATAATTTATGTGTAAGATTAAATATAATACAATATAATATTAATTCAAATATTAAATGTAATATAATATTATTTTCAATATTAGATTAGTATTAAATAAAATATTATATTAAATATAATATAATATTAGTTTAAATATTAAATGTAATATAATATTATTTTAAAAATTAGATTAGTATTAAATAAAATATTAGATTAAATGTAATATAATATTATTTTAAATATTAGATTAAATATAATATAATATAATATAATATAATATAATATTAGTTTAAATATTAAATGTAATATAATATTATTTTAAATATTAAATATAATATAATATTAGTTTAAATATTAAATGTAATATAATATTATTTTAAATATTAAATATAATATAATATTAGTTTAAATATTAAATGTAATATAATATTAGTTTAAATATTAAATATAATATAATATTATTTTAAATATTAATGTAATATAATATTATTTTAAATATTAAATATAATATTATATTAGTTTAAATATCAATGTAATATAATATTAATTTAAAAATAAAATTAGTATTAAATAAAATATTAGATTAAATATAATATAATATTAGTTTAAATATTAAATGTAATATAATATTATTTTAAATATTAAATGTAATATAATATTAGTTTAAATATTAATGTATATAATATAATATTAATTTAAAAATTATATCAGTATTAAATAAAATATTAGATTAAATGTAATATAATATTATTTTAAATATTAGATTAGTATTGAATAAAATATTAGTTTAAATATATTACAATGTAATATTAATTTAATTATTAAATGTAATATAATATTATTTTAAATATTATATTAGTATTAAATAAAATATCAGATGAAATATAATATAATATAATATTAATTTAAATATTAAAATATAGTATAATATTATTTTAAATATTATAATAGTATTAAATAAAATATTATATTAAATATAATACAATATAATATTAATTTAGATATTAAATATAATATAATATTAGTTTAAATATTGGATTAGTATTAATATTGAAATCAACAAATGCTATTCTATGTTTTTGTAAGAATAGCGAATAGCAATGCTATTCTAAAAACAGTAGCTATTCCGAATAGCTCTAAATGTCGTTTGGATGCACCTTGTTCCGAATAGCAATGCTATTCCGAAAACAGTAGCTATTCTTGTGCATCCAAACATACCCTAATAGAATAATAGATGATAAAGAAATCAGTTGTAATATTATATTATAATATGAAACAACACCTAAATCCGGAATACAAATTCTTCTCATCCACATGTTGAGGCCTGCACATTAATGTTTTCCGTTAAAACAATAAATAATAAGCTAACAATTGAAATAATTAATTTATACAAATTAATCTCATTAAAATTTATCATTAATCACCTGAGCTCATTCTTCATTATGCCAAGTACTCCCATCCTTGTTGGGGAAGTTAATAGGCTTGGGACATCCCACATATTCCACGTACTTTAAATTTTCAAATGAGCTCCTCAACTCTTCCCAGTTAGTTGGATAAGCCAACTTTTCCAAGAACCTGAGGCATAGTATCTCCACTTTCCAATTATTATGGCAAGGAATTTTAGTAAGGCTTCCACCTCTAATATATAATCTCTTCAACACTTTAAGCTCTTCAAGGTTCTTCCACTTTGATGCATCAGCTTCTGGATAGCGTCTCATATCCAATTTTTCTAGATTCTCTGGTAAAGAGTAGGTTGGTATCTCCTCGTGCTTATTTTCTCCCCATGTAATGGTCAATACCAAAAGGCGGTTTAGAGAATTGAAGCCTTGGAAAACTTCAGGACTCAAAATGTCATTGGTAAATCTAATGCTGAGCTTTTCAGGGCGTTCTAATTTTGATAGATCACCTAACCGACAGGATTGGTTTTTGTTTCCCAAGCTGCTGACAACAAAACCCTTTAAAACTACTAAATAAGGGAGTTCACATATCCATTTTGGCATATAATCTAACAGATAACACCCTGAAATATCTAAAACTTCCAGCATTTTGAACCACATGCTTTCTTCGGAAAATGAGCATCTTATTATTTTTTGTAACAAGGACCTTAGTTTTGGTTTCTGTGGTAATTTTTCCAAATTATGACAAGCCCGTAGGTCTAATATCCTAAGGTCGCATAGTTTTCCAATTGATTCTGGAAGCTTGGTTATTCCTGAAATGCCTCGCAAGCTAAGGTAACTCACGCATTTCCCCAACTTTTTTAAGAAATCAGTTTGGTCAACCTCAATGTGGTCTTTTGACTTTGTTTCTTCAGACCCAGTTTCCTCAAATCTATTGTGAACCTCTATCTCTGAGCAACGCCAACTACCAAGTTGAACCACCCTCAAGTAATCATGCTTGCTGCTAATGTCCATTAAGTCCTTGTAATTAAGGTACCTCTCGTCTAGATTTAATAGCATCTTGAAATCTGTAGATCCTCCACTTAATAAGCGCAAAGTGCCTTCTTCCCTTTTCTCAGAATGAAATTCACCACACCAACTCTCACTATTGGAGATCAACCACTTATGAAATGCAGGTTCGATGGTGAAGCGATCTATTGCTTTATTTTGCTCTCTATGTACTGGTATGATGACCTTTTTGTCTATCAATATAGAAAAGAGCTCTTCAGCACTATATATACCAAAAAGAATTGTACTCCACCAGTAAATCACTAATCTCTTCTTCAGTTCTGTGTTTTCCGGAAACATGCTAAGGCTCTTCACGCAGTACCAATCCCCTTGGTCTAACGATTTTAATAAATCCTCAAATTCTTGAACCTTGGATACCTCTTCATCCATTTGATAACTTGTATTTGACGATTCCCCCACTTCATAATTGTCTTTCTTAGGCAAATCAGATGCCTTCTCACGAGGTTTCTGATCAATCCAGGGATCAATTTTCCTTTCTATCTTTCCAAGATAACCAACTAGCTTCTTGTCCAATTTTTCTCTACAATTAAGAAAATATTTGGTCTTTATAACCTCCGAGCAAATTTCATTGATGAATTTCTCCATTTCTGAGTTCTCAGGAACTCGCTCCTTAGCCAGTTTAAGGCGTTTCAGTAGTGGTCTGACTAACTCTGCACTAATGTCGGCTTTCTTTTGACGGTTGCTCATTGTTATGGTTTATCGGACCTAAGAAACAACGATTATTTCTATCCTGGTTAGATGACAAATAAATTATAACATGCATAATAAAAAATTATTGAAATTAATATGTTTGGTCAAAGTGATTAGAAAGTATTCACTTATCCAATATATATTTTTTTTTATTATCTTCACTTGAAAGAAATTTCTTGCGTTGAAATACTAAACATAATTTTGGTGAGCTTACTCCAAAAACTACCGACTTCAAACAACGAATCCAAACCGTTGAAAGTTATATTTGAGAAAAATATTTTTAGTCTTTCGTTGAACTGCTGCCCGTACGTCCAGATTTCGAAGAAGAGTTCAACATGAGAGTTGTAGTGCTCGCTGATACGGATCTGTGAACACTGGATTCATCTCGATCGGAGTCTCCATTTCCGAGAACCGTCCAAAACAGTTACTGCTGTCCGTACCCGAAACTGAAAACCGAGCTAAACCAGCCAGCTGACTTCCGCAGAGAACTTCCGCCTGTACATCCAGATTTTGAAAGAGAGTTCAACACGAGAGTTGTAGTACTTGCCGATACGGATCTATGAGCGCTGGATTCATCTCGATCGGAGTCTCTACCGCTGATAAACACACAAAATAGTGACTGCTGTGCATACTTTCCTAAACCACATACTCCACAAGCGGATCCCAAAACCCCACTCTCTAGATCTGAAATTTCAGATCTGAATACGAGAACTCCCGGACCAAACAATCCCAGATCCGAATCCCCTTGCACCAGATCCGAACCACCGAACCTCATATCTAAAAATCCTTTGTTTTTGCTTTGCTTTGTAGAGGATCCGTGAACTCCAGGTAACTCAAAGATTTAAAACGAATATTTCACGTAAGATCTTTACTTAAATTATTGATTAAAGATACTTAATATTCGTTACAATGAGCAAATGACCCTAAAGTATAACCGTACGCAATTGTATACCTCTAACGGTTTAGGTTAGTCAAAGGCTATGAAATAGAAATGATCACATGTGACCATAAAGATACGGGGTGCTTCTTCATGAGGACATACTCTATCCTCTAAAGGTCTTAGACCTTAATAAATATATTAAACAAAGAACGATTAGGAAACTATGGTAAATAAGAATACGTGAACTCAAACCTTATTAATTAGAGGTATGATTATTTCTTAGGTTCGAATCATGAGTAACTAAGAGACGTAGATAACGATCAAGAATTTGCTATGCTAACAGGTGCGGGTTTCCTGAGCTTTTTGTAAAATACTTATTCCTTGATATTTTGTTTCATAATGCATATGTGTGAATTGATTGCATGAATTGATAGCATGTTGTCAATTGAACCTTCCATAAATCTTTTGGGTTAGGCATCAATAGAAATCATAAATGAATTGTATAATTGCATGAGTAGTATGTGTTGAGCATGAAATGAATTGTATAATTGCATGAGTCGGATGTGTTGAGCATGAAATGAATTGTATAATTGCATGAGTAGGATGTGTTGAGCATGGCATAAATTGTATGATTGCATGATTGTATGT
The DNA here is from genome assembly GCA_964058825.1 of Carex arenaria. NCBI lineage: Eukaryota > Viridiplantae > Streptophyta > Magnoliopsida > Poales > Cyperaceae > Carex > Carex arenaria. The sequence goes on along the minus strand of CAXKVW010000001.1, from coordinate 349,242 downwards.
GAAATGAACGGATAATGAAAGTCAATAGGGGCCAATATGCTTGCATGTTGGGATGTATACATTGGGTCTGGTGTTCGACTGGACCCCTCGTTAACGTGACTGTAGGCGAAAGCGGTCCTGTTACGGGTCAAGATATAGTGTAGGGTGGATTCCTCGTCTAGTGAGACAGCCTCCCGCTCTTGGTTGGACTTCCTAGCGGGTTGGCGGCCTTTCCAATGTTGGTTGGACTTCCCATTGGTTTTGATATTTCTCTATTTTGCCTATATTTCGACACCGATTTACACCAAAATCCGTGCCTAAAAGCCTAAAAGTGTGAACATTTTACTTAAATATCTATAGAATGTGGTACTGCTATGTTTTGTTCTTATTTTGCAGGAAACGGGCGAAATTCTGGAGCTGACACCTTTCTATACGGCCCGTATAAGATCTGCCCAACCACACAGAAAGTTCCACATAGGAGGCTACCTCTCTCCCACACAAAGGCATGGGTATACGGTCCGTATGGATTTCTATACGGCCCGTACAAGGCAAATTCGGAAAAACAGGCTGGAATTGGCAACAAGCGCCAGCTGTGCAAACCGAATAGGAAGGCTTTAATTCAGGATTTTGGGCATTAAAGGGGATATTCTAGATCTGAGAAGACATCTCTGGTGTTGGGGAAACAAGGCTTGGCTTGGAGAAGAAGAGGAGGAGGAAAAACACGAGTTTGACGACGATTCTTCGATTTCTTCTATAGTTTTGCCATGAACTCTTTTATTACTCTTGATTTGTGTTATTTTGAGAACATGAGTAGCTAAATTTACTGTTTCTAGGGTTAAGATGTAGTTGACGTTTGGTTTTACTTGTATGCTACTTGAATTTGTGTTGAATGCTTAGTTTTTATCTTGTTGTGTAGTATTTTAATTGCTTGGTTTTTGCTTGCTTGAATTTGATTAGTCATCCCGTTAGATGAATGCGCACGTCTAATTGTTAGGAGCCAAGTCTATGATATTCAATCCAACTGAACCAAGTATATGAGGTAGATCTACGGATCAAGGAGTACTGAAAGGGAAACTTTTCTTGAGGCGAAAGTCCTTGGATACCTTTAGTAAACCAACAAGTGACTTAGATAACTTAGCCCAAAAAGTGAAAGTTGAGGGTTAACACATCTAAGAGGGGAGTAGTTGAGTCCGGTAAATCGGGTTTTAAGCCAAAATTGCGACAGCTGAGGTGAGGAACTTAGATCTGGTCGATGGAAACCCTAGACAAAAGTACCAACACAGAAATAGTAGCTGCAGTATTCACTCAGGGGCCCATACGGACCGTATAGGATTCTATACGGGCCGTATATCCTGGGGCCAGACAGATACGAAATCTAAAACCCTGGAAATCCTTTTTATAATTTGAAAAACAACTTTTAGTCTTCTTTTTACTGCTTTAATCATTGTTTCAATCAAGTAGGAAATTAAAACAAACCCCAACTCAACTTTTCTTCACTTCTAGAATTTTAGTAGATTTAAGTACAGTCCGGTCGTTTCATTCCGTCCCTGTGGATACGATACCCGACTATACCAACGGTAGGACTGTGCACTTGCGGTCTGAACCAGAGGTAGACTCGAGTTTAAAAGGTACAGCTCGCTGTACTGAAACTTAGGAGTACACCTGTGTGCGAACAAGTTTTTGGCGCCGTTGCCGGGGACGGCAACTAAAATTGCTAGACTTTTTCTTAGTTTTACTTGATTCTAGATTTTAATTTTTACTTTTATTTTTCCGTCTTTTCAGGAACATACTAAAAGGTTCACAGCCCAAGAACCATTACGATCTCAGAAACAAAGGGCAAACCTCCAACACAGTTGTTCCAGCACCATCGCATCTGTCACCTCTACGTACGGCCCGTACAAGGCCTATACGGACCGTACAACCCGACAACAGAGAGGCAGATCCACAAGCAGGCACCATGAGTCAAAACGGAGAAGATCCACCTCACCCCGAACCACCTGGTGATCAATTCTAAGATGATGATGGGGCAGACTTTGTGCCGAGGACATTGCGAGAGTTCAATGTCCCAAGAGCTGGAGATGTTAGAGGAGCAATCCGACTGCCAAGGATTGTCGGCAACCAACCCAACATCAATCCGGGCGTTGTCAACATCGTTCAGCAGAACACGTTCCATGTCATGGATCATGAGGATCCACATGCGCATGTTCAGACTTTTCTTGAGTGTTGTGCCATAATTAAAATTAATGATGCAACAAATGATTACATTAGACTTGCTTTATTTTCTTTCACTCTTAGGGATAAAGCCAAGAAATGGTTAGGGTCATTACCAAGGGATTCAATTACCACTTGGAGGGAACTGTCCAAACTGTTTTTGACCAGATTTTTCCCTCATAAAAGAACTACCAAAGTTAGGACCCAACTTACCAGTTTCAAATAAAGGTCTGATGAAATGCTAAATGAGGCATGGGAACGATTTAGGGAATTGCAATACTCTTGTCCACATCACGGTATTCCCGATTGGTTACTTATTCAGTCTTTTTATGCTGGTTTGACTGATACCACTCGTACTTCTGTTGATGCAGTTGCAGGTGGAGCTCTCCAAGACCGAGAGACTACCGATGCGATCAACCTGATTGACAGTATAGCGACCAACCAACAGTGGTCAGGCCGAGAAAGCACTCGCGCAACTGGAGGTGGCCGACTTGAAGTCGATCAGATCACAGCTCTCACTGCCAAGTTGGATGCCATGCAGAAGGCTTTTGACAAGATGACTGTCAAGGCACTCGGCGATCAACAGCCAAAATCTTGTGTTATGTGTGGGGACGAGGGGCACTTGTATGAGCATTGCCCACTCGCGCAAATGGATGAAGAACCCGAGCAAGTCAACTCTCTCAACAATGAGCCATCCTACTTCCCAAAACCTCCTTTTAACCGATCCTATTCCAAGGACCAGAATGAGCAACAGGCTTGGAGGTGGAAGAACAATAACCCCGCACCCTTCAACAACAACCCTTCTAGCAGCAACAACAACAATCGCAACTTCTACAACAATGCCGCATTCAACAACTCGAACAACCATGCATCTCAATCTGGTCCACCCGAGCCGTATATTGCTCCCGCTGTGAGCGATTTCATGCATGAGCAAGGGAAGATAAATCAGATGATGTTCGAGCAGATGCAAGCGATTAGTGCTCAGTTGGCTGGTTTAGCTGCTCAAAACAAGATGATGGAGATGCAAATGAGTCGCCTAGCCACCTCTAGTCAACAACAATCTGGAAAGCTGCCCAGCCAACCAGAAATCAACCCCAGAGGAGAGGTCAAAGCAATAACATTACGAAGCGGAACTCATTACCAAGGACCAGCCATGCCTGCTGAACCAGAAAACGAGTATACGGTCCGTACAGATTCCATACGGCCCGTACAGATTCTACCACTTGTGAATTCTGAGCAATCCGAGCATGCACCACCTGAAAATGTGTCTGAGAAAACTGCCCATACGGACCGTACAAAATCCGTACGGCCCGTACAAAAGGAAGCTGAGAAGCAGAAAAAGAAGGTGACCGAGAAACCACCGCCCTACCGACCACCTGTGCCATTTCCACAGAGACTAGCTGAACACAGAGTCAATGAGCAATTTGCCAAGTTCACTCAAGTCCTCAAGCAGTTGCACATCACCATTCCGTTCACCGAAGCCTTGACCCAAATGCCGACTTATGCTAAGTTTCTCAAAGACATCCTCTCAAATAAGCGAAGTTTGGAGGGAAAGGAGACAGTGAGGCTCACCGAGCAGTGCAGTGCCATATTGAAGAATGAGCTTCCACCAAAGTTGGATGATCCTGGCAAGTTCTCCATACCTTGCACAATTGGAAAAGCTAGCATCAAGAAAGCCTTATATGATTTGGGCGCTAGCGTGAATCTCATGCCACGTACAGTCTATGACCGCATAGGTATTGGCGAGCTTAAACCCACATGCATGACCTTGCAACTAGCAGATTCCTCTATTTGTTTGCCGCTCGGAGTGATCGAAGATGTGCCAATTCAAGTCGGTAAATTCTTTGTTCCAGTAGACTTTGTGGTGATGGAAATGAAAGAGGACAAGGAAGTACCAATCATATTGGGACGACCATTCCTCAGAACAGCAGGGGCACTGATGGATGTGAAGGAGGGAACTCTGACCCTACGGATTGGAGATGAGAAAGTTCAGTTTAATCTCAACAAAGCTATGAAGTACCCATCTGAACCAGAAACATGCTGCGGGGTCAATGTGGTTGATCAGTTGGCTAAAGGACAACTTCGTGAGCAATACGGTAGGCCGTTTAAAAATTTCTCTGATTATTTGTTTGAATTGCAGGAGAAGAAAGATGCTCAAGAGAAGGCGTGTGCAGCAGAAGTGTTGACAAACAACCTAGTGGAACCAGCACATGGATCAGATTTCCAACACACGGCCCGTACACCCATGTGTGCGGCCCGTACACCGATGCACACAGCCCGTATGCAAGTCCAGCCAAAGCAGGCCAAACACGAACTCAAGCCTCTCATAGCCAACCTCGACCCGAATCACACCGCTAGATTCTTGGAGGATTTGAAAACTCAGCAAACTGTGATTGAGGACTTGATCGAGAAGTTGACTGGTGAGAACCCAGCCACATGCATGCACAGGACCTTACCAGTGGATGGTCACAAGTACACGGCCCGTGCAAACCAGCATACGGGCCGTACGCAAGCAGCCCGGTCTGTGCATTTTGTCCCTTGGTGGGATGAAAAGAAAAGATGGTTGGACCCGTATGAGGAAAGAATAGTGTATCCCTTCGGCACATTCGACATTGGTAACAACGAAGGTGGGATCGTCGAGACTTAGACAGAAGGTGGTCGAGCTCAAGACCTAAAGCAAGCGCTTCTTGGGAGGCAACCCAAGCACTTTTTAATTTTGTTTTTTCAATAAAAAAAAATATTATTTACTTTGCATATTTAGGTTTTATTTTTGTTAATCTAAGTTTTTCAATTTTCATTTTGTATTTTAGTTTTGGTCAGATAGGAGGAATACAGGTTTCTGGAGGTCGTACGGTCGGCACATAATTGAATACGGTCCGCACAGATTGCCATACGGTCCGTACAAAAACCAACAGGCGTGATTTGAAGGGTCACGTCCCTTCAGTCGCCCTCTCCCTTTTACAAGACCCCACTGACCCCTCTACCGACTACTGATCAGGTTTGTTTCCACTACCCCAGCTTTTATCTTACTTTTACGTCTGGAAGCATTGAGGACAATGCTCAGACTAAGCTTGGGGGGGTGATAGTTAGTTGCATGTAGTTGCATGTTTATTTCTGTTTTTGTGTTTGTGTTTTGTAGATAAATTTGTGTGAATACAAGAATTATGGGCCAATTTGAAAAATTTTGGTTGTGTTTTGGATGAATTTGCGAAATTAGAAATAACCCCATGTTTAATTGAAAGAACCGCATAAGATGGATTATTTTGGGACTTTGTGGAATTGAAAAATTGAATTGTATCAAGAAAGCATTTTGAAATCAAACTGTTCCTTTTAAAATGGGGAAATGGGATTTAAAAACAAAAGAAAGATTGGGATATTCACTGGTATGAATGAATACCTTTGAATGTGTGTAATCATGGTATCTTTGCAAATATAGTTGAAAAATGAGCAAATTTGAAATTTTTTTGAAAGAAAAATAGGACTCCACTTGCCTATGTTACGGCGTCATGACGTACTTATGGTAATGAGTCTTTGACACTCTGCTCCATTAGTTCACCCGATAAAGTGGCCAAGTTTACATCACAAGTGTGAGCTCGTGTCATGGAAGGGTCGAACCAAGTGCACGCAAATGCGCTTTTGAATTAAATCGGTTGGGTATGGTTCACCACCTATAACTAGCCGAACTTGTATTAAGGATAAAGAATAAAAGTGTCACAAAAGAAGCAATCAAAAGTGAAATTTTGCATGATACTAACACACGAGATCTACAACTTTCTGACCTAAGCTTGTTCCAAGCTTGAGGGGAACTCAAAGAGATACAAATCACCACAAATGAGGGCATGAATTTGGAAGATAAATGAACTATTGATGCGTTTGGTTGTTTAGTTCCTACAAATAGCAATACATTCTTGAAAATGGGGTTTAATTGATTGAATTGTGGGGTGAATCAAGATTGACCAAAGGAAAACCAAATCATTATCCAAAATGATTCTCATAGGTCTCTAACGAATGCAAGATCATGCAAATTTTTCGAAATTAGAAGTTTAACTTGCATTTAGGTAAATCAAAGAACTAGATCCATACCTAAGTTGGGATTTTTGCTTGAGGACAAGCAAAGTTCAAGCTTGGGGGAATTTGATATATCTCTATTTTGCCTATATTTCGACACCAATTTACACCAAAATCCGTGCCTAAAAGCCTAAAAGTGTGAACATTTTACTTAAATATCTATAGAATGTGGTACTGCTATGTTTTGTTCTTATTTTGCAGGAAACAGGCGAAATTCTGGAGCTGACAAATTTCTATACGGCCCGTATGGATTTCTGTACGGCCCGTATAAGATTTGCCCAACCACATAGAAAGTTCCACATAGGAGGCTACCTCTCTCCCACACAAAGGCATGGGTATACGGTCCGTATGGATTTCTATACGGCCCGTACAAGGCAAATTCGGAAAAACAGGCTGGAATTGGCAACAAGCGCCAGCTGTGCAAACCGAATAGGAAGGCTTTAATTCGGGATTTTGGGCATTAAAGGGGATATTCTAGATCTGAGAAGACATCTCTGGTGTTGGGGAAACAAGGCTTGGCTTGGAGAAGAAGAGGAGGAGGAAAAACACGAGTTTGACGACGATTCTTCGATTTCTTCTATAGTTTTGCCATGAACTCTTTTATTACTCTTGATTTGTGTTATTTTGAGAACATGAGTAGCTAAATTTACTGTTTCTAGGGTTAAGATGTAGTTGACGTTTGGTTTTACTTGTATGCTACTTGAATTTGTGTTGAATGCTTAGTTTTTATCTCGTTGTGTAGTATTTTAATTGCTTGGTTTTTGCTTGCTTGAATTTGATTAGTCATCCCGTTAGATGAATGCGCACGTCTAATTGTTAGGAGCCAAGTCTATGATATTCAATCCAACTGAACCAAGTATATGAGGTAGATCTACGGATCAAGGAGTACTGAAAGTGAAACTTTCCTTGAGGCGAAAGTCCTTGGATACCTTTAGTAAACCAACAAGTGACTTAGATAACTTAGCCCAAAAAGCGAAAGTTGAGGGTTAACGCATCTAAGAGGGGAGTAGTTGAGTCCGGTAAATCGGGTTCTAAGCCAAAATTACGACAGCTGAGGTGAGGAACTTAGATCTGGTCGATGGAAACCCTAGACAAAAGTACCAACACAGAAACAGTAGCTGCAGTATTCACTCAGGGGCCCATACGGACCGTATAGGATTCTATACGGGCCGTATACCCTGGGGCCAGACAGATACGAAATCTAAAACCCTGGAAACCCTTTTTATAATTTGAAAAACAACTTTTAGTCTTCTTTTTACTGCTTTAATCATTGTTTCAATCAAGTAGGAAATTAAAACAAACCCCAACTCAACTTTTCTTCACTTCTAGAATTTTAGTAGATTTAAGTACAGTCCGGTCGTTTCATTCCGTCCCTGTGGATACGATATCCTACTATACCAACGGTAGGACTGTGCACTTGCGGTCTGAACCAGAGGTAGACTCGAGTTTAAAAGGTACAGCTCGCTGTACTGAAACTTAGGAGTACACCTGTGTGCGAACAGGTTTGGCGAGTAAAAGTGCAAGATAACGCATTACAAACAAAGTGATGGTCAGTGAGTTATTGGTTATTAAATAAAAATGGAAAATGGTTTTATGATATGATGAATGTTGCATTTGTGAGCATGATTGCATGAGGATAGTATAGTCGCATTATGATTGTCGAATATACATACTAGATTAGTATGATGATTCTTAAATTTTAAAAGGTTGCATTTATGATACAATTGCATAGTAGGATATACTTTTATTATTGGATGATTATGATAGTTCAGAAAAAGGATGATTTTACAAACCCTCGGGCTGGAACTAAATCCTGCACTGAGAGAAGGTTCAATCTCTCACCCATTCCACTTTTATGTAGGTTCCAGGTAATGAGGAAGAGGTATCAAAACAAAGTCGTGAGTAAAAGCACAGCTGAAGGATCCATGTTTAGGATGAATGCCACTTAAGTTTATTTTATTTTTGTTTGTTTATTTTCCAGTAAATTAGTACACTTGAACAGGCATGGTTGTTACCGTATTTCTAACCATGTCTATCGTGATCACTATTGAACTACTTGAGCTATTGTTGTAAGATTATTGTTTTTGTGAAATTAATGTGGCATTTATAAATGTTATTGATAATGTATGTGATGTGTGTACGCCTTACGTAGAAATACGTGGCGGATTGTCTCGGGGTGTGACATATTTCTATCCTGGTTAGATGACAAATAAATTATAACATGCATAATAAAAAATTATTGAAATTAATATGTTTGGTCAAAGTGATTAGAAAGTATTCACTTATCCAATAATTATTTTTTTTTTATTATCTTCACTTGAAAGAAATTTCTTGCGTTGAAATACTAAACATAATTTTGGTGAGCTTACTCTAAAAACTACCGGAATGACTTCAAACAACGAATCCAAACCGTTGAAACTTATATTTGAGAAAAATATTTTTAGTCTTTCGTTGAAAGAAATTTCTTTCAAGAGAAGAAAAGAAATTAATTATTGGATAAGCTAGTACTTAATTTGTAATCGATTTGTGAACTAATTGCCATTTGAAAGAGGAACAGATTTCACGGGAAAAAGAACCTACTTTATATAATATCGAAGTGATAAATAAAGATTATTCTTTATTTCTCTACTTTATCCGACTAGAAGGAGAGCAGTTTGGGTCCAATTAATGGGCTCCATATCCGTCCGATCCGCTTTAAGATCCGTGCGCAAGGATATTAAAGCAATGCACATGGATCTTAAAGTGGATTAGACTTTAAAAATGAAGATATAAATCCGTAATACATAGAATTTTTTTTATTTAATTCCCTACTTTATCCTAATCTAAGACATGGCCTGCACGTCATTTACTTGTAAGGACCGCAATGTTTCGAGCCTTATTGGCCAACTTAGGCCTTAAGCTTTGTTATATAAAGCTTGGTTAGTTAAGTTTGATACAAGGTTATTGTAACCGAACTATTAACTGTCATTAATTATTCACCAATTGCATCGCCAGGTCAAATGGCGGAACAGTCTAAAAGATAATATTTTTATTTAATTAAGGACGCTTATAACTATCCTCGCTTACAAGCTTCAACTATTATGTGATGATCTGTCGTTGTTCCCGTGAAATTTTAGTATCGATCGGATGTGTTTGAATCATCAAGGACTAATACAAAATTATTGTAAGAAAAGTGCTAAACCGAATGTTGTGAATTTTGTTCTCATTGAAACAATAAAAGTGTTGTTTGGTCGGATTGATTAATACATAATAGCACTAATTTGGAGACTGCTAATCTGACCATGGTTAGCTTGGATTGGCATAAAAACATGTTGTTTGGATTACACTATATACTGTTAATTAGTGTCAGTCGAATGCATCCAAACATACCCAATTTTATTAATATATGCGCTCTTAATTTTAGAGAGTGTTAATCATTTCACATATTACTCATTCCTTCTCTAATTATTGTAGTAATGTTTATCATTTGAAGAAAATCTCTTATTACTGTTATCGTTAATTATTTTTGTCAATTCTGTGAACAATTAAATTAACCTTGTAATTATATATATAGTTATGAGTGAGGCTCCACTACTATAAATAGCACAGGTCGGTCTGTGCTATGGATCATTTACTTTACTTTTAAAGTCTATACATTTAACCCAAAATTCTCAACATTATCTTTATTTTATAAAAAAATATTAAAAAACGTAAAAATTTCGGATCCGAATCTGTTGAAATTCATGGTAATGAACAGTGACTCTGAAAATTCCTGAAATTCATGATCCAGCCATTGAATTGTTTTGAGATGCGTGCACAGAAAAATCAGCTATTTTGAGATGCGTGCACTGAAAAAATTGGACGGCTGGATCTTGAATTTAAGGGATTTCAGGGTTACTGTTCATGCATTTTGGATTTCAGCAGATTCGAAATCAAAATTTTCTTTCCAAGTGCATTTTTTTATGGATACTATGTTAAGCAGTTTACATCGATTGTTTGAACTTTGAGAATAAAGAATTAATTCATAGTACGGATTGATATGCGCTATGCATAATAATATTGTAGTTTCATATGGATATTATGTTAAGCAGTTTCCGACTGGGATCACCTTTTAGAAGGTCGCTATCGCATTTACAACTGACATGTGCCAGTAGTTATACCTATGTATGCAAGTATTTATACATAACATATATACCAAACGGTCAAATTCTTTTTAAGGACTGGACATATCACCTCTTTATGTAGATTGGACAGCTTGGCACTAGTTGAGCTTTAAATTGAATTGAAATCTTTCATAAATGTTATACAAAAGTAAGACTAGCTAGTGTAAAATATTAAAAAAAATCTTTAATTAAATTTTTTTCACCATGCCTAGAGAAATATCAAGTATTTATATCTAACATATAAAGTGTTTTTACCTATATTCTTCTTAAGCCATATACTTAAAATATTTATAAGCCTGAATACTTAAGTTCTTAAGTATTTATACCAAGCATGTTTAAGTATTTATACTTAACATATCGAGAAGAAAAAAATTGGGTAGCGAATAGAACAAAAAAAAATGTAGCAAATAGAACAAAAAATATATTTCAATATGGATCTTATTTGAAAGAAAAGATCGAGAACAAGACGTTCGTAGTATTAGATTCACAAGATTTCTCACAGATCGTCAGAAATATGAGCGAGATTAAACGGAGGAAAAAAACCACTCCTATGATAATGTGTAAAAGATGGATGGGTGATGAGAGAAAGAAATGAATAATTTTTATTTTTGTGATGTAAAGATTTATACCTATGCAAGTATTTATATATTGTTATAAAATAAAGATAAACAAATATAAACAAGAAGAGAGAAAGTAAAATATGACAATCTCTTTATTCATATAATTCTCATGTATGATACATATATGTGTACAATACAATATTACAAAGTCTCTATTTATAGGCTACAAAATATAAATGAAAAGCCATACAAATAAAAAATAAAGAAATGAATTCCAATAGTGGTGGGATATGAATGCCAATAGTAGTGGGGTAGTGGATAATTGAATATTGGGAGTCATGGACATCCACATTAATAATTTATTCATAACACTCCCCCTTGGATGTCCATTAATAAGAATATGCCTCATTAAAACCTTACTAGGAAAAACCCTATGGGATAAAAACCTAGTGAAGGAAAAAGAGTACATTATTCTTTTAATACGCAACTACAACCTTACCAGGAAAACCCAGTGGGAAAAACCATGGTTAAGAAAAATATAGTGCATATTAACTCCCCCTCATGAAAACATCAATCAAAATCTTTAATTCGACGAACTCCAATATTACGAACTAACTTTTTAAATATTGCAGTAGGGAGAGCCTTAGTGAATTAATCTGCTAGATTTTCACTTGAACAGATTTGATGAACATTAATGACATTATCTTTTTGGAGATCATGTGTGAAAAAGAACTTTGGTGAAATGTGTTTTATTCTATCTCTTTTAATGTATCATTCTTATAATTGAGTAATACATGCAATATTATCTTAATATATGATCGTCATGATCATTTCTCCAGAAGACAACTTATATGTTTGACGAAAGTGTTGAATCGCATATCTTAACCAAACTGTTACGTTAAGGAAAATTTTAAACAAGAAAAAAAAATTTGAAATTAATTAAATTTATTAGGTTAAAACAAATTGAAAATCTTGTTGATGGACTAGGAATTTAAAATTTGAAACGATTAAATATTGGTCTGAATTTTCGAAATAACCAAACTCAATTGAAACTTGAAAAATAAGCCTTAGATATATTGGGAACAAAATACCATCTCATATGCATGTTTATATGTATAAACGCTTCTTTTGTCATTATCAAACCTTTTGGGGTCTATTTGGTAAAATTCCCAAATTACATATCATTTCTCTTTCTCTCCCTCCTTCCCCTCCCCATTTTGTTGCTGCCTTGGGTTTGCTCCACCAAAAGAAAGGAAAGAGAGAGAGGCATCATCTCCTCCCTTGAAAATTCATCAAAGAAATTGAAGAAATTGAAGGAACAAGTGGAAAGAGTTGAGAATCTCTCCATAATAGTCATCTAATACCTCCATTGGTACTCATTTTCTCTCCCTTTTTCTCCAATTCGAAATTTATCTCCATTTTCTAGGGTTTCGCTTAAACCCGAATTCTTTGGTATAAATTATGAGTAATCTACCTCCATTAAGCTTTGATGTTGTTAATTTGGTACTTCTTTTCTCAATGTCACCTAAATCATGATTTCCCATTTAGGGTTGGTTTCAAATTCGAAATTTGGGGAAGAATCTTGATTACTCTAGTTCAATCCAACCAACAAAGTTATTGATTAGTAATGTCTCATCTTTCTCTTGAAAATCTAGAAATTATTTTGTGTTGGTTAATCTAGGGTTTGGTTAATCTTGAAAATCTTGAAAATCTGGAAAAAAACTGGAAAATCTGGAAATTTTTCATTTGTTGCGGGCCGCAATGGATCTTATTGCGGGCCGCAATAGATAAGCTGTCTGAAGGCTGGAGAGATTGTGGAGGTGTTGTGGACCGCAATGGATCTTGTTGCGGGCCGCAAGAGATGAGTCAAAGCTTCTGGAAAAATTGGGGATTGGTTGCGGGCCGCAATGGATCTTGTTGCGGGCCACAATGAAATGAGTCAGAGAGCTGGAAAAATTAGGAATTGGTTGCGGACCGCAATGGATTTGGTTGCGGACCGCAATAAAAGTATAAATGAACTAATACAACTCTAGTAGGCATATCAATTGTCAAACAAAGATTAAATCAATTATGTATGATTGAAATAGGTGTAAGTTCGGTTGAGCAAGAGTTTGCGGGACCTTTCGAGACGTCCGAACCATAGGGGCGCGGTACGCTTTTCGTAATCAGGTGCGGGGTTCTTGGACTTGTTTGATGTTTCATTTTCAGAAATTAAATTCTTTTTCGATTGTCATGTTGTATGTTTGATTGTTGCATTTTTGATGGATTGCATGTTTGATTGTTGCATAATTGAAATTGTGTGAATTGTATGCATAACTCAATTTGGTTAAAACCAAATTGTGTGACATGGTTGATTTGCATATTCGTATGGTTGTCATCTTGATTGTGCTCTTATGATTTGTTTATGATTGAAAGTCACCACAAATTGATGTTTATGAATGAAGTCTGACCCGCTAGGCGAGCAGACAGAATTTTGTGAATGAATTTGCAAAGGCCGGTTCGCTGGGCGAGCCGACAAAGTCTATCGCTGGGCGATGACTTTGAACCAATATGTGCACATGTTGTGGTCAATCAACTGCTGGACGGTGATTGATCGAATCAGTCAATCGCAGGGCGTTGACTGATTGTGACGGAGACTATGGGTGACTCGTGTGTAACGTCTATGGCTCGGAGACATTACCCTACGTGGTAATGCATTTGGACGATCAATTGAATATTACGACATTCTAAATTATTTCAAGTGAATTCTCACTATATGATATGGAACCAGACTTTATTAATGGTTAAGCCAAAGCCTACAGATGAGTGTCAGATAAAGGGTCCAGCTCGGTGGAACATCTGTAGGTGCTACCAGCCATAATAAAATGAGTTAAGCCAAGGCATTTACAGATGGGTGTCAGATAAAGGGTCCAGCTCGGTGGAACATCTGTAGGTGTCAGTAACCCTACAGATGAGGGTCAGATAAAGGGTCCAGCTCGGTGGAACATCTGTGAGTGCTACCAGTCATACTAAAATAAGTTAGGCCAAAAATGTGCTTGTTTGAACTTCACCTTGGAAATTCCGTAGATTGTACTTCGTTTGATTACTTGTTGTCGAGCATATGCATATATACTTATATATTGTTATAGAATGGCTAATGTGCTTTTGTATGGATTTCATTTTTGAACATGGAGTCTGATTGCAAGTCCAATAACTCGATTGTGGCAAATTCGCACTGAGAATTATATTCTCACCCCCACCCTTTGGGTTATTTTACAGGTTTTGATGCAGTTGATTCTAGAGGGGCACGCAAGTAGTAGGCCTTGGTAGATAGCAACCCACTACCGTAGTTATAATTTTGGTTATTTGACTAGAGGGGCATATTTTGTTTTGTGATATAACACCCTAGGTCATACCTTACGGTTGGTATCAGTATGAGATACCTTTGTATGTTATACTTTTACCATATACTATGTACTTGGACTATTATATAGATATGTCTATTTTATGTCTTTTCTTGTGATGTGATGAGTATAATTGTAGTTGCCTTGTAAGTATACATGAAGTTGTATGCTTACGGCGAGGCTCTGTCACTATTTCTGGCCGCGGGGTGTGACACAAACACATTCTCGGCTTGCTTTGTGTATTGCTAGAATAATAAATATATCTGGTATTGTATGTCCCACAAAAAAATATAAGTGCTTATATTGCACTAAGATATGGTACTTCAGGACCAAATACTTATTCATCGATTGTTTTTTCAACACACATACAATATATTTTTTCTAGATATATAAAAATATTACTTCTTAAATGTTCAATTTATAATCTAAGACAAAGTTTTTGTTCTTCCAAGATCTTTCATCTCAAATTCTTCATTTAAATAATTATTTCTTTTAGAAGCTCTTCAGGAGTTCCATCTTTCAACATAGATTGCAATCATAACAAAATCATTTCCATATATTTTCACAAAAATACAAAATATATCATTTTTATATCCATATTGCTTTAATCAATATAAAAAAAATTTCAATTTAATTGAATAATATTCTCGAGAACCTAAATTATATGCTTCAGGCATCTTAAATCCTTCAGGGATTTTCATATTAATATCATTCACAAGAGAGCTACATAAATATGATGTAACAATCTCCATTAGGTGCAAATCATGTCCTTCATGGACTGCCAGACTATTTATATATCGAAAAGTTGTTGCATCCACCACAGGTGAGTATATTTGTTCATAATCAATTCCAGGTCTTTACGAAAAACCTTGGGCTACAAGCCGCTCTTTATATCTTATAAGTTTACATTTCTTATTTCTTTTTCACGTAAATACTCATTTATATCATATTGATTTTACACCTTCAGGTATTGGAGCTATAAGTCCAAAAACTTTTCATTTTTCAATAGAGTTTAACTCTGCCTCAATTGCACATTTCTATTTTGGCCAATAATTTCTTTGTCAACATTTTTTAATAGAGTTTGGGTCATGATCCTCACTATTTATTATATTTAGCGCTATATTATATGCAAAAATATCATTGATATCAATTTCATCTGGGT
This sequence comes from Carex arenaria, assembly GCA_964058825.1. Lineage (NCBI taxonomy): Eukaryota > Viridiplantae > Streptophyta > Magnoliopsida > Poales > Cyperaceae > Carex > Carex arenaria. Next base: position 333,737 of record CAXKVW010000001.1, on the reverse strand, counting down.
TCCATCTTATTTCATTCATGATATAATTTATCGAGATCTCTTTATTTTTTATGAATTTCAGATACCTGAGTTTCTGCTGGAACTCCAACATTACTTATAATTTGATTCTCTTCAGAAGTTTTATCTGAAATTATCATATCCTCGACTTGACCATTTTCATTCTTTGCTCCCTTTTTTTTTGAAGATTTTTATCTTTGGAACCGATTGGTCTTCCACGCTTCATGCGTGTTATAATTTCATTAGTCTGTCCAACAAGGACATCGACTTTAATTGGAGCATTAGCAGCTGGTACATGTGATTTGGTCACTTTCTTTGAGTCTGGCAATTGGTTAGCTAATATTTACAAATGATTATCTTTTGAACATTTATTTAACATTCTTTAGCATGAGGATCAAAATGAGACTGATAATTCATACTAATATATTTTTCCAGCTGATTTTATTTTTTTCTCCCCCTAAGGTTGGGAATATTGACTCATCAAAATGACAATCGGCAAACTTAGCCGTCAATAAATCTCTTGTTATTGGTTCTATATACTTTATTGTAGATGGAGATTCAAATCCAGCATAAATTTCCAACCTTCTTTGACTTCCCATTAAGTGCATTGTGGTGGAGCAATTATAACATATATCGCACATTCAAAAATTATTATATAGGAAATATTAGATATGTGACCAAAAACTAATAGTAAAGGGGAAGTTTTATTATAGCTAGTTGGTCTGATGCGAATTAGTTTTGCTGCATGCAAAATAACATATTCTCATTTGTGTATGAATATAAGCTGCAGGATGTTCAACATTAATTCTAATAAATATGCATTATCTGAGAAACAAATTCACCAGCATTGTCTAGATGTATATTCTTAATTGAATAATCATAAAATTATGCTCTTAATCAAATAAATTGAGCAAGTAATCTCGCAAACGTCAGGTTGCGACTTGATAATAAAAATATATGTGACCATCTAATTGATGCATCAATTATAACCATAAAATATCTAAATGGTCAATAAATGTCACTATGTATACATTCTAGAAATGTAAGAGATACATTTTGTATCTTTGTTGGTGATGGTTGAATAATCAATTTTTCTTGAGAACATGTAACACATGACAATTTATTAGATTGAAGAATCTTCTGGTTCTTTAATGAATGTCTCCATAAATTATCTATAATTTTTTCGCATTATTATTGATCCAGAATGGTCCAACCGGTCATGTCAAACTATAAATATATTATTATATGTAAACTTCTAGTTTACAATAACATGTACTTCAATTGTACTATATATGCGTAGTACAAGCAGAAGAAAAATATAGATAATTTCTCTAATATGTATTTTTTATCTTAGATTGTACTAGTAATATAAAGATACTCAACATGTTCTTCATTGGTTGTCTCAACATGATATCCATTTCGGCGGATAAACTTAACAAATTCCTTTGAAATTTAGAATAATATAATGCATCATCAATATAAATTTGTGTTCCTCCATGTCGCAAGAAGGTTGCTCTTCTGAAGCTTTCAATTAATTTTGCACTATCCGAAATAGTATTAAACATTTACTTCTTGCATTACTAAATAAAAAATAATATCTTCAAGGATAATATATATATTTTTTTTCACATGGATATTTTTCTTACCATTGGATTTCCTTAAAAAGGATTGCGGTGGCAAGCACTTAATGAAGCTAATGTATTAAAATGATCGATGGTCAAATTCCGTTTATATAAAATGTTGCATAAAATATTTTTCCCAAAAAAAAAACTGTTGCATTTTTAGGTTAATGGTCACTCTTTAATAGAGGTATACTAATGGAACGCAAAACTCCTCTTTAATCCTTTATTAACTGGAGATATAATGGAAACTTAAGAGAGACATAGTCCATAATTATGTTGCCCATAACCGGCTAAGTAAATCATCCTATTTATTCTCTCACAATTTAAAACAAAAGAAATTATACAAACATATTGAATATATATATGTTTTTAATCTATATACTCAGATAGAACTTAAGTGCTAGGTTTAAACTTTGTAATAGTCATTATAATCTATTAATAAATTATGGACGTTGTTGTTCAACAAAGAATAATCATTCTTTTATTGAAACGAAAAAAAATAATAAGTACTATTTCAGGAATAAACAATAAAAAAAATAAGTAGTTAAATTTGTTGTCTAATTCAACAATAACAAAAATAAATTTTTAATAATTTATTTATTACTAATCAAGTAATTTTTTTTTTATTAATGAAACCAACATTATTCAAATAAGTGACATGAATTTTGCTAAGATTGAGATCACATTCATAAAATAAAAATTTCTCGATATTGTTCTTCATATTCTTTAGTGATGCTTGATATAGATCAAAATAATGTTTTGGCGTACGACAGGTACGTGACCAATGAGTTTTATCATTATTAGTGATGCTTGATATAGATCAAAATAATGTTTTGGCGTACGACAAGTACGTCGGTATATGACATGTACGTGACCAATGAGTTTTATCATTATTTTGTATGCTTGACATAGATCAACATAAATTCTCTTATTTGTTATTATTTCCATTTTTCTCTTTCTCATTATTTTTTCTTTATTATATTTCCACTTCTGGTGCAAATATGTCATTATAATTTTCATCATGATAATAACAATGATCTTGTCCACGTGACGAGTTTTTCCAAAATCATTATTGTTATATACTATTACATTCACTTCAAGGAATGGAGGAGAACAAATTGGAGTATTTTGTTCAACAACTCGTGATATTGTTCAACCATAAAGAGAGAATAAATCAACTTAGAATATTTTTTAATCTTCGTCAGAAAGATTAAATTATTGAAAAAACATGAAAATGAACATCATGTTAAATTTGTACATCATATAATTTTTCTTTAAATCTTCTTCAGGAAGATCTTCTTAATTTTTTTTTTTTTTTGAAATCTTCTTAAAAAAATATTGCACAAAAAATATGAATCAGATCTAAATTTCACATTATAAAATTTATGATTAACAGATGGCTTCGGGCCATTTGATAAATTGAGAACTTATGATTAACAGATGGCTTCGGACCATTTGATAAAGTTGAGAATTTATCTCAAATTGAAAATCAATAGTTTCATTTATAATTTATCTCAAATTTAACAGATTGGTCTCCAGGCCATTTGAAATTTATATTTCACATAATAAAATCACATGATATAAAACAATAGATTGGACTTCGGGCATTTAATAAAGATTTGTAGCATGTCAAAATGTCAAAAGAAAAAAAATTGATTTCTCAAGTACATATGAGTAAATCATCTTATTTCATTTAATAATTACTAATTAAAAGTATCATTTAAATAAATGATAAAAATTATCAAACTTACCTTGAATCTTCAACTAGTAGAACTCTCGTGCTGATAACGTGTTATAAAATAAAGATAAACAAATATAAACAAGAAGAGAGAAAGTAAAAGATGACAATCTCTTTATTCATATAATTCTCATGTATGATACATATATGTGTACAATACAATATTACAAAGCCTCTATTTATAGGCTACAAAATATAAATGAAAAGCCATACAAATAATAAATGAAGAAATGAATTCCAATAGTGGTGGAATATGAATGCCAATAGTAGTGGGGTAGTGGATAATTGAATATTGGGAGTCATGGACATCTACATTAATAATTTATTCATAACATATATAACATATTAAGTATTTATAACTAACATATGAAGTCTTTATAAAGAGTAGACATGTCAACTCTTTATGAAGATTGCACTAGAAGCTTTTTTTTTTTTTCTTGTGTGGGCAAAAGAACAAAGTAAAAAAAAATGGGTGTAGAAATATAAATTAAAAAAAAATTAGACTAGAGGGACCGAACAGAAAATTGTAGGTGGGGAATTCCGTGATTTTTATTAATATCAAAAAACAAATATAAATTATCAAATATGCCCACGAAAGGTAGATAATTTTAAAAAGGCCCAAATCGGCCAATAATTGGCCAGTTCTTGGTTTCTTTTTTTGAGATAGTTGTACTAATTGTCGAGTTTATATTAAAACTAATTTTTTTTAATATTATTTGTTGTATATGCATTGACTAATTAGTAAATATCAAGTTTTGAGAATGTCTAATATGTAATAAATTACTTTATTTAAACTCTGAATAGTGCCCTATAATATATAATTTGATTTATTAGAAGACTATTGATTTTTATATTTGATTTATTTGAAATTAATATTATATCTCTTTCAGACAGATATTTATTAGTGCTCTAACAAATTCGAGATGCTTAACACTTCGAGATGCTTAACACTTGTTTATGCTTGAACTGCCAATTATAGATGATAGTGATAAAACAAGTGTTAAAAAATATCACTGATAATGTAACATATCACCTCACAGGGAGCTGCAAGTATTAAAAATAATAATTATTGGTGATAGTGATAAAACAAGTGATTACAGTCAGAACTAATTAATATTTTTAAAATAATGACAGGAGAGAAATGATTGGTTAGGTGTATCCCTTATCAGTGAACCATTCCAAGTCTATAACTATCTAAATGAATTCAATATTAATAGTAGAAAGCAACGAGAGTCCGCATCGTCTGCATTAACTCAAAAAGCATATATTTTGAGTTAATGCATCTTAACTATCTGATTTTAAACATAGTCAATTCAGCTTATGCTATAAAGCATGCAAGAGGTCCTTCAATATTAGTGTAAATCTAATCCGTATGAATCTTAAAACAGATTGGACATCCAGATGCATTAACTAAATTAAATAACTTAATTAAAGTACCTCGAAACCAAGATGTGTTAAAGATCCCAATATGTCATGGTATAAAATTTCAGCGAGGCCCTGCTAACATTTGGATGTGAAGATCAACCCCAAGAAAAGAAGGTAAGCTCGATCACAACAGTCATATCTGGAAAATTTAGTATAGATAACTTTAATCTAATCTCAAATTCTTCCAGCTGCAAGTAACGATTATATACTTTTCTTTTAACTTAATTAAAAAAAAACGCTTCCATAATTTTCATAACAATAGCATATATAGTATTTCTAATTTTCTTGACAGCTATAGATATATACTGATACTGGACTAAAAAGGAGTTGTGCTAAAGAAACAAAACTAATAACAACAATAGGAAATATCCTATGCCTAAACATTGGAAATATCCCCATGCCTAAAATGTTCAACGAACATCTGTCATAACATATTATGTTATAATAACTTACAAAATATAGATCGACAATATTTGGACTCCAAAATTCGATATTTCAAAATTCAAATCATCTACCTGAGCCGCTTAGTGCCCTATAAATATTTGTATAAGAAATCAAATTTTGCAAATTAATTAATATGTTTATAATATTTTAAGAAGATAGATAGATCATTTTTTTTTAAACTGTTTAAAATATAATTATTTTTCACAAGTACAATAAGAAGAAGGCCTAAGGGCGTTTCTCGTAAAAAAGTATAATAAGAAAAGTTTGAAAAAAATTATATAAAAATTAGCCCAAAATTCAAGATTCAAGATGTCAAGTCAATATACTAGTTAATGAAAAATTAGCCCAAAATTCAAGATGTCAAGTCAATGAATCGGACTCTGCTGCTTTTCTTAGAGAAAAGCAGGGTCCTACTTTTCAGATCTTAACCATTCAAATTTGTTGAGATTTATGTATGAAAAAGTTTATTTATCGGAATACGTGAATTGAAAATTTTAAATGGTTGAAATCAGAAAAGCAGGGTCCTGCTTTTCTCTGAGAAAAACAGCAGAGTCAGATCCCAAGTCAAATATACTAGCCCAAAATTTGATATTCCTGCCATTCATTAATTACCGCTATTGTGATTCAATACATATATATATATATATATATATATATATATATATATATGTATACATATATGTATATATATATATGTATACATATATGTATATATATATATGTATACATATATGTATATATATATATGTATACATATATGTATATATATATATGTATACATATATGTATATATATATATGTATACATATATGTATATATATATATGTATACATATATGTATATATATATATGTATACATATATGTATATATATATATGTATACATATATGTATATATATATATGTATACATATATGTATATATATATATGTATACATATATGTATATATATATATGTATATATATGTATATATATATATGTATATATATGTATATATATATATGTATATATATGTATATAGATATATGTATACATATATGTATAGATATATGTATACATATATGTATATATATATATATATACATATATGTATAGATATATGTATACATATATGTATATATACATATATATGTATATATATATGTATACATATATGTATACATATATATATATATATATATGTATATATATATATATATATATATATATATATATATATATATATGTATACATATATGTATACATATATATATATACATACATATATATATATACAGAGGTTGGCTAATATCAAATTAGTTGTTCCTGACCTCCCGTGCAACCAAGTGGTTTTTCAATTTTTAAAGTCCAAAACGTTGATCCAAACCCTTAAATGTGTTATCTATATTAAAATATACTTGGAGACCAAATTTTACATTTTTCGGAATTTTTTTACTATTTATTAAGCCACTTTGAAAATCGCTGATCCAACGGTGGCTTAACCAAACAGTAAAAACAGAAGCCACCGTTGGATCAACGATTTTCAAAGTGGCTTAATAAATAGTAAAAAAATTCCAAAAAATATAAAATTTGGTCTCCAAGCACATTTTAATATAGAGAGTACATCTAACGGTTTGGATCGACGTTTTGGACTTCGAAAATTAAAAAACCACTTGGTTGCATGGGAGCTCAGGAATAATTGATTTGATATTAGCCAACCTCTATACACACACACACACACACACACACATCTAAAAAATAAAAAATGTAGCTACGTACAGTAGAACCGTAGAACCGATAGGAATCCTAACACGGTTGGAGCATTTTAAAAAAAATAAAAAAAATTGAGAGCATTTCTGGATTTTTTTTTTTTTTATTTATAATGAAGCACAATTTTTGTAATTTACTTGAAAATGCAAATTAATATAAATAAAATGGAATTACGCACTCGAAAAACAAAAGAGTAAACTAGCACAGCCCTTCAACAGCACCTTTTGGTCCTTTTTCTTCTTTTTTTTTTGTTACCTTTTAGCCAAATATGGAGAGAGAGGATTGGAAGCTAGGGCAAGTAGAGAGGAAAGCTCTGAGATGGCGTCGTAGGAACAGGAAATAATAACAAGGGTCGATGAAGAGGGTCGATGAAGACTAGATCCAAATTGGCGTGGATGTAGTCTATAATATTATATGTTTTGGAGAATTGCGAATGAAGACTAGACCCACACTCAATATTTAAATTATCCGATTCGCTTTAAACTAATATCGCTTTAAAAGCCATAATTATGTGGTCAACTGGAAATGAGGGCGTGATGGGAAGTAAGAGTAGTCCAGATTCTCTACAATGCACATATGCATAAAAGTGTAGATAGTTATTTTGATCCGAAATTTTTATTAATATACAAAAGAAATAATAAATTTAATAATCTATACAATATTCTGATGAAATTCAAAATCTACCGAAACCGATGACAATGTCATCGGTTTCCGAAGCTAGAACCGATAACTTTGTCATCGGTTTTAGAAGCTTGAACCGATGACAATGTCATCCGTTTGAGCATGTGAATTCATCCCAATTTGAATTTAAAATAATTTTTTATTTAATTATTTTATTTAATTAGAAAATATTATAATTTATTTATTTTTTGTATTAAAAATTAGAAATATTTTTATATTTTTTAAATTAGATAGAATACTATATAATTCGATTTATTAGAAAGACTTAAACAAATAACCCGGATCAATATTTTTCAGATCGGATTTTTCGTGGCTGTAAGAAAAATTAACATATTCCTTTGTGTGTTATTGGAAAAAAAAATACTTTGAATCTAAATTATTGATCCCCGTTCAAAGGTCACTTCTAGGTAAATACAGAAAATATTATAGTATTTCTATTTTTGAAAAAATAAAAATTTAAGAAAACTTTCCACAACATTAATACAGAAAAAGTGTTGAATATGAGACGTTCGTTGTTTTAATCTAATATAATTCTCGCATCAAAAAGTGTGTATTTTATATCAAAAATCGTGCATAAATATATTATGCAAATTAATCTTCAGAATTGAATTTTGAGGCTGAAACCGATGACATTGTCATCACTTCTAGCTTCTGAAATCGATGACTTTGTCATCAGTTCTAGCTTCTAAAACCGATGACAATGCCATCGGTTTTGATAGATTTCGAATTTGATCATAACATTGTATAGATTGTTAAATTTATTATTTCTTTTGTATATTAATAAAAATTTCGGCTTGCTCTGGACTCTGGAGCATACTGATAAATGAATTATTCCGTTCGATTTAGTGGGATAAAAAATTGATGATTCAAAAATTTTTCGAGTATAATTCAGGAATAATTCAATTCCATAAGGGAGCAAAAAAAATCCAAAAATAAAATAAAAATAATTGAAAGAAATTTGCATTTTTTTTTCACGAATAATTCGTAAAAAACGTTTTATTCGCGAATAATTCGTAACATACATTTTATTCATGAATAATTCATAAAATACGTTTTATTCGTTGTTCGGTTTGGAAATGTATACAAAAAATTATTCGCCAATTATTCACGAATAAAATGCGAATCTGGTGACTGTGGTCTGGAGCATAGTCACAAGATTCATGTTTAATTCGCGAATTTTTCAAAATAAAAGTTTTTGTGGTGATGCAAAATCAAATGACGAATTATTCGGTTGACCGAACATTGATTTAATTATTCATGAATAATTCACAAATATTATGATTTTTTTTCCGAATTTTACGAATTATTCGAGAACTTTTTTGTTTTTACTCCCTTGTGGGATTGAGATCTCCGGTCTAGATAATTCCCAATAATTCTCGAATTATAACAGAATTATTTCTGAATCACGAATTTTTTATCTCTCCAAACCGAACCCAAATAATTCATTTGTCACTATAGTCTGGATTATGAACTCTAGATAGCACATGCCATCCGCACTACGAATCCATATTCTATGACGTAACATAATATTTTTGTTTGGATCACAGCTGTCTGATAAATTTCCGAACCAATCTAGTCTGACTTAAAATGCACGAAACCATTTTAACAGTCGTTTGGATTTTGATTAAACGGTCTAGATTTAAAAAAGTTACCTTATTAGGTAAGACGAATTCTTAGCACTAGTACTCCATCAAGGAATCTTTGTGTACGGTATAATAACATGGTTCGTGAGAAATTCACGTTTTACTCATTTTTTTGATGTTTTCGAACCGAACACCGAATAAAATGCAAAAAAAAGCGTATAGTACTTATTATCCGTGATAAAACGCATATCACGAATTAATCTTGAATAAAACAGAAAAAAAGAAATTATTTTTGTTTTCTTTCTCATGGTATCGAATCATTTTTAAATTATATCTGAATTATTTTTGAATCATAAATTTTGATCTTTCTGAATCGAATTCAAACTATTTATTTGTCACTGTGTTACTGTCTCTTCTGCTGTCCTATGGTGAGTGGGTGACACTTGCTCCGTGATTTTTCTTTTCTATATATATTTTTTAAATATATAGAAAGCCGTACAAGTTTATTAGTAATTAAATATTATATTCCCTCTTTTATAAAAAAAAAAAAGAATTATATTCCCTCACTGCTTTCAAAATTAGCCTTTTAGGTGTCGTGATTAAGCGTGACGATCAGTTGTGTTAATTGGAAGATGCAAGAAATGAAATATATTAATTTTCAGAGTATTGCTATGTTACTATTCATAGCTCATAGTCCGTATTACAGATTTTTTTATTTTTATTTTTGAAATGATTGTTCTCAACCATTCAATATGATTTTTATAAAAAAGATTCAGTTGCAAACTATTTTTAAATTCTTTTATTTTTTTTAATTAAGTATCGAATCGCTACTTTTGAATGCGTCTAGTATTTTTAGATCAATTAATTTTTTATCCGTTTGAAAAATTTTAAAAATATATTTAAAAAAAAAGTAAAAGTTAATATACAAGCACATTTTTCACATGGATATTATGTTGAAAGGAGTGGAACTCAACTTTAAGTATGGAGGGAGCTAACTAACTAAACATCAAGTACTTAAAAATATTATAATAAACACCAAAATCTATAAAATACAAGATAATATGATTCTTCACTATTTAATTTTATAAAAATTACAATAATTAACAAACACCATTAAATGATTCCTTTTTATTTTGAATTGTTCTAACTTCAGAAATCAATTTGCTACTTTCAAAACATATAAAAAAATTGTCAACTAGAGCGCTAATTTTATCTTTCTTAGTTTGAATTTTTTTTCTAATCTCATAAACTAATTTGTTGCTTTTTAATCCGTCACTATCTCTTTCTTTGCTTTCTATTCATTTAATTTCTTTTTTCGCTCATCCAAAATTTCAATAACTTTTTCTCTTTTCGGGTGATTTGCATGTTGTTATTTTCCTATTTTATTTTGTACCTTTCTATATTAAATAACTTTTCAAGTGAGTTGTTTTTATTTACTTGGTCACTTTATTTGATAAGTTCGATAACCAAACTACCAAAGCAAGTGGAGTTAATGTTACTTTTATATATAAACCCTCTATATTTTTTGTATTATCATAAGGGTCTGAAACATATATAATAAAAAAATTAAGTAAATTTTCTAGGTACCAGTTTAAAAACATTTAAAATCTTGGGTTTACTCAGCCATCTTTGGATAGCGCGCACTACCTTCTGCCTCTGTTGAATGGTTCAAATTAATTGTTTGAATTTTAAAATAAATATATTAATTGATAGCCAGAACTAATATGTACTATGTATAGTATCATAGTCTCACTCTAATTTTCAACATACGTGTGATCGACAATGACAGAGACGAAACATGCAAGGTGCAACAAAGAAATTGTACAAATATAGAAAATTGGGGTTAGAGTTTAATTTTTTTTTTTTGAAAATAAGGCCGAAGCCCAGCTTTATTAAAAACACAAAGAGTTAATACAAATGGATAATCCATAGAGATCACCCCTGGGCTCTCTCTGCATAGTCACGGTTAACTACTACTAATCATGTTCCTATTGGAAGGAACCTCAGAAAGGCATCATAGGGCCAATATATTCTCAAAAAAACAGCTAAATGAAAGTGCAAACTCAAAGTAGTTAACAATGAAAACTAGTTTCAGCTAGATGCCTAAATCTATGAAGTACTCTCCTGTGCAGAGGCTTCTTCAACCAGCTGGAAAGAAATGCTTTCTTCTTCTCCTGGCAGTATCACACGTAAGGGGATCTCGTCCATAATCTCCTCATCTGGAAGCCAATCCCTTGTGGCCTGTTGCACCTGTGCCTTGATCTTCTTAGACCCTGTCCAATAAACCACTAATGAGATAATCAAATAAATCATGGAACGAGCTGTTTTAGGATGAGCGTTGTGAAAACATAGTTCATTGTGGTGTTTCCAAATGGTCCAACAAGTGGCACTAAACACCAATAAAAACGCAGTTCTAGTTGTTGGTTGTAGTGACATCGCAAACTGAAAAACATCTTTCATTGAGTTCCAGTTTCTAAAGTGTCCTTGAATTTGACCTAACCAGTGCCAGATTTGTGAAGCCAACTGACATCTCAAAAAAAGGTGATTTACTGTTTCATTATTAGAACAGAAAAGACAAGTTGTATCGCCGGACCATCCCCGTTTACTGAGGTTGACTCGAGTAAGAATGCGATTTCTAAACAGTAACCACATGAAGGTTTTGATTTTAGGGGGCAGTGGTAATTGCCACCACAATAGTGGGTGTTCAGTTAATATTCCTCTATAGTTAAGGACTTTGTACAAAGATTGCATACTAAAACTCCCTGAGGACTCCCAGCGCCAAGACAACTTATCAAAGTCATGGGTGAAAGAGAGATGGCTAAGAAGGGTAAGCACGTAATTCCACTCCCTAAGGCACACCCCAGTGAGAACCTCACTAAATTGCACAGTATGCCCCTGAGTATTGATGACTTCTGAAAACAAAACATTTTTATTAATACAATATGTATATAATTGAGGAAAATGAGAAGACAGTGCACAATTCTCATGCCAAATATCCTCCCAGAAACGAACCATAGATGACTTACCTGGTGAATAATGTATGCTATTTGAACCTAGTGTTTCTAATTGCAGTATAGATTGCCAAAAAGGGGAAATGTCAGAATGTATAGGAGAAGTATAGTATAAGTAAAGAATGAGAGTCTTCCATTGACTATGATAATTGGGATCCCTAAATTTCCACCACCATTTGGTTAGAAGCGCTAAGTTCATATCCCTAAGATCTAAAATACCCAGCCCTCCATAAGGTTTGGACAGACAAACTGTGGGCCAATTAACCAATGCATATTTCTTCCTAGACCTGTCTGTCCCTTGCCATAAGAAGCGACACCTAATTTTGTCAATATCAGTAAGCACTGTATTAGGGACTCTATATAAGTTAGAGTTTAATTGGTAATTTAAACTTTGTTATAAATCAAGTCAAGCTTGATTAAATAAAAATATATATCATATCACCATAGCAGCTAAATGACTATATATAGTAAATGTCGTACGTAGTTGGCTTTAGCGGCCAGCTATATATAACGATCATAATTTTAAATTTTATTCAATTATATCGTTATAGTTAGTTAAAATTATATTAATGAATAATGATACAGCAATCTGCTTTCCACATAATAAGAAGTCTACAAATTAAAGCCTGAATTCCAAATTGATAATTATTAGCAACCCATTCATTGAAAACGAAAAGAAAAATTATAAAATTAATTTTTTTAGTGTACTATTCTTTTCCATTTATCTTAAAAACAGTGAAACAAAGATTTCTATTATATATTTACACAGAAGCCAAAGGAGTACAAATTTTTGAGTCAACTTGTAACAGTTACCTAGTGTCAAAATTAGAATAGTACGTGTTCAGTAAATAGATTTCTATATATTCACTAAATATGCTCAATTCTAGGGTCAAGCCCACTTTTGATCTCTACAACCTAGCTTATATATGATTTTAGGAATGATTTTATTAATAATTTTAAGAAATAAGTAGGACAAACAAAGTCTGTCTCAACTCAACCTATTTTATTCTAACATATGGCATGAAAATAATAAAATAAAAGAAATATTTAGCTGGGAATAGATTTGAATATCCGCTTCCAAACGCATGGGTTAGATGTGGCAAAGTTAATTTATTTTGGATCAGATGTGGCAAGTTTAGTCTGAAAACATGACGCATGGGATAGAATCATAGAACTCTGTTCTTGTACTAAATTTATGTTGCCAATGTAATCTTACTTTTCTATACATAAATTATAACTAGATGCAAAAAAAGTGCGTTCTATTAGTAATGCATGTATTATATTATATAATTAGTGAATTATTTGAGTATAATCTTTTGTCTTAACATTGTTTTCTTACAAATTAATTTTTTACCATTTTTTCCTATATTTTGGCTACTAAACAATCTTCTGTAAAAAAAAAATCCAAGTTTCCGATATGATTCTTCTGATTCCGGGTAATTCATCTGATTCTGATTCTAGAGTTGAGTATCTGATTCTAATTCTGATTCCGAGTTTCAGAACCATGGTTTGATCTCTTCCTAAGATATCTTGGTCGACGGTTAGGATTTTCTATCTTATGCAGCATGCTATGCAGTAGGTCGTGCAAAATTCATTCCTTTCTGCAATTTTTCGTTAAAACCCTATTACTTTTCCTTAATTTCAAAAGGTTATTGATCTGGGAACCTTTCAATATAATATTAATCTTATTTTCCTTAGCAAAATGCGATCGATATTAATTAAATACATTTTATTATACTTTCAATATACTTTTCAATAATTGAGAATGCCTTTATTACGATTAAGAAGCCGACTAGACATGACTTGCTACCTCTAATTGAGAAAATGCAAAGGAGGCTTCATGGATGACAAGATAGAATGTTGTCGAGATGACAGATAGATGCTCCAGTTTATGATGTGTAACTTACTGGCAAGGTCGGCTCGCATTGTCACCTGGTTTTAATGCACTAAAATTGCTCAAGGAAATTCTTGACTGAGATTTTTGTTGTTATCGTGTCCTGAAAAGTATAATTGGGACTGTTGCCAACCTTACGGAAGCTGGGTTTCCTATGCAATTAAGGTAGAGTTGTGTATGTTCACAGACAACTAGCAAGTGGTTTTTCTGTAATTGTTTTGATGTTTTGTAGGATATAAACTGGGATATTATTATAAGAATATTTATGTGAGTAATGAAATTCAACTCCTTTTATTTTCTTATCTTACCCATATCCGAATTACCATTTTTTTATTTCCATTGGTCATGTACTTGTGTTTTAGGCTGAGTTAATTTGCATCTCCAAAATTAATTACTCCTTAATTCTCAGAAATATTCTCTCCATCGCATGATTACAGGATGGATAGCTGGAGAGATGAAGATTGGTACAGGGTTGAGAAATGAAGATTGGTACAGAGCTGCGAAGTCTTGAGCGAGGCTTGACTCTCAACCTTATTCAAAGGACAGTCCTGGAACATTTTTCCTATCCAACAATGCTACCACCCCATCTCATGGATAGTCTTAATGAGTGGCATGATTCCATTAATAACGGGCATAACAGAGAGAGTAACAGAGTCTAATGAAGAGAGTTGCAGTGCCAAGTTTTCCTGTTCCAATTTTTATTTGAACATATTTTGCCCAAGCCTAACAAAACAGTAGGCACTGACTTTTTATTATCAAAAAGAAAATTAAACAGATAATTCAAATTTTTTAGCTGTTAAAAAATAATAACTTGAATTTTCAAAGCATCCGAGGCCTCAGAATTAAGCAGTATCTGCATAAAAATCTTGAATGATGGTACGAACAGCAATTGGAATCCGTACTGAATGGTTCAAGCTGTCAGACCAAATCAAGCTTCCAAATGTGCATGTAATCTCCTTGCACCTTGCGATTGCCACAAAAGTCACCTTTAATTAAATGTCTCTACTTTCTTACTGCTATCAAAAGAAATCAAATTTGGCTCAACAAATACAGTCACTCCAGCCGGAGGCTGTACAAAAGCCTTGTAAGTCGAGTTAGAAGGCCCCACATTGGTAACTGTTTGAAAAACAGAAACGTTGTCTTTAAGATCCGGTACAACAATTGATGGGACATTTAGCTGGTACAGTTGACCTACGTATGTCTCGCACTTGTTAGATGGGCCGAGAGTGCAGTTGAAGAACTTGGTGTAATCACTTGGGTCTATGTCATACACTAGACCAAGATCAGCCGCCTTGTTCGGGTCAATGTGACTGCCACCATATATAGTCAAATGGATCAGCAAGTTTCCTCAGAGTTGCCATTGGTACACCATAATCATCTGCAGCAGATGCTGAAGAAACATTCAATTTAATAACAAGTTTGATAAATTGGTTGGCTCAAAATTGAAGTCAATAGTTGATCCATTGTATCAGGAAAAGTAATGCAAGTGTTCAAAATTTGTAATATTAATTAACATATCAGGCCATGTTTGGTAGTGGAGGAAAATTGTGGAGTAAAATTAAAGAGGATTAAATTGATTACTCCATATTACATCTCATAGAATTTCCAGGACATTGCTCTTAGAACTGCAAATTATATCTGGAAATGGGTAAGGTAGTATGAGGCCAACAGATCAATTAGCAAATCACATACTTTTGCGGAATGTGCGTTTATGTGAAGAGTTGAAAAAAAACAAAAAATGAGTTGAAAACATGCATGAGAAGAGTTTTTTTTTAAATCTTAAAATCATCACTACGATCTTGAGGCATGTGCGTTTCTGTTCTCGTGATTTTATTGGGTCACATTTTTAATTTCAATAAACTATTCATAAGGTTTGTTAGGTTTCTGAACAATACAAGGTAATATTATTTCTTAATAGCATCTAAAAGATGCTGAAGTGTGTCGGGTCCTTCAATAAAAAATAATCATACTATTTCTTAATATTTGTCAAGTTATTTTTTATTTTGAGGAAAAATATGGATCATTGGCTCATTGTCCATATTTAATTGATAATTTAAATTGTGGTTACAAAATTTGTATCCACGTACTACTAATAAAAATATGGTTTGCTCAAAATATTTGATGAGACTTGAAAAAAGAAATATTACGTTGAAACTAGATTAATATATAAAAGTGAAAATACGAAACAGCAAATTTAGAAAGTTAAAAAGTAAAAAAAAAAATGTATTTGGAAAATTTGAAGAGTGCAGGCGGTTGGTCTCTGAGTCTTCTCCCCTTCGTACCAGTAATGGTTGTACCAGTCTGGTGTGCCTCCGTTTGTGTCATTTTCTCCAGTTTAATTATTTACCAGTCTCCTTGTCAGTGTGGTAAAATGTGGTCTATGCGGTCGCATATGCGTATTCAGTTGTAATCCGCATAGAAATCTGTATATAGTCAATATATGCGGTTCCGCATATGCAGCAAATTGAACATATATTAACTCGATTGGGTAACATATACAATGTAATGCATGAAACCCCCGTTTTCATACTATATGATACTACTCTTCGCAAAAACAAATTAGCAAATTAATGGACGAACCCCTAGAAATTAGGCATGTTCAGGCACCGGCGCCAATACAAGTACTAAATTAGAGCTTCAGAGAATTTTATAACAGTAAAGAAAATTAAAACCAATTTCAGTACTGAACATAAATTAATTTGGTTCATTTCTACACTGTTTTGTCCATAGAAGGCAAATCGGCCGATTCGGATCGGAATGGGACTAACCGATCCGATTTATGTCCGACTTACAAATTTTGACCGAAACGGTCTAATACTGGTCATATTTCGGCCGAAACAGTCTGCTTTCAATCAAATTTTGTCTGATTTCAGTGAAATTTGGACGAAACACGTTAATCTAAACAATAATTTTTTTTTTGTGGTCTGGTTATTTTTATTAATTTTGTTATGTGAAGGGTTGGCCGTCTCTCAGTGGAGCAGTTTGGTTAGTTATAAAAAAAATTTGTGGTCTGATTATTTTTATTAATTTTTTTAGGGTTATTAATAAAAAAAAACGGCTGTTGTAGTCCTACGTGTCACCTCTCTCTCTCTTTTTGAAAAAACTATTTTTTTATCTCATTTTTATACTACAGGGGACTTGATCCAGTTTTCCCGGTATTTAAGGAATTGAATTAATTAGTACAGATTAAATAATTCATGATTTGATCTTATATAATAATGAGATGAGATTTTATTCTGTCTTATGCGAATAGAAAACCCACCCTATCATTATCTGTTAGAACTAATGGTGCAATAAATTTACAACCTATTTAATATAACCCAATGACATTTTCTTTGTATTTTTTCTTCTGTGATTCATCCTTTTGGGCTCCAAAAATAGGGGAAGAAATTAAAAGAAATAAAATCAGGTCATCATAAGAAAAATACCTAATACTTAAGAGTAATCCAAATGTTAATAAGGAAACAATTCCTGATAGCAGTAGTTTTAAAAATGCACAAATTATTAAAGTCAATTTTTCTCTGTTGGAGAAAGCATAGTAATAAAAAAAAGGAGGTTATGATACTATGCTTAGCTTCAAGTATTCATTTTGAAAATTCTAATAGTGACTCCGAACCGTTCAATATAATCTTCTTTAAAAAAATATACATTGTAATACGAATTTTATATGTTTAGTGTTGTTTTATATTTTTTTAGATAGATAAAAAATTCCTTAATATACAAATTCTACACCATGCAAAAACAATAATTGTTTATATCTATCTAAAAATGTAAAAAAAAATTAACAATTCGGATCAACCGTTAAAATTTTCAAAATGAAAATAATTAATTCGTAATACAGACCAATCCGCACAGTGCATAATATCTTAGCCTCACTCATAGCAACAAATAAAAAATAAATGCAGGGCACCAAATTCAGTTCACTACATTAAAATTAATCATCTAATACAACTTTCAACTTCAACAACCCCAAAATTGAAAAAAAAAAAAAAAAAAAAAGAATGATAAAGAAATCTGTAATACATAGACAGTCCATACCATCAACTATAATATAATGATAGATGATAAAGAAATTAATAAGTTGTAATATTATATTATAATATGAAACAACACCTAAATCCGGCGTACAAATTCTTCTCATCCACATGTTGAGACCTGCACATTAATGTTTTCCGTTAAAACATAAATAATAAATTACTAAACAGTTGAAATAATTAATTTATACAAATTAATCTCATTAAAATTTATCATTAATCACCTGAGCTCATTCTTCATTACGCCAAGTACTCCCATTCTTGTTGGGGAAGTTAATGGGCTTGGGACATCCCATATATTCCACGTACTTTAAATTCTGAAATGAGCTCCTCAACTCTTCCCAGTTGGTTGGATGAACCAACTTTTCCAAGAACCTGAGACGTAGTATCTCCACTTCCCAAATATTATGGCAAGGAATTTTAGTAAGGTTTCCACCTCTAATATATAATCTCTTCAAGTCTTTTAGCTCTTCAGGGTTCTTCCACTTTGATGCATCAGCTTCTGGATAGCGTCTCATATCCAATTTTTCTAGATTCTTTGGTAAAGAGTAGGTTGGTATCTCCTTGTGCTTATTTTCTCTCCATGTAATGGTCAATACCAAAAGGCGGTTTAGAGAATTGAAGCCTTGGAAAACTTCAGGACTCAAAATGTCATTGGTAAATCTAATGCTGAGCTTTTCAAGTTTTTGTAATTTTGATAGGTCACCTAACTGACAGGATTGGTTTTTGTTTCCCAAACTGCTGACAACAAAACCCTTTAAAACTATTAATTTAGAGAGCTCACATACCCATTTTGGCATATAATCTAACAGATAACACTCTGAAATATCTAAAACTTCCAGATTGAAGAACCAGCTTTCTTCGACAAATGCGCATCTTATTATTTTTTGTAACAAGGACCTTGGTTTTGATTTCTCTGGTAATTTTTCCAAATTATGACAAGCCCGTAGGTCTAATATCCGAAGGAAGTATAGTATACCAATTGATTCAGGAAGCTCAGTTATTCCTGAAATGCCTCGCAGGCTAAGGTACCTCACGTTTTTCCCCAACTTTTTTAAGAAATCAGTTTGGTCAACCTCAATGTGGTCTTTTGACTTTGTTTCTTCAGACCCAGTTTCCTCAAATCTATTGTGAACCTCTATCTCTGTGCAACGCCAACTACCAAGTTGAACCACCCCCAAGTCATACTGCTTGCTGCTAATGTCCATTAAGTCCTTGGAATTAAGGTACCTCTGGTCTAGATTTAATAGTATCCTATATATAGGCCACCCGTTATATGATATGCGCCAAGTGCCTTCTTCCCTTTTCTCAGAATGAATGACACCATACCACCTCTCACTATTGGAGATCAACCACTTATGAAATGTAGGTTCGATGGTGAAGCGATCTATTGCTTTATTTTGCTCTCTAGGTACTGGTTTGAGGACCTTTTGGTCTATCAATATAGAAAAGAGATTTTCATTACGATCTCTATCAAACAGCTTCTGATAAAAAATTGCATCCCACCAGTAAATCACTAATCTCTTTTTCAGTTCTGTGTTTTCTGGAAACATCATAAGGCTCTTCATGCAGTCTAAACAACCATGGTCTAACGATTTTAATAAATCCTCAAATTCTTGAACCTTGGAGACCTCTTCATCCATTTGATAACTTGTATTTGACGATTCCCCCACTTCATAATTGTCTTTCTTAGGCAAATCAGATGCCTTCTCACGAGGTTTCTGATTAATCCAGGGATCAATTTGCCTTTCTATCTTTCCAAGATAACCAACTAGTTCCCTGTCTAATTTTTCCCTACAATTAAGAAAATCTTTAGTCTTTTCAACCTCCGGGCTAATTTCATTGATGAATTTCTCCAATTCTGAGTTCTCAGGAACTCGCTCCTTAGCTAGTTTAAGGCGTTTCAGTAGTGGTCTGACGAACTCTGCACTAATGTCGGCTTTCTTTTGCTGGTTGTCGGCTTTCATTTGATGGTTGCTCATTGTTATGGTTTATCAGACCTAAGAAACAACGATTATTTCTATCTTGGTTAGAGGACAAATAAATTATAACATGCATAATAAAAAAAATGTTGAAATTAATATGTTTGGTCAAAGTGATTAGAAAGTATTCACTTATCCAATAATTATTTTTTTTATTATCTTTATTTGAAAGAAATTTCTTGCGCTGAAATACTAAACATAATTTTGGTGAGCTTACGCCAAAAACTATCGGAATGATTTCAAACAACGAATCCAAACTGTTGAAACTTATATTTGAGAAAAATATATTTAGTCTTTCAACAAAAGAAATTTTCTTTCAAGAGAAGAAAAGGAATTAATTATTGGATAAGCGAGTACTTTCTAATCGATTTGTGAACTAGCCATTTGAAAGAGGAACAAAGTTCACAGATAAAAGAACTCTACTTTATATGATTTCTAAGTGATAAATAGAGATTATTTTTTATTTCTCTACTTTATCCTTATCCTACATTTTGTGAACGGATATCAAACCAATACAACACTAATATAAAAAAAATATTGTGAACGGATAATAAAGTTCAATATATATATTAACCAGGATTTTTCAGATTTAATAGAAAACATTTTGTACCAAACTACAAGTGTAGATACACGACAACAAAATGAAGTGGGTGACAGAAAAAATAAATACTTGTTAAAAGAAACAAAATCAACATGTACTCCAAAATTTTGTTTTGTCTAAGGTCGGATATTGACATCGACAAAATTAAATTAATAGAACCCCATGCCTAATTTTACAAAATGAGCACCGAGACAAATTATATAAAGATGCAATTAAGTTTATTAATTCTTTTTAGATCTTCGTCACAAAATATATTAATAATATTTAAAAAGGCTTGGATTTTCTCTATGTAATTGCTAGTTGGTAGATAGTCAACTTTTAATTAGTATATACTAAAAATAATATGACTATTTAGATTTTGAAAATAAAGATATAAATTGTAATTAATATAGATCAAAATACACTATAGCCCGGCCCACTCTTTAAATAATATCATAATAAAGAATTTTTTTTATTTCCCTACTTTATCCAAATGTAAGACGTGGCCTGCGAGTCATTTACTTGCAAGGACCGCAATGCTTCGAGCCTTATATAAAGCTCGGTTAAGGTTATCGTAACCGAACTATTAAGTGTCATTAATTATTCACCACCTTGTAGAAATTAAAGCAACGAGAGAGACCGCATCGTCTGCATTAATTCAAAAGAGCATATTAATGCATCTTAACTATATGATTTTAAACAGAGTCAATTCAGCTTCTGTCTATAAAGCATGCAGGAGGTCCTTCAATATTATCCGTATGCACTAGTACAGAAAATCCCTACACCGACCCTCAAGCACTGACTGTTTTTGTATGTAACAGTCGGTATAGAGACTGCATGGCAAAATTGTAAATAATAACTACTTCAACACTGGCTGTTCAATTATCAACGACTGTCAGAGAACCAATACCGACTATTTTTTACAAAAACAGTCAGTGTTGCTCATATCCTACACCGACTGTTTTATTAATAAAACCGTTAGTGTTGAGGAACCCACCAACACTGACTGTTTTTAAAAAAAATAGTCGGTGTTGCTCACACCCTACACCGACTCTTTTATTAACAAAACCGTCAGTGTTGTGCAGTTACTGACACTGACCGTTTTTTAAAAAAAACAGTCAGTGTTGCTCATGTCCTACACCGACTGTTTTATTAGTAGAACAGTCGCAGTTCACCAACACCGACTGTTTTTTAAGGAAAACAGTCGGTGTTGCTCTCTGTTTTGTTTCATAAAATACCTAGGTTAACGTCGGGTCTACTAAAACCGTCAGTGCTGGGTCATTTACTGACTGTTTGAGTTTTTAACAGTCGGTGATTTTCCATTTTCCTTCTAAAAAACTTCCCTTTTCCCAGCATATATATCTCGGTGTTGTTAAAAAATTTCATTTCTTACCGAAAATTTTCTTTGCGCGCCATTCGCTTTGAATTTGCCACTGCTTAGAAAATTTCGGTTCCCTCTTTTAATTTCATTTCCCCGCTCCGAACACAACCTTCTAATTTCATTCCCAAATCCATCCTTCTAATTTTATTTCCCAAATCCACCAGTAAGACAAACCCTTTCTCGAGTCTCTCGTTGTCTCTGGGTGAGCACACCTCTACCTCCGCCTTGTTCAAGCACACTTCCGAGCACACCTCGGAGCATGCCTTCACCTTGCGTCCCAGCACACCTCCGAGAACACCTCCGCCTTGCCGTCTGTCTCCCTCTCTGAGGACCGAGCACCTACCGGTTTGATGCATTCTCTCAAGATATGTTATTTTGGTTCAATATTTGCTCGATTTTGTGAATTTAGGGTAAAAGTAGTCATCGTCAATTTGGCTTTTGTAAGTATTTACTGCATGCATAATTATTTTAATTAAGAGTTCTAATTTCGTAAAAGTAGTTTGATTAGTTTCAGTTCTATGTCTGGTTGCTATTAGTTTGGGATGCAAAGTTTGTTGTTTAATTGGTGAAAATTTTATGCACACAAAGTGTTCGACAAAATGATTCTGTGCTAATTGGAAACTGGGACTTACAAACATGAACTTCTCTTGAATGATTTGGGAAAGAAAAGTAACATGGAGGTATTCGACATACCAAAAGTATTTCTAGTTCTATTAAGTGACTTATTAAGTCGGGTTACAATAGGGTATTATGGAGAATGTGGAAAAAGGGGAGGGTATATGGAGCTATGTGGTTTCAGTGAGGATGTAATAGATCAACTTTACCAGGTTGCTTCTGTAGATCTTTGCTCCAAAACCTCTGGTCAGATTCTTGCAAGTTTGATCATGAACCCACCATAGGTAATTTGTTTATTTATTCTAACTTAGATGATATGAAACTGCACCTTGTGCAGGATTTTAGCTTTAGCTAATATATGTAATCAGTACTCGTAGACATGTCTGGAACTTAGCATTTATCTGCAGCTGTGAATTATCAACTTTCCTTTGTATCTTGAGCTCTGCAATTATGGCAAATTAAATTTCAGTTTAACCCAAACTGCCATTTGTTTATCTTCAGCTATTTGAGTTAATTGAGTTTACTTATTTGAGTTATTTGTGTATTCTTATGGAATAGGCTAATGAAAGAAACAAATTACATTCCTTTCAGTGTAATTGTGGAGGCATTGAAGGTGGATAGCTCACAGATGCTACGTTTTCTCTTGAGCCTATTGTTCATTGAGTGGTTAGTTTATTTTTAAAGAAATCACATTCATTTCTCCTTTGTTCTGCATTCAGTTTGGAGTTGATTTAATGTACTTTGATGAAACGAAGAGGTGGAGCCTGCCTTGGCAAGACTACAAGAGTGTTCTAGAGGATATACATAATCTAAGATTATTTTTGCTAATACAATTGGCCATCAACATGTTTCTCATTAGTAGGCATTTAAATAGAAACAATTTCTCTTTAATGTTGTTTTCTTAATTTGTTGTTTACTGTACAATGTTGTTATAAATGTATGTTGTTAACATAACAGTGGTGTTCATGCAGTGTTCTCCTGATCGAAATAGAGAAACGCCTCAATAACGCGCGCAGGAGAACACTTGGATAAAATTAACTTCCTCAATTTGTATTCATGCAGTGTGATTTACCGACAGAAAATTATACGCCGACGCAACTTCATGTATTGTCTTTTATAGTGTATTTTTTGTGAATGAAATATAAGTAGTGTTTATATTGTATTGTCTTTTGTTTGTGTTGCTCAAATTATTTGCATGATATTTTATTTAATTTAGATGAATGCTGAATAGTAATATATTGCTAGCAAAAATATGGAGGCTAGCCCCGATACAAATAGAACCATGCCAAAATTTTATGCAAACACCGACTGTTTTTATCACTAATTATTGACTGTTTTTTAGAACTACACCGACTGTTTTTTAAAGAAAACAGTCGGTGTAGGTGCCCAACACCGACGGGTTTTTTAAGAAAACAGTCGGTGTAGGTGCCCAACACCGACGGTTTATTTGAACAGTCAGTGTTGAATGTCTACACTGACTGTTATTTACCAGCCAGTAAAGAATACCTATACTGGCGGCGCCATCACTGACGCCTCAATAACAGTCGGTATAGGGATTTTTTAACAGCCAGTAAAAGTGTTTTTTATACTAGTGATGAATCTTAAAGCAGATCGGACATTCAGATGCATTAACTAAAGGACTCTCTTTTGAGTTGATTAATGCAGAGGATACGAATTCAATCAACGAAATTAAATAACTTAATTAAGGTACGTATCTCAAAACCAAGATGTGTTAAAGATCCCAATATGTGATGGTGTTGGCGCATGCTATATTAAGGAATATCTAAATTTTGAATCATAATAGATCTAATCAAATAAGGAATGATAAAACAAAGAAGGCAAGGTGAATTCGGTCAGCTCATGACCCATGAAGATTCAGCCATGACCCATGAAGGATTAGGTCATGACTCATGAAGGATACTCATGGTGGAGGCGATGCTCCCTGATTTCTTTACTTATATGTTGAAGTTATTTCTTATTTTGTATAGATAGCGATATATGTTATGAAAGGAAACAGATGTATTTTGTAATTATATAAGAGAGACAAGGGAGAAATTGGTGGTAACTTATATAATTCAATGAAATAATACTGGGAGGGAAGGTCGTTTTAGGGAGTCTTGTGTTCTTTACTTTACTATTCTTCTTCTCTATTATTTCAACATGGTATCAGAGCTTGTTTCGGTGCTCTAGTTTGCTGATGGCTATGCCGAAGGTGGACTAGTGGACCTATCTTGTAATCCTACCTCAAAATACTTCTTTTTTTTGCATAAGAAATTTGTTGTTCCTCTCCTGTGTCTTGCGCCATGACTAACTTAGAACCAAGTTCTCCTAAAAAGGAGTCAATTACTCTAACCCCAGATTTCCTCAAGGACCTGACAGCCACCATTACTCAAGTAATCCTCCAAACACATTTATAAAAACCAACCTTAGCCTCTACATCAAAATCTGCATCCAAGGAGCTGAATCAACCTCCAGCAATTAAATATGATGGCAGAAATTTCTGGCTATGGTCTCAAATGGTGGAGGTATATCTCTCATCAAAGAAAAAGATAAATTTTATCAACGGAACTGGAGAGAGACCGAACAAAGATGAACCGGGTTATGATGCCTGGAAATGTGACGATGATGTCGTGCGGAACTGGCTTCTCAACTCCTTAGAACCAGTTCAATTGGGCAATTTTGTGATACTACCTACCTCAAAGGACATTTGGGATGCCATTAAGGGGAGCTCTTTTGATGGGTCAGATAGTACCCAAATTTATAACTTTCAACTTCATGTGTGGGGTCTAAAACAAGCAGGTGGGAGACTTGAAGATTACTACAACACCTTGCAAGCTCTTTTGGCGAGAAATTGATTACAGGACTCCAAATAACATGAAGTGCAAGGAAGATGCTGATGAGTTCAATAAGATTACACAAAGAGATAGGTTGCATGTGTTTTTGGGTGGCCTTGACAACCGCCTTGATAGTATTCGGGCATAAATACTTCGAATACGGCCCCTTCCTGTGGTGGAGGAGGCCTTCTCGCACGTTCGTCGAGAAGATGTGTGACAAGCGGTACATGGCGGTGACTCTCACAACTCGATGGCTATGCTCACTGTAGGTAATAAAACTAACAGTCTCTCTTATAATACCACACAGGGCAATGTCTTTGGCTCTAGTCCGTCTGCAGGAGAAGCATCTAGGCTTGGACAGCTACCCACATCCGATCCAAAGCAGCATGTGACAGGCACATACTACTCGGCTCCACAAACAGGTGTTCAGTTGAATAATGGAACCGATACAGAGAAGTCTTCAGTGGCTATTGCTAGGGGGGAGGTCAAAGAAAGACTTGGCATGTCACCACTGCAAGGTAAAGGGACATACTAAGAAAGAGTGTTTCCAATTATCAAAAGAGGAAGCAAAGTGATGATAAGGCAAGGGCAACTCTTGTAAAACAAATGGTAAAGAAATATCAGAAGAAGGTACAGTTTCTTCCTTATACAATTCTTTTAATGGAACATGGGTCATTGATTCTGGAGCGACAAATCATATGACCTATTCTAGAACAGATGTTACAAGTGTTTCTAAGGCTTGCAAAAGTGAAATTTTAAATGCAAATGGTGTTCCCTATCTCGTGGTTGGAGCAGGAGATGTTGAACTTACGAAAACCCTAAAATTGTCTAATACTTTGATTGTCCCATCACTGTCTACAAAATTGATTTCAGTAGGACAACTTGCTGAAGACCTGAATTGTGTTGTTATTATGTACCGTAATTGTTGTGTGGTTCAGGACATTCGTACGAAGGAGATCATTGGGCATGGTAGCAAGCGGGGGCGATTGTACCATCTCGAAGATTTCAAGGTTGGTAGAGCAAATTTGGTGAATAGCGGATCAAAGGTTTTAGAGAAATTGTGGCAATGGCACCGTCGTTTAGGTCATCCTTCATTTAGTTATTTGAGTAAACTCTTACCTGATTTGTTTAAGGATGTAAACTTATCTAATATTACTTGTGAAACTTGCATTAAGGCTAAGAGCCATCGGGTACCATACCACCCTAGTTCATCTGTTTGCGAAAATCCTTTTGATCTGGTTCATTCTGATGTGTGGGGTCCATCTCCGATAATTTCTATAAATGGTTTTAGGTGGTTTATCCAGTTTGTGGACGACTGTACTCGAATGACTTGGACATTTCTTTTAAAAAGGAAAGATGAGGTACCTAAAATCATAAAGGATTTCTTTGATTTGATTCAGAACCAATATGGAAAAACGATTAAAATTTTTCGAAGTGATAACGGGACCGAGTTTGTTAACAAAGATGTTCGAGAATTTTTTACCAACAAGGGAGTCATACATGAAACGTCTTGTGTAGGCACACCACAACAGAATGGGGTCGCAGAAAGAAAAAATAGGCATGTTTTGGAAACAGCTAGAGCCCTATTATTTGAGCACAATGTTCCAGGGAGGTTTTGGGAAAATGCAATAACCACTGCTGTGTATGTTATTAACAGATTG
The DNA here is from genome assembly GCA_964058825.1 of Carex arenaria. Classification (NCBI taxonomy): domain Eukaryota; kingdom Viridiplantae; phylum Streptophyta; class Magnoliopsida; order Poales; family Cyperaceae; genus Carex; species Carex arenaria. The sequence continues at coordinate 306,506 of CAXKVW010000001.1, read as the reverse complement.
CCTTCTAAAAGTATTGATTTTCTAACCCCTTTGAAAAAACTTTCTCAATTTGTAACCTTGCCTTCTATACAAAGCCTCCCCCCAAAAGTATTTGGCTGTGTCGCCTATGTTTACATTCCAAAAATTAATTGGACAAAAATTGAGCCATGTGCCGTTAAATGTATTTTTCTCGGACTCAGTACAACCCAAAAAAGTTACAGATGTTATGACCCTACACTTAAAAAATGGTTTGTAACTTGTGACGTGACTTTTGTGGAAAATGAACCCTACTTTGGAAAATCCACATGTTCCTTTCAGGGGGAGACAAATAATGAAAGTCACATATGGCAAAATGACATTTTCACACCTAGCAAAAATATTTCAGATTCTGCTGAAATTTCGGGTTCTATACCAGAAGTGTTTTGTGATCCTCAGTCCCAACAAAATCGAAACCTACCCCAGTCAGAAACTGTACCTGACCAGGCCAAAAATATACCTGACCAGTCCGAAACTGTACCTGCTAATTTACCACCTGGCCCGGTACCCTCTAGCCCAAACTTGGCCAAAGTCTCACCAACTCCGAATTTTCCTTGTACTAGTCCGAACTGTGATGTTCGGTCTGAACAAAACCAAACAAATGGTCATCTTAGAGTCTATGAAAGAATGCAAAACAGGAGAATATTTGGGGAAATAGATAGTGATATTTGGGAGAATGTTAGTAATGAAGAGATGGTACATGAAGCCCTGCCACCAAGCCCAGAGTCTCCTGACAATCAAGTAAGTTCTTCTCATTCATCGTATACTTTACCACCTAGAGTAAATAGGGGAAAGGCACCAAAGAGGTACATCCCGGAGGACAGAAGTAGTGCAGAATATGCAATTGCCAGGTATGTCACAACAAATAATCTCTCAGGAAAGTTAAAAGATTTTTGTGATAAATCATTAGGTTTAACAGTGCCAACTAGTGTACAGGAAGCTCAGAAAGATAAAAAATGGGAACATGCTATGGAGGAGGAGATGAGGGCCTTAGAGAAGAATGAGACTTGGGACATTGTTGACTTGCCAAAAGGAAAGAAAACTGTTGGTTGTAAATGGATTTTTTCAATTAAGTATGACTCTAATGGGAATGTGGATAGGTATAAGGCCCGGTTGGTAGCAAAAGGGTATACTCAAACCCATGGAATTGATTATCAAGAAACCTTTTCCCTAGTGGCAAAATTAAATACTATAAGGGTTCTATTGTCTATTGCAGCTAATTTAGACTGGTCGTTATAACAATTCGATGTAAAAAATGCATTCTTACATGGAAAATTGGAGGAGGAAGTCTATATGGATATTCCAGCAAGATATAAGGATCAGAACTTGTCAACGAATGTCTGTAAATTAAAGAAGGCGCTTTATGGGTTAAAACAATCTCCAAGAGCTTGGTTTGGACGATTTTGCACTGCAATGAAAGAATATGGATTCAAGCAAGGAGATTCAGACCACACTTTATTTTTTAGGAAGTCTCAAGATAAAATAACCATCCTAATTATTTATATTGACGATATGATAATTACAGGGAATGATCAGGAAGAGATTAAAGATCTTGAGAAGAAGCTCTCTAGGGACTTCGAGATGAAGAACTTAGGAGGCTTGAAGTACTTCCTTGGAATCGAGGTAGCTAGATCTAACAAAGGTATTGTACTATGTCAAAGGAAGTATATTTTGGATATGTTAGCAGAAGTAGGGATGTTGGAGTGTAAACCAAGTGATACCCCGATGATTCAAAACTGCAAGTTAGGAGAATTTTCTACTCAAGTCCCTACGAATAAAGAACGGTACCAAAGGCTGGTAGGAAAGTTAATTTACTTGTCTCATACTAGGTCAGACATCGCTTATGCTGTAAGTCAGGTGAGTCAATACATGCATAACCCAAGCAAAGACCATATGGAAGCTGTTATATGAATTTTGAGGTACTTAAAGGGGTCGCCTGGAAAGGGGTTACATTTCAAGAAACAGGGGAACCTAGATGTAGCCGGGTATACAGATGCAGACTGGGCTGGTAGTATCAGTGATAGAAAATCAACTGCGGGATACTTCACATTTGTGGGAGGCAACCTTGTAACGTGGAGAAGCAAAAAACAGAATGTGGTAGCACTATCTAGTGCTGAATCAGAATTTCGCGGTGTGGCAAAAGGATTGTGTGAACTTCTATTGTTGAAGAAATTGCTCTCTGAGCTAGGATTTCCACCAAATAAAGCTATGAATTTATATTGCGACAACAAAGCAGCCGTGAGTATCGCATATAATCCGGTGCAACATGACATGACAAAATACGTGGAGATCGATAGACACTTCATAAAGGAGAAACTCGATACTGGAGTTATACAAATTTCTTATGTCAGCTCTAATAAGCAACTTGCTGATATTCTCACAAAACCAGTGGCTGGAACCCTGTTTCATGACATGCTTGTCAAGCTGGGAATGACAGATCTGTACATATCCGCTTGAGGGGGGGTGTTGGCGCATGCTATATTAAGGAATATCTAAATTCTGAATCATAATAGATCTAATCAAATAAGGAATGATAAAACAGAGAAGGCAAGATGAATTCGGTCAGCTCATGACCCATGAAGATTCAGCCATGACCCATGAAGGATTAGGTCATGACTCATGAAGGATACTCATGGTGGAGGCGATGCTCTCTGATTTCTTTACTTATATGTTGAAGTTATTTCTTATTTTGTATAGATAGCGATATATGTTATGAAAGGAAACAGATGTATTTTGTAATTATATAAGAGAGAGAAGGGAGAAATTGGTGGTAACTCATATAATTCAATGAAATAATACTTGGGAGGGAAGGGCGTTTTAGGGAGTCTTGTGTTCTTTACTTAACTATTCTTCTTCTCTATTATTTCAACAGATGGTATGAATTTTCATCGAGGCCCTGCTAACATTTGGATGTGAATTAAGATCAATATCTATAATGGAAGCTCGATCACAACCGTCATATCTGAAAATTTTAGTATAGAGAACTTTAATCCAATCTCAAATTCTTCCAGCTGCAAGTAACGATTATATACTTTTCTTTTAACTTAAAAAAATATAATAAGAAAAGTTTGAAAAAACTCATATAAAAATTAGCCCAAAATTCAAGATTCAAGATGTCAAGTCAATATACTAGCTGATGAAAAGTTTTTTTTTTTTTTTTAAATGCCCAACCGCTTGAATTTCTCATTTACCGTAGCACAAAACCACCGCGAATCCATTACTACTTTTTTTTTTTGCTTTCTATTCTTATAACTTGTTTTTTCGCTCTTCTAAAATTACAATAACTTTTCCTATTTTCGGTAACCGTGATTTGCATGTTGTCATTTTTCTATTTTATTTTGTGTCTTTCTATATTAAATAACTTTTCAGGTGAGATGTTTTTATTTATTCGGTCACGTGATCTGATAAGTTCAAAAACCAAACTACGAAAGCAAATAAAGTAAACATTAATTTTATGTATAAACCCTCTACATTTTTTTGTATTATCACGGGAGACCGAGGCATATAAAATAAAAAATTAAGTAAATTTTCTAGGTACCGTTTTAAAAAAATTGAAAATCTTGAGGTTTAATCGGCCATGCACCTCTAGCTGCTACTACCTTCCGCCCAGACTAGATCCAGAAACAAAAATTGTACGATTTGTGTGTGTGTGTGTGTTTGTGTTTGTTAGAGAGAGAGAGAGAGAGAGAGAGTATACATACATTGCTAGAACCAAACATGCACCTTATGCACAATGGCAAATTTATGGGGATCCTCTGGGATGAAAAATGGAGCAAAGATGCATTCCTTTGCACATCTCCATCTTAGTAATTTACATGAAGCACATGGTGAATTTCCTGCCATTCATTACCGCTATGATTCAATACATATATACACTATCTAAAAAATAAAAAAAGGTAGCTACAGTAGAACCGCTAGGAATCCTAAAACGGTTGGAAAAAAATAAAAAAATGGAACACAATTTTTTTAATTTACTTGAAAATGCAAATGAATATAAATAAAATGGAATTACCCACTGGAAAAACAAAAGAGTAAACTAGCACAGCCCTTCAACAGCACCAGGTGTACGTTGCTGCGCGTCTTTTCTTTTTCTTCTTTTTTGTTACCTTTTGGCTAAATATCGAGAGGATCGGAAGCTAGGGCAAGTAGAGAAGAAAGCTCTGAGATAGCGTCATAGGAACAGGAAATAATAACAAGTGAAAAGTGAGGGTCGATGAAGACTAGATCCAAATTAATTAGCGTAGATCTAGTATATTATATATATATATAGAGAGATAGGCTTTGGGAAGCAAACAACCAACTGTGCTTCTTATTTTGATCCTTTGGATCTGCTTTAAAATTCATGCATATCAGATGATTTGATTTAAAATTTTCGCTGGATTGAAGTAACTGGATGTGTCCTGTAAACCCATCCTCTTTCTCTCTTCACACGGCTCCCGCTCCCTCTCTCTGTCTAATGCGGCGGCGGCGTTCAGGCGGTAGCAGCGCTTCTCACTCGAACATCTAAACCCATCCTCTCTGCCTCGATGTTCAGGCCTCTAAACCCTAGACCCATTTACTCGGCGCAATGGCAGCGGCACCTAAACCCTAGATCCATCTCTCAGGCGGCAGCGGCGCCTATCTGGATTGAAGTTTTATTTGCCAATTATTTGCGAATAAAACGCAAATCTGGTGACTATGGTCTGGAGCATAATCACAAGATTCATGTTTAATTCGCGAATTTTTCAAAATAAAAGTTTTTGTGGTGATGGAAAATCGAACGACGAATTATTCAGTTAACTAAACATTGATTGAATTATTCGTGCGTGATCCACAAATATTACTATTTTTTTCCGAATTATTCGAGAACTTTTTTGTTTTTACTCTCTTGTGGGACAGAGATCTCCAGTCCAGATAATTCCAAATAATTCTCGAATTATACCTAAATTGTTTCCGAATCACTAATTTTTTATCCCTCCAAACCAAACCCGAATAATTCATTGTCACTATAGTCTGGAGTCTGGACTCTAGAGAGCACATGCCATCTGCACTATGAATCAATATTCTATGAGGTAACATAATATTTTTCTTTAGATCACAGCTGTCTGATAAAGTTCCGAACCAATCTAATTAACCTGGCTTAGAATGCACGAGACCAATTTAATAGTCATGCGGATTTTGATTAAATGGTCCAGATTTAAAAAAAAATTGTTACCTTACTAGGTAAGACGAATTCTTAGCACTAGTACTCCATCAAGGAATCTCTGTGTACGGTATAATAACATGGTTCGTGAGAAATTCACGTTTTATTAGTTTTTTTGACGTTTTCGAACCGAACACCGAATAAAATACAAAAAAAGTGCATAGTACGTATTATTCGCGAATAAAACGCATATCACGAATTATTCGTGAATAAAACAGAAAAAAGAAAAAATATTTTTTTTTTTGCTTTCTCATGGTACTAAATCATTTTTAAATTATATCTGAATTATTTTTGAATCATGAATTTTGATGTCTCTGAACTGAATTCAAACTATTTATTTGCCACTATGGTTTAAGGGGAACAGAAATCCTGAATTAATATCTTCTCTGCAGTCGGATGGTGAGTTGGTGACACTTTAAATCTTCGTGATTTTTCTTTTCTATATATATTTTTTAAATATATATAAAGCCGTACAAGTTTATTAGTAGTTGTTAAATATTATATTCCCTCTTTTATAAAAACAAAATATTATATTGCCTCACTGCTTTCAAAATTAGTCTTTTAGGTGATCTCCTGATTAAGCGTGACGATCAGTTGTGTTAATTGGAAGATGCATGAAATGAAATATAATAATTTTCAGAGTATTGCTATGTTACTATTCATAGCTCATAGTGTCCGTATTACAGATTTTTTAGTTTTTATTTTTGAAATTGAAATAATTGTTCTGAACCATTCAATATGATTTTTATAAAAAAAATGCAGTTGCAAACTATTTTTAAATTCTTTTATTTTTTTTAATTAGGTATTGAATCGCTACTTTTGAATGCGTCTAGTATTTTTAGATCAATTATTTTTTTATCCATTTGAAAAATAGTAAAAATATATTTTAAAAAAAAAAGAAAAGTTAATATACAAATACATTTTTCACATGGAAATCATATTGAAAGGAGCGGAACTCAACTTTAAGTATGGAGGGAGCTAACTAACTAAACATCAAGTACTTAAAATTATTATAATAAACACCAAAATCTATAAATACAAGATAATATGATTATTCACTCTTTGATTTTATAAAAATTCCAATAATTAACAAATACCAATAAATGATTCATTTTTATTTTGAATTTTTCTAACTTCAAAAATCAATTTGCTACTTTCAAAATATATAAAAAATTTGTCAAGTGGAGCGCTAATTTTTTATCGTTCTTATTTTGAATTTTTTTTAATCTCAGAAACTAATTGTTGGTTTTTAATCTATCATTATCTTTTTCTTTGCATTCTATTCTTATAACTTCTTTTTTCGCTCATCTAAAATTACAATAACTTTTTCTTTTTTCGGTAACCGTGATTTGCATGTTGTCATTTTCCTAGTTTATTTTGTACCTTTCTATATTAAACAACTTTTCAAGTGAGCTGTTTTTATTTACTCGGTCATGTGATTTGACAAGTTCGATAACTTGTTTCTATTTACTCGGTCACGTGATTTGATAAGTTCGATAACCAAACTACCAAAGCAAGTGGAGTTAATGTTACTTTTTTATATAAACCCTCTATATTTTTTGTATTATCACAGCCTCACAGGAGGCTGAGACATATAAAATAAAAAATTAAGTTAATTTTCTAGGTACCCGCTTAAAAACATTTAAAATTTTGGAGTTTACTCAGTCATCTTTGGATAGCACTACCTTCCACCTCTGTTGAATGGTTCAAATTAATTGTCTGAATTTTAAAATAGGGAGAATTTCATGTATCCCCTTCAAAAGTTTCAATATTACGTATTTCCCCCTCTAAAATCAATAATTACGTATTTCCCCCTTAAAATTGTACAAACTCACATATTTGTCCAATTCATTATATTTAACATTAACTTTATATTAATTCCTATTTTACCCTTCTTGAGTTTTCCCTCATCCTTCTTGGTCTCTTTCATAGGTGCTTACTAACGGCATTTAAAAGTCAAAACAACACCGCACTGTGGTTGCTCGCTCTTTCACTTGCTGGGTTTGACAAAGTATAATCTCGTAAAAAGTTCAATTTTTTGTATTTTTTCATTCTTGGTTTCTTTATCTAAAGAACTGTGTCTTCATCTCCTGGAGAACCAAATTGAGGTTCTGTCCGAAGATAGAGATTCATAAATCTTCATTGTTTGTTATCTAGCGTGGAGCCTGATTCTATTTCTTAGACATAAGACGTACAATGTAGAATCAATGACAGAATTAGAAATCCAGCAAAAGCATCAAGTCAGAGTGATTTTTTTGGTTTGCATATTGGGTTCCTAATTAATACAGCCAAAGGCCTCAGCTCCCTTAGCATCTTCAAGAGCAAAGAGTTCGTGATCCATTTTCTTAGCAAAACCATATCATGCAAGGATTTTTTTACATTAACCAATAAACATGTTTTAGTGTTTTAGTGTTTTAATGGAAATTTCCAATATGGATATGACTCAAGATTAACAAATTGAAGGAAAAGTGACCTATTGGCCACCACCAAAAATTTGAGTAACACTGTAACTCAGTGTCATTTCAAAAGTTCCTTGAATGATAGATTCTCGCATAAAGGCAAGACATGGTGATGATGATTAAAATAACATATCTGCAGCAACAATCTCACAAAAGAAAACACCTATGCTTCGATTGCAAATACATAATTGATTGTTATTATCTAGTGGAGCAAGCATTCAGACGGGGAGAACTAGAGAAGGAAAGAAATGAAGGAAAGGGTATAATGGTCCATAAGTGAATTTTAGAATCTTACATATTATTATTTTACTGTTATAGGATATATTTGATATATAATAGAGTTATATTTGATAAATATGTGAGTTTTGCCAATTTTAAGGGGATATGCGTAATTACTGATTTTAGAGGGGGAAATACGTAATATTGAAATTTTTGAGGGGGATACATGAAATTCCCCCTTTAAAATAAATATATTAATTGATAGCATGAACTAATATGTACTATGTATAATATCATAGTCTCAATCTAATTTTCAGCATACGTGTGACAATGACAGAGACGAAACATGCGAGATGCAACAAAGAAATTGTACAAATATAGAAAGTTGGGGTTAGAGTTTAATTGGTAATTTAAACTATGTTGTAATTGGCTTTAGCGGCCAGCTATAACGATCATAATTTTAAATTTTATTCAATTATATCGTTATAGTTAGTTAAAATTATATTAATGAATAATGATACAGCAATCTGCTTTCCACATAATAAGAAGTCTACAAATTAAAGCCTGAATTCCAAATTGATAAAAAAATTTTTGAAGAAGAAATATGGAGGTCTATGCCTCCAGATTCCATTGATTAAACAAATTGATAATTATTAGCAATCCATTCATTGAAAACGAAAAGGAAAATTATAAAATTAATTTTTTAGTGTACTATATATTCTTTTCCATTTATCTTAAAAACAGTGAAACAAATATTTCAATTATATATTTACACAGAAGCCAAAGGAGTATAAATTTTTGGGTCAACTTGTAACAGTCAGCTAGTGTCAAAATTAGAATAGTGTTCAGTAAATAGAAGTTAGCACCTCCATTTCTTGTTTTTTTAATGATTTGTGATTTGATATGGCGGGGTGTGAAGAGGAAAGAAAAGTAAGTGAGAAGTAAAGATGAATCATGAGAAACGAAAGTTTAATACAATTAGTTGGTCGGCATTTATGGATTTTAATTTTCGTCCGTAAGTTGAATGTATGAAATCGAAGTTTGGACTTTTGGAGCATTAATTGCCATCCGCATTGTTCCATGAAAACATCTTTGACTTTGTAGAACAAAAATTGGAGAGAGAACACAGTTAATTTCAATTTTGAGAATAGTAGTTAATTCAACATTTTACAGAATTAGTAGAATAGTGAGAAAATTCACGAAAGACAAACAAAGAATAGGGACTATTCGCTAATCCAAACACACCCGTTTATGTACAATAGTAGTTTAGAATAGAGCTAATCCGGATTAGTGACTATTCTTCACCCATTTAAACGCATCCGAAGAGAAGAAAATAGAAATTAAGCGGGTAAAAGAACGAGAACGGATCATATGTTTTAATTTCTCGTTAAATCAGCATCTGGAGAAAGGTGCGTGAGTTACAATTAATATATAAATTCAGACCGTTTCTTAATTAATTATGTCATGAATATCAATATAACCCTTCTTCTTCCAACAATTAATTGTTTCCAGGAGATAGATGCTTTGTTTCTCACTCCGCGCATCCTAATTATTTGCTTGATGTTTTGTAATTTCTCAAGGCCTTGACATGGCCTGTCATTCTCAGTATCACTATCACGTATCTTAATTTAATCTGTATCTATAAATCCTTCACAGATTGAAACTTCAACTTAAGTTCATACTTAATTAATGCTTGCACATTTTATACTTAATTTTGTAACTAAATTTTCTAGACGAGCAAAATTATTCTTGTTATGTGTTTCCTCCTATTTTGAACAAGATGATCACTTCATACGATCGATGCTCAGGGTAATTAAGAAAAAAATAGGACAAGCCCACTTATCATCTCTACAGCCTAATATATGATTTTAGGAATGATTTTATTATAATTTTAAGAAATAAGTAGGACAAAGTCTGTCTCAACTCAACCTATTTTATTCTAACATATGGCATGAAAAGAAAAGAAAAATATATTTAGCTGGGAATAGATTTGAATATCCGCTTCCAAACGCATGGGCTAGATGTGGCAAAGTTCATTTATTTTGGATCAGATGTGGCAAGTTTAGTCTGAAAACATGACACATGGGATAGAATCATAGAGCTCTGTTCTTGTACAACGCTTAGACTGATTTTTTTTATTTTTTATTTTTCATTCTCGAGTTTTTTTTTTTTAGCTTCGTTTGGATAAAAGAATATATGTTGAAGGTTTTCAAATACAACATTTCTTTGTAAAAAATTATTTGGCATTCAGAAAATTTTAGACAAATAAATATTTTTAAAATATTAAAAAATATAATTTTCAAAATTTGAGTTTGGATCCTGACTGTTGCAGTGATATTAATTAAAGGTTCTGTGAATTTTATTAGGGACGGATTAGTTCGGATTCTGATTAAACGTGCGAATCCAAACTCAAATATTGAGATACTTTAGGAGATCCGGATCCCGGGCAGACTAGAGTGGCTCAGTCATCTGATGTGCTGAAATTGTAATGGAGAAGAGGACAGGGTTTGATCCATGGTTTGGAAACTCGGCCAAGTCAACTCAGTATCGGTCGGGTCCGATTCGAATTTCATCCGAGTCTCGTGCCTACACGATTTTTTCATCAAAACTCGGTTGAACAGTGTTTGACTGAGTTATCCAATTTTCAAGCCGAGTTGGGCCGAGTCAAGCCAAGTTAAGCCCAAGTCAAGCAGAGTCCTTCAGTTTTTTTTTCTGACAGTTGTTGATCTATGATTTCAAATCACAAAAGAAAAAAAAAAATCAAATTATGCAAACATAATTTGAACTAGAAAAAAATCTTAACACATACCTTGTTAAGATAATTTTGTACTAAATTTATGCTGCCAATGTAATCTTACTTTTCTATACATAAATTATAGCTAGCTTTCATGAAAAGTGTTTTCTATTAGTAATGCTTGTATTATATTATATAATTAGTGGATTAATTGAGTATAATCTTTTGTCTTAACATTGTTTTCTTACAAATTATTTTTTTACCAATTTTTTCCTATATTTTGGCTACTAAACAAGCTTCTGTCAAAAAAAAAAATCCGAGTTTCCGATCCGATTCATCTGATTCTAATTCCAGAGTTAAGTATCCGATTCCGATTCTGATTCTGAGTTTCAGAACCATGGTTTGATCTCTTCCTAAGATATCTTGGTCGACGGTTAGGATTTTCTATCGTAGGCAGCATGCAGCAGTAGGTCATGCAAAATTCATTCCTTTCTGCAATTTTTCATCAAAACTCGGTTGAACTGCGTTTGACTCGGCTGAGTTATCTGATTTTCAAGTCGAGTCAAGCCCGAGTCAGTCAGAGTCAGGCTGAGACAGTACGAGTCTGGCCGAGTCAACCCGAGTCCTTCGATTTTTTTTCTGACAGTTGTTGATCTATGATTTCAAATCACAAAAGAAAAAAAAAATCAAATTATGCAAACATAATTTGAAATAGAAAAAAATCTTAACACATACCTTGTCAAGATAATTTCATACTAGAAAAAAATCAAATTCTGACAGTTGTTGATTTTACTTTTCTATACATAAATTATAGCTAGTTTGCATGAAAAGTGTGTTCTATTAGTAACGCTTGTATTATATTATATAATTAGTGGATTATTTGAGTATAATCTTTTGTCTTAACATTGTTTTCTTACAAATTATCTTTTTACCAATTTTTTCATATATTTTTGGCTACTAAACAAGCTTCTTTAAACAAAAAATCCGAGTTTCCGATCCGATTCTTCCGATTCATCTAATTCTGATTTCAGAGTTAAATATTCGATTCCGATTTTGATTCTGAGTTTTAGAACCATGATTTGATATCTTCCTAAGATATCAAATCATGCAAAATTCATTCCTTTCTGCAATTCTTCGTTAAAACCCTATTACTTTTCCTTAATTTCAAAAGGTTATTGATCTGGGAACCATTCAATATAGTATTAATCTTATTTTCCTTAGCAAAATGCGATCGATATTAAATACATTTTATTATACTTTCAATATAATTTTCATTAATTAAGAATGCCACTTACGATTAAGAAGCCGACTAGACATGACTTCCTACCTCTAATTGAGAAAATGCAAAGGAGGCTTCATGGATGACAAGATAAAATGTTGTCGACATGACGGATGCTCCAGTTTATGATGTGTAACTTACTGGCAAGGTCGGCTCGCAATGTCACCCGGTTTTAATGCACTAAAGTTGTTCGAGGAAATTCTTGACTGAGATTTTTGTTGTTATCGTGTCCTGAAAAGCATAATTGGGACTGTTGCCAACCTTAAGGAAGCTGGGTTTGCTATGCAAGGTAGAGTTGTGTATGTTCACAGACAACTGGCAAGTGGTTTTTCTGTAATTATTTCCATGATGCAACGTTAGAGACAACCCTAACCCGACGACGGTGTTTAACACCAGGCCCGCATAGCAGCCGGACACTGCTATCTGGACGCCACCATCGCCACCTTTCAATGTCATTGCAACATTTGAGATCTAATCGCCGAGAGAATTGCCCCATGTGAGAACCGTTAGCCCCAAAATCGACGGGCTTATTCCAAATATGTAACCTAGAGAAACCAATAGAGCTACTAATTCTCTGGAAAAACACTCATGATAAAACTCCCAATTAACCATGGAAAGGTTGCCTTTTTCGGGGGATTCGATTTTTCAGTCCCTTTCAATGCAATTATGAACAAAATTAACTCGATTACAGTGCTGATGATGTAAATCGAAACCTCTTTCTTTGATCGTGTATCATCATATTTTGAATTCCAAATTGTGGCTAGGAAAATCGGGGCAAAAAGTACCGAAAGAACCGTGGTTGATTTGTGCCACCGCTCCTCTGTTATGTCTGCTATGGTTAGCCTCCTTGGCAAAGACAGAGGCAGCTCCAAAATTTGCAAGAACAGCTGAAATGGGCTCCGATTCGATAAATTCGGTATGAAATAATTCGACAAGACTTCAATTTGATCGCCTTCGACCATTTCTTTGATCACAGTTTCAACTCGGTTTTCTTCAATTTCGCAATTTGAATTGGAATTGATCAGCAATGGAGCCTCCATTTTATTTGTTGAGTCGTGACAATCATCCCCATAAAAATGTGAGGTACAAACCAGTAACACTATCCAATATAAATACAGAGGAAAGAAAGTAAGCCCCAAATTGAAATCCATTTATAAATTAAAATTGTGAGAATAGAACTAAGCGCCAAAATTAGAATTAGTTTCTTTAGTCTTTTCTTGTATATTTTTGTAATTATCTTCATTTTTGCAATGTGGAGAAATAGTGTTGATGTATGTAGACAGCAATATCAATGAATTATATATAATGATAAATATCAACAATAAAATTCTAAACACAATACAAGTTCAACTACATCTAAGATTATTGTATGATACATCAAAATAATACAACAGTCCGTACCATGAACTATAAATAGAATTATAGATGATAAAGAAATAAGTTGTAATATTATGTTATAATATGAAACAACACCTAAATCAGTCATACAAATTCTTCTCATCCACATGTTGAGGCCTGCACATTAATGTTTTCCATTAGAACAATAAATAATAAACTATTAGTTTAAATAATACAACAGTCCATACAATGAACTATAATATAATGATAAATGATAAAAATTAATAACTTATCATTAATCACCTAAGCTCATTCTTCAATATGCCAAGTACTCCCATCTTTGTTGGGGAAGTTAATGGGCTTGGGACATCCCACATATTCCACGTACTTTAAATTCTGAAATGAGCTCCTCAACTCTTCCCAGTTGGTAGGATGAACCAACTTTTCCAAGAACCTGAGACGTAGTATCTCCACTTTCCAATTATTATGGTATGGAATTTTAGTAAAGTTTCCACCTCTAATATATAATCTCTTCAACTCTTTTAGCTCTTCAGGGTTCTTCCACTTTGATGCATCAGCTTCTGGATAGCATCTCATATCCAATTTTTCTAGATTATTTGGTAAAGTGTAGGTTGGTATCTCCTCGTGCTTATTTTCTCTCCATGTAATGGTCAATACCGAAAGGCTGTCTAGAGAATTAAAGCCTTGGAAAACTTCAGGACTCAAAATGTCATGGGTAAATCTAATGCTAAGCTTTTTTAGGCGTTCTAATTTTGATAGATCACCTAACCGACAGGATTGGTTTTTGTTTCCCAAGCTACCAACAACAAAACCCTTTAAAACTTCTAAATTAGAGAGCTCACATACCCATTTTGGCATATAATCTAACAGATAACACTCTGAAATATCTAAAACTGTCAGCATGTTAAACCACCACACGCTTTCTTCGAAAAATGTGCATCTGATTATTTTTTGTAACAAGGACCTTGGTTTTGGCTTCTGTGGTAATTTTTCCAAATTATGACAAGCCCGTAGGTCTAATATCCTTAGGAGATATAGTTTTCCAATTGATTCAGGAAGCTCGGTTATTCCTGAAATGCCTCGCAGGCTAAGGTAACTCACGTATTTCCCCAACCTTTTTAAGAAATCAGTTTGGTCAACCTCAATGTGATCTTTCGACTTTGTTTCTTCGGACCCAGTTTCCTCAAATCTATTGTGAACCTCTGTCTCTGTGCAACGCCAACTACCAAGTTGAACCACCGTCAATTTATCATGCTTGCTGCTAATGTCCTTGGAATTAAGGTACCTCTGGTCTAGATTTAATAGTATCTTGAAATATCCAGGCTCTCCATTTAATAAGCACCAAGTGCCTTCTTCCCTTTTCTCAGAATGAATGTGACCATACCACCTCTCACTTTTGGAGATCAACCACTTATGAAATGCAGGTTCGATGGTGAAGCAATCTATTGCTTTATTTTGCTCTCTATGTACTGGTATGAGGACCTTTTTGTCTATCAATATAGAAAGGAAATCTTCAGCACAAATAATTGTACCCCACCAGTAAATCACTAATCTCTTCTTCAGTTCTGCATTTTCTGGAAACATGCTAAGGCTCTTTACGCAGCATCTACTCCATGTGTCTAACAATATGAATAAATCCTTAAATTCTTGAACCATGGAAACCTCTTCATCCATTTGATAACTTGTATTTGACAATTCACCCACTTCAATTATGGTGTCTTTCTTAGGCAAATTAGATGCCTTCTCACGAGGTTTCTGATCAATCCAGGGATCAATTTTCCTTTCTATCTTTCCAAGATAACCAACTAGATCCTTGTCCAATTTTTCTCTACAATTAAGAAAATCTTTGGTCTTTACAACCTCCGGGCTAATTTCATTGATGAATTTCTCCATCTCTGAGTTCTCAGGAACTCGCTCCTTAGCTCGTTTAAGGCGTTTCAGTAGTGGTCCGACAAACTCCGCACTAATATCGGCTTTCTTTTGATGGTTGCTCATTGTTATGGTTTATCGGACCTAAAAAAACAACGATTATTTCTATCCTGGTTAGAGGACAAATAAATTATAACATGCATAATAAAAAATTGTTAAAATTAATATGTTTGGTCAAAGTAATTAGAAAGCATTCACTTAACCAATAATTTTTTTTTTATTATCTTCACCTGAAAGAAATTTCTTGCGCTGAAATACTAAACATAATTTTGGTGAGCTTACTCCAAAAACTACCGGAATGAATTCAAACAACGAATCTAAACCATTGAAACTAATATTTGAGAAAAATATATTTAGTCTTTCATTGAAAGAAATTTCTTTCAAGAGAAGAAAAGAAATTAATTATTGGATAAGCTAGTACTTAATTTCTAATCGATTTGTGAACTAATTGCCATTTGAAAGAGGAACAAATTTCACGGATAAAAGAACTCTACTTTATATGATATCGAAGTGATAAATAGAGATTATTCTTTATTAATTTCTCTACTTTATCAAACTAGAAGGAGAGCAGTTTGGGTACAATTAATGGGCTCCATATCCGTCCGATCCGCTTTAAGATCCGCTTTACAAATAGTACATCAAGTATTTATATCTAACATATAAAGTGTTTTTACCTATATTCTTCTTAAGCCATATACTTAAAAATTTTATAAGCCTGAATACTTAAGCTCCCAAGTATTTATACCAAGCATGTTATGTCTTTATACAAAATATATCGAGAAGAAAAAAAAAATAGGGGAGCGAATAGAACAAAAAAAATATTTGAATATGGATCTCATTTGAAAGAAAAGATCGAGTATAAGACGTCCGTAGTTTTAGATTCGCAAGATTTCTCACAGATCATCAGAAATATGAGCGAGATTAAATGGAGAAAAAAATAACCCTCCTATGATGATGTGTAAAAGATGGATAGGTGATGAGAGAAAGAAATGAATAATTTATTTTTGTGATGTAAATATTTATACCTATGCGTACAAGTACTTATGTATAACATATATTAAGTATTTATAACTAACATATGATATGAAGTCTTTATAAAGACTAGACATGTCAACTCTTTTTGAAGATTGCACTAGTAACTTTTGTTTGTGAGGGCAAAAGAACAAAGTAAAATAAAAATAAAAAAACTAGGTGTAGAAATATAAATTAAAAAAATAGACTTGAGGGACCGAACAGAGAATTATAGGTGGGAAAATAGATAATTTCTCTTCATTTAGTTAGTTAAAAAGCTCATACGATCCTAAATAGAGAATATTATAACAAACACGGAACACGGAATGATTAAAGCCAACAAATAGCAATTACCTCATAAGAGATTAGTCACCTCTTCTTCAAGAATCTCCTAGTTGCAGCTAGCTCTAGTATAACAACTTCCACTGCGTCACAAAATGCAAAACTGGAATTTATTGGTGTAAAAGATAAAAGGAAATTAAATTATTTATATCAAAATTCCAAATTGTAGAATTGAGAGTAACAGAAGGGAGGGAGAAAGAGATCTTGTACCATTTCAAATTATATCCTTTTTAAAAGATAGATTTTGTGTTTCTTTTAGAGAATCAGTGTTTGTTTGTTTGCAATCGTTAACTATAAAATATAAAAATAAATTCTATTAAAATTTTAAAAGATGGTAATTCGATAGGAAATAATTATTCAAAATTTATTTGGCGCCGAAGAAATAGTTTTCTGACACAGGTCGCAATTCCCAAATAAAACTATGCAAACCATATAGTAGAGTAACAATCCTATGTTTTTTTGCAGTTTAAACCTTTTTCATTCCGAAATAACATTGTAGGCCAAAGTAATAATTAATATATATAACTTGATGTGTTTTGAACTATTAATGAGAATAAAAGGGTACATGGATATAATAAAACATGTGCTGATTACAGTCTTTATCAATTCGTTTTTATATATATTATAAAAACATGTGCTGATTAGTCTTTATCAATTCGTTTTTATATATATTATATAAACATGTGCTAGCTGATTACAGTCTTTATCAATTCGTTTTTATAAAAAAAACATCTGCTGATAAGATCATACATATATGAAGTAAATTATTTAACTTTTGTTATTAGTAGACTGGCTTCTTTTTGTTGTTAGTTGGTAATTAATTCTGTGATAGTTTATTTTGGTAGTTTACTTAGTATCTAAGTTGTAATTGGTGGGTACTTATTTTAAGTACCTCACTTCTAACTCTTTTGGTTTCAATATGAAATCGGTGGATTTTTCCACTATTCTTCAAAAAAAAAAAAGAGATAACATTGTGTTTCTTTATTAGAGAAATATTTATTTATACATTCAAATAATGAATTGGGTACCAGTTCATTAATCATACATTGGTTTCAAATAATTATTACTTTTGTTAATTATTTTTCAAGCAGTACTTGAATTTATTTATTAAAAGAAATCCATTCTTGTCTGAACTTTTAAATAATTTAAATATTCTTTCAATCCAAGACAACACTAATATCAAAATATTGTGCACGGATAATGAAACTGAGTATATTAACAAGGATTTTTCAGATATAATAGAAAACTTAACATTTTGCACAAAACTACAAGCATAGAAAATCGACAACAAAATGAAGTGCATGAAAGAAAAAACAATACATATTTGTTACAAGTCATTAGATCAATAATGTTCCAAATATTTTTGTCTTAAGGTCGACCGCGGCAAATGAAACTAATAGAACCCCAAGCCTTATTTTGCAAAGTAAATCATCACTGAAAATATAAAATAATACGTTGATGAGCTTAGATCATGTAGTCATTTTTAGTTGTGCATGTTTTGTGCATATTCAAAATATGCATAGAGACAAATTAGTTAAAGATGCAACTAATTAATTATGTGCATATTTTTCAATCTTTATCACACAAAGGGTATAAATATATAGTATGATCCAATCCTTACAAAATTGCATATCTCTCTAGAGATGTTACATCTGTTACAATGTGTATTACCAACAAATACTTGGATAATTATGATTAAATATCCCAGACGTCAACTAACCATTTTTAATTAAGATGCTTTAAAAATGAGTTAGGCACCGAAGGAATTTACTCCAATGAAGGATATAGGAATATAACATGACGGTCACATAAAATGGATTTATTACTGTAACACTATGCAAAATATGTATATATAATTGATAATTGGAAATAAAATACGATTTGATTGAAGGTGTTCTTTAGTGAGTATCATTTAAAGAACAAATATTATTTTACTGAATTAATTAGTCAAGATGATCAAGTTACATTGAAACTGTCAAAATGATTATGTAAAATTATATTTGTTGAGATTAGATCTAAATTTCTAAAATATTTAGAAATGAATGTTCGAATGTTTAACATAGGAATCTGATTAATTACCAATCAAGCATATATGAACTTCTTCTTATTATCATCTTGGACTGATTTGTAAAATTTGAAATCTTAAGGGTTAACTATATAAAAGAACAAAATTAAACAAAAAAATAATAATAATAATAAGAAAAGGAACCACCACTGTGGCACTGTGGCCACGTGGTCAACAGGGGATGCTCACCCCTATATTTCCCAATTGGCCTTCTCTCTCTTGCATTAAGAAAGGAAACAAAGAAAAAGAAAAAAATATAAAGAGAAAACGAAAGAGAAAGGAAAGGAAAACAGAGAGACTTATCTCTCTCTGTCCGTGCACCCATGAGTACTAGAGAAAGGTTCTCGTAAGAAATATTCCAAGATCAAAATTCAGTTCTTATGGCATACTTACGATAAAGACAGATAAGATTGAATGTTCAACTGATGGTGACCTCTTCTGTTACCCTACAATATCAGGTGCGAGGTTATTGGATTAATCTGAGATTCATGACTAGGAATTAAATCGTAACTCGTTGTGCATTTTGAATATTTGATTGACTGCATTGATTGAACTGTTGCATCATATGCATAGCCCAATACAATTGAAACTGAATTACAGGTGAGTTTATTGACTATCATGTTGATATTGTTTATCGATTGATTGGTTCTTATTGCAAATGATTGATTGAGACCACAGTGATTGAATTAATTAAATATTGAATACTGTAATCCTTGAACCTCCATATAGTGGAGAAAAAGAATTAATATATCGTAAAGTCTAGCTAGCTACTAGACTTTACTCCAGGACCCTTATGCGCATATGGTGAATGGCCCCAATTGAACCCAGTACCGGTTGGGTAGGGGATATTGAATAAATATGAATTATGACTGTAAGAATAATGAACTGTGGTAACTGTCTTATCAATGATTTTCTTTCTGATAATGACAGTACTGTGATATTGATTTCGTATTGTTTCTGCTAACCGATTGTCAGGATAGTTAGAATTATCTTATCATCGATTTCCTTTCTGATACTGAAGGCATTAATATATTGATTCTATATTGTTTCCATTATCAAATTATTAGGATGGATAGAACAGTATAAGCCCTAACATGATAGATACTTGTTATGGTATTTATCAGTGTTACCAGACTAGAAATTACAAAAGTAAGAAACCAAACATTACCTGACTTTATGATTTAAAAGATTTAGACCCAAATCATTTATTCTGATAAGATTCATTGAGTTCTGATTTATCTATGAAATTGTTGTTATTCGATTGGATACTGATATTGAGCATTTGCATTCGTCATTTTAAAACGAACTATTAATTTCTCGTGCGGTGATTTCATTCTGAA
Source organism: Carex arenaria (assembly GCA_964058825.1). Taxonomy (NCBI): domain Eukaryota; kingdom Viridiplantae; phylum Streptophyta; class Magnoliopsida; order Poales; family Cyperaceae; genus Carex; species Carex arenaria. The sequence goes on along the minus strand of CAXKVW010000001.1, from coordinate 286,572 downwards.
TATGGATTTCCTTCGAATCCAATAATCTGAGTGGCAATCGGCACTGAGAAATAATTTATTGTTTCTCACTCGTTTCCCCTTGTGGGTTACAGGTTTATTAGACGAATATTGAGAAACGCTTTTGGGATTGTAATTGACAGCAGAGCCACCTAAATGATTGAGATTTGGAATTATTTTATCTGACATGGTGCAGAAAATTCATCTAGCACCATCCACTATAAATGGTCAGATAATTATTGTAAATTAATTGGGATGGGGTAAAAATAATGGATGCTATTGGCAATGCATAAAAAGATCCATACCTTGTGTTACGTGAATTGTTATGGAAAAATAAACGCGGTAGGTCCGTCGCACCTCCGGATCGGGGGCGTGACAATTACAATAATAATTGGGCACAATGTTGCTTCTAATCCAGTGTTTAATTAAGAAAGAGCAAAGCATATTGAGGTGGATTGTCACGTTATTAGAAAAAAAAAATTGCAATATAAAGAAATAAATGTATCTTATGTATGTTAACAGGGAGCAACTAATCAACATATATATATATATATATATATATATATATGAGGAGAGTTCCAATGCACCCAAAATTTTATGCTTCAATTTGCTCCCAATCATTTATCTTTATTTTTAAAGTCCGAACAGTCGATCCGAACCGATCAGCATGACCTTCATAATAAAATATGCTTGGAGACCAAATTTTATATTTTTTGGAATTTTTTTACTATTTTTTAAGATAGGTACAAAATCACTTTATCGGATGGTCCATAATCTCCTTAAAACAATGATTTTATACCTATCTTAAAAAATAGTAAAAAAATTTAAAAAAATATAAAATTTGGTCTCCGTGCATATTTTATTATGATGATCATGTTGAACGGTTCGGATCGACTATTTGGACTTTGAAAATGAAGAAAAAAGAGATAAAGGATTGGGAGCAAATGGGAGCATAGAAATTTAGGTGCATTTGAACCCTCCTCTCTATATATATATATATTTATCTGTAATGAAATATTTGTTTTATAAATATTTCTTTGGTGTTCCATAAAAACTAATATCAATTATAAATTCAATGAAATTGTTCTCTCCTCATTATCTGCAATCAATTAAAATGAAATATTTATTTGGTCTGTATGATGTAAGGAAATAATGGTACGGCTGCACATTTTATATTTTATTTTATATCAATTATAAATGTATTCTATGTTTTCTATATTTACTTAGAAGTGACTTTTGAATCGGGATCAATAACTAAGATTCAAAACATTTTTATTTTTTTTCCAATAACATACAAATAAATATTTTAATTTTTCTTATAGCCGTGAAAAATCCGATCTGAAAAATATTGATCCGGGTTATTTGTTTTAGTCCTTCTAATAAACTAAATTATATTTTTTTCTATCCAATTTTAAAGAAATATATCAAAAATTTCTAAAACTTTAATAAAAAAATTATAATTTTTTTCAAAAAAAATAAATAAATAATTAAGGACCGGCTATTTAATAGCCGGTTTGGGTAGTTTTGATAAAATCTAGTTTTGGTATATAGGTTTGGCAATTTATATTTAATAGTGAATATAAATAAAAATGACGGAAAGAATTCATCTTTTGTGTCCAAAGAATGAAATTAAAAAAAAAAAGAACTGTCAGAAAATAAGAAAAGTGGGGTTTATGTAAAAAGAATGATATCTTGTAGAAATATATGCTTAGTATATATTTTGGTACTGAAAAAATTTCTTTGAAGAGAAGATAAGGAACTAAAAGTTGCACAAGGGAATCTTTTCTAATTGCTTTGTCAATTAATGAGGAACAAAATTATCCTTAGTTGAATTTTATTACAAAATTATCCTTATAATTTATATTTCAAAGAGGAACAAAAGGACTCTTTATTTTATATGACATCAAAGTGAAAATTGATATTTTTTTTTTATTTATCTCACAAAATTATCCTTATAATTTATACGTTTGATACAATATATGTTATCATAACAGGACTGTAACTGTTATGGATTAACTAATTGAGTCGCATGATCAAATGGTTGAACTTCTAGTGTCTTATTAGCATTAATATATTTACTAATCATATGAGATTGTATAGAAATACTTACAACTATATATAATTGAATGCATTTTTAATTAAAAAATATCATAATTATTATAATAATATAGTAGAGATAGTGTTGCATTTGTTAATTAGGAGATCCTTATTATATAATAATTTACTCTTTCCATTATCGTTGTTGTTATAAATTTGACCAATTAATTTCATCAATAGTTATTGTTTGTGCATTGTAAATATATGAAAGTATTAAATAAAGTAATCAATTCATTTGATTAGATAATATTCTCATAGACGAATCAAAATAGAGATGGTCATGATATATAATAAAACATGAAAAAACTTTTACCTTGCTTCTGGTATTGAGAAATGTCCAACTTCCTGCTCTATCTGTTTTTGTTGTGGTGGAACTCAGCTATAGATGATTTCCAATATAAATACTTCCACTGCATCGCAACATCCCAAACGGCAATTAATTTGTGTAAAAGTTAAAAGAAAAATTATAAATTGGGAATTAAGGAGGGAGGGAGGCAGCGCAAGACAGAAACTTACAGAGAGAGAGAGAGAGAGAGAGAGATCTTGTACGCATGAATTTGGAAGTAAGCTTCAATTAATATTTGAATTAAAGTAAGTTTGATTTAGTTGAGACTTGAGAGTATTCTACCTGCTTTCTTCCGGTGACCCACCAAAATCCTTTTCTCCCAAAAAGCTAATTTTACAATTGATCGATGCGTTCTTCATTTCCTCCGCGATTTACCAAGTATTGGAGAAACCAATCACCTCTGCTTTAATAGGTAACTGGACTTGTCCTTTCTTTATGAAACAAAGAAAATATTGTGCTTTTACTCCCCGAGTTGTCCCCTTCAAAATCAAAATGGAATCCACTCACCCAACATAATTGTGCGCATCAACCAGCAGCTAGTTGAGGCATCTATATTCCTCTTTTCCTTTTGTCATGCCTTTCTCATAATACACCAACAGTTTATTATTTGTAACTAGTTTCACCTCCATCTAAAATACAGAAGAGAAATGGTTGAGACCATTGTAAAGTTTAGTGGTTTCTTGTTATATATGTGCACATTTAAACATATCAAACAAATATTGGGGAGAGATCGATGGATGATTAATTGTCAAAGTGTTAAAAATTCTCACATCCTTTTATTTTTATTTGTTCCATATCAAAATACATAATCTCTTATCTGAAATTAAATTATTATGAGATATTGGAGAATATCAATTATTAATTTTGATCACATAATTTCTGTTATTTCCCTTTTGAGTTTCGCATTTCAAGATCTCTTCTACTAACAATCACATGTAAATTTAACATGTTGGATTTGCTATAATATAGAAATAAGTTGTACATATTTGGATTTGAATAGATTCTATTTTTTGGATAAAAGTGGTAAGCCACTTATTTTGGGGGAGTGCTAAATTCAAGTCAATAATTGTAATATTAAGTGCTGAGAGAAACTTTTTCCACTCTATACCTGTTTTACCCTTTTTCTCTTACATCTGTCTAATTAATTGACAAAGTTAACACAAAATACAAGTTATTAAAGGAATTAATTAGTGGATCCCATATCGCATCTTTTCCTTAATTATTCTTCAACCTCTTCACAACAAAAATGGAAATGAATCAAGAATTAATTAAAGAGAAACTCAGTACGAAATTATAATTGTGCAGTTTTTATCTGCATTGAAATTCGAGCAATGGACTTTTGACTTGTAGTTAGTGCCAGTACTTTTCACAAATGTAGTTGGTACCAATGGTTTTTTATTTAATTTTTTCTTTTAGGTTTAACTATGTAATCTATTACTTTTATATTTCAATCACATGATACCTAAGGTTTTTTCTTCGAAGAAAATAAATTATGAAGTATACAATATGTTTAATGGTTCTACTCCAAAGTTAGATGGAAATGCAAATATTTGGTTCTCAATGCTGCGAAAACAATGTTAATTCCATCAAGTTCAGGTTAGATGTAATTAAGTAGTCAAGTGTACCAATCTCCTTAATTCTTATAGATATGAATGCTTCCACTGATTCACTGATTTATACTTTTGATTGATTATCTGATTTCACTGAAAGAGATATTAATTATTAACTTCATTTATATTCCACATAGTCTTTATAATCTATTTTTTATTCTTAAAGAGATATTAACTTCATTTATTTTAAATAATGGACAGCAGCAAGGTAGCACAACCCCTGTGCTGCTGTGCACCAGCCACATCATTTAGCATGTGGATTTTTATTTTTATTTTTATTTTTTCCAAGACCCGTAGGCCAATTACAATAATTCATCATAATTACAACGTAGATTTAAAGCCCCCGCCTATCTCATTCTTTCAATGTACCATGCTAATTATCAATTCCAATATCATGATTCTCCCTGGTACAGTGCCGTACCAGTAAACTACCTTTGCTTTCAGCCTGCATCATCTCTTCAAATCAAATAATACCAGTTCCTTACCCGGCAACCTTAGAAAACTTCCTTTATTGTACTCTTTAAATTCTAGTAACTGTATTTATTAACATACCTTTTATTAACCTTTTGCATTAATGAGGCAAATATAAGAGAGAGAAAGTGTGGAAGGGTAAAACAGGTATTTAGAGAAAAAAATTTCTCTCAGCCCTCAATTTTACAATAGTTGAGCTGAAAATAGCACTCCCCTTATTTTGCACACCAATACGTAAAGGTTGGTTATAGAATAATTTGCATGCTTGAACTGCCAATTAAAGATGAGGATATCGTGAGAAAAGAATTTGTGCGGACAATATGGGGACTGGGGAGGTGTGAAGAACTATTTATTATTAAGTGGGAATTAGCCCGTCTGATTGCTTTTTGTTGTTCTTTCTTCTTGCCAAACAAACAAAGGTTACAAAGCACACCCCTGCCCAAATACACATCTCCTGTCGAGACCTGTATCTTCTCTATTATTACAGAGGATGGGCTCATTTTACGGTTGGACATTCGGAGGAAATAGGGGCAAGTATTATTGGGCTTAGAGATTCGTGCCAAGTTAAAATGAATGATCTGGATCCACTAATTGTAAAAGATTCCCTTGTGCAGTAATAGAGAGGATGTGAATTATTTTATACCTTTAGGTTGGATAGATGAATAGGTACTTGTGCATTAGCATATGTATACCCTAAATGATTGGATTTTACTTATGCTCAACAGGTTTTAGTACCTCAAGTATTTAGTCCATCAGGTATTCAATTGCAATTTTGTAGGCAATTAGTGGGTCATTACCATACTGAATGGTGTGCTTTATTATATCAATTTCAAAATTTCCACTTAGATACAACTAATGATCAAATAATTTGGAGATGGACTAGCACAGGTCGGTTTAGTGGACACTCTTTATATACATGGCTTTCTTTCGGAGGGGTACCAAATTCTATTCTTATTAATATTTGGAAGGCACATCTACCTTTAAAAATTAAGATTTTTTTTTATTGGTTAAGCAGAACCGCATACTTACTAAAGATAACTTTATGAAGAGAGGTTGGAATGGTAATAATACATGTGTTTTTTGTTCTGAAGGAGAATTTGTTTTTCATTTATTTGTTCTTTGTCCCTTGATACTTCAGATATGGCAGTGGATATCCACGTATAATAATTTTGTTTTTAATTGTACTATTTTGGAGGAACTGTGGGATATAGGTATGAAGGATAACAATATGCTTTGCAGTCTTGTGGACTGTGTGGTTAGAGAGAAACAGGTTAATTTTTAAATGAGGAGGGGGTTGCTAAATCTTCTCAATTTTTAGGTACTCAAATATTATCTATTGTTAAATTCTGGTGCTCTGTTTTCTTCAATTTTGCAATTTTAATTGGAATTGTTAAGCAATGGAGCCTCCATTTCTTTTGTTGAGTCGTGACAATCATCCCCACAAAAATATGAGGTACAAACCAGTAACACGTATCCAATATAAATACAGAGGAAAGAAAGTGAGCCCCAAATTGAAATCAATTTATAAATCAAAATTGTTAGGATTGAACCAAGCGCCAAAATTAGAAGCAATACATCTCTAATGAAACTGTTTTGGTCTATGGACACGGTGCAGGAGCTGATTGTGAGGTCGATAACACCGACAACTATGGTCGTGACGAAGAGGGCCCCACCAAGAACACTACTCAGCCCCCCACATCTCCTACACCAGGTCCAGCCGTCAAAGGCACAATGCTAAAGAGAGAAGTGGGATCCCGGCCATGGGAAGAATTAGCTTGAGCACCTTAGAAAGGTTCTCTAGTGAAGAGCAAAAATACTGAGAGGCAGTGTTGCTGAGTAGATAGAACAAGATTAAGAGCCAAAAGAGAGAAAGGAAGTAAGCAAGAACTTATTTTTTACCATCTGATGGTACATGACAAATTATTTATATAATGAAAATATCCAAAAACTTATTTGGTTTCTTTAGTCTTTTCTTGTATATTTTTGTAATTTTCTTCATTTTTGCAATGTGGAGAATTAGTGTTGAGGTATGTAGACAACAATATCAATGAATTATATATAATGATAAATATCAACAATAAAATTCTAAACACAATACAAGTTTAACTACATCTAAGATTATAGTATGATACATCAAAATAATACAACAGTCCATACCATGAACTATAAAATAATGATAGATGATAAAGATATAAGTTGTAATATTATATTATAATATGAAACAACACCTAAATCCGGCATACAAATTCTTCTCATCCACATGTTGAGGCCTGCACATTAATGTTTTCCGTTAAAACAATAAATAATAAACTAACAGTTGAAATAATTAATTTGTACAAATTAATCTCATTAAAATTAATCACCTGAGTCCATTCTTATTGACGCCAAGTACTCCCATTCTTGCTGGGGAAGTTAATGGGCTTGGGGCATCCCACATATTCCACGTACTTTAAATTCTGAAATGAGCTCCTCAACTCTTCCCAGTTGGTTGGATAAACCAACTTTTCCAAGAACCTGAGACGTAGTATCTCCACTTTCCAATTATCATGGCAAGGAATTTTAGTAAGATTACCACCTCTAATATATAATCTCTTCAGCATTTCTAGCTCTTCAAGGTTCTCCCACTTTGATGCATCAGCTTCTGGATAGCGTCTCATATCCAATTTTTGTAGATTCTTTGGTAAAGAGTAGGTTGGTATCTCCTTGTACTTATTTTCTCCCCATGTAATAGTCAATACCATAAGCCAGTTTAGAGAATTAAAGTCTTGGAAAACTTCAGGACTCAAAATGTCATTGGTAAATCTAATGCTAAGCTTTCGAAGGTATCTTAGTTTTGATAGATCACCTAACCAACAGGATTGATTTTTGTTTCCCAAGCTGCCGACCACAAAACCCTTTAAAACTTGTAAATTATGGAGCTCACATACCCATTTTGGCATATGATCTAACATATAACACTCTGAAATATCTAAAACTTCCAACACGTTGAACCACATGCTTTCTTCGAAAAATGCGCATCTTATTATTTTTTGTAACGAGGACCTTGGTTTTGGTTTCTGTGATAAATTTTTCAAATTATGACAAGCCCGTAGGTCTAATATCCTAAGGAGGTATAGTTTTCCAATTGATTCAGGAAGCTCGGTTATTCCTGAAATGCCTCGCAGGCTAAGGTAACTCACGTTTTTCTCTAACTTTTTTAAGAAATCAGTTTGGTCAACCTCAATGTGGTCTTTTGACTTTGTTTCTAAAGACCCAGTTTCCTCAAATCTATTGTGAACCTCTGTCTCTGTGCAACGCCAACTACCAAGTTGAACCACCCCCAAGTTATCATGCTTTCTGCTAATGTCCATTAAGTCCTTGGAATTAAGGTACCTCTGATCTAGATTTAATAGTATCTTGAAATATTTAGGCCCTCCATTTAATAAGCGCCAAGTGCCTTCTTCCCTTTTCTCAGAATGAATGTCACCATACCACCACTCACTATTGGAAATCAACCACTTATGAAATGTAGGTTCGATGGTGAAGCGATCTATTGAGCTATTGTGCTCTCTATGTACTGGTATGAGGACCTTTTGGTCTATCAATATAGAAAAGAGACCTTCAGCAGCCATGTATTTAGAAAAGAGCATGTTAAATTTCCCAGTACCAAACTTGCCCAAAATAAAAATTGTATCCCACCAGTAAATCACTAATCTCTGTTTCAGTTCTGTGTTTTCTGGAAACATGCTAAGGCTCTTCACGCAGTATCTACTACGTGTGTCTAATGATTCTAATAAATCCTCAAATTGTAGCGCCTTAGCTAGTTTAAGACGTTTCAGTAGTGGTCTGACGAACTCTGCACTAATGTCGGCTTTCTTTTCATGGTTGCTCATTGTTATGGTTTATTGGACCTAAGAAAAAACAATTATCTATTCTGGTTAGAGGACAAATAAATTATAACATGCATAATAAAAAAAAATTGTTGAAACTAATATGTTTGGTCAAAATGATTAGAAAGTATTCACTTATCCAATAATTATTATTTTTTTATTATTTTCACCTAAAAGAAATTTCTTGCGTTGAAATACTAAACATAATTTTGGTGAGCTTACTCGAAAAACTACCGGAATGATTTCAAATAACGAATTCAAACTGTTGAAACTTATATTTGAGAAAAATATATTTAGTCTTTCAACGAAAGAAATTTCTTTCAAGAGTAGAAAAGGAATTAATTATAAGATAAGGGAGTACTTTCTAATCGATTTGTGAACTAATTGCCATTTGAAAGAGGAACAAAGTCACGGATAAAAGAACTCTACTTTATAAGATATAGAAGTGATAAATTGAGATTATTTTTTATTTCTCTACTTTATCCTGCTAGAAGACGTGGCCTGCATGTTTTCTAACTCGCAAGGACGGGAGCATCTTGGGTCGGATGTTATCGATGGGTTTCATAACCGTCCGATCTGCTTTAAAATCCATGTACATGGATATTAAAGAAATGTGTACGAGTTTTAAAGTGCAACGGACGGTTATGGAATTCATCGCACTTAGTTTGAGTCCGATGAACATCAGACCCAAGCTACTCCCCGGAAGGACCACTTCATTTTGACAGTTATTGGGTCACTTAGCTCTTAAGCTTTGTTATACACATAAGTATACAATATAATTATAAGCATATATTAGAGATAATATTGTGTTTCTTTATTAGAGAATATATTTATACATTCAAAGATTCAATTGTGGTACCAATTGATCCATACAATTGATTCAAATATTGCATTTACTTTATTAATTATTTTTCTCGCACTACTTGCATGAATTTATTTATTAAATGAAAAATTCGTGATTTTCTCAACTTTTAAATAATTTGTAAATATTCTTTCAAACCAATACAACACTAATATAAAAAAAATATTGTGAACGGATAATGAAGCCCATTATATTAACCAGGATTTTTCAGATTTAATAGAAAATATTTTGTACGAAACTACAAGTGTAGACACACGACAACAAAATGAAGTGGGTGATAGAAAAAATAAACATTTGTGAGCAAAGTTAGGGTGTGATGTGCTCATCAAGAAGATTTAGTGAGCACAACTTCAACTATATATCGGATCGGCATCAAACGACGAATCCGAACCATTGAAATCCATGTACTTCATAAATGATGCATGTACATGCAAAATTTTGAAAATTTCGAATTTATTTGCTACAAGGTCAAGCGGTCAAAGTTTCGAATCCATGTACTTTAATTTTAAAGTTTTCATCATGCCCAGAGAAATATCAAGTATTTACAAATAGTACATCAAGTATTTATATCTAACATATAAAGTGTTTTTACCTATATTCTTCTTAAGCCGTATACTTAAAATATTTATAAGCCTGAATTCTTAAGCTCTCAAGTAGTTTTACCAAGCATGTTAAGTCTTTATACAAAGCATATCGAGAAGAAAAAAAATAGGGTAGCGAATAGAACAAAAAATATATATTTCAATATGGATCTCACTTCAAAAAAAAAATCGAGTACAAGACGTTTGTAGTTTTAGATTCGCAAGATTTCTCACAGTTCATCAGAAATATGAGTGAGATTTAACAGAGGAAAAAAAAAACCCTCCTATGATGATGTGTAAAAGATGTAAATATTTATATCTATGCGTACAAGTACTTATATATAACATATTAAAAGTATTTATAACTAACATATGATATGAAGTCTTTATAAAAACTAGACATGTCAACTCTTTATAAAGATTGCACTAGTAAGTTTTGTTTGTGAGGGAAAAAGAACAAAGTAAAAAATAATAATAAATAATAAAAATTGGGTGTAGAAAAATAAATTAAAAATAAATAGACTTGAGGGACCGAATAGAGAATTGTAGGTGGGAAAATAGATAATTTCTCTTCATTCAGTTAGATAAAATGCTCATACGATCCTAAAATAAAGAAGGTTATGACAAACACGGAATGATTAAAGCCAACAAAAAGAAGTTACCTTATAAGAGATTAGTCGCCTCTTCATCAAGAATCACCTAGTTGCAGCTAGCTCTGGTATAACAACTTCCACTGGGTCACAAAATGCAAAACTGGAATTTATTGGTGTAAAAGATAAAAGGAAATTGAATTATTTATATCAAAATTCCAAATTTTTAGAATTGAGAGTAACAGAAGGGAGGGAGAAAGAGATCTGTTGCACCATTTCAAATTATATCCTTTAAGAGATAGATTTTGTGTTTCTTTTAGAGAATCAATTTCACTCTATACAGTTGACAAAATTTGGAATTAATATATTTACTAACCATATGAGATTGTATAGAAATACTTACAAATATATATATAATTGAATGCATTTGTTAATTAGGAGATCCTTTATTATCGTAATAATTTACTCTCAATTAAAATATTGTTAATTTACTCTTTTCATTATCGTTGTTGTTATAATTTCACCAATTTCATCAATAGTACGTTATTGTTTGTGCATTGTCATATATGATTAGATAATATTCTCATAGACGAATCAAAATAGAGATGGTCATATATAATAAAACATGAAAAAACTTTTACCTTGCTTCTGGTATTGAGAAATGTCCAACTTCCTGCTTTATCTGTTTTGTGATTTCGTAATTGAGGAGGGAAGGAGGCAGCGCAAGAGATAAACTTAGAGAGAGAGAGAGAGAGAGAGAGAGAGAGATTTTGTGTTTTTTTAGATAATGTATGTTATTTTCTTTTCTGTAGGATCCCATACAGCTTTCTGAACTTACGAGATAACAATAACGTACATAGCAAGCCACAAATTAATTAAAACATCAATTCACAGATTCTTATGCACACCAATAAGTAAAGGTTGAACTGCCAATTAAAGATGAGGATATCGTGAGAGGGGAGGCTTGGAGTTGGAGTTGGTCTGAGGAAAAGAATATTTGTTATTAAGTTCAGATATTAAAAGTTACTTGAGATGAGGATGTTCATGATGAACTGCCTCAGCCTTATTAGTTCAGATATTAACAGTGCTTTAGCCTCGCCTTGGAAGCATGTAGTTAATTTCGTCCCAAAACAAATTCAATGTAGAATAAGATCTCATGATTCGTCTGTTTTAATTACGCACGAATTTGGAAGTAAGCTTCAATATTTCAATTAAAGTTTGATTTAGTTGAGAGTATTCTATACACGCGTTAACAAGAACAAGTATAAATGATGTTGCTAAGCACAAGAACAAGGGCAAAAGAAGTTAAGAAGCATATGAACAATGACAATTAAGGTTGTTAACCAAATGAACAAGGACAAATGAGTTTCCTAAGCACAAGAACAATTGCAAATGAGTTTCATAAGCACAAGATCAATGGCAGAAAAGGTTGTTAAGCACACGAACAATGCCAATTGAGGTTGTTAAGTATACAAACATTGGCAAATAAGGTTCGTAAGCACAAGAACAATTGTAAATTAGATTCATAAGCACAAGATCAAGGGCAAAATATGTTACAAAACGCAAGAACAACGACAAATAAGGTTGTTAAGCACAAGAACAAGTGTAAATGATGTTGCTAAGCACAAGAACAAGGACAAAAGAGGTTAAGAATCATATGAACAACGTCAATTGAAGTTATTAAGCACACGAACAAGGGAAAATTAGGTTCCTGAGCACAAGAACAAATGCAAATGAGATTCATAAGCACAAGATCAAGGGCAAAAAAAGTTGTTAAGCACACAAACTAAGGCAAATGAGGTTCCTAAGCACCAGAACAATTGCAAATAAGATTCATAAGCACAAGACCAAGGACAAAAGAGGTTGTTAAGCCCACAAACAATGCCAATTGAGGTTGTTAAGTACACAAACAAGGGCAAATGAGGTTCCTAAGCACAAGAACAAATGCAAATGAGGTTCATAAGCACAAGATCAAAGGCAAATTATGTTACAAAACGCAAGAACAACGACAAATGAGGTCGTTAAGCACAAGAACAAGTGTAAATGATGTTGCTAAGCACAAGAACAAGGGCAAAAGAGGTTAAGAATCATATGAACAACATCAAATGAGGTTATTAAGCACACGAACAAGGGCAAATGAGGTTCCTATGCGCAAGAACAAATACAAATGAGGTTCTTAAGCACAAGATCAACGGCAAAAGAGGTTGGTAAGCACACAAACAACGCCAATTGAGGTTGTTAAGCACACAAACAGGGGCAAATGATGTTCCTAAGCATAAGAACAAATACAAATGAGGTCCATAAGCACAATATCAAGGGCAAATTATGTTGCAAACCGCAAGAACAACGACAAATGAGTTATTAAGCACAAGAACAAGTGTAAATGATGTTGCTAAGCACAAGAACAAAGACAAAAAAAATTAAGAAGTATATGAACAATGACAATTGAGATTGTTAAGCACACGAACAAGGGCAAATGAGGTTCCTAAGCAGAAGAACAAATACAAATGAGGTTCATAAGCACAAGATCAACGGCAAAAGAGGTTGGTAGGCATACAAACAATGCCAATTGAGGTAGTTAAGCACACAAACAAGGGCAAATGAGGTTCCTAAGCATAAGAACAAATGCAAATGAGGTCCATAAGCACAAGATCAAGGGAAAATTATGTTGCAGACCGCAAAAACAACGACTAATGAGGTTGTTAAGGACAAAAACAAATGTAAATGATGTTGATAAGCTCAAGAACAAGGGCAAAAGAGGTTAAGACTCATATGAACAATGACAATTAAGATTGTTAAGCAAACGAACAAGGACAAATGAGGTTCCTAAGCACAAGAACAATTGCAAATGAGGTTCATAAGCACAAGATCATGGGCAAAAGAGGTTGTTAAGCGCACGAACAATGCCAATTAAGGTTGTTAAGCACATAAACAAGAGCAAATGAGGTGCCTAAGCACAAGAACAAAACGCAAGAACAACAACAAATGAGGTTGTTAAGTACAAGAAAAAGTGTAAATGATGTTGCTAAGCACAAGAACAAGGGCAAAAGAGGTTAAGAAACATATGAACAACGACAATTAAGGTTGTTAAGCAAACGAACAAGGGAAAATGAGGTTTCTAAGCACAAGAACAATTGAAAATGAGGTTCATAAGCACAAGATCAAGGACAAAAGAGGTTGTTAAGCATGCAAACTAGGGCAAATGAGGTTCCTAAGCACCAGAACAATTGCAAATGAGGTTCATAAGCACAAGATCAAGGGGAAAAGAGGTTGTTAGGCACACGAACAATGCCAATTGAGATTGTTAAGTACACAAACATGGGCAAATGAGGTTCATAAGCACAAGATTAAGGGCAAATTATGTTATAAAACGCAAGAACAACGACAAATGAGTTCGTTAAGCACAAGAACAAGTGTAAATGATGTTGCTAAGCACAAGAATAAGGACAAAAGAGCTTAAGAATCATATGAACAATGTCAAATGAGGTTATTAAGCACATGGACAAGGACAAATGACGTTCCTAGGCACAAGAACAAATGCAAATGAGATTCATAAGCACAATATCAACGGCAAAAGAGGTTGTTAAGCACACGAACAACGCTAATTGAGGTTGTTAAGCACACAAGCAAGGGAAAAGGAGGTTTCTAAGTATAAAAAAAAACAAATGAGATTCATAAGTACAAGATCAAGGGCAAAAAAAGGTTGTTAAGCACACGAACAACACCAATTGAGGTTGTTAAGCACACAAACTTGGGCAAATGAGGTTCCTAAGCACAAAAACAAATGCAAATGAGGTTCATAAGCACAAGATTAAGGGCAAATGAGGTTGGTAAGCAGACGAACAACGCCAATTGAGATTGTTAAGCACACAAACAAGGGAAAATGAGGTTCCTAAGTATAAGAACAAATGCAAATGAGGTCCATAAGCACAAGATCAAGGGCAAATTATGTTGCAACGCACAAGAACAATGACAAATGAGGCTATTAAGAACAAAAACAAGTGTAAATGATGTTGATAAGCACAAGAACAAGGGCAAATGATGTTAAGAAACATATAAACAATGACAATTAAGGTTGTTAAGTAAACGAACAAGGGCAAATGAGGTTCCTAAGTACAAGAACAAATGCAAATGAGGTTCATAAGCACAAGATTAAGGGCAAAAGAGATTGCTAAGCAGACGAACAACGCCAATTGAGATTGTTAAGCACACAAACAAGGGCAAATGAGGTTCCTAAGTATAAGACCAAATGCAAATGAGGTCCATAAGCACAAGATCAAGGGCAAATTATGTTGCAAGGCGCAAGAACAACGACAAATGAAGCTGTTAAGAACAAAAGCAAGTGTAAATGATGTTGATAAGCACAAGAACAAGGGAAAAAGAGGTTAAAAAGCATATGAACAATGACAATTAAGGTTATTAAGCAAACGAAGAAGAGCGAACGAGGTTCCTAAGCACAAGAACAAATGCAAATGAGGTTCCTTAGCAACATCATTTATACTTGTTCTTGTGCTTAACAATCTCATTTGTCGTTCTTCTTGCGTTTTGTAACATAATTTGCCATTGATCTTGTGCTTATGAACCTCATTTGCATTTGTTCTTGTGCATAGGAACCTCAATTGGCGTTGTTCGTGTGCTTATCAACCTCTTTTGCCCTTGATCTTGTAGTTATGAACCTCAATCGCATTTGTTCTTGTGCTAAAGAACCTTATTTTCCATTGTTCGTTAGCTTAACAACCTCAATTATCGTTGTTCATATGATTCTTAACCACTTTTGCCCTTGTTCTTGTGCTTAGCAACATCATTTATACTTGTTCTTGTGTTTAACAACTTCATTTGTCAATGTTCTTTCGCTTTGCAACACAATTTGCCCTTGATCTTGTGCTTATGAAGCTCATTTTCATTTGTTCTGGTGCTTAGGACCGTCATTTGCCCTTGTTTGTGTGCTTAACAACCTCAATTGGCGTTGTTCATGTCCTTAACAACCTCAATTGGCGTTGTTCGTGTGCTTAACAACTTCAATTGGCGTTGTTCGTGTGCTTAACAACCTCTTTTGCCATTGATCTTGTGGTTATGAACCTCAGTTGCATTTGTTCTTGTGCTTAGGAACCTTATTTTCCCTTGTTCATTAGCTTAACAACCTCAATTGTCGTTGTTCATATGATTCTTAACCTCTTTTGCCCTTGTTCTTGTACTTAGCAACATCATTTACACTTGTTCTTGTGCTTAACAACCTCATCTGTCGTTGTTCTAGCGCTTTGCAACATAATTTTCCCTTGATCTTGTGCTTATGAAGCTCATTTGCATTTGTTATGGTGCTTAGGAACCTCATCTGCCCTTGCTTGCGTGCTTAACAACCTCAATTGGCGTTGTTCGTGTGCTTAACAATCTCTTTTGCCCTTGATCTTGTGCTTATGAACCTCATTTCCATTTGTTGTTGTGTTTAGGAGCCTCATTTGCCCTTGTTCGTGTGCTTAACAACCTCAATTGTCGTTGCTCATATGCTTCTTAACCTTTTTTGCCCTTTTTCTTGTGCTTAGTAACATCATTTACATTTGTTCTTGTGCTTAACAACCTCATTTGTCATTGTTCTTGCGCTTGGCAACATAATTTGCCCTTGATATTGTACTTATGAACCTCATTTGCATTTGGTCTGGTGCTTAGGAACCTCATTTGCCCTTATTTGTGTACTTAACAACCTTAATTGGTATTGTTCGTGTGCTTAACAACCTCTTTCGCCCTTGATCTTATGCTTATGAACCTCATTAGCATTTGTTTTTGTGCTTAGGAACTTTATTTGTCCTTGTTCGTTAGCTTAACAACCTCAATTGTCGTTGTTCATATCATTCTGAACATCTTTTGCCCTTGTTCTTCTGCTTAGCAACATCATTTACACTTGTTCGTCTGCTTAACAACCTCATTTGTCATTGTTCTAGCACTTTGCAATATAATTTGCCCTTGATCTTGTGCTTATGAAGCTCATTTGCATTTGTTATGGTGCATAGGAACCTCATCTGCCCTTGTTTGCGTGCTTAACAACCTCAATTGGCGTTGTTTGTGTGCTTAACAACCTATTTTCCCTTGATCTTGTGCTTATGAACCTCATTTGCATTTGTTCTTGTGCTTAGGAACCTTATTTGCCTTTGTTCGTTAGCTTAACAACCTCAATTGCTATTGTTCATATTCTTCTTAACCTATTTTGCCCTTGTTCTTGTGCTTAGCAACATCTTTTACACATGTTCTTGTGCTTAAAAATCTCATTTGTCATTGTTATTGCGCTTTACAACATAATTTGCCCTAGATCTTGTGCTTATGAACCTCATTTGCTTTTGTTGTTGTTCTTAGGAACCTCGTTTTCCCTTGTTTGTGTGCTTAACAACCTCAATTGGCGTTGCTCGTGTGTTTAAGAACCTCTTTTGCTATTGATATTGTGCTTATGAACCTCATTTGCATTTGTTCTTGTGCTTAGGAACCTCATTTGCCCTTGTTAGTGTGCTTAATAACCTCAATTGACATTGTTCATATAATTCTTAACCTCTTTTTTACTTGTTCTGGTGCTGACCAACATTATTTACACTTGTTCTTGTGCTAAACAACCTCATTTGTCGTTGTTCTTGCGTTTTGTAACATAATTTGCCCTTGATCTTGTACTTAACAACCTCATTTGTATTTGTTCTTGAGCTTAGGAATCTCATTTTCCCATGTTTGTGTGCTTAACAACCTCAATTGGAATTGTTCGTGTGCTTAACAACCTCTTTTGCCCTAGATCTTGTACTTATGAACCTCATTTGCAATTGTTCTTGTGCTTAGGAACCTCATTTGCCCTTGTTCGTTAGCTTAACAACTTTAATTGTCATTGTTCATATGATTCTTAAACTCTTTTTCCCTTGTTCTTGTGCTTATTAACATCATTTACACTTGTTCTTTTGCTTAACAACCTCATTTGACGTTGTTCTTACGCTTTGCAACATAATTTGCCCTTGATCTTGTGCTTGTGAAGCTCATTTTCATTTGTTCTGGTGCTTAGGAACCTTATTTGCCCTTCTTTGTGTGCTTAACAACCTCAATTGGCGTTGTTCTTGCGTTTAGCAACCTCTTTTGCCCTTGATCTTGTGCATATGAACCTCATTTGCATTT
This sequence comes from Carex arenaria, assembly GCA_964058825.1. Lineage (NCBI taxonomy): Eukaryota > Viridiplantae > Streptophyta > Magnoliopsida > Poales > Cyperaceae > Carex > Carex arenaria. The sequence goes on along the minus strand of CAXKVW010000001.1, from coordinate 269,012 downwards.
GTTATTGTGCTTAGCAACCTCATTTGCCCTTGTTCGTGTGCTAACAACCTCAATTGTCGTTGTTCATATGCTTCTTAACCTCTTTTGCCCTTGTTCTTGTGCTTACCAATATCATTTACAGTTGTTCTTTTGCTTAACAACCTCAATTGTCATTGTTCCTGCGATTTACAACATAATTTGCCCTTGATCTTGTGCTTATGAACCTCATTTGCTTTTGTTCTTGTGCTTAGTAACCTCCTTTTCCCTTGTTTGTGTACTTAACAACCTCAATTGGCGTTGTTCATGTGCTTAACAACCTCTTTTGCTATTGATATTGTGCTTATGAACCTCATTTGCATTTGTCCTTGTGCTTAGGAACCTCATTTGCATTTGTTCTTGTGCTTAGGAACCTCATTTGCATTTTTTTCTTGTTCGTAGGAACCTCATTTACAAGATCTTGTGCTTATGAACCTCATTTGCAATTGTTCTTGTGCTTTGCAACATAATTTGCCCTTGATCTTGTGCTTAGGAACCTCATTTGCTTTTGTTCTTGTGCTTAGGAACCTTATTTTCCCTTGTTTGTGTGCTTGATAACCTCAATTATCGTTGCTCGTGTGCTTAACAACCTCTTTTGCCATTGATATTGTTATTATGAACCACATTTGCATTTGTTCTTGTGCTTAGGAACCTCGTTTGCCTTTGTTTGTATGCTAAATAACCTCAATTAACGTTGTTCATGTGATTCTTAACCTCCTTTGTCCTTGTTCTTGTGCTTAGAAACATCATTTGCAGTTGTTCTTGTGCTTAGGAACCTCATTTGCCCTCGTTCGTTTCCTTAAAAACCTTAATTGTCAATGTTCATATACTTCTTAACCTCTTTTGCCCTTCTTCTTGTGCTTATCAACATCATTTACACTTGTTCTTTTGCTTAACAACCTTATATGTCGTTGTTCTTATGCTTTGCAACATAATTTGCCCTTGATCTTGTGCTTATGAAGCTCATTTTCATTTGTTCTGGTGCTTAGGAACCTTATTTGCCCTTGTTTGTGTGCTTAACAACTTCAATTGTCGTTGTTCGTGTGGTTAACAACCTCAATTGGCATTGTTCGTGTGCTTAACAACCTCTTTTGCCCTTGGTCTTGTACTTATGAACCACATTTGCAATTGTTCTTGTCCTTAGGAACCTCATTTGCCCTTGTTCGTTAGCTTAACAACTTTAATTGTCAATGTTCATATTCTTCTTAACCTCTTTTGCCCTTCTTCTTGTGCTTATCAACATCATTTACACTTGTTCTTGTGTTTAACAACCTTATATGTCATTGTTTGTTACGCTTTGCAACATAATTTGCCCTTGATCTTGTGCTTATGAAGCTCATTTTCATTTGTTCTGGTGCTTAGGAACCTCATTTGCCCTTGTTAGTGTGCTTAGCAACCTCAATTGGCGTTGTTCGTGTGCTTAACAACTTATTTTGCCCCTGATCTTGTGCTTATGAACCTCATTTGCATTTGTTATTGTGCTTAGGAACATCATTTGCCCTTGTTCGTGTGCTAAACAACCTCAATTGTCGTTGTTAATATGCTTCTGATCCTGTTGGGCCCTTGTTTTTGTGCTTCGCAACATCATTTACACTTGTTCTTGTGCTTAACAACCTCATTTGTCGTTGTTCTTGCGTTGTGTAGCATAATTTGCCCTTGATCTTGTTCTTATGAACCTCATTTGTATTTGTTCTTGTGCTTTGGAACCTCAATTGGTGTTGTTCGTGTGCTTAACAACCTCTTTTGCCCTTGATCTTGTGGTTATGAACCTCAATTGCATTTGTTCTTGTGCTTAGGAACCTTATTTGCCATCGTCCGTTAGCTTAACAACCTCAATTGTCGTTGTTCATATGCTTCTTAACCTCTTTTGCCCTTGTTCTTATGCTTAGCAACATCACACTTGTTCTTGTGCTTAACAACCTCAATTGTTGTTGTTCTCGCGCATTGCAACATAATTTGCCCTTGATCTTGTGCTTATGAACCCCATTTGGATTTGTTCTAGTGCTTAGGAACTTTATTTGCCCTTGTTTGTGAGCTTAACAACCTCAATTGGCGTTGTTTGTGTGCTTAGCAACCTCAATTGGTGTTGTTCCTGTGCTTAACAACCTCTTTTGCCCTTGATCTTTTGGTTATGAACCTCAGTTGCATTTGTTTTTCTGCTTAGGAACCATATTTTCTCTTGTCCGTGAGCTTAACAACCTCAATTGTCGTTGTTCATATGATTCTTAACCTTTTTGGCCCTTGTTATTGTGCTTAATAACATCATTTACACTTGTTCTTGTGCATAACAACCTCATTTGTCGTTGTTCTAGCGCTTTGCAACATAATTTGCCCTGGATCTTGTGCTTACGAAGCTCATTTGCATTTGTTATGGTGCTTAGGAACCTCATCTGCCCTTGTTTGCCTGCTGAACAACCTCAATTGGCGTTTTTCGTGTACTTAACAACCTCTTTTCCCTTGATCTTGTGCTTATGAACCTCATTTGCATTTGTTCTTGTCCTTAGGAACCTTATTTTCCTTTGTTCGTTAGCATAACAACCACAATTGTCGTTGTTCATATTCTTCTTAACCTATTTTGCCCTTGTTCTTGTGCTTAGCAACATCATTTACACTTGTTCTTCTACTTAACAACCTCATTTGCTTTTGTTCTTGTGCTTAGAAACCTCGTTTTTCCTTGTTTGTGTGCTTAACAACCTCAATTGGCGTTGCTCGTGTGTGCTTAATAACCTCTTTTGCCATTGATATTGTGCTGATGAACCTCATTTACATTTGTTCTTGTGGTTAGGAACCTCATTTGCCCTTATTAATGTGCTTAATGACCTCAATTGATATTGTTCATATGATTCTTAACCTCTTTTTTACTTGTTATTGTGCTTAGGAACATTATTTACACTTGTTCTTGTGTTTAACAACCTCATTTGTCATTGTTCTTTCGTTTTGTAACATAATTTGGCCTTGATCTTGTGCTTTTGAACCTCATTTGTATTTGTTCTTGTGCTTAGTAATCTCATTTGCCCATGTTTGTGTGCTTAACAACCTCAATTGGCATTGTTCGTGTGCTTAACAACCTCTTTTGCCCTTGATCTTGCACTTATGAACCTCATATGCAATTGTTCTTATGCTTAGGTACCTCATTTGCCCTTTTTCGTTTGCTTGACAACTTTAATTGTCATTGTTCATATGCTTCTTAACCTCTTTTGCCGTTGTTCTTGTGCTTATTAACATCATTTACACTTGTTCTTGTGCTTAACAACCTCATTTGACGTTGTTCTTATGCTTTTCAACATAATTTGTCCTTGATCTTGTGCGAAGCTCATTTTCTTTTGTTCTGGTGCTTAGGAACCTCATTTGCCCTTGTTTGTGTGCTTGTGAACCTCATTTGCATTTGTTCTTATGCTTAGGAACCTCCTTTGCATTTGTTCTTGTGCTTAGGAACCTCATTTACAAGATCTTGGGCATATGAACCTCATTTGCATTTGTTCTTGTGCTGAAGAACCTTATTTGCCTTTGTTCGTTAGCTTAACAACCTCAATTGTCGTTGTTCATATGCTTCTTAACCTATTTTGTCGTTGTTCTTGTGCTTAGCAACATCATTTACACTTGTTCTTCTGCTTAACAACCTCATTTGTCGTTGTTCTTGCGTTTTGCGACATAATTTCCCCTTGATCTTGTGCTTATGAATCTCATTTGCTTTTGTTCTTGTGCTTAGGAACCTCGTTTTCCCTTATTTGTGTGCTTAACAACCTCAATTGCCGTTGCTCGTGTGCTTAACAACCTCTTTTGCCATTGATATTGTGCTTATGAACCTCATTTGCATTTGTTCTTGTGCTTAGGGACCTCATTTGCCCTTGTTAGTGGCTTAATAACCTCAATTGACGTTGCTCATATGATTCTTAACCTCTTTTTTACTTGTTCTTGTGCTTAGCAACATTATTTACACATGTTCTTGTGCATAACAACCACATTTGTCATTGTTCTTGCGTTTTATCACATAATTTGCCCTTGATCTTGTGCTTACGAACCTCATTTGCCCATGTTTGTGTGCTTAACAACCTCAATTGGCATTGTTCGTGTGCTTCACCACCTCTTTTACCCTTGATCTTGTACTTATGAAACTCATTTGCAATTGTTCTTGTGCTTTGGAACCTCATTTGCCCTTGTTCGTTTGCTTAACAACTTTAATTGTTATTGCTCATATGCTTCTTAACCTCTTTTGCCCTTGTTCTTGTGCTTATTAACATCATTTACACTTGTTCTTGTACTTAACAACCTCATTTGGCGTTGTTCTTACGCTTTGCAACATAATTTGCCCTGGATCTTGTGCTTATGAAGCTGATTTTCTTTTGTTCTGGTGCTTAGGAGCCTCATTTGCCATTGTTTGTGTGCTTAGCAGCCTCAATTGGCATTGTTCTTGTGCTTAGCAACCTCTTTTGCCCTTCATCTTGTACTTACGAACCTCATTTGAATTTGTTATTGTGCTTAGGAACCTCATTTGCCCTTGTTCATATGCTTAACAACCTCGATTGTCGTTGTTCATATGCTTCTTAACATCTTTTGCCCTTGTTCTTGTGCTTAGCAACATCATTTCCACTTGTTCTTCTGCTTAACAACCTCATTTGTTGTTGTTCTTGTGTGTTGTAACATAATTTGCCCTTGATCTTGTGCTTAGGAACATCAATTGGCGTTGTTTGTGTGCTTCACATCCTCTTTTGCCCTTGATCTTGTGCTTATGAACCTCATTTACATTTGTTCTTGTGCTTACGAACCTCCTTTGCATTTGTTCTTGTGCTTAGGAACCTCATTTACAAGATCTTGTGCATATGAACCTCATTTGCATTTGTTCTTCTGCTTAGGAACCTCATTTGCCCTTGTTCGTTACCTTAACAACCTCAATTGTCGTTGTTCATTTGCTTCTGAACCTCTTTTGACCTTATTCTTGTGCTTAGCAACATCATTTACACTTGTTCTTGTGCTTAACACCCTAATTTGTTGTTGTTCTTGCGTGTTGCAACATAATTTGCTCTTCATCTTGTACTTATGAATCTCATTTGCCCATGTTTGTGTGCTTAATAACCTCAATTGGCATTGTTCGTGTGCATAGCAACCTCTTTTGTCCTTGATCTTGTACTTATGAACCTCAATTGCAATTGTTCTTGTGCTTTGGAACCTCATTTGCATTTGTTCGTTTGGTTAACAACTTTAATTGTCATTGTTCACATGCTTCTTAACCTCTTTTGCCGTTGTTCTTGTGCTTATTAACATCATTTACACTTGTTCTTGTGCTTAACAACCTCATTTGACGTTGTTCTTATGCTTTTCAACATAATTTGTCCTTGATCTTGTGCGAAGCTCATTTTCTTTTGTTTTGGTGCATAGGAACCTCATTTGCCCTTGTTTGTGTGCTTGTGAACCTCATTTGCATTTGTTCTTATGCTTATGAACCTCCTTTGCATTTGTTCTTGTGCTTAGGAACCTCATTTACAAGATCTTGTGCATATGAACCTCATTTGCATTTGTTCTTGTGCTTAAGAACCTCATTTGTCCTTCTTCGTTAGCTTAACAACCTTAATTGTTCTTATGCTTCTTAACCTCTTTTGACCTTGTTCTTGTGCTTAGCAACATCATTTACACATGTTCTTGTGCTTAACACCCTCATTTGTCGTTGTTCTTGCGCTTAGCAACATAATTTCACCTTGATCTTGTGCTTAGGAACCTCATTTGCATCTGTTCTTGTGCTTAGGAACCTCCTTTTCTCAAGTTTGTGTGCTTAACAATCTCAATTGGCATTGTTCGTGTGCTTAACAACCTCTTTTGCCATTAATATTGTATTTATGAACCTCATTTGCATTTGTTCTTGCGCTTAGGAACCTCATTTGCCCTTGTTCGTGTGCTTAATAATCTCAATTGACGTTGCTCTTATGATTCTTAACCTATTTTGTCCTTGTTCATGTGCTTAGCAACATCATTTACACTTGTTCTTGTGCTTAACAACCTCATTTGTCGTTGTTCTTCCGTTTTGCAACATAATTTGTCCTTGATCTTGTACTTATGAACCTCATTTGTATTTGTTCAGGTGCTTAGGAACCTCATTTGCCTATGTTTCTGTGCATAACAACCTCAATTGGCGTTGTTCGTGTGCTTAACAACCTCTTCTACCCTTGTTCATGTGCTTAACAACCTCATTTGTCGTTGTTAATGCGTTTTGTAACATAATTTGCCTTTGATCTTGTGCTTATGAACCTCATTTGCATTTGTTCTTGTGCTTTAGAACCTTATTTGCCCTTGTTCGTTAGCTTAACAACCTCAAATGTCGTTGTTCATATGCTTTTTAACCTCTTTTTCCCTTGTTCTTGTGCTTAGCAACATCATTTACACTTGTTATTGTGCTTAACAACCTCATTTGTCATTGTTATTGTGCTTTGCAACATAATTTGCCCTTCATCTTGTACTTATGAACCTTATTTGCTTATGTTTTTGTGCTCAGGAACCTCGTTTTCCCTTGTTTGTGTGCTTAACAACCTCAACTGGCGTTGTTCGTGTGGTTAACAACCTCTTTTGCCATTGATATTAAGCTTATGAACCTCATTTGCATTTGTTCTTGTGCTTAGGAATCTCATTTGCCCTTGTTCGTTAGCTTAACAACCATAATTGTCGTTATTCATATGATTCTTAACCTCTTTTGACCTTGTTCTTGTGCTTAGCAACATCATTTACACTTGTTCTTGTGCTTAACAACATCATTTGTCGTTCTTATTGCGTTTTACAACATAATTTGCCCTTGATCTTTTGCTTATGAAACTCATTTGCTTTTGTTCTGGTGCTTAGGAACCGCATTTGCCTTTGGTTGTATGCTTAGCAACCTCAATTGGCGTTGCTCGTGTGCTTAACAACTTCTTTTCCCTTGATCTTGTGCTTATGAACCGCATTTGCATTTGTTCTTGTGCTTAGGAACCTTATTTGCCCTTGTTCGTTAGTTTAACAACCTCAATTATCATTGTTCATATGCTTCTTAACCTATTATGCTCTTGTTCTTGTGTTTAGAAACATCATTTACACTTGTTTTTGTGCTTAACAACGTCATTTGTCGCTGTTCTTGCGCTTTGCAACACAATTTGCCCTTGATCTTGTACTTATGAACCTCATTTGCATTTGTTCTTGTACTTAGCAACCTCAATTGGCGTTGTTTGTGTGCTTAACAACCTCTTTTGCCCTTGATCTTGTGGTTATGAACCTCAATTGCAATTGTTCTTGTGCTTAGGAACCTCATTCGCCCAGGTTTGAGTGCTTAACAACCTCTTTTGCCCTTGATCTTGTACTTATATACCTTATTTACAATTATTCTTGTGCTTAGGAACCTCATTTGCCCTTGTTCGTTTGCTTAACAACCTTAATTGTCATTGTTTATTTGCTTCTTAACGTCTTTTGCCCTTGTTCTTGTGCTTATCAACATCATTTACACTTGTTCTTGTGCTTAACAATCTCATTTGTCAATTTTCTTACGCTTTGCAACATAATTTGCAGTTGATCTCGTGCTTATGAACCTCATTTGCATTTGTTCTGGTGCTTAGGAAACTCATTTGCCCATGTTCGTTAGCTTAACAACCTCAATTGTCGTTGTTCATATGCTTCATTACCTCTTTTGACCTTGTTCTTGTGCTTAGCAACATCATTAACACTTGTTCTTGCGCTTTGCAACATAATTTGCCCTTGATCTTCTGCTGATGAAGCTCATTTGCATTTGTTCTGTTGCTTAGGAACCTCATTTGCCCTTGTTAGTGTGCTTAACAACCTCAACTAGCGTTGCTCGTGTGCTTAACAACCTCTTTTGCCAATGATATTGTGCTTATCAACCTCATTTGCATTTGTTCTTGTGCTTAGAAATCTCATTTACAAGATCATGCGCTTATGAACCTCATTTGCATTTGTTCTTGTGCTTAGGAACCTCATTTGCCCTTGTTCGTTAGCTTAACAACCTCAATTGTTGTTGTTCATATGCTTCATTACCTCTTTTGACCTTGTTCTTGTCCTTAGCAACATCATTTACACTTGTTCTTGTGCTTAACACCCTCATTTATCGTTGTGCTTGCGCTTAGCAATATCATTTGCCCTTGATCTTGTGCTTAGGAACCTCATTTGATTTTGTCTTGTGCTTAGGAACCTCCTTTTCCCTTCTTTGTGTGCTTAACAACCTCAATTGGTATTGTTCGTGTACTTAACAACCCCTTTTGCCATTGATATTGTGCTTATGAACCTCATTTGCATTTGTTCTTGTGCTTAGGAACCTCTTTTGCCCTTGTTCGTGTACTTAATAACCTCAATTGGCATTGTTCTTGCATTTTGTTACATAATTTGCCCCTGATCTTGTGCTTATGAACCTCATTTGTATTTGTTCTGGTGCTTAGTAACCTCAATTGGCATTGTTCGTGTGCTTAACAGCCTCAATTGGCATTGTCCGTGTGCTTAGCAACCTCTTTTGTCCTTGATCTTGTACTTATGAACCTCATTGCAATTGTTCTTGTGCTTTGGAACCTCATTTGCACTTGTTCGTTTGCTTAACAACCTGAATTGTCGTTGTTCATATGCTTCTTAACCTCTGTTGCCCTTGTTCTTGTGCTTAGCAACATCATTTCCACTTGTTCTTCTGCCTTAACAACCTCATTTGTCGTTGTTTTTGCGTGTTGTAACATAATTTGCCCTTGATCTTGTGCTTAGGAACATCAATTGGCGTTGTTCGTGTACTTAACATCCTCTTTTACTCTTAATTTTGTGCTTATGAACCTCATTTGCATTTGTTCTTGTGCTTAGGAACCTCCTTTGCCCAAGTTTGAGTGCTTAACAACCTCAATTGGCATTGTTCGTGTACTTAACAACCTCTTTTGCCCTTGATCTTGTACTTATATACCTTATTTACAATTATTCTTGTGCTTAGGAACCTCATTTGCCCTTGTTCGTTTTCTTAACAACCTTAATTGTCATTGTTTATATGCTTCTTAACGTATCTTGCCCTTGTTCTTGTGATTATCAACATCATTTACACTTGTTCTTGTGCTTAACAATCTCATTTGTCATTTTTCTTACGCTTTGCAACATAATTTGCAGTTGATCTCGTGCTTATGAACCTCATTTGCATTTGTTCTGGTGCTGAGGAAACTCATTTGCCCTTGTTCGTTAGCTTAACAACCTCAATTGTCGTTGTTCATATGCTTCATTACCTCTTTTGACCTTGTTCTTGTGCTTAGCAACATCATTAACACTTGTTCTTGTGCTTTGCAACATAATTTGCCCTTGATCTTCTGCTTATGAAGCTCATTTGCATTTGTTCTGTTGCTTAGGAACCTCATTTGCCCTTGTTAGTGTGCTTAACAACCTCAACTAGCGTTGCTCGTGTGCTTAACAACCTCTTTTGCCATTGATATTGTGCTTATCAACCTCATTTGCATTTGTTCTTGTGCTTAGGAATCTCATTTACAAGATCAAGTACTTACGAACCTTATTTGCTTATGTTTTTGTGCTCAGGAACCTCCTTTTCCTTTGTTTGTGTGCTTAACAACCTCAATTGGCGTTGTTCGTGTGCTTAACAACATCTTTTGCCATTGATATTGTGTTTATGAACCTCATTTGCATTTGTTCTTGTACTTAGGAACCTCATTTGTCCTTGTTCGTGTGCTTAACAACATCAATTGTCGTTGTTAATATGCTTCTGATCCTATTGTGCCCTTGTTTTTGTGCTTCGCAACATCATTTACACTTGTTCTTGTGCTTAACAACCTCATTTGTCGTTGTTCTTGCGTTGTCTTGCATAATTTGCCCTTGATCTTGTACTTATCAACCTCATTTGCATTTGTTCTTGTACTTAGGAACCTCAATTGGCATCGTTTGTGTGCTTAACAACCTCTTCTGCCCCTGATCTTGTGCTTATGAACCTCATTTGCATTTGTTATTGTGCTTAGGAACCTCATTTGCCCTTGTTTGTATCCTTAACAACCTCAATTGTCGTTGTTAATATGCTTCCGATCCTATTGTTCCCTTGTTTTAGTGGTTCGCAATTGTTCTTGTGCTTAACAACCTCATTTGTCGTTGTTCTTGCGTTGTGTAGCATAATTTGCCCTTGATCTTGTTTTTATGAACCTCATTTGTATTTGTTCTTGTGCTTTGGAACCTCAATTGGCGTAGTTCGTGTCCTTAACAACCTATTTTGCCCTTGATCTTGTGGTTAAGAACCTCAATTGCATTTGTTCTTGTGCCTAGGAACCTTATTTGCCATCGTTCGTTAGCTTAACAACCTCAATTGTCGTTGCTCATATGCTTCTTAACATCCTCTTTTGCCCTTGTTCTTATGCTTAGCAACATATTTTACACTTGTTCTTGTGCTTAACAACCTCAATTATTGTTGTTCTTGCACTTTGTAACATAATTTGCCATTGATCTTGTGCTTATGAACCTCATTTGGATTTGTTCTGGTGCTTAGGAACTTTATTTGCCCTTGTTTGTGAGCTTAATAATCTCAATTGGCGTTGTTTGCGTGCTTAGCAACCTCAATTGGTGTTGTTCGTGTGCTTAACAACCTATTTTGCCCTTGATCTTTTGGTTATGAACCTCAGTTGCATTTGTTTTTCTGCTTAGGAACCATATTTTCCCTTGTTCGTGAGCTTAACAACCTCAATTGTCGTTGTTCATATGATTCTTAACCTTTTTGGCCCTTGTTCTTGTGCTTAGCAACATCATTTACACTTGTTCTTGTGCTTAACAACCTCATTTGTCATTGTTCTAGCGCTTTGCAACATAATTTGCCCTTGATCATGTGCTTACGAAGCTCATTTGCATTTGTTATGGTGCTTAGGAACCTCATCTGCCCTTGATTGCCTGCTTAACAACCTCAATTGGCATTTTTCGTGTGCTTAACAACCTCTTTTCCCTCGATCTTGTGCTTATGAACCTCATTTGCATTTGTTCTTGTCCTTAGGAACCTTATTTTCCTTCGTTCATATGCTTCTTAACCAATTTTGCCCTTGTTCTTGTGCTTAGCAACATCATTTACACTTGTTCTTCTACTTAACAACCTCATTTGTCGTTGTTCTTGCGCTTTGCAACATAATTTACCCATGATATTGTGCTTATGAACTTCATTTGCTTTTGTTCTTGTGCCTACAAACCTCGTTTTCCCTTGTTTGTGTGCTTAACAACCTCAATTGGCGTTGCTCGTGTGCTTAATAACCTCTTTTGCCACTGATATTGTGCTGATGAACCTCATTTGCATTTGTTCTTGTGGTTAGGAACCTCATTTGCCCTTGTTAGTGTGCTTAATGACCTCAATTGACGTTGTTCATATGATTCTTAACCTTTTTTTTACTTGTTCTTGTGCTTAGCAACATTATTTACACTTGTTCTTGTGTTTAACAACCTCATTTGTCATTGTTCTTGCGTTTTGTAACATAATTTGTATTTGATCTTGTGCTTTTGAACCTCATTTGTATTTGTTCTTGTGCTTAGTAACCTCATTTACCCATGTTTGTGTACTTAACAACCTCAATTGACATTGTTCGTGTGCTTAACAACCTCAATTAGCATTTATGAACCTCATTTGCAATTGTTCTTATGCTTAGGTACCTCATTTGCCCTTGTTTGTTTCCTTGACAACTTTAATTGTCATTTTTCATATGCTTCTTAACCTCTTTTGCCCTTGTTCTTGTGCTTATTAACATCATTTACACTTGTTCTTGTGCTTAACACCCTCATTTGATGTTGTTCTTACGCTTTGCAACATAACTTGCCCTTGATCTTGTGCTTATGAAGCTCATTTTCTTTTGTTCTGGTGCTTAGGAACCTCATTTGCCCTTGCTTGTGTGCTTACCAGCCTCAATTGGCATTGTTCGTGTGCTTAGCAACCTCTTTTGCCCTGGATCTTGTGCTTATGAACCTCATTTGAATTTGTTATTGTGCTTAGGAACCTCATTTGCCTTTGTTCGCGTGTTTAACAACCTCAATTGTCGATGTTCATATGTTTCTTAACCTCTTTTGCCCTTCTTGTGCTTAGCAACATCATTTACACTTGTTCTTGTGCTAAACACCTCGTTTGTCGTTGTTCTTGCGTATTGTCACAGAATTTGCCCTTGATCTTGTGCTTATGAAGCTCATTTGTATTTGTTCTGGTGCTTAGGAACCTCATTTGCCTATGGTTCTGTGCATAACAACCTCAATTGGCGTTGTTCGTGTGCTTAACAACCTCTTCTACCCTTGTTATTGTGCTTAACGAGCTCATTTGTCGTTGTTCTTGAATTTTGTCACATAATTTTCTCTTGATCTTGTGCTTATGAACCTCATTTGTATTTGTTCTTGTGCTTAGGAACCTCATTTACCCTTGTTTATGTGCTTAACAACCTCAATTGGAATTGTTCGTGTGCTTAAAAACCTCTTTTGCCCTTGATCTTGTACTAATGAACCTCATTTGCTATTATTCTTCTGCTTAGGAACCTCATTTGCCATTGTTCATTAGCTTAACAACTTTAATTCGTTGTTCATACGCTTCTTAACCTCTTTTGCCATTGTTCTTGTGCTTATTAACATCATTTACACTTGTTCTTCTGCTTAACAACCTCATTTGACATTGTTCTTACGCTTTGCAATTTAATTTGCCCTTGATGTTGTGCTTGTGAAGCTCATTTTCATTTGTTCTGATGCTTAGGAACCTTATTTGCCCTTATTTGTGTGCTTAACAACCTCAATTGGCGTTGTTCGTGTGCTTAACAAACTCTTTTGCCCTTGATCTTGTGCTTATGAACCTCATTTGCATTAGTTATTGTGCTTGGAACCTCTTTTCCATTGTTCTAGTGCTTAGCAACATAATTTACACTTGTTCTTGTGCTTCACAACCTCATTTGTCGTTGTTTTTGCGTTTTGTAATATAATTTGTCCTTGATCTTGTGCTTATGTACCTCATTCGCATCTGTTCTTATGCTTTGGAACCTCAATTAGCATTCTTCGTGTGCTTAACAACCTCTTTTGCCCTTGATCTTGTGGTTATGAACCTCAATTGCATTTGTTCTTGTCCTTAGGAATCTTATTTGCCCTTGTTCGTTAGCTTAACAACCTCAATTGTCGTTGTTCATATGCTTCTTAACCTCTTTTGCCCTTGTTCTTGTGCTTAGCAACATCATTAACACTTGTTCTTGTGCTTTGCAACATAATTTGCCCTTGATCTTCTGCTTATGAAGCTCATTTGCATTTGTCCTGTTGCTTCAGAACCTCATTTTCCCTTGTTAGTGTGCTTAACAACATCAACTAGTGTTGCTCGTGTGCTTAACAACCTCTTTTGACATTGATATAGTGCTTATCAACCTCATTTGTATTTGTTATTGTGCTTACGAACCTCATTTACAAGATCTTGTGCTTATGAACCTCATTTGCAGTTGTTCTTGTGCTTAGGAACCTCATTTGCCCTTGCTCATTAGCTTAACGACCTCAATTGTTGCTGTTCATATGCTTCTTTACCTCTTTTGACCTTGTTCTTGTGCTTAGCAACATCATTTACACTTGTTCTTATGCTTAACACCCTCATTTATCGTTGTTCTTACGCTTAGCAACATAATTTGCCCTTGATATTGTGCTTAGGAACCTCATTTGCTTTTGTTCTTGTGCTTAGGAACCTCCTTATCCCTTATTACTGTGCTTAACAACCTCAATTGGCATTGTTCGTGTGCTTAACAATCTCTTTTGCCATTGATATTGTGCTTATGAACCTCATTTGCATTTGTTCTTGTGCTTAGGAACCTCATTTGCCCTTTTTCCTGTACTTAACCACCTCATTTGCCGTTGTTCTAGCATTTTGCAACATAATTTGCCCATGATCTTGTGCTTACGAAGCTCATTTGCATTTGTTATGGTGCTTAGGAACCTCATCTGCCCTTGTTTGCCTGCTTAGCAACCTCAATTGGCGTTGTTCGTGTGCTTAACAACCTCCTTTTCCTTGATCTTGTGCTTATGAACCCCATTTGTATTTGTTCTTGTGCTTACGAACCTTATTTGCCTTTAGCCGTTAGCTTAACAATCTCAATTGTTGTTGTTCATATGCTTCTGAACCTATTTTTCCCTTGTTTTTGTGCTTACCAACATCATTTATAGTTGTTTTTCTGCTTAACAACCTCATTTGTCGTTGTTCTTGCGTGTTGTAACATAATTTGCCCTTGATCTTGTCCTCAGGAACATCAATTGGCGTTGTTCGTATGCTTAACATCCTCTTTTGCTCTTGCTCTTGTACTTACGAACCTCATTTTCATTTGTTCTTGTGCTTAGGAACCTCCTTTGCATTTGTTCTTGTGCTTAGGAATCTCATTTACAAGATCTTGTGCATATGAACCTCATTTACATTTGTCCTTGTGCTTAGGAATCTCATTTGCCCTTGTTCGTTAGCTTAACAACCTTAATTGTCGTTGTTCATATGCTTCTTAACCTCTTTTGACCTTGTTCTTGTGCTTAGTAACATCATTTACACTTGGTCTTGTGCATAACACCTTCATTTGTCGTTGTTCTTGCGTGTTGCAACATAATTTGCTCTTCATCTTGTGCTTATGAACCTCATTTGCATTTGATCTTGTGCTGAGGAACCTTATTTTCCTTTATTCGTTAGCTTAACAACCTCAATTGTCGTTGTTCATATGCTTCTTAACCTATTTAGCCGTTGTTCTTGTGCTTAGCAACATCATTTACACTTGTTCTTCTGCTTAACAACCTCATTTGTCGTTGTTCTTGTGTTTTGCTACATAATTTACCCTTGATCTTGTGCTTATGAATCTCATTTGCTTTTGTTCTTGTGCTTAGGAACCTCGTTTTCCCTTATTTGTGTGCTTAACAACCTCAATTGCCGTTGCTCGTGTGCTTAACAACCTCTTTTGCCATTGATATTGTGCTTATGAACCTCATTCGCCCTTGTTAGTGGCTTAATAACCTCAATTGACGTTGTTCATATGATTCTTAACCTCTTTTTTACTTGTTCTTGTGCTTAGCAACATTATTTACACTTGTTCTTGTGCTTAACAACCACATTTGTCATTGTTCTTGCGTTTTATCACATAATTTGCTCTTGATCTTGTGCTTATGAACCTCATTTGCCCAT
Source organism: Carex arenaria (assembly GCA_964058825.1). Taxonomy (NCBI): domain Eukaryota; kingdom Viridiplantae; phylum Streptophyta; class Magnoliopsida; order Poales; family Cyperaceae; genus Carex; species Carex arenaria. Next base: position 253,888 of record CAXKVW010000001.1, on the reverse strand, counting down.
GTTTGTGTGCTTAACAACCTCAATTGGCATTGTTCGTGTGCTTAACCACCTCGTTTTCCCTTGATCTTGTACTTATGAAACTCATTTGCAATTGTTCTTGTGCTTTGAAACCTCATTTGCCCTTGTTCGTTTGCTTGACAACTATAATTGTTATTGCTCATATCCTTCTTAACCTCTTTAGCCCTTGTTCTTGTGCTTATTAACATCATTTACACTTGTTCTTGTACTTAACAACCTCATTTGGCGTTGTTCTTACGCTTTGCAACATAATTTGCCCTTGATCTTGTCCTTATGAAGCTCATTTTCTTTTGTTCTGGTGCTTAGGAACCTCATTTGCCATTGTTTGTGTGCTTAGCAGCCTCAATTGGCGTTGTTCATGTGCTTAGCAACATCTTTTGCCCTTGATCTTGTACTTATGAACCTCATTTGAATTTGTTATTGTGCTTAGGAACCACATTTGCCCTTGTTCGTATGCTTAACAACCTCAATTGTCGTTATTCATATACTTCTTAACATCTTTTGCCCTTGTTCTTGTGCTTAGCAGCATCATTTCCACCTATTCTTCTGCTTAACAACCTCATTTGTTGTTGTTCTTGCGTGTTGTAACAGAATTTGCCCTTGATCTTGTGCTTATGAACCTCATTTGCATTTGTTCTGGTGCTTAGGAACCTCCTTTGCATTTGTTCTTGTGCTTAGGAACCTCATTTACAAGATCTTGTCCATATGAACCTCATTTGCATTTGTTATTGTGCTTAGGAACCTCATTTGCCCTTGTTCGTTACCTTAACAACCTCAATTGTCGTTGTTCATTTGCTTCTGAACCTCTTTTGACCTTATTCTTGTGCTTAGCAACATCATTTACACTTGTTCTTGTGCTTAACACCCTCATTTGCCGTTATTCTTGCGTGTTGCAACATAATTTGCTCTTGATCTTGTGCTTAAGAATCTCATTTGCCCATGTTTGTGTGCTTAACAACCTCAATTGGCATTGTTCGTGTGCTTAGCAACCTCTTTTCTCCTTGATCTTGTACTTATGAACCTCATTTGCAATTGTTCTTGTGCTTTGGCACCTCATTTGCACTTGTTCGTTTGGTTAACAACTTTAATTGTCATTGTTCATATGCTTCTTAACCTCTTTTGCCCTTGTTCTTATGCTGAATAACATCATTTACACTTGTTCTTGGGCTTAACAACCTCATTTGACGTTGTTCTTATGCTTTGCAACATAATTTGTCCTTGATCTTGTGCTTATGAAGCTCATTTTCTTTTGTTCTGGTGCTTAGGAACCTCATTTGCCCTTGTTTGTGTGCTTATGAACCTCATTTGCATTTGTTCTTGTGCTTAGGAACCTCCTTTGCATTTGTTATTGTGCTTAGGAACCTCATTTACAAGATCTTGTGCATATGAACCTCATTTGCATTTGTTCTTGTGCTTAAGAACCTCATTTGCCCTTCTTCGTTAGCTTAACAACCTTAATTGTTCTTATGCTTCTTAACCTCTTTTGACCTTGTTCTTGTGCTTAGCAACATCATTTACACTTGTTCTTGTGCTTAACACCCTCATTTGTCGTTGTTCTTGCGCTTAGCAACATAATTTCACCTTGATCTTGTGCTTAGGACCCTCATTTGCATCTGTTCTTGTGCTTAGGAACCTCCTTTTCTCTTGTTTGTGTGCTTAACAATCTCAATTGGCACTGTTCGTGTGCTTAACAACCTCTTTTGCATTAATATTGTACTTATGAACCTCATTTGCATTTGTTCTTGTGCTTAGGAACCTCATTTGCCCTTGTTCGTGTGCTTAATAATCTCAATTGACGCTGCTCTTATGATTCTTAACCTATTTTGTCCTTGTTCTTGTGCTTAGCAACATGATTTACACTTGTTCTTGTGCTTAACAACCTCATTTGTCATTGTTATTGCGCTTTGCAACATAATTTGCCCTTCATCTTGTACTTATGAACCTTATTTGCATATGTTTTTGTGCTCAGGAACCTCGTTTTCTCTTGTTTGTGTGCTTAACAACCTCAACTGGCGTTGTTCGTGTGGTTAACAATCTCTTTTGCCATTGATATTATGCTTATGAACCTCATTTGCATTTGTTCTTGTGCTTAGGAATCTCATTTGCCCTTATTCGTTAGCTTAACAACCTCAATTGTCGTTATTCATATGTTTCTTAACCTCTTTTGACCTTGTTCTTGTGCTTAGCAACATCATTTACACTTGTTCTTGTGCTTAACAACATCATTTGTCGTTCTTATTGCGTTTTACAACATAATTTGCCCTTGATCTTTTGCTTATGAAGCTCATTTGCTTTTGTTCTGGTGCTTAGGAACCGCATTTGCCCTTGTTTATATGCTTAGCAACCTAAATTGGCGTTGTTCGTGTGCTTAACAACTTCTTTTCCCTTGATCTTGTGCTTATGAACCCCATTTGCATTTGTTCCTGTGCTTAGGAACCTTATTTGCCCTTGTTCGTTAATTTAACAACCTAAATTATCATTGTTCATATGCTTCTTAACCTATTATGCTCTTGTTCTTGTGCTTAGCAACATCATTTACACTTGTTTTTGTGCTTAACAAACTCATTTGTCGCTGTTCTTGCGCTTTGCAACACAATTTGCCCTTGATCTTGTACTTATGAACCTCATTTGCATTTGTTCTTGTACTTAAGAACCTCAATTGGCGTTGTTTGTGTGCTTAACAACCTCTTTTGCCCTTGATCTTGTGGTTATGAACCTCAATTGCATTTGTTCTTGTGCATAGGAACCTCATTTTCCCGGGTTTAAGTGCTTAACAACCTCAATTGGCATTGTTCGTGTGCTTAACAACCTCTTTTGCCCTTGATCTTGTACTTATATACCTTATTTCCAATTATTCTTGTGCTTAGGAACCTCATTTGCCCTTGTTCGTTTGCTTAACAACCTTAATTGTCATTGTTTATATGCTTCTTAACGTCTTTTGTCCTTGTTCTTGTGCTTATCAACTCATTTACACTTGTTCTTGTGCTTAACAATCTCATTTGTCATTTTTATTACACTTTGCAACATAATTTGCAGTTGATCTCGTGCTTATGAACCTCATTTGCATTTGTTCTGGTGCTTAGGAATCTCATTTGCCCTTGTTCGTTAGCTTAACAACCTCAATTGTCGTTGTTCATATGCTTCATTACCTCTTTTGACCTTGTTCTTGTGCTTAGCAACATCATTAACAATTGTTCTTGTGCTTTGCAACATAATTTGCCCTTGATCTTCTGCTTATGAAGCTCATTTGCATTTGTTCTGTTGCTTAGGAACCTCATTTGCCCTTGTTAGTGTGCTTAACAACCTCAACTAGCGTTGCTCGTGTGCTTAACAACCTCTTTTGCCATTGATATTGTGCTTATCAACCTCATTTGCATTTGTTCTTGTGCTTAGGAATCTCATTTACAAGATCATGTACTTATGAACCTTATTTGCTTATGTTTTTGTGCTCAGGAACCTCCTTTTCCCTTGATTGTGTGCTTAACAACCTCAACTGGCGTTGTTCGTGTGCTTAACAACATCTTTTGCCATTGATATTGTGCTTATGAACCTCATTTGCTTTTGTTCTTGTGCTTAGGAATCTCATTTACAAGATCTTGTCCTTATGAAACTCATTTGCATTTGTTCTTGTACTTAGGAACCTCATTTGCCATTGTTCGTTTGCTTAACAACCTCAATTGTCGTTGTTCATATGCTTCTTAATCTCTTTTGCCCTTGTTCTTGTGCTTAGCAACATCATTAACACTTGTTCTTGTGCTTTGCAACATAATTTGCCCTTGATCTTCTGCTTATGAAGCTCATTTGCATTTGTCCTGTTGCTTAAGAACCTCATTTGCCCTTGTTAGTGTGCTTAACAACATCAACTAGTGTTGCTCGTGTGCTTAACAACCTCTTTTGACATTGATATAGTGCTTATCAACCTCATTTGTATTTGTTATTGTGCTTACGAACCTCATTTACAAGATCTTGTGCTTATGAACCTCATTTGCAGTTGTTCTTGTGCTTAGGAACCTCATTTGCCCTTGCTTATTAGCTTAACGACCTCAATTGTTGCTGTTCATATGCTTCTTTACCTCTTTTGACCTTGTTCTTGTGCTTAGCAACATCATTTACACTTGTTCTTGTGCTTAACACCCTCATTTATCGTTGTGCTTGCGCTTAGCAACATAATTTGCCCTTGATCTTGTGCTTAGGAACCTCATTTGCTTTTGTTCTTGTGCTTAGGAACCTCATTTTCCCTTATTTGTGTGCTTAACAACCTCAATTGGTAGTGTTCGTGTGCTTAACAACCCCTTTTGCCATTGATATTGTGCTTATGAACCTCATTTGCATTTGTTCTTGTGCTTAGGAACCTCTTTTGCCCTTGTTCGTGTACTTAATAACCTCAATTGGCATTGTTCTTGTGCTTAGCAACCTCTTTTGTCCTTGATCTTGTACTTATGAACCTCATTTGCAATTGTTGTTGTGCTTTGGAACCTCATTTGCACTTGTTCGTTTGCTTAACAACCTTAATTGTCGTTGTTCATATGTACTCAGGAACCTCATTTTCTCTTGTTTGTGTGCTTAACAACCTCAACTGGCGTTGTTCGTGTGCTTAACAACCTCTTTTGCCATTGATATTATGCTTATGAACCTCATTTGTATTTGTTCTTATGCTTAGGAACCTCATTTACAAGATATTGTTCTTATAATCCTCATTTGCCTTTGTTCTTGTGCTTAGGAATCTCATTTGCCCTTGTTCGTTAGTTTAACAACCTCAATTGTCGTTATTCATATGTTTCTTAACCTCTTTTGACCTTGTTCTTGTGCTTAGCCACATCATTTACACTTGTTCTTGTGCTTAACAACCCATTTGTCGTTCTTCTTGCGTTTTACAACATACTTTGCCCTAGATCTTTTGCTTATGAAGCTCATTTGCTTTTGTTCTGGTGCTTTGGAACCGCATTTGTCCTTGTCTGTATGCTTAGCAATCTCAATTGGCGTTGTTCGTGTGCTTAACAACTTCTTTTCCCTTGATCTTGTGCTTATGAACCGCATTTGCATTTGTTCTTGTGCTTAGGAACCTTATTTTCCCTTGTTCGTTAGTTTAACAACGTCAATTGTCCTTGTTCATATGCTTCTTAACCTATTATGCCCTTGTTCTTGTGCTTAGCAACATCATTTACACATGTTCTTGTGCTTAACAACCTCATTTGATGTTGTTCTTGCGCTTTGCAACACAATTTGCCCTTGATCTTGTACTTATGAACCTCATTTGCATTTGTTCTTGTACTTAGGAACCTCAATTGGCGTTGTTTGTGTGCTTAAGAACCTCTTTTGCCCTTGATCTTGTGATTATGAACCTCAATTGCATTTGTTCTTGTGCTTAGGAACCTTATTTGCCCATGTTTGTGTGCTTAACAACCTCAATTGGCATTGTTCGTGTGCTTAACAACCTCTTCTGCCCTGGATCTTATACTTATTTACCTTATTTGCAATTATTCTTGTGCTTAGGAACCTCATTTGCCCTTGTTCGTTTGCTTAACAAACTTAATTGTCATTGTTTATATGCTTCTTAACATCTTTTGTCATTGTTCTTGTGCTTAATAACATCATTTACACTTGTTCTTGTGCTTAACAATCTCATTTGTCATTTTTCTTGCGCTTTGCAACATCATTTGCAGTTGATCTTATGCTTATGAAGCTCATTTTAATTTGTTCTGGGGCTTAGGAACCTTATTTGCCCTTGTTCGTTAGCTTAACAACCTCAATTGTCGTTGTTCATATGCTTATTAACTTCTTTTTTCCTTGTTCTTGTGCTTAGCAACATCATTAACACTTGTTCTTGTGCTTTGCAACATAATTTGCCCTTGATCTTCTGCTTATGAAGCTCATTTGCATTTGTTCTGTTGCTTAGGAACCTCATTTGCCCTTGTTAGTGTGCTTAACAACCTCAACTAGCATTGCTCGTGTGCTTAACAACCTCTTTTGCCATTGATATTGTGCTTATCAACCTCATTTTAATTTGTTCTTGTGCTAGGAATCTCATTTTCAAGATCATGTGCTTATGAATCTCATTTGCATTTGTTCTTGTGCTTAGGAACCTTATTTGCCTTTGTTTGTTGCCTTAACAACCTCAATTGGCGTTGTTCATATGCTTCATTACCTCTTCTGACATTCTTCTTGTGCTTAGCTACATGATTTACACTTGTTCTTGTCCTTAACACCCTCATTTATCATTATTCTTGCGCTTAGCAACATAATTTGCCCTTGATCTTGTGCTTAGGAACCTCATTTGCTTTTGTTCTTGTGCTTAGGAACCTGCTTTTCCCTTATTTGTGTGCTTAACAACCTCAATTGGCATTGTTCGTGTGCTTAACAACATCTTTTGCCATTGATATTGTGCTTATAAACCTCATTTGCATTTGTTCTTGTGCTTAGGAACCTTATTTGTCCTTGTTCATGTACTTAATAACCTCAATTGACGTTGCTCATATGATTCTTAACCTCTTTTGTTTTTGTTCTTGTGCTTGGCAACATCATTTACACTTGTTCTTGTGCTTAACAACCTCATTTGTCGTTGTTCTACTATTTTGCAACATAATTTGCCCTTGATCATGTGCTTACGAAGCTCATTTGCATTTGTTATGGTGCTTAGGAACCTCATCTGCCATTGTTAGCCTGCTTAACAACCTCAATTGGCGTCTTTCGTGTGCTTAACAACGTCTTTTCCCTTGATCTTGTGCTAATGAACCTCATTTGCATTTGTCCTTGTGCTTAGGAACCTCATTTGCCCTTATTCGTTTGCTTAACAACTTTAATTGTCATTGTTCATATGCTTCTTAACATCTTTTTTACTTGTTCTTGTGCTTAGCAACATTATTTACACTTGTTCTTGTGCTTAACAACCTCATTTGTCATTGTTATTACGTTTTGTAACATAATTTGCCCTTAATCTTGTGCTAATGAACCTCATTTGTATTTGTTCTTGTTCTTAGTAATCACATTTTCCCATGTTTATGTGCTTAACAACCTCAATTGGCATTGTTCGTGTGCTTAGCAACTTCTTTTGTCCTTGATCTTGTACTTATGAACCAACCTCATTTTCTTTTGTTCTGGCGCTTAGGAACCTCATTTGCCCTTGTTTGTGTGCTTAACAGCCTCAATTGGCGTTGTTCGTGTACTTAGCAACCTTTTTAGCCCTTGATCTTGTGCTTATGAACCTCATTTGAATTTGTTATTGTGCTTACGAACCTCATTTGCCCTTGTTCGTGTACTTAACAACCTCAATTGTCGTTGTTCATATGCTTCTTAACCTCTTTTGCCCTTGTTCTTGTGCTTGGCAACATCATTTACACTTATTCTTCTACTTAACAACCTCATTTGTCGTTGTTCTTGCGTGTTGTAACATGATTTGCCCTTGATCTTGTGCTTAGGAACATCAATTGGCGTTGTTCGTGTGCTTAACATCCTCTTTTTCCCTTGATCTTGTGCTTATGAACCTCATTTGCATTTATTCTTGTGCTTAGGAACCTCCTTTGCATTTGTTCTTGTGCTTAGGAACCTCATTTACAAGATCTTGTGCATATGAACCTCATTTACATTTGTTCTTGTGCTTAAGAACCTCAATTGCCCTTATTCGTTTGCTTGACAACTTTAATTGTCATTGTTCATATCCTTCTTAACAACTTTTTTACTGGTTCTTGTGCTTTGCAACATTATTTACACTTGTTCTTGTGCTTAACAACCTCATTTGTCATTGTTCTTGCGTTTTGTAACATAATTTGCCCTTAATCTTGTGCTTATGAACCTCATTTGTATTTGTTCTTGTGCTTAGTAACCTCAATTTCCCATGTTTGTTTGCTTAACAACCTCAATTAGTATTGTTTGTGTGCTTAGCAACTTCTTTTGTCCTTGATCTTGTACTTATGAACCTCATTTGCAATTGTTCTTGTGCTTTGGAACCTCATTTGCACTTGTTCGTTTGCTTAACAACTTTAATTGTCGTTGTTCATATGCTTCTTAACCTCTTTTGTCCTTGTTCTTGTGCTTATTAACATCATTTACACTTGTTCTTGTGTTTAACAACCTCATTTGACGTTGTTCTTATGCTTTGCAACATAATTTGCCCTTGATATTGTGCTTATGAAGCTCATTTTCTTTTGTTCTGGCGTTTAGGAACCTCAATTGCCCTTGGTTGTCTGCTTAACAGCCTCAATTGGCGTTGTTCGTGTGCTTAGCAACCTCTTTTGCCCTTGATCTTGTGCTTATGAACCTCATTTGAATTTGTTATTGTGCTTACGAACCTCATTTGCCCTTGTTCGTGTGTTTAACATCCTCAATTGTCGTTGTTCATATGCTTCTTAACCTCTTTTGCCCTTGTTCTTGTGCTTAGCAACATCATTTACACTTGTTCTTCTGCTTAACAACCTCATTTGTCGTTGTTCTTGCGTGTTGTAACATGATTTGCCCTTGATCTTGTGCTTAGTAACATCAATTGGCGTTGTTCGTGTGCTTAACATCCTCTTTTTCCCTTGATCATGTGCTTATGAACTTCATTTGCATTTGTTCTTGTGCGTAGGAACCTCCTTTGCATTTGTTCTTATGCTTAGGAACCTCATTTACAAGATCTTGTGCATATGAACCTCATTTCCATTTGTTCTTGTGCTTAGGAACCTCAATTGCCCTTGTTCGTTAGCTTAACAACCTCAATTGTCGTTGTTCATATGCTTCTTAATCTCTTTTGACCTTGTTCTTGTGCTTAGCAACATCATTTATACTTGTTCTTGTGCTTAACACCCTCATTTGTCGTTGTTCTTGCGTGTTGCAACATAATTTGCTCTTCATCTTGTACTTATGAACATCATTTGCATTTTTCTTGTGCTTAGGAACCTCATTTGCCCTTGTTCGTGTACTTAATAACCTCAATTGACGTTGCTAATGTGATGCTTAACCTCTTTTGTTTTTGTTCTTGTGCTTAGCAACATCATTTACACTTGTTATTGTGCTTAACAACCTCATTTGTCGTTGTTCTAGTATTTTCCAACATAATTTGCCCTTGATCTTGTGCTTACGAAGCTCATTTGCATTTGTTATGGTACTTAGAAACCTCATCTGCCCTAGTTCGCCTGCTTAACAACCTCAATTGGCATTATTTGTATGCTTAACAACCTATTTTCCCTTGATCTTGTGCTTATGAACCTCATTTGCATTTGTTCTTTTGCTTAGGAACCTCCTTTGCATTTGTTCTTGTGCTTAGGAACCTCATTTACAAGATCTTGTGCATATGAATCTCATTTGCAATTGTTCTTATGCTTAGGAACCTCATTTGCCCTTTTTCGTTAGCTTAACAACCTCAATTGTTCTTATGCTTCTTAACCTCTTTTGACCTTGTTCTTGTGCTTAGCCACATCATTTACACTTGTTCTTGTGCTTAGCACCCTCATTTGGCGTTGTTCTTGCGCTTAGCAACATAATTTGACATTGATCTTGTGATTAGGAACCTCATTTGTTTTTATTCTTGTACTTAGGAACCTCATCTGCCCATGTTTGTGTGCTTAACAACCTCAATTGGCATTGTTCGTGTGCTTAACAACCTCTTTTGCCCTTGATCTTGTACTTATGAACCTTATTTGCAATTATTCTTGTGCTTATGAACCTCATTTGCCCTTGTTCGTTTGCTTAACAACCATAATTGTCATGGTTTATATGCTTCTTAACATTTTTTGCCCTTGTTCTTGTGCTTATCAACTTCATTTACACTTGTTCTTGTGCTTAACAATCTCATTTGTCATTGTTCTTACGCTTTGCAACATAATTTGAAGTTGATCTTGTGCTTATGAAGCTCATTTTAATTTGTTCTTGTGCTTAGAAACTTTATTTGCCCTTGTTCGTTAGCTTAACAATCTCAATTGTCGTTGTTCATATGCTTATTAACTTCTTTTTCCCTTGTTCTTGTGCTTTACAACATCATTTACACTTGTTCTTGTGCTTAACAACCTCATTTGTCGTTGTTCTTTGCACTTTGCAACATAATTTGCCTTTCATCTAGTACTTATGAATCTTATTTGCTTATGTTTTTGTGCTCAGGAACCTCCTTTCCATTGTTTGTGTGCTTAATAACCTCAACTGGCATTGTTCGTGTGGTTAACAACATCTTTTGCCATTGATATTGTGCTTATGAACCTCATTTCCTTTTGTTCTTGTACTTAGGAACCTCATTTGCATATGTTATTGTGCTTAGGAATCTCATTTACAAGATCTTGTTCTTATGAAACTCATTTGCATTTGTTCTTGTACTTAGGAACCTCATTTGCCCTTGTTCGTTAGCTTAACAGCCTCAATTGTCGTTGTTCATATGCTTATTAACCTCTTTTGACCTTGTTCTTGTGCTTAGCAACATCATTTACACTTGTTCTTGTGCTTAACACCATCATTTGTCGTTGTTCTTTCGCTTTGCAATATAATTTGCCCTTGATCTTGTGCTTATGAAGCTGATTTTCATTTGTTCTGGTGCTTAGGAACCTAATTTTCCCTTGTTTCTATGCTTAACAACCTCAATTGACGTTGTTCGTGTGCTTAACAACCTCTGTTGCCCTTTATCTTGTGCTTATGAATCTCATTTGTATTTGTTATTGTGCTTAGGAACCTCATTTGCCCTTGTTTGTGTGCTTAACAACCTCAATTGTCGTTGTTCATATACTTCTTAACCTCTTTCGCCCTTGTTCTTGTGCTTAGCAACATCATTTACACTTGTTCTTGTACTTAACAACATCATTTGTCATTTTTCTAGCGCTTTGCAACATAATTTGCCATTGATCTTGTGCTTATGAAGCTCATTTGCATTTGTTATGGTGCTTAGGAACTTCATCTGCCCTTGTTTGTGTGCTTAACAACCTATTTTCCCTTGACCTTGTGCTTAGGAACCTTATTTTCCTTTTTCGTTAGCTTAACGACCTCAATTGTCGTTGTTCATATGCTTCTTAACCACTTTTGCTCTTGTTCTTGTGCTTAGCAATATCATTTACACTTGTTCTTGTACTTAACAACCTCATTTGTCGTTGTTCTTGCACTTTGCAACATAATTTGCCCTTGATCTTGTACTTATGAACCTCATTTGCTTTTGTTATTGTGCTTAGGAACATCATTTGGCCTTGTTCGTGTGCTTAATAACCTCAATTGATGTTGTTCAAATGATTGTTAACCCCTTTTGTACTTGTTCTTGTGCTTAACAACATCATTTACACTTGTTCTTTTACTTAACAACCTCATATGTCGTTGTTCTTGTGTTTTGTAACATAATTTGTCAATGATCTTTTGCTTATGAATCTCATATGTATTTGTTCTTGTGCTTAGGTACCTCATTTGCCCATGTTTGTGTGCTTAACAACCTCAATTGTCATTGTTTGTGTGCTTAACAACCTCTTTTGCCCTTGATCTTGTACTTATGAACCACATTTGCATTTGTTCTTGTGCATAGGAACCTCATTTGCCCATGTTCGTTAGCTTAACAACCTCAATTGTCGTTGTTCATATGCTTCTTAACCACTTTTCCCTTGTTCTTGTACTTAGCAACATCATTTACACTTGTTCTTCTGCTTAACGACCTCATTTTTTGTTGTTCTTGTGCTTTGCAACATAATTTGCCCTTCATCTTGTACTTATGAACCTTATTTGCTTATGTTTTTGTGGTCTGGAACCTCCTTTTTCCTTGTTTGTGTGCTTAACAACCCCAACTGGCGTTGTTCGTGTACTTAACAACCTCTTTTGCCATTGATATTGTGCTTATGAACCTCATTTGCATTTGTTCTTGTGCTTAGGAACCTCATTTGCATATACAAGATCTTAATTGTCGTTGTTCATATACAAGATCTTAACTGTGCTTAGGAACCTCATATACAAGATCTTATGCTTATGAACCTCATTTGCATTTGTTCTTGTACTTAGGAACCTCATTTGCCCTTGTTCGTTAGCTTAACAACCTCAATTGTCGTTGTTCATATGCTTCTTAACATTTTTTTACCTTGTTCTTGTGGTTTGCAACATCATTTACACTTGTTCTTATGCTTAACACCGTCATTTGTCGTTGTTCTTGCACTTAGCAACATAATTTGCCCTTGATCTTGTGCTTGGGAACCTCATGTGCTTTTGTTCTTGTGCTTTGGAACCTCCTTTTACCTTGTTTGTGTGCTTAACAACCTCAATTGGCATTGTTCGTGTGCTTAACAACCTCTTTTGTCATTGATATTGTGCTTATGAACCTCATTTGTATTTGTTCTTGTGCCTAGGAACCTCATTTGCCCTTGTTCGTGTGCTTAATAACCTCAATTGACGTTGCTCATATGATTCTTAACCTCTTTTGTCATTGTTCTTGTGCTTAGCAACATCATTTACACTTCTTCTTGTGCTTAACAACCTCATTTGTCATTGTTCTTGCATTTTGTAACATAATTTGCCCTTGATCTTGTGCTTATGAAGCTTATTCGCATTTGTTCTGGTGCTTAGGAACCGTATTTGCCCTTATTTGTGTGCTTAACAACCTCAATTGGCGTTGTTCGTGTGCTTAACAACTTCTTTTCCCTTGATCTAGTGCTTATGAACCTCATTTGCATTTGTTCTTGTGCTTAGGAATCTTATTTGCCCTTGTTCGTTAGTTTAACAACCTTAATTGTCGTTGTTCATATGCTTCTTAACCTCTTTTGCCCTTGTTCTTGTGCTTAGCAACATCATTTACACTTGTAATTGTGCTTAACAACCTCATTTGTCGCTGTTCTTGCGTTTTGTAACATAATTTGTCCTTGATCTTGTGCTTATGAACCCTCATTTGCAGTTGTTCATGTGCTTAGGAAGCTCATTTGCCCATGTTTGTGTGCTTAACAACCTCAATTGGCATTGTTCGTGTGCTTAACAACATCTTTTTCCGTTGATCTTGTGCTTATGAACCTCATTTGTATTTATTCTTGTGCTTAGGAACCTTATTTGCCTTTGTTCGTTAGCTTAACAATATCAATTGTCGTTGTTCATATGCTTCTTAACTTATTTTTCCGTTGTTCTTGTGCTTAGCAACATCATTTACACTTGTTCTTCTGCTTAACAACCTTATTTGTCGTTGTTCTTGCGCTTTGCAACATAATTTACCCTTGATCTTGTGCTTATGAATCTCATTTGCTTTTGTTCTTGTGCTTAGGAACCTCGTTTTCCCTTATTTGTGTGCTTAACAACCTCAATTGACGTTGCTCGTGTGGTTAACAACCTCTTTTGCCATTGATATTGTGCTTATGAACCTCATTTGTATTTGTTCTTATGCTTAGGAACCTCATTTGCCCTTGTTAGTGTGCTTAATAACCTCAATTGACGTTGTTCATATGATTCTTAACATCTTTTTTACTTGTTCTTGTGCTTAGCAACATTATTTACACTTGTTCTTGTGCTTAATAACCTCATTTGTCATTGTTCTTGCGTTTTATAACATAATTTGTCATTGATCTTGTGCTTATGAACCTGATTTGTATTTGTTCTTGTGCTTAGTAACCTCATTTGTCCATGTTTGTGTGCTTAACAATCTCAATTGGCATTGTTAAGCACAAGAACAAGTATGCTTAACTAAATTACTGTATACATATGTCAATTTAGTGGAAATAATACAAGGGGCAATTTTATGGTCTATTTGGTTGAATAAGAATAGAATTGAATTTTAAAATGGTAGAATATTGGATATTCAAAGCTTTAGGTTTAAAAATTCTCTCTCTTACTTATTTTTGGGCATCACAATAAAATATTAATCTTACTTCTCAACTCAATTTAATTTTGCCTTATGATGTGAAGATCCTAACAGGTTCCATTATAGCAATTCTCATGGAGAATACACGAGATACAATCCATATAAATGGAGGGAGCCATATGGTTGGTGAAGATGACCTCCAGCTGGTGTGGAGAATTTGAATTTTACTGGAGCTTAATTGCAATTTTAGTTTTTTTGGTGTTTTAGTATAAATCTAGAGTTGTATTTCTGATTACCCGATACTCAGTATGATACTAGATATGCTACTGGTACTAGATTGGTGGTACTAATCGAACAATGTATGAACTTTTGAATTTTTATTTTAATATAAATCAGTGACATGGCCACTTCTTTCAAAAAAAAAAAAAATCATTCTATAAGCACATACTGTGTGATAATGTACTTTTTCTAGTGTATCTAATAACAATCATATGAATTAAAGCTGCAAGGTGTAGTCAATGCAAATGGATCTTTCTTTCTATCAATTAAGTAACACTAATGATTTGAAAAGAAAACGCAAGAATAAATTTAGCATTTAGCAACTAAAATGAAAGAATAAAGATAATGATAAACTACAATGAATAAGGTAGCAAAGAAATATTCACAACAAAAAAACAAGGACGAATGGTCAAGTGAATATACATACACAACCCACAATCTTGGAATTTGAAAATAAAAAATAAAAACAACTATTCAGCAAGCAACAAATTATGGCACAAAATGTCTCAACTTCCCACCAACTGCTATTCACATAGAAGTGTGCAAATCATAAACAATACCCAATTGCAAACAACTTATCAACCATGAACTGAAACTTCATTGGAGGCAGCAGCCATAGGTACAGAAACAGGATTTGTATCACTAAAGGAGGTTTCTTCTTGAACCTTTTCAACCGTGTCAGAAATGGTGGTTTCAACTGGTTTCTCCTCCTTTTTTTCAACCTTGGCTTTAGATACTCTGGCTCTATTGTTTGCGGCTTTCATGGTCTTAGCTGCAGTGACTTTGGATTCGGGCTTTGTGACGGGCTTGTGGATGGCATTCTTGGGGCCTCCTTTGTTAGATGTAGTGATCTCAGCTGCTTTTGACTTGCTGGTGGTGGTGGTAGTGGTGGTGGTACGAGGACTGGAACAAGCATCACTTCCTTCCGAACCCATCCCAGTTGTTGCAGCGTTCTTGTGTCGGCCCAGCTTCGGTGACCTAGCACGTGTAGGAGGTATCTGTTGTATGGGATATCACAATCAGAAAGACAACAAATTAGCCCCATTAATTTACACACACAACTTAAAAAGATAATATTAAGTTAAGGAGAATGAAGTTGACATGTGCTGATTGCAATAAACATGGCTTTTTCATACAAATATATTGTACCCCCTCAATAACTAATGCTATCCACCACAACATCTAACCCGCAGCTCTTCAATTGCACGGAAAATGTTTGATGTTCTTTATTATTACCATTATTCTTTGAGGATCACTTGATAATGGTTATTTTGACAATCTTGACAATGGATGTTATAAAAAATTTAAATAAAATATAAAAATGAAAAGTAAATTTTAGGTGAGTTATTGGACATATTAGATAGTCTAACAATCAAATAGCATGCAAGTTAGTATTGTTCGATGATGCATCAAGAACCGTTAAAATTTCAGTTCTCTTGATGTATGGTGAAACATAAACTATATCTCGCCATTTTTATAGACACAATATGTAAAATAATATAAGATCATGCCTGAAATTTCAATTTTAAGCTTTAATTTTGCAGATTGTCAGGAATAAAAAATTGTCAATAGTATATGCAGACTTTTTGGGCAACCCAATTAGTAAATTCAGACTGTTGCTTGTTTTACTCAACAAATACAGAAGTAGGTATAAAGAACACATTATTTGCACTGTACCTACTTTTCTTGTATATTTATTAATTTGACTGATACTCCATTCAACATACATATACATAGTGAAATATTAGAAATTACCCAAAATTTTGTATCACAAGGTGACGGTTAAACAAACAAGATGCCAGGTTAGCCATCTACTAAGATAAGCACAAAACCAACCATCATAAATTAAGTTCTTACAGATCAGAAACATACGTGTTTATTAGTGTCAGTGAGTAGATACCTGTGTTATTTTGTTGCACCCAGACCCAACCAAGAACTAACCAAACAAATATCTATAATTTGTTGCACCCAGATGTTGTTTTTCTCCTCCGAAAACAGAAAGCTATTATTTTCTCAGAACCAAGGTCTAAGTATTCTGATATATCTATTAAACCTCCTTGTTTTTATTAAATCAAATAATCAAAATACTTTCCATATCTTTCTAAGAATCACAATTATGATAATAAATCACATATTATATTATGTCAATTATAATTTAACTTTGTAAAGAATAAAAAGTCAAAATACAACAGCACTGAAGTCAAATCTTAAAGAATAATTTTATTGAGAAGAACATGAGTACCTTTTTTAATTCAGTTTTAGGAGGAACAGGTTCTTTGTAGAAGCTTGGCATAGGCGCTGCTTTGAAGGTGAGGCTCTTGCGAAGCAACTTGATCTCTGCCTCTTGGCTCTCCTGTATAAATTAATAACACACAGTAGCATGTTTATAATTAAGCTAGCCATGGATCTAGAAAGTTTACTACATTAGGGATTGCACAAATTTCAATTACTTCCAGCTGGGTTCA
Organism: Carex arenaria; assembly: GCA_964058825.1. Classification (NCBI taxonomy): domain Eukaryota; kingdom Viridiplantae; phylum Streptophyta; class Magnoliopsida; order Poales; family Cyperaceae; genus Carex; species Carex arenaria. Next base: position 237,427 of record CAXKVW010000001.1, on the reverse strand, counting down.
AAGTTGCTCTAAGGATTCAACATCTTTCTTGATGGAGATGCTTTCCTACTGCTGGTTTTTTAGGAAGAAAACTTTTGAAGAACTCTGACTGAAGCGCCATTTTTATTTATTTTTTGCCTTTTCCATTAGCATTTTCCACTAGAGAACAAAAGATTACCAAAAGAAACATTGCACCAAGGATGGTTCTATCTTTTGGGTACATCAATTTCTAATTATCTAAGATTTAGGTGCTTTATAGTCTAAATTATTATATTCATTAAATGAACACATACTTCAAGAGATAAAGCTACTCAAAAAATAAAATATTTTAGAAGAAATATTGAAAGTGAATTAGTATAAATTTTAACCTTAGATTTTGCCTGCATATTATTCTTTTCCAATTCTTTGGCATGAATTTTTTCCTCCAGCTTCGTGAAAAACTAGAAAATGAAAGAAAAAATAAAACCAGAAGGAATTTGTATCACCTAGCATTTCAAGAGCAAGGCTAAAAGTTCCTGACGAATATAAAATAACATAATCTAAAACCAACCCTTATAGTACTAGATATCGGGACCTTAAACTAGAACACATATCCAATACCTTATCAATTAAACTTGAGCAATAATCTTATTGGAAGGCGATTAGATGGACTTAAGATGATAACAGATCAGAAACCAAACTCCCATGAATGCAAAGGATGACAGAAAACGTATGCACACAAAACTGAGTATACCAGCCATGTCCATACCGCATTCCTAGTGTAACTCTTTTCTTTGTATGGCATGAAAATTTTGAAAAATAAATTACATACAACAAATAACTCACCTCCTTCCTCTTCTCAGCACGCTCCTCCAATCTGAAGTTGAAACCGCTGCTGCTGTTCTTCTTGAGAGCCGCTGCTCGAGGGGTGTTGGTACTACTGAAAAGTAAATCCGTATTATAAAAACACCTTAAACCCACCTAAACAATTATCTAAATGGGAGGGAAATCCACTAGCATTATAGCATTTCATTTAGTCTTTTGACTATTTCTTTATTTGGGACTTAATATTTAGACACAACTAGCCTGGGTGCAAAAAACTGAACAATAAGAGGTTTTATTAACTGGTTCAGCCTCGCATTAGTTACTTGAATCAAGGAATACAATTCTTGGATTTGACTAAAAAAGAAACAGTTTAAGAAGAGAAAATACGAGGTAATGGAGTGGGCATCTTCCTCAGCCTTTTCCTGCGGAGGCTGCCTCAAAGTAGCCGTGTCATCGTCATGTGACCTGTACAAAAGATACAGCATATCAGTAACCTCTTAACAAACTTGTCTTTGAAATTAAATCACTAAGGAACTAAAACTTACTGCACAGACTCAGAAGAAGCTTTGTTGGCAGTTCCATTGACAGATCCAGACTTGATGGCCTGATTGGAGCCAATACTTCTAAACGGTTAGAGGTTTACAACACATTTCTAAGAGTAAATAGATTGAGAAATCAATTAAGTTTCTACAGGGACACTGACCAAAGATTGCTTGGTGGCTGGTACCTGGCTCAAGTTAGGCTTCTTTGCATTACCTCGCCCTGTAATTTTTAAATTCATTTTCATATGATGTTACTGCATGGTGAAGGTTTAATGAACTTATTACATACATTTTTATGCAACAAATCAATAATGCATCAGTAACATACCCATTAATCATAAAAATGCATATTAAGTAGAAGTCTCAAAAAATTAGAAGGGAAAAAGTCAAACCGGTTGTGGCTTCAGAACCATTAGTTTGGTTAATGCTTTTGGTGTCAGACTTGGCTGGCTTGGAAACCTGTACAGTGTTTTTTTTCACGGTAGCCCTAGAAGTGAAAGAGAGGCTCTGAGACAAGCTTGGCTTCTTGCTCAAAGGTTCCTTCTGTACTTTGCTATTCTTGGATCGAGCAGCATCAGATCCAGATTTCTACAGAAAATTTAAATCACAAATAAAACAACTCAACATGTTATGACAACAACAACAAACTAATGGAAATATGTTAATTATACTGATTCTTTTACGGAACTTACTGCCGGGTTTTTTATGGTCAACATGATGCATTGTTTTCTTTTCTATTTGTTTATTTTACTGTGTTTTTTTCCCTCCTAAATTGCAATGAAAATCATCTTCTAACAACCTGGATAATCCAATAAAAGGAGGGATAAAACAAACTGTTCCTCAATCAAAGTGTTATATGGTGCTTATCAGCAATAAAGTAAATTATTAGATTTGATTAATAGATTCTAGAAATAAACTAGAGGACACTAAATATGCACCTTCTTAGTACGGACAGTCTTGTTTTCACCAGTAACAGCAGATTTTTCAGTACCATCCTTATTGGTAGGTTCTGGATTTACACCATCTTCAACTACAGGTGGCTCTGAAATTTCACCATTACCATTGGGCTGGTTCACATCTCCAGTCTCATCCAAAGCAATTTCTTCCCTCTCCACCAATTCATCAGTCTCTGGAACCTTCTCTACCCAACCGTTGTTAATTTTGGGTTCAGCTTCCATTGTATATAAGAGAAAACTAGACAAGACTTAGACACAATTCTGCAAAAAAAAAAAAAATGATATTAGTATATTTGGTTTAGCTCCCAGAATGATTAGCAGCAAGGGACAAAATTACCACTTGATTAAACATAACATTATATTTGATTTGTAGATGGTAAATATCAGATGGAGCCATACTACTTGACTACCCGTATAGTAACATTTTAAAAAAACAGGGTCTGAATTTTGCATGCATAATTCTTCTGCACATACAGAGAAATAAAACTCAAATTCATAAAGGGAACAATTTTTTTGTCAGAACAGATTGGAAGCGCTGGAAACAGGTAACTAAAAGGTTTCTAAAAAGTTTAACCAGCAGATTTGGTTCTGGTGACTACAAATACAAATTCTCTATTTGCATGGGTTTATGTGCAAAAGGGAAATAAAAAATCAGTTGAAACAACTTGGATCACAGTCTCCAAAAAAAAAAAAAGATCAAAGGGAATACTAAATTGCAATCTACACACTTCCATGCCCCAATAAAATAAATAACTCTAGAAAGCAATGAGAAACACTATATTCCCACCTGGATCAGGTCATGCCTAATAAGAAAATCACTTGGTGTTAGTGACTCCTACTCGAGCTATTACAGATCTCAAATAATTTATTAAGGCACCTTGATCCATGATCAAGATCTCCATGCGACAATTGCAACGCTTTAAATCTCAGAAAACATCAACACAGCGAAGATCTAACTCAAATGATCATTGAAAAATCGAGATCCGTACAATAAAACAACGGATCAAAACTGAAGTTGACACTCTAATTGAACTGGGTACCAACATAACGAACTCGGAGCACAAAAATGTACTGTACCTTAGAGAGTAACAACACAAAAGAGCTCATAGATCAGGATCAAACGGCCTCCAGCAAAGCACCAATCCGAAAACAGCCGCCATTTTTGGGACACAGTAAAGTAAATAGAGAAAGGAGGAGGAGAAGAAGAGAAAGAAAGAGACTTATCAGTGCGCTCTCTCACACGCAAACACACACATACACAAAACAGCGCAATCAATCAAACCAACCAACCACCACTTCCACTTGACTAAGGAAAGAAGTGGTGAGATAGTAGAGGAGAGAAACCGAAGAAGAAGGGGGGACGGAGGTTTTCAAACAAAAGGAATGGATATTGAGTTATTTACAACAATGCCAATTCTCTACTTGGACCAATATACCCTCCTAGGACCGCCACGAAAGTATGACGTAACCGTGATAAACCGGAGGTGCGGTTTTCACGAGATTTAAATTGCAGCAGGGGGTTTCATAGCTTAAGTTACAGAGGGTACTTTTGTCCATTAATTGTTGTGAAGTGACTCCACTCATCTTCTCTTTCCCTTTTTTTTTTCCCCAACTGCTAAGATTAAATTAATTATTCTATTTTACTTCTTATATTTACATCTTGTGTAATAGTTAAATTCATAACTTTAATTTATTTATTTTTAAGATGTTAAAAAATGAATATTTGTCAGACTCACAAGGACTCACGAATAGGATAAGTGTAAAGTAAATTAATTTATTAAGAGAAGTAGAGTAACTTATTCCGAATTAACTTATTTCATATTTAAATCTTTTTTTACTTCGCATTTGATAGTTTAAAATATAGAGTAAGACTGTAAGAAATTTACTCCACCTGTTGCTCTACAATCAAATATTACCACTTTTTTTTAAACCAATGTTATCCATAAATCTCTATTATAAGAGATTTAAGTCATTATCGTGGGTCATAATCTTGATAGCAATATTAAAATGTTCTTATATAAAAAATTTTACAAGATCAGATGAACAAAATACTATTAAGATAAGATGATGACTAATTAAATATTGGGAATTGCTATTAATAATAGATGGTTGATCAAGTAGATTATTCATATAATCAAATTTAATATATTTAGTGAAGTACTACATTTTGTTACTAATTGAAACAAATAAAAAATATATATATATTGTATTCAAGAGCAATTCAAATTTAAGGTGATAAAAAAATACTTTATGATTGTCGTATGCGAGAATCTAATTTAATAGATGGATAATGAAAAAACTTTCAATAAAATAGAACAAAACGTTAAAGAATTTGTAATTTATGCATATTATTCTTGTAATTACAAGAGATAATTAACTTTTTGATATTATAAACTTTAACAATTAAATTTTTAGAAAATGTCCAACAATTTATACCATACCATTCAATTCAATTTTAAATTTATGGAGTCCTCAACATTTTAAAATAATATAATATTTTGTAATTCTCATTTTTGGTTTAAATTGTTACAAGCCTTATAAATTGTCACATCAGAATTTGTAATTATATACATAGTCTAATTTATAGTGAGTCTGGCTAATGTCATAACGTTATAATTTCAGTCTAAGTTATAACGAGTCTGTTTTCACGATTTCAAAGTCTGAACAGTCGATCCGAACCGCTCAACATGATCTCCATATATAAAATGTGCTTGGAGACCAAATTTTATAATTTTTGAAATTTTTTTACTATTTTTTTAGATAGGTTCAAAATCACTGTTTTGGATGGTCCAAAATTATCTGAAAATAATGATTTTGTACCTATCTAAAAAAATAGTAAAAAAATTCCAAAAAATATAAAATTTGGTCTCCATGCACATTTTAATATGGAGATCATGTTGAGCGGTTCGGATCGACTGTTCGAACTTTGAAATCACGAAAAGTGATTCTTTATAACTCAGGCTGAAATTATAATGTTATGACATTAGCCGGACTCAATTTATAGTTTACTACACAAAAAATATTGTAATTAATCTTGGTCAAAAGGACTTGATAGTAATGATAATGTGATACCTCTTGAGTCGTTCGGCAACAAGAGATTAAGAGTGGAGGATTAAGAGCTTAAGGAGTGCTCAGGACCCGATGTTTGATTGTCTTAATCCGTAAGTGAAAGTTAAGAAAGCTAAAGGAGGAGGTAGATGTGCCTTAAGTACCGAGCAGAGAATTAAGTTCCAGACATAAGATGGCTAAAGGAAGTGATCTTAATATGCACTGAGAAACCAGTGTTCGGCAGAATTAAGCAGCTAAAGAATTAACGGATTAAGTCTTAATATATTGTTGCCGAACAGCTTCTCTAGTCTTCATCTTTAACAAAACGCAATTAATCCGCAATAAATCAACAACCAATGATGTTTCTCCATAAAAATGCAGGACACATCAAACAGGAGATATAAATAGACCAATTTGGTACAAGATCATGAAATGAAAGGAGAAAGGTTGTATTCACCAGCTAATAATCCCATTACTCGTGTCATTTCATTTAGCATTGAATGAGTTTTATTATAACAAACTTTCGCATTTATCAACTTCATTTTATGATGTAGTTGTTATATGAAATCATTTAATTTATCCGGAACGGTGCTCTACAGGGGCATTTTGGTCATTTCACAACAATGAGAGAGAAAGAGGTCCACTGTTTGTGTCAAGAGAGGAGAAACAGGAACGTGATCCTCCTAAAAATCGACACTTCATCGGTAGAATTACCCCATACGATTTATAACAAATCACCTAATAAATTCTAAATACATTGAATATATATTTCTTTCATATTGCCAAATACAATGAATCATTGAAGCGGCGCGTATAGTATGTAACATGTGTACCGGTCAGTGGGAGGAGGGAATACTAGGCAGGGGTATTTTGGTCATCCTGTCAGTTATGTAATGGAGAGAGGAAAACGTGTGTTAACAGGAGCGGTTTGTCGTCTCTTCTGTTGACGTGGCTGCCTGGCGGCACTACTCGCATCACTTCAGTTGCGCTCAGTCGCTCAGAACAGAGCACCGCCGTCCGATTGCAAAGAAACAACAAGTGATGGGTGATTATAATTTTACACAATAGGGTTAAAATATCAACGTCTGTTTTTTTTTTTTTGTCTTCGTTGTATCCTCAATTTTAGAAATACAATAGTTTAAAGTTTGAATAATTATATTTATCACCACACTTCTGTTTTTCTCTGCCACCGCAGCTGCAGTAGAGAAATGTCTATATAGTCTCTATTTTTTTTTAATTTCTACATTTGTCTCCGCATAACTTTCATAGATATAAATATTTGAAAAAATAAATACTTCTAAAGTAAAATATTAATACTTGCATGCGTAACTTGATATGATGATCTCTCTTTTTCAGTCTCTTAATGTCTCCATATCAACATTTTTCTAATGAAGTAGTAAGACCTTGTATTCCCGCGTCAACTTTTAATAACAAAAATAGTTGACCTCGTAGATATAAATACTTCAGTTCACATGTATTAATATTTGTAAAATAAGATATTAATATGAAATCACAAATCTTTAGATCAACTTATTTTATACCTACTTAAAAAATAGTACAAAAATATATAAAAATGTAAAATTTAACATTAAAGTATATTTTTATATGAAAATTATGTTCAGTAAACATATCAACTATATGGACTTTAAAATTGAATGCATACATAGTATGATACGCATATTAAAGTAGCACATAACAAAGTATCCATACATTGTACGTACCAAGGTATGCTATGCATACTGCTGTTGTCTCTGTAGCCTCCAGGGGTGGACCAAGGTTTTTCGTCGGAAGGAGGGCGAAAAAAGTATCGAATCGGATTTAAATAACTAATCAAATTTAAATTCATCAACTAATTAAGTACTCGATAAAAACAATACTTTAATTTATATTTTTCAATGCTCTGACTTGTAATTTCTAGTGTTTTAACCTATAATTCTAAGAGCATCTCCAATGCTTATTGTTTTCTGGTTTGTAATCTGATGTGGTTATTGTTTTCTGCTTTGCTGGGTTGTGAGATAGTTTGTAAATTAGCAGATTGTCTTTAAAAGCAAACGTTTGCTTATTGCCAGTGTGGCGAATTGATTGGCTCAGATTCTTTATGAGTCTCTTTAATTGCAATTGCAGGGATGTGGCATTAATTGCAAATTTAATTTTTGTCTGATGTAGCATCAATTGCAATTGCTGGGATGGAGTGATAAACAAATTATGATCTATTTAATTGTTAAATTTGATGACATGACCAATTTTAATTGCTAAGCATTTGTTGGAATGGAGATGCTCTAATTACCAATCATAATTCAAGAAATTTATTTTAATTTTAACTCTAAATTTAACCCGAATTATAAATCAAACATCCAAATTGGAGCACAAAAATTTTCAGAAAGGGGAAAAATTGATCGAAATGTCCCGATCTCCACTAAAACTCAAAATTCAGAAAGACAACTGCCCCCCACCCGGAACTATGTGGGTCCGCCCCTAGTAGCCTCACTCTTTAGTTATTCTCAATTAGTGTATTACAAACGGGCAGGGCCGGGCAGGGCAGGGCGCGGGCATGCGCGGGCACGGGCGGATGCGGGCGCGGGCGTCACGGGCACACGGGCGCGGGCACCGCGGGCATTTTTTTCAAAAAATCTGCCCTGCCCGTTTAATGCCCGTGCCCGCCGCGGGCGCGCGGGCAGGACGGGCCGGACACCGCGGGCAGGGCCGGGAATTTTTTTTTTTTTTTTTTTCTGTTTTTTTTTTTCTGTTTTTTTTTCTGTTTTTTTTTTCTGTTTTTTTGTTATAATAAAATATAAATTAAAAATTTCTTAAATCAATTACTTTAAAAATAATATGTCAAATGAATTTAAATTGGCATGAATTTGGATTTATAATTTATTGGTTTTCAAAGAAAAAAAAACTGAAAATTCCAATCTAATTACTATAAAAATTCAAATCTAATTACTTTAAAAAAATCTAACATATTCAATTACTTTAAAAAAATCTAACATATTCAAAACAATTACTTTAAAAATAATTAAGCTCTTATTTTAAAACAATAGATTAAAAAATAAAAGTTACCCTCCTCTTTTATTCCGGGCTTGGGACCGGCTATGTAAAATAACATAGGCAGAGTTCTAACTTTTTTTTTGTTAGTAATTTTTAGTTAAAATGAATAATTTAAAAACTAATTGAAATGTTTAGAATCTTATAATTTAAAAAATAACCATAAATATTAAAGATGTTAGAAATATATACCGACACTATTTATCTAGAAGTTCGCATTCCTATACCATTGTTCGCTCTCTTCCGCACCATCTGAATCCGAATTAGCCTCGCCCCCGTGCTGCACCTCAGTACCGCTCTCTTCAGTGTTGGCTTCGGGTGATGATTGTTGTTGAGGCAGATGTTGCGTGCGCTCTTCAGCATCAATCCAGTCTTTTAAGCACACAAGTCTCTCAAAGACATGTGCACCCAACTTACTGCGTTTATCGGAGAGGATCCTGTTCGCCGAACTAAAACAACTTTCGGAAGGGACGGTTGACACCGGCACGGCAAATACATCACGGGCCATCATCGCCAGGACTGGAAAGATCCTTGCATGCCTCCTCCACCACGCAACAACGTCAACAGTTTCAGGTTCATTGAACATCGCCATATAGCTCAACATCTCGTTTGTGGATGTGTGCGGTTGGCTCTCCGACTGGAAATCTGCTAACAATCCACCACTGCTAGTGCTCCTAGAAGTGAAACTATTAAAAAAAAAATTAGCGGACAAATAAATCCGAATTTAAAAAAAAATCTAACATATTCTAAAATAAATCTAATTACTTCACATTTCAAAAAAATAAATCTAACCAACTTTTTTTAACCTATTAAAAATAAATCCGAATTTAAAAATAAAATCTAACATATTCTAAAATAAATCTAACTACTTCACATTTCCAAAAAATAAATCTAACCTATTTTTTTTAACCTATTAAAAATAAATCCGAATTTAAAAATAAAATCTAAAATATTCTAAAATAAATCTAATTACTTCACATTTCAAAAAAATAAATCTAACCTACTTTTTTTAACCTATTAAAAATAAATCCGAATTTAAAAATAAAATCTAACATATTCTAAAATAAATCTAATTACTTCACATTTCAAAAAAATAAATCTAACCTACTTTTTTTAACCTATTAAAAATAAATCCGAATTTAAAAATAAAATCTAACATATTCTAAAATAAATCTAACTACTTCACATTTCCAAAAAATAAATCTAACCTATTTTTTTAACTTATTAAAAATAAATCCGAATTTAAAAATAAAATCTAAAATATTCTAAAATAAATCTAATTACTTCACATTTCAAAAAAATAAATCTAACCTACTTTTTTTAACCTATTAAAAATAAATCCGAATTTCAAAATAAAATCTAACATATTCTAAAATAAATCTAACTACTTCACATTTCCAAAAAATAAATCTAACCTATTTTTTTTAACCTATTAAAAATAAAACCGAATTTAAAAATAAAATCTAAAATATTCTAAAATAAATCTAATTACTTCACATTTCAAAAAAATAAATCTAACCTACTTTTTTTAACCTATTAAAAATAAATCCGAATTTCAAAATAAAATCTAACATATTCTAAAATAAATCTAACTACTTCACATTTCCAAAAAAATAAATCTAACCTATTTTTTTTAACCTATTAAAAATAAATCCGAATTTAAAAATAAAATCTAAAATATTCTAAAATAAATCTAACTACTTCACATTTCAAAAAAAAAAAATCTAACCTACTTTTTTTAACCTATTAAAAATAAATTCGAATTTCAAAATAAAATCTAACATATTCTAAAATAAATCTAATTACTTCACATTTCAAAAAAATAAATCTAACCTACTTTTTTTAACCTATTAAAAATAAATCCGAATTTAAAAATAAAATCTAAAATAAATCTAATTACTTCACATTTTCAAAAAATAAATCTAACCTATTTTTTTTAACCTATTAAAAATAAATCCGAATTTAAAAATAAAATCTAAAATATTCTAAAATAAATCTAATTACTTCACATTTCAAAAAAATAAATCTAACCTCAAATCTAACTACTTAACAAATTTAACAAATCTAATTACTTAACATTCAATAAATCTAACATTCAATTTAAATTCTAAATTTATCTACAAAAAAAAATCTAACATCAAATTTAATTTTTAAATTACTCTACAAAAATAAATCTAACATTCAATATTTCAATCTAACAAAATTTAATCTAGCAAAATTTAATCTAACAAAATGTAATCTAACAAAAATTAATGTTACCTTTTTAATTTCGCGGAAAAATCTTCGAGAATAACTTCGTAATTCCGTTTCCGTGTTTGCGTTTGCGTATTTGTTAAACAACTATATTTTTTTTAACAATAAAATTAAAATTGGAGAATAATAAAAATATTGAGAGAATGAGAGAATGAGAGATGAAAATATGAATTTAAGATTGAGAGAATGAGAGATGAAAATATTGAGAGAGATGTGAAAATATTGAGAGGAATGGGTGTATATTTATAGAATTTTTTTTGGAGGGATTAAAATATGAATTTAAAAAAAAAAAAAAAAAAAAAAATGGAGAGCTGCTGCCTGTGGGGGTCCGGCTGGGAAGAGAAGGAGGGGGGCCCGGGTGGGGGGGGGGGGGGGGGGGGGGAATTCAAATTCAAAAAATTTGAATTTTCGGAAAAAAAAAAAAGGGCGCGGGCAACGGGCACGGAGGGCCGGGCAAGCGCGGGCGGGGTTCCAAAAAATCGTGCCTGGCCCGTTTAACGCCCGCGTCCGCGTTCCCGCGGCTGCCCGCGGCGCGGGCGCGGGCAGGACGGGCACGGGCGCGGGCAGGGCATGGGCAGGGCGCGCCCGCGGGGGCATTTACCAAACACTATTCTCAATCAAAGCATCGTCGCTTTGCTTTAGTTTATACTTGAATGCATCTCCATTCTATTGCAAAGCAATCTGTCACAATAATAATTCTAATTATGTAGAATTGGTAATTAATAATTTGGATTATAAATTTGTATCAGCTTGTAATTAATTTATAACCGACAATTTTGTAACTTCTTTTAATTTATAAAATTACACAACTGAAATTAGTATAAATTTTGTAACTTATTTTCATTTGAGAAATAGTTATTAAAAATGTTGATGTGATGAAGAATATCTTTTACGATTGTAGCGATTGAATGCTTTTTAATTCAAAGACATTTGCACACAATGTACCTAGATAAATTTGAACATATATCCTATCAATACTTATATATAGAGATGGACTATGGTGAGTTGCGAAATAAGAATCTTGTTTTACTTCACGCTCATATCTCCATTTTTAAAGACTAAATAGTTGATCCAAACTGCTCAACAAGATTTTATATTGAAATGTACATGGATCCCAAATTTTACATTTTTTTAGAAATTTTTACTTTTTTTTTCTAAATATTTTAAAATTACTGTTTTTTAATGGCTCTGAACCATTCAAAAACAACGGTTTTCTATCTTAAAAAATAGTAAAAATTCCCAAAAAAAATGTAAAATTTAGTTTTCAAGCACATTTCAATATGGATATCTTGTTGACCGGTTCGGATCTACTATTTGATCTTTGAAAACGGAGATATAAGCGTGAAGTAAAATAAGATTCCTACTTCACAACTCACCATAGCCCAATATATATATAGTGAGTGGCTAATATCAAGACGTTTGTTACTAGACCGTGGAGCAAACTCTTCGGTTTTTACATTTTCAAATTTCAAACAGTCGATTCAAGTCGTTCAAGATTCAATCTATATTAAGATGTGGTTGAAAACTATTTTTTTTTTTTGGAATTTTTTTTACTATTTATTACATCACTTTTAAATTGTTGTTTTCAATGATCTAATTTTTTTTCAAAGTATATTTAAATCAGTGATTTTAAAACTGATTTAATATAGTAAAAAGATTCCAAAAAATGTTAAATTTGGTCACCAAGCAAGATCATATCTAATGGATTGGATCGACCATTTGAACTTTGAAAACTGGAAAACCGATTGGTTACACCACATTTTCGAAACAAACGTTTTGATATCAGCCAACCTCTATATATATATATCAGCCTTGTTTTATTTTAACCTCTTTTAATCTTTTGCACTCTTTATGTATATTAGTTTTTATCGTGATTTTTTATATTTATCGTCACACATTTTATTATCGCACTTGTTTTGACAATCCATGCAGTTTAACCGCAGTAAATCATTAACAAGTCGACAATCCAATATATAGATGGCGATAAATTTAACAAATATTTGTCAAAGCTCGGATAATATTTTTTTTTTTTTTTTTTTGGCTATCGCCCGTTTCATTAAAGAAACTCAAAACCCATACAAACAAACAAAAGTTGGCCTTTCCGGCACCATCAAAACAGCAGAGAAATATAAAACCTAAAATCTTTCTAACCAACTATACGTATATCTGATAATTGCCCCTGTCTACTATAATTTGTCCACAATCAAAATATAACAGAATACTAGAAAACTGGGTAAATTAAAGGTCTACTAAGTGTCAGGTGGAGCTTGGTAGACCACCAACTGGAGCGCATCTTCTTCAGGTGCCATGACTTGTAGCGGTATATCATCCAAGTCCTCAGGCAGCCAGTAATCCACCATCTTCCTAGTGTTCCTCTTCTTCACATTACCTAACCAATATTGAAGAAGAGATATAATTAGCAAGATAGTTGTTTTAAAAGATTTTGGTGATTTGTTTTGGAAACAGATTTCGTTGCGAATTTTCCAAATGGTCCAACATAAGGCACTCAACATAATAAGAAATGCCGTCTGGGTATCACCTGTAAGAGAGAAAGCAAATTGCATAACATCATTAAAAGAATTCCACTGTTTGTAATATAATTGGCTATGACCCATCCAAAACCATATATGTTGTGTAATGGGGCATTTTAAAAATAAGTGAGTAGTAGTTTCTGTGCCATGACAGAAATGACATTGAGTACTACCCCCCAACCTTTTTTTGCTAAGATTTTGTTTAGTGAGAATCTTATTTTTAATATGAACAACCACTAAAATAAAATCCCTCTCAAAGAAGCAACTTGTATCCTCAACTCAAGCGTCAGCATCACAACAGAGAGTTTGGTAAATATATTGAAGAATCCAACGGTAGTTGTGACTTGTGACCTCTTGTCAATCCAACGGTAGATTTGACAAGAGGTCTTTTAGTTTTTTACCTTGGAATTGGATATATCAGGCGTGAGAGCAGTTTGGTCCGATGCCCATCGGACTCAAACTGATTTCAGAGCTGTGCGTTTGCTTTAATATCCGTGCGCGTTTGTATTAATATTGTTGCTCACGTATTTTAAAGCGGATCGGACGGTTATAGAACCATCAAATCCAAATTTGAGTCCGACGAGCATCGGACCCAAACTGTTGTGAGGCGCAATTATAATAATTCATTAATTCTAGTGATGCCAAAACGGAGTGACGTGTCGGCGGAACGGCAGGTGTTGTTGAAACAGGTAGGCGCGGCGTTGCCACCCCTAGTCTTGCTTTATGTTCCAGGAATAGAGGATAGTGGGATACTATATAAACCAGGTGCTGCCAGGAAGAAAGTAGGCGGTAGGGACAGAGCGGCACCGTTTCGGGCGGGGGGTAGCACGTTGCTCTCAGTATTCATAGCTGGCGACAGCGTGGCCTCCTCGCTGTCTTGTCTCCCAAATGGCCAAATATCATTTCCTCCTCTCCATTTCATTTAACAACTGGACAAGTTCCTCACTTCCTTGCCTTGCCTTCATTCGGAGCCGTGGGGTGGGGTCCACAGCCACCTGAAAGGGATAGATGAGTAAAATTATCAAAAACAGTGACCTACTTCACTTCGATTCGTCCTTATTAACTGGAAAGGTATTGGATTTCGTCCAAAGGGCTTTGGACCAATTTAATCAAAAGTCGGATACAGACCGTCTGATTGGCGTTGAGATTCGTGTATAACTTTGAAATTTATAGTTTGATAACGATTCAACGGTTTAGATCCGGTTTTGGATAAGACTTTGTCCATGATCTCGAAGGAAAAGCTCTCATGATCCATCTAAATGGAATCAATCTGATCCATTTATTCTTAAATTAACGGTCCTGATTGAAAATAGTAAAATGCTATATTAAAAAAACAGGACCAACCGTCTAGGTTAAATTTTTTTATTTTAGACTAGTGGCATCCGAACCTCCTCTTCCTCTTTCACCGTAGATACTCAACAATGAATTTATTCGGTTGCAATGAATGATGGATATTATTCTTATTTTTTTAGATAAAGATGCGAATAAAAAAAAATTGACTTTTAATACTTATAATATATTTCTTAGTTAAAATTTGAACAGGGATCTCTCGTGTCATTAAGAGAATATTATTTTAGTCAATTTTGATATGATTGTCTTATTCTTCTTCTACCTTTGTAACCGTGTGTGGAGAAGTGTGATGTACTTTTTCAAATAATTTGATCAAGATTTTTTTTTTTCAAATCTATACCATGAACGTGAATAATTTATTTATTTTTTTCTTTCAGCGATGTATTTATGCAAAATGTTATAAATAAAGTTTATTTTATAAAAATCTTGATATTATAAAAATATGAAGTTCACTGATTTAAAAATAAAAAATAAAGAGGTATATATAGTTGTTTTAGTAACAAAATACAAAGTTAAAACACCTTTTTTTATGCCGCTGATATTACACTTTTCAGCATTTAATGGTAATTGGCAAAGTAGTTTGTTCCTATTGATTAAATATACTGGTACAAAGCTGCTTTTTTTTAAGAACTTGACAGAAGCTGTCAAGGGTATACTGGTAGTCCGGTACATACCTTATTAATTACAAAAGGTTAGAAATTCGTGGTTGATTCGGGACGGATTCGGAAAAAGTTCGTAATTAGAGCATCTGTATCTATGAAATTTTTGGAGTTTCAAAGCTAACTTGGCAGTTTCTAAATCAGTTTTAAAGATGTAGATGAATTTTATATTTAGTAATTTTGTTCAATAGTTTCTAAATATGAAACTGCTTCAAAACTCTGACGTGACGAAATAATCGACCCTTATTCGTTTAATTTTTAATATTATTTTAATTAAAAGCTAATGTGGCAATTAAGAAACTCAAATTTTAATTTCAGGAACGTAGAGATTTAGAAATTCAGAGAGTCTAAAATTTCTAAAATTATGTTAACAGTTATTTAGAAACTCTAAGAGTTTCATGAATGCAGATGCTCTTAGTTTGTTTGATTCTGTTTCAGGCTTTGAGTTTATTATTAGCGAGTTCAAACTTTATTCAGTTTGGTTCGTACTAACTCAGATAATATTTTAATTCGTTACAAGAATAAAATGAAGTATTTTTTTTTTACTCTTTTACTATTTTTTTGTGTCCATTAGGAAAAGATGAAACTCCTTGGACTCGCGCATATCAAAATTAAATTAACGAAAATCTTTGATCTATACGTGATTAACAGCATGAACAAGTTTACTCGGCTAAGTTCGGTTTGTCCGGACATGAGCCAGTTCAAGTTTTGTCCAATTCGGTTCAACTGATCAGCTCGTTTAAAAGCTAGAGGTGCAAACGGATCAGATAGTAGTAAAATCATATTTGTATTTGTTTTTATTTTTCGAATACGGATCAGATATCAGATATCTGTAGATATATACATAAATATTTTCATAATATATATTAAACTATATGGTATGTATTTACTATTCATATACGGATAATTAAAATTCAAAACCATATTATATATGTATCTTCACAGATATTCAGATATCATATATCCGTTCTAAATTTTTGGATATAGATTCGGTTACGGTCGGATATTATCCGATCCGTTTGCACCCCTATTAAAAACCCTACTTGTGCTAGCCCATAGCCATTTCATTTTTTTATTTTTTTTATTAATTTTCTTTAAAGATAAAATGGCGAGCTCTGTTTATCTATAAAGACAGTGATTTTAAGCATTACAAAAGAATAAGTATTTGACAAGTTTGAGACTCTTTAGCTTCTTAAGAAACTCTAAGAAATTCTAAACTGGATAAAAAGGAGTTGAATTCTAAATGTTAATCCTTTGAAAGCTCATTCCACCGAGGAGATGCAGATTCAAAAGATGAATTGGAGATGGGGACCTGGACAGATAAAAGAAAATTTAACTTGCTAAACATCATGTTTTTTGTTGAAATTTGTGAACCTCTTTTATCTCACAAGTGGTATTCTTACCTGTATTGTTGGACACGATACGAGTTGGATAAACAGATAAAAAGGTAACATTGACATCTTTATTTGTGTGTAGAATTTTGTGGACAACTGAAATAGAGCACCTAAAACACGATGGAAATTTTATATTTTAAGATTGAGGACGGTTTAGAGTAATTATTTTTTGTGCGAGATGTCATATTTAAAATTGTTTGAAATACTTTTTCTCAATACTTCTTAAATTAAGGAAACTTAATTTATCTTCATTTTTATTTAAAAATTTAAAGGCAGCCATCCACTGAAACACCTGAAATTTTATGAGTTTGATAAAATCATCAACTCATCAATTAATATAGTTTAATGTTTACTAATTTCTTATAAATTTGACTTCTATTTCAATATCAGTCAAATTGAAAAATTGTGGGTTGAAATGACTGAAATCAAAAGTTTAAATAGCATTTATCGCGTCATAGTGGAATGGCTAAAAAAACAGCGCTATTTAGAACCTTGACTGAAATAAATGAAATTATTAAGCCTTTAATCTTAGCTATGTCAAATAATCTTTATATTTATCTGTCTGATTCTATATATTGCTCTCATCATTTATTTTGTTTGAATGGTCCAAACATCATGCTTCTCTTTTTCTTCTTCTTTTTTTACCGGAGTAAGCCCCTAAAAAAAACTTTAATTTGGAATAACAATCACTCTCAATCTTCTATTTAGTCTGAGATATATTTAATTGAATAGATGTCTGTCCATGTTATCATAATGATGACAACAAAAAGTAATGTTGACTGTTGAGTTAATCTAGAAACAATTAAATATGAACGGCGAGCTTAATTAGTCTATTATTAGGTTATGTTTAGTTGTGGCACAAGTAATTAACTTATGCTATTAAATATGAATAATATGTGATGAAATAATATAGTATAAGAAATCACTTATGCTATTATAAATTAATCCGATTTGCATAATTTATGCTACGTTTCTTTTCTTAAATTAACCTACTTATTCAGGTTTAATCCATAATTTAACTTTAATCAGCAATGAATATTTTGTACTGTTGTAACTTAAAATAAGCAACTAATGTCATCATAATTTGAAGGGCATGTTCCGCCTACAGACGAAAACGGCAACATAAATGAATTTTGAACTGATTTTTACTGTGCGTGTGGAAACAAAAAATTGAACTGAATTTTTCTTTTCCCACGCGCATAATAACAGAGCCAAACAGAACCTAACTCACTACTAAACAATAACCTATGAGAATAGAACTTTGTTATGCCAGGAATATTCCTTTGTGAACTTCAGCTTTGTTCTTATCTTATCTTCTAATCTTCTTCCTCTGTTTTTCTCTAGAGACTTATCATCGCCATAATTCCAACCTAAATGCCCATAGCTGTCAACTTTTTATTCTATCTATGGGTTAGAATTATTTGATAACGATTTACTTTAATAATTTTAACAACATTTTTTAAGATTATGTCCAATATTTTCTTTAAATTAGAAGAAAATTTGATGTTGCTTTCTTATAGATTGATGACATGTCAATTTCCATATATACACTTTAAATATTATTTAATATTTGATTAAATGTTATTATATATAAATCGTTGTAAAATTTATATCATTTGATAAACAGTACAAGTTACATTAAATTTCATCATTTTTTTCATTCTATGGTATGCATAGTATAAAATCATTACACTTGTTGAATTTTAAAAATATACTTTAAGGTCCTCAAAATTATTAAATTCGTTGTCAACATATTCAGGTCTTTATCTATATATGCAGAATGAGTTCAAATATCTTTATTTTTTGTGTGTCCATTATGTTTTTTTTTTTTTTATCTTTAATACTTCAAATTTAAGAGTTAAAAGTCGAAATAAAACTATTAGATAATGATATGCTTTCTCTGTGGACATGTAAAAGATTTAACATTTTGAATTTGTTTTGATTGATATTAAGAGCCTGCAAAAATACACTAATGCAAATAATTTCTGGATGTTGGTTTTTTTAACTTATTTATTTCTGTAAAACTAAGGTCGAAAAGTAATTTTTTATGTACATGTATACAGAGAAAACAATAGAGATTAGATCTAACCGTTTTATTTTGACATATAAGTTGTAGCATTTTTATAATTAAAAAAAATAAAAAATAGAAGCATGATGAATATACAAAAAATGAAAGTATTGGAACTCTTTTCACATGTATCGCCACATTTATAATTTTAATATTATTCTTGTAAAAAAAAAAACCTTTTCATCATACAACAACCATCCAATCAAATTAATAATGACCATTCATATATATTTTTTAATATACTACACTGATCCTATTTTTATACACAAGGAATGAACAATCCGCCCTATTCAATGTGTTAATATCAAAATATAATAGAAAACTACTTTTGATTTTGTTATATTTTCTTCATTGTTTCCTTCTTTCCTTTTTTTTTTTAATTGGAAACCGAAGGCAAAGAAATAGGGATATCAAATGTAACAAGTTATTGGGCCCAATAACAAATATACAGGGATATCAAATGGAGGCCCAACAATTTTTATTTTAGCACTTGCTCGTCGAAACAGGGATATCAAATGGAGGCCCAATAACTAATATACAGGAGGTGCTTGTTAAATAGTATTTATTTGTACCTAATGAAAAGAATATACATTGGAACGAAGAATTATGTTAATATATGTACAAGTTATTGAAAGCATCAGGAAGCAAATTTATAATTCATGAGATATAAACTCGATCAATCTAACCAATCTATGTATGGAAACTCAAAAGAATAATTTTTGTAAAAGATTAGAGAAGAAGAAACCAACAAATCAACATTGATTATAAAACCTAACATCTGTCCTAGGTCAATCTCTACAAAGTCACAACTCATTCCCAAAATGAGAAAAGAAAAATCAAAATTGGCCTTGATGCATGAAATTACATATAGATTTTAGCCAATTTTTACCCCTTTTACCATCTCATCCAACAATTAATACCAGTATAAATTACTGGCACCAGACTCTTTTACTTTGCACTTGTTGAAGCAATTTTACTGCAAAAAGGATTTGTTGCAGTATAATACAAGTTTAGTAATTAGACTGAGTTTGTGGGGCCACGTCGTGTTTTATGAGGTGAGGTAGAATTGTCGTCGGACTCTGTATCATCGGAATCCGTGCTGCTGGTACTGGTGAGGTGGCCCACTTTCAGAGCATCTCTCATGGCCTGTGATAAACTCTGGTTAATAGAACTTATCCTACCAAAACCGATATCGCCTTTGTTCATCATCGCCACAAACTCGCTGTAATCTATTCTTCCATCCTACCAGAATATATAAAAATAAGTGTTAAGATAAAAAAAAAGATACAAGACTAGAAAGATGGATGAAAAAAAGATATATATACATTGTTTTGATCAACTTCTTGGATTATATCCTCGATCTGGCTGCCTTCAATTCCGAAATCTTCACAAGCCTTTTGCAACTCATCATGCGTGATGTATCCGCTTTTGTCTCTATCAAAGTATTCAAAGGCTGTTAGCAAGTAATCGTCTCTTCTTGCCTTGTTCCAGTGCATCGTTGCAGCCACAAACTCTGAATAATCTATCGTGCCGCTTTTGTCGATATCAGCCTTCATGATTACAAATTTTATATAAATAAATTAATAAAAAGCAGGAACTCTGAGACATGCAAGTTATGAACAGGACAGTATATATAAGACATGCAAGTAATGAACTTTCAAATTAGAAAATGACTAACATATCAATATTTTTCAATTTTTTTTTTTTTTGAAAAACAGATCATAAATTACCGCTTCCATCAATGCTTTGACTTCTGGTTCATCGAGGTTTGCACCGACTCTGGCCAGTCCTGCTTTCAGTTCCTCAAATGTGATTTGGCCACTGTTATCTGTGTCTATCATCTTAAACATTTCTTTCAATCCCGCGATTTCTTCTTCAGATAAATTCTCAGCAATTACCTATATTCAACAAAATTTCAATCAATAAAATTTCCTGAAATGCTTCAAAACTGAACAGCGACAGCAGCAATAATGACTGATACAATTAACGGGCAAATGTAAGAATAGATATCCTAAAAATGGTCTAAACAGGTGTTTATGGCATCAGAATTTCTAAATATATCCTTGTCCAACAGATTCATACATCTATTTTGTATGAAAATATTCAAAACTTCCAAAGCAAAATAAAAACCAAAGGTGCATACTCTAAGAGCCATCTTTTTGAAATTATTAGTTGCTGAAAATTGCTTCAAGCGAGACAAAACGGCTGAATCAAGCGGTCTATCAGGCGCCGCCCCTTCAACCTGTAGCCATGGATGGCCTGTAAAGGAAAGAAAATATAGAAAGAACTCACTTAGAACAATGATTATCACTTGGTTAAATGAATCTAGCATTGAATCATTCAGTTCATATATATATTATCCATTGCAAAAGAAGTTGAAAACAAAAACTTACATAGTACTTCATGAGCAGTCAATCTTTTCTTAGGATTTCTGACAAGGATCCGCCGTACCAGATCTTTAGCACTCTCTGATATGTTTGGCCATGGCTCTGAATCAAAGTCTAACTTTCCATTTAACACCTGCTCGAATATCCCTTGCTCGGTTTCTGTTGAAAAAACAAAAACATCATTGCATGATGTCGTTTTATTGGGGTTGTTGTGATTATCACTATTATATTTATCATCCTTATCATATATAAATAGAATCATTTTTCGAGGAATTCTACAAACCAGCCCAAAAAGGAGGCACCCCGCATAATAGAATGTAAATAATCACACCGGCGCTCCATACATCGGACTCAGGTCCATAACACTTTCTTAGTACTTCGGGTGCAACATAGTAAGGGCTACCGACCACGTCATTAAATACTTCATCTGAAAAGAAAGACAATTAATTGTTCCAACATCAGGTGCCGGTTTCCAATAGCATGAAACTAAAATTCTAATTTCTAAATGCATATACAATCTACAACAATGTGCATGCAAGTAATCTAAGTTTGATAACAACAAAAACACAATCAATACTAATCAATTAATCATTTATATTTTACTGTTACTGACCTGGTTGGAAGAAAATGGAGAGACCAAAATCAATAGCCTTTAGCGGCGCATCCTCATCCTCATTTACAAACAAGAAATTCTCTGGCTTGAGGTCTCGGTGCATAACCCCGAGCGAATGGCATGCCTCCACCACTCCTACAATCACCCTCGCTAACTCAGCTGCTCTTTTTTCGCTATAATGCCCTCGCTTAATAATCCTGTCGAACAACTCTCCGCCGGTGCACAACTCCATGACTACGTGCACATGTAGGCTATCCTCATACGCACCCTCAATGGAGATAATATTCGGGTGCCCGCACACATGGTGCATGATTTGTATTTCCCGTCTGACGTCCTCTACATCATCATCTTGTATTAACTTTCTCTTGTTGATGGACTTGCAAGCGAATTCCTTTCCGGTGACTTTGTGAGTTACAAGGTATGTGGTGCCGAACTGTCCTTGACCAAGCTTTTTACCTGTTAATGATCATGGTGCGTATAATGTTACGAGACAAAATTTTATTAGTGAAATTTAAACCTAAAAATCAATGTGCACATGAACATGAAATAAAAATTACCAACAGTGTATACATCCTTCATCATCTCAGTCTTGCGGTTAAGCACGGATTCAACACGTAACCCGGCAGCTGAAGGAACTCTCCTGTGGTGTGGTTTCCTCGATCCCTTTCTCTTTGGCTTTGATGTGGAGGATGGTGATTCTCTAATTTGGCGGGTTTCATTTTGGGCTGCATTCACATTTTTGTTTTGGTTCTCGCCTTGGCCCCGGGGTTCGCTTTTGATGTCATTGTGGTTGGTTTTCATGTTCTCATGATTTAAGTCCGATATTTTAATTGGAACTGGTGCCGCAACTGTAGATGGTTCACTGACAACAACTTGCGGCAAGGACCGTGAATTAACAACTTCAACATTAGTGGCGGGCATGGCGGCAGAAGCATTGCAATTGTTGTTACCATTACTAATAACATTACTATTCTTATCATGGTTATGATTTATGCCGTTTGTATCGAACTGTGGAGGGCGGTTGGAGTTTCTAAAGAGAGAATTAGAGACAGATTGCATGATGCTGCTACGGTTGCTGTTGGCGTTGCTGATATCTCTAGAGGTTGAACGCCGGTTAGATCCCGGACATATATTGCCCATGGTGGATTCAACAAACCCGATAAATATTATAATTTACCGCAGCATTTGCCAAAGATATATTGATCTGTTTCGGCAATGGATAATGGTTTAATCCTTCCCGACAGCTTGAAGGTGTGGAGAAGCTTATTTTTTCTGTAGACGGTGTCGATTCTTCGCTTGTGATTTTGAAGAATTATTGTTCAATGAATGCTATACAAGAATATGTACAGCCCAAAGGATAAACTAAAAATATATACAGAGAACACAGGAGAGATCTTAAATTGAAGCTAAAAATAAACAGGATGTACAATGATAATACCTACAACATGGCTGGAATTCAGATTAAAAAAAAGGAAGAAATTGGGTATGAAGAAGCTCAAATGGAGCTTGGAATTCTTTTTCTATTCTATTACGAGATTTTGCTATGTATCTTAATTTACAATAAGAGATGAGAAAACACAAGAAAGAGGAGAGAAGGAGCGGTTAGGATCCGTGGTGAACAGATACTTGGTATTACTTAGGTAGACCCGGTCTAATATTAAATGTTTCTGATAAAATAAAAAAAATGGATGAGAATAATTTTATATTATCTGATTATTGCTTATAAAAAGTTAATTCAGTTTAATTAAGTTGACATAGTTAAGGCAACCATGAGTTTGTAATTTAATTTAAACACTAACTATTGTTAATATTAGAAATGTTAATTAATAGACACAATAATACTATACAAGTATACATGAATAACTTGAAATATTACATATGTGCTATATTGATGTTTTTTTTTTTGCTAAACGTTGTTAAATAAAATATGATTAATTATTAGTTGATATAACATGCAAATTGAATTCCTTTACTTTTGATTAGTATGGTTCAAAAATTGAATGGTAGATAACCTCCTTAGTGTTCTAAGAAAAGCGTGTGCCAGATGTGATGTAACACCTAAAAACAGTAGGAAGCAACTGATTTATTTATTACGAAAAAATGAGAACCTTTTAACTCTGTCAGATTAACTTCAATCAAACATGAAATCAATTTATTGCGTTTAAATGTAAAATTCATAAACTTTTATAATTTAGTATAAAGTTGAGAAGTAAAAAAGAGAGTTTATATACAAGTAAATTTTCATACATTCATTTTTTATATTTTTTGTGTACCGCTCCACTTTATACTAAATTAATTTATAAATTTGACACGTAAACACATTATTTTCAAAGTAAATCGATTTTAACTATTTAGATTCACAGTTTGTTAGGATAAAGTAGTACTAGCTAGAATGGGTGACCTCTTGGGAAGTCCTCGTGTTGCTGATTCCAGTTAAGTTTCAATTCTAGTCTACCTTCAACTTGTTTGGAAATAAAGGCTTTGAAGAAGAAGAAGATTCACAGTTTGAAGTCAATCTGACAAGTTTTGGAGTTATTCACCGAGAAGCTTGATGATTTTAAGAACATCCCAGTTCTACTAGTTATACATACAGTAGGTAATAGTGAAAAACTTTTATATTTAGGTTGGTAGATGGTCGGATGATTCATCTTACACATACCAAGACCGCAGTTTAGGTCCGATGGGTTTCGGATCCAAAAGTATGTCCGATGCCCATCAGACCAGACCTAAACTTTTCTCTTGTACCACACATAAGTTCAATGTGTGATGCCTGATTGTCTGTACAGTGTACATAGCAATTTTGAAGTGATTTACTTCAGAAGACAATTCTACTAGAAAATTAGAGAAAGATGGTATTCTTTATTGGACAGGATTACAATTCAGTGTATATGATATGATTGTACAGATACACATAACTGGAGGAGAGTGACTCGTGGTAATTTCATTAATAGACCGCTTATATTTCCAATGCATTATGATAAGATTCATTTTGATGGGATTTTATCTCTTATATTATGTGAGTTTCTAATCTGATATGGTAGTTTTTAATTTAGTTTTAGAGATGTGAGAGAGTTTCTTATTTAGAAACTATGCATGAAAGTTTTTTATTAAGAAACTGTTTATAAACTCTACATTGCCTAAATAATTGACTCAAATTATTTCTCATTTTTAATTTATTGTTGACATGGCTTAATAAAAACTCTAAAATTAATTTCAGAAATGTGAGAGTTAGAAACTTTAGAAATCTTAATTTCTAAAAACTAGCTATTAGAAACTCATTTGAGTTGCTGGGATGTAGATGTCACTAAACTCTTAAGATGAAAATTAATCGTCTATGTGACTAGAAAGAAACATGATTTCTTTTAAAAATTTCGCAGCTAGAACTTTGAGAAGGCACTCATATTACGAGTAGAATTAAGATGTTCTAAGTTCACCAAGTTTATTTGTAAATTCAACTCTAAAACATACTGGATTTACTTCAAATAACGAATTTGAACCGTTAAAATTAGAAGGTTCATAAATTAATTTTAATGCATTTATTTTTTTAACACTTTTTTACCACTGTCTCTATACAAAATTAATTTGAAAATTCAAAAAAATTGTCTCTGTACACTTTTTTACCACTTGTCTCTATACCATTTTTTTAACACTTTTTTTCACCAAGTCTCTTTAAGATAGACGGATTTCAACGGTTTAGATTCATCATTTGAAATCAATCCCATAAATTTTAAAGTTGAGTTCCAAAGAAGCTTAGTGAACTTAATAATATCCTAGTTCTCTACTCCTCATATTACTTCGAGTATTATAATAAACCTAGTTCTCTTTGATTTAGTTCACGCCTTTCCTTTGCAAATTGCTGAATTCATTGGCTGAATTACTAACAATTTGGGGGTTGCAACAAAAATTTACTACTATAATATAATACAAAAATATATTGTTACGATAGATACAAAATTGACTGTATGTTTGTACCGGGTGGAAAACATTTTCAGGGAAGCATCTTTTTCTTTTTATTATTTTAGGAAAAACGTGTGAAAAAAGTTGTTACAACAAGAGCCATTTGATTTTACATCACAAATTTAAGTTCATTGGTATGATCAAATGGTTTACTAATGAGAAATATTCCTAGAAAACATTGAGATTTAACACTACATAAATTATAAATAATGAACATTCAAATTCCAGTTCTTGAATCCTAAACCATCAAAACATAAGGAATTTACAAAAATTACAATCTTAAACAGGCAAAATAAATAAATAATATAAATTATAACCTGTTTCCATCGCTTCGCCACCCCCTATAAATCTACGTATTATAATTTATTTTGAACTCACCTCACTGAAACTCAGGCAAAAAAAGAAAGAAAAAGCTATGATCCTCTTGTGCCATTCGCGAATTCATTCAATAATCTACAAGAAAACACTAAAAGAGGCATCCTATTGCAATACACTATTAATTAGAAATAATAGTTCCGCGTATCCCTTCTGTGTGTGTGTGTGTGTGTGTGTTAATTTATGGTCGTATGAACAACCACATTCCATTCCAGATCGGTGAGGATCTCAATCTTAAGAATTAGGGTTTAGATATGATCTTTCACTGTGATACACCAGATCTGCCAATGCAACACTGCCATTTTTTACTTTTTCTTTTTTTAATGGTAGTTGGGCCCTCAGCATTGAATCCATTAGCCTTCTCTAGCGTTCCTTCATCACTCACCTTCCTATTTTTCTCTCTATGCAGGGAAGAAGGCATGGCATCAATTCTGCAAATTTTATTTTACAGGAATATGAATTCCATAACCAATACAATGCATAATTGCTTTTATAAAGTTCCACAAGACCTACACATTATAGACTTGACAAAGTTTCACCCACAAAAATATTGAAGAAAATACACACCCAAAAAAGTTTTTTTTTTTACTGGCAGGGGAAATAGGTTACTGGCAAGATATCTATCTATAAATAACACCTACCCCATCTAATTCTAAAGCATTCAGGCATTTTGACATGCACATTGTAGTTATTAATATATGATATCCTATGGGCTCTTACAGCAAGAGCTTGACATGTAAGGTTTTGGTTTCTCGATTTTTTGGGGCTTTCAGTGCAGCATAAATATAAAATTGATATGATGTGATCTGAATGCAAAGTAGTGCGTATGTATAACAATTCCAACGGATTACTTGTATAGTTCTAAAGTTAAAGAGCTCAAAATAGAAATACTAATTTGACTTCAATTTTGGTACCAACATCTTAAGAAACTGATCCAGCTCTTTGAAAAGACACTTTATTATTTTTTGAACTAACCTCGAGTCTCTAGGTGAAGGGCCTTCATACCGCCACCCATTTAATAAAGAGCTATTCCCCATATCAACATCATCCATATCCAGATCTCCATTCCTGTTCGTCGGACCTGTCTTGGAGTCCGAGTTAAACCTCACAAACTTTCTCTGAAATTCTTTCGCCACCGCATTTTTGCCAGATGATCCGTTTTGACGCACCTTAGCTATTGCACCATCTAAAATAGACAGAGCATGTGCTACGTCAGGACTTACACATGCGGCACTGGTATCCATTATTTCTTGCTGATTACTTGTCTTGGGAGTCTCAGGAATCTCGTCCATGGCCTCGTACCACTCTTCTTCTTCTATTATCTCAGTAACAGATGTACCATTTGTTGTGGGTGAATTTTGCTGCACTTGTTCGTTGGTAGACAAGGTGACTTCAGCCGTTGTTGGTTTGTACATTGAATTTCTAATTCGAGCATATAAAGGGCCTTTTAGGGCTTCTTTGTAGTCTTCGTCAGAGGATGCAACAGTGCTAACTGCCTGAAAGGATTTAGATACAACATTCAGTGTTGTACCTTGTTAAAAAACTTTTGTGTTCTAGAATAAAACATGTTAAACATATCACAAAAAATTAAGAGATCAAGGAATCACTCCTCGGAACTGCCAGGTTGCTAAGAGGCTATCCTTCCGTTTTTCTATTTAAGAATTTTGACCATACCCTTGTATTATTCATTTTGAATTGGTCCATCTAAACAGACTTGTTAGCCAATACTAGCGTATTTTGCAAAAATTAAATTATTATATATGTTCAATTGGTCAAGTATGGTCCACAGCAGCCGAATATTATAGTACCTGATTTAAGAATAGAGAATGCAAAAATGCAACCCCCTATCCCACCCAACTCAAGTCACCCAGCCTGATATACGAGTAAACATAACCACCAATTGGAACACCGCATAAACTGAAATGCATCTAACCCCAAACAAAACAGTTGAAACTCTGAATAAGTTTAATGGTATTTATTTCTTCTGGACTCGACCCTGAGATGGCTGAAATCATTAACTAACTGTTGATCCTAAGCCCATCCTGCACCCAAATAATATGAAACTTAAATTGATTTGGAACTCGAAGAATTTTGACCTGAAATTCAAGCAAAACCAATTCAACTAACCAGACTTCATCCCTCTTTGCTATCTTTAGGTAACAGAAAGAAAGAAAAAGTTAATAGAAAAGAGAAAGAACCTTTTGGAAAAGCTTGAATCCACTTGCAACTAGCTGTCTTGATGCGAAGTTGATCATCGATGCTGGAACAAAATCCAATTTTATATCCACGTTATATATTGCCCTGAAAATTGAAAGAAAAGGTAAAAAGATCTAAAAAGTTCGCCATGTAAACTTTCCAAAGATTAGGCAAGTTTTATACATAATTACATAAAACAGGGACTTGAATAATTACCTTTTCACAATTGGATAACAATCCTTTTAACTCAGTTCGGGAATAAAACAGGAAACACTATCTTTATCCCACTTAATTAGCTATTGTCCAATATACAATTTGGAGAAATATTTAATTTTATCGCTATCTTACACCCCCGCCCCCCCCCCCCCCCCCCCCCCCCCCCCAGTAGTACTCCATGACTGTATGCAGTCAGCCGTGCGATCGTTTTTTCGGGCCAGAGGTGGAATGCAGGGGGATCTTTAAGATTTGTGCCAGGTTCATTAAAATTCGTGCAGATTCCTCATTGTACACGGTGAATACCCCCCCGCCACACACCAAAAAAATCATCTACACGATCTATGAAAAAAATATTGTCCATATAGTAGGTGATAGTACGAAAACTAGTACAGGTATGTCTTTATCCAAAAACCAGATAGGTTAAAAGCTTAAACTGACTGTAGGAGTTTCACGTAAAATACAAATTATCAAAATAAGACTCCAGGACAAAGTAGTTTGTACAGGGTATTTTTGGTATTTCCAAATGTTATATTCTCCCATCTTGAAAGGGCATAGAAGAAATATTGACAACACCCACAGTATAAATGAAATTCTTGACAATATATTACCTGACGTAGCTCTTTTCTTCATTGACCTTTTGAAAGAGAAAGCCCCCAACCAAATCAAGCCTTACTGTACCATCTGCTTTAGGAATTCCCTCTCTAGTAAATCCATGTGTACTTAAATCCACCTCTTCTTCGTCTGAAATCTAAATGATTTTCAAAGGTAAACCATGAAGCATTCCTCACAGGTGATTCGACTCAGACTGTTATTTTTATATTTACGGTGTCTTGCTACGCACATTAAATTATGATCGAAATAGAAAGCATCAAATAATTTTGCAGTTTTTTCATGCACATATTACTAACAATGTGATTGAAGGTTTGGTCTTAAAAGACATTAATTTAATGGGTGGGGGTTTTGTCCAAACGGCTTTGGACAAAGTCTCATCCAAACCCAGATCTAAACCATCTGGTCTGCATCAAAATTCATAAAACATATAGATTCAAGGAGCCATTTAAATTTATTAAGTTTTAAATATATTTGCACGAACTCAATGCAAACATTTAATCTTAGCTTTGGATGAGGCTTTGTCCAAAGCACTTTGGACAAAACCCAATCCCTAATTTAATATATGTGTTATTAAAATAAGTAAGAAGATGAAATGTAGCAATTTACCGTATTCATAAGTACAAGTACAAGATCTTCCTTCAAGTATTCAAATTCAAAGAAATGTACAAGAGCTTCTCTTTCAGAGACTGGCCAAGGAACCTTCACTCTTTCTTCCACATTTTGTCCAAAATTGGAATAGAAACCGTTAGGAACAAAAAGATTATAACAGATGTCAAACTAAAGGCATGAGTCAAAAGCAAACCTCATGAGCAAAATCTCTTCACCAATTCGAACTTTCTTTAGAACATCCGAAAAGATAATTTTAAAAGTTGGGAAGTTATATTGTGGCCACCTTGAAAAAGATAGAATAGAAAAGAATCTTTTAAGTATGTAATTTGGGCATAAAATAAACTAAGTAATAGCAAGGTACACGTACCATTTTTTATACAAGTTCGGCTCCCACGACACGCATAAGCCTAAATAGAATAACAAAGAAATATCAATCCAATGAAGTTATTAACAGTGTTGCAAGTGGGAATAACTGAGAAAGAAATACAGGACTCACTGTTATAGTAACAACATAGGTGCAGAAAGAACACTAAAAAGAGAAACATTTTCTTTGGGTTCTGCAGACTCGATTATTACTCAACCATCCAACTTAATACCAAGATAAAAGTCAAGGATATCATCCCAACTGGGAGCAAAGATCCTGATAGGTACAGCACTGAGATATGATGTGTGAAAAAGCTTAACTTACAGGCATCAATAGGTCCATCGACAAAGCCATCGAGAAGCAGAGTATGAAATGGTGAACCATGCAGGCCCTCACGGTACAAGACTCTGTATTGGTCTGTGTCTTGTTTTAACTACAGATAAAAAATATATATGAACAACAATTTTAACATGCTGTTTTCCAGTGTAAACATTAGAAATAATTTTTTGAAGTTGAAGGTACATATGTGATTGTTTTGACATTATTTCTCTTTAGTTTTTGAGATGGAGATAGTGTACAAAGCTAGTCTAACACACTGTGCAAGGGTAGTTTAAAATATAAACAAACCGACGTCATTTAATTTCAAAATGCAGAACCTAATTAAAAATGAGTATCAATTATACTTTGAGCTATAGAATGCACTGAATCATATTGAAGAAAAAAATTCTTTACAACAATAATGATATATATTGATGCATCTAATATAAGAAAATATATCACCTTCCAATCACTGCTTGCTGTTCCATGTTGCTCAAGTATTGATTCATCATGTCCAGAAGCACTCCTGAGCATTTCTAGACAATTTGATACTTCTTTTCTTCGCTTATCCACTATAAGGTCAATGTCGCCTAATCAATGGTAAAACATTAAAAGAGAATCTAATAAGATGTATGGGGAAAAATTCATGCATCCCTCGCAAAATGTCACATCACAAATGTTCCTAAACTAGAAAAAATAGGTGCATAGTCCTACAACACTGACAAATAACTTTTATCTCCCCCGCGCCAATTTTTGCTCTACGATTGAATGGAGGAGAATTTGTTTCATTATCTCTGAAGAAATGGGATCATATAAGCTTAAGCAATATTTCCATGTTTTAATGGGTTAAATGAGATATTTCTCAATAACAACAGTTACCCGGGGAAAAATTTCACTGAGAAACTGTACAAGAGAAGTATGTGATGACAGGTCCGCCTTGCAATTCCACAAAACCATGGTCAATTAGAGCAGTCAATTTGTCATGGTACAAGCCCTAAACATTTGGGTACTTTAAGGAGTGAATCGCTAAGCCAATTCAACACAAGTTACAAGTCGTCGAATGCCCACTCACAAGTGACAACTGATGTTTTCCCTTTTGACTAACAAGTGGTTTGAAAGGTGTAATAGTAATTAAAAAGGTTACATGAGATATTTCTCATTTACAAGAGCTATCCAGGAACATTTTTTTACTGAGAAACCATCCAAAAGGAGAATTTGATGACCGGTCCAACTTGCAATCACACAAAACCATCGCCAGTAGAGCAGTCAATTTGTAGTGGTAAAAGCACTAAGCATTTCATTTCGGTACTTTTAGAATGTATCATACTAGTCAGCCATTTTGACTCAACTTACAAGTTGTTGAATGCCCACCAACTAATTTACCTAACAATTGAATTTTTACCATTTTTTACTAAAACCTAACAACTAGTTTGAAAGGTGTAATTGTTTGCAAGTGTAGCTCAAAGAACCCAAATTGGATGTTTGAACTTTGCCAGAGACAAAGCATCTTGCCAATTTAACCATGCAACCAAGAGGCATTCCATTGAAGTGCTTAAATAAAAGATTTTAAATGACAACAAAGATTTTTTTTCAAACCTTCAAGGCCAGAACGACGAAGCTGAGATTTCACAAGCGATCTTATCGAATTTATATTTACAAGATCGGGCAAGGCCAACGTTTTGTCTAGACGTTCTCTTACTTCCACAATCTTCTTGATTTTCTCCATCTTTTATTTTCTTTTTCCAATCAGAGGATATACTGATAGTTCCTAAATAAGTTTTGCTCTCTCTTTCTCTCTCTCCAGTAGCTGAATATGAAACAAAACAAAAGGAGAATCTAATAATCAGCAACCATATCTTCAATGAAATAATTTCAAATTAGAATAGAAAGAGATGCAAGTTATCTAAATCAGAGGATATACTGCCCATAGAGTTTATCACATAGTCAACACCGATTCATTCAACACCTACACCTCTATCTATTGTAGAAAAAAAAAAAAAAAAAAAAAAAAAACAGCTTGGTTTTACCTGGTCAGCTTGTTCAACTCAATCGAGAGGGAGAAAGAAAGAAAGGGAGGTAGGAGATAAGCACGAGCACGAACATGGTAAAGCGTGAATGGTGTATTGCTCTTTTTGTCTCAGTGAGAGCAAAAATGTGAAGAGAAAGAAAGGAGGGGATTTTTCCATGTGGTAGGAATTAGGAAAGATGGATAGTTACGGCTTTAATTAATCATGCGGTTGAGAGAGCTGCTCTCAACTGTACATGTACTCCATAATGGTGACGGATTGACGATGCAACAACAGGAAATGTAGGTCAAAGGGTTTGGTTACTTGATTGGACTGATGTGGAATTGAGGTTGCCTATTACGTAAATGTATACAGAATTTTGTGTAATGGTCTGCTTTAAGGGTATGCTCCAGAAGGAGGTACACGGAGGGAGAGGAAGGCAGAATTACTGTGCGGGAGTGAGCTTCAGCAGAGACCGTCCCTGTCCAACCATTTTACTTGCTCCAGAAGAGAAGAATTGAAGAGAGAGCGGGGGTGAACGAGCACTGTTCGGATGGGAGGGAAGCACAGCACAGTGTTGATTTTTTGCGACAATTTTCACCCCCAAATTGGAGTGTAAGATTACTGTTCGGAGGTGAGCCTCATCTCCGATCTCTTCTCTTCCCCTTCCATTAATGGAGTTTCACCCCAATTTGTGGAGCACGCCCTAAATGGGACCACCAACAACCATATACCTACTTTTGAGACGATTTTTTTATTAATAGAAAAAACAAAAAATAAAAATCAAGAATCGGCAGATTTTGAGATATAAGAATTCGGTGATAGTTCATAATCAGGAGTGGAACCAAAGCAGGGGCCAACCTAAGCCCCGGCCCTCCTTGGCTCAGAAAATGTGCGTCCTTGCCCCCTTTTCAATTTTCAAACTTCTCTGCAGTGGGAATGAATTTATGCCACGAAGCAGAATTATGTACCTGTTTCTGTTGAGTATTAATGGAGCCTACGGGCATTTTCCGCAAAAAAAAAAAAAAAACTTGATTGTATAGAAAAATATACAAAAATTTTCAGAAAATATACATAATTTTTTTTTTTGCTTATGGGCCCTTGGCACCCCCTAAATTTTTTGGAATCACATCCTTTACGAAGCTTTTACCTACGGAGGTTGTGCGGTTCTTTTAATCTGGTCTGTTCGTTGATCGGACAGACCAAATAAGATTATGGCACGAATCTCAAAGCAAAATTAATACTACCCCTCCATCATCCCGAGCACTCATCAGCTAAGAGTAAATATGGACCGTCCGATCAACTTCACACAGCTCCGCACCGCAAACCTCCGTAGAGGATGCTGGTCCAAATTTTTTTTGCTTATGGGCCCTAAATTATTTATGGCCCCCTAGTTTTCATTATTGGTTCCGCCACTGTTAATAACGTTCTGTTGGACGTTATAAACCATAACCTCCATATTAGCAGATTTAATTAAACTTCTAATTAACAAAAAAAAAAGTTGAACATTGAAGTCCATCACGTCCAAGCAATTTTCAAAAGTTTCTCTAAGTCCTAAGTTCTATTATCAAATGGTAGCCATCGAATGAAGAATTGAGTCTGAACGTTACAGACAATAATGTCCGGCCTTTTTTTTTGTTAATTAGGAGTTTAATTAAAACTGCTAATCTGGATATTATAATTTATAACATCCAACTGGACGTTATGAATTATCACATAATTCTTATATCTCAAAATCTACCAAATTCTTTCACTATTCTCGATTTTTTTTCTCCTATTAATAAAAAATTCGGTACTTTTGACTATTTGAGAATGACCCGTTATAGGAAGCACACCGAGATTCCCAACTTTAGCACAGCTGAAGGGGGTTCCACGAGTGCGTATCCTCCGAGATATCTCATATATTGCGATTTTAGATTTGTACAAAATTGCAGGGGTCCAGTATTATTGAAGCTTTTAGATTTGTACAAAATTATTTAAACGGTTGAGATTTTCCAAAAAGTCACGCAAAATTTGAGATATCTCAGAGGATGCTAAATCGGGGTTCCGCTCCGTGCCCGACTGCCCGTGGATAAGGAAAGCACACGTGCTCACACCGCACCTGCTCTGGAGTGTCTGGAAATATATCTGCTGACTGCTGTTATTCAAAAGAAATAACAGGAACCTGCTATTCCGATCACAACCGTTCAAACTTTTCATGAGCGAATCTCAGCGAAGTTCTGTTCGCGCACGAACTCGGTTAGGAACCTGTTATTTCTTTGGAATAACAGCAGATTTATTTCCCGTCGGCTCCTAACCAAGGGTCCGGATCCTCTGAGTTAACTCAAAATTTGAGTTTAGCTCCGGACGTCCAGATTCTCCAATTCGGCTCCCGCCTGTAATGGACAGGTCTTTAATATTCGGGTGGATTTAAATAGGACGGTTTATATCTAAATTCAAAATTTTAGTTAACTCAGAGGATAATAGGCTCAACCTTATTAGCGGATCAGGTGCCGGCCAGCGGCCAGGTTGGAACTTACTTCTTACTTTTATAAATGGCTGTGTACTGTTCCTAAGGTTGCGTTTGGATGAATAAAAAATAGTAGCAAGAATAGAGTTATCCTCAATTTTAGAATAGTAGTTATTCCAACATTTTGTAGGAATAATAGCAATAGTGGACTATCTCACGAAAAACAAACAAAGAATAGTGACTATTCGATAATCCAAACACACCCAAACGCCGGATAGCAGCTCGGAATAGTGCTAATCCGGAATAGTAGCTATTCTTCACCCATCCAAACGCACCCATTAAGTTCCGGTACATCTACCAAATAAGGTTCGCAGGGACCAGCCAGGTTGGAACTTTCTACTGGGGTTGCAAACGGGTTGGATATTATCCGACTGTGTTCTAATTTGTATTTGAAAATTAGATATGGATATCCGATATCTAAATATCTTTACGGATACGGATACGGATATGATTTTAAATTTTAATTATTTGTATCTGAATAATAAATATATAATATATAGTTTAATATATATTATGAAAATTTTATGTTATTTTCTATTATAAAAAGCAGATATCTGATCTATATATGTATCCGTCTAAAGCAGATACGGATATAATTTTACCACTATCTGATCCGTATCTGATCCGTTTACACCCCTCCTTTCTACTCATCTGGTCGATGTGATTGTTAAAAGTAACTAAAAATTAATTGCACGAATATAGATTAAAAATTAAAACTAATATAATTTATATTTGATGCTTGACAATTATTTTTATTATTTTTTAAGCTCTCCAACCGATGTAATACAAAATTCGGTTCAGATCGGTTTCGTAGTTTGCTAAAAACACTAAGCCTAATGAAAAGATAGGAAAAATGAAACACTTAAACTAATAATTAGCAATTGCTTTCTTCATTCTTTTTTGGTGTCATATCAGTTGAAATAGTTGATGATAATTGACTTGTTCTTGTTGGCAAAGGGACGGATGTGGTTCAATTGACAACTCGTCTAAGAAAAAAATTAGATCATGTTGATGTCATCAGTGTGACGTCAGCAATGAAACTCCCGTAGAGGAAGAGGAAGAGGAAGAAGAAGAAGAAGACGGAAAAAATACAATTAACACTAGCACCCAAAATTATTACCCCAATGGGATTCCATTGCCGTAATTTTATCCTTAATCCATATTTTTAATGGTGCATAGATAGGGGTGTAAACGGATACGGATTATCCGCAGATAATCCGCTCCGAATCCGTTTATTATCCGTATCCGGATTAAACGGATACGGATACTTGCGGATACGGATACAGATAATTTTAGTATATGGAAAAATAATGCGGATACAGATACGGATAATTTCGTGAGGATATAAACGGAGCGGATATCTGTATATATCCGGATCCAAAATTTAATCTTTCAACAGCTTTCAATTCATTTCACCCTTGTGAAATTCCCAAAAAACATACATATTCGTTTAAGTCCAAGAATCTTGGTAGAAAAATTATATAGTCTATTAGGATAATTGATTGGTTCTTTGAACCAATAAGCAATTAGTCATGCATAATCATCACTGTGCAAACTTAAAAAGTCTATTAAATTTTTGTTAATTTAGGTAATCAAATTAGGTAATTTAAAATTATGAAATTTAGTAGAATTACTCAATATCCGACAATTATCCGCTCTATATTCGTATTCGAATCCGTATCCGTGGATTATCCGTTCCGTATTCGTATCCGTTTAAGACGGATATGGTTTTCAATTTTGATATCCGTTTACTATCCGTATCCGTATCCGCTTGTTGAAAAACGGATACGGATATGGTATTAGCATTATCCGCTCCGTTTACACCCCTATGCATAGAGTATAATTAATATATATAATATATAATATGTATTGTAAAATAGAAAATTGGTATCCATAACCGTACTTATGCTTATTGGACATGTTGTTCATATGAATCTTGACACGTATTAAACAAGGGTTTCTGATACATTCCGATATATGCGGTCCAATGAGCACAAGTACAAGAGATGGTTATAGGTACTTCATTACTTTTATAGATGACTGTAGTCACTATGGCTATATATATCTAACGAAGAATAAAAGTGAATATTTTGACAAATTCAAAGAATTCAAGAATGAAGTAGAGAACCAACTCAATAAGAGAATTAAAGTTCTACGAACCGATCGTGGAGGAGAGTACTTGAGTAATGAATTCGGGGCATACTTAAAGGAGTGTGGTATCATACCACAACTCACTCCACCCGGAACACCGTAATGGAATGGTGTATCCGAAAGGGGAAATAGAACATTACTTGATATGGTTCAATCAATGATGTGCCAAGCCGAATTGCTCTTTACTTTTGGGGATATGCACTCCAAACAGCGGCTTACACACTAAATGTAGTTTCATCTAAATCCGTCGAAAAGACTCCATATGAGTTATGGTTAGGAAAAACTCCTAACTTGTCTTTTCTCAAGACTTGGGGATGTGAGACTTACATCAAATGGTTGATGTCAACCAAACTTGAATCAAGAGTGGATAAGTGCTTCTTCATTGGTTATCCTAAAGAAACAAAAGAATATTACTTTTGGTACAAGTCAACAAATAGAATTCTTGTTGATAAGGGTGCAACATTCTTAGAAAAGGAATTTCTCGAAAAAATGAAAAGTAGTGGAAGTAGTGTTGTGCTTGAAGAGACACTACAATATGTCGATCAAAGCATGAATGAGGACATTCATGAGGATCGAAATAATCCAACCATAGATTCTATGGCTAGTGGGAGCATGAGTGAATAAGTTCCTAAAACGATTGATGATGAGGTTCACACATCGCCACCAAGTATTAAATCAAGAATTGAACCAATCCCATAAGGACTTGTGAATGAAAGTCAAGAGATTCGAGGAGAACCTCAAGAACCACAAGAGCCACAAGAAGTAAGAAGGTCAACGAGAGTTAGAAAGAAACCTGATTTCTATTTAGACCTTCATGAGATCTTGGTGCTTGACACCGAAGATCCAACGACCTTTCAAGAAGCAATGACTATAGATGACTCTCATTCATGGCATAAAGCCATGAAATCCGAAATACAATCCATGTATGACAACCAAGTATGGAACTTGGTAGATCTTCCTCAAGGAAAGAAAGTCATTCATAACAAATGAGTTTTCATGAGGAAGATGGACATGGATGGTAACATGACAACATACAAGGCGAGACTTGTTGCGAAAGGTTTTAGTCAAGTTCATAGAATTGATTATGATGAAACCTTCTCGTCCGTTGCTATGTTCAAGTCTATTCGGATTTTACTAGCCATCGCTGCCGCCGCATTTCATGATTATGAAATAGGACAAATAGATGTCAAAACAGCGTTCCTAAATGGGAACTTGAAAGAAGATGTGTACATGATACAACCTCAAGGTTTTGAAGATCCAAAGAATGAAAGTAAAGTATGCAAGCTTCAAAGATCCATATATGGATTGAAGCAAGCATCGAGAAGTTGGAACAAGCGTTTTGATGATGAGGTTAAACACCTCGGATTCATCCAAAGCGAAGAGGAACCTTGTTTATACAAGAATGTTAGTAGGAGCCACGTGGTGTTTTTGGTGTTGTATGTCGATGACATACTCTTAATTTGAAACTTTATATCCTTGTTAGAGCGAACAAAATCTTCATTGAAAGATATTTTCTCAATGAAAGATTTGGGCGAGGCTCAATATATCTTAGGCATAAAAATATATAGAGATAGGCCTCAAAGACTCATTGGCTTAAGTCAATATGTTTACGTTGACAAAGTGTTGAAAAGATTCAACATGCAAAATTCCAAGAAAGGAAATGTGCCAATGACTCAAGGTATAACACTTAGCAAGTCTCAATGTGCTACGACACGAGGAGACATCAAAATAAAGGATATACCATATGCTTCCGCCATTGGTTCCATCATGTATGCTATGGTGTGTACACGTTCTGATGTTGCATATGCTCTAAGTGTGACAAGTCGTCACCAAGCTCATGCAGGTCCAACACATTGGACCACAATCAAGAACATTCTTAAGTACCTTAATAGGACTAAGAATAAATTTCTTGTGTATGGAGGAAAAATGGAGCTCGTCGTAG
This sequence comes from Carex arenaria, assembly GCA_964058825.1. NCBI lineage: Eukaryota > Viridiplantae > Streptophyta > Magnoliopsida > Poales > Cyperaceae > Carex > Carex arenaria. Next base: position 198,543 of record CAXKVW010000001.1, on the reverse strand, counting down.
AAGGCTACGTTGATGCAAGTTTTCAAAATGATTATGATGATAGAAGATCTCAGTCAGGATATGTCTTCACTCTGAATGGTGGTGCAGTTAGTTGGAGAAGTTTTAAACAATCAACTACTGCTGACTCAACTACCGAATCAAAAGTGATGGCTGCCGCTGAAGCAAGTAAAGAAGGTGTTTGGATCAAGAAGTTCATTGAAGAGCTGGGTGCGGTTCCTTCCATTGAAGGACCTTTGGAGCTATTTTGCGGCAATAGTGGAGCTATTGCGCAAATCAAGGAGCCGAAATCACACCACAAAGTCAAACACATGGATCGAAAACATTTTGTCATTCGAGACTTCATAAGAGAAGGCAAAATAAATGTATTAAAGGTGGACACGGATAGCAACACAGCAGATCCGCTAACAAAGCCCTTATCTCAAGCCAAAGGTGAAATCCACTTTGATGTCATGGGTTTAAAAGAACATGGAGAGTGGATAGAGATATTAGAGTGAGTCAAAATGACAACTCTAGTCTTAAAGTTTTATACATGAGTGATGTAACTTTGAGAACAAGTGGGAGATTGTTGGTTTTGTGTTCTAAAAGTTATCTTTTGTTGATTACTTTTACGTGTTAAGTTTATGAATTGAATGTTATATACATTTTGTTCCTTGAGTTTGATGTTTGACTTTAGAAGTGTTCAAGAAGACGCTCTTGGTTTTGAACCATAGAACTCTAAATTATAATAAACATAAACTTTAAAATGTTCGCAATCTTGATAATTAGCATGGAACACTAATATATATCGCAAAATGATTGTTGTGTTAATTAAAGTACATTGTAGTTCTATAAATGTTGATAAAAGATTATCATTTAATAACACGAATGTATGGAAGGTTTCATACATTGAACAAGACCTAACAAATGAAACATTATATGAATTGTGTTTGTGTCATTAATGTTTTCATTGTGTCTATGAATTTTAAGATATGAGACTGTATCTTTTTCACATAAGAAATGTATAATGTAATTACTATTAAAAGTTGCTTATTGCAAGTGATAATAAAAATAGTAGTTCTTTGTATATGGCTTGTGTGAGATAAAGTTATATGTCAATAGTATTATTGTTCTTCATTTATAATGAGTGATGATATTGTTGGGCCCCTTGGTAGAGTAGAATTATGAATGCATACAGTATAGTTGAAGCGCTGCCAACTATATATTTATAATTTACTCGAGAGATAAGGAAACGAATATCAAATATAACACCGCCCTACTTTGTATGTTATTCATAATATCATGAGACAAGGAATAGACACAAGTAATGTTTGATATCTCGTTATTCTAGCTACATTTCCGACCGAATTTTGTACCAAAACCTGTGTCCAAAACAGTAAAATCATGTTTATTACATTGATTATCTATAGAATGTGGTACTGCTGCGCTTTTGTTTGTTTATTGTAGGAAACAGGAGAAGAAATGGTGAAATCCGGCAATCTGGACATGCCACACGGGCCGTGCAACATCTCACACGGACCGTGCAAAACCCTACTCGACCCCTCACACGAGCGCTGCACGACCCGGGCAGGAGACACAGGCACACGGTCCGTACAACATCTCACACGGATAGGGCTGATTAATGAGCGAGCATGAGCGAGTTGGGGTATGCTCATGCTCGGCTCATTTAGTTAATGAGCGCTAATGAGCGAGTTGTTAATGAGCGAGTTGTTAATGAGCGAGTTGTTAATGAGCGAGTTATTAATGAGCGGGTTGTTAATGAGCGAGTTATGAGCAATTGAGCGAGTCACGAATTATGAGTAATTTAAGAATTCAAAACCTAATTTTCAAAAACTAATTTTCATTTATATAATTTAACAAATTGTCATAATCCAATCTAATTAAACATTACATAATTTAACAAAAATTATCCATAAGCAAATTTAACAAAATCAAACAACTATCTTCTTATAGGTTCTCAGTCTCACCGGTCCCACATGTCACATCCTCGGAGCTATCTTCTTGTGAGTTGTGACATATCTACAAATTTATATTATTAAAACAATAATAAAAAAAACAAGCATGAAACAGTATTGCATAATTATATAAATAAAAAAAATACAAGCCAACAAGCACAGTAATTTAGAATCTTTGATAGGACACCGGACTTTAGGCAATTTAGACTCACTGGGCCGCTGGAGCAAATTTAATTTCAACTTTAGTCTGGACTCTGGAGCGTAATAAGTAGGTTTGGAATTTTTTATTTATTCAGTTTTAATATTCATTTAAGAAATTGGGATTAAATGTGGCAGGATTAAATGTGGCAGGATTAGATGTGGCAGATTCTTAATGAGCGAGTTATGAGCGAGTTGGGGTATGCTCATGCTCGGCTCATTTAGTTAATGAGCGCTAATGAGCGAGTCATTAATGAGCGAGTTGTTAATGAGCGAATTCTTAACGAGTTTTTAGTGAGCGAGTTATGAGCGAGTTACGAGTTATGAGCGATTTACTCACCCCTACACACGGACTGTGTCAGACAAATCCGGCAGTTAATCTAAGTTTTCAGATTAATGCATAATTAAAGGAGGACGGTTATGGAGCAATAAAAGGACGACCCCTTGGGCCAGAAAGGCATCCAATCCATACAGAGACTAATTCAAGGAGAGTTTTACAACAACTAACTTGGAGACGAAGTAGAGAGGAGGAAATCGAGAGAATTCCGACGAATCTTCTTCGTATTTTCGGTCTTTGTCATGAATTGTTTATCTTGCTTTTGTTGTTCTGTTTTAGGAACGATGTTTGAGTAATTTTCTTAGTTTCTTGGGTCATGATGTGGTCGAATACTTTGTTTACTTGTTAGTCGTTTGATTATGTGCGATATCTTGTGTTTGCTTGTTTGTGTATGATTTTTATTGCTTACCTGCGTTGTTTGATTGTTATTTGGTTCTTACCATTAGGTTTGGCCACGTTTAACAAGGTACTGCGTCCAATTCGATCTTTCAACCAGGCCAAGTATTTGAGGTAAGTCTATGAACCGAGAGGGAAGACTAATTAGAAACCGAGAGGTGAACATTTCAGAAATCGAGAGATTCTGAATACTTTAGTAAACCAAACAAGTAACTTAGGTCATTCAAACCAATGAACGATAGTTTAGGTTAGAACCCTAAGATGATAGAATTGTATTCCCATTATCGAGTTTATTAAGCCAACAAACGAGAGTTGAGGTTTAGAAACATCATGTATGGTCAGTTCATCCTATACAGAATCAATCAGCACAGAAACCAGACAACTACAGTTTCACTCGAGTCTGACACGGACCGTGTAGGAGACTACACGGGCCGTGTGACACGGGTCGTGTAGGAGACTACACGGGCCGTGTGACACGGGTCGTGTACGAGAGTACACTGGTCGTGTCAGGCGAGAGGCAGAGTTGCAGATGAAATCAGAAACCCAGGAAACGCTTGTTTTAATTAGTTTTAAAATCCAGTTTAGTTTATTTGCAATCTTATATCATTGTCAACCAATCTTTCAACCAACTCAACCCTTTTCAACACTTCTAGTTTAACGATAAATTAAGTAAAGATCTAGTTAAATTATTGAACCGTCCTGTGGATCGACACCCGATATTACCAACGATAGGATTGTGCACTTGCAGTCCGAATCAAGAGTAGAATTGAGGTTTAAAAAGTATAGCTTGCTGTACTGAAACTTTGTAGTACACTTTTGTGCGAACAATGTTATTCATAACATTGCTATAGGACCGTGTTTTGTAAAAATAGTTACATTACATCTATGTTAATTGGGTGACTATAATGTGTAGCTAGAAAACCACTTATAGTTTGTGGTGATGAAATGATTTATGCCACTACCAATTTAACATAGATCCTCGATAAAGGTCACACCAACTGAACAAGAAACAAGAAAGTTATTTATAATTTTAAATGGTGTGTGTGATATTTCATATGATATGAGATAAAACACATGTGATAAAATATTGAAATAAAATGTTACATGTCGTAACAGTTTAGTGTAAATTAAATTAGATATGTGAATAATATTATTTGGTAAAATGTGATGTATATCACATAGCATAATATTGTGTCACATAAATATAATAATGTACATTACATTATTATTGTAACTCGAACAATAATAATGATGTTTTTTTAACATCATCACATAAAAAAATTATGATGTTTTTTTAACATAAATAACAAATAGTTAGCTAAAAACAAAAACAAAACCTCAATGTGGATGTTTGTAATCACTAATTGCTAAGATAAAGCATTATAAAAATAGTTAGTAGTCACTAAATGAAACGAACCTTTGATTCACAGATTATAAAATAGTTAGTCACAAAATGAAACGAACCACTGATTCACAGATCTAAAAATAGTTAGTAGTCACAAAATAGTTAGTTAGCAATGCAACAAATTTGACTTAATAAAGCCTAACAAACTGGATACAGAATCTTTAATACAATTAGTCGCTTCCTTAATTATTTTATCTCTCTGTTTTCTTTCTAATGGCGCATGTATATATATAGGTTTTATATGATGCAATAACAAATTTAACACGAAAAAAATTTACTCACCATAATAATTAAATATCCGAATTATATACGTATTTTATGTTAATTTTTATTTTATTTTGAGAAATTAAATTTATTAAATAGTATGTTAATTTTGTTACAATATTAAAATTAGATATTCGAATTATATCCGGATTCGTATTTGTATTCGTTTAATATCCAATATGTTTTCGTATCCGTTTAAAATCCAACACATATTTGTCTCTCTCTAATATTAAATCCGTATCCATATTTAAAAATTAAAAATAAACACGGATATGATTTTACCACTTATCCGTTTTCAACCCTAGGACTCAGCTTTTGTTCTAATTAAATTAATGGTGGCAACTGGTACGTTTTCAAAGTCAATAATGCTAAACAAATACCAGTGGTCTAGTACTACACTTACGTTGAACGTTTTGAATTCCGATTTTTTATATAATAATAAATGTAAAATTTTGAATGAGCTTCTAAAAAAATACTGGAGAAATTTCAAATTTTAGAAAGGCAAAAAACAAGGGCCCTTATTTGAATGTCCTATTTTTTTTACGTAAAAAAAAACTGAATTTAGAACGAAATTTATAAATATGTCCTTTTCAGAGCCTAATAATCAACCTAGCTACGGTTTTAGTGAATGTTTTTTTTTTCTTATTTTTGTCAGAAAAAGGTGGCTAATGCTGGGATTTTATATCAAAGTCTTTCTAAATTACAAAATTCGTCGAATATTTTTTTAAAAGGTTTAGTTTGATGTTTTATCTTTAACAAATAAAAAGTTATGTCCAAATCCTCACATTCTAATTATCTCCTAATTAATATTACTTTTGGCCAACTTTCCGAAAAAGAACTGATTAAGTACTGGACTCTCCCCAATATTTGAATTTACAGTTTGCATATGCAGCATATCTAAGTGTTTATTATATATGTTATAACTAAATATATTTTGTAAGAATGGTTCGAATAATGAGTGCAAAGTTTAAAGTAAAGCTTATTTAATAATATAATAATAAAAGTGTGTATTTTGAAAATATAAATGATGATCGAGTAAAGAAGTTAAAACTAATTGCGAACAATTGTTAATTGCGCATTTTGACTTTGAATGACGAGTCATAATTAAAATTAAAAAAATGTTGAAAACTATCAAAATATAATTTGACCGAGCGAACCTTGTTTAGACTTAAAATAAATCAATGTGTATGAGAGAGACTTTGAGTAGCTATCTGCCTATCTAAGCGCGCCAAAAAAAAAAATACATAAAAGGCCGGCGTAGTCTCTCGATCAAACACAACGACGCTAAGTAATTAATATAATGTAGATTGAAAACCAAGTATTATCCACTTCAATAATGATTCAGAAAAACCTAGCAACTTGTTTCTTATTATTGGGGCATTCTATTTCTAGGTGTGATGAAAATTTTACAATCCCATGCATCCCAAGATTAGAATAGTTAATTACCAGACAATAAAAAGAAATTCCCTGATAATTAAACACAACAAATTAAGGCATACACAAAGCTAGCTAGCTTATTTCACCAATCACCACCATCATCATCACCATAGGCCAAATCATCCTCGACCTTGTCGGCCACGTTATCTGCGATCTTATCCTCGACATAATCGATCCCTTCAGCCAATGCCAATCCACCAAGCACGCCTCCCACAGCCCCAATCGCCAGACCAGCACCCATTCCAAGCTTACCTTTCTTCTTCTGTTCCTGTTGTACCGGTGCAGCACCATACGTACCAGATCCATATGAACCGTATGCCGGTGGTGCACCGTATGAACCGGATCCATATGCAGGTTTTGGGAGCCCACCATAGGAGTAACCAGATGGTGGGGCTGCAGCAGGGTAACCGTAACCGGGTTGGGGTGGTTTGTAGGGTTGCCCGTAGCCGCCGTACTGTTCACCATATCCTCTTGAGGCGGCTTGGCCATATGGTGGGGCATTTTGATAATAGTATCTGTTATGAAAAATAAAAAATAAATTAAGTTTCACATTTCATTTTGTGAACAGGTAATTCTATCTTTAATTTGGATTAAAATATGCTTCTTTTCTTCCATCTGGATCGTTCAAAATTCATCGTACGGCTTCAATTAAATTTTGAATTATTTTAATAAATTAAATTGATTTGAACATAGAAAGTAACTGAAGCTGTACAAAAAATTTTGAACGATCTAGATGGAAAAGAAAAGAAGCCGACTTGGAGTCCTATAATTTAACTTTGTGAACCATTGAATGAATATATTTCTGCACATATGATATGCCCCAAGGCTGAAGGCCCCCAACAAATAAATTAATTAAGCGATCGTTACCTGGTGGGTTCTTTCACGGCGACCTCAACCTGGATTTTCCCGTGCGGGCGGCCTGACGGCCGCTTCAACTTAAGGCTCTTGATGGCCTTCCCACCAATCCCAACATCATCCACCACCTCTCTTAGATGCAACTTAGCTGACCCCACGAGTGGTTTCACCCCTTCTTTGGGGTTTGCATGCACCACGTCTATGTAGAGCTTGGCATCTTCCAGCCTAGAAGAAGGCGGCAAAGGGACCAACAATTTCTCGTTCCAGATCGGGTCCTCGTCATTGTCCACATCAACCTATGTAAAAATTATAAAAAAATATATATATATAAGTTAGAATTAAACCACAATTTCTGTTAAGATCAATTAATCCGTTGGTTGCTGCATGATGCTAAAGCTAAAGCATGAAATCCTACAGGCTAGCGAGATTTAAGAAAGTAACACAGATTTGAAATGATATCAAAATTTCAGAGCAATTGATTGATTAATTAACAATTAACAACCTTGGAAGCGACCTTGGGGCCGTCATCGATCCAGACCACTGCGTAAGGTTTGAGTTCGCCATTACGCCAGTTCACGTTTTTCAGATATTTAGCGGATTCGATGGTGACCTCGACCTCGTACCTTGATCCCATGGTAGATTGGTTTGTTTTTGTTTGGAACTTGAGAGTTGAAGAATTGAGTCAACGATGGAAGAGAAGGGGTTAAATAGTGACGGGATTTTGGAACTGTGCTTGGAGTTGGAGATAATTACGGATCAGGGATCGATGTGGGACTTCACTTTGACTTTAGAGGAGGTCCGATGGGCATCGGACCTACTTTGGTTCGACGGTTCATTCACCGTCAATATACTTTAAGATTCGTACATAGTGCATTAATTTTCGTGCTCTACTTCGTTTTTCGTGCGCACAGATATTCAGATGAATCGGACGTTCATGAAACTCGGTGAACTTAAAAGTAGGTCCGATGGGCATCGGACAAACTCCTTTCTCGATGAATTTACTGGGGACGATTCTTTCCGGGGATGGGTATTTTCTCCCCGCTTGGAAGGAATTGTCTGACTACAACTGGAGCATAAATCAAACCATGAACCAATAGTTGGATTTTTGTCTTATTCACCGGACTGTAGAACCACCGGATATTGACTGTTAAAAAAAATCAATTAAACACTGCTTTATGGATTGGAGCTTCGATTTATTTTGTTCGACGTGCAGCCAACAGTTAAAGCAGGCATGGAAGGTTCCTTATTTTCGCCGCGGAGGAGACGCATTTCCTGTGTGCTCATGGTGAGGCAAATGTGTAGCGGGTTGCACTTACGGCCTGTTCGGCCTTAGAGTGAGATTGGAAATAGGAATGGAATTGAAAATTATTGAATTAATAAAACACAGTGCGCATGGATTTTTCACACAAAACCTGGGTGAATTTGGTTCCCCCCTGGGTGCGTATCCTCTGAGATATCTCAATTTTTGCGTGACCGACGTGTCCGGTGTCTATTCGGGGGAATGTAGGGGGCCAGTATTATTTGAGCCTTGAGATTCGTGCAGAACGTAGTTTAACGATTGAGATATTCCAAAAACTCACGCAAAGTTTGAGATATCTCAGATAGGGATGGCAAAAAAGCCCGGTCAGCCCGGAGGCCCGGTCATCCCCGCCCGGCCTGCCCGGAGGCCCGGTCGGCCCGGCGATGTGATGGGCAGGCCAGGCCGGGCCTAAAGCCGGGCCAGGCCGGGCCTGGGCTTAAGTCGAAGCCCACAGGCAGCCCGTTGGGCTTATCTGATTTTCTGATTTCTGATTTTCTGTTTTCTGATTTTCTGGTTTTCTGGTTTCTGGTTTTCTGGTTTCTGTTTTTCTGGTTTTCTGGTTTTCTGGTTTTCTGGTTTTCTGATTTTCTGATTTCTGATTTTCTGTTTTCTGTTTTCTGGTTTTCTGGTTTTCTGGTTTCTGGTTTTCTGGTTTCTGGTTTTCTGATTTCTGATTTTCTGTTTTCTGGTTTTTTGGTTTCTGGTTTTCTGGTTTCTGTTTTTCTGGTTTTCTGGTTTTCTGGTTTTCTGATTTTCTGATTTCTGATTTTCTGTTTTCTGGTTTTCTGGTTTTCTGGTTTCTGGTTTTCTGATTTTCTAATTTTCTGATTTCTACTTTTCTGTTTTCTGATTTTCTGATTTTTTGTAGGCAAAATAGCGGGCAGGCCGGGTCGGGCCTGGGCCTGGAGGAACAGCCTGTTGGGCAGGCCGGGCCTAGATTTTCAGGCCCGTCAGACTGGGCCGGGCAGGCGGGCCATTAATTTTTTACGGGCAGGCCAGGCCTGGGCTTGACAAAATACCCGTAGGCTAGGCCCATTGCCATCCCTAATCTCAGAGGATACGAATTCCAAAAACTCACGCAAAGTTTGAGCTAAAATTCCAAATTGTCAAAATTTATTATTCTGAGGCATCATACAGTATAATGAAAAAATAACGGTCTTAATTTAATCTCAAACGGATTAAAAAAGTTCAATGCTTATTACAAATATAGGATTTTTTTTTTTTAATTTGTATAAGAGTTAAAGAACGATCTAAATTTTTTAATGTACTCTCAGGGTAACATGAGGAGTATGGATTCCAAAATTTACCCATATTTTGTTGAATCAATGAGATGTTGACAAATTTGCTACATACACATATTTTGCTCTAAGATTGAATTTAAGAGAACTAGTTTTTGATCTAGTGACAAAGACACATAATCTCTATAAGAGATCATAAGTTTGAAACTCGGATAAAAAAAATTATTTGTTGTGATAACAAGAGTATATAAATTAAAAGCTTAACATTCATCTTTCTTTCAAAAAAGGATTGAATTTCAAATTAAATATACTATGTGTTATATTAGTGACAATAAATATTACGATTCATACTAAAAAATGGATCTAAGTACATCCATAGATGTTAATGTCAAAGGTGTTTGTAATTTCATAATAATAACAACTAAAAGTATACTTTTATGATTGTTTGGTATAAATAAAATGTAACTAAACAATTGCAATTCAAATTTAATCTCTGTACAAAAATAGATTAGTATACAAAAAATTCATATGTCAAATTAAGAGTAAACCAACACAAGTCGATTTATAAATACGAAGAAGAAAGAAGTTTGATATAAAATGAGATAAATTTTACAGTAGAAAAACCAAAAAAATACCTTACAGTTAATACACTAAATCCCATATTATATAATCTTATATTTATAATTAAAAAAAGTTTAAAAAAATATTATATAATATGCATAAATTTATATGTTATGAGGAATTCTGAATATAAGTTGTTATAAGTCTGAGTAAAATCACGGATATATTTAAGTACTATTTGTTTTGTTTTCTTTTTTTGATACTTTAGAAGTGTGCTTTTTGCATTGCCTCTAAACATTTTTCTTCCTTCATAGCTACCCTGTTTGCCGTCATTTTTATTTATATCCAAAAATAAATATAAATTATCAACGAAAATTAGGAAATTTTAAACATACCATAAAACGCCTAATAAGTAGGCGGTTTCTAATTTTTATTAGAAAACTGCCTATTTATTAGGCAGTTTTCTAATAAAAATTAGGAACCGCCTACTTATTAGGCGGTCCCTTTGTATTTTTTTTTTTTTTGGTTTTGTGCTTTTTTCATTTAGATTATTCAAGAATTTTTATTTTTTAGTTTTGTAGAAAGAAATTAATTATTATATATTTTTAGTCTTAGTTTTATTGATTTTTTTTTAAGTTGAACAATAACCGCTGAGGGCATTTTGGGTCCTATTCTCTTTTTTTTTTTCCCAAAAGAAATGCATATTTAGTTAGATGCTTTGTTAAATGCTACACCAGTTGAATTTGAAAAAAAATATGAATTTTAGAGTACTATTCACACTACAAGAATCGCAGCAGATGTGAATTCTATTTATTTGCCCACGAGCTAATGGATTTCCGGGGAAGTGCATCCAAATTCTTCATTTGTTGAAAACAAAGTACTCGTATGTTGTTAGAAATGGGAAATAACCTCGACGGCCTGAGCTAAGAATTAAGTAATACCCTAACAATAATAATAATAATAATAGACTAATAGTAATGAGTGAGCCTATGGGACTATGCATAGCACAGATGGGTCCGTACTACGGTTCAGTATCTTAATTTTTAAAATTTTAACGGTCGATCCGAACCGTTCAACATGTTTTCCATATGAATATGTAATTGCTGACCAAATTTTACATTTTTTTAGAATTTTTTTACTATTTCTTTAGATAGGTAGAAAATCACTTGATCTGAAAATTCTTGACCATCCAAAAACAGTGATTTTCTGCCTATCTAAAAAAATAATAAAAAAGTTATAAAAGATGTAAAATTTGGTTAGCAAGTATATATTCATATGGAAAATATGTGAACGGTTCAGATCGACCGTTAGAATTTTGAAAATTAAGATATTGAACTGTAGTACGGACCCATCCGTGCTATGCATAGTAGCATAGGCTCACTCAATTAAAAGGAGGGAAGAGGAAATCAATAGATCCCGGGCCAGATAACCCTGCCTGGATCAAGCAAACCTGGGTAAAAGCTGTATTAATTTGTCAATGTTTGGTGGGTGAAGTTGGATTTATCATTTAATTATGCAGCCCTATTCACAAACATGATATAAAAAATAAAAGATTTGTTTGTGTATACTGTATATGCATTAGTTTTTATATTAATTATATGATACTGCTTTATTCAAAACTCAATTCTTATATGTATTTTACATTGATGCTACATTATTAATTTCCATTAAATATTATATTCAACATCATATGAGTGACTGTTATATAAAAATATATTTGTCAATAGTACTTTATATAAAAAGACACTGCTACTCTTTTAAGCAGCTTGTCATTTATTTTATTATTCTCATTAAATACTTTCTTTTATACAATAATAATTAATTAAGAACAAAAACGGTATAACTATTTTAAAAAAAATTGTGCGCTCAATGTTAAAAAACGAGCACTCAAAATAGCAACGTCTTTTTTGAAATTACTCTCTCTATGTTTGCTTTGTTTATTGTTGTAGTTTCATTTATAATTTTATAAAACTCTTTATTTTATTCAGTAATATTTTGGTTGCAATCTCCAACAAACGACATTTTAAATAGCTTGATCTTATCATATCTAAAAAGAAAAATAATAACAAATTAATAATAATAAAAACATTGCAGTTCTGCTATTCATGGTATGGATTAATTAATTCATTGCATTGGAAGATACCCAAGTTATAGTGCAGATTAGGTTAGGTGCAAAATATATGTAATTTTAATAGACTAATATTCTACATGTTTATAGACTAATACAATATTGATTTATTATACTGTAACTGTCCGTATAATTAAGGTTTTTGAATGAAAAGGCATGATAGCCCCTTTATTATTAACAAAGCTAAATACAATTATTCAAGAAACAGTAAAAGAAAACAATCCCTTCCTATACGAAAAACCCTGAATTCAGATCCAGTGAAGTAACCCAATTTTTTTGGGTTTTAAATGGGGACTGTCTGATTTGAATCCGAGATAATCCATCCGGATCTGGAGCACACATATTCCGAGAACAAATTCCAATCCCGAGACGATTTCGAGTGACGGATTCGAATCAAACAGTCTCGATCCAAAACCCAAAAATGGAGTTACTTTAGGAGATTCGGACCCAAAAACCCTAGGCCCCAGAGGTCTCAGAACTCGACACTTTTGTTCATCGACATAACAGGGTAGCCTCTTGCTCACCTGTAGCAATTTTTTTTTCTTTTTGGTGTTGGTTTCATATAAGAGAATGAAAAAAAAAATACTACAATGCTGGACGGGATAATCTATTCTGTCTAGGATTTTTTTTTAGTTAGATCGCTAATTAGGGTCAAGATACCGTCCTACTACAGTGTCTGGACGGAATAAACCATCCATTTTTTTTGTACATTTTGATTTTCTAGCAAAACGATCTCCTTTTGCGATATTTTTTATTTTTATTTTCAATTAATAAAAAAATTAGAATTATTATTGGCAACGAAAGAGATTTTACATTTTAAAAAAGGAAAAATTTCCAGTATACCCATTCAAACTTTTAAAATAGCCAATTTCCCCATAAAAACATATTAATATCCAATATCCCCATAAAAATTTAATATTCTTTCCTTTATCCCCTTTTATTCATTAAATTTGTTATTATGACAATTATACCCTTCATTTCAAACAAAATAGACCCTTCACCTTCTTCATCTTCACATCTAAGATCCATATTTCTTCGCTGATGGTACAATCAGTTCAGTTAGGGATACAAAGCAATGCTATTTACTATAGTAGAAATATATTTGATCATTTTCTTCGCTAATGAACTTCTAATTTGACGCTGCATAAAGCAATGAAATAGATTCGTTATGCTTTTTAATAACTCCTAAATTGAATGCAAGTGTAATCAACAGACGATTAGTTTTGAATGCCCAGTAGGCAGTAAAGTTTGCCCCATCCTCATTTTATAGCTTTTGAGCTTCTCTTCACTCTTTAATTATCTATGTTTCTTTCCTTTTCTATGCTGGTTGTTTGATAGTTTTTATATCTTTTGCGACTTGTGATTCACAACAGCAATTTGATTCAAATACCATGTCATTCAAAATTAAGCCTTGAATAGAGAACCTTGGAAGAGAAGCTAACTTAATGGTTAAGAATTTCAGTTTCCATTAGCAAAAGAGATGAAGCTTACGTGTGAAGATGAAGAAGATGAAACATCTATTTTTTTTATATCATTCAATTCAATTATATTATTATTTAAAAGGGATACCTCCATTTAAAATAAAGGGGTATATTTGTCTATATGACAAAATTTTATGAATAAAAGGGGATAATGGAAATAATATTAAATTTTTATGGGGACATTGGATATTAAGATGTTTTTATGGGAAAATTGGCTATTTCAAAAGTTTAGATGGGTACACTAGAAATTTTCCCTTTAAAAAAAGATAGAAAACAATTTGTGTCAAGTTTACTACACCGGTGCTTGGACGGGATGCCATCTCATTTGCCTTTTTACTCCCCTTTTAATGAATTCGCATCCTCTGAGATATCTCAAACTTTGCGTGACTTTGTGGAATATCTCAACCGTTCAAATACGTTCTGCACGAATCGCAAAGCACAAATAATACTGGCCCCTTACGATTTCCCGAATAGGCACCGGACACGTCGGTCACGCAAAAATTGAGATATCTCAGAGGATACACAGCCCTTTTTAATCAGAGGATCCGAACTCGGGGGAAATCCTCAGAAAACACAGCAAAGCATACAGCTGCGGGATGCAATGTCTTATCCGGCGACGGCGGCGTCGAGGTTACTACACCGGTGCTTGTCTACAGCCTCTTCTCCGGCGGGCCTCCTCCGGCCGTGGCTCTTCATCGGCCTCGGCAATCCCGGCGAGAAGTTCAAGCTCACTCGCCATAATGTAACCTTCTACCTTTTCCCTAATTTTTGTCCTGTATTAGTTAAAGGATAGATCGAATTGAATAGCATTATAGTTAATCGAAGAATATATCACCTGATAAGAATGGTACTTGTGATAATTTGAGTGGTCTGGTTGATTGACAATATATAGTGTTTGTAGCATGATGCTGTGCTACTTGTTGATTCTAATCCTTCTTGTTATTTTTTTATTAATGTTGGAAATATCAGGTTGGATTCGACTCGATTGATGCCTTTGCTAGATCCGAAGGGATCCCTATGACGACAGTCCATTGCAAAGCTTTATTCGGAGAAGGTTCTCTTTCAAATTTACCTAATTTGGATGATTTTTGTTTAAGATAATCCATTATTTCTGATTTTAGAAGTTAATTTATTATTTAGTTTCAGTTCTAATTTTCAAGAAACAGAAATTCATGAGTATAATGATTGAAGTATAGACAATTGATGTATTATAAAAATATTGATGTCACTTCTCTTGCAGGGATAGTTGAAGGTGCACCTGTTTTGCTAGCAAAACCTCAAACTTACATGAATCTTAGTGGAGAATCTGTAAGCACACATACATTTGAAAATTGTAGTAATTTTTTTCTTTAGCTCATTGTTAAGTTTATGCTGTTTCTTGTCAATTAATCCAGAGTTTCACTATCTTAATTACTGTATTTTTCTCAGAAAGAGAAGTACAAATAGCCATTACTATGTAAAACTAGAATAATATTTTTCTTTCCTTTTCTTTTTTTGGGCATTTTTTTTTTGTGCCTGTACGTGATAGGGGCTTATTGCTTTAGCTCGATCTTGGAAATTTCTTGCTCATCTAATTATCCTTTTTTACTTTGGCCTCTTTGGTTGTAGACAGGGCCGCTTGCAGCCTACTATAAGCTCCCACTCAACCGGGTTCTTGTGGTACAAGGATTTTATTATTTATCAGTTTAGCCTAAACATATGTAAATTATGCGTGTATATATATCCTCGCTAAAGGTTTAATATTTATGTTTAAGTTTTAGATGTATGATGATATGGACTTGCCATGCGGGGTTCTTCGGTTGCAGCCGAAAGGGGGTCATGCACGTCATAACGGGTATATCAAGTTCATTACTGTTTAAATTTTCCTAATTGGCAATATCATTGATTTTTTTATCTAATTAATTTTTCAATGGAAATTGAATAGAAGATTATGTTTGTTGAAAATTATTCGAATAAGTTCAAACAAAGGGAATTGAAAACTCTAAAAAACAAAAACAACCGAAAACCAATGTAAATAAAGCTAGTTAGGTTATATATGGTACAACACTATAACTCATTAGGTACCAGTCTTACTGAAGTGCACTTGAAGCTCCATTTTTTGCAATACTCCAAACTAGTAACATTTCTCAGGGAAGTTTGTTTATGCTATTGACAGGTTGAAAAATGTGATCTACCATTTTCGAGGGAACAAAGAATTTGGTCGACTCAGAATAGGTTAGAAATGAAGATTTAATTTAAAATGTTAAATTGTGTCTGTAGTTGTCTTTATAACTTCAGATTTAAATGGTTTAGGAATAGGTAGGCCGCCTGGTCAGATGGATCCTAAGGCATTTCATCTTCAGCCATTTAACAAGACAGCCCGTGAAAGGGTAAAACCAAATAACTAATTATTATTTCACTACTTAAAAAAATCAATACCTGTTTTAATTTAGTGATTTATTTTGCTTTTGCCAGTAAGGAGCAGTAGTTTGCTGAATGATTTCCACAATAACTGTAAATGCTAATACAATGATAAATGCTAAATTTTATGGTTGGTTTTCCCCTCTGGTCATTAATTGAACCCAATGGAGTCCAGTTCACCTATACCATCAAATTAAGCATCATGCTCAAATACTGCAGCTTCCTAAATTAGTGCAACTTTTCCTACTTCATAACCCCTCAATCAAGCATGTTTCAAAAGAACCTTTTATAGTTTAGATTTAGCTTGTCTTCTGCAATTGATTACTTTAGGAAATTGAAAGTTAAGCCTAATATTGGCGCAAATCAGTAGTCTGACAGATACCTGTCTCTATAAGCTGGCCATTGTAAACTGAACTGTTATGCTGTTCAATTAAACCTAAATAAACCTTTGGTAGTGCAACAAATCATCCCCATTTAATCTCAGTCTGCTGTTCTGTTGATTGAAAACAGAAGGCTTAATGTGGGTCAAACAGTAAATAAACTGGTAGTAGTGCCATACCAACTGGTACATGCTGGTTCAATTAACTTGTTCCTTGCGGTCTACTTGACCAGACTGATTCGGTAGTAGTGCTATGCCAACTGGTACATGCTGGTTCATTTAACTTGTTCCTTGCTGTCTACTTGACCAGATTGATTCAGCATTAGAGGAAAGCACAGATATTCTAAGGACTATAATTTCAAAAGGTTTAATTGAAGCGGCAAGACTATACAATACTGAGCAGAAATTCAAGCATCTTAGAGTGGATAGAATCTCTCCCTGTGACTTCTGAGTTGCACTCTTTTGGGATTTTGATTGAACTATATATGTGTGTGTGTGTGTGTGTTTTTCTGTAAATGGTTTGGATTATTTTGACAATTGTCTCGCCATTTATCTCTGAATTTCACATCATTGGGCCGTAGGTTAGTTTCTGGTCTATTGGCAATATTTGGTACAAGAATTGAGAGTAGGTCCGATGGGCATTAGACCTACTTTGGTTCAACGGGTTCAATCACTGTTCAATGTGCTTTAAGATTCATGCAAAATTCTTAAATTTCTTGCGCGTCAGCTTATGATTTTCGTGCAAATCTTAAGATAAATCAGACGGTCATTAAACTTGTTGAATCTGAAAGTAGGTCCGATGGGCATCGGGCCCACTCCTTTCTCTTGGTACAATCTGTACAAATTTTTATGAGAGTTAAGAATGATGTTCCAGCAGAATTAACCAGTTTTTATTGTGATTTTGTAGGCAATTTGATTAAATATACGAAGAAGAGTAGTAGCATTCTAAAAGCATCTACAGTTTCATATTAATGAAACGGGTCATATGCCTTATTTCAAAAAAAAAAAAAAAAATCTACATCTTTGAATATAGTTTTGAAAACTAATTATGGATTTTTTTTTTTTTGAGTAAAGTTAGAGAGCAAGTCACTCAACTATTTAATACCTCTGTTATTAGAACAAAGGAATCCCTCCATCTAGGTTTTGAATTCATGATTCTCTCATATATAAATTATGTGTCTTTATTACTAGACCAAAGACTGGTTTTGGAAACTAATTATGGAGTTGAAGACCAATAAGTATGATACAAGAATTATCATTCATCTTATTTATTTTTGTTCTCTATGAAAATTTAGATTGTTAACTTGTATATCTGAGTATTTATTTTCTTCATGCTTTGTGATTATGGATTAGAAATTTATTTTTTGAAGAACTATGAACTAGAAGTTCATGGGATCCGACTCTGCTGCTTTTCTGAGCTGCTGCTTTTCCGATCTCAACCATTCAAAATTTTCAATTTGCGTATCTCGATAAAGTAACTTTTCTATGCACAAATTTCAACAAATTTGAATGGCTGAGATCGGAAAAGCAGCCTGCTGCTTTTCTCTCAGAAAAGCAGCAGAGTCCGATTCAAGTTCATGACCAACAATTTGTGATATTGTTGTTGACATGTTCTCTTTTTGAAAGGATTGAGAGTGGGACCCCACCCCATGAGAAGAGAGTTCCCCGTCAAAGAGCAACACTGAGTTCTCCCATTCCTCTACACCTGGAGGTGATATGGAGATCTTATCCATAAGCTACTTTTGTTAGTTATTACACTTGGTATATAGTAACGAAACATAAATTTCGCATCCAGTGCAATTAACTGACTGAATATAATTAGATCTGAGTTGTCTGTAATTAACTTGGTACAAATCTCAAAACGGATCCCATGACACCGAATTTCAATCGTTCGACTGAGATTTAACAAAAGCAAATTTTACTCAGGTAGGTACCTCGGAGGATACGGCACGCTTCCAAATCATTTTTTTTTTTAGTAAATTTCAGATATATTTGATTGGATTGAGAATAAATTATTTTTGAAATTAAACTATTTAAAATAAAATATTCGGTATTTAATTAAATTAAAATAACTAAAATAAAAAATTCAAACATTTTATCTTATTAATATAGATTATTTCTAATTTTTTTTAAAATTGAACTATTCTAATAAAATAAAAAATAACTATTTTTTATTTAACTATTCTAACTATTCTTATTCTTATTCAGTAACAAAGAAACGTGCCACAGTACAAATGCTGTGCGACACAGCACAACTTATAGATGACAACTGAGGAACTGACACACTTCTCCTCTTTCTTTCTCTCTTTGCTAGGAGTTGTCTGTTGGCAGTTGCAGATGCTGAGCACTCTCGCAAGGCGATCATGGAGGCAGCGGCTGCCACAGCTCCATCTTCCTCTGCAAAACCTCGGCTCCAGTCTCTTCTCCTCCACCTCCGCCGTGCTACCCGACGGCGTCCACCGGAACTCCGACGCCTTTTCTCATAACTCATCTGCTGCACAGGAGCTCGTATCTCAACTTCATTCCCAGATTTCCAAGGTCTCTCTCTCTCTCTCCCGTCTTCGATTACAGTTGAATATCATAATATATTGCAAGTTTGAGAGTTTTGTATGCCCCTTTCTTTCCTACAAGGTACTGCAAGTGCATGTATACCTGTGGAGAACCTTTCTTTTCTTTTACCTGCTTGATCCTTCGCAGACAATTGATAAAGCATGGAATAATATGGGAATTGGAGCATTAATTTGTAAAATTTTCACTGGTTTGTTGGTCAAAATTGCAATTATGGACCAAAAACATGCCAAAATATGATTTGTACCAATATATAAATTATTCCTTCTATTAGGTTTTAGGTGGGGGAGGGGCTGAAGCAGTAAAGAGAAACAGGAGTCGAAACAAGCTGCTTCCAAGAGAAAGAATTAACCGTCTAATTGATCCAGGCTCATCTTTTCTTGAGCTTTCTCAGGTACATTGATTAATTATCAGATTGGACATTGTGCCATTGTGTTTTTTTTTTTAGTTTTCATAAAATCGAGGTGTGGGATGTAATTCCTGTTGTGTCTTTGGGTATTTTATGACGGGTACAATATCAGCCCAGTACACTGCCAATACCTTCACGGAACACGGTATTGCAAATGAAGAAAGGAAGAGAGCAAAAATAACTCAAATGCTCACAAAATAGGGGGAAAAAAATAGATATACAGAACCTTAATTGACCACTACTTTATGTGATAAAGCTTGCAGGTTATGAACTCTATGAAGAATCCCTCCCATCAGGTGGAATAATTACTGGAATAGGCCCTGTTCATGGCCGATTATGCATGTTTGTAGCAAATGACCCCACGACAAAAGGCGGGACCTACTACCCTATCACAGTCAAAAAGCACCTGAGAGCACAAGAGATTGCTTCTCAGTGCAAATTACCTTGTTTATACCTAGTTGACAGTGGTGGGGCCAACCTTCCAAAACAAGCAGAGGTGTTTCCAGACAGAGACAATTTTGGAAGGATATTCTATAACCAGGCAAAAATGTCCGCCGAGGGGATCCCACAGGTTGCTCTGGTTCTGGGTTCGTGTACTGCTGGTGGGGCCTATATACCAGCCATGGCTGATGAGAGTGTAATTGTGACGGGAAATGGAACCATTTTTCTAGCTGGGCCTCCTCTTGTAAAGGTAGTTTTTTTTTTCTGCCTTTTCGCAATCAGCATGGCTTGTTTGTTTGCAAACAGAACCTTTGCTTTAAATTAGATTACGTCTGTTGCTCAATTGCTTGTCAAATGTTTACTTTTCGACAAAAATGAAGGCCAACATCTAAATTCAATCAGGCTTAGGGAAAAGAAATTTCAAGAAATGTAGGGTAAATTTATGCATTTTCGACAGACTACTATAAGATAGGGGCAAAATAGTCTACATTTACAGAATTTAACCGTCAAACCAGTCAATGGTTGGTGTTTTCTGCAATTTAAGCTATTTTCACAACTTATATTGTGCCAATAACCTCTGAAGCTTGGTTAGGAAAAAGTTTTGAGGCCATTTCAGAAAATCAGTTTTGTAAGAGCTTAAATGTTTTCTTCTAGGCTGCCACAGGAGAAGAAGTATCTGCCGAAGATTTGGGAGGTGCAACAGTGCATTGCAAGATATCAGGAGTTTCGGACCATTTTGCTGAAGGTTTCTTTCAAATAACATAAACTTAAGTGAGCATACACAAGAACAAAAAAGGACAATAAATAACAAATAGAGGTAGCAGTACGTAATGAGCAGGATTTACTGGTATTGTGGGGCCAATCATGTAGCACTGCTTTACTAATATATTAATAATTTTATATTGTAATATTATTATGCAGATGAACTCCATGCCTTAGAGCTTGGGAGGAACATTATCAGAAATATTCACATGGCTGGAAAAGGACCATTTGATTCACAACATATTCCTTCTGAGTATAAAGAACCCCTATATGATATGCAAGAACTTCGAGAAATTGCACCGACGGATCAGAAACAACCATTTGACATCCGTTCTGTTATTGCACGTGTTGTAGATGGAAGTGAATTTGATGAATTCAAGAAATTATATGGATCTGTAAGAACTTCATCAAGATCTAACATTTAAACTTTGGTTGGGTGTCCTTTCAAGTAATGTACTCATTGAATCTCACCAATAATGACCAAATTGGCATCCAATGAATGCGTATTTTTTTTTGTTCTTTTTAGACTGGGAGAGAGGGAGGGGGAGGAAGTGTCTCTCCTTTGCATTGTTTTGTTTTTTTGCGAGAGGGGTATATTGGCCAGATTGTTGTTTTGGGATTGGATAATTCAAGGATTTACTATATCTTTGGAGTACCTTTACACCTGAAGACGGAATATCACAAACGTGACTTCCATTGTACCAATTCATGACTATACTGATGAGGGGGATTTTAATTGTAGAAGGACAAGAATAAAACTTTGATCTAAACTGTAGGAAACCTACTCGGTGTGAGATATTGCTAATCCTTCTTTATGATTGCTCTTTCACTTTTTGCTTAAGTTTAGTATCTGCTTCTTACATTATGAACTGCAAAGACACTGGTGACAGGATTTGCAAGGATATGTGGGCAGCCGGTAGGAATAATAGGAAACAATGGCATATTGTTTACTGAGTCAGCACTAAAAGGGGCCCACTTCATTGAGTTGTGTGCTCAGAGGAATATCCCTTTGCTTTTTCTTCAAAATATCACTGGATTTATGGTGAGTACCAAGTACTCTAGTTCTGCATTCACATTTTGTGTATGTCAGAATCGAGGAATCTCAATCTGTACCAGTAAAGTGAATTTTTATTCTGTCTTTACAGTACCGGTCCTTTTACTGTTTTTCAGTGTACAAGTCCGGTCTTACAATTGAGCTGATATAAGCTCAACTAACCCTCAATTTTGTAATTAAGACTACAATAAGCGTGATAAGATAATCAATTTTCAGTGGGACCTCTATCTGATTTTTTGCCACCATTCACTCTTGATTTGCTCAACCATGTCAGCTTGGTTTAAGAAAAATAGGGTAGGCATTAAGCTCACTATTCTTGTGATTATACCTCAAGAAAGACACTCTGTAGCCGCAATTGACAATAATTATTTATTATACTAGCAGCCAGTAGACAAACTATTAGTTATCCTAGTAAACAAATCATTATCTGTACAGAACCCCAGTCAGATATCAACTAGTCATTAAATTACAGTGTCTTACTAGCATTTTAAATACACAGTTGAAGTAATCACGAAAAAATTGTTGGTAACAGGTTGGTTCAAAGTCTGAAGCAAGTGGAATTGCCAAAGCTGGTGCAAAAATGGTCATGGCTGTTTCTTGTGCAAAGGTTCTAATCCACTTTCTTATTTATGGAACCAAGTTAGCTTCTTTTTGGCTGTTTGTAATTCCTTAAAGGAAATTGTTGCTGTTGTCCTGTACCTGACCAGTCAGATGCAGTATATAGACCGTATATGTTATGATTCTTGTTTGACACCCTCCAAAACCCAAAATGAAGCATCTCTTATATTGGTACTTAAACTTTACTTGTACCCATGGGTTCCTGAACCATGAAAGGCAGGTTGATATTGTGATTCTGGAACTGCAACTCTGTTTCCTTTTCCTTTTTTTAATTCTAACTAAGTGAATCTTTTCTTGCAATACTATGTAACTTCAACAGGTCCCAAAAATTACAATTATTGTTGGTGGCAGTTTCGGTGCTGGGAATTATGGAATGTGTGGACGTGCATATAGCCCCGACTTCTTGTTTCTCTGGCCCACAGCAAAGATCTCTGTCATGGGTGGTGCTCAGGTAAAAGGAACCATTTTTTTATTGGGAAATTAAAACTGCAATTTATCCATTGAAAATATTATCCTGGCCAGTGTTGTAAAATGCGGTTCATGCGGCTGCATATGCGGCCGCATATGCTTATGCAGTCCGATTCCGCATAAAAAATTTCATGCAGTCTCAAATATGCGGTTTCGCATATGCGGCCGCATATGTCCGCATATTGGTCCACATATGTGCGAATTTATTGTTTGAATGATTTTAATGGGAATATCTTGCATATTTTGAATGTAAATAAATTAATATATAGTTTAAAATCCGCATATATAAGTCCGCATGAAATTTTGCATATGCGGTATGCAGTGACCTTCTGCATGCATGAACAAAACCGCATTTTACAACATTGATCCTGGCTGCCCTTGAACTTGAAAATCTTTTTTGAATTATTATAGAATTTACCTTAATTTCCTTTCTAATGATATGGAGTTCACATTCTTTTAAATTTTGTACTTTTGAAGAAGCAAACATGAACGTCTTTTCTTTGCATGCTTGTTGTTTTATACATGGATGGCAGTAAGTTTGTCACAGCTATTGTTCTCATTACTTTTTCCTATGTCCGCACCCTCCGCCCCCCCCCCTCCCATTCTGTGTGTGTGCAGTGCTTGTGAATTTCAGCTGATCAGTCAATTTTGCAGGCTGCAGGGGTGCTTGCACAAATAGAGAAGACCAACAAGAAGAGGCAAGGAAACGAGGTACATTTTTTTCTGCCTCGACTTTTATGGACCTTAATTAAACTTTAAGGCCTTTATGCCATGTATACAAAACATGTAAAATATATCATTTCCTCTTTTTCTAATTCTCTTCAAAAGATGTGCAAAAATCTCCTTTCTTACTAGTTTCCTCTGTCGATTAGGGTAAAAAAATTAGGTTTATATTTGTTAGAAGGGTATGGGTGATATTTTTTATTCCAGGGATCTATAATATTTCTGGTTTTGTATGGGTCTTTTTATGAAGTTTCTCTTAAAAATACCTACCATACCGGAGTGAATAGATTATTACAAAGAAAGGATAAATCTTTTCCTCAGTGCTCCAAAAGAAAAGGATGGATTATAATAAGAAAACTAATTCCCATTTTAGCTGCATTCATTTAGCCCGGTTACTCGCAAGGTCAAATTGGATAGTTCTTTTTTCTACCTGGTACCAGGCAATACCCACTTCTGGTACCCATTCGACCTTTAGTGGACCTGACTGCCACCATAGCAATAAAAAACCTACAGCTGTCAAATTGGTCAGCCCACTCCCAGTTTACATGGATCTCGTACTACGGTTACATTCCGATATACACCTAACCATGCTCAGCCTGGCTAATTTTCTCATTTTTTCCCATACAGTGGACCCCTGAAGAAGAGGCAAGATTTAAACAAAAAGTGATAGATGCTTATGAGAGAGAGGCAAGTCCATATTACTCCACAGCTAGGCTTTGGGATGATGGTATAATAGACCCGGCAGATACCCGCAAAGTACTAAGCTTGTGTCTTACTGCCGCTGTCAAGTCAAGTCCTGAGGAAACAAAGTATGGTGTCTTTAGAATGTAATGTTGGCCGTACATAAATCAATGCATGAGATTGAACAATGACAAAGGGGCAAGATGTGAATTTTGCTACCCCCATATTCTGTCTGGTTACAATCTCTTAACTGGGTAAATCTTATTTACTTGGTAACTTTTTCAATAAAGAAATCATTTTGTTGTCATGGTGTACCTTGTTGTGTTTCAATTAGGTTATGCCAGACATGTGATTTGGGTTACTGTGTTAGTCCAGACCTTTCTAGGCCCTTATATTTCTAGTAATTATATTGGGCTAATATGTATGATGGGCTAGATGCTAGAAATAGCACAAATTCTAAAGGGAGCAGCTTGGGTCCGATGGGTTCCATAACCGTCCGATCCGCTTTAAGAGATCCGTGCGTGTGGAGATTAAAGTGATGTGTACACATCTTAAAGCGGATCGGACGGTTATGGAACCCATTAGACTCAGTTTGAGTCTAATGGGCATCGGACCCAAGCTGCTCCCAATTCTAAATTGGTATTGAATTTGCGACTAGAACTTTAGGGTACGTTTGGATGAACTTTAGAATAGCTAGAATAGCTAATGTTTAGAATAGTAAATAAGAATAGCTATTGTTTAAGAACAGTGCTATTCGAAATAGTAAAAAAGTTGTTTGGATTGCATATTTGGAATAGAGTTTGGAGAGAATGAATAAAATAATAATTTATGTGTTAGATTAAATATAATACAATATAATATTAATTTAAATATTAAATGTAATATAATATTATTTTAAATACTAAATTAGTATTAAATAAAATATTATATTAATATAATATAATATTAATTTAAATATTAAATAAGTATTAAATAAAATATAAGATTAAATGTAATATAATATTAATTTAAATATTAAATGTAATATAATATTATTTTAAATATTAGATAAGTATTAAATAAAATATTAGATTAAATGTAATATAATATTAGTTTAAATATTAAATGTAATATAATATTATTTTAAATATTAGATTAGTATTAAATTAAATATTAGATTAGTTTTAAATATAATATAATATAATATTAATTTAAATATTAAATATAATATAATATTATTTTAAATATTAGATTAGTGTTAAATAAAATATTAGATTAAATGTAATATAATATTAGTTTAAATATTAAATGTAATATAATATTATTTTAAATATTAAATTAGTATTAAATAAAATATTAGATTAAATGTAATATAATATTAGTTTAAATATAATACAATATAATATTAATTTAATTATTAAATGTAATATAATATTATTTTAAATATAATACAATGTAATATTAATTTAATTATTAAATGTAATATAATATTATTTTAAATATTATATTAGTATTAAATAAAATATTAGATTAAATATAATATAATATAATATTAATTTAAATATTAAATGTAATATAATATTAGTTTAAATATTAGATTAGTATTAATATTGAAAGCAACAAATGCTATTTCATGTTTTTGTAAGAATAGCAAATAGTAGCTATTCTCGCTATTCCAAATAACAAAAAATGTCGTTTGGATGCAAATTGTTATTCCGAATAGCACCTATTCTTGAATAGCTTGCTATTCTAGCTATTCTTACACCATCCAAACATACCCTTAATGGATTATTTGATATTTCGATCCGAAACCGCATGAATGAATCGGCAAGTGGATCTAAAAATTGTCTGATCATTTATTGGATCCGCTTGTGGACCTTGAAAAAAGATTCATCTCTTATTAATTGAATTTATACTCTGGATTCTTCATCATTTGAATCCGAAATTCATTAAAGATTCGATAAATAATGTTACTCATATATATATTTTTTTGGCGAATATGTCCGCAAGTTTTTATTCAAACGGTGCGATCACTGTCACATATGTAAGAAAGCAAAAGTACACATTAATAATATATAAACTAACTAAAAACCTTATGTCATGTCCATATTATGGAACTAGTTGATTGGCGAGCCACGTGATATAACATAGATGTACTGATTTTAATCAGGAGTAAAAGACATGAAACCTGTACAAGCTAATATCACATTTGGTCGGACTACACTGCCCATATTAGCTAACTGCATTTAGTGAGTAGCCAGCATGAGCAGAAAACAACACCCCTGTTTACATTGCTAGAGCTTGTTTCATACTTGCAGTAGTGTTCACATTGATTAACTCAAAAGAACATCTTATGAGTTAATGCATCTCGGCCATCTGATTTTAAACAAAGCCCATCCGGTCCCTGTCTATAAAGCAGGAAATCTTTTAATATTAGTGCAGATCTAGCCCATACGAATTACAAAGCATATCGAATGATCCAAATGCATTAACTCAAAAGATTCTTTTTTGAGTTAATGTGTAGGATATGAATTGTTGTTCATATTAGCAAGAGAATTCACACTTAATCTCTTATTTACACTAGCAAGGTGATATTGGAAGCTGTGAAGCCACCAAATAGAAACTAAAACTGTCGACAAACATCATCTAATTCATTGATCAGAGGAACCTAAGAACTCTCACATGAAGACATATGCCTCAACCATTATACTAGACAGTGCTTAGCGACCCGCTGTCAGTCTAATCCGTGTTTAGGCTGGCTCAACTTGACGCTCTCTCTCTCTCGCCCCCTCTCTTTCTCTGATCAGAAAAGAGAGGAAGCGACCCTTGAAATACTGAACCTGGCAGCAACTGCCATGATTTCTCAAAAATAAAAAAAATAAAAAAGATACTACCCTAAAAGTTCTACAGAAATATGATAACCCTTGAAATAGCATTTGAACAATAAATTATATATTATTGCAATACTTTGTAATTAGACAAGCAAAGATACTCTCATATTACAAATTAGTGAGAATTTATAATGAATTATAATCACAAACATACATATAGATAGACATATATATAGTTACTAATTAAAATTTCAAAGAATTTCTTATGGAATCCATAACAAATTCAGATTCGGATCATACAAGATTCAAATGCGAATTAGATAAAATTTAGTTGGATAAAAATTAGATAAACTTTTCATTTTATCCTTTAATTTTATTAAGAACTAATACTATGAACCCCTCATAAAATAAATTACGTTATACTTAATCTATCTAGTCTCCAATTTAATATCCTGGTTCTTTGGACATTTAATTTGTAGTGATTTACACTTGTAAATTTCGCATTTTGACTTTGGACTTTGGACAAATATTCAAAAAAGTTTTCATAATCCTTGGTATAATGATTTTGTCACCTGGAATACTTTAATAACAATGGTCAGGGTCAACCGTGAAAATATCTTAATGTCATCATTTCGTTAAAGAAACAGAAAGTTGAAAAAAAAAATATGTATCGTGCATTCACAAGGCAAAGTGTGTACTTAATTTTAAGAGACTTGAATGGTTCGAATTTTGAAACAAATGATGGTCAAATAATCCTGAATAGTGAATAGACATATAAAAAAAATCACAAGAGGTCTTTTATATTTCTGGGAGAATTTTACGTGTGCCCCTAAAAAATATCGAAATTACATATTTTGTTCTTCTAAAATTCATAATATCATAATTACCTCTTTAAATTTAAAAAAACTCTGAAATTTACCTGATTAATGTCTTTTTTTTTTATTAAAACTCATTTAAATTTATAAATGATTTATTTACCCTATATTAAAAATATATAGCCTATTTACGAGAAATATTTAGTATAATTATTAGTCGGTTCATTTTGTTACTTGAGATGTGCACATAAACGTATGCCTAAATATCACTTGTATGTGTCCCAAGTAGAGAAATAAACTATTTGCCATAATAAACCGATCAATTAGGAGTATACGCCTAAATGTTACTCCAAACTACATAACTCATTTTTTAATAGAACATGTAATAAATTTTAATAGAAAATGTAATAAATTTAGTAAATTTGTGACTTTTTAAAATTTATAAGGATAAAATGATATTACAAATTTTAGAAAGACAAGTACATTATTTTGAGATTTTTGAGGGGCATACATAAAATTCCCTCATAATTTTGGTAATTTTCCCTGAATTCACATCCTCTGAGATATCTCATATTTTGCGTGACTTTTTGGAAAATCTCAACCGTTCAAATACGTTCAGCACAAATCTCAAAGCTCAAATAATAGAAATTTTGTCGTTTTGGATTTGTCCTTTGCACTTGAAGTTTTCATACATTATTCTTATAATATAACCTCCACCATAAGCACTTACACATCTTCCTAGTTTTAATGAATGAATGATTTCGCATGCATGATATCAAAATTTATCTATATATAATTAGTTTTGTCTTTTATTGTATTGGTAACAAGAGATCTATTAGTTCTGTGTGATTTATTGTTGTAAATTGTATAGGATTACTCTTAAGTCCAATGAAATTAAGGTTCAAGTCAATTCCAGTTCGTACATATACAATCGCAGTTTCACTCAATTGCAATTACTCTAACATAAAATTATTAAACGCTTTCAAATTGTTGTGCATAGATAGATATACCTTCTGTTCAAATAAACATTCTAATGATAGTTGATTTCCTAACATGTAATTTTCATTTTTCATTTTTTAATGCACTTATCCCAATTTACCTGAATCTTTTTTTTTTTTGATTCATAATGATCTTCCCTGATTTTGTATTGGCAAGAAAGCATTTGCGTGATTGGTTAATTCTCATTTTTCTAATCTCTATGCTGAGTTTATTAAGCACCAGATCTCCATTTTACCAATTTGTTGGAAAAGATATGATGAATGGTCTCAAATACCCACATAAACCTAACACCATAAGGGCCTGTTCGTTTGTCACGGGATTGTGCAGGATGGGATTTGACGAGTTCGGGAACCCACTTTTTTATTTGCGGGAACCCATACTCATAAATTTGGACGGGAATAATTATGGGAATGTATTGAATGAGTGTTCGGTTGTACCGTGAAAATAGTTGTGAAAAATCCTATTTTCTTTCTTAAACATATTAATAAAATAATTATTAATTAAATTAAATTAGTTAAAGAATAACATAACAATACTTATCTATTGTTTTTATTAACAAAATTCTAATCATGCAATTAAATAATAATATTAAATAGATAAACCATTTCTAATAAAAATATATTACTAAAATTAATACAAATAAAATAAGAAAATATTTATAAAAAATAATAAAAAAAACCTATTAAAAACATTTACAAAAAATAAACACTTACAAAAATTAGACAAACAAATATTTAAAATATGTAATTACCAAATAAAGGTCCGGATTTAGACTTTTTAGTCCCACAATTGAAAATAAAATTTCTCTTTCCTTATATATACTTGAGCCAGCTGGTGAAGAAAAAGAGAAAAGGGTGAAAGAGAGAGAGCCACGTGGTTGTTGGGAGGTAGAAAATAGAAAATGGTGGGTCCCAGCATGATAAAGTAGCGGAGAGAGAATGATTGGGTAGAAAAAAAATGCAGTTAGACTTCGTGTTTTTTATCCCAAAATTTTACACTCAAAATAGAAAGAATGGGTTGTGCCCATCGGAATTTTTTTTTTTTTTTTTTAAATGGCTGCCGAACGGACTTTGGGGTAGATAGATGGGTTATGCCCAAAACCCATTAGTTCCCATCAAATATTTTGTATCTGAACAGTCCCTAAGGGCCTGTTCGGCTCATCAGTGGGCTGGGGAATGGGTTGGGGAAAGCAAAAAATTTTAACTAAATTTTACTATTCACGTGGGAAAAAAAAATTCACTCAGAGTGAATTTTTTTTTCCACGTGAACAGTAACTTTCTTATCTCAGCCGAACAGACCCTAAAGGTGCGTTTGGTTCGCACTATAAGTCATTCCAGGAAATAGAAGAATTTCAAAAAATATAATGCCAGAGAATGTCATTCCAAGAAATGTGTCATTACCATGTTTTGTTCGTGCATGACTATTGTTTTAGCATTCCAGAAAATGTGTTAGTGTCATATTTGATTCGCGCATAGCTATTACAATGACTGACAAGACATGCCTTCTCTATTTTAAAAATTTAAAATCTATTCTTACTTAAATTTTAAATCTAAATTTTGAAACTTTGGCTCACAACTCACCCTATGCTTACTGAAAGTTGTACTACTGCTAATTGAAATTTTTATGAGCTTGTGTTAGTTATCTTGTAAGGCAGGATGCATAAAGTATTAGGTCATGACAGTGGGCCCCATGACGTGGAGTAAGTTAATCCACCTAAAGAGGTGGATTAACTTACTCCAGATTAATTTAAATCTTACTCCAACTTACTCCATCAATTTTACTCCATGTTTGGTGGATTAAGTGTGGAGTAAGAGAGTTAATCCACCTCTTACTCCACAACCAAACATGGCCTTAGAGATTTACAGAATATATTTTGACTTATAAGTTCACAGTTCACTCATCAGTCTCTCGTCACATCTCAATCCTAATGTGTTTTTGTAATAATAAATTAATGAGATTAAAGACAGTTGATAATTGGGTTAATATATGTATTTTTATGGATTTTAGAGATAATATATTGATTACGTTGTTAACAGTACAAAAGTAACTAAACAAAAATAACAAATAATTGTAAACTTGTTACTGTTTACATAAAATCAAAAACTCCTGAAAACAAACTTACAAACCAAAATTGAAGAGAATTATATAAAAGCTCCGAATCTATGACAAATAAACATTGTGTAATTAGAAAAAGATAAAAGCAAAGGGTCAGTAGTAACAAGAATATATTAATGCACCAAAATAAGATACCCTATCAACTGTTGGCATCTAATTTGTTCATGCTGGAGGTTCACCATTAAAAATACGAGATATGTGCAGACATTTCAAACCTGAAATAGAAGCCAACAACCACCAAATATTCATAACTGCCGATTTATAACACTAAAGACATATATAGTAAAAGAACAATACATGATTTGGTTTTTTTTTTTTTTATTGAAGCTCGTAGGCACCTATTTAATTAAAATGATGGTTACCAGTACATTACCATTTCAGCTTGCTACCTGCATCAAAGGTGAAAAAAAAAGGTACTGACTGGTACGGAAAAATCATAGTACTTAATGGTATGAAAAAAAGGTACTGACTGGTACTAGTACTTGATACTTGAAATCCAATCAAGCGATATATATATACTTTATATTTAGACTCTCGTCAGATATGTTTTGCAAAAATGCATGGAACTCAGTACATGTAAATCAACCACTAAAAAATTACAAGTAGCTACAACAAATGTATTATAATCAATAAAAATCACAAATATAACCATTTAAACTTATTTGAATCATTCAAATTGTGAAGTCTGCTTGATCCCCGAAATGTTCTACAATATTTTTTTATTTTTGTTTTCTTTATGTTTTGTTTTGAAAATTAGCAACTTGACCGGATACAAACAATTTATACTCACAATGGCCCTAATCCAAAAGCAACCTGACCTGTGTTTCAAAATCACTTCTACTTGAAGAATCAGATATTGATTGGGGAAATACCCATACTAAAATCCATAAATATCCGAACTGAAATGTTCTTTGAAATAAAATTAACTCATAAGAACTAAACTAGTCACTTATCTATTCATTTTTTTGTTAAAATAGAATGACCAATAAAAATTGAAATGAACTCGGCAATTACAATATCTAAAGAACCGAGCCAGACAGAGATAGAGATTATAATCAGGTTCAAATTAACCAGTAAATTGAACTGAGACAATAATTGATGAGAGATTAGCAGCGGGAAAAAAAAAGAGATGAAGTAGAAGAGCAATTCCTATAGAGCGGTAAGAAGGAGAGGAGGAACTGGACAGTTCGGTGATGGATTGAGGTGGACGGAACTGGCGAAGAGGAAAGGCAGAGATGACACCAGGCTGGTGGCTGTGTGGCTGAAGTAGAGTGGAGAAAGAAGAGAAGGCGTCAGAGATCGACGCCATTGACGAGCTTGGGCTGCCATTAGGTCTCGGAGAGAGGCTGAGAAAGAGAAGAGAAAGAGTTTCCCGAAGGAAATGAAAAAAATCACGCTCTGGGTTGTATTTCCATCAGGCGGGCATCGAAAAATTCCTTGTTTTATTTGGCTATCGCGACAGCCACAAATCAGGTCATCGGCATAGCCAGGAATTACCAATTACCATATCTATTCCCTTGTAGATATTGCCAAACGCGGACATCACTTTCCAGGGAATTACAATGCCCAGGAATCACCTTCTAAAAGTACGAACCAAACGCCCCCTAAGAAATTTAGATACTACATCCACGTGTGCATCTTTGAAATATTTCAGTAACTGGATAATCCCGGTGCTTCCCTTCAAAAACAGGAAAGGGTGGCACTGCATCAATGCTAGAAGTGAGGCTAAAGGGTTCTTTTCGATACAGAATATAAAAATATTTGTTTTCTGTATAAAAGTTTGCTTGTTGAATGTGCTGGAATTTTTGCCACTCAGAACCCCCTTCACCTTCTTTTGCAATCTTCAGTAGGAGCGTGGCATTGCACCAAACAGTGAGTTTTTCAATTTGTGTTTGTTGTAAATACCCGGGAAGAAAATTTTCTGATATTTCCAACACCATGCTTCTTAAAACAGCTACATCATGCAATACTTCTAGATTGGGACAATCTCTTATCCAAATGGCCCAAACTCTTGGCAAGTTACAAACCCTCTCTAAATTAGCATTTTCATAAATGACTAATTTTTCAAGTGAACGTAAGTTTTCAATAACCTTGATTTTGCCTGCATCAATAATTTCTAGATACTCCAAGGAAGTTTCATGGTGTGCGAGACCGCTTGGGAGAAAGCTTAATTCAGGACATTCTCTAATGACTAGTTCCTTCAAATTAGGCATAGCTTCTTGCCCCTTTTCCCACTTCCATATTTTCCAATTATGCATCCCTTCAAAAATTATTCTCCGCAAACTAGGAAATGAGGGCGAATGACTGCCCCCAAGAAATTCAGATCCAACACTCACAACTGAGTCTGCATCTTTGATATATAGGAATTCCAACTTGGGAAGATGCCCAAATGTCAGAAGCTTTACATGTGCAAGGTATCTTAGACTCAGATATCTCAAATTCTGAAGGTTCGTCCCGATGTATAACCAACTTGGAAGCTGACATCCATAATAACCATTCATCATAAACTGTTCTAGGCAGGAGGGAGGAGAAAGCTCATTTAAAACATCTTCAATTATTTCTTTCTCCACATTCTGGCCATGGTACTCAAATGTTATATGTTTCAAATGGAGTTTTTTGCTGAGAGTTGCTAATCTTGCCATTGTACTATTGCTCACATTCTCCATGTTTTCTAAAACAAGAGTTCTCAGCTCTAAAAGGGGTGCTAGTTCATCTAAACTACTAAAGACCTCAAGAGTATTCCCGTGGGGCTTAAAACCCTGCAATTCCACCAAATTGCTTAGTTTTCTCAAACCAACAGAAATGCCCTTCACTTCCGTTCTGTAAAGATTGAGGAGCCTCAGTTTGACTAGATTTACAATGCTCTCAGGGATACATGTCAGATTTTGACAGCCTCCAAGGCCCAAAAACTCTAAATTTTTCAGCTTTCCTATGGCATTTGGTAGACTTGCAATGGAGGAGCCACCGGCTGAAAAGTATCTGAGATGTACAAGGAGACACAAGGAATCAGGTAGACTTGAGATGTTGGAATAGCTAAGGTCTAGTACACGGAGGCTATAGAGAGACTTTAACACATCAGTGAGGTCAATCTCTGGGGTCTTAATTAGCAACAAAGACCTCACTGATTTTTGCTCTTTGATAGCAGTCATGCCCCCCGCTTGTTCTTGTACCAATAAGTGACGGACCTTAATCAAGGATGATCTTGTACTCAAGTTTTGACCTTCTCTAGTTATAAAGCATTCGTTCTTTCCCAAATAACGACCAAACAACAAGAGAAGATCATGAATTTTACATCGTGCTTGGTCAAAAACATTAGAATTTGCTTCTAGAAGATTCCTCAAAACTAGCTCTTTATAGTACTCAAGTCCCGTCTCCCAGAAAGATAAAGTTCCATCAACTTCCAAAAATCCTTGAGCATTCCAAAGATGGATTAAGCCAGCACTGCTAAACTCCCAGTCTTCGGGATAAAGGGAGCAATAAGTGAAACATTGCTTTAGGTGGGGTGGCAAGTCTTCAAAGCTGAAGTACAATGCAGCATGTACATCATTTGGAAGCATGGTTGTTGACCACAAGGTGCTAGACAGAACTGCTTGCCAATCACTTCCTGTTCTATTTTTTGTGCAAAGGACACCACTGATCACCTTTATTGCAAGAGGCAAACCACTGCACTTTTTCACGATATCAAATCCGAGGACCTTGAGATTCTCGATCTCGTGCTCTTCCCCATCCAAAAATACCTTACAAAAGCATACCACCAAAAGATTAGGAACTATAATGTACTATATAAATTACAATAGCTTTAGTTGAGGATGACAGTAATGATAGAAAATACCCATTAACAATATAATCATACTTACACAGGTCAGGTCTGGTACAAGCACAGTATGAGAATACAACAACTGCAGAATGTTAAAATGATTCAGAGGCAACTAATTCCTAATCTTTTGGCTTTTGTTACTGATTCAAAATGAATGTTAAAGATGTAGCAAAAACATCAAAATCGGAATAGTACTGTTTAGATGTTCTCGTCAATTCAGGTAATCCTATACATGGTCAGTGTATTCATAAAAGCGGCAACACAATTTGAAATTTTCTTAGGAGTCCTCCAACCCAAATCATGGGATCTATATCAACACCTTATGAAGATGGTGCACCTTCTTACTCTACATTTTGATTTCATTTAACTTGAGTTATAAGATCTTAAATTGGTCAATTTCACCATTGGCAAATAGACTATACCAGTATACCTCATATTTTTATTTTGTTCACTTAACTTTGCAAGTTCTAGCCTACAGGCTTTCTCTCTCTAAAAAAGAAAAGAAAAGGGAGAATACAACCTTGAACACTCTTAATATTCACTCAAGGACTCTGTTGGTCTGCATTTGGTATTTCAATTATATTATGACAACATTAGAAATTGATTTGTCAAAGTGACTAAACTTACATTTCCCTTAACAATAAATGAAATTGATTTGTAAAAAAATTCAGATGCAATATAATTATGCAAATTATCTTCTTTGAGTCAGATGACAAATCAAAATCCAGCAACCATAGTTAATATAGTGATATTGGTTAATTTGACATCTGCAATTATACCATAACAGCCATGAATGCATAAAATTGCTTCATCAGCCTATTCTGGTACAATATTTTCTTAGCTAAATCTTCAAGGAATCTTAGATCAACAAATTCAGTAGCAGTAACTGTAAGAAAGTGTATGAGAAGTATAAGAAAGATGTGCTACTTAGAACCAACCTGCTTGACAAGCAAGGACCAAGCATCATCATCCTGCAACTTATCGACACGAAGAGTGTGAATTGCTCTCATCCTCATGGCAACTGTTTCATCCCTGGTAGTAACAATTATTCTGCTTCCTCGAGCACCGCTCATAAGAGGTTCACGAAGCAGCCCATGCCAAGCTTTCTCACTCTCACGCCAAACATCATCCAAAACCAGGAGGAACTTTTTCCTGGCAATAAGCCTCTCAAGTAGAGGAATAAGCTCTGATCTTTCTTGAGCCGCACTATGAATACCCCCGGCTTCTCTAATAACACTATTGAGTAAATCTCTTTCTATGAAAACCTTTGAGACGCAAACCCAAATTTTCACCTGGAATTTTCCCTCAATTCTTTGATCATTGAACACCTTCTTTGCAAGTGTGGTTTTCCCAATCCCACCAACACCCACAATTGCAACAACTGCTACCATTGCATCTTCTTTAGTAATCCAATCCACCAAAGCATCTGTATCCTCCTCAATTTTTTCACCCACAATATCAGACTGCACAATCAAGGAATCTGTTCTACGAATAACAGTAGATACACTTCTACTAACAGTGGCCAACCCAACTCTATGTTCAATCAAACCCAAAAGGGAAGTACGATTAACAATACACTCCAGCTTGTAATTGAGAACCTTAATCCTTGTACCAATCTTATGGGAAAAAACCGGGTTGGACAAACAAGAATTCAGAAAATAACAACTTGAACCCAATAAATCACTGTGCTCGCCGGCCTTGATCTGGCAGAGGTCAATGATATCGTCGGCGTCGTACATGAGATCCTTGAGCTCCAGGATCCACTGGCTGATGGTCTGGCTCTCTGACTGCCTCCTCTCGGCATCTGAAAGGACGCATCTGATGTCGCTGACCAAGCGACTGAGCTTCTCAATCTTGCCGGGGATACCGAGGAGCAGGCCCACCTCGTCCTGCGCCATTTTTAGGAGCAGGGCACTGATGTTAGATATGAAGGCGTGCAGTATCACCGCCATGTTAGTGCCAGATCTGAGTAGATAGTTCAGAGTGATATTACTTGGACGAGCGATTACTGGGTCTTCCAATGCAAAATCAACCGCCATTTTTATTTATATCCGCAAACAAATACAAATTGTCAATTATACCCACCAAAACTAAGTTCTGTCAAATCTACCCAAACCGGCTATTTAATAGCCGGTCCTTAACTTTTTTATTTTTTTGAAAAATAGTTATTATTTATTTATTTATTTTAATAAAATATTAGAATTTTTTGATAAGTTTATTTGTAATTGGATAGAATAATATATAATTTAGTTTATTAGAAAAACTGAAACAAATAACACGGATCAATATTTTTCAGATCAGGTTTTTCACAGCTGTAAGAAAATTTAAAATATTTCTGTGTGTTATTAGAAAAAAATAAAAGTATTTTGAATCTTAGTTATTGATCCCGGTTCAAAAGTCACTTCTAAGTAAATATATAAAATATTTGAATTCTTCTAATTTAAAAAAAATAAAACAAATTTCCGATGGTGTGTCAGATAATTTCCCAAAAAAAAATTCTCTAACTTTTTTTTTAGAAATTGAGATAATCTTTTAATTTTTTATTAAAGTTTTAGAAATTTTTGATATGTTTATTTGTAATTGGATAGAATAATATATAATTTAGTTTATTAGAAAGACTGAAACAAATAATCCGGATCAATACTTTTCAGATTGGATTTTTCGCGGCTGTAAGAAAAAATAAAATATTTCTTTGTGTGTTATTCGAAAAAAAAATAAAAATACTCTGAATCTTAGTTATTGATCTCGGTTCAAAAGTCACTTCTAAGTAAATATAGAAAATATATGAATTCTTCTATTTTCAAAAAAATAAAACAGTATAAATGGTTGTCAAAGACAACTTTGAAAACATTGAATATTTTATTCAATGTTCTCAAAGTTGAAAAATAGAAGAATTCATATATTTTCTACATTTACCTAGAAGTGACTTTTGAACCGGGATCAATAACTCAGATTCAAAGTATTTTTATTTTATTTTCAATAACACATAAAGAAATATTTTAATTTTTCTTACAGCCGCGAAAAATCTGATCTGAAAAATATTGATCCGGGTTATTTCTTTCAGTCTTTCTAATAAACTAAATTATATATTATTCTATCCAATTTCAAAGAAACATATCAAAAATTTCTAAAACTTTAATAAAAAATTATCTCAATTTATAAAAAGAAAATGAAGAGATTTTTTTTTGGGAAATTATCTGACACACCACCGGAAATTTGTTTTATTTTTTCAAAAATAGAAGAATTCAAATATTTTCTATATTTACTAAGAAGTGACTTTTGAACCGGGATCAATAACTAAGATTCAAAGCATTTTTATTTTTTTTCCAATAGCACACAAAGAAATATTTTAATTTTTCTTACAGTCACGAAAAATCCAATCTGAAAAATATTGATCAGGGTTATTTGTTTCAGTCTTTCTAATAAACTAAATTATAT
This sequence comes from Carex arenaria, assembly GCA_964058825.1. Classification (NCBI taxonomy): domain Eukaryota; kingdom Viridiplantae; phylum Streptophyta; class Magnoliopsida; order Poales; family Cyperaceae; genus Carex; species Carex arenaria. Next base: position 160,494 of record CAXKVW010000001.1, on the reverse strand, counting down.
ATTATTCTATCCAATTTCAAAGAAACATATCAAAAAATTCTAATATTTTAATAAAATAAATAAATAAATTATAACGTTTTAAAAAAAAATAAAAAAAGTTAAGGACTGGCTATTTAATACCCGGTTCCTATTAAAAATTAAGAACCGGCAATTAAATAGCTGGTTTGAGTAGATTTGACAGAACCTAGTTTTGGTGGGTATAATTGGCAATTTGTATTTGTTTGTGGATATAAATAAAAATGGCGGCAAAGTTAATACCGAAATTTTTTTTAGTTACCACCCTGTTGAATTAAAAAAAACACCACTCATATCAACTTAATTAACAAAGGGATAAGATTTGGTCCAAATAGCTTTGGACCGGACACCGTTTAAAGCCTATAAAAATCGTACGATTAAAGTTCAAACAGTCGATCCAAACCACTCAATGTGATTTCCATATTAAAATGTGCTTAGAGACCAAATTTTATATTTTTTTGAAATTGTTACCTGTTTTTTAGATATTATTTATTATTTAAAAAAATGATGATTTAGTTAACCCAAGCTTGAAAACTGCTTTACCTTTAACCCAATTATCGTATAAATCTTTCTCGCAAATTATGCTCTTTTCATTGTCATTCCATCCAAAACCACTTGCATTAGGTCTCAACATTACAGAAAGTGCGTAATATTGTTTCTTCCATAGCTTTATCCGAGAACTAATGTGAGGAGTAGCTTTTACTTGACAATTTGAATCTTTTCATGCATCCATCGCTCGAGTTGTTGTAGGAAGCCACTTCGAAATGTTCCATTATCAGCTCTCCAATTTCCTGATTGTGCAAGTTGAAGCAAGCACTCTATCAAGTTCTCATCTTCTTGCCTATCCCACTTGTGTTTAGTATTGCTGTTTTTCTGCCTAAACGATTGTCCATTCATATGTGAATATTGGCCATTTGATGCAATAGTCATTTTTTCAAATGCTAAAAATCGAAAAGACTGAATATATCTTGTTCATCCATCAGATAATGGAAATTTGATAGAATGCCTTGCTTTCAAAAATTATCAAACAAAATACCCTCGACAAAATGCACTTTTGAGTCCTACTTTTTCCCTCTCCCTCCCTCCTTCCCCTCTCCTTCTTATTTACTTCCATGAATGTTTTTAATGAACATTAAATGTCATTGTTTGCAACTTTTGTTTATTAATACCAATATATGTTCATACTAATATTTTAAATTTTTGCATTATTGTTCGAAAATATGAAAAAAGAACAATTTGTGTTCTTTTTGTGTAGGCTTTGGAAAGATGGTCCTGATGCAGGCCCTAGAGTTTGATTAATTCTTAATATCAACCCTAATTAAATTGTTTGAATGTTCTATTTTCAATGCATGTTAAAACTATAAATGTCATGCACTCAGGCTCATTTAAAAAAAAAAAAACATAGGTTTTCCATGTAGAGTTTTAATGACAAACCCAATTGAGAACTTATGGTGTATATATGGGATATCCTAAATTATTCGGACTTATTTACTTAGAAGAGTCAATCCTACACCAAATCATCACAAAAATAAGGAGCAGCGGAAACAAATATTTAGAAGAGTAAAACATGCATGTAAGAAACTGATCCTAAAAGTATATATTATTAGAAAGTTCCTTTAATATATTTAAAAGAGAAAAAATTGCAAGAGACTATATCGATCCTGACTAATTAAAGCATCTGCATTGAATTTTTTTCTCATTTCTAAATATGTATTGTTACTTTCTAAATTAATTCCAGTAATACAAACCAATATCTTATTTAGATGCTCATAGAGCATTCAAAGCAGCGAAAAAGAAAATGTAAAACGTCATTTAGCCAGTCTAATAATTTATAAAACTAAGTTTCACAGTTCTTAATTATGATAACCAATTAAATTTCCCTTGTATAATAAAGAAAAATAATAGAAGTTGCAAATGAAATAAGTATATTCAATGAAAAATAAAGTGAAGCACAAAATCTCTCTAGTAATGAACAAGAGTACTGCAAAATAAAAAAAAATATTAGTATGAATAAATAAATTAATAATGTTAAGAATATGACACTCAAATTCAATGTATAATTAAAAAGTTTATGAGAGTAAACAAGAGGGAGAAGTTGGGGAAAAGTAGAGTCCACAAGGACATTTTGTCAATAATTTTAGAAGTAGAATATTTTGTTTGTTAATTTCGAAAGTAGGGCATTCTATCAAATTTTCCATCAGATACTATTCACTATAAATCTCTATAGAAACAAGTGTAGATTATATACACTTATAGTACAATCTCAATTTCATTAAATATCTAAACTTTCTCTCTCTCTCTTCCCTTTCTCTTATAGTACAATCTAAGAGGCTTCCTCTCTACCAGCAATTACACAAGCTAAATAAAAGTGACTCATCTAAGTATAAAGATAATGGTACATTGGTTTTTAAAAGGTATTACAAAACCAACAATTACTTAAAATGAAAATAAAAAACACAAAAAAATTCTTGTCGTCTCACTTCTATTAATCCTTTTTTTAGAGAGCCGTAAACATAATATATTGATAATATTCATCTATTATTTGTTTGAGTCACTATTTTTTGTTGGTGAAGATCACTTGTTGGTAATATTCATCTATTATTTTATTTTTTTAAGAAAAATATGAGTCTAGCCCGTATTTCATTCATGATATGATCTATTACATAAGTGATGTAATAGTGAGATAAAAAAAACCAAAAAAGAGCTCAAAACACTTGAACAATTAAATGAAAAAAAAACAGTAAACACAGAATAACAACTAGAAGTGAGAAAAGTTGCTTTGAAAAGTCTAAGAAAACATAAGATGTTCTACAAATCACTTGGCAGTTGATGAAGCAGCATATCCTTTGATGACTCCCCAGTGCTATCCCATCATACCCGTAGCACAATTGCAGCTGTGCTATGGGTTTTTCCAGCATCAGTTATGCTGATATCTTGCTTCGTCATCTACACTTCTTTTTTTACCAGTAACTCTGCCCCAGTTTCGGACTGCATCTACTTGTACCAGTGGCATGTGCCCTGTACCAGTATTGATCAGAAGCTTCCCATTCCCAGTACCTCCTTTGTTTTATGATTGTTGTACCCGCTCAGCTATCATACTATATCTCCATTGTGTCTGAACATGTTCTGCTAAATCCACAATATCTTTCTCAGAATTTCTGAAAATTCAGCAACACCTTTCTCTCCATAAAACAAATTGAGAAATTAGCAAGATTGATCTTTCCTTCTTTGAATACCCCTTTTTGGTTAGTGCTGAGATGGCGCCAATGTTGATAGTATTGGAGACTCTAGGTAATCTGACATTTAAATGTGAAGACACTCTTCTATACAACGCCAGCGCAATACAACAATTATTAAACAGATGCTTTGTTGTCTCAGAATTATTCTTGCACATGACACATCAGTTGACAAGGCACCATCCCCTTCTATTTAAATTTGCAATTGTGAGAATTCTATTAATTAATAGAAGCCAACCAAAAACCTTCACTCTAGGTGGTGCGAATAATTTCCAAATTTTTCCACTCTTGGTCTTCACTCTTGTCAAAATATGCCCTTTTTACTGAAAAGACCTCTGTTGCCTCCCACTTCCATATAACATCATCTTGTTGGTTTTGCACCAGCCTTGCAAATTTCAAAATTTCTTGTTGTAGATTTACCCTTTCCAATATTGCCTCTTGTGATAAATTCCCATGAAACAGTAAGCTCAAAGGCTGAGTTTGCATTACCTTTGACAATGTGATAAATGGGTCAATACTGTATGTGAACAAGATTGGAAATCTATGTTTCAGAATTCCGAATCCCCAATCTTGGAACCAAAACTGTATGGTTTCACCATTATCTGGCTTTCTGATAGTTGAAATATCAAAGAAATGGTATGCACCTTTGAGTGTTTTTATGAAAAGAGTTGAATTTGGCAGCAAGTGTGATGGCCAATGGGTGCAATAAAAATTGACTTCCATAATTTCTCTTCCGGTTTTGCCCACTGCCAACACCATTTCATTAACATTGCAAGATTGTTCCAAATATTTAAGTTTTTATAAAACTAATGGATCATCAATACAATTATGGTGTTTATAGTGCTCAAATTCCGTGATGCCAAATTGCCAATATTATTTGTTCTTTTGCTAATAATAGATATTTGGTTGCATAATTTGTCATTTTTTTATTGTGCAAACTTTAAACTGAGACATTCTAATATGAACTCTGGTAAGCATGCATCCAATATTGGAAGCAAAAGCCTCTGGTCTGGTGTTTAAAATGTTGGGGAATCATGAAGGCCAAACAATTACGCCTTATCTAGAGATCAAACAATTACATCTCATCTAGGGGTCAAACACTTACACCCCGGGGAAGAAGAAACAATCCCCACCTTAACCTAAGGACCGCCCTATGCCAAAGATACCCAAAACATAATCTTTAGTGCGGAATACAATACCTGATTCCATGTTGTTTGCCATGGAATATCAAACCCTAGGTTGGAGCAGCAACCGTCTCCGTGAGCGCGAGACAAGACTCTAGTTGTTCCTTCTCGCCTTTGGGTTGGGTCTTAGATTAGGTCTTCCAAAGCAACAAGATCGCCTCTTGAGAATTCCTCTCCAATTTGCTAAATGGAATTCTCCTCTCTATTCTTTGATGGTGGAAGAAAGGAGAAGACACTCAATTTCTGTAGAAGAATAACTTCTGAAAAGAGTTGGTTATCTTGTGCCTTGGGGATCCATCTATATATAGTTTACACATTCTGGCAGCGCGACTGCGGGTGGTCCACCCGCACTGGATCTCACTGCGTCCGCACTGAGATAATTCGCGTCCAAATAACCGCCTTAAAACTTAGCCCAAATTTTCAGTAAGTCCTGAGTGCGTCCGCACTGGATCCCAGTGCGTCCGCATTACGCTCGGACTTTTTCCGAATTGAACTTCAGAACCTGAGTGCGTCCGCACTCAGGTCCAGTGCGGGTGAACCACCCGCACTGGGCTCCCTGAAAACTCCCAGAATCTGGCTAAGTACTGAGTGCGTCCGCACTCAGATCCAGTGCGGGTGAACCACCCGCACTGGACACCAACTGCGTCCGCACTAGGGTTCCAGTGCGTTCGCATTACGCTCGGACTTTTCCTGGGTTGTCCGAAGTTCTCAAAATTTGGCTAAGTACTGAGTGCGTCCGCACTCAGATCCAGTGCGGGTGGAGCACCCGCACTGGGAGCCCAAAATATTTCCAGAATTTGGCTAAGTACTGAGTGCGTCCGCACTGGGATCCAGTGCGGGTGGACCACCCACACTAGACGTCCAAAAGGCAGTTTTCTCAATTGCAAATTTCAGAATCAGTCCATCAATGATTTGATCTTTGCCCAATTTGTTCTACACACTTATGGACCACATCCTAATGAATACATAGATTGTCTAATATCTTAATTCCATATTAGATCACTTTAATTGTGACAATCTATTGACAGTAAACAATTCATAATTATATTACATATATGCTCAACGTTGGATTAAGATCCAACAATCTCCCACTTGAGCAATATGTTATACTCTTTTAATTATGTATTGTCAGCCTTATGTGCGCACATACTTTTCTGTCATCCTTATGTATTCCCAAACCAATTCCGTCCATCAATCATATTAGCAAAGGACTAAAGCGGCTTTCGTCACATTTATTTTAGTCGCAACTCAACCATCAATAATCACAGTACTAATATAACTAAATGACATGAATCATGATGTGGATGTGTAGCATAGAAATTACACACAATTGTGATCTTACGTGCCAATTTCTAACTAGGTCTCCCACTTAAAACTTGAAACTAAATTTCATAAACTTATTGTAAAATGCAAAATTCAACTAAACAATTTGCAAACACATATTCAAATTTGAGGTCAAACTTAAAATAGAGACAGAAAACAAAATAAAACTCTTTTGCAAAACAATGCATATTACACAAAGAACTTGTTTCATGTTACAAGTTACATATCCAAAATAAGTAAATAGAACATCAAAATAAATAATTAACAAACTCCCACTAAAACTGAATTTCCCTAATAGGAATTACACCCATATGAGCAACATGCTCTTCAAACTTATTGGGTGGTAATCCTTTAGTGAGTGGATCCGCTAACATGGAGTTTGTCCCTATATGTTCTATTGACAACTGACCTTTCTGTACTCTCTCTTTTACAACCAAAAATTTAATGTCAATGTGCTTGGACTTTGACGAGCTTCGGTTGTTATTCGCGTATAGCACGGCTGAATTATTGTCACACAACAATTGTAGTGGTTTCTCTATAGTCTCCACTATGCGCAGCCTAGTGACAAAATTGCGTAGCCATACACCATGATTCGATGCTTCATAACATGCAATGAATTCTGCGGCCATTGTGGAAAATGCTATAAGTGTCTGTTTAGCACTCTTCCACGAGATGGCTCCTCCAGCTAACATGTAAATGTAGCCAGATGTCGATTTCATGCTATCTTGGCATCCTCCAAAATCAGAGTCGGTATACCCAATGACCTCTAGCTTATCCGACCTCCGATACGTGAGTATGTGGTCTTTTGTTCGCTTCAGGTACCTCAAGACCCTTTTGGCTGCTTTCCAATGATCTAGACCTGGATTTGACAAGTATCGGCCCAACATGCCAGTGATGAACGCAATATCTGGACGCGTACACACTTGCGCATACATTATGCTCCCAACAACTGAGGCATATGGATACTTTTGCATTACTTTCTTTTCTATAGGATTCTTTGGGCATTGGCTAAGACTAAATTTGTCTCCTTTTGCCACAGGGGTATTTCCTGGTTTACTGTCTTGCATGCCATACCTTTTCAGGACCTTTTCAATATAATTCCTTTGGGACAATCCTAATATACCTTGGGTTCTATTCCTCAGTATCTCAATCCCTAGGACAAATGATGCATCACCAAGATCTTTCATCTCAAAATTCTTCATCAGAAATTTCTTGGTCTCATGCAACATATTTATATCATTGCTGGCAAGCAATACGTCATCCACATATAAAACCAGGAGCACGAACTTACTCCCACAGAACTTGAGGTATATACACTCATCCACAACATTTGCCTCAAAACCAAACGACATAATCACATTGTGAAATTTGTAGTACCATTGACGAGACGCTTGCTTTAGTCCATAGATGGATTTCTTAAGTTTGCACACCATAGACTTTGCATCTCCCGATACATAGTTTTCTGGTTGCACCATATAGATCGTTTCTTCAATGTCACCATTTAGAAACGCTGTCTTAACATCCATCTGATGAAGCTCTAAATCAAAATGCGCAACTAATGCCAATATAATCCTTAAAGAGTCTTTCAATGAAACCGGAGAGAAAGTCTCTTTATAATCGATGCCTTCCTTTTGTGTAAAACCCTTAGCGACAAGACGCGCCTTAAATTTCTCCACATTACCTTTCGAATCCCTCTTGGTTTTAAATATCCATTTGCAACCAATCGGTTTCGCACCTGATGGTAATGGGACAATTTCCCAAACGTCATTGTCAGCCATAGATTTTATTTCCTCATTCATGGCATCGATCCACTTTTGAGAGTTAGAGTTTTGCATAGCTTGTTGTAAATTTATGGGGTCATTTTCCAACATGCCAACATCAAACTCATGTTCTTGAAGGTAAACTACATAATCCGAAGATATTGCAGACCTTTTCTCTCTAGCAGATCTTCTTATTGGCACTTCTAAATTTTCTTGAGAATTTCCAGCATTGTCTACAACAATCTGGCCAACAACAACATCATCCATAATTTCTGGAATTTCTCTTTGTGTTGTTTGATCTTGTTGAGTTTGGTCTTCAATAATGGTTTCGTTTTCGACAATTGTGTTTTGAGTAAAGATGGGTTCAATGTCCACAAAACTCTCAACACCTGAGGGAATGTTTGCATATTCCTCTTCGAATTCAAAATCCATTATTGTATCTCCCCCAGCAAACTCAACATCCTCAAAAAAATTTGCATTTCCCGTCTCAAAAACTGAATGTTCTGTAGGATTATAAAACTTAAAACCCCTTGATCGCTCGGGATACCCAATAAAATAACAACTAACAGTCCTTTCATCCAGTTTCTTCTCGTGCGGCCTATAAGGCCTTGCCTCAGCTGGACATCCCCATACACGCAAGTGTTTTAAATTAGGCTTTCGCCCATTCCAAATTTCATATGGGGTTTTGTTAGTTGCTTTAGTGGGTACTCTATTTAGGATATATGCTGCTGTCTTTAAGGCTTGACCCCATAGATTTTGTGGAAAAGTAGTACGACTCATCATACTTCTTACCATATCCTTAAGCGTTCTATTGCGCCTCTCAGAAACACCATTCATTGCTGGCGAACCGGGCAATGTATATTGAGGTACAATTCCGCATTCATCTATGAACTGTGCAAAAGGCCCTCGACATTGCTCACCCGATCCATCATATCTGCCGTAGTATTCACCACCACGGTCAGATCTAATGGCCTTAATGCGTTTGTTAAGTTGTAACTCAACTTCCGCTTTGAAACTTTTGAACATGTCAAGGGCTTGAGCCTTTTCTTTAATTAAATATATGTAGCCATATCTTGAATAGTCGTCTATAAAACTAATAAAATACCGCTGACCATTTCTTGTAGCCGTTGGAAACGGACCACAGATATCGGTATGAATTAATTCTAAGACTTCTGAACACCTTTTGGCTTCATATTTTCTGAAATTGGTTTGTTTCCCTTTTATGCAATTAATACAATCATTAAGATTTGAAAAATTTAAGGGTTCAAGAATTTCATTAGACACAAGTCTTTCAATTCTACGTTGAGAAATGTGACCTAATCGCTTGTGCCATAATGTAGCTGAATTCTCATTAGTTAATTTTCTTTTCTTACTATTTGTATCCACATGCAAGGCTTCAATATAAGAACTATTGACATCCAAAGAATATAGATTATCATAAACCGAAAGAAAACCAGAACCAACTTGTTTTGAATCATGAAACAAACTGAATTTTCCATTTCCAAAAGTACAAGTAAATCCATACTTATCCAAAGCAGAAATAGAAATTAAGTTACGTCTAAAAGACGATACAACAAATGTCTCATACAAATTCAAATAAAATCCTGATTTTAACAATAATCTATAAGTCCCAATAGCCTCCACCTCAACTTTATTACCATCGCCCACAAAGATGAATCTTTCATCATCACTTGGCTTCCGGCAATTTAGGCAGCCCTGCAAAGATATACTTATGTGAGTAGTTGCACCTGAATCTATCCACCAAGTATATCTAGATATAGAAGATAAATTAACTTCCGTACAAACCATAACAAGAGATTTACCTTTCTTAGCACGCCATGCGTGATAATTCTGGCAATGAATCTTCTTGTGTCCAACCGCACCACAGAAGTAACAGGGATTTTCAGATGTGGCAACTTTCTTGCCCTTATCCTGTTTCTTATTGGTGGTCAATGCAGCATCCTTATTATCCTTGGCCTGATTGGATTTCTTACGCTTAGCCGGTCCCTTAGATTTGGAAGTAGTAGCAACATGGGCACTTTCTGTCTTATCCTGTTTCGGTCTTTCCTCTTCTTGCACACAATGTGAGATGAGCTCATTAAGTGTCCATTTTTCCTTTTGACAATTATAGCTCACCTTAAACTGTCCAAAGTGTGAAGGAAGGGATATCAATGCTAAGTGCACCAAGAGATCATCAGAAATCTCTAATTTAAGTGCCCTTAGTTTTGAAACAACATTAGACATCTCCATGATATACTCCCGAATACTTCCCTTTTCCTTATACTTCATTGAAACAAGTTTCGTCAAGAGTGTACCAATTTCAGACTTTTCATTCTTGACAAACCTTGTCTCAATTTCGGCCAAATATTCCTTAGCGTTAGTAATCCCATCAGTAATCGAGCCTCTAAATACCTCTGGAATGGACCTTTTCATAATCATTAGACTCACTCTATTGGATCTGTCCCACCTCTCATTCCCCTTCTTTTCTTCAGGGGTAGAGGTATCAATAATGGTGGGACAGGCCTCTCTGAATGCTAAGTCTAAATCCATGACACCGAGAGTTATCATAACACTCTCCTGCCAATACTTGAAATTGGAACCATTCAACATCGGAATATCTTTAAGGCTAGTAGTAATGCTAGCTGAAAAATACGAACAAAAAACACACAAAACAACCACGATTTAGTGAAAAAATTCTGAAATTTATAAATTATATTCAAATAAACGCTAAATATTTCCATCATTAACAAAACATCGGTTTCCATTAATTGGTCACCGGAGGGTAACGAATTAATTTCTTATGATACTTTGGCGCAATAATAAAGCATTGATGATTTAGTAACATATCGACAATATGCCTTCCGGAGGGCCGACTTATTGACATATGTAATAAGACATAATAATCATCACTACACTTTATTATCACTTAATTGTACATATAATTTCAACAACCATTATCTTCCGGAGGGCCGATAAATGATCACTTCTATCAAATGCACACCTAATTTCCTTTTTATACAGTGAATATAAATTAACTTTGTCAAAAGAGGCACCGGAGGGTACGATAGTGACTTAATCAATTCAATTCAAGGTACATATAAAACCTTAATGCCTTTATAAGAACTATAATTTATACCTTAGCCATAAAATAAAAGTGCAATTAAATAAATATATATATAATTGCATCAAAACAATTGTATTCATTTTCAGATTTTTCCCGAGTATAGTGCAGACGCACTTAGGATGAGTGCGTCCGCATTGTCCTTATTATTATTTTAGTGTTTCGAATTTAAGGGGAAAACTGAAAAATAATTACAATTGTTATGCTGAATTATGACATGATCTAGAGAAACAAACTTTAAAATTGGAAGCACCTTTAAATAACCTTTCAAATTTAGAAATTTCTTTCTAACTTTGTATATCCCTAATTCCAAAATTGCCCAGAAAATTGCCAAATGAATGGCATGCGGAATTTCATGCGTGCCATGGTAGGCCACATAAAAGATTCCAAGACCGAATCTTGATTAGGTATATTGCGATTTCTGATGGAAATCTTCGAGCAATCCCTAATCAAACTTAATAACTGAAATCTGAGCAATAAGGACCTTAATTTTGTGCTATCCAAACTCTAATTTTCAGATCAAAACCAATCAAGAAAATCCAACAAAAAATCAACGAAAAATCATCAATTCAAAACCTAATTCTCTCTAGATCCAAAGACCTAATCCTTCAGCATAGGGAGGCTCTGATACCACTTGTTGGGGAATCATGAAGGCCAAACAATTACGCCTTATCTAGAGATCAAACAATTACATCTCATCTAGGGGTCAAACACTTACACCCCGGGGAAGAAGAAACAATCCCCACCTTAACCTAAGGACCGCCCTATGCCAAAGATACCCAAAACATAATCTTTAGTGCGGAATACAATACCTGATTCCATGTTGTTTGCCATGGAATATCAAACCCTAGGTTGGAGCAGCAACCGTCTCCGTGAGCGCGAGACAAGACTCTAGTTGTTCCTTCTCGCCTTTGGGTTGGGTCTTAGATTAGGTCTTCCAAAGCAACAAGATCGCCTCTTGAGAATTCCTCTCCAATTTGCTAAATGGAATTCTCCTCTCTATTCTTTGATGGTGGAAGAAAGGAGAAGGCACTCAATTTCTGTAGAAGAATAACTTCTGAAAAGAGTTGGTTATCTTGTGCCTTGGGGACCCATCTATATATAGTTTACACATTCTGGCAGTGCGACTGCGGGTGGTCCACCCGCACTGGATCTCACTGCGTCCGCACTGAGATAATTCGCGTCCAAATAACCGCCTTAAAACTTAGCCCAAATTTTCAGTAAGTCCTGAGTGCGTCCGCACTGGATCCCAGTGCGTCCGCATTACGCTCGGACTTTTTCCGAATTGAACTTCAGAACCTGAGTGCGTCCGCACTGGGCTCCCTGAAAACTCCCAGAATTTGGCTAAGTACTGAGTGCGTCCGCACTCAGATCCAGTGCGGGTGAACCACCCGCACTGGACACCAACTGCGTCCGCACTGGGGTTCCAGTGCGTCCGCATTACGCTCGGACTTTTCCTGGGTTGTCCGAAGTTCTCAAAATTTGGCTAAGTACTGAGTGCGTCCGCACTCAGATCCAGTGCGGGTGGAGCACCCGCACTAGGAGCCCAAAATATTTCCAGAATTTGGCTAAGTACTGAGTGCGTCCGCACTCAGATCCAGTGCGGGTGGACCACCCACACTGGGCACTGACTGCGTCCGCACTGGGATCCAGTGCGGGTGGACCACCCACACTAGACGTCCAAAAGACAGTTTTCTCAATTGCAAATTTCAGAATCAGTCCATCAATGATTTGATCTTTGCCCAATTTGTTCTACACACTTATGGACCACATCCTAATGAATACATAGATTGTCTAATATCTTAATTCCATATTAGATCACTTTAATTGTGACAATCTATTGACAGTAAACAATTCATAATTATATTACATATATGCTCAACGTTGGATTAAGATCCAACATAAAATTTGTTATTACAAAAAATAAATATACGGATGACAGCAGTTACTGCCTTAATTAGATTGCACAGGACATTGTTACTCCCAACAGAGAAAAGGATATCTGCAGTAGTTTCTATTAATTACATTCCATGTGAAGCCAATTAGCGAAAATTGTAACTCCTGACCTATACTATACACGCCCAAAACCAATTAAACAGCACTTAAATGAGATAATTAATTCTACTCATCCGCTGTGGTTTTTTCTGTAGCAGGTCATTTCCCATATAATAATGTCATCCGTTACAGGAAATCCCATATTTTGGTTGCATGAATAAAGTAATACACGGAACTAAATAGTAAATACCCCCCAGTTTCTGCCCTGACATTACAGGAATAAGATTTGGTCCAAATGGCTTTGGACCAGATACCGTCCAAAGCTTCTAAATATTATACGATTAAAGTCTGAACAGTTGATCCGAACAGCTCAACATGATTTTTATATTAAAATGTGCTCAGAGACCAAATTTTATAATTTTTGAAAATTTTTTACTATTTTTTTAGATACGTACAAAATTACTGTTTTTTTACCATTTAGAAACAGTGATTTTGTACGTATGTAAAAAAATAGTAAAAAAAAATTTCAAAAAATATAAAATTTGGTCTCTGAGCACATTTTAATATGAAAATCATGTTGAGCGGTTCGGATCGAGTGTTCGAACTTCAATCGTATGATTTTTAGAAGTTTGGACGGTGTCTGGTCCAAAGCCATTTGGACCAAACCTCATCCCGACATTACAACCTAGCTACTTATAAAAACCAAAGTTATTTTTCTCAATAGCGTACGATAGAGAAATTAAGTATCTGAAACTATATAATAGCTAGCATGGAATTTGTAAAGGATGGAGAGGAAGAGAAGTTGCATATAGAGAGACACCTCCTGCTTCTCTTATCTGACGACAATCAAAACTCGTCCGATGTTCGGTCTAACATCTCAAACGATCCTGTAAGAAGACACATCACATGGTGCTTTCTTAGATAATGATTTCTTTCCGATTTCAAAGAGAATTTTCTACTTATTTCTAGCACATTTCATGAAAATTTCTTGATCCTGATTCTTGAACGTAAAGTCTAGACATTAATTTGTCGTCTGCATTGTAGTTGTATTTGTTCAAGATCGTTCATGGATCTTGCAACTGCACCAATTCGAGCTACTCCGAATCTCAAGTGCACAAGATCAGCAATTACGCAAAATTTGGAATGGTGCATCAAGTTAACAAGGTGAACCTAGAGTTACTGGTTCAATTAATCATTCTACAATGTGGTTAATAATATTGACTTGTGTGCAGGTTCTGAAACCAAAGAATGGAAATGGAATAGGAGTTTTTATTCCACAGCCAGGTAAAATATATTCTTCATCCTAGCTACAAAATTTACAATTAAATGTACAAAAATTGATCATAACGGTATATAACATTACCAACATCCATGGCCTCTGTTATTACCAGTACTGTTTAATATTTTGTTGCTTTTGCAGCTGGGCATCTCAGCCGAAGGAATAAGTTGAAGCAACATATATAGATCTTTGTAAAGAGATGTTAGTTATCTGAGAATTCAGCTACAGCTACAGCTTATGCGATAATGAATACTATATATAAAATATATGTGATGATTTCTTAGAATGCAAAAAAGAAATAACTCATAACTACTGTCAGACCTTTCAATCTCAATGTAATAAATAAATTAAGGAAGCGCTAACGTTGATTAGCCAATTTTAGGAGTAGAACTTTTCTGATAGATAATTCTGCGTTTTTCTGATGCATGCATGGCATGGTGTACAAAAGTAAAAACTGATGATTGACATATCAAAGAATTATTATATATTTTCTGATATACCTGGTGAATATTAAGCTAGTGAGGTTTGGAGTCAGGTATGTTTGGTTGCAAAACAAGAATAGCTAGAATAGTCAATTCAAGAATAGCAATTGTTTATTGTCTTATTAGAATAGCAAATTCTTAGAAATATTCTATTCTAATAAGACAAAAATTGATTCACTATCCTAGCTATTCTAACCTAACCAAACACAAAATAAGCTATTACAAATAACTTACTTCCAAAAATCGCTTATTCTTGATGCATCCAAACGTACTAACAGTATAATATACACAGCGGAAATTACCTTGTACTATTTTTCCTTTTATAACTTTAGGCCCAAACATGTTGGGCTAGGGCCCAAAATAAACCAATGGTTATAAAAATAATTTCGTTCATTTAACTTCATTTTAAAGTAGGAGTAAGGCTTGGGTGCTATCCATAGCACCGGAGCCTCTATGCAACGGCTCAAAATTTGAGTTTTCAAAATCCTAACGGCCGATCCGAACCGTTCAATATTTAATCTGTACTAAAATGTACTTGCATACCAAATTTTACATTTTTTTGAATTTTTTTACTATTTATTAAGTATGTTACAAAACCGCTGTTTTCAGTGATCCAGAATTATTCAAAAACAGCGGTTTTGTAACATACTTAATAAATAGTAAAAAAATTCCAAAAAATGTAAAATTTGGTATGCAAGTACATTTTAGTACAGATTAAATATTGAACGGTTTGAATCGGCCGTTAGGAATTTGAAAACTCAAATTTTGAGCCGTTGCATAGAGGCTCCGGTGCTATGGATAGCACCCAAGCCTTACTCTTAAAGTAGTTAGACAAGTAAAACTTTAGTCGGCTATTATTAAATAAAAAGATCCGCTCAATTTACCAGAGTTTGTTATGTAGTGGTAATTGGCCAATATGCACTCTAAACTGACATGTTTTTTTCATTGTATTTTCTATATTGAGTGGGATTATTTTTCGGATTTCAATGAAAAAAAAATAATATATATATATATAGAGGTTGGCTAATATCAAATCAGTTGTTCCTGAGGTCCCATGCAACCAAGTCGTTTTTCAATTTTCGAAGTCCAAACTGTCGATCCAAACCGTTAGATGTGTTATCTATATTAAAATGTGCTTGGAGACCAGATTTTACATTTTTTGGAATTTTTTTACTATTTATTAAGCCACTTTGAAAACCGCTGATCCAACGGTGGCTTCTAGTTTTACTGTTTGGTTAAGCCACCGTTGGATCAACGGTTTTTAAAGTGGCATAATAAATAGTAAAAAAATTTCAAAAAATGTAAATTTTTGTCTCCAAGCACATTTTAATATAGAGAACACATTTAACGGTTTGGATCGACGTTTTGGACTTTGAAAATTGAAAAACGATTTGGTTGCACGGGACCCTAAGGAACAACTGATTTGATATTAGCCAACCCCTCTCTCTCTCTCTCTCTCTCTCTCTCTATATATATATATATATATATATATAGAGAGAGAGATAGGCTATTATGCTTTGCAAAGCAAACACCTCAATCTGCTTCGTATTATGGTCCGTTGGATCCCCTTCAAGATGCGTGCTTAGGAGATCAGATCCCCTCTTCAGATTTTCGCTGGTTTTGAATTAAAGTCCGCTACTGGACAGCTCCAGTTTGTTTCCAGCGATATTTCCATCCCTCTCTCGCGTCTCTCTCTAGCGCACTCGGAAACGGGGGAAGCAGCGCAAGGCGCCGCTGGAAACGGCGCTGCAATTCCCTAGCCGTCGCTCTTCAAGACCAGATCCCCTCTTCTCCTCTCGGCGCTCTACTCCTCTAGGTGCAGCTCGCCTTCTCCAGCGACGACTCGGTGATCTAGGGTTTCGGCGATTGTTGAGGTCTCCAGCGACGGCGATTGAAAGCTCTAAGATAACAACACTCTTCTCCTCTGGTAATGTGGTTTTTCTGCGATTTTGGTTTCTTTTATTCTTTTTATTATTCGCATTGAGAGAACATGGATTCTGAGCAATTCATTTCATTTGGAATTAAAAATCACAAAGGAACAAGAATATAGATGAAATTGCATAATTGTGTAAAATATTAACATAAATTCAGTGAAAAAATGCTTGAATTTTGTAATTATTAGTTGTCAATTAGTTAGATCATCTCAAATTTGAACTAATATGAATCAGAAATCAATTGCAGTTGCATAAATTTTGGAAGCATCTGAAATGCTTTGATTTCATAAACAATGTAATCTGTAATTGAGCTTCAAGAAAAGAACTAATCACCAAAAAGTTAAAAAGAAGATTAAGTGAAATGGGAAAAAAATGATCTGTCTGGTACCAAACTGGTATGGGTCGGTGGTTGTCGAGTAAATAAACCATTGCAATGTAATAGTAGAAACCTGACTGGAGGCATCAAATTTGCAACACTACAAACATCATTATATTCTTTATTTTAAACTCGGTGAAATTTTTAATAATAAGTAGCTCTTAGTTCTTACTAAAGCTAATTTTTAAGAGATGCATATGCAAATTAACCATATGAAAATATTGTAGGAGGCATCATCAGCCAGTTACATAATCCAATAGTACATGGCCTCAACAGGATGCCTCAAGCTCCAAAACAGCATGAAAAGCATGTATGCAAGCGGTAGCATGAGGCTTGCGTGTGGGCCCGGCGAGTCAGAGGGGCCCATGAAGAGAACCAGTGAAACAAAATGCTTTGTTGTTTGGCAGAAGTCACCTGACCGGTGGTTATCTGTGTTATCTGTTGTTATCTGTGTTGTAATTGAGTAGAACTACATATTATAATATGAGAGGATGGTGTTCTTGAATTTATTAGTCTTTGGATCCAATATCTTTTGTGTTGTTGTTGTTGATACCTCGCATATTTAGCCTATATTTGACTTGATTCCGTATCAAATTCTCGTTCTAAATTGTCAAAATCATGTGCATTTCATTGATATATCTTTAGAATTTGGTACTGCTGAGAGGTTGTTTGTTTTCTGCAGGATTGGAGCAAAATACACGAAGAAACGGCACTTTTGGACTCCCTGATACGACCCTTACCAGGCTTGGTACGGGCCGTACCAGACTTAGCCGATTCAGCCTTTTTCCCATCTCGTACGGCCTGGCCGTACCACTTTGGTACGGGCCGTACCTAGATGCCGCCTGACAGAATTCAAATCCTGGCAGAGGCTATTTAAAGAGAGGGATCTCTCCATTCTAGAGAACCCCGACTAGATACCATTCGAGAGAGCTGAGAGAAAGAGAGAAAGAGAGCAAAGGAGCAAGGGGAGAAGAAGAAGGAAGAAGAAGAGGCGAAAATTGACGGATCAAGCTCTTCTCCACTCCCGATCTTCGATCCAGTTTTATCATGCCTCTCTTTATCTCTTTACTTGTATTTTTGAACAGATCTATGACTTGTGAGTAGTTGATCATTGTTTATAGGGTTTAGAGATGGATTTTCTTGATTTGTATTGCTTTTCTTGATTTGGATCTTGTATGAGCTCTTTTTATTGCATTGATTGTGAATTGCTTGTCTTGATTGCTTTGTTTTGCTGTGATTGCATGTGGTGTGCCTATAGTGGTAGATCAACCCTAACAAGGTCATGTGACCATTGCTATCTCTCAACCAAATCAATCCCTTTAGGTAGACTTGTTCGAATTGAAGCCGAAAGGTTGAATTCTCCTCTAATTGACAGATTAGAAGATACCTTAGATCTCCAATCAATCAACTAGTGGATCTGGACCAACACATGACAATTGAGGTTTAGAAACCCTAGAAGGTGAAGAATTGCATCCCAAACCTAGATCTTGAACCAACAAACGAGAGTTGAGGTTTAGGAACCTTAGGTATGGTCAATTGAACCTTTCTCAAGAGTTTAATACGAGGTACCAGCAAGAAATGCATCAACTCGAACTTGTAAGCCCTGTTCTGGTAAATCGGTACGGGTCTTACAAGAGTGGTGCGGCCTACCCGTACCAAGCCCCACACGGCTTGGTCGGACCAGGTTGGTGCGGCCTAGCCGTACCAACTTGGTAAGACCCGTACCACTAGAGGCAAATCAGAGATGAAGTCTGAAACCCTTGAAACATCTTTTATTCAAATTCAAAACACTGTTTATACTTTTCCTTGCACAGTTACTCTTCTATTTCACTACTTGATTGCTTGAATTGATTGTTTAGGAAATTTAAATACCAAAACCCCCTTCTTTCTCACTTCTAGTCTTTAGCCAAGATAAGTAGAATCTAGTCAAGGAATCCGTCCCTGTGGATCGATACCCGATTATACTCCTCGATAGGGTTGTGCACTTGCAACCCTAATCGGAAGGTGTAACCGCGGTTTTAAAAGGTACGCTCCCAAGCGTACTGAAACTTGCGTTGCGCTTTCACGCGAACAGTTGTTCAAGTTTCTGGTAACATAAAAAGTAAAGATAGATGATTGGTTCTGTACTGTTTTATTTCCAAGTTTTTGAAGCGTGTAATTGATCCATGAAATTGGTTATGTTCAGGGACGCATAAGGGGACCATTTCTGCAAAATAACTTGTTGATTTGCTAGTGTTGTTCGTGAGAATTGTATGAATCTGAATAGTTCTGGAATCAATTTGCTAGTGTTATTCTTGAGAATTGTATGAATCTGAATATTCACCCAAATTTTTGGAATGTAATTCCTGGATTAATTGATTGCTTATCTCATAGGAAGCATTTGCATCAAGCTTCGACAGAATTTAATTATGGTTTAATATTATTATGCAGGCCATATAATGCTATGTGAAAAACTTTAAAGAGGTGAGGGCAAAATAGTCATATTTACATAAATTATAAGTTAAAACAACAAATTATTTCTTACATCGCTACCGAGCATCAAATTCCAAACACTATTAAATTACATCATACTTGCACAAAATTAAACATTAACTAAAATGAGTCCTCATTTTAATCAACCCTTCCAGTGCATACCATCCTAGATCAACATGAACTTCCAACTCCTCTTCGAAGAAGCCATTGCCATCCTATTTGAAGCAGGAGAAGATACAATCTCTGGACAATAAAACCATATGATTAGTACTCATTTGCAATGATTAGAGTAATACCATAGTTAAATACTAATGATGTAAAGTAATGTATGTTAATTAGCCAAATGAAATTTAACAACCATCAGTATCAGTACCACCTGAATTATGGTACTGGTGCTGGTACAGTTCTGATGAGTATTCTTACTGGTTCTGGTACATCACCAGCACCATCTACTATTTTGTGGATGAAGCTAATTCTTTAAACTTTAGCAAGTTGGTGCATGAAGTTTCTAATAAACCAAGAAAACACAGTTACAGATAATTAAAGGCAGGGCCAATTAGTAAATTAAATTCTTCGTAAAATCTTACCAAAATAGGAAAACAAGAATTATTGGGTCAAAACCTAAAACCGGTATCCTGAATGCCATGTCAGTTAGCTTCCAAAATATGAAAAATTTGGTGTCCAAGCAAATTTTAATAGTACCACTCTATACAACCATTTGTTTGGACTTGTAATATTAGAAGCATAGCCGGCCTGGATCAGAAAATCGCAAAAAAGGCACCACCCAAAATCTAGGGTTTTGAATATAGCAAGCACAGAGGTAATCAGAAAGAGGGGAAAAAAGATTTTCTCAACACAGAGAAAGTACAGAGAAGGAGAAAGAGAGAGCTTACCGAATGTTAGAAAGAGGCAAACCCTAGATCGGCACTGGAGAAGGCGAGGTGCAAACCCTAGATCGTCGCTGGAGAAGGCGAGGTGCAAGTTGGAGAAGGCGAGGCGCTGTCGCCAGATACAACCCTGTACTCGTTATTTTTATTTATAATATAAAGTAATATGAACTTAATGCTATTTCTTCTCACCACTTACAATGCAATTTCTTCTGCACAGAACATTAATTTCTTTTTGCTGCAGACAATCCTCACACGCGGAATACGTTACTTAAGCTTGCTTTATTCACCGGCATCTATTATCCGCTTGAAAACAATATTTTCTTTTCTTTTTTGAAGCCCTGGCAGAAGCTGCCACGTGCCCATATGATAAATGACATTAACTTAAGGAAATTTTTTATCTATAGAAATTATAAAATTCAGATGTACGAAAATATAAAGAGTACCTTATTTTCGACAAATATAGTAAGATCGGATGCATTGAGTCCGATCCAAGTTTATAGATCGGAGTCAATGATCCAGATCCATAAATAACCTGATTTGTTTATAGATCGGAGTCAATGATCCATATCCATAAATAACCTGATTTTCTATGGCATCCATATTTCAGAATTTTCGATCAACGTCTATAGATATCGCAGAAAATCAGGTTATTTATGGATCTGAATTATTGACTCCGATCCATAAACTTGGATCGGACTCAATGCATCCGATCTTACTATATTTCTCAAAAACAAGTTACTCTTTCTATTTTCGTATATCTGAATTTTATACTTTCCATTGATAAAAAATACTCTCAACTCAAGCTTGCTTTATTCTCCATTGGGTCCCACCTGTTTGCTGCTCTCCCTGATTTACTATTCAGCACTGTATATCTCGCGCTCGCGCTCGCGCCTGCGGGCTTCCCATAAAAAGAAAGAAGGAAAAAACAAAAAAAGCACTGTTGTATATCTCCAGTTGCTGTGGTTCAATTGTTTTTTTTTAAATAGAACTGTTTTTAAAAAAAATAACCTAACAAACACTCTTTATCTGAAAGTTATGAAAATAATTTCCACTGATCCACATGAACGGTGTAGCATAAAACAGCCTTACTCCACTGATCCAGTGGATCGGTACAGCTATTTTTCCACCCGGCCACATTGATTACACATTTGGTTACACAAAAACCTCCACCGGTTCTGTGGATCGGTGGAGCTTCAAAAAATACCTCCACCGATCCACACGACCAGTGGAGCTTCGAAAAATGCTTCAAAAAATATGTAGTGCCGCACAATGTTCAGACATCAACTTTGGTTAATTATTAAATATTGACTTTGGTTAATTTTTTTAAAACCAGTGTTCTGTCCAAATAAACTCAAAATAAACATGCATATAAACCTTATATTGCAATCAACATGCATATATATATATATATATATATATATATATATATATATATATATATATTTTTCTAAGCTCCACCGAATTTTAGAAAGCCTAGCTCCACCGATCTAGTGGATCGGTGGAGATTTGTTTGTAAGATTTTCTGTGACACTATATTAGTTGAGTGAGAAAGTAGCTCCACCGATCCACTAGTGGATCGGTGGAGTGAGGTTGTTTAATTTATGCTACACCTGAGCTATTTTCATAACTTTCAAGCAAAAAGTGCTTGTTTAATTAATTTTTTTTAAAAACAATTCTATTTTGAAAAAAAAAAAAAAATTGCTCCCAGTGCTCTCTCCAACTTCGCATTGGGTCCCACCTGTTTGTTGCTGCTTCTCATTTTAAATTTATAAAGTTATTAGTTTAGCATTCATGGAAAAAACTAAGCAGTATGTCACAGTATATGCATCACAAATAAATATAAAAACTATTTGTCCTCGTAAACGAACCAATTTAAAAACTTAATATTTATGTTACACATATTACAATTTTTTATTTTAGTAGTAATGAGTAAATATGTACTTCATATTTTTTTAGTAAATAGTAAAATATACCGCGAGTATCATTTTCAACAGTAAGCTTGACTCAAAATTGTTAGATTGGCTTTGAAATATATAAATTTCAAACGTTGACCTTTATTTAATTTCTTATAGCACTACATTGAACTTCCAAATTTGTAATTAAATAAGGTACTTGAATTTGTTTAGCCCATAATCAAGATGTTAAAAAATAAAAGTTGAGAAATTACATTGTTGCACTAATATTTATATATATTAATTTCACGGTGTTGTACAAAATGATTTTTTAAAAGGGAGCTGAGTATCCACGTTGTACATGCATTTTAACTATCATAATTATCTGGGGGGGGGGGGGGGGGAGACTGTAAAAACTCCAGCATTATTTTTTTTTAAAGTATTGATACATGTGCACGAAATTATTTATACCTATGAGGTGAACAATTTTTACGTAAATAATTATCTTTCTAACTAAATACCCCAAACGCATCCGCATCATAAATACCTACGAAGGACCACTCAAACTACAGGAGGGACCATAAACGTTTTTAGAGGTGAGTTATATTTTAGAGGACCATAAACATTTTAACGATCTGTGAGGAATTTTGCGAATTTAAAACCACAAACGTCTTTTATGTAATTTTCTCTTTCAAATGAGATTCATGATTACGTATTTTCGTCTCGTCGTCCCGCAAGAATTTATATCTCGTTGTGCAAGTATTTATACCTATACTTGCAAGTATTTTTTTACATATGACACTGGATTATATTTGAAAGTATTAATATCAAGTACTACAAGTATTTATACTGATGCTCTAAAGTATTTATACCTGTGTGGTCAACTATTTTTGTTAGAAAAAAGTTGACAAGGGTACAATTGGAGAATATTGATGCGGTGATACGAGGTCCCCACTACTTCATTAAAGGAAGGTTGACACGGAAACCATTGGGGTGCTGAAAAACAGATGATCACAGCAAGTTATGCATTAAAGTATTAATATCTTATTTTTTTCAAAGTATTTATATCTATGAAGGTTGACGTGGGGACCAATGTATAAACTGAAAAATGGAGAACCATATAATTAGTGTGGACCATAGAGAAAGAGTGGTACAGGAATTTTAGAATAATAATTAGTGGGATCATAGTATGTAATTTTTTTAAATGGAGTGCGGAAATTTTGAGAATACTAGAGTAAAGATACTCAAATTGATTTACATAAAAAAGATCGTGCATGCAAGCTAGACTTATATGTCAATTAAGATCAGCTTTTAGATTTCCGTTTTTGAATCCAGTTTAATCATTTGTGAAGTAGAAGCATAATCCCCCTGCAACGGGATGTCAGCGCAATTAAAATTGCAAAAAAAATAAAGACAAGAGTTTCAAAATTTTAGTTTGAAGTTTCGATTAAGTTTTTAATTCCTTTCCAATTTTCGATGTTCTTGTTGTTTATCATTTTTTTAGGCATTGTTCATGCAAATGTATGAATTCTAAGATATATGATTTTTTTGTTATATTTTGATTTTTTATAGTTAAGATATAATTCATGTAAATATTTTAATTTTGAAATTTAGTTTAGTATTTTTTGTATTCAAATCTATAGTATGCTATAAAAAAAAGTAAGATGACCGCTGAGATTTAGTTGAGTGTGTTATCAAATTTAGTTTAGTGTTTTCACTTTGAAATTTTTTGAAAAAAAAAATCCTGCTTAGATTTTGAGCAGTTCACTTCAGAAGAGAACCATTCAAAATATGGACGTTTGGGGCATTTTTAAACAAAAAATTGAAGGTAATTGTGTAATTTTTATTTAATGGTGGATCCCATAAAAATTTCGGTCGGTTAGTACTACTTTTTTGTAAATTTTAATTTGCGTAACTCTTAAGTATTTTTCAAATTTTTAAGTTTTCATGGCAAGTTTAATTTGTATTTCAAGACAGATAAACAACAAATCATAATGCACGCTCCATTAATTGATTTTCCTTATAATTGGGCGATTAAAACAAACTAAAAGATATTATTGACGGTTTAAATTACCTAGCGTTGTTAGCTAGAAAATAATATTTGCATGTAGATTAGCATTTACAGTGTTAACTCTGGTTTTCAATTTAATTAATATTTTGTTATTTCACACATTAATGGAACATCTCCTCCATTTTATTATATTTTTTTCGGATTTTACATTAGATATGGCCCAATGCATATTTTTAACCGATTAACACCAACCCATAATATTTATACTTTTTATTTTGCAAAATAGGAAACAAGAAATTTTATTAGTATTTGCTTACTGATTTGTTGTTTTTTTTTTTTTTGCTCCGATAGTGAGAGAATTTCACGCGGCTGGTATATTAAAAAGTAATAAAGTAACAGTGCTCACCACAATAAAGTAATGTGTTAATAAAAAATGGGAAGGGACAGTAATCAAAATCCGAATATTTTAAAACGAGACCAAGTCGACTTTAATAACAGCTGGCAGAGTTGACTATTGTGATTGTTGGCATTTGCAATGTCGATTAAAATTAACTGAGAACATTTAATTTTATTGTATAACAGTTCTTACAAAATTTACAATTAAATATACAAAAATTGATCATGACGTAACAGTTGGCAGAGTTGTGAACTAAAATTAAATTTGACTTGGGTGCAGTTTCTGAAACCAAAGAATGGAAATGGAACAGGAGTTTTTATTCCAGAGCCAGGTAAAATATACTCTTCATCCTACCTACAAAATTTACAATTAAATGTACAAAAATTGATCATAACGGCAATATAACATTAATTACCAACATCCATGTCCTCTATTATTACCAGTACTGTTTAATATTTTGTTGCCAAGTGAGGTTAATTTGGAAGTTTGATGTATAATATACACAGCGGAAATTACCTTGTACTATTTTTTCTTTTATAACTTTAGGCCCAAAACATGTTGGGCTAGGCCCAAAATAGTCACAGTAATGGGAGGCCCATGTACAAAATCCCTCCTTGCCTTTTGTGGGATTTTTGTAAACATGAAATATCTCCGGCCTATAAAATTTGAATAGATCGATCCCATCTTGAGGACTAATTAGATGCACTAAGAATAAACAGAGAACTTGTGGGGTAATAAACAGAGAGCTTGTGCAATCGGTAATGTCCACGATACCGGTTTACCATATGATTTGTTTCAGGTTGCCAATGTGGGTAATACACAGAATCGACAAGGCGCGAAGGAGGTGCTTGTGGGGTCAGAATGCAATACAGGGGCAATCTATTTCACTATGTAATTGGAGGATGGCGGTGCTACCCAGAAAATGGGGTGGATTGGGCTTACCGGATCTTAATATCAGGAACATCTCACTGATTTTGAGATGGTGGTGGAAGCCTTACGGTGAGCCTATGTCAATGTGGGCGTTATGTATGACAAAAATCAGAACCACTATGGTCCAACAACCTGGGCCGCTGATATGGATCAGGAATGGATCCTTCTTTTGGAGTCAACTACTCAAGGTAAAGGGGATTTTTGATTGGTCCGTGCATTGGACGATTGGGACTGGGGACCACATCTCTTACTGGTTTGATGATTGGGGTCATGGTGTGCTTGCAAGGCAGGGATTTCAAATACAGCTGCGAAAAATATCTTTGAGGGGGGCTGCTGCTTCTATTTCACATGTAACATCTGGGGTGACCCTCAGTCACACACAGGATACTTTAACATGGCGATGGACTGTCACAGGGTTATATAGTGCCAACTCAGTGTATAAAATCATGATAAGTGCGGGAAGGATCAAGTGGCGCTTTGCTCAAATATGGAAATTCCATGTACCACCTACTGTCAGGCTATTCCTGTTCCTAATGCTACGAAGGAAAATCCTCACTAGGATGCTTTGCGCAGAAGGAACTTTGATTGCCCATTAGAATGCGTCATGTGTGACTTGAACATAGAAGAAACGGTTCGTCACCTGTTCATTAATTGTCAGTATGCTCAGTCAATCTGGAGAGGGTTGGGAATTACCATCAGAAGTAGGGGCAGATCGCTCCATGATGTTTGGGAGGAAATGAGTTCTGACAATCCGATTCTGGTAGCGTGTGCAGTCTGGGCAATCTGGAAGAGTCGTAATGCTAGAATTTTTTAAGATAGAAGGACACCGATCAATGTAACAATCCAATGAATCGTGCAACAAGCGACCCTCTGGAGGATATACTGTTAGGAGGGTCCCAAAATGATGTATAGTTCTTATTAGGATTGGTTGGGGGTGTACTGGTACACTGAGGTTTCTCTGGTACCTACCAACTGCTTGATGTTATGTAGATGTAATCTCTTTATCTATTAATGCACAACTGACAGCATCTGTCAGTCATTTCTCAAAAAAAAAAAAGAATAAACAGAGAACTAAATTTGAGAAATCAGGCAGCTCTCTCTCTCTCTCTCTCTCTCTATGGATGCATGAATTTGTATAAGTCTATGCTATGTAGTAATTAATTATAAGGTATTAGTTTTTCTTTTTTTCTTTTTGGGTAATTATTATTTTGAAAATTTTAAATTAATTATTTCCCCATCTAAACTCACTCATTTTATTAATATCCCAATGCATTAATTTAATCACTTAAAAAATAAATATCATATTAGTACAAAATTAAAAGGACAATTTTGCCCTTCAAATTGTATTGTGTTGCTAACCTCCCTTTTCTTTTGGCTGATTAATCATCACCTAATATTTTGAAAGGAATTCTATCGTTTTTTACTGAAAAGTCTTAAAACAAAGTTCATAGCATATGTTTTAATGAATTTTATTTCTTACCATCGTTGGAGCTTCATCCTATAATTCCTAATTAAAGGATCTGACATTACACATAATTATAAACATCCTATAATTCTTTTTTGTAAAAAATGCATATCATTGTCTGATTACTGTATCCCTTGCATATTGGCAAACCAATTAATTAGTCTTGATTAAAAATAAATAAATAAAATGTGAGACTCGCTCTAATTACTTGAATATTACAAGTATGAAAATTGAAAAATAGACGTCACGGCATCTTATTTAATTGATTACTTCAATTTTATTTTTTGACTGAATGATTACTTCAAATTTAAAGATAATATTATTAAACATGTACGTGACATGTTCTGATTAATGTGCATTACAGATAATTATGTGGTCAATCTATTATTAAATTGATTTGAAAAATATATTTATTTATGCTTTTATGTATTTTATGATTGCATTACTGGTACGTCATTTTCCTATTTCATTCTGATTTCTGTGTCTATTTTATCTGATCAAAAGACCAAGATTAGATAAGAGTTGATCATGATTCATGACCAATGTTAAATTGTTACCTCAACCCTCTATTACTTTGAAAAGCAACAGCTAGTTATCTGACAATTAACATCCACAAAATTGTGATTTGCACCTTCCAATTGCCCAAAGGCCATGGATAAATTTCTCCAAAGTATTGAAGCCAAAATTATATATATATCACTAATTATTTATATATATATATATATATATATATATATATATATATATATATGGCAAAGTCTTCTATGGACAGAATTGAAATTGGCACTGTTCATTTCATATTGATCTAACGGTTCAGATAATTTTGCTACCATCACATATTTTCACTCAAATTTTTTATTGGAAGGGTAAGAACGTAATTTGACGCAAACTCATTCTCTCCCATCTCCTTTCTCCCCATTTCAGAAAAAAAAAAAAGAATCGTGAACCCTAGACCTAAACCCAATCTGCCATGGCATCCTTTCTCACAAGACGAGAAGTACAAACTACAAAGCCGAGGTAATTGTCATTGTTTGATGGCCTTTCTTATTAAGAATACTTCACCTGGTACTAAAGAAACTTTGTTAAAACAATGTGAGTCTTGTTTTAGGTTTCTCATTATGGGTTAATTTGCATATGTGTGCATAGTAAATACTCATATGTGGTTCTTGCTTAATTTACAAAAAAAAAGGGAATCTGGTGTTTGCAGTCCTATTTTTTCGGATTGCAATATTCTTCAATGTTTTTTTTCTTGAATTTCTGTTATCTTCGCCTTTTTTTTTATTAATTTCTGAGATCCAAAAGATGACTGAGTTAATTGGTTGTTAGTTGCATACATTTTCATCTGCTGCGGGGTAGTAATCTCATTAATTAGCATATGAATTGGATCAAAATCTCCTAATCAAGTATTGTGCATACTTCAAAAGGATGTAATTAGTAAGTGTTTTGCATTAACACAGTTCAATACTGTGTTAACACAGGGATATTGTTTTTCTTTAAATAGTAAATATTATGCAATGGAACTTTTCGTTAATGCCTTGGTAATATGTAACAATTCAGGGGGAAATATACAACCGTTCGAGGTTGGTACAAGCAATCCGTGCCGTCAATGCGGTGATATCCGCTGCTGGCGGAATCAATGTTCTCTGATCTGTTCAGCAATCAGAGAATCCGGCAATATTCTGACAAGCGGTCCAGCTTGTTTGTACAAAAATGATACGATACTAGTGCAAACTGTACAATTTCCACAAATTAGAGTATGCAGCACTGACACAGGTAGGTTGATTTTATTATAGTCTGGACTACAAGAGAAGGATACTTGTTAGGCTCTATTTCTATTGTTTTCACTGTAAAAGATTTTAAAATAATGCATATGGCTGTGTTGAGGTCCAGTGTGTTAATCGGTCAGGTTAGGTCTCTATTGTAACATGAGTAGAACATTGCTAAATTTCATTGGTTTGGTCAGATATTATAATCTCAGTCATTTATATATCTCTATGGACTAATATGTTATAGCATCTTATTTTTAATTAATTAAGGGAAATCAAGAATAAGCAAATCAGGTTGTGTGTAAATCAACCCAGCCAATTGGTGGGTCAAGACACTGCGGAGAACAATTTTCATTTCACACAGTAAAAACCTCATTTCTCTAACAATTCTTAAAACCAACTTGTTTATAATTTCGGTATAGATTGGATGCAGATCGGGTCTTTCTACCTGGACTATCCTTTTGTGCTTATGACGGAGACACTCTCTCCCCAATAGGCTTCCCGGGCCTGGCACTGATGCAAAGCATTCAATTGAGCTCACTAGCACATGCTCTGTAACCATTGCCAAGACCGGCATCTGGATAGCTGGTACAATCCAACATTAAAATTAAATGAGAAAAAAAAAATTCCCTTTGGGCTTTGGTACATTATTTAATTACAAACCTGGTTATTAGCACATGATATCTCTAAATTTCATTTCTATTCATATGCAGATCTCCAATTGGTACGCTGCCCTGTGTGCAACACATGTGAAGGTAAGATAATGTGACAACACTCTCCTATCTTCACACAGGAAATTTTCAATTTTTATTTTAAAAAAATATATTAAACAAAAACAGATATAATTTTCTTATGCAAGTTCTAACTCTCCCAAATTGTCGGGACAATGCAAGTACTAGATGGCACATGGAGCTGTTCCAGGAGGAAGGCTACCTGACAGAAACCTGGCAATACGAAGAAACTAAAA
This sequence comes from Carex arenaria, assembly GCA_964058825.1. Lineage (NCBI taxonomy): Eukaryota > Viridiplantae > Streptophyta > Magnoliopsida > Poales > Cyperaceae > Carex > Carex arenaria. The sequence goes on along the minus strand of CAXKVW010000001.1, from coordinate 130,999 downwards.
CAGTTGTAAAAGGTTATTAAAGAAAGTTATTGATCTATGTAAATGGTTGATGAAACTAAAACAGTGCTTGTAATTTTTGTTCTTGTTTAATTTTTTTTTTCAAACAGTTGTAAATTTTGTTTAGGAATTGTGTACGAAATATTTTTATATGAAATATTAGTTCAAGGTGACAAGTCATTGTTCATTTTTATATTTTTAAATTAGTGATGTGTTAAAAAATTAGAATAAAATTGTCAAATTTTGGATTACAGCTTGCTGGTATATCATGGTGAATAAATTTTGGATTAAATTTTCAAGCTTTCGACAAAGTAAGATTAATTAATTAGAACAGTAGCTGAGGTATGTATTTTAGGCATATTATTTTGTATTGTATACGCCAATGCTATTTTATTTTTTTATTCTTCAATTTTGCACGGCATTTTAATTTTCAATTTTGATCAATTTAATTTATTTTTTTATTATTATTTAATTTAATTTAATTTTTAATTCAGTTTATGTTTATATTTTTTTATTTATTTTAGTTTTCAATTTTATTGTATATTATTTAATTTAATTCCATTTTTATTTCATTTTAATGTATATTGTATTTTTTATGTTGAAGAAATATTATGTTAACAAAGAAGAGATAGATCTGCACCAAAACTATGACTAGTTAGATGGAGATTGTTAAATAGAAATAGATCTGCATAAGAATTCTCCACTTTTTTACTTTTTACTTATTTTATATTTCAATTTTATTGTGATTTATATTATTTTATTTCTGAATTTAATTTAATTTAATTATTATTTTTTATTTATTTATTATAATTTTCATTTATGTTGTTAATGTCATGGCAGATATCTTAAAAAATTCTAAAAATTACATTTTCAAACTCTAGGCAAATTTTTATGACAAAAACATAATTGCAATTGTGAATATTATATGATTTCTTCATTGTTAGCTCCTTCAGTGTGAAATAAAATTTGTGGACCGTTCTTTTCTAGACGACCGATCGACGGGCGATCTGCCATGAAATGATCTAAAATATATTTTGGAATGATCAAGAGAAAGTGTTATGTGGATCCAACATAATTGTTCTGGAGTATGGTTGTGTCCGATCCTCGATCCAATGTGTAATCTTTGCAACCCTTCGATGTTCCGGTTTTCCGTCAACTGGATGGATGAGTAACTTAAGTTAAAACTCCATCAAAATTTACAGCAAATGATTAAATTAACTAATATTTGATTTCGACGGTCCCGATCGAACCACGGAAACTAGGATTTTCGTGCGCATTCACTGGCTCACGTAGCAAGAGTTAATGTTCTATGGAACATTAACTCTTGCTACGTGAGCCAGTGAATGCGCACGAAAATCCTAGTTTCCGTGGTTCGATCGGGACCGTCGAAATCAAATATTAGTTAATTTAATCACTTGCTGTAAATTTTGATGAAATTTTAATTTTGTTTACCCATCCATCAAGAGGAAGAAATATCAAAACATCGAAGAGTTTGTAAGACTTCACGTTGGATAGAGGCTCGAACAGGACCAAAGTTTAAAAAAATTATGTTGGATGTGCATAACACTTTCCTTTGATTATTTCAAGATAAATTCGAAATCATTTCATGGCAGATCGATCGTTGATCGCTCGTGCGAAAATAAACGGTCCAAAATAGAATATCAAAACAATAAAATTACAAAATTGAAAATCATAATAAATAAAAAATAAAAAATAAAATAAAAAGCAATAATTAATATTTGCTGCCTAATTTTATTTTGTATCACTTTCATATTATTTTCCAAAATAGATTAAAATTGTTGTACATGTGTAAATTTTTAAAATTACTTTAATAAAATTCAATCTATATGTTCAAATTATTTTGGCAATTTATTTACTTCCCTCTAAAATTAATTTGAAATTTCAATGCAGAGCGCAGCGGGGTCGTCCAAATTCCAGCGGGAATCTTCCCGCTAAAACCCCAAACCCGGAGAGTGTACCATCTGAGATATCTCAACTCTTGCGTGACTGGTTTGTACGGTGCTCAGGAGGGGATAGCGCAGGTGTATTGTCATTTGTGCTTTAATTTTCGTGCAGAATGTATTTGAACGGTTTTGATTTTACATAAAAACAGATGAAAATTTGAGATGTCGTAGAGGATGCTCATTCCCAAAGACCACTCTGCTAAATGCTAAATCCCCAAAAGTGACGAATCGGACTCTGCTGCTTTTCTCAAAGAAAAGCAGCAGGCTGCTTTTCCGATCTCAGCCATTCAAATTTGTTGAGATTTGTGCTTGGAAAAGTTGTTTTATTGAGATACGCAAATTGAAAATTTTGAATAGTTGAGATCGGAAAAGCAGCAGATCCAAAAGTGACCGCCACTAATCCCTTTTTCCTTCAATCTCTCTCTTTGTTGCCTTTCCTTTCCCAAATCGCAGTACTTCTCTGTGTTTCTCAACACTAAACCCCCCACCAACCCCGCTCTGTCTACTCTCCCAACTCACGATGCCCAATATTAGGGTTTAAGATAATCTGATATTCTGATGGCCGGTAAATATTAATAAATTCAATTTTTTGAGGGGGGTATTTTGTAAAAGAATATTATTGTTCTAATTTTATGCTTAACTGTTAGCGATATTAATATGTGGTTGGGTAGAATATGCAAAAAAAGAAAGGTTTATTGCAGCTGGTTTGATACTTAGAAATGGATAATAAATGGCATTCAAATTTTGTTCCTCTTTTTCCAAACTGGTGTTTCTTCTTTTTACTTTCGCTGGGCTTAGAATCTCAATAACTTTTCAATTTAATCAAACTTAGAAATAAATAATAAATGACCTTGTTAGGACATACCATATACCAGGAATGCCCCCCTTTGTTTTTTCAATTATTTTTCATTTACTTCTGACTTGTGCAGGCTAGATTGTTGTTAGGATATACCATATACCAGGAGTGCCTACTGGTATGGGTTAAACTCACAGGTTAGCACTTTATTTTGCTCTTTTATAGCTGGATTCAAAGCCGGTGTGTGTAAAATCAGGGTTCATTGGTACCAGTATTGAAAGCTGGTGTGTTTCTGAGTAAGTTGGTACCTTATTGAACCGTGTGACTAGCTGAGCCAAAAACAAACAAGGGTATTAAGGACAATATTAACCCTACTCAGCTTGAGCCCAAAAAAATTACTGCCTTCGCTGTACCACACCAAGTCAACTTGTGCATATACTCATGTACAAGAAACTAGTAGGATTATTTTTAGTTGGTTTTCTAATTAGCTTGTTTTTTAAATAGCATGTAATGTACTTTAATGTCATGTAATTGTAATGACTTTAGCTAGGAGTTGATTAAAACTTTATTTCATGAATTTTTGTTAAATTGATTATTTTGGTTGGTACTATGTTTGGGTTATATGTTATTTTTACTTTTCTTAGTGCATAGCACAAAACTGTATTGTGATGCGAGTTCAATGGACTTTAGTAGCATGATAGACGGTTGGGATGCATGAGCAAAATTAGTTGGCGATGTACAATCCGAGAATAGTTAATTTATCACTTGGCAGTACATCTGTATGTACTTCTAGCAGGATAGATAGTTGGGATGCATGAGCAAAATTAGTGGGTGCTGTATAAAATTAGATGGTTGTATTGTGTTGAACTTGTACATCTGTATATACTTGAAGGAGCCTAGAAAAAGTCCATTGAAATGACATGTTCAAAATTTCATTTGTCTAGAAGTTTTGATATTTTACCATGTGTTAACTGTCTTTTATATTTAGGATATGCATTGCTTGTCATTATGTAGCATAGGTGAGTACAATCTAAGAATAGTTAATTTATCACATATTTAACCGTTACATTTTAAAAAATTACAAAAAAATGAAGTCGAAAAAATAAAAAAAAAATTATAAACACATGCTTTCAACCTTCCATGATAGCATGACAATAATTATCGAATTAAACAAAGGATGAGACAACCAAATTGGTTACGCTTCACTCAAGATTGTCAACTACAGCAGATTCCATTGTAAGTCACAAAATAGAAAGTTGGTCAACTACATGGTCTACATATAAGTTTGTCATGCACTCAAGAAATTTATTTCTAAAACAGATTCAATTCTAAGCGTACTAAGCCACAACGTATATGATATTCTTGATAGTAAAAACTGTATTCCACATACACTAAGCATATTAAGTCACAAAATATATCAGTTGCATTTCAAAGCAATCCCGACAACATCATACTTGCTTGAATCCAAAAAGGAGAAATTACAAGTTCAAATATTCAATCTCCATAGAGAGAGAAGTAGCTAGATATACATAACAGCCCATATCAAAATCAACAAAAGGACAATATTAACCCCACTTAATTTCTCATACTTCAACAGCCCATCTTCCTGGTGTCCTTGTGACATCTGCTACTTCATCAACATTGCATCTAATACCTGCTTTCAAAGAAGTAATTATTGTAAAGAACTGAGTTTGGAGTGTTCTTTGTTGGGATAAGGAGAAAAAATAAATGCAATGAAAGCAAAGACCAAGCTCCATAATTTTAGATATTTACATAATGTTGAAGACTTATGCTTCAGACCATTAAGACAATTCACGGAGTTTGTTGGTATTACTAGCAACATGATTTTCCTGCACACAACTGATAAGATTAATCAAAAGAAAAAAAATGAGCGAATAATTGCACAACTAACACCTCAGCCAAAAGTGTCTAACAAAATATACAAACAGATACGGGAACATATAATATAACACCTACATCATCCATCCATTGCACAACTATTACTTTCAAATCCAGAATTAGATGCTATCATACCATTTAATGGCGCTGGCTCGGGCCTAGTTGGAAAGAGACTCTTTGCAACACTTGCTGAGACTGCTGTTCAGTAACACCACTCTCCTCTGACAGCACACTAGGGTTAGGGTTAGCATTTGGGTTTGCATTGCCAGTTTCGGTTACTTCATCGGCCTCTTCATTACGACCCAGTTGCCTTGTTGGTATCAGAAGCTGGTAAGTTGGGCTAATTAAGGTGTCTTCCTCTGGCGGGAGAGGTATAGAACCAGGTGGCGCAATTGATTTGGCAAAGGGATTTTGTTTCTATTTCGTACCAGCTCTAATAGAATCTAAAAGGAAGGGAGCACAAAGAACAGACAAGAATCAATTATTAACACATTTTTGCACTAGGAAAACAATTTCCAGCCTAAATAAGGTTAAAAAAATGAAACTTCCCTGACATGTACTAGTCAGCGCCAGCTTGCAGTTTATAAAAGGTTGTTGGTACCATGATTGATGGCGCCATGGAGAACCCCCAAGTTCAAACCAATACTAGCACAGTTCGTAACCAATTTGACTTATTCGTTCTTTATTGAGGCTGATAAAAGATAACCTAGGTTTAAAAATCCTATAACCAAATGTACGGCACATGCTGGTGGTATACTGCACAGTACCAGTGAGGTCTATGTGTACCTCTCGAGGAGGAGGCTGAGAAAAATAAGAGTTGATTTTTGACTGGGTCGCAAGTCTAATTTCATTTCGGAGAGAGACGCGAAGCACTTGACCGAGAGAGAGTAGGAGGTGGCTGAGGGAGGTGCTCCAGCGAGAGAGCCGAGAGGCTGATGGAGAGTGAGAAAGCGGAAGGGAGAAGAAGACCCGGAGCTGGACGTCTAGAGGAGAGAGGTAGCGGAGGTGGGCGGCCGGAGGGGAAAGTTATCGGGGGGGGGGGGGGGAGAGACCTATTTTTTTTCCTCTTGCGTGAAAGAGGAGGAGCTTATCGGGGCTGAATGAGAGAGTATTGGACGTCTCCAGTGAAACTCTAAGCCAGCACTGTTTTTCGGGAACCCATTTTTACATAGTAGTTTTTAGTGCGTACAGAGTTCGAATTTTTGATGGACCAAAATACCCCTGATCATCAGCGTTCGAATTTTACAGAGTAAATCTTCTGCCTTTGATGTAGGGGTATTTTGGTCCATCAAAAATTCGAACTCTGTACGCACTAAAAACTGCTCTGTAGAAATGGGTTCCCTGTTTTTCAACGGTGATAATTAACTATTATACCCTTTAAGAAATCAACGGTGATAATTAACTCCGCCTACTGTAGCCCTGTAACTTCTGTCCATAGAAGACACTCTCTATCTATATATATATATATATATAGGTTTTGGCTAATATGATACGCGTAGCATAGAGACCTCCGTGCAACGGCTCAAAATTTGAATTTTTAAAATTCTAACGGTCGATCCAAACTGTTAGAAGTGTTCTACATATTGAAATGTGCTTGGAGACCAAATTTTATATTTTTTGGATTTTTTTTTACTATTTATTAAGCCACTTTGAAAATTGTTGATCCAACGGTTTCACTGTTTGGTTAAGTCACTGTTGGATCAGCGATTTTCAAAGTGGCTTAATAAATAGTAAAAAAATTCCAAAAATTGTAAAATTTGGTCTCCAAGCACATTTCAATATGTAGAACACATCTAAAGGTTCGGATTGACCATTAGAATTTTGAAAACACAAATTTTGAGCCGTTGCACAGAGGTCCTTTATGCTACGCGTAACACCATTGCCAAGTTATATACAGTGTTGTTAAATGCGGCCGCATGGACCGCATATGCGGCCGCATATGCGTTTGCAGTCGAAAACCGCATGAAAATTTTCATGCAGTCTCAGATATGCGGTTTTGCATATGCGGCCGCATATTGGGCCGCATATTTCCGCATATTTCCGCATATTTCCGCATATTGGTCTGCATATGTGCGATTGAGCTGCATATGTCCGCATATTGGTCCGTATATGTGCGAATTTATTGTTTGAATGATTTTAATGGGAATATATTGTATGTTTTGAGTGGAAATAAATTAATATATAGTTTAAAATCCGCATATATAAGTCCGCATGAAATTCCGCATATGCGGCCGCATACCGCATATGCGGTATGCAGTGGCCTTCCGCATGCATGAACAAAACCGCATTTTACAACATTGGTTATATATATAGTCATATATATAGAGAAAGAGAGGACTAGAGTTTTAAATTGGAATCTATAAAAAAAAAATGAAACATTACAAAAAGGAGAGTAGTACTGTTAGGAGTGCGAGATGGAGAGTTTTCTTATTAGACCGACCGCCTCAAGGCATTGAGTCTATGTTACCCCGATACGTCACCCAAGGCACCGTATCCGTATCGGGTGCGTATCGCACACGATACGGCCCGATACGTCTCTGATACGCCAGCTGGCGTATCGGCTGAGCTGGCGTATCCTTAACCTTCTGATACAGTCAACGATACGCGTTGAAACGCGCCGATACGGCTGGATACGGGTCTGGATACGGTCTGGTCCATGAACCGTGCCTGTGAACCGTGAACCGCGTCTGTGAACCGAGTCCGCACCAGTGAGCCGCGACCGTAAACCGCCCACTTGCTTGTGAGCCGCGCATACACCAGTGCAAATATACTTCTTTTATTCTGTTGGCCGCTTGATTCGAAGCTGGGAAAGGCCCGTTTCGGACCAAAACCTTATCCACTGCACCAAGGCATCATATCTGTCGAATTCTAGTATCTATAATATTTGATTGATAATTAAGTTAGCCTTTAACTGTTTGACAAATTTAATTTAAGTAATAATTATTGAAATATAATATATAAAATAATAAAAAAAAATATATATATATATAATAGACGTATCGTATCCATGATTTTTGAAAATTGACGTATCGCCGTATCCGTATCGTATCCGATATGATACCCGTACCCGTATCTATGCAACATAGCATTGAGTACTTTAATCAACTACCCACACTGTTTGAATTCGTATCCTCTGCCTTAATTCAAAAAAAAATATTTTGAGTTAATACATCTAGACTGTCCGATCCACTTTAAGATTTATGCGAATTAAATCCGCATTAATATTAAAGAGCTCCTGTGTTATAGGCGTACACTGAATTGACGCCGTTTAAAATCAAATGTCCGAGATACATTAACTCAAAAGATACTCTTTCGAGTTAATGCAGACGATGCGTATCTGCTTGTTTGTGATGAGAGGAGAAGGGCGAGTTCGACATTATCAACTCCATTGATTTCTTGCGCATTTGACAAAGGCTCTCATTCCACCAGTTAATCAAGTATGCCAGGAGAGATTTGGACCTAAATTTCTGATTTTCTTATGTATTAGTTTCTGATAAGATCCCAATCACAAACATTAGGTCAATCCAGTTTTCATTTGTGTTTGATGTCTCATGAGCATGTTCAAATTATATGATACTATGACAGAATTGCAATTCAATAAGACCACCACCCCATGATTAATACTCAATTTACAACTTTCTATCTTAGCTGGTAAAATTTTCTAATTCTATTTTTTTTTTTCTTCTAATTCTAATGCAAGTTCTAAAAGTCACTATTTAAAATAAGAATGATGTGTAGCTGCTAGAATTATGTTAAAAAATAGAAAGAAAAAAAAAAGTTATTGATGCTTATTTATTTGCAATAAAATTAGATATATGATAATACATCTGCTTCCTTCAAAACAGAAACTATTAATATTAAAGTATGTAAAAAAATTGGAACTTTTGTAGTATGTACAACTTTCTCATCATATATATATCAATAAAAAAATTATTAGCTTCCACATGTATGTGATATAAGAGCAAACTTTGTGGTGCTTTAACATTTACTCTTTATTAAAGAGGAACCAAATCCAAATCCAAATCCAAGAGGGAGACCCCTAAACTCCCTCCTAATTCCAATTCCAATTCCATCCCACCATCCAGCCGACCACGACTTAGTACCAGATTCAGTATCAGAGGCATTGTCGTCATTTCATCTGGTTGGGAAGAAATAACATCTGACCGGTCTTTATCCCATATGAAAACAACGTCTCATTCCCCCGTCTCTTTTTACCTCTATGCCCCCGTGAGCTAAATCAGAACGAGTCCAATTTCAATTCCGTTTTACAAGTCTTTTCCATGATAATCGTGTGCAACACTAACACTGTATTCCCATTTAATCTGGAAATTCATAGAAGATTAGTTGTTGAGTGTACGGGTGGCAAAAAAACTCGTAGCTCGTGGCTCGATCATAGTTCGCATCTGGCTCGCTCTTTATTGGACCGAGCTGTTAACGAGCCAGCTCGCTACTAGCTCAATCCAAAATTAATGAGTTCGAGCTGGGCCCTAGCTTGCTCACCAACTCGCGAGCTAGCTCGGTTATGCATCAATTTGTGTGCATTTTATACTGTCAAGCTCGGTCTAGTTCGGTCCAAAAAAGTTTATAAAATTTATTTTCTTCTTAAAACAAGGTCTAGCCAGATCCAGTGAGCCAGCTTGGACTGGCTCGTTATGAGTTTGAGCTGAGGTTTTAGCTCGAAAATTCTAGGTCCAGCTCGTTCGATCCATGCTCGATTCAGAATTAATGAGCTGAGCTAAAACCTAGCTAGTTGCAAAAAAAATCAATAAAAATAGACTTCAAAATAGCTCCACAGAAGAATAACAGTGGCAGAACAATATGAGCTTAGGGAGAGGCACTTACCTACTCCTAGCTAAAAATAAAATTCCAAAATATATTACTTTCACCATATTTTTTTTCAGAAGAGAAAAATATTAAAAAAAATGATTGTGTTTAAAGGGGAAGGCACTTACCTGCTCCTTGTTCCTTATGAATTTGTATTTCCTTAGTAGAGAAAGAAAATTGCCACGGCGTGACTAGTCACAGAACGTCATGTCACCTGTATCGATTACTTGACATGACTCGAGTGACGTGACCGGATTCGAGCTAAAATTACACGCCACGTCACGTCACGCAAGCTAGTCACGTCACGCAAGCCAGTTACGTCACGTCACGTCACGCAAACCAGTCACGGTATAAAACATCGAGTATCCAACTTTTTTGATATGTCTAGAGTATTCAGATTTTCTATTTAGTGTAAGTTCAGTAATACCGATACTCATGTAGTACTGATTTTTATTTTCTCTAGTTTAATTTAATAAATATTTGTAATTTGAAAATTTAAAGTATAATGTCAGATACCAAACCGTCTTTTCTCAAAAAAAAAAAACTTTGCAACAGTATTACTTATATTAGATTTTTTATATATTTTTTTCTAAATTTTCAATAATTTAAATTAAAACATAAAAAAATTGACGTGACTAATTTACTTCATGTCACGTGTGGTCACGTCACGTATGGTCACGACGTGATTACACGTGACTATTCGCGTGACATGATCATCCGCTACTATTTTGGTCACGTCACGTGAAAAAAAAATATTGATCACGTCACGTCACCAAATCACGGCGTGTCACGTATTTTCTTCCCTTAGATACTTGGGGGTACAACAAGAAATGAATGGTCATGATTTAATCTCAATTGGGTCAAAAATAAATTCAGTAACTATTGCAAATAGAGAGTCTGTTTTGAAATTCGTACCGAGTTAAAGAACGGTCCAAATTTAGAAATTCTATCCGAAAGTAACCTAAGGGGATACAGATTCGTCCCTTACAATTATATTTTACTATGAAAATTTTGATTAACCCTATCTTATTTTATGATTCCGCCCTTGATGAAGAACTACATAAATTCAAAGTACAGAGTTCAAAATGAGTAGCTATTTTTGTTTTGTTATGATGGTACAAAATAGAAATATGCCTTTATTTGTAAATTGTGCACCATAACGAAAATTCCTAATTTTAAATGTATAGAAATTAAAGAGGATTCAAATACATTCGTTGTTATGTTTTTATCATATCTTAACTTTTTAAAATCTTAATAATGATACCGAAATACAAATAAAAATATAATTCAGTTTTCCTCAAACAACGTTTTTATTTTTTATTTTATCCCATTCCAACAACTTGTTTTACCTTCTATGCTTTTATGGGGTTATTTTTTAAAAATAGAATCAAATTTAAATATTTCAAAAGAACGAGCACAATTGACTTGGATTTTACAAAAGCCGACTCCACCGATCCGACAAAAACACATTTGCTCCACTAATCCGCAGAATCAATGGAGCTATTTTATGATCCATCTACACAATATGACTACGGAAATTAATAGCAAATGACTCCACTGATCTTGCGGATCGGGGGAGCACGGTGGATCTGTTTTTTGTAAAAACTAAATCAATAGTGCTTGTTTTAAAATATTTAAATTTGGTTCTATTTAAAAAAAAAAAAAAAAACTTTTATGGTTCTTAGGATTTGGGATGACTATAAAAATAACTAGTGGTCATATAACAACTAAAAATGGAAAATTTTGGCGAAGCCTAAACTTAATAATTCAAGAATTATAGGGATATAATTGGAAATTATATGTTTTTTGTAATGCAAATAAATATATATAACAAAATTCTGAAGTTAATAGAAAACAAAATTTTACAAATAATTATGTAATAGTTCGTGAATTATTGTAAATTTCAATATTTAGCAAATAGTTTGGGAATAATTTAAAAGTTTGTTTAATTCAACTATTCGCTCGGGAATGTGCTAAAAATGGATAATTTAATAATAGTTTATGAAGTATTTACAATTGGGATAAGGTTTGATCCAAATTGCTTTGGACCAGACACCGTCCAAAGCATCTAAAAATCATACGATTAAAATTTGAACAGACGATCCAAACTGCTCAACACGATTTTCATATTAAAATGTGCTCAGAGACCAAATTTTATAGTTTTTGAATTTTTTTTACTATTTTTAGATACGTACAAAATTACTGTTTTTGGACCGTTTAGAAAAGTGATGTTGTACGTATCTAAAAAATTAGTAAATTTTTTTAAAAAAGTATATAAAATTTGATCTCTGAGCACATTTTAATATGAAAATCATATTGTGCGGTTCAGATTGACTGTTCGGACTTTAATCGTATAATTTTTAGAGGTTTTGGACGGTGTGCTTTACAATTCGCTACATGCATTCTATCAACCAATGGAAACCAGAAATTAGGAGATTCACCCTCCAATTTAAAAAGGCAACTCATCTATTGAACTTACATCTATTTCTATTTTGTATTTACAAAATATAATTTTTTAACTAAATTTATGAGATCATGTCCACCGTACCGAATTATGCAGTTATTTAGCTGTTTTTATTTTTTGCCTAAATTTAAGATGGGTTTTAATTTTCTTTGATGAGGTGCTAAAATTATGGAAAAAAAATAAAAATAAAAATTTCTAATAATATATCCTCGTAGTTTTCTTTTCCATCATGAATTTCTAGAATTTGTCGTGGCAATTAATTGTCAAATAATAGCCACTTAAATATAATTGTAAAATAAATAAATTGCCACGGTCTAGTGACAAAGGCACGTGATCTCTATGTGGGAGGTCATGAATTTGAGACACAGATAGAGAAAATCCTCTGTTATAATAACTAAGATATTAAATAGTTGAGTGACTTAACCTCCAACTTTACTAAAAAAAAAAATATCACATTCTAGCATATTTTTTTATTTAATTTTCATATATTCAAATGGTTCATTTTCAATTTTTTTTTTTTTCTATTTTCATATCAATTATATGCCGCAAATCGCAATGTAAAATCTTCATAAATTTTCATTCATGCAAATTGCGGGGTAACGAACTCTATGTCCAGTCAATGTTGGGTTCTCTAAATGCTGTTAACTAGTAACAGCTCTGATGTATTCGCGCGCGCGCCCGCACAAAGGAAATAAAAAAGGACCTGGGAGTAGATAAGGGCAAAAGTGTAATCTAACAAATGCACCAACTGATACTAAATTACTAATAAGAGGGGCCCAAATGAAAAACTAACTTCATAGGCAAGGGATACCAAATACGTATCCTCTGCATTAACTCAAAAGAGAATCTTTTGAGTTCATTCATCTTGACCGTCTGATTTTAAACAGAGTCAATCTGGCCGTCTGATTTAAACACAGGAGTTCTTTAATATTAGTGTGGATCTAGTCTGCACGAATATTAAAGCAGATCGGATGGTCCACATGTATTAACTCAAAAGATTCAATGCAGATGGGTGCGCTTCACGTTCCACACTGGCCCACTTTAGAGAGAGAAAGAGATGAAAACAAATAGAGTAGAGAGAGAAAAAGAGAGAGAGCGCTCCTTTTAATTTGCACTTTGCACTAACCGTGCAAAAAGAATTCGTCTTTCTTGTCTCCACCAACTCTCTCTCTTACGCCTTCTTGCTTTTTGGTCTCTGCTTTGAGGTTTCTTCTCTCTGTCAACTGCACTAACATTGATCAATTCCGTTTTACAAGTATTTTCCGTGATAAACGAACGTGTGCAACACTAACACTTGGAGAAGTCTTCTTCTCCGTCCTCCTCTCTCCTCTCTCACCAACTCATTTACGATTTCTACTATCTCTACTCTCTCGTGAATACGTACCCCAGTTTTTCCTTCTCGAAAGAGCCGAGGCGAACTTCATGAGGCACGACCAATGGTGGCGGAGTAGGGCAAAGTTATTCAATTCCCCTGATCAATTAATGGTATTTTCCTCTTACTTGATTATTCAATTCTCATATGGTTAGAGAAGAAACTCAAGATACTTAATTTTTGGCAATCTATATTATAAACCTTCAGGGAATTCAAAGTGATGTCAAACTTGATTTTTTTTAATTTTGCCAATTTATGCGATTTTGTTGGGGTCAAATTTCGTCAATTTAGCATATATCATATGCAACATGATTAACCTTGGAATTTTATCTATACCTTAGTTTGTTAGTTGCTATAAAGAATTTTATTTCGTCAGATTTTCGAAATATTCAAGTTTGAGGAAATTTTGGAAATTAGCACTAAACTAAAGGGAAAATTGGAATAAAAAAAAATGTATCTCTAGTCGTTCGAGCTTGATATGTGTAGTTTGTATCCATCATCAAGCATATGCATATTGAAAACAAGTTGCATCAAATAGAATAGAGTTTTATTAAAATCAAGGATTGTTTTTAGGATAAATAATGAGCCTTATGTTGTATTTTTCTTATTGGGTTTGTACCAATTGGTATTGGACCCGGTAACATTTCCTTTTTGATTATTGCAAATGAAACCTATTGGAGTGGTTTTAAACTATCACATTTATTTCAAAACTGCAATATGGTTGGTAAAATGGGTTCTTACATATTGATACGATTTACAATGGATTACTTTCTATTAAGTATAATGATGTAATTTGCAAAATATGAATAATTTTATATTGGAGTACCTTGTTTATTCTCATAATTCATCTCGGGATAATAGGGGAAAATCTATGTAGCATTAATTTTAGTAATCTAGGCGATGACTTCCATTGAAAAAAGAAGAAGAACTGCATATATGCATGCTAAATAGTTTGCTATACTATTTTTCACTAGTAAATATATTTAAGTTCTTTATAGATTTTTATGTGTTCTTAAATTGTCTTTACAGCCTTTTGACAATAGTACCAGCACCCCATTGTTTTCTGGTACTGGTTTCCATGCCTACAGCGCTGATTTGACTGGTTCAGTCCAACAGTATTTTGTACCAGAATTTCCAGAATCTGTAGCAAACTTAAACTGGTAGTAACTTTCGGTTTACAAATGATTTTTGAGTGATTCTTTCACCAAACTTTAACATTTTCAGTGTACTTTCAAATAGGAAGAATGAGGAGTTAAACATCCTGATATATTAAACAAAATTATGTCGGACCAAGGTCTACTTATTGAATAATTGTATTGTGAAAGAAAAGAGTTTTCTTGAGTATTTAAAATCATGTGACTGTTTTAGTACATACAAGTAAATTTTTACATAAGAGTCTTTTTGGTAACTAAAAAAAAAATATTGAGCAATCTCTAAAACTATATTACATATGCATCGAGGGTTCTTTTTGTTAGAGATGGTCTTTAAGAGGTTTATTGGCTAAATATCGGGAAACAATTTTGGGGTATAGTTTCGGCTTTTTGACATAAACCTTTAATAGAATACGCCACTATTTTTGTGAAGTTTTTAGCATAAATTTAAACTGTTTTGGAAATTTTTGTTGAAGGTTATTATAGTCTTAAGAATGAGACTTTGCGTTTTTTTTTCATGCGTACCCGTTGTGTACTAGTCAATGTCCATGACTATATAAATGATTTGTGTTATTTTCTGAAAGAAGTTAAGTCACAAATATGTTTATCATTTCTAGACTCTCTCTCTTGTGTTATTGCATCCCATTCCGACCCGAGTATCAATTGGTACTGATACTACTCTTGTCGTTAGTATGAATTCTTAGGAGATTTGAAATGAATTCCTAAAATCTAATAAAAATATATACATGATGGATTATTGGTTCATACTTGTAATTTATAAGACGTAGGTATGAACTCTACAAACCTGAATCAAACATGGCCATCTGATAAGCTTGCAGAACGACAATATGAGCTCTACAAACCTGAATCGAACATGCCCATCTGATAAGCTTGCAGAACAACGAACTTGACTTTGAGTCGCATCGTGCCCCTCGTTAATAGGTGCGGATTTCTGTGTTCTTGTATTTTTTCTGTTTCTAGTCTTGTTCTGCATATTCAAACTGACTGTTGTATGAAATTGACAAATAGGGTGTTGTCAATAAATTACTTCTAGTATTATTTGCCTTAGTCGTAAGAGTGCGGAATTTCTGAATATATTTATTCATACGTAGAAATAAATTATTGTCATTTCTGCATGTTGCATTCCTGATTGTCTGCATTATTCGAACTGTTGCATTATATGCATAACACGATAATTATATGATTGGATTGACTGTAAATAACTGTCATTTTGGTATGGTTTATTGATTGTCTGTTCTTCCATTTGGTCAACTGGTTAAAACCACATATACTGAATTATATTTTTTATTACTGAATATTTACTGTACGGTGAATTGAGTACGGTGAAATTTACTATCCAATTGCTACTCACCATATTTTGTTTTGTTCAATATCCTCTTAAATTATCGGGATGGTTCTTTTTGATTAATTATGCACTTTATTAATATTTGAGAACAATAGAATTATGGTGGTATTTTAAATTGTGTTATGGGTAATGCATACAAATGTAAACTGCCTTGCGTATATTTTAGGATAACTATACGCAGCAGGCTGTCCGCCCCTGATCTGGGGTGTGACAGTTTTGTTAATATTATTAAGTTAGGATAAATATATTTGACAAGACTGTTCTGCCCCGGATCTGGAGTGTGACAATAGTATAGAACTTAGGCTTATTACCTATCTTAAAATAGAACTTTCAATCTACCGCCTATGATATGCATGTAGGTAATTAGTTCTTTTCATCCCTTTTAAAATTTAGTCAGTTTTGAAAAGGACAGAAAAAATTTGAAAAGGACCAAAAAAAAGTATTAAACCTCATTCAATTTTGGTGACTTTCATTTTCCTTATTTCTCTTATCAGGAGCATCAAGGCAATGGCATCTCTAACCCCAGGAGTTCTAATTAAACTTCTAAAAAACATAAACTCTGACACTAAAATATGTGGCGAGTACCGCTCCATTCTTCTCCAAGTCATAAGCATTGTACCAGCTCTTACAGGGTCTGAATTATTCCCGGATCATGGCTTCTTCATAAAAGTATCTGACTCTTCTCACTGTACTTATGTTTCTCTCTCTAAGGAAGACAATGAACTAATCTTATCAAACAAACTTCAACTGGGCCAATTCATTTATGTCGACAAAGTTGAAGCAAGAATACCAGTACCTGTTCTAGTTGGGGTCAGACCAGTACCAGGTAGAAATGCATGCGTGGGAAATCCAAAGGATTTAATGCACATGTCTACCGCAACCGGGTTACCAGAGATGTTTAAATCAAATGAATTAAATACTGAAACCCAGAAGGAGAACCCAGCCAGGAGAGTAATCATTAAAGAACAAAAACAGATTGTGGCATCCCGCTATATGAACGGAATTACCAAGAATAGTTCTTTTATTTCAGAGACTAATG
The DNA here is from genome assembly GCA_964058825.1 of Carex arenaria. NCBI lineage: Eukaryota > Viridiplantae > Streptophyta > Magnoliopsida > Poales > Cyperaceae > Carex > Carex arenaria. The sequence continues at coordinate 114,127 of CAXKVW010000001.1, read as the reverse complement.
GAGATGATGAGAAGGTAGGTGATGGGGCAGTGAATGGTAACAAAGAGCGGACTTTATTTAATAAAGGAAAGCAAGAAGAGAGAATTTCACCAGAGAGAGAGAAAGAGAACCCACAAAAGAAGGTGGTTATGAGAGAGCAGAAAGCAGCAGTGACTTCTAGATACTTGAATGGCATTTCTGGAAATAATGGGAAAAATAGTGGTGGTCATGTGGAGGTGGGAAATGGTGAAGATCAGAGGCCCAGTAGTGGCGGCTCTAGTGGTCCTAATGAGGTTAATAACAGACGTGCTACGCCTTCAAGGGTTAAACCAGAGGCTAAATCACAGGTGTGTTTCCTCTTTGATTTAGAATTACACTTGATCCTGTCTTTTACTGGTACCTTATGCACAAGTCTATAAATGTACCCAAAATAATATGGTACATGCCAGTATATACCATTCCCAAAAATTGTTTTTTATTTTTTCGAGAATGGCACATACCCAATTCGTACTGCCATGGAAGCAAAATCTGTTGTATCTATATGTAATGATATTTGGTGTAGCATTGCAGGATCGGCCTGGTACGACCTCTCCCTCACCATTTCAGACCAACTTATCCCAAATCAGACAACAAGATATCTCAAAATTCAAACGATTTAACATCATTTCTCCAAATACATCTCTCAATTTGTCTCAAGATTTCTCAAGTTCAAAGGATATGCTAAAGTCAAACACAACCTCTTCAGTCAATTCTGTTGCTATGTCGAGGTATGATAGGTTGAAAGATAGAGCTCGATATGATTCCCCCTCAACAAACCTTACTTCTATGTCTAATATGTCCAGCACCAAGGAGAATGGAAGGAGAGAGTCTATAACACCGCTAAAGGGTTCAACAAAGACAAGTTCCAATGGAAAACAAGCAGCAATAGAGAGTTTTTCTCAACCAATACTGAGTGGCTTGACTGTTACAAATGGTACAGCTCTTACTGGTAGTAAGAAAAGAAGTACAGACCCTGTTCCATGGGACTCTCTACCTTCTAGCCTATTGAAACCTGGCAAGGTAGTTGCATTTTTTTTTTATAATTTCTTATTAATTAAGGCATCATTCTCAATAAAGTTTATACCTAATTTTCTTATATATTTGTTCTGTTTTTTTGGAAAAAGGGGCTTTTGAGAAGGAAAAACATGGCACTTTTAGTTGCAGCGGAAGCCCAAAGAGAAGCTACATCAGCTGCCTCTATTGTTAAAGGCCTGAAGTTAGTTTCTTGTCTTATATTTTCAACTTAAATGGTCATAATTTATTTTCTACTGCTTTGGATTTTTACCTTCATTCTTATTTTTTCCCTTTTTTTTTGACAGTTTATTTGCTGAGTTACGCAAATCAGCTGTAGAACAAAGCACACATACTGCTCTCACCAAATTCTTTCATTTTTATCGTCTCATAAACCAACCAAGCATCATAGTATGGAAAGTCACCCAAAAACAAATCCCAGCGGAAAAAGAAAAACCAACCAAAAAGTCATTGCAATCTCAAAACAAAAATTCAATTAACAGTACACCCAAAAACTCAGACGAGCCAGTAAACGAAAAAATGGAGTGGGCCCGCGGTGACAATATGAAGGAGATGCAAGAAACATGGGCCACACTGCGTAGAGAGAGCCAAGTTTGGTTCCTTAATTTTCTTGAGGATGCACTGGAGTCTGGATTCAATTTGGAGACAAATAGGGTTAATAGTAAAAAGATGGGAAAGGATAAATCAGGAAAAGATGCAGAAGGATTAATTGCTGTCACATTGTCTCAACTAAAGGAAATTAATGATTGGTTGGATCAACTGACGAACGACACAGGTCCCACAGCTGAAGGTTTTGCTGACAGAATTGATCAGTTGAAACAAAAGTTGTACACTTGCTTGCTTGGCACTGTCGAATCAGCGGCTTCAGCACTTGAAAGCCGAAATGGTTAAGATGTATTATTTAATGCTTTATTAGTGTTTTTCGTCCCTTGTTGTATAATGTATTAGATAAATTTAAAAGCGATTTTATTGTGCTTTTTGTGAGGGAAAATAGAAGGTTAAGAGATATAATTTATTCTTTTGTTGTTTCATTTATCTATGTAAATTACGTCTTCTTTCAAAGGAACTTTGTAATTCTATACTATATTTTATTTCTCTTGTTTTCAATTGACTGTCTGATTAATCAAAAGTAAAATGATATTGATGTGTCTCAGAATCTACCATACCAGTATATTCATATGAGAGGAATTACATCACACGGATTATTCTATGTAATAAGTTATGCTAAAAGGAACTTTTATTCATAAAGATAACATTCCAGTTGATTAAATTCCAGATAGGCTTTTTTGTTAGCCATTCTTTAGAACTTAAAGTACCACAATTTCACCAAAATGTATAAAAGAGAGAGGATAAAGCAAGCAAGGAAACCGATATAAATTTGCTATAACAGGGTAAAAATTTGCAAACCATGGAACAGTTATGACACTCATTTACTATAAATGAGCGATAAAAACTTAATGTATACATAAACAAATAGGACCAAGATAACTGTTCCCGCACCCTCATCCCCCTTCTATCTCCGCACTAAAAGACAAAAAAGTCCGCACTAAAGGACAAAAAAGTCTGGTTCCGCATAGTATTTAACATTTAATAGTAGTGTATTTACAGTTCATCGAACAAGTATTTAACTCTATTCATTGGAGTATTAACTGTATGTCCAACAGCGAAACAATATATGTCTCCACAAAAAATTAACATATTTGTCTCCGCATCCTCGCATCCTCGCATCCCCGCACTAAAAGACAAAAAAAAATCTGGTCCCCACAATTTGAGTATTTAAATTTCCATCAGTATTAACATCTATATGTAGTGTATTTACAGTGCATCGAACAAGTATTTAACTCTATTCATTGGAGTAGTAACCGTCTATCCAACAACGAAACAATCTCTGTCCCCGCAAAAAATTAACATATCTGTCCCCGCGTCCCCGCACTAAAAGACAAAAATATTATGTTTCGATATTTGATGGTTTAAATTTTCTGCAGTATTTAACTTCAAATATTTAGTGTATTTACAGTACATCGAACAAGTATTTAACTCTATTCATTAGAGTATTAACCGTCCGCATCCGCGTCCAACTTTAATATTTGGTATCGTCCCTGCGTCCCCACACATCGGTATTTAACTTTAGGAATGTTAGTATTTAACATTATGAACGTTAGTATTTATCTGTAAAGTCAAAAGTATTAATATCTAAAATTATAAATAAGTTGTATGGATTCTATTTAGCATCCTATATCTTAGTATTTACTATTTAACTTTATACACCTCATTGTTTAACTTTAGAAATATTAGTATTGAACTTTAGGAATATTAGTATTTAACATTATGAAAGTTAGTATTTATCTTTAAAGTCAAAAGTATTAATATCTGAAATTATAAATAAGTTGTATGGATTCTATTTAGTATCATATATCTTAGTATTTAACTTTATACACCTCAGTATTTAACTTTAGAAACGTTAGTATTTATGCATAATATTTTATAACAAAAATGAGAGAAGTATTGTTGCGTAATATTTAAATAAACAAATAAACGTTAGTATTTATAACATAATAATTATAAATAAGCTAAATATGGTTGCATCTAAATAAGCTAAATTGCTGTATAACATAATATTTTCAATATTGTTTATTTTCAAAATTTTATACATAAAAAATTGATTCTTCAACAATTAATGAAGATGAATAAAATATATAGAAAGTTTCACTAAATATCTTTGCATATAAAATTATCCATTTAATGTTATTTTTTTTCTTTAATTCTTTCTCCAGCTGCCACATAATTGAACTTTCTCTTTTGATTTTTCTTTGACCGCGGGACCCTCCCTTTTCCATTTGACTCTTTTCTCATATCCATTTGACTCTTTGACTATTTAGTGTTTAAGATAACCGCATAAGCGGCCAAAAATAATCATGCTCCCTCCCACGTGTCATGTTAATAAAGGTGCGGGGATAAAGCGGGGATGAGACTGCGGGGACCTATATAATTATTCAAACAAATATTGCTAAAAGTTGAATAAATTAATTGGTTTTTACTCCATATATGTTCAATACTTGCTTGAGAACGGGTTTAAATAATGTATATCACTTTTTATGGGCTTCATTTCCCTTTTGCAATTTTACTGGATGTTACATTTCAATATTTAGATTCGTTATTTAAAATCTATACGATAGTTTTTTTAAACAATAACACAACATATATGTCACTATAATATTAATAATACACTAGCCAAATTCGAAAATATTTTGGAAATAGGTGACAATTTTGTCATCAATTATTATCATCTCTACTAATACCGACCAAAATATATGTGGATTGAACATTCAACACACTGAGTATATATCATAAAACGCAAATTTCAGACATATGATATGCATTCTTTAGATCCTTCAATATCAATACCCTTTGTCGTGGTTAAAGGTCCAGCCAATTAGCTTGGTGGTTTGCCTCCATCGTTCCTATGTCAAACTGTGTTCGTGCACAACGGTGACATATTATAAGAGAAAAAAATTATATATTTTTATGAAAAAAGTGACTAATAAAAAAATAAATATTTAATAATATCTATAAATAATATTAAAATATATTGGAACAGAGACATATTATAAAAGAACAAATACGTTGAAAATTCAGTATTTCATAAAAAAAATAAGATGGACTTTTAATTTATACGCATGTTGATTTTGCACAGTGTTTTCTATTACAATAAAATATTGCAATTGTTATAAAATAAAGCCAATGAATAATAAACAAGATAGAAAGAACACGTATAAGATGAAAATCTATTTATTCATACATTTTTCATGTGTGTACAATACAAGATTACAAAGTCTCTATTTATAGGCTACAAATTGTAAATGAAAAACCATCTAAAATAATAAATAGAGAATTAATTCCAATAGCAGTGGAGTAGTGGGAATAAATTGAGGATTAATTGTCACACCCTGAGACAACCCGCCACGTATTTCTACGTAAGGCGTACGCACATCACATACATTATCAATAACATCCATAAATACCACATTAACTTCATAAGCAAAAAGAATTCTACAAATCATCATAACAGACACGGCTAGTAAAAACAACCACTGCCATGCCTGTTCAATGTATAAATTATTTTAAATAGAAAACTAAATCAACAAGTGGCATATTATTCATTTCAGAATCTTTCCGCTTTGGCTCACTCGTGACCTTGCTTAGTACCTTCTTCTTCGTTACTTCGGCTCGTTGACCTCCTGATCCGTATACTTTTTATTTGTATTCATTGCCGGCTGGTCCTTTCCTGGAACTCACATAAGAGTGGAACGGGTGAGAAATCGAACATTCTCTCAGTGCGGGATTTAGTTCTAGCCCGAAGATTTGTAAAATCTTCTCTTTTAGATTATACTAAATAACTTGATTCATTCAACAATCACAATGCTATCTACATTATCCTATCATGCAATGACTATTATTCATGCAAACACTTGTTACTTTTAAATCTTGTTAATCACTGACCATTACTTTGCTTGTGGAGCGATATATCTTGAACCCGACTGCGACTAGCATTCCCTGCATGTCGGTCCCGACCGCGACTAGCAGTCCCCGCGTATCGGCCTTTCCAATATCGAACCCGACTGCGACTAGCATTCCCCGCATATCGGTCCCGATCACGACTAGCAGTCCCCGTGTATCGGCCTTTACAACATCGAACCCGACTGCGACTAACAGCCCCCGCATATCGGTCCCGACCACGACTAGCAGTCCCCGTGTATCGGCCTTTCCAATATCGAACCCGACTGCGACTAGCAGCCCCCGCATGCCGGTCCCGACCACGACTAGCAGTCCCCGTGTATCGGCCTTTCCAATATCGAACCCGACTGCGACTAGCAGCCCCCCGCATGCCGGTCCCGACCACGACTAGCAGCCCCCGCGTATCGGCCTTTCCATTCATTCAACTTACAACGTTCATTCGATTTCTTATTCTAGTGTTATATTCGATCGATTCATTTCTTGCAAGTCATATGTTTCAAATGGAGTAATCCTATTATTTATTCTCTAAACAAAGTCAAAGGGTTGTTCGAATCAACATACATAATTCTATAAGTAAATAAAATGTACACAAGGAATTAAATAATTAATTTTACAAAAAGTCCAGGAAGCCCGCACCTGCTAGTTTAGTAGATTCTAAAGCATCACTCGCGTCTCCAAAATTCTTCTCAATTCCGAATCTAAATATTTGAAAACATATTTTAATTAATAATATTTCATAATTTATTTATAAAGTTCCTTAATACTGCTTCGTATTATGACCAAGTTTTATATTTGCTGAATTTAAATAAGGATTTCCAAAATTTTATATTTTACTGAAATTTATTTTTAAATCTACGAAAATAATTGTGATAAATTATGAAAATTAAATATTTGTTTGTAACTTAAATATTGGAATATCCATATTATATGTTTTGCTGAAGTTAAACTAAAATATATGGAAAATATTATTTTGGTATGATTCCTCCTTGTTAAGATATTATAACAATCATATGAATAATTCTCATGCAGAAAGAAGAAACAATTTAAGAAATATTTGTAAATTATAAAAAAAAATAAACTTGATTTCATATGACCAGAAAAATAAGTACTATTATGATTACAACGTACATACTAGATAAACTATAATGAGATCAAAAGACAATTTATTTTAGTTTGAATATAATTAGAGTAATACTTGCTAATAAATTATAATTCCAGATTTGTAATATTATTAAAGAATTTATTACTAACCAATTCATATTTTATTATAATTAACTAAATAAACTAAATTTTCAGATTATAAGAGAAGTACTGCCTAATAAATTCCAAATTTCATATATTTAAATAATTTCTTAAAACTAAATCATACAATCCAATAATAAAATATATTCTGAATCAATAAACCAGATTATCGTATCCCAATCAATTCAATTTATTGTATGGTCAATTTAATCTCAAATTATATAAGTTCAATTACCTAAATTGAAGATTAACCAACGAAAGAAGAGAGAAGTCATTAATCCTTGAAAACTTCAGATCATGAGATTTATATATACTAATATTCAATAGTTTTGAGATGGAGAGTGGGAGGTTTGAGACAAATCAAAACAGAGGGGATGGGCGGGTTGAGACAAAAACAATAACAAAATAATGAGGGCGGCAGGAAATAAATTAAAGGGTGCGTAGTTTAGGGTTTAGCATTTAATTATGGCGGGGGTTGCGTAGTTTCCACCAGAGGAAATCAAAGGGTACGTTCACGTAGTTTTAAATTTTGAAAGGTTGGTTATTTTGAGAAATGGGCTGCTGTAAATTAATTGGGCTGACGTCTCTTTTGATTTGGTCATAAATTTTATTTTATGGCCTACTAATTTATTTGATTAATAAAACACAATTTAAATTGAATCGTTACTCATATTTATTTCTTAAGTTAAGTGACGTTGCATCTATATTTATTATGTTTTTAAATCTCTCAGGATAAATTATATCAAAAATGTTGAATATTAAAAAAAAAAAAGAATTTATTAACATGACGAAATGTTACATTAATATTGGAAGTTACAAAAATGAATGACATCTACACATTTATAATATATTCATAACAACAATTTGTTATTTTACTATTTTATTCATCTATTATAGTCTTATTGCATGAAATTTGTATAGTTTTTGCTATAAATATGGATATGTAATCTTTATTGATATTAAGTATGGATCTGTATCCTTATTGATGTTAATGTGAATCTGTATCCTTATTGTTGTTATTGTTACTATGTATGGATATGTATCCTTATTACTGTTAATGTAATCCTTATTTCTATTACGTGCAGATTAGTAATACTTATTGCTATTACGTTTTAATTGACATACAACGGAAGAATTTGTTTTTGCAATGATCACTGTGAATTTGTATTCTTAAATGAAAATGAAAGAAATCGAGTACTTGGCAAAAAAAAAGTAAGGGGGCCGTCATTTTTTTTCATAACCAAAAAAATAAATAAAATAATATTAATAACCACATTCTCAAAAAAATTTCAACCATAACCAAACCGCCCCGCTGGGGGGCGGTTTACTCCCCAAGCAACCCGCCCCCCAGTGGGGCGGTTTACCCCCAGACCAAAACGCCCCCCGGGGGGGGCGGGTTGCTACAGTAATTTTTTTTAATTTTTTTATTTTTTTATTTTTAGGATTTGAATGTATTTGTTTGAAATTACAGATATGAAATTAATGACTAAAAATAATATGAAATTAAAAGAAAATTGTAACATTACCCAAATTATGTATATGATATTAATAATTGAAAATAATATAAGAAATATTCTAAGGAAGAGGGAGAATTATTTTCTGAATAAATTAACAAAATGGTTAAACTAAGTTGTGAGCAAAATAATTTTAAATAAATTATGGATCTTGAAATTAAGAGTTAATATTGATTCTGGATTTATTTACAATTTTGAAAAGCTTTGAGGTGCACGTAGTAAATATTTTAATATAAATGAAAGAACAAGGTTAAGGTGGCACCCTTACCATGTGGCCAATGCTGGTTGTGGCTTTCATCTTAATTCTCAATTACTTGAAGGAGATTCATCCTCTCTCATGTAAAGGAAAATAAATAAATAAACCAAACAAAATTGAAGAAGAATAGAGAAAGGAAAGAAAACAAAGAAAGAAGGAAAAACATGGGATTTCTTCTAACTTTCTTGATTGGTTAGTTTTGTGATTAAATCACCGAATGGATGTACTCTACTTCTTTCAACACATCTAGTGCAAATGTGCAATATGTGGTATCTCTCTATTTTCCGGTTTTATTTTCTTTTCCAATCCGATTTAAGTTTTTGGTAAATATTGATCAAACAGACTTAATATACAAGCTTAATGTTGTGAAAGTTAAATTGAAACTTGTTTAATTAATGTGTGGAAATGGATTTGTCCGGGACCTCTATTTCTTTTTAATGTGCTATTTTAATTGAATATGAACTTGATACCGATGGTTGTGTTTTCTTATCTCTGTCTGTTTCGGTTCAGATACCTAAACCATAACAAGGATACATGGGTGATTTAATTCTCCAATTTTTGGTTTAGAACTCAAACCTTCCCGTACCTTAATGGTACCGAACTCCACTTGTCTTAAACCAGTTGCTTAATTGTTTTCTACTGCTTTGCTAAAGGAGTTTGAGGGTATTTGGTATGATATGAAAAATGGTACCTATCCGTATTAGTTTTAATTTGGTTATACTCATCTAAGCTTTAAGGGGTATGATTGTAAGAAAAATAGGACAGGGAAGGTGGAATTTGCAAAAGTACAATGAATTGATAAATTAACCTTGTCAGAGGGGTTTCGGTGCAAAGTTACATGTATACTAAAGATGCCGATTGGAATTTAAAGAATGAATTGTGTATTAAATTATGAGCTTTCGAGCTTGATTAATTAATCTATTAAAAATAAATGGATTTTTGTACCTTTGACTTGAAAAGGAGAAAATTAGGAAGAATAACATAGACACTCTATAAACTGGACTGTATCCGAAAATGAACAATGAGAATAAATTGAACTTGAACCTTGACTTTATTTGAACACTGAGAGTATTGTATGAAATAAGATTCAATTAAAAGAAAATGCTTAGGTATAAGAAAATAATTAATACAAAAATAAAATAAAATAACTAGAAACATAAAACAAAGTTACTGAATAAAACTAAGTGAGAAATAAATGTTGAAATATGTAAATTGTTATCTTATATTTATTGTTATAAGTATTGAATAGGAATAATATATATATATATTATTCTGATATAGGCAAATTAAGTAAAAGACTGACGAGACATAGTGTTCAAGAGGAACAGACTGCTAGTGATCAAATTGCTCTACAATATCAAGTGCGAGGTTATTGAATTAGTCTAATATTCATAACTAGAAATTAAATCGCAACTCGCTGTGCTTCCGGCCCATTTTTTGTCACCACTGGAGCTTGAACCCGCGTCCCTTGGGTGAGAGTCACACACTCTAACCAATATACTACAAAGTCTTTCATGTTACAATATTGAATCTATATATAATATATACATACAATAAAACAGTAGTCTTATAACTTTCAATTCAAATTATTTTAATGCAAGACATGTACTATTAAATATGTCCTCTAGATACAAAAAATGGGCCGGAAGCACAGCGAGTTGCGATTTAATTTCTAGTTATAACAATAAATATAAGATAACAATTTACATATTTCAACATTTATTTCTCACTTAGTTTTATTCAATAACTTTGTTTTATGTTCCTAGTTATTTTATTTTATTTTTGTATTAATTATTTTCTTATACCTAAGTATTTTCTTTTAATTGAATCTTATTTCATACAATACTCTCAGTGTTCAAATAAAGTCAAGGTTCAAGTTCAATTTATTCTCATTGTTCATTTTCGGATACAGTCCAGTTTATAGAGTGTCTATGTTATTCTTCCTAATTTTCTCCTTTTCAAGTCAAAGGCACAAAAATCCATTTCTTTTTAATAGATTAATTAATCAATCTCGAAAGCTCATAATTTAATTCACAATTCATTCGTTAAATTCCAATCGGCATCTTTAGTATACATGTAACTTTGCACCGAAACCCCTCTGACAAGGTTAATTTATCAATTCATTGTACTTTTGCAAATTCCACCTTCCCTATCCTATTTTTCTTACAATCATACCCTTAAAGCTTAGATGAGTATAACCAAATTAAAACTAATACGGATAGGTACCATTTTTCATATCATACCAAATACCCTCAAACTCCTTTAGCAAAGCAGTAGAAAACAATTAAGCAACTGGTTTAAGACAAGTGGAGTTCGGTACCATTAAGGTTCTAAACCAAAAATTGGAGAATTAAATCACCCATGTATCCTTGTTATGGTTTAGGTATCTGAACCGAAACAGACAGAGATAAGAAAACACAACCATCGGTATCAAGTTCATATTCAATTAAAATAGCACATTAAAAAGAAATAGAGGTCCCGGACAAATCCATTTCCACACATTAATTAAACAAGTTTCAATTTAACTTTCACAACATTAAGCTTGTATATTTAAGTCTGTTTGATCAATATTTACCAAAAACTTAAATCGGATTGGAAAAGAAAATAAAACCGGAAAATAGAGAGATACCACATATTGCACATTTGCACTAGATGTGTTGAAAGAAGTAGAGTACATCCATTCGGTGATTTAATCACAAGACTAACCAATCGAGAAAATTAGAAGAAATCCCATGTTTTTCCTTCTTTCTTTTTTTTTCTTTCCTTTCTCTATTCTTCTTCAATTTTGTTTGGTTTTTTTATTTATTTTCCTTTACATGAGAGAGGATGAATCTCCTTCAAGTAATTGAGAATTAAGGTGAAAGCCACAACCAGCATTGGCCACATGGTAAGGGTGCCACCTCAACCTTGTTCTTTCATTTATATTAAAATATTTACTACGTGCACCTCAAAGCTTTTCAAAATTGTAAATAAATCCAGAATCAATATTAACTCTTAATTTCAAGATCCATAATTTATTTAAAATTATTTTGCTCATAACTTAGTTTAACCATTTTGTTAATTTATTCAGAAAATAATTCTCCCTCTTCCTTAGAATATTTCTTATATTATTTTCAATTATTAATATCATATACATAATTTGGGTAATGTTACAATTTTCTTTTAATTTCATATTATTTTTAGTCATTAATTTCATATCTGTAATTTCAAACAAATACATTCAAATCCTAAAAAAAAAGAAAAAAAAAATTACTGTAGCAACCCGCCCCCCCCGGGGGGCGGGTTGCTTGGGGAGTAAACCGCCCCCCGGGGGGCGGTTTGGTTATGGTTGAAATTTTTTTGAGAGTGTGGTTATTAATATTATTTTATTTATTTTTTTGGTTATGAAAAAAAATAACGGGTAAGGGGGGTAAGGAAATTTTCGACAAATACAAAAAAATCATGACATCTACATGTAACATGTATTCAAATAAATCTAGACTTCTACATATAAAAAAAATATTAAAAAGATGTATAGAAAAGAAAACATATTATTTGATTAGAAGGCTGAAATTCAACTCAAGATTTAGTTTTTAATCACAGTTATTGACGGATAAACATACTTAGTATAAAAATAGAGTCACATAAAAAAAAAAAAAAAGGGCCCATGTATAATACAGCTGCCACTACAGTCGCTTACTTGCGGGCCCTACTTATTTTCCAAAATTAAACCTGGTCTGACTCTACCATTAATTAACTTTCATTCCTCATTTCGTCTTCCGTAGCGCTAGGGTTTCGCGGAGGATCTGAGATCTAGGGTTTCGCGTTTGCGAGCGGAGCAGGCTAGGCTAGGTAAGATAACAATGGCGTCTGAGACCGCGATTGACCGCTGTTTTTTGTCCTTTTGCTTTCTCCCTGCTTTGTTTTGTTCTTTTCTCTTCTTCTTCTCCAAATTTCGTCGAGAACCTAAGGGGCGAACGACGCAAGATATTGTGTGTTAGTAACAAACTAGAATTATATGCGTAGGAGAGTGCTGAGCGAAACATAGAGGGGAGTGCGAGGAGAGGTGAGCAGTGGTCTAGAGAGACTCAGGTACAGAGTGAGGTCTTGCGAGGCTTGCTAGAGAGAAAGATAAAACAGAGAGAGAGTTACAGAAATGGACAGGGATGAAATGCGCGAAAAGACTATGTCTACAAAGCTCGTGGTTAGTGTTTTTTCTTTTCTTTCTTCCTTTCTCCCCTTTGTTGTTTTAGATTTTTAGTGAATTCTTAGCTTCTTTCTTCCTGTTATTTTTCTTTTTGAATTCTTAGGTACTTGGGATTCCATGGGACGTTGATTCAAGGGGTTTGGAAGAATACATGAGCAAATTTGGAAAGATTGTAGATTGCATTGTTATGAAGGTCAATTTGAATTTTTACTTTTCTTTTGCTTAGGTTTAACTGTTTTTATATACTAATTCAAGAGTATTATCTATCCTTCAATTATTTAATTTCAGAATGAAGCTATTATATATGAAAAAAATGTATCTTTCAAATAACAGGAGAGGTCAACTGGCCGGTCTCGTGGATTTGGCTACGTAACATTTGCATCAGCTGATGATGCAACGGTAATATGTTTTTTTCTTTTCTGTGTTCACTAAATAATCAGAAATCGTGTATGCATTACCAATGACTTGTGTATACTGTCATTTTTGACAAGTTTTCAAATATCACCATACAAGGAATGTATATATGTAATAAAATATAATAACAGTCCTAATGATACAAAAAAAATTACTGACTAAAATATGGCGAGTGATGCCAAAATAGTACATCACATCATATGTAGTTCAGTATAAACAAAAACTTCTCAACTCACCATGAAATGTGTTTCTGATGCTTTAATATCTGGAACCCACTTATGTTTAATGAGTAAAGAGTTCAAAAAATCCTGTTACAACCTGTGGATTTGCAATGCCTTTTAACTTCTAAAGCAGTCTTTAATGTTGCAATCCTGATTTTGTAATTATTAAATCATGGCCTTATAGGCAGTAGATAAATGTACTTAATGTCTATGATTTATAAAATGCTTTTGTTGTTGAACCAGTCTTTTATGTTGCAATTCTTGTTTTGTATTTATTTAGTTGTGATTGGCATTGTAGACAATAGATATATGTACTCATGGCTCTTACCATGCTAGGTTGGGTGTATGTTCCCTTTGTGATTTGTTTCTGAAGGACAGATAGTATTAACATTTGAACAGAAATCTAATTAAAAGTGAGCCCTCATTTGTGTCATAGCACTGGTTAAAAGTCATCTTATTATCTGACGTGTTATTGTAGGCAGCACTTGATAGCGAACATGTTATGGGAAATAGAACATTGGAAGTGAAGATAGCTACACCAAAGGTGCATATATATGATGTGACTGTTTTACACATTTTTTCTTATATTTCGAAGTAGGGATCTATTGATTTCCCTACTAACTGTGATTTATATTTGATTTTAGGAAGAAATGAGAAACACAAGCAATAAAAAAGCAACTCGGATATTTGTGGCCAGGATTCCACAATCTGTCGATGAGTCTATGTTTCGTAGGTTAGTAGATGGAAAATCTCAAATACTCAAACATTAAATATAAGATAAGAGAAGAAATGCTTTTGCTGGTACCATGTAATTATTGGATGGTTAACTATATGACTTATTTTATTTACATTCCTCATGCTGTTATTTTTAATTTTATGGTTTGATGTCTTGCAGTCATTTTGAAACTTATGGAGAGATCACAGATCTTTACATGCCGAAAGTAAGAAGATACCAACTGATTTGTTCTTTTATTAGGCCATATACTAATTTCTAATGTTTATCTCACTTTTATCCATACTGAAATTTTAATTACTATGCAAGCGTATTCTACGTACATGACTGTATACGTGAATATTCCAGTATCTAAACAGCAGACAGTTTGATATTTATTTTAGTTCAAGCAACAAGTATATTTGCATACCCTCTCATTAACAAATGGCTTGTACTTTTTCGCAGGAGCCAGGTGCAAAGGGCCATCGTGGAATTGGGTTTATTACATATCAGAGTTCTGGTAAATTGTTTAGTTTTGCAATTTTGTTCTTGATGGGAATTTTGTCAATGCTGATTTATGTTTTTTCCAGTTAGACAATTTGTAATAAGTATTTTATTGATCTAACAGATTCAGTTGATAAGTTGATGGATGAGTCACATGAACTTGGGGGAAGTACTGTAGTTGTGGACCGTGCTACTCCTAAGGTACCTTCTACTTGCTTGTTGTAAACTTGTTCAGGCTAAAACTTGTTGTAAACAAACTTATTGATGGATCAGTTTGAAAATTATGCTGTTCTAATGTTGTATTTTTATCATTTGCTTTGAAAGGAGGATGACATGAGGTACCCAAGCAGAGCATTCCAAGGAGGGGGTTATGGCGCATATAGTGCATATATATCAGCAGCTACGAGATATGCAGCCCTGGGTGCGCCTACTCTTTACGATCACCCGGGATCCCCTTTTGGAAGTATGTATTCTTCTGAAGGCTACTTATCTAATTTAGTTCATTCTTTTATCAAATAATTGCATTGTTGGTTAGCAGAATTTTTTGGCTTCATTTTCGTTTGCATGTGGCCGGAAACAATTACTTGGGCTAGTTTTTTTTTTTAGCTGAATAAGGTTTCTGGGGGTTTGCACTAAATATTCAAGACTTAATATTATTCTATGTTAACTTGCTATAAGACCGAAACTGGGTAGAACTAAAACCTGAAAGAATCCAATAATAACGGTGATGGTAATATTAGCAAAAGTAAACATAATTATCTGGCCCGTTGATTATCTAATATGAAATCATAATTTGACTGCTCGCTTTATTGTAATAAGACTACGATTGTAATGTTCTGTAGGAGTAGGACCTTTTCTTGGAGCAGCGCCCCGTGGTTCATGTAAGAAATTGTTTATTGGAAGGCTTCCTTTAGAAGCAAATGCTGATGATCTGAGGAACTACTTCAGCAGATTTGGCCGTGTCATTGATGCATACATTCCTAAGGTAATCTGATCTTCCTTTTGGGGTTTGCAACAATTTATGTTGTACTGGTATTGGTATTGGTATTGTTATAAGATAAGTTTACTTTGTTTTTCCCATGAATTCCTGGTAAAGTTTTCTGTGCCACCCTTAGTGGTGCCTTACTCAGCCATAGATCCTCAAGCTAAGTATACTGGTCTACAATTGAGATGAGTATGGCTGAGTTTATTGAGTATAATGTTTTATCATAAATGTATGATGATTAAATTACTTAGATCTTCAAGCTAAAAATATTGATACAGATTGCATCGGTCAATACTTATTGTTGTGTTGCATTGAGCAGGATCCGAAAAAATCAGGTCATAGGGGGTTTGGTTTTGTAACTTTTGCTGATGATGGTGCGGCCGATCGCGTGCAACGCAGAACCCATGAGATTCTGGGACAAGAGGTATATAGCAAAATTATCTCTTATGAGCAAAGGAGTAACTCAAATCTTGTAAATTTGTTTTCTTAGCAGCATGATGTGTTTATTAGTTGTCTTTACCAGTCCAACTTGACTTAAACCACATTGAATGTTCATACCCGTGTGGTAATGCTGTACTTGAAGTCCTGTTAGAGGCTGTTTATATATTATTGGTGGAGACAAATCCAATATTAGAATTAGACAACAAACTAAACACAAGGGAAAAAATAAGAGTTTAAGAGTCCTCCTTTATCATAATGATGCAGGTTCTTATAGACTCAGCTGCACCACTTGAAGCAGGTGGAAGTGGGAGAGACAGAGACAGAGACAGGAGCAGGGACAGGGACAGGAGCAGGGACAGGGACAGGGACAGAGACAGAGACAGGGACAGGGAAGGTGGCATCTTAGGTGGTATGGTTGGAGGTTTTATCGACCCAATTTCAGCAGAGGCCTTTGGAGGCTATGGTCCTATGCGTTCTTATGGTCGACTCTATGGTGGCATGGATTATGGCAGTGTAAGTACCAAGCCATAAGCATTTCTAATGCAAATTTGCTATCATTGATACCAGTGATGTTTTTCTGAAACTGACAAAAATTAAATGTGACCAGTACTTTTATCTATTATAAAGCATCTGATAATTGATCCATATGTGAAATTTCTGGAGATACAACGATTCCTTTGTCCTACCTAATTTTCCTAGCTGAGCCCACTAAAAATTATCCCTGCATCCTTTCCACCGCAATCATGAGTTACCAGCAGATATTCAGGCCAAACTTCAATCCCCGTCAACTATAGGCTGTACATATTCTCTATGCTGCCTGGGGATATGTGAAATGACAATTTCTGGTGAACAAGGCAACAGCTTTCTTTTCCTATATTTACAAGTAACAACTTCGAGTGTTTGCAACTATCTCTAATGGGCCTTATCTTCTTGTCAGCTACTTTCAAGTAAAATCAAATTAACTTCAATAATGATTCCTGATTTTGTTTGAATTATTATGAATTTAAAATGAGTTAAAATTTTGGTCTTGATGTAACTGTAATTACTTCATCATGTTTTGACATTACCTTTATTTCAATTAGATTTGTCAATGACCAAAACATTGGTGTTACTCTTTTGATCTGAAAGGGTGGGTGTTTTGGGCACAGTGAGAATAATCTGGGTTTTAGCTTTCCAAGGAATGCATAGAACTGGGGGAAATCACTGAGAAATACGTTTATATATTTGTATGATATATCAAACATTTATCATGAATTGTATTCACGTTGTTATAATATTCACTGCAGTATGGCTATGGGCATAGCGGCGGCAGTGGCGGCGGTGGTGGTGGCGGCGGCAGTAGCAGCAGCGGTGGAGGAAGCGGCAGTAGGGCATCGAGAATGGATTATCGATACCGACCTTATTAATTATTTGTTCAAATATCATCATTTGTTAACGTTATAATGTTTAGACCTGGATTCCAGTTATTATGTCATGCAGTGAGCTTGTTGCTGAGATGATTAGTCTCTGTTAAGTGTTAACTATGTGATGTTAAATTAATAGTTTTGAGTTTGCAATAAGTTATAGAGGCTTTTTATATGATGCAAGATTGTTTTTTTTAAATTTCATTATGAAGATCTCCATTTGCATGTATCGGATTTCTCTCGAAAGAAACACCCACATCTATTTGTGATTGACGATCTAACCTTTTACTATTTACATTTAAGATCGTTCTAAGAGGATGACTAACCTGAGTCACTGGTATGTGAGCTCATACCAAAACTAAAAATTAATATTTAAATTTACAAATCCGTCTAGATCTATATATCACACCAGGGGCAGGAAAATTCTACTCCGAGGGAATAGGTGATCTCTCTCTCATTTAATTACATGATGAATAATTACAGATCCAGACGTCAAATTTTGAATAATCTATATTTTATTTACCCTTCTTTTTTATTTCAAGGACAATTAAATGATCCAACTTAAATAACAAAAAGATTAAAACTTTTACTGCCAAACAGTTATATATTCTATAAAGGAGTGATTTTTCCAAACA
Source organism: Carex arenaria (assembly GCA_964058825.1). Lineage (NCBI taxonomy): Eukaryota > Viridiplantae > Streptophyta > Magnoliopsida > Poales > Cyperaceae > Carex > Carex arenaria. The sequence goes on along the minus strand of CAXKVW010000001.1, from coordinate 96,049 downwards.
AAAGTCAACACGAACTGCACTATATCGAAATTTTCATTTATTTTGAAATATCAATAGCAACCAAATCCCTAAAGTTTGGTGATGTCCACCACACAGCTCGTAGACAAGAAGCAAATATTAAAAAAAAGAAAGCAGAAATCTAAACTATAATACCATGGAATTCAAAATAAAATCAACTCTCAGTCTCAACAGCTGCACTTGAGGCAAGCTCTTCTTGAAGCTTCATTTGGCGCTCTGCATGTTCTCTCTCACACTGGCTGATTCCCATGATAATATCAAGCATGGTACCAGTTGTACCGAAAAAAACAAGAGGTGCCAGCGATTTCCTTTTTATACCTACAGGAATTGCTAGCAGTGCCCCGCCAATTGAGAACAACCAAGTACCAAGTGCTGCACTGCATACATACAATGATACAAATTTACAGCAAGTACAATGATATTTTTTTTATTCCTCAGCATTTAATAGAGCTTACTTTCTAATATATGGATAACCATACAATTTATTTAGAGTAGGGTTAAAATGCACCATTGGTTTTGTGCTCCAATCATGCTCCACAACAATTTTTTCTGTTTTCAAAGTTCGAACAATCGATCTAAACTGCTCAAAATGATCTTCATACTAAAATGTGCTTGGAGACCAAAATTTTACATTTTTTGGAATTTTTTTACTATTTTTTTAAATAGATACAAAAGTACTGTTTTCAGAAAATTCTGGACCATCTAAAACAGTGATTTTGTATATATCTAAAAAAATAGTAAAAAAATTCAAAAAATATAAAATTTGGTCTCCAAGCATATTAATATGAAGATCATGTTGAGCAGTTTGGATCGACTGTTCGAACTTTGAAAATAGAAAAAATGACACGGAGCATGATTGGAGCACAAAACCATGGTGCATTTTAACCCTACTCATTTATTTATTAGTCTCACAGAGTATAATACAAGTCCTAGAAGTTGAAATTGAAAAGGCAAAAAATCAGAGTAGAAGAAACAAAAAATGTGAACAGCCAGTCAAGTCAAGTACCTTGCAAAATTATACCAGTACATATCTACCAGCAAGAAATATTTCAATATTTTGGGGATAATAGATTTTTAGTGTTTTCCGGAGGTGATAGCCAGAAAATTGAGGCTAACCAAAGGCTTAAACATGGAGCGTAACAAAGGTTCCTATTATATTTAAAAATTGAGGTATCTAATTCACTGGTAAAATGCTTCAGAAATGAAATAAATTGTCTCTTACTTTTAATTGAGGTAATGTATTTAACATTGTGCATTCATCTCTATAGTATATCCTCATATATAATAAAACAGAGAATTTATACCCGAACTGAACTAAATAACAACAGAAGGATTCCCTAATGATAAGTGCAGAACCAATTAAGGATCTCGAACCATGAGAGAGGGAGCGGAGCGCGAGAGAGAGAGAGATACTCACTTGGCAACGGTACAATCCTCCAACTGCTTCACGCCATCACCGCCTCCGCCGCCGATCCTCTCCATCTCCACCTCGGTCTATGATCGATTGGATGGGTTATCACCTTTTTGGGCTGAGCCTGAGGGGCTCAACCGCTTAAGTCAGTGTCTCGGTACATGTAAACCATGTGCATTCTATGATATTTATGTAAATTTGGGCTCTTTTTCCGTCATGTCTCAGAAGAATTACATATTCTCATAACATACTTTACATTTGCACATATGCCCCTAGAAAGTTTATATTTATATATATACTTTACATCAAATAGTTCACAGCGCTGATAAAGTGATAATTGATAAACCAGTTAACGAAATTAGATATCTCAAACTGAAAGCAGTTGAGAGCAACAACTAGAAATATTATATGAAGACATTAGCTCGTTTTATTTTATTTTGTCAGCTATTATCATATCATATCATGTCATATCATATCATATCATGTCATGCATAGAATATATATTTAGAGTCAAGAATAAGATGTCATGACACTCACATAAATATAATACAGTCTTATATTCTTTTTCTCTCTATATTAATGCCTCCGATTATATCAAATTTATCATATTTTAAATAACACCATCAGGATTCAGGATTCAGGATTCAGGATTCAGGCATCAGCCGCTCAACTCCGGATGTCATACAAAATTTATAAATATTTGGCAAGGGCAAGGATCCATTGTGTGGTGACAAAACAATATCTTGCTTTGGTAACACAATCGGGATCTCTGGTAATACAACCTCTTGAGGCTCCTGAGGCAACACTCTGTTGTCTCCTCTCTTTCCCCAAATAACCATGTACAGCCCTAAAGTTATCACAACTGCCCCTATTAACCTGCATTCATAATAAAAAGATGAATATTGTTCTTCCTAGCACAATTATTCTGGTTCAACAGTTGATCCTGATCGATAATGTTTTCTGGTACAATACTTCCATAAGTTATTAATCCGGGTACAACTTCTCCAGATGCTGAGTTTTGGCAGCATTTTGAAAATATTTTTACTGTTAATATCATCTATCCCTGAAAAGAAGGGAGTTATATAATCTTCTTTTTTAATGTTGTGTGCTAATTCTAGGAAAAGTTTATTTCTTCATCTTTGGAACAAACAGCAAACTGTACAAGGGGCAGTACTTGTTATTTGGCAAATTCAAACATGAAAAATTTGAGATTTCATTGGAGTGTACAAATTTATTTTTATGATCACAAACAAAGAGTAATATGCATACCTTCCGACAAGCAAGTCTTCTTCCAAGAAGAAAAGTCCAAAAATTGAGACAACAATCATGCTCAAAGGGCTAAAGGCAGTTACAAAAACAGGCCCTTTCTCTTTTGTCACATAACCTTGTATGCAAAATGACATTCCTGAAACAACTATACCCTACATTTTCATGCAGAAGCAGTTTATTTTTACTACAAAATTCAGTAATTTGTCTTTCTAAATTCTAATTCAATACCCTTAGGGCATAAAGTTAGGAACTGTTCTTGTTTTAATTACTTCGTTCCTTTTTCGCACCATTTACCATGGAGGCTTGCCCCTGAATGGATAAGAGATAAGGATTGACCAGTACAAGTTTGGGTTTCTGTAAGTTGCACCAGATATTTGGTTTTATTTTCCAAATTCAAACAACATAAAATCACATGTTTGCAATGAAAAAGAAGCATTACATGGGTCATTTGCCAATATACCCAACACTAAAAGAGAACTTAATTCTTGCAAAAATATGGCTAAGTTGGACATGCAAGGAAATCTGGTTGACTTGATTTTCGGTCCATTTTGGTTTTGGAAATTATTCTAGTTTTAGTAGAGGCAAACTTGCTGGTAACTTGTATAAGCCTCTTCCCCAATTCCAAAATGGTAGGTGTAATTTGTTTCATAATTACCTAAAACTTTTGGGCATGAATGACAAGTATAACAATGTTTCATTTACCAATCTTTCAATGGCTTACCGCATAAATTATTGTGTATAATTTCCAACCAACATGTAGTTTCCAGGCTGCAATATCATGCTCCAATAGAATCTCAGCAGCTATACCCAGTACCGTACCGGATAAACATGTCAGTCCTGCAACAGTCAACTCAAATGGATAATCCCTCAATACCATAGCCTACAATAAAAACAAAAAAAATGTGGTTATTAGTTCTCTAGTTCTGTAGAACTTACTAATACTGCTTTCTGGTAGGCTCTAGCTGTACCATTACAAATGAAGACTTCTTGGAGAAGCACAACAAGCCACAAATAAAATAAAATAAAATAAAAACTAGAGTAGCACTAATCAAATAAATATTATGAAATAAAGGGGAAGAAAAATTCACTGGTTATACTATACCGATCATGTATTGATTAATATCATTTACATAAATAGGAGAAATTTTATAAAAAAAATTGAAGTCACCAGACTAGTAACTTACTTGAAAAATCATATAAGAAGACCAGCTAGAGAAACTTCCAAGTAGAAGGAAAAATCCAGAAATACTGTTTTTATTTGCAGCCCCATGATGGTACACATGTCCCACTGATTTTCCGCGGACTAAGCATTGCCCTTTGTAGAGAGGCATTGATACTGCACCAGCTGCCGAAATAACAGTCCCCAGTATTTTCATCTTGCTGCTTCCTTCACTCAGATTCACTCTTTCGATCCTTGAAAGGAAAAACAGTGAGGCAATGAATGTTGCATCCAGGCGCTTTTTTTTTATTATTCTAAAGAAAATACACTGTTTTTTACTTGAATTACTTGTCCTGATTTACTATTCCCAGTTTCTTAATAGCTATTTGGTTATTGACCGAAAAATTAGGAAGGAAAATATTCTATTAATGTAGGACTAATTAAGCCCCAAAGATGAGCAAAAAGAAATCATATTTTAAGTACTGATGTATCAGTAACAGACTGGTAAATAGACGGTACTGTTTGGTACCAAGATGAATCTTGAAACTTGTTGCCAGGCTAGCATGCTTATCTATTAATATGTTACTAAAAGTTGAAGAGAGTACCTTAGAATCCAGGCAAGTACAAATGTAATTGCTGGTAATGAATTGCTCATGATAGAGGTGATGCTTGCTGAAGTACTCCTCATGCCAAAGAAAAACATGTTTTGGTCCATTACTGGCCTAGTTATAGACCAAAAACAGATTCTTGAGTTAGCATACATATTTCTTTAACTTAAATAAGGGATCCAATATTTGTAACACTACTGGTACAACAAATGATATATCACCCGAGCATTCCATATTGTATTAAAGCTTTATTTTTTACCCAAAAGCACAGTTAGCCAAAAAAAAAAAAGGAAAGATTTTCATTTTGTGTGTTTGTGCATTCATACAAGGTCTCATTTCAATATCTCTCACGTGACCTTTCTGTTTATGTTCTTTACAATTTATTTACATGAACTTCTAAATTTCATCCAAGTTAATACTGGAAAATTAGGTTCATGAGACAAAGGAGAGAGGGAGGGAAGGAGCATGGAAGAGAAAGAGGGAGAGAGAGAGATTGATTACTCTAGGAAACCGAGCAGCACAATCTTCAAAAATGTGGAGTTAGTGAGCCTTCGCAGTGCATCCCTGAAAAATAAGTTCATTTATAATTCAAGCTAATTATGTTAGAACCCTACAATGCTATGATGGTACCAAAAAAAAAGCTGAACTAGTGATCCAACAACACCTTGTCATGTTTATCACACTTCATACACAGAATTAGTTTATCTTAACTTACTTAATGCAAAACTAAGCATCAATATACATTCCCTGCTGTAACAGAGGTATCTGCAATAAGCAATATAACCTACATAATCATAATAATGGAAAAGTAGAATATACTCACCTCTCTTTGCACAGAGCAAACGGCATGATTAGTAACGTGGCAATCAAGTGACGATACACTACAAATGTGTAGGGTGTCATGCCATCATTTAATGCCAAGTCACCAAGTATTGTCAGCCCAGCAAGGCCAAGTTGAACAAATATCATAAGCAAATATAGCACATAAGGATGACATCTTCTCTCTGAATTCTTATTTTCATTGGTTGCCTCCATTGAGTCTCAGTTTTTGAGCTCAATGAGAGGAAAAAAAATAAACCTTCTCTGATATGTTGGTATGTGAAGCGAGAATTACATAGTAGATATATAAATAGCACAGAGAAATGGAGAGATTTCATTTATGGTGCTATACATGAATTAGTGGTTCTGTAATTACGTCTCGCACTATGTTCATTTCATTATTAGTTGATCACTTAATTTGGTTGGTTTCTTGATTAGTTGTAGAAGGAAATTGGACATTTAAGAAAGCTACGCAAGGGAGAAATTGATTTGTGTTGATTATGATTTTTACTAGGTTTAGCAATATTATGGTTCAATGAGTGTGACAGATATGGAATTTCTTAGATTGGGGTGTTATCCCTTTTTATCTTGATCACTCTTTAGATTTTTATGGCAATTTCATCCAATACTAAATATATACTAGTTCTGATAACTTTATCAAATTTGATTTTTTCATGCGTTGGACTGTTTTTCTTAAAAATATGTCGAAAGATACGATCATGAACTGGACACAGTCCAGTTGTCAAACAATTGCAAAATTGGGTATGCTTGAGTTATAATTGTGATTTTACCTCCATTATAACAGTATTTACAGTGCCAACCACTCTAAACTTCTTCAATTATGTTAATTCAAGGAGGTACCAAAAACTGCGCTGAGTTCACAGTTCACATGATGAGAAAATGAAATTCAGCCTGTTGTCATATAATAATTCCCTTTACTTGTTATTTAGAATTTGAAATAGATAGTTCTTTCACTGCGCTGTTCTGGAATTTCTTTTTATAATTGGAGAATCCATGACCCACAATACATAACTAGCTCTTTTCCACAGTACCTGAAAGGAAAGACAAAAAATAAAGAGGTGCATGACCAAACCAATAACATAATTTACTAAAATGCTTTCAGTCAGTTTGTTTCGAAAACTAAGGCTGAATTATGTTCGTTAATAAATTAACCACCATTTTGGCAGTTTAGTACGTCTATTGCAGCTAAATGACGGTCATTGGGAGCTTTTAGAAAGCTTTCTTGAAAGTTCATTCATGCTCATATGAATAAGCAAGCAACATCCAACTTTCATAACATCTTTTTCCTATTTTCTTCAAAATGAGCTTTCTTGCAACTAATGATGCCACCACTAAAGCATTTCAAATATTTATGCTTATGCATAGAAAACATTCTCAAATAAATGCATTTAATTAAGTATTTCTAGTTGAAGTGGATGTGGAAAACCTCCAAATAGCAATACATTCAGTACAAGGTCATATTTTTTTCCTTTCAGTCTGTTAGTAGGAAGTTAGTTTAGAAAAGAGAAAGAAAATCTATCGAACAGAATGTATGAGGAGCATACGGGAACTTACCGAGGGCTCAATTAGCTTCATTTTTTTGTCCTAGTTTAAATTCAACACATTTTTTTTTCTCTGGAAAAACATATTTGCAATTTCTAACTACGGACATATAAATGAAGAAATTAATGTCATCGATATTTTACACCAAAATAAGAGAATAATATAAGAGATCAAACAGAAACTACAACATTCAGCTCAATTAATTTAACAAGGTTGAGGTATACAAACTTGTTAAATAAAAAGACAATTAATTCATACAAAAAGAATTAGGAATTATAAATTACTAATACTGCACAAGTGTTTAACTAAAGCAAGAAAGATGTGAGAAAAATTAAGACATTGCAATTTTAGTTGACAGTGATATCTCAATCTCATCATGATCAGATACGTTTTGCTTTCCTTCCATTTTTGATATAACAATTTTCTACTTGTGAACTTGATGAGTCTATATTTTTACAAAGTAGAAAATAAGTTTTCATAAGTGGCATCCAAGTGTAGGCGTATTTAATATGCAATTAATGTTTTCTGTAGTTTTCTGATAACACGCCATACCATAATTATATCAGACGATTAATTTCATGTATATCTTTGGAAAAGCTCAATGTCATTATTGTATATACAGGATGTATCACTTGTGGTTTTTAATTTCAAAACAACGGGCATTAATTATTATGGTTAAAATAATTAAAAGAGGGTTAAGGGAAATATGTTTATTAATCCTTAAAGCAGAAAATATTGGTGAATGAGTTGGATTATTTTGTTTTTTTTTTTCAATTAAATAAGGATACAAATCATCCTTTTCATGTTTCATAGACTAATTGGGATATTTTCTTTCTATACAACATATACATGGGCATTTTATTGAATCAGGTTTATTTGCATTATAGAAGCTGGTGGTAAACATTCACCACCATACTTTCTTTCTTTCTTTCATTATTGAATATTGTATCAGGTTTTTCTTTCTTTCTTTCTATTATAGGAAAAGGCAACAGATACTAGTAGATCAAATCTACATAATAACTTAAAGATGTAGTCAATTGTCATGATGCGCTGCTTTTGTTTAATTTATATAAAAGGATTTTAACATAGAAAAGGTGCCAATGAAAATCTTTCTTAGACAATAAGAAATCCGAAGAAATGTCACTTGTGTGAAAGGTGCCAAAGGCAGGATGCAGCCTATTTATTATTCTGTTGTTCTTATGCGCAAAGAAAAAGGTGCCAATGGTCTTCAGTGACCGGTTGCTGCACCAGTCACAGATGCCGGTCACAAAAGGAGAAAATTACTGTAGTGAACCATGAGATCGTGCTATGCTTGGGTACCGATTTATTTTTTTCCTTTTCTGTTTTTCTCTTTGTCTATGCTGGTAGCTCCTACCATGCTATTCAAAAAAGACAATAAGAAATCCGAGATAATAAACCCGACAATATCCTATGTAAGTTTCTTTGATTAAGCTACATTAATTTGGAAACAAAGTTGGTATATTTGCTTATTTATATGCAACAGTTGCACAAGTACGTCAATGTAGGATACTAAAAAGAGCCAGATAAAAACGTAATTATGAATTTGAACTAAGATAATTATCCTGAGATCAAACAATTGCATGTACCAACCCAGTACATATCAGTACCAGTCAAGAGCTTTGGCTACCAAGGAGAAAAATAAGGATTTGAGAGGTTGCCTCCAGACTCCAGAGGCAGAAAGTCCCCTTTTTCTTTCAAAAATTTATCTAAATAATTTATGCATGTAAAAATTGTCTGATAAATACCCAGAACTGAAGGGATGGATCACCAAATGGAGATGAGTATTCAGATTGAGATTACCCAATAACTGGTTACAATAATTAAACGTCTACAAAACTATAACAGTACTAAGAAGCAGCAAACTAAACTGAATCTAAATCAGCTCTGCATGCTTCTAAATTACAGAGTACATGACAAGCAATGGCAGACCAATACAATTAAGTTCTATCAACAACAGCAAAAAACAATTCCTTAAAAATATAAAAAAAAGGGGGGTAAAAGACCTAACACTTCTTATCAGGTGTGGTAAAGATATGTACAAGCACAAAGCCGACAGACTGCTCGTTAGCACTGAAACATAAGATGAAACCTGAAAAAAAAAAAACAGAGAGAGAGAGAGAAGAGAAGAAGTCAACACTAATCTTCGTTATCATAGTCTTCATCCTGATCCATATGCACTGGTAAATGTGATGGTCCTGACGGGTCCCCACTTGCTCCGCCCGGCAAACCCCAAGGAGCTAGTTCATCAACCTGAGTTGCATCCCCAATTTCACCTACTGCTGGTGGCGGCACATGAGGTTCTGAGGTAGTCGTGTTGCATGCAACTACAGTTGCAGGTTCAGAGATGGGTTCATCAGAAATGGGTATCTTCTCAGGAAATGGATTAGGTTCTTCTTCGAAAGGGGTATAGTTAACTTCTCTTCTCTTTGGTGGTCGGCCACGGCCACGGCCTCTTCCCCTCCCTCGACCACCACCCCTTGGGCTAGGGGTCGAAAATGTCATTGCCTGTTTAGGTCATAATAAAATTACTTTACTACTGTACTTACCTTTACAATTTTAAAGAGTAGATTAAATTTTTTTGCTAGAAATTGGTAGTATATCGAAAACAATCAGAGGTGTTTGTTCAAGAACAGTTGTAAAACTGGCTTGTTGAATTTTTCAATTTTTTTTTTTTTTTACATTTTGCGTCTTCTCCGGGTTTTATGAAAGGATTGAGACTTCAGTGGGACCTAAGATTAACATTTCGGACATGAAAGGAAAAAGTAGAGAACCTAACAGGGGACAGTTTTGGTCCAGCACCGTAAAAAGGAACTGTTGGGCCCACTTCTGGTATGCAAAGGAAGGGGCCAAGATGAACCTTCAGGACTAAAAAGAAAAATCCAGGGGCTTTGTTGTTGAAAAGTTACAATCTGCAGATGTACTCAACAGAGTGAACTCCAGGACAAGGTTGCAATTATCTTAATTATTTATCAGAAATAGAAGCTTAAAGTACCACTTTGTTGGACCTTGGCTCTTCACTGTACTCCATGCTGCTATCCACTGATAATGTTTTCCTGACAAAATTATATCAGAAATTTATTATTTTCTATTACTTTCCAAATACAGTTACTCTCTTGTACTACATTAACATCAGTAACATGTGAAAGGATGGGAATAAGGGTTTTTTTGCAAACTGAACTCATTATTTTACCGAGTATATATATATCTGCTCGGCTTGATTTTAGCAGTATTTAGTATTATTTGGTATATCCCTTCAGAAATGCTAGCTTTTACTCAGTTCTGGTGTTTGCAAACATTGCGAGAGAAGTTACAAATTTTAACCTGTCTATCCTTCCTTTTAGTCCTTTTCAAAGAACCAAGTACTACTGGTCTAAACAAATCTAAAGACTATACATAAAACTCAGTTGAATGCAGCCACGATTGTGTGACACATGCAGCAGGTTTCTTGTGAACTTAGCAGTTCCAAAAAGCAGGGATAGACATGCTAAATATTTTTTAGTTGCAAGTATATGAAATGTTGGTTATTACTTCCATTTAAATACTGAAAGACATGCAGTTATATTGCACGAAAATCCACTAACATAATTGTTAAATAATAAACAAATACAGTACCTTCTCCTGGTAATTCCCATGTCTTCACCAGACGGCTCTGAGGGGCCAAGGCTGGGAACCTTGTTTACAACTTCACTTAAGAAGTCAAATGCACTGTATGTCTTCACACATTGCTTTCTGGTATTTTCACACAATTAGAATTCGACAAGAACATTATTTAATTTCTTAAATAATTGAGAGGGAAGGCATATTCTATTGCAGCAAGTAGTATTACTACAGGCAATCTAGTGTGTACCTGTTGATAATAATAATTGACATTTGTTCTTCCTTTTTTATTTCCCTTAATTTCTATCTTTTTTATTTGGGGCCTTTATGCAACCTAGGATTAATACTTGTATACATCATTTTTTCTCTTTATATTTTGATAGTAGCACATAATTGCATAACAACACTTTGGTCAGGGACAGGAAAGTAGGAGGAAAGGAGGCCATGCCCCCCTATAAATTGAATTTTTTTTTCCCTCTGAAATTTCAAATTTTTGCACAAATTAATACAATTTGCCCCCTCATAAAATGAACGCGACACTTATTTATTCAGCCCCCCAACCCCTCAATTTTTTGGCTCCGTCCCTGACTTTGGCCTCTGTCAGTAAATCATTATCAAAATAAATATATAGTAATCAAGTGAAACATCAAAGGTAGAGAGGTAATTTGACAACTGGATGTCACTTACAAGTGAGAAGAATTTAGGGTCTTAGCGCCCCTTTGAAGAGTTATTTCGTAAGTTCTGTCACACAGGTCTTGCAAAAACAACTCCAAAGCTTTAGCTGTACAACAACACCAAATAAGAGACAAATTAGCCCCATAAATATCCTTATAAAAATTACAATTACACTTGCAGTAATGTTATAATATTGAACAAAAATGACTAGATTACTAATACTTAGTCAAACACATGCACAAACCAAAATGACAAAATTAGACCAGACAAATAACATAAAAGGGTGCATTAAAGTCCTGATATTCATTTTCTATAAGACAAGGTTTCACCATGGTATACTTTTTGCTTTGTTTTTCTTCTATTACTGGTAGGTCGTAAATGTTTTCCTGCAAATGCACAAGGATCCCCTAAAACACCAATGAGAATTTTAAATTATTTACCAACTTTTACAAGCCAGTGAAAATATAAAGTAGTGGTAACTTACAGACTAAAACAGGTACGGCAAGTGCAATTTTACCAACATCTTCATCTGCTTGCATAATCTTTTTTATCCTTGACTGTCAAATATAAACAGCAACGTAATAATTTAACAACTGAAACTGGTACCTGCTACATCAAATTATGACCAGGATCTAAGTATAATACAATCAATTGGTACAAATTGAACTGAAGTCTTCAAGTCCCGCAAAAAATTTCCCAAATCATGCCGATCTGGAGCAGCAGTTTCCCTTAGGAACGACCCCAGTCATTGCACATAGATAAACTAGTAGATTACAAATATTACGGGAATGAAAACTAGTTTCATTCAATCGGGGATTGAGAATTACCAGATCTTATAAATTACCCCCAAAAAAAATTTCCAGTAAACAGTTATCAAATCAGCTAACGCCTAACGAAGAGAAAGGAGGAAAAGGAACGAACCGCAGGAAATCGAGTTTCTAACTTCTTCCTCATCTCCTCCTCCGATGATCTTTCTCGGCGGATCGGATCTTCCTCCTTCCAGATCTCGGATCGTGCGCTCAGATCACAGACACGGGTTGTCTGAAATCGGAGAAAAAATATAAAATTAAAAAAATACACTTTAGCTAAGTTGAATTTAAAACATACCCTTATTTGTTGAATACACGGTCTTCAAGTTCATTAGATATTTAATTCTCAAAAGTTTCCAGGATCTACATGTAAACAGACTCCTTCCTTCCGTTCCGTCCAGGGACCACTTAAAAGATGTAAGAGGGGCTTATTTGTTTATCTACCATTGTCTTCGCATAAAAAATAAATAAAGATAAAACTTAGGGGTTGATGCATAAAATAGTTCGAGTAGTTGCCGTGGTGCGAAACCACGTACTGGCTTACGCTGGAATTCGCATCCTCTGAGATATCTCAAACTTTGCGTGACTTTATGGAATATCTCAATCGTTGAAATACATTCTGCACGAATCTCAAATCTCAAATAATATTGGCCACCTGCGTTCCCCCAAATAGGCACCGGACACGTCGGTCACGCAAAAATTGAGATATCTAAGAGGATATGCTGGCATTGGCGAATCAGAGTCCATGTTCCTCTGTAACGGATTTCTTGTAGTTATTTCCTGCTAAGTGGGTCCATTGCAGAGTCATTTGTAGGATCTACCACTTGCATCCGCTATATCTCCATCTACACAACTTACGGTGCAGCATTAGTCCCACCGTAGTTAGTAGGACACCAGGCCTTGAAATTTTTTTATAAACCATAATTAAAAATAAATAAATTCAGGGAACTAATATGATTGCTAGGATTTTTACAAAAATTATAAAAATCGAATTGCCAACTCAGTCCGGAACTCTTTTTTTATTACGGACCGAGTTGGTCGAGATGCTTTTTTCAATTTTTACGGAAAAATTGTGTAGCCATTAGTGTAATTTCAATTTTTTTCAGTCCGGACGAAATTGGCAATTCGGTCCAAATTTTTTTCCTTTTTTTTAGGATTTAATTATAAATTATTTTCTAGTCAAGTTAACGCAGGACCTGAAAAAACAAAAATATAAAATGTGAAACACAATAAAACATGAATAACATTAGAAATTTGAACCATCTTATTAATGTATAAAGATTGATAATTACTATAGGCATAATTATATATATAATTAAACGTCCAACCAAAGAATTTCTCCAAAATAAACGAGAAGACCATAATTTCTCAAAACCAAAGAATTCCTAATTTTTTTTAATTATGGTTTACTTTAGTAATCATATTGGTCGAAATTCTTTGGTGGAACGTTTGTTTTGGAGAAATTTTTTTGGTTGGACGTTTAATTATATATATATAATTGCGCCTATAGTAATTATTAATATGTATACATTAATAAGAGGGTTCAAATGTCTCATGTTATTCATGTTTTATTGTGTTTCACATTTTATATTTTTGTTTTTCAAACCCTACGTATTAGAAAATAATTTATAAGCAAATCCTAAAAAAAATTACCAAGAAAAAAATGAAATTACACTAATGGCCACACATTTTTTTTGATAAAAACTGAAAAAAAAACATCTGGACCAAGTTGCCAACTCGGTCCGTGATAAAAAAAAAAGTTCAAGACCGAGTTGGCAACTCAGTTCTTATGATTTTTGTAAATATTCAAGAAATCATATTGGTTTTCTAAAATTGTTTTTTTGTAATGGTTTATAAAAAAAATTCCCACCTTGTACCGAAAATAAATCATTAAAGAATGTTTTTAGATGCAATTTCTATGCTGCATAGATCACCACATACTGTATATATAGTATGCGGTAGCATATACAAATTTTTATATGAACTTATATACGCATATTTTTTAATTAAATATTAAATATGATACCTTTAATTAAATATTTAATATGTTTTAATTTAATAAATATTAATTGTGACACTTGTCAAATAACATATTTTTATTTGCCATATACTTAAAAAATAAATAAAAGCCTATTTGTAGTTGCCATATACTTAAAAAAAAATATTCATTCTGTCAAAAATCTCTACCGATCTATTGGAGTAGTTTTTCATAAAAATCAAATTTAACATGCTTGCTTAGTTGAAATATGTAAATTTGATATTATTTAAAAAAAAAAATCTCTGTGGAAGCCCAACTAATCTTAGCAGGCCGCACTTTATTATTCATAGTTCAATGCTCCAGTTTGATGGGCCCTAGAGAGTAAATGAATTTTGGAGCTACAGGCCTCAGGGATTTGCCACATGATTTTGGATAACTGTCATGTGAAAATCCATGGACTCAACTCATGATGAAAACTTATCAATGGCCCATTTTATGCATACTTCAGAAAATAATATCCCAATAATTCGATACATAAAAGTCACTAGCTGCATTTAATATCAAATAGTTCTAAGGTACTCAATATTGTTACACAAACACAATATTAGACCCTGCCCACATTAATGCTAACTCATTACAAATCCTAATCTATGCTACAAATGAGATAAAAATATCATTCAATACCACACTCCTCTCTCTCTAACACTAACATGAGCATAAGCTGATAAGCATACACCAGTTGTCTATTCCTACAATCTGTCATGCTCTTGTTCTTTTTCTGGTAGAGAGCTAATTACTATCCTCACCTCCATCTGCAAAAATATCAAAATAAGCAGGCCCATCAGTAGAGTAATTTAGCACTTTCTGTTTTGTGTAAGTTTCTTTTACAAATTAACCCATTAACATGAGAATCTTATTTGCAACTAATGCTGGCATCTGATATTTCTTGTTCAGTCCATATTACATAAGAAAAGATAAACACGCTAACAATTTCGGCACTGTAATCTAACAGCAGTGTTCTTGTTTGTTTGAACTTGGCTTGGAAGAAAATTTGTACAATTTTAGCAAACTATACCCTATCCATCATAATGCCTGTTAGTGTTCTTTTGAGTTAATGTGTGGTGTAATCAGCAAAAGTAAAACAAACAAACAAACATATAATATGAATTGGAAAAATAACCATATTAGATCAAATTGTACGAGCAAACTCTTACCCTCCATCAAAATAGAATAAGAATATTAAAATAACAAGAACCACCTTTCATCAGCTTAAGCAAATCAGTAGCAAGTGTGCATACCTTGACCAGATCCTTTATCTTCCTCACCATCATTGCCATCATCATCGCCATCATCAACATCTCCAATGGCATCGTCGTCGTTGACATCCCCTTTCTCCATGTCAACATCATCCTCATCATCATGGTCATCATCCTCATCATCATCATCATCATCAGAATCAGAAGAAGAAGAAGAAAGTTCTAGCTTTGGAGGTTTGGGGAGTGGTATGAAGCTAAATGCAGAGCTTCTCCTACGTGAACTTGTGATGATATTGCTTGTATCAATGCCCTCCAATTCTTTCGCTTTCTCCTTCCTCTTTTTCACCTCTTTTATCTCTGCCAGTGTATTATACCACATCACAAACAATGCTGTAAACCACTTGAACACAAAAATAACACAATTCGCAAAAAAGAATACTTAAAGAAAGTAGAAAAAACAACACCGTCGATTTCTCGTATTCACCCCTGTTATACAGTATATTTCAGGAAAAAAAAACTCCAGCAAGCAACACATAAAAAGCAGAAACCACAAAATAAAAGGTGATGAAGATGATTATGATAATCCACATGTTTAGTACATTAATCACGCACAAAAATGCCAAGAACAAGCCCCCAAAAATATTAAAAATATTAAAACCAGTACTAACTACCAAGCCTATGGAAGGTCAAGAAGTCTGGGACTCGGTATTATAAACTTCCAAGGCACAATGAAATATAAGAATACCTTTCTCGGAAGGATTAGTAGAGAGGCCTTCTTTTGTAAGTATTTCTCCTAGTTCTTTAATCAAGAATGCCTCCCTCTCGTCCTCTGGCGCCTGTTTAGCTCTCCTATAGACTGCTGGAGGGATACTGGAGAGTGGAACGGAAAATAATCAAATTAATAAAATTACTGCAGTACAATATTCTACAAAATGCATCTTAAGAGGATTGAATTTTAATCACCTGGCTCCACATGATTTGATGATGGATTTCAGATGCTCTACTTTCTTCCCGTACACTTGCAGAGTCGGTTTTTCTGTTTTTTTCTGTCATGTTTGGAATTTTCTTAGTCAGCTAAAAGCAAAGTTCACCCTCAGTCTTTTTTTTTTTAATTGTACAAAAATCAGAAGTGATGAGTAAGAGGTGCAATTGAACCTGAGAGAGGCTAATTCAAGTTACAGTTAAGATAACCAAGAATGAACAGGTTTAAATAAGAGGTCGATAAATATCAGAGTTCACAGAATGCACTTTAATTTACTTCAGCAATAATTAAAAATTGAGATAGCCACGTAAAATCAACTTTAACTAGGAAACTATCAGAACAGTAAGCTGCCTCTTCAGAGCTAGGTTCAATAGGGGTTCAATCTCAAAATTAAGGGTATCAAAGGCTTCATCTTTTTACAAAGTGCCTGTTCGACTGGACAGGATTTAGCTTCCTTAAAGCTCCTTTAGATCTTAATCCACGTTAATCTGTCCGAACAGCGGCTCCTTAAGCGAGATTAAAACTCCTTCCTTAGCACAAAATCTTAATCTTGCACACCCCTTCCTTGAGATCTTGCCTTCCTTCAAGGCCTCCTTAAGACAAAAGGTGCATATTTACTTGACAATTATACCCTCAACATCTGAGCTCCTCAAGGTGTTTTTCTTTTTTAATTCATTTCTTTATCGTCTCCTTCATCTGAGCAGGAACGCATCCCTAGGTATGGGAAAGAAAAAAGATTTGCTCTCTCCGCCGCAAATCGACCTCTCCGACGAACAACTTCTAAATCCGATACCACATGACTATTTTCGTCGATGCGCTCTCTTCGTTGACACCCCAATCATAGGTATTTGTATTTTCTTTCTTAGCATATCTCTTGACACAGTGAAGACATCGTTAGCGAGCAGCTATGCAGTTCCATTTCTACTAGGTTTTTTCTTCGTTTTGATAACATATATTGTCTCCGTGCAATTTTCTAAATTTCTCCTTTCTCGGTTTTGGGGTTCATTTTGATAACGTCTATTGTTTCCGAGAAATCCAAGGATGGTACAATTTCTGGGGTTCATTTGGTTTTTTGATTGATTTCAAACAAACTAAGAATTAGTGTGTATAATGAAAAGGTATTGATACAATTTATCTTTTGGCTTAGTTTTTTCACAATCGCGGACTACATGACTCAACCTCAACCTGAAGAATGCTACATATACAATAACTGGTAACTTAAATTTGAAATTGTTGTTCTTGTTAAATTTGGAATTGTTGTTCTTGTGTTAGATATTTGAAAGTAATTTTCTGTCTCTGGCTTAATTGTACCGATCAGAATCAATACCATACCATTACTGGTATGGTATAGTTTTATACCAATTTGCAATATATGTAGCATTTGCTGAAACAAGTTTGATTGTCTATGCAATTGAACTCTTATGGTACAGCTGACTTATATGTATAGCAATAATCAATACACAGATGACATCTATTTCTGAATTTTAGATTATATATTATACACACAAGTAAAAGAAGACGAGCATCAGATTTTCAAAGCAATACAAACTCAATTTCTATAATTTAGCCCTTGTGTATATCAGGTATGTTCAGATCAGTATGCTCAAGCATGTGAAGTCAAGTTCACTTCTATATATCATTGCCTTGTTTTTTCTGACAATCAGGATGTAATGCATATATTCATTGCCTTGAATATGCAAACTGTCTACTAGATATCATATTATTTTTGTTTTAATATCTAATATGGAATACATTTTGTATCAATGAATTGTGCTGGGCACTTTATTTTATGAAATTTATACATTGAACATTCTAATTATTTATTATATCATACTTGCATAGTTAACAGTGTTGCAGTTTTATATTTTTTTTTCAAACTATTTTATTCAGAATCTCATATTATTGATATGAGAATATTTTTTTTTCTAATATTGTTGAACTCCTGTGTGACTACAAAAGTGTGTGTATGTTTTTTTTTTTGCTTCACATTACAGGCATGTGCATGTGTTTTAATAGTGCTTTTAAGGGTAGCCAATACAGCTACTAGTCCAAGGGTGGTACAACTGTAATGGTAATTTTAATCAGCATCTTTTGTGTAAAAAATTCAGTTCATTTGACCTAACACATTAATTATATTTGATTTACCCAACATAACTCCGTCTCTGGAGGAAAAAAAAAATATAAACCATGGTCACATTTAACACATTAAGTTTGATGAAATATGACTATTACTTTAACTAAAATTATAAGTCAATTTGATTGATCAATCATATCATATGACAACAACATGAAGGGGTAAAATAGTCTTTCACTTCTCATATGCCGAACACAGACTCCTTAGTGCTCCTTGAGTTCTTAATCCTTCACCCCTTAATCCATGTTACCAAACGGGGCCAAAGGGTTTCATTAAGAATTAAATTAAGCCCTTACAGAGCAAACAAAGTTTACCTGCGCATCCTCTTCTTCATCAGAAGAATGGGACATGTTCTTGTCAGAAGAACTGCCCCCTTCTCTCTCTTCATCAGAGTTATCTTTCCTCCCTTTCTTTGCCATTTTTTTGCTCTTTGAAGAAGCAACAGACTTCTTCTTTTCTTCTACTGAATTCTTCTGACTAGCTGAGTTCTTAGTGCCTGCTTTTACTTTGGATACCACTTGTTTTCTCCTCTTCGGTACGACCTCCTCAGAATGTTCTTCCTCTTTGCTTGAATTGTCAGATGGGTCAGATTCCTCATGGGTTCTTTTAGAAGCTTTACTTTTATGTGTTTTTTCAACCTTTTGAGAAGCCTGTTTGGACTTTTTTTGCACACCATTTTCAGACTTTTTCGTCTCCATTGATGCCAAAACCTGAATAAGGCACAAGCTCAAACATAATCAAATCAAAAGGGGCCAGCTATTGGATGAGACAATAAGAAAAAAAATAAACATTATTGCCAAAAAAGCTGTTCCTCATACTCTTAAATGGACGACATATATCACCTTTATACTCCCTTCGCCATTTTATGAAGATGATCAAATTTCTGTTCTGCGCCCCCCCCCCCCCCCCCCCCCCCCCCCCCCCCACACACACACACAACCTCAACCCCCAATCCAGTACTTCAGTAAAAGAAAAGAAGAGGCTTTGCGGACAGTCTATCTATTACTGCATTACAGGATATTTGAGGATTTTCATATGTAAATATAACTTTAAAAAGAAGCCAAAGAAAGACATGTTACCTTCTCTAATTCTGTGCTTATAAAAGCTTTCTGTGTGTCCAAAGCTTTGACAGAAAGTTTGAGATCTTCCTCCAACAATCGGCGCACCTTCATTAAGGATATAGTCCTATAAATTCAAATAAAAGTAAAAATGGTCAAATAACAATTCCATAACAAAGAGTAAATGAAGTGTCTAGGCCTTTATAGTCATGGGCAAGGAACAGAAGTCCCTTTGTTGCTTGTTTCGTGTTTTATGCAATCTAACACTTACATGAAATACCATAGAATAAAGTTAAAAAGTCAAACTAGCCAAGATTTAGTCATATTGAATCCATAGCAAACTTGACTGTTAAGGGAAAAACTTATAAATTAGAATGCAATAAGGCCCTGAAATGAAGAGACTAAAATTACTAATTGACCCAATTTAAAAGCAAACATAATTAGTCACTCAGGTCACCTCAGCTTTTCCGTATTGAATTACAATATCATAGAAGTAAAGACCAGATCTGCACCTCTCTAACCCTCAGTATATATATTATTTTTCTTTTCTATTTTAGGGAAAAGTAGCTTCAAAGTCTACCTGTTTGGTTTCATACTTTTTTTCTCTTCCTCTCCTCTAGAAGGAGAAATAAGAGACTAGAATTTGCCTTCTTTTTTTATTCTATTTCTTTATCCACTGCAGATTGCACTACGTTACAAGCTTGGGGCTTTATGAGAGGATAGCTACTTCTTTCCCCTATAATATCATGTCTTTACTTGCTTTTGGTGAATGAAATATATCCATTTGCCAGCAAATCTGCTTTGCTGGTATATAGTTTACGTGACTAGATCATTTAGTAACAACTGTCTTTCAGTCTAAAGGAACTTTGATAAGGTAGAAAGTAAACCAACTGCAAGTGACAACACCCTTCAAATGAACTTGAGATATCATCATGTTAAATAATTGTGCTAAAAACCCAAAACCCTAATTATTAATATAACCAACTAAAATCTTCATTCAGATGCTTACCTCAATTGACCAAACACTAAACCCTAATCTGGATGGATGCCTATACCCTAATTGACCTAATTTAACAGCTTAAATAACAACAAAAAATATTCTTTGAAATTGTTTGGCTAGTGTAAAGAGCTCCATCAAGCCTCCATTATTCAGTACCAGACAAGCCAAAAAATAACCAAAATAAAAAGTGAATTTTAACTGGCAACCAGGAATCAGTGGACAGTAACATACTCTGAATGCTTTTTGAAGAAAGAAGCTCTTTTCTTGATCGCCTCCTTGATCATATCCTCAGTGACTTCATTTACCTCGTTTTTAATTTCTGTGTCTGATGCATGTGTTTCGTCAAGGTTAGATGCACCTTCATTCTTCAGTTCTGATGCATTTTGAGTCTCCTCTGATTCTTCTATTGTTGATTTTTCAGCTTTTGATTTAGTGCTTCCAGAAGGTTCTGGAGATTTCTCCCCATCATCAGCACTGAGACACTGTATTACGATATGAAATTAAGCAGAATGGAAAACAAACAGAAAGGAGAAGTAACATACTTAGTACCTGTTCTTATAAAAAACAATTTCCCATTCTTTTTACACCTTACAAAATCTGCTACAAGATCATCAACAAAATCCATGAACCCGGACTACACTGTATGCTAACAGAGAAAGCAAGATTTGGCACAGTTATGCTTCTAAATTTGCATCGATTATATACTAGAATTATCTGTTTGGTCGATATTTTATTCTATTAAAAACTTTTAGCGGATTTCTGCCCACCAGAAGGCTTAAAAAAAGGCAAAACAAGTGACAAAAATAAATATTAAGTAGCGCCTACTTGAGACAAAAGGTTAACACACCAAGGTCAGGAAACAATTGAACAATGTAAGTATGTCTAAAGCACAAAAATTATTCTACAACAAATACAACAAATTTGTATACCTCTTCCAAACAACGCTTAATAAATTTCTTATGAACATCAAGCGAGAACCGCTTCATGCCTAGATCCTGCTCAACCGCCCTTCTAGCACCTTCAAAGGTCAATGAACTACACACAGAAGAAAACATAAATATGATTTATATAATAGTTAACATCAAATCAGCTATCATCAGTAAGAATTAAATGTTCCACATTCTAATTGGGTTGAAGATTTCATTAATGAATGGGCCTAAGAGAAAATGAATATAATATTATTGAAGAAGAAAATGGTTCCAAAATGCAGAAAAATATTAGTCCAAATTTCAAATTAGTTAAGAAAATGCCAGAGTTACAAAAATCAAGGAGCCCACAGACTAAGGATTTTGTTTTTTAAAAATCCAGAAAAGGAAGAAAGGGATAAACAAAAGAGAGAGATTTGTTTTCTCTAATAGTTGCTATATTATTGCCCATAAGATCACCAATCATATTATGGCATGAATCAGAGAAAAATCAAAGCTCGATCGGCAAATGCAAGTTG
This sequence comes from Carex arenaria, assembly GCA_964058825.1. NCBI lineage: Eukaryota > Viridiplantae > Streptophyta > Magnoliopsida > Poales > Cyperaceae > Carex > Carex arenaria. Next base: position 74,248 of record CAXKVW010000001.1, on the reverse strand, counting down.
CATGCCTGCTCAAAAATTCTAGTCTGATTTTTTAAAGCTAGAAAGAGAAAAGTTCCTTCTTCAGACAACAAGGTCATAGAAAAATTAACGACTCAGCAAAATTCCATACTTTGTCGGGGCAAGAACAATTTCTACGAACAGAAAAAAGAATACGGAGGATTTTGTGCGTCAGTCGGGGGTTGTTGAAGAATGAAGGGTTTTAAGCATCGATTAAAAAATTCTCAGCTAAACTATCTAAAGCTTAACCCTAAATATCTAGCATGATTTCGGCAACATAAAGCTTGAAAGTACAAAATTCCTTGAGATTTTACAAGCTCAGAGACAATTTCCACTTAGCTTTCTAACAATCCAGCACCGTGTTTAAAAATTAAAACAGAGAGAAATAAGAAAAAATTGGAAATAAATATGTATAATAGAAAAGGGGAGAAGGAAAAATAAAAATAATGGTGTTGATTTTGCAAGGGTTTAAAGAGAGAGGGAGAGGTAGTTGTGGTTGATACCTTGCTTGGGCCTTGAATTCGGGAGCTCGAGCAAGAATCTTCTTCTTCACCTCCGTCTCCAGTTCTTCCTTGCTCCATTTCTTCTCTGCCATGGCGATTAGCGATTAGCGACTTCTCCTCTTACTCTTTCTCTCCCACACGCACTCTCTCTATTTCTCATATTTATTTGTAGGCGGTAATAAGGAGGAAAAATAGAGCAAGCGGAGGTGAGAGCTGCTAATCGCCTGGACTTGGTCTATCAACTCCATAAATAAAATCACTCTTGAAAAATTAAAAACTTAAAAAATTAAAAAGAAAATTATATATTTATTTTTAATTTATAATATCGTATTTTTGTCCTTTTAAATTTTAAATCTTCATAAATTTATTGTCATTTTATTAAAACTCATTTTAAATTTATAAAATTCTTATTTTAATCTTTATTAATAAACAAAAAAATATGTAACATGTGTAAAAAAAATATCCAATCTTCTGATTGACTGGTTTATAATTGCATATGATTTATTTTTCTACCAATGATTTAAATTACTATGTATATTAGTGTGATTCAAATGTCCAAATGTCCAAATATATATATCGACTCCCATAAAAGTTTGGATTTATAAAGGAATTTAGATCTTCGTTGAATATAGAATTGAAGTTTTGGCAAGTCCATACCGTTCAACAAAGAACAAGCACTTGAACTTATATGGCAACGTTCTAATGCCAGTTGGACAATCTATAATGCGTTACTCTAATTGTGTTCACACGTCACGGAATTCACATCGTTCGAGTTAACTAAAATTTTGAGTTTGTGAAAAATCCGAATCTTCCGTTACAAATTTTAAAACTTTCCCCAATCTATCAATCTACACCGTGAACTTTAAATTAATACAATTCTCACAATTGGTCCGATTTGGAACAAACTCAAATTTTGAGTTATCTTAGAATATACGGACTTGACTCCACTCCATAGAAGTGAAAAGAAACCTAATCTAAAAATCACGCATGGAGAAGGTTTTGAAAAAAAAAAATACTTTTATCTAAATTGTTCTATTCGCTTCAAATTTATACAAGAATTTAGATATTTGTTGAATATAAAGTTGAAGTTTTTGGCAGGTTCATACCGCTCAACATAGAACAAGTATTTGGACTTAGATGGCAACATTCTGGTGACAATTGGACAATATGTAATGCGTTACTTTAATTGTGTTCACATGTCACGGAATTCACATCGTTCGAGTTAACTATAATTTTTAGTTTGTGAAAAATCCGAATCTTCCGTTACAAATTTTTAAACTTTCCCCCCAATTTATTAATCTACACTGTGAACATTAAATTAATACGATTCTCACAATTCATCCGATTTGGAACAAACTCAAATTTTGAGTTACCTTAGAATGTATGGACTTCACTCCATAGAAAGTGAAAAGAAACCTAATCTAAAATCCACGCATGGAGAAGGTTTTGAAAAAAATTTAACTTTTATCTAAATTGTTCTATTTGCTTCAAATTTATAAAAGAATTTAGATATTTGTTGAATATAGAGTTGAAGTTTTTGGCAGGTTCATATCGCTCAACATAGAACAAGTATTTGGACTTAGATGGCAACATTCTGGTGACAGTTGGACAATCTGTAATGCTTTACTTTAATTGTGTTCACACGTCACGGAATTCACATCGTTCGAGTTAACTATAATTTTGAGTTTGTGAAAAATCCGAATCTTTCGTTACAAATTTTAAAACTTTCTCCAATTTATTAATCTACACCGTGAACATTAAATTAATACGATTCTCACAATTCATCCGATTTGGAACAAACTAAAAGTTTGAGTTACCTTATAATGTATGGACTTCACTCCATAGAAGTGAAAAAAAACCTAATCTAAAATTCATGCATGGAGAAGGTTTTGAAAAAAAAAATTAACTTTTATCTAAATTGTTCTATTCCCTTCAAATTTATAAAGGAATTTAGATATTTGTTGAATATAGAGTTGAAGTTTTTGGCAGGTCCATACCGTTCAATATGGAACAAGCATTTGGACTTAGATGGCAACGTTTAGATGCCAGTTGGATAATCTGTAATGTGTTACTTTAATTGTGTTCGCACGTCACATAATTCACATTGTTCGAGTTAACTAAAATTTTGGGTTTGTGAAAATCCAAATCTTCCGTTACAAATTTTAAAACTTTCCCCAATCTATTAATCTAAACCATGAACTTTAAATTAATACGATTTTCACAATTCGTCCGATTTGGATCAAACTCAAATTTTGAGTTACCTTACAATATACGGACTCTGCTAAGTGAAAAGAAACCTAATCTAAAAATTCACGCATGGAGAAGGTCTAGAAAAGAAAATTAAGTTACTTTTATCTAAATTGTTCTATTCCCTTCAAATTTATAAAGGAATTTAGATATTCGTTTAATATTGAGTTAGAAGTTTTTGGCAGGTCCATACCGTTCAATATGGAACAAGCATTTGGACTTAGATGGCAACGTTTAGATGCCAGTTGGATAATCTGTAATGTGTTACTTTAATTGTGTTCGCACGTCACAGAATTCACATTGTTCGAGTTAACTAAAATTTTGGGTTTGTGAAAATCCAAATCTTCCGTTACAAATTTTAAAACTTTCCCCAATCTATTAATCTAAACCATGAACTTTAAATTAATACGATTTTCACAATTCGTCCGATTTGGATCAAACTCAAATTTTGAGTTACCTTACAATATACGGACTCCGCTAAGTGAAAAGAAACCTAATCTAAAAATTCACGCATGGAGAAGGTCTAGAAAAGAAAATTAAGTTACTTTTATCTAAATTGTTCTATTCGCTTCAAATTTATAAAAGAATTTAGATATTCGTTTAATATTGAGTTAGAAGTTTTTGGCAGGTCCATACCGTTCAATATGGAACAAGCATTTGGACTTAGATGGCAACGTTTAGATGCCAGTTGGATAATCTGTAATGTGTTACTTTAATTGTGTTCGCACGTCACAGAATTCACATTGTTCGAGTTAACTAAAATTTTGGGTTTGTGAAAATCCAAATCTTCCGTTACAAATTTTAAAACTTTCCCCAATCTATTAATCTAAACCATGAACTTTAAATTAATACGATTTTCACAATTCGTCCGATTTGGATCAAACTCAAATTTTGAGTTACCTTACAATATACGGACTCCGCTAAGTGAAAAGAAACCTAATCTAAAAATTCACGCATGGAGAAGGTCTAGAAAAGAAAATTAAGTTACTTTTATCTAAATTGTTCTATTCGCTTCAAATTTATAAAAGAATTTAGATATTCGTTTAATATTGAGTTAGAAGTTTTTGGCAGGTCCATACCGTTCAATATGGAACAAGGACTTGGACTTAGATGGCAACGTTTAGATGCCAGTTGGATAATCTGTAATGTGTTACTTTAATTGTGTTCGCACGTCACAGAATTCACATTGTTCGAGTTAACTAAAATTTTGGGTTTGTGAAAATCCAAATCTTCCGTTACAAATTTTAAAACTTTCCCCAATCTATTAATCTAAACCATGAACTTTAAATTAATACGATTTTCACAATTCGTCCGATTTGGATCAAACTCAAATTTTGAGTTACCTTACAATATACGGACTCCGCTAAGTGAAAAGAAACCTAATCTAAAAATTCACACATGGAGAAGGTCTAGAAAAGAAAATTAAGTTACTTTTATCTAAATTGTTCTATTCGCTTCAAATTTATAAAAGAATTTAGATATTCGTTTAATATTGAGTTAGAAGTTTTTGGCAGGTCCATACCGTTCAACATAGAACAAGGACTTGGATTTAAATGGCAACAATTCAGTGCTGGCTGGACAATTTGTAATGCGTTATTTTAATTGTATTTACACTTTACGGAATTCACATTGTCCGAGTTTTCTGAAATTTTGAGTTCATAAAAAATCCGAAACTTCCGTTATAATTTTAAAACTTTTCACAATCTATTAATCTACACCGTAAACTTTTAAATTAATATGATTCTTTCCGCAATCAAATTTTGAGTTACCTTAAAATCTAAGATACGGACTTCACGTCATAGAAATGAAAAAAAAAAAAAAAAAAAAAAAAAAAAAAAAAACATAACCTAAAATTCATCCATGGAGTTCTAAAAAAAGTAATGTTACTTTTCTCTGAATTGCTCTATTTGTTTCAAATTTATCTTAAATTACGTTTATATATTTTTTCACTTGTCATTTACTATATTTTATAGGGAAACGATTTTACTTCTTTTTCACTTTTCACTTTTCATGTCTGTGGAAATTGTATTCATTCGGAAACGTTTTTACTTCTTTTTTTCATCGTCTAAACGCACCGGGCCCACCTGATTAACGCACGAAGGCGATAGAACTAGAATGGCCGGCTTTTTTTATTAATCGAAATTAAATTAAATAAATATCGAAAAGGAGGAACGATATCGGTTTTTTTCGAAATCTAATAAGACCGTGGTTTTTATTAACGTTCCTATGGACGGAGACAAAATCAACGTCCTTGTTAACCTTAATCTCTCCCCGCATTAAGCTTAACCCAAACGATGGAGTCCCAAAAAAAAAAAAAAAAAAAGCAAATACGGGACGGTGACAAACTACACGTCCCTATGGATGATGACAAGCTCAGAGTCCCTATGGATGATGACAAAATCAACATCCATCAATCCTATAAAAACTAACCAAGCTCATAGTCACTACTACAAAAAAGCACTTCCTACACTATAGGTTATACACGGATTTCCTCTATTTCCTAAAAATTCGTGTAGGAAAGTGGATTTTGAAATATCTCTGAGAATTCTACACAGATACTTACATAATAATCCGTGTACAATTCTCAGGGGAACAGTCTGTGTTGGAAAGAAGGTTTTGTACACGGCTAATTAAATAAATATCCGTGTGCAATATACGGAGAGCTACACGGATTTATTAGAAGATATCCGTGTATGATTATATTTCCTACACGGTTTTATATATTGTTATCCGTGTGTAAAAAATAACAGAGCTACACGGATTTCACACTAAAAATCCGTGTAGGAAAGTGAGATTTAGGGTTTAATGCTTCTTTCCAGCGCCGTTTTGATCACTCTCTCTCCTCTGGATTGGCTGGAAACTGATTTGTGCTGCGTTTGGATCTGAGATTGCTGATTTTCTCCTCTCTCTCTTGCTCAAGTTAGTAATTGTTCTTCTTTTTGCTTTAATTTTCTGTTATTTTGTTAATCTTGCACATTTAGGGTTGAGGGTTTGATTAATTGATGCATGCATGTGGTTGTTTTAATTTGTTAATTAGAATAATTAGTGTACGTATTGTTGTCCAATAACCGACCTATTAATATGATTTTAGGTCCATGCCCGTTCAAAATTAATCCAATAGGGATTAATTTTGGATTGTCCCCGGTTTGGAACTGCTCTTTGAATATTGTGTCTCATTTAGGATGTGGACACATGTTAGCGGGGTTTAATTAGTATTTGAGAAAAGTTCGACAGTATTTCTCCTTATTACTCCTACGAGTATGTGGTCTTTACGCATACTTGGGGAGTTAAGGGGAAATGCTGCCGAATTTTTCTCAAATACTAATTAAATTCCGCTAACATGTGTTCACATATGAGGCACAATATTCAAAGAGTGGGTTAGGATTGTAAACCGGCCTTTTGTAAGCCAAGAATTAATTCGTCATAAGTTATATATATGTCTACCCTGCACCATGATTAATTAATTGAAATGAATTTTTTAATTTAATTTACAGATGGATCGAAGTTGGATGTATGAATTGCGGCGAGATAGTGAAGAATATTTGGTTCGCATTGAAGAGTTTTTACAATTTGCGGAGAGTTATAGAGTTGATAAAGGGGATGCCAACATTTTGTGTCCTTGTAGGGACTGTAAAAATTGTATAGGATTTGGGGACTCGGAAGTAATTAGAGCTCATTTGATTTGTCGGGGATTTAAGGAAAGTTATACATGTTGGTTCATGCATGGCGAGAAAATTGGGAAAAGTAGTGGTACCAATAAAAATTGCGAAGATAATGATGAGAATGTAAATTTTTTTGATAATGAAGAACTTGATTGCAACGATTCCGATGATTATGAGAATCTCGAAAATTTTGATAATTTTGATAATGTTGGATTCGAATACAGCGACGATGACGAGATAACAGTGAATATTGATGAAAACGTAGAACACGAGTACGATGACAATCTAGAGGACCTGTTGCGTGATGTGGGAGATGAAATTGGTGATAAATATTATGATAAATTTGAGTATTTGAAGGAGGAATCCAAAAAGGCGCTGTATCCTGGGTGTACCAAATTTACAAAACTGTCAGCTGTGTTAAAATTATTGAACTTAAAAGCAGACCATGGTTGGAGCGATAAGAGTTTCACGTTGTTATTACAGCTTTTACGAGAAATGCTCCCAGATAACAACGAGTTACCCTGTACAATTTATAAGGCGAAGAAGTTAATCTGTCCAGTGGGTTTGAAGATCGAAAGAATACATGCATGTCCGAATAACTGTGTATTATATCGTAAAGAGTACGAGACCATGCATGCATGTCCAAAATGCGGTGTTTCACGGTATAAACGTAAGGGCGATGACACTGATGAATTTAATACTGAAGAAAATAAGAGCCAGCCTCCGGCAAAGGTGCTGTGGTACTTGCCGATAATTTCGAGATTCAAACGGTTATTTGCAAATACAAAAGATGCCAAATTGTTGCGCTGGCATGAAGAAGAGCGCAAAAGGGACGGGAAGCTAAGACACCCGGCTGATTCTCCCCAATGGAGGAACATCGATAGGCACTTTAAAGAATTTGGTTCCGACCCGAGATACCTTAGGATTGTGGTGAGCACAGACGGAATGAGTCCGTTTGGAAGCATGAGCAGTCGGCACAGTACTTGGCCAGCTCTATTATCTATCTACAATCTACCTCCATGGTTGTGCATGAAACGAAAATATATAATGATGTCATTATTGATCCAAGGACCCAGACAACCCGGAAATGACATAGATGTATATCTCGCACCATTAATTGAGGACCTTCAAAAATTATGGAAGGATGGCGTCCCGATGTGGGATGCGTACAGTAAAGAGGTCTTTAAATTGCGGGCCATGGTATTTTGCACCGTAAATGATTTCCCCGCATACGGGAATTTGTCGGGTTATAGTACTAAGGGGGCAAAAGCGTGCCCTATCTGTGAAGATGACACGCAGGTGCTGAGGTTGAAGCATTCTAAAAAGAATGTTTTTATGGGCCATCGTAGGTTTCTTCCCGTGAATCACCTATACCGTAGGCAGAAGAAGGTATTCAACGGGAAAAATGAGCTCGGAGTGGCACGTCGTCCATTGGACGGAAAGGCTATGTTCAAGCGGGTTGAAAGCCTTGATATTGTCTTCGGAAAATGTGCCAAAGCACCACCGAAAAATATTTGGAAAAAGAAGTCCATATTTTGGGAGCTACCGTACTGGAAATTTTTAGAAGTGAGACACTGCCTCGATGTCATGCATGTTGAAAAAAATGTGTGCGAAAGTTTGATTGGCACATTACTGAACATCCCGACCAAGACTAAAGACGGTATTAAAGCTCGAAAAGACCTGGTGGAAATGGGAATACGACAAAAGCTTGCACCGCAGGATAGAGGGAAGCGCGCATACCTACCCCCCGCAATGTGCACAATGTCGAAGGAAGAGAAAGAAAGCTTTTGTAAATGCCTTCACAGTATTAAAGTCTCATCAGGGTATTCTTCGAATATTAAGAAGCTGGTGTCAATGAAAGACCTGAAATTGATTGGTATGAAATCTCACGACTGCCATATTTTAATGACACATATGATTCCCGTTGCAATTCGGGGCATTTTACCGAAGGCCGTTCGACAAACCATTACGAAGCTTTGTTTTTTCTTCAATGCAATTAATTCGAAGGTCATAGACCCGCTTAAATTGGACGATTTACAAAAAGAGGTCGTCGTTACTCTTTGCCATCTTGAGATGTATTTTCCACCTTCTTTTTTCGATGTCATGGTTCATCTTGTTGTTCACCTTGTGAGAGAAATTAAGATTTGTGATTCTGTTTTTCTGCGGTATATGTATCCATTCAAGAGATACATGGGCATTTTGAAAAAATATGTAAGGAACCGACATCGGCCCGAAGGTAGCATTGTCGAAGGATATTCCACGGAAGAGGTGGTCGAGTTTTGCACGAACTACCTTACCGGTGTGTGTCCTATTGGTGTTCCACAATCTCGATACGAGGGACGGCTCCAAGGAGTAGGGACAATCGGTTTGAAAGCCATTGTTGCTGACCAAGATGAACTAGAAAATACACATTTTATTGTACTACAGCATATTGCAGATGTCACTCCCTATATAGACGAGCACATGACAATCCTTCGTCAAGGGAACTACACGAGAAGTCAGAAGTGGCTTAATAACGAGCACAATCGTTCTTTTGTAGGATGGCTGAAAGAAAAAGTGAAATCACCTCCCGTGAATGAAATTGTTAGGCTGCTGGGCCAAGGACCCCAAACTGTGGTCAGAACATTTCAAGGATACGAGATTAACGGATATACATTTTACACTAAATTACAAAGTGATAAGAGCGCGACGCAAAATAGCGGGGTGACGTTGGTGGCGGCCGCTCAAGAATTCAGTAGATCCGGGGATGCCCGGCCTGTAATAGCATCGAAGTCATATTACGGTGTTATTGAAGAAATCTGGGAGCTCATTTACAGCCCTCGCCTAAGCATTCCCTTGTTTCGGTGTCGATGGGTCGAAGACCAGGGTGTTAAGGTTGATAACAACGGGTTCACACTCGTTGATTTCAACAAAGTCGGGTATGTTGACGATCCGTTCATACTCGCCAAGCAAGCCACACAGGTCTTCTATGTCACTGACCCGAGTGATGCTAGGTGGAGCATCGTGCTATCGGGAAAAAGAAGGATTGTTGGGGTCGAAGACGTCGTCGACGAAGAAGAGTACGACCAGTTCGAAGAGACACCTCCATTTTGTACCGACATGCCAACCGAGGCAGCAACAATTGAAGAACAAGACGAAGCAAACTACATGAGATCCGACCACAACGAAGGATTATGGGCCGATGTTCAAAAAGTGAAAAAAAAAGAGAAAGAGAAAGAAAAAAGCCAATGTGTAATTTTTTTTTAAATTAAACTTGACTTTTAATATTATTTTTGATGTAATATTTTTCAATGTAATCGTTTTTTTGTAATTTTGTTTAAACTTGAGACATTTAATATGTTAGATTAAATTATGGTCGTTGTTAGTTGTTATTTTTGAAATTTGAATTTATTTTCAAGTTGGTTCAATGGTTAATTTTTAAATATGTTATATAATAAGATTTATTTTTGATATTGTTACATTTATTTGCCTAATTTATTTGCCTATTAAATTGTAATAAGATTTATAGATTTTTGAAATTTGAATTTATTTTTAAGTTGTTAGATTAAACTTGAGACCTATTTTTGATATTTATTTGCCTATTAAATTGTCTATTACATTTAATTGTGAAAATTTTGATATTTATTTGCCTATTAAATTTACTTATCCCCCAATAATTTATTTGCCTATTAAACAAGATTATGCATGTTACATAAATAAGTTACTGTAAAATATAGATTATAAAAAATATAGATTTTAGATATATAAAACATAAATATGTAAACCAAAATATAAATATATAAAAATTTTAGTAGTTGAAATATTTTATTAAAGGTAATTACAAAATTTCATATTAATTTATGAAAAAAGATAAAAAGAAAGAAAAAAGCCAATGTGTAATTTTTTTTTTAAATTAAACTTGACATTTAATATTATTTTTGATGTAATATTTTTCAATGCAATCGTTTTTTGTAATTTTGTTTAAACTTGAGACCTTTAATATGTTAGATTAAATTATGGTCGTTGTTAGTTGTTATTTTTGAAATTTGAATTTTTTTTTAAGTTGGTTCAATGATTAATTTTTAAATATGTTACATAATAAGATTTATTTTTGATATTGTTACATTTATTTGCCTAATTTATTTGCCTATTAAATTGTAATAAGATTTATAGATTTTTGAAATTTGAATTTATTTTTAAGTTGTTAGATTAAACTTGAGACCTATTTTTGATATTTATTTGCCTATTAAATTGCCTATTACATTTAATTGTGAAAATTTTGATATTTATTTGCCTATTAAATTTACTTATCCCCCAATAATTTATTTGCCTATTAAACAAGATTATGCATGTTACATAAATAAGTTACTGTAAAATATAGATTATAAAAAATATAGATTTTAGATATATAAAACATAAATATGTAAACAAAAATATAAATATATAAAAATTTTAGTAGTTGAAATATTTTATTAAAGGTAATTAAAAAATTTCAGATTAATTTATGCAACAATTTCATATATCATAATTTTAAAATTTGAATTAATCATTTTCATGGGAATCCTACACGGATTTTGGTTTAAAAACCGTGTAGGAAACACATGGAGCTACACGGTTTTTAACTAAAATCCGTGTAGGAAAGCCATATTCCTACACGGATTTTAGTTAAAAACCGTGTAGCTACATGTTTTTCCTACACGGTTTTTTAACCAAAATCCGTGTAGGATTCCCATGAAAATTTTATAGTCTCCCAAAAATGCTAAGTCCCGACTCTTCCCTCTCCTCTGATTTTGAAAACGCTTGAGAAATAGACTTCTCTTCTCCCTCTGGTGCGCCGGTTCTGGTGATCTTCTTCCTCCCTTGGTAATAGACTTCTCTTCTCTCTTTATCTCTTGTTTTTCTATTTGCATTTCTCACTTCAAAATATCAACATTGTTATGCATGCTAAGCCCTACACGGTTTTTCTTTTTGCATTTCTCTTGGTGTTAGGTCTTCTCCTCCCTCTCTTGCTGCCTCCCTAACTGCCTCTCTTCTGCTTCTCTTGCTGCCTCTCTTGGTGCCTCTAAGGTAATCATCACTCTCCATATATAGTAGGGTTTAGGGGTTTATCCAACAATTTCGGGTTTAGGGTTTGATTGTGAAATTAGTGAAATTAGTGAAATTAGTGTAACTAGATTAGGGTATAGGAATTGTTTAGGGTTTTGATTGTGAAATTAGTGTAATTGATTGTGAAATTGTAATGAGATTATGTATTGTAATTTTGGAGATTTTGGAGATTTTTGGAGATTTTGATTGTGAAATTAGTGTATGTATTGTAATTAGATTAATAGAGGAGGAGTGTAAAAAATTAATTAGATTATAAACAAAATATAGATTATATAAAAATATAGGTTATATAAAAATTAATTAAATGTAGTGTATGTATTGTAATTAGATTAATAGAGGAGGAGTTTAGAAAAATGTGCTTGGATTATAAAAAAATATAGATTATATAAAAATGTAGATTATAAAAAAATATAGATTATATAAAAATATAGGTTATATAAAAATTAATTAAATGTAGTGTATGTATTGTAATTAGATTAATAGAGGAGGAGTTTAGAAAAATGTGCTTGGATTATAAAAAAATATAGATTATATAAAAATGTAGATTATAAAAAAATATAGATTATATAAAAATATAGATTATAATAAAATATAGATTATATAAAAATATATATTATATAAAAATTAATTAAATGTAGTGTATGTATTGTAATTAGATTAATAGAGGAGGAGTTTAAAAAAATTAATTAGATTATAAAAAATTAATTAGATTATAAAAAGATATATATTATATAAAAAGAGGAGGGATCCAATTACACCATTTTTTTTGACACATCATGACATTATTTTTTTTATAGTTTAATTTTGCGATTTCAAAATCCAAACAGTCGATCCAAACCGTTCAACATGATTGATATACTAAAATGTGCTTGGAGATCAAATTTTATATTTTTTTGATTTTTTTTACTATTTATTAAGATGGTTACAAAATCGTTGTTTTTCAATAGTCCGAAAACAACGATTTTGTAACCATGTTAATAAATAGTAAAAAAATTCTAAAAAATGTAAAATTTGATCTCCAAGCACATTTTAGTATATCAATCACGTTGAACGGTTTGGATCGACTATTTGGACTTTGAAAATGGATTATAAAAAATGTGCTTATATAACTTGATCCCTCATATAAAAATATAGATTATAAAAAAATATAGATTATATAAAAATATAGATTATATAAAAATTAATTGAATGTAGTGTATGTATTGTAATTACATTAATAGAGGAGGAGTTTAAAAAATTAATTAGATTATAAAAAAATATAGATTATATAAAAATATAGATTATAAAAATGTAGATTATAAATTAGTGTATGTACGTAGTGTATTTTTTATAGAGTTAATATTAACTTTCTAATTTTTGTTTGTAGAATCATGTCACATTCGGGTGATCATTTCAGCAATCCTGGAGACGAGGACATGCAAGGTACATCCCAGTCAGCCTCGTCACAAAGAAGGAAGAGAGGTCCGACCAAGTGCAAATCCATAGCAGAGGCGAAGCAATTTTTCATCGAGTTCACCGACGATGGCAATCCGATGGGGGCAAACCATTTGCCGTACTCAAATTGGGTGAGCAATCTCGCGAAGGAGAAAGTCGACATCAGGGTAGAGAGCTGGAAGAAGGTAACTAAAGAAGATAAGGAAGAATGGTGGCAAATGATTAAGGTAATATGATTATATTTAAATATTTCAATTTGATTGTTGTTAATTAGAGTGAGACACGGATAATTATTTGCTGTTAATCAGGCTCAATGGAACATCAAGAATGACAAGAATGACAAACGGAAGTCCAAGACCTTAAAGATAATGAATGAGGGGTGGAAGCAACATAAGAGCACTCTCGTGACGGAATGGATGAAGAAAGGGAGGAGTCCGGTCGGGTACTATGAAAAGGTGACACAAGAGATCTGGGATGAGTTCGTTGCTATGAAATCCACACCCGAGTTCATGGTAACTAAATTTATAGAGTGTTAACTATTTTTTTCTCGATCGGTTGTTATATTTTAACTAACAGTTTGATTTGCTTTTATTTTTGAAGGAAAAAAGCGAAAGGGGCAGGAGGACTGTTGGCATGAACAAGTACCCGCACCATTTAGGGTCAGGCGGGTACGAGGGTAAGTCGGCGGAATGGAAGTCCGTACTGGATTCAAACAAAGATTCCGACTCACCTGTGGTAAAGATCACGAATCCCCGGGGCACGAATTGGCTCATGGCAAGGTCTGAGATTACCGCTGACGGGAAGATCCGACTACCTCAAGAGTTGCAGCCCGTGGCTCATAAAATGGTAAGACATTCTTGTTATAACCCTGAGTCATAAAAAAAAAAAACCTCACTCACTTTAATTATTCTTTTGTTGCATTCAATTTTTTTATTAACAGTTGCAAGTGGAGGAGGAGGTCACGTCGGGTGTTCGGGCCTCTTCGAGGGAGAATGACTCGTTGACTCAATCGCTCGACAATCCGGAGCACCCGGGTCGGGTAAGGGGTGTAGGCGTCTACAAGGGTTTCAAGGATGTTTTCCGTGCAGAGAAACCCAAGCGAAGATCGCGCACCAAAGCCACTGAGGAAGAGAGAGATGCACGGCTCCTCCAGGATGGCGGAGATGGAAGCAAGAATTGTAAACCGTGTGACATCTCATCAGTGTTCACACCCATCTGAGCAAGGACCCCCCATTTCGCCGGGAATTCGGCGCAGCAGTCAAGCATCTGGGAACTGGGAGGACAAGTTTGATAGTATGAAGGTAATACCTACTATTCATAGTCTAAAAGCAATTATTATTGGTTTGTAAGCTTAGTATGAAATATTCAATCTTAATAATAATTGCAGGTGGCCACCAAATGCGACTTGGTCATTTGGAGTGGTACGGTGCCTATTACCGTTGGTAAGGGGCTCGTAATTCCAAATCAGTCAATCGTGAACAATGCTCCGGTCGGGTGCGGCTATGTATGCGTGCAGGTCGACTCTGTGGAAGAACAATGGCGTAGGCTCGCTCTTCCTGTCCCGACCGACGACTTGATTGTTATGGATGACACCCGTGAGTCATTTATCCAGTGGCCCAAGAATCAGATCGTTCTGGATCAGGTAATATCTAAATTATCAATATCTCTTGTTACGTTAAAAACTGATCTTTTTAAATACTTGAAAATAAATTTTTAAATTTGATGCATGCGTAGGAGGCCCATTTGTCACCGGTACGGGGGTACAGCGGGATGGTCGGTGCGACCGATGTCTTGGTAGAGACTGATGTTGGAGTCCAGGCTGAGGCGCCTTTACCTGCAGACCGTCGTCTGGTCAGTCCCGAAGAATACGCGAATTTGCCTCTCGATTGTCAGCGTCTCCACGACTGCTTAATGCTGGCACCTGAAGGCAAGAAGGACATTTTCATCCCGATCCCACCCGGGATGTTCCTGCACGACGGCTGGCATCTCGTGATCAATTTCGAAGACTTCAAGACTTCCTACATGCCAAGGACCACGATAGATGGCTCGATTGCTCATTCCTCACAATTTTTGCCATGTAAGTTGCCTTCCTTTATTTATATATTGTATAGCACTAAAATATATATTCAAAATGTAATGATCTTTCAGGAAGCTGCTCCGAACCTGCGAAGCATGGACGCCCGATGACAAGGTAAACAAGACTGTAATTCTGGATCCCGGCAAACTCAATGCCACTATGCTAATAGGTCAGCCAGACCGGTGTGTCGATTACATGTGCTATGCGATGCACCGTTGCCAAATGGATGACAAGACATTTATTCTCGTGCCATACCACCAGGGGTACGATTCTAACTTTCAAATTTTCTCTATATTTTTAATTAAATAATTTTATAAAAAAATTAAATGTGATTATAATTTTGTTTAAATTTATACAGCAATCACTGGTGTTTGTTCATCATCATTCCGGCTGCAAATAGGGCTTTTATCATGGATTCTGCAAGGCCAAAAAAAGTCACACCAGAAGATTGCAGAAACATCTGTCCCTTTGTAGAACAGTAAGTAATATATTTTCATTAGGTTTGATTTTTTTTCTAATTGTAATTAAATTGTTGATTGAAATTGCTAAATACAGTCACGTAATTTTGTAAGGGCTTGGAGCAAATATGTTAAAGAAGGAGGAGTGCAAGCAAAAGGAAGAGGGGTCGCGAAAGATAAATTTAGAATTGAGTGGTTACTGGTGAGATTATTATACAATAATTTTTTAACTTAAATTTTATAGTTTAAAAAATTATTTTCATTCTAACATTGGCTGATAAATGTAAATTTCAGTGCGCGCGACAGAATGACAGTTGGGAGTGCGCTTATTACACAATGAATTTCATGATGTGTTGGATCGAAAGATATCAATTTATATTTCCAAAAGAGGTATGTAATTCACATTAAATTTAATTTTAAAAATTTCAATAATTTGATCTGTTTCTCGTTACTAACTCAAATTATAATTGTAGTTTCCCCGGAGCCAAGCCGCTTACTCAATCGAGCAAGTTAACGAAGTGAGAGGGATGTGGTCAAGGTGGTTTATTTCTCAATATTGTACTCCACAATATGGATTTGTATAAACTAAATTTGTGTAATTATTAATTTTTAATTGTTATGTTGTTTTGCCAATTTATATCTGTTTTGGGGTTCTGTTTTGGGTTTAAAAAAACATTCTGATTTTATATATAATGGCTAGCAAAAGAGGAGGCTAGCCAAAAACAGTAAAAAAAATACAAAAAAAATAAAAATAAAATCATACACGGATATTTCAATAAATCCGTGTACGATTTGTTAAAATTAAAATTCGTTTTGATCTTCCTACACGGATTTAAAATAAAAAGCCGTGTAGCTAGGGTGTGGAGCTACACGGTTTTTTAGTAAAAAACCGTGTAGGAAGGTGTCAAAAAACCGTGTAGCTCGGATTATTTACACACGGCGCTTTAGTGAAAAATCCGTGTATGATTTATGTAATCGTACACGGATATATTATCCGTGTGTAAATTCTGGACTTTCCTACATCCCAGAATTGCACACGTTTCCAAATTCGTGTAGCTCTCCAGTTCAAGTCCGTGTACCAAACTGTATTTTTGTAGTAGTGAGTTGAGTAATAAAAAAACAGTATCTATGACTTTCGTAAACTTTCCTTAATTTCATTTTTCATTTTAAGCACTCAGAGGAGAGCAAGACGCATCCTTCAGGAAAAAAAAATCATCAAATTCTAAAACTAAGGTATCTCAATTTAATTTATATTTAATTTGTAGTTAGCCAGTAGATTAAATATTTGCTTCTATTGATTCATTTGATAAAGATTGTAATAATTATATATATCTTATGAAAATTATCTACTTGTTAAGATTTCTTATATTTATTATTTGACATAATCTATATTCTCTAGATTATTTATTTTGTAAGAATTGTAATTTTATGAAAACAAATTTAAAAAATTATACGTGATTTATTCATTATATGTGATTTATTCATTATACGTGATTTATTCATTTATTTTGTAAGAATTGTAAAAATTGTAATTTGAAACAATAAATTATACGTGATTTATTCATTATTTAAATGATACGTTAAAAAAATTATACGTGATTTATTCATTATACGTGATAATGAATAAATCACGTATAATTTTTTTAATGAATAATTTTTTAAATTTGTTTTCATAAAATAAATAATAAATGAATAAATATTTAACGTATAATTTTTTAAATAATAAATGAATAAATAAAAATAATAAATTTGTTTTCATATAATTTTTAACGTATAATTTTTTAATAATAAATATTTACAAAATAAATGAATAAATCACGTATAATTTTTTTAACGTATCATTTAAATAATGAATAAATCACGTATAATTTATTGTTTCAAATTACAATTTTTACAATTCTTACAAAATAAATGAATAAATCACGTATAATGAATAAATCACATATAATGAATAAATCACGTATAATTTTTTAAATTTGTTTTCATAAAATTACAATTCTTACAAAATAAATAATCTAGAGAATATAGATTATGTCAAATAATAAATATAAGAAATCTTAACAAGTAGATAATTTTCATAAGGTATATATAATTATTACAATCTTTATCAAATGAATCAATAGAAGCAAATATTTAATCTACTGGCTAACTACAAATTAAATATAAATTAAATTGAGATACCTTAGTTTTAGAATTTGATGATTTTTTTTCTTGAAGGATGCGTCTTGGTCTCCTCTGAGTGCTTCGAATGAAAAATGAAATTAAGGAAAGTTTACGAAAGTCATAGATTCTGTTTTTTTATTACTCAACTCTGAGCTTGGTTAGTTTTTATAGGATTGATGGACGTTGATTTTGCCATCATCCATAGGGACGTGTAGTTTGTCACCGTCCCGTATTTGCTTTTTTTTTTTTTTTTTGGGACTCCATCGTTTGGGTTAAGCTTAATGCGGGGAGAGATTAAGGTTAACAAGGACGTTGATTTTGTCTCCGTCCGTAGGGACATTAATAAAAACCACGGCCTTATTAGATTTCGAAAAAAACCGATATCGTTCCTCCTTTTCGATATTTATTTAATTTAATTTCGATTAATAAAAAAAAGCCGCTGTAGTAACTAGTAATTGATGCATCTCACTAACACCTTGTTTGGATGGAGATTATAGTAAGGAAAGAGAGATGAAGAATAGAAAAAAAAAATAGAAAGGAGGAAGATTAACATATTTAATTTTTTCATGTTTGAATGATTAATGAGAGAAAATATATTTAATTTTTTTTCACATCGTTCGAGTTAACTAAAATTTTGAGTTTGTGAAAAATCTGAATCTTCCGTAACAAATTTTAAAACTTTCCCCAATCTATCAAGCTACACCGTGAACTTTAAATTAATACGATTCTCACAATTGGTCCGGTTTGAAACAAACTCAAATTTTGAGTTATCTTAGAATATACGGACTCCATTCCATAGAAGTGAAAAAGAAACCTAATCTAAAAATCACGCATGGAGAAGGTTTTGAAAAAAAAAATACTTTTATCTAAATTGTTTAATTCGCTTCAAATTTATAAAGGAATTTAGATATTTGTTGAATATAGAGTTGAAGTTTTTGGCAGGTTTATACCGCTCAACATAGAACAAGCACTCGGACTTAGATGGCAACGTTCTGAAGCTAGTTGGACAATCTGTAATGCGTTACTTTAATTGTGTTCACACGTCACGGAATTCACATCGTTCGAGTTAACTATAATTTTGAGTTTGTGAAAAATCTGAATCTTCCGTTACAAATTTTAAAACTTTTCCCAATTTATTAATTTACACCGTGAACATTAAATTAATACAATTTTCACAATTCATCCGATTTGGAACAAACTCAAATTTTGAGTTACCTTAGAATGTACGGACTTCACTCCATAGAAACGAAAAGAAGCCTAATCTAAAATTCACGCATGGAGAAGGTTTTGAAAAAAAAAATTACTTTTATCTAAATTGTTCTATTCCCTTCAAATTTATAAAGGAATTTAGATATTTGTTGAATATAGAGTTGAAGTTTTTGGCTGGTCCATACCATTCAATATGGAACAAGCATTTGGATTTAGATGGCAGCGTTAAGATGCCAGTTGGATAATCTGTAATGCAATGTGTTACTTTAATTGTGTTCACACGTCACGGAATTCATATCGTTCGAGTTAACTATAATTTTGAGTTTGTGAAAAATCCAAATCTTCCGTTACAAATTTCAAAACTTTCCCCAATTTATTAATCTACACCGTGAACATTAAATTAATATGATTCTCGCAATTCATCCGATTTGGAACAAACTCAAATTTTGAGTTACCTTAGAATGTACAGACTTCACTCCATAGAAATGAAAAGAAGCCTAATCTAAAATTCACTCATGTTGAAGTTACTTTTATCTCAATTGTTCTATTCACTTCAAATTTATAAAGAAATTTAGATATTTGTTTAATATATAGTTGAAGTTTTTGGTAGGTTCACACTATTCAACATAGAACAAGAATTCGGACTTAAAATGGCAACATTTCAGTGCTAGCTGGATAATTTGTAATGTGTTATTTTAATTATATTCACACATTACGGAATTCACACCGTTCGAGTTAACTGAAATTTTGAGTTCATGATAAATCCAAAACTTCCGTTACAGTTTTAAAACTTTCCGCAATCTATTAATCTACACCGTGAACTTTTAAATTAATACGATCCTTTCCTCAATCAAATTTTGAGTTACCTTAGAAGATACGGACTTCATGTCATAGATATGAAAAGAAACATAACCTAAAATTCATCCATGGAGTTCTAAAAAAAATTATGTTATTTTTCTCTGAATTGTTCTATTTGCTTCAAATTTCGTTTAGGCTTAACACTTAAAAACTCATTACGTGTGTGTGTTTAATTACGTTGGCGCTCAAATTAAAATTGTCACTTTTCTCACATTTCCATAAATTTCAGAAATTTTGAATGCTACCTTTTTACTATAATAATCAATTGGCCAACAAGATATATATATATATATATAAGTTAAAACAAAAGTCCAATATCATCCTCCTAAATTTACAAAAATAATATTTAATTTACTCCAAATTAATGTGCTTGGCAATTGAAGATATTAATAGAACTTGATGTACAATTTTATAAACAGTTTACTTAATTTAATTTACTATTTAATATATGATTAATATTTTTGTGTATATTAATAGGTGGCTCGCATCTCAATATTAAACCATAGAGGAATCATTACATCTCACCCTTTAATTTGGTGGATCCTGCCGGTACCTCTAAAATCAGAATTTTTATGTGGTTAACAATGAATAAAAAAATCTCATGTGTGCTCTCAGTTCTCTCTTTATCTCTCAGCAGAGTAGATACTGCCAAATACTGCAAGTGCCAAGTGACTCTCTACCGCTCTCCACCGGGCGAGGGGGCTGTCCGATGCCCATCGGACCAAACTCGGTTAGATTGGTGGTTTCTACCGTCCGATCCACTTCAAAATATGTGCGCACAGATATTAAAGCAAGTAGCACGGATATTAAAGTGATGCGCACAGATCTTGAAATATATCGGACGGTAGAAACCACCCATCGAACCGAGTTTGATCCGATGGGCATCGGACACCCTTCTCTCCCCTCTCCACCGCCCTACCCCTTATCAGTTACCAGTATAACTCAATCAGGAAAATGACTAGACGTGACATGCACCAATTGATGGGTTAGCAATTTAACAGATTGATTTGTATGTATACTGCAAATTACATACTCTGATAAGTAAAACTAGCATGTGTTGTGTTCACCAACAAAAATTTAATAAACATAGTTTCAAAATTTATGAATTTGACTTTAAATAACAAATATCCAAAATTTATTGGATTGTCTTAGTGCACATGCACTCAACTGTGCTAAAATGCACATTCATTTGAATTAAAAAGCATACTTGTCTATTTAATTTAAAATAATTGTTAACAATTATCATGTTTTTTTTTATTGGTCTCAAAATGTATCCTTATAATTGTTTCGTATTCTCCAGTGGGAGAGCCACATAGAGTCAGAGATGGACACTTGCCGACCTCTAGCTACATTTTTTTTTTAATATATACCTCTATTTTTATACTTTTGTCGGAAACAATTATAAAGATATATTTAGAACACAAAAAATACAAAAATATTTTCCAAAATATGCTTCTATTTCTATTTTTTTTTCAATTTTTTTTATAAAAATATACTTAATATTAAAAATAATTATAAATTATGTCTCACTCTAAAATTTTGCTCCACCTCGCTGATGATTCTAGCTACGTCACTGGTGAAAATAAATATGTTGTAATTCTCAGGAAATTATAGGACCCTGTAATCTCGATCTCAACTGTTAGTCTTTCTCGAGATGTATGCATAAAAACTTCTTTTTTTTAGAATGTTTTCGAGATCCGCACACAGAAAATTTTGAATGGTTGATCTCAAAATTTTAGGATCATGTAATTCCGAGAGGAATTACAACAGATTCAGACTCGTCACTTGTACTCTCTAACTTATTTGTTCAAATTCTCTTTCAAATATTCACTTGTTGAAACTAAGATGAATATTATCTAAATTTAAATTATAACAATACTCTTCGGTCTCCTCTTTAAACATCAAATACTTGTTTGTATTGAAACAAATATTGTCTGAATTTGAATTGACACTTTTTTTAACTAAAATATGAAATAATCTTTAATTGAAACGAACACTTGCAATTTTACTAATTGCTGACGGCTAATTATGTGGTTTAGCCAAAATAAAAACATATCTTGACAGCTACATTAAATTTTGAAAATCATCACTTGAATTTTCTCTAAATAATATTGTTCTAAATTATAAATAAACTAGTACCTAATCAAATAGATCAGATGGATCCCTCAGAATGGTAATCTTAATGTGTTCTCATTCTCCTTTTTTGTTTTGTATTCAATGTTAAATAAACTGGTTTCCGGTTCATAACCTAAACCCCGATTTTCTTTCTAACAAAACAGCTTCTCATGTAGATGTAGTTGACTAGACAAAAGATGCCTTTAATTTGCATGGTCTTTTACTTCTTATTTGCCACAATTTACGTTCTAACCCAATATATTATATATTAGGCATTGATGGTTGTTTAAGAGCGAAACATCATATTTTGGGTGATTTTGGAAGCACTGATTTTTAAATATCATCTCTAGCTCGTATGAAACACGAAAGAACGTAATTAAAATAACAATCAATAGTTATGTTGTTTTAATTTGGTGAGTAATGATACTAAAACTTGTGTAGTTTCGTTGGGTATTTTGTTTGTTTGCTCCTGGAAGGGATAATTGCAGCGTTCATTCCAAATTTCAAAGAGACCGAAAGAGCTTTAAATTCCAGGAAATTACGAGTGGAACTTGTGGATATTAAAAGACAAGGTAAATGATGACCCTTGGCATCGATTTTTTTTTATAAACCATAATTAGAAAATTCAATTTTAGAGAACCAGTCCAATATGATTACTTGGATTTTTACAAAAATCATAAGAACCGAGTTACCAATTTGATATGGAATTTTTTTTTTTTATCATGGACCGAGTTAATAACTCGGTCCATAGTGTTTTTTCACGTTTCATGCACACTGACCACAGAAAACATATATGGGGCCTCGGACCGAGTTGGCAGCTCGATCCTGAGTAAAAATCAAAACTGCAGCCCGTCCGATCTGAGTTAACTCAAATTTATGGGGACTGCAGACTGCAGCTCTTCCTGAATTCGCATCCTCTGAGATATCTCAAACTTTGCGTGACTTTTTGGAATATCTCTATCGTTCAAATACGTTCTGCACAAATCTCAAAGCACAAAAAATACTAGCCCCCTACGTTTCCCCGAATAGGCACTGGACACGTCGGTCACGTAAAAATTGAGATATCTCAGAGGATACGCACTCGCTCTTCCTACCCTTTCAAATCAAAACTTTAAATTGGGGAACTTTTGTAACCCCTGAAGGGATCTGAGTTGACTCAAATTTATGGGGACTGCAGCTATATATGAACCGTCTGATCTGAATTGGCACGAATATTGAAGAGTTGTGTTGACCTGGATTCTGATCGGATAGTTTGAATCTAAACTCAAAATTTGAATAGTTGTGTAGAGTATCGAACTGTATTTAAGTCCCCGCTTATTCCCAAGAAAGTTAGAAGTTTAATTGTATGGTAATGTGAATTGTAGAAGTAGAATAAGTATTTGAGATTTAAAACTTCACTAGAATCAAGTTGTTTTGTAAAATCCATTGAAATGATTTTAAAAAACAAATTCAAACCCTAAAAAAAAATTCTTGGGACAAAATTGCCAACTCGATCCCAGAGGGTTTACATTGCTGGCTACATAGTTTTTCGTGTGAAAACTGAAAAAAAGCTCTAGACTGAGTTGGCGTCCGTGATAAAAAAAGTTCCAGACTGAGTTGGCAACTCAGTTCTTATAGTTTTTGTAAAAAACCAAACAATCATATTAGTTCTCTAAAATTGTTTTTTTTTTTTTTTCTAATAATGGTTTATAAAAAAAATTCCTCGGCATCAACCATTCCCGCACACATTCCATTAGTTAAATGACAATTATAAAACATGAATATGAGATGCATTCTTGATCCTCCACTTGTGCCATACAAAGAACAAAGATACTCTTCAGGGTTTAGACTCTACTTTCTAAAAGCTCCATTGTTGGAAGGATATTTTATTTGATCTGAAAAAAAAAATTTCAATTTTCGATGCATGAATATCAGATTAACGATCTAGTTTGAATTTTCTAAGCATATGAGCTTGAGAAAATACCAATTGCAACAGAATTCTCCGTCTCAAGTGCATCTTATTAGCCAGCATTGAGGTGCTGTCAAGTGTCAACTTTTCCGGATATTATAACTGGTTAATTTGGTGGTATCCACTATTAAGAAAATAAATCCCAAAACTACCAAAACCAAAAAGAACTGCCGGTGCAATACAAAGCCACCCGTGCTATACAAATAAATGGGAATACAACCTAGAGTTTATAACTAAGCTCCTTTTTACCATTAAAAAAAAAAGGAAAAACAAAAGAAAATGAAAATCAATCGGCAAATTAGATACAAAATAAAAACACCCTTTTACAAAAATCCCCTTCGCAAAGAATTAAATTACCCTCAACACTGCTCTTTTGTAGATCTTAACCTTGACGTGTTCAGTTGCTAAATCTACAAAGCAGAAACATGAAAGATAAATCAGTGTTTTAGTACTAAAAATTGTTATATATTGTGCATTAATCCATAAACTAAAGATTACTCATTATTTTCCAAAATTAATCTTTTCATGTTTTTTCTTCATTCTATATATCTATTTGTTTGCTGAAACTGTATATTACGATTAGATAGCTCTAGGTAATCCCAATTTATGTGTATATGTACCTCAACTGAACACAAGCATGGTAATAATTAAATAGTACTAATAACATGTTTTCATCAGAAATAAATGTACATGCATCCCAATTACTGGCTAAATGCCTAAATTAACAAGTTAGGTGTTGAAATTTAAAACTAAAATCCTTGGGTTTGCTTCATTATGGAAGAAAACACGTAAATGAATCCAAACACCATATTTTAAGTGGATACAGATTGTTATCAACTAAGGTTCTTAGAAAGACCAATCTTAAGTTTGTTTAACATTATCAGTTTTTACTTGGTTAATTAAAAAACAAGAATGCACAAACGCAAAACCTTTGGATGGTCAGCTGCCAGAAACTTCTTGTGCTAGTTACCAATCAGATAATAAAGAAAGAGTGCTACTTGAGATAGCCTGCCCGAAATGATTTTTACTCTTTATAAATAAAACCTAAGTTAAATCAGGAATCATAAGAAAGAGAAAGGGGGCAAAAAAAGAGAAGACCAAACTCCGCAAAAACCTAGCTCAAAACCATACTGGTATGTTAATAACTTGGTTGAACATATGTGTGTTTTCTACTTATTAGATTGCTACTGATATTTGAGAGTGCACCCACCACACTTCTCTCTCCTTTAAGGATGATTCTCAAATTTAACCTAAAAAAATTTCCTCAAATAACAGATGAGAAATGGTTCATAGAAATGCAAAAATTCAGAGAAGGACAAAATAGTGATAGCCAATAAAAATACATACAAAGAATGGAATTGGAAATACAATTGTTTACATTGTACTGGTACATATTAATATACTGGATCAATCCAAATTGTAAATTGTAGTACTCGATGGGCTAGTAGAGACTATGGGCAACTTATCAAGCAAAGCACAACATAACTTAAATGTAGCACTATTATGCAAAAACAATGTATAAACCCAATAATCCATTCTAGGTGGATAACAAATGCACCAGATATATAATAAATATAAAGCTAGTTAGACCAAGAGGAGGAATTAAATATACCTGAACAAATGAGCAATGGCAATATCAAGCTTCTAGTTTGTTTTCACATCATCTCTGAACTGACCTTGTGTTGTACTTATATTGGTGGTGAAGCTAAAAGGTATCTTCTGGTATGTAGCACAAAAAGATTCGTTCGGTGAGTAGATCTTCATTGTGGTAATGTGCTCAAATTTGCACCACTCAGAACTGCTTTCTCCTTGGGTTGCAATCTCCAGCAACAGCTCCTCACTACAGTCGATTCTTAGTTTCTGTGGCATTATCATCGTTAAGTAATCTGGCAGGAATTTCATTTCATAATCAATTAATGCCATTGTCCGTAAAGCTGTAAGGTTCTCCACAACTTTTAGATTTAGGCATTCTTCAATTGCTATAGATGAGACATTGGCCAGATTTGAAATCCTCTCCAAGATTGGATTTCTAACAACACATATATGTTTGATGGATGGGAAGTTCTCAATGGTAATCAAACTTTCGGCTTCTCGAATGTCTAGGTTTTCCAAAGAAGTAGCATGATGTGAAAGACCCTCTGGAAGAGATCTCAACTGGGGACAAGCTCTAATAAATAATTCCTTGAGCTTGGGCATTGCTGGTTGTCTCTTATTCCACTGCCACTCTTTACAATTGGGCATCCTTTCAAATATTAGTTTACTCAATTTAGGAAATGCGGGCTTGGCAGGATAACTCACTGTATCTATGCTCTGGATATCCCCCCATAAGAACTCTTCTCCTACACTCACAACTGAATATGCACCATATATTTGAAGCCGATCCAAATTGAGGAGTTGCCCTAACGGGGGAAGCCTCTCAAAACAAGCACAATTATAGATATAAAGAAACCTCAAATTTGGAAGGCTTGCTCGCAAACTTAACCAACTAGGAAGGCGGCTACCAAAGTAACCTATAATTTTAATAATTTCTAGAGAACTTGGAGGACAAAGCTCATTTAACACATCCTCAATTGTCTTCTTCTTCTCGTTTGTTTGTGAAACTTGATCCTTGCTGCTCAAATATGTGTATCCAAGGGAGAGGCTTTGCAACCGATTCTTGCCCCTAAGGTTAGCTCTTTTTGCTATGTTCCAATCATATAATCTCTCTAAGCCCTCTAAATAAAGACTAATGAGTTGTAATAGAGATTCTAACCCGTCTAGGCTACTGAATCCCTCCAAACTATTCTTGTATGGCTTGAAGCCATGTAGACTAGTGAGTTTTTCTAGATTATTTAATCCTCTTGGGATTGCCTCAACTATTGTATTATAAAAACTAAGGCACCTTAGTTCTCGTAGATTACTAATGCCTTGGGGGACATGTGACAATTCTTCACAGTCTGAACAGCAAAAATATACTAAATTTCTTAGATTTCCTACATTATTTGGAATATTTCTTAACTTTGAATTACTCACATCCAAGTATCTCAGATGTACGAGGTTACACAGAGAATTTGGAAGGCTTGAGAAATTGGAGTAACCGAGATCTAAGATGCGGAGATTTGAAAATGCTTTACACAGATCATCAAGTGCAAGTTCAGGTTTAAACTGAAGCAATAATGTTCTCAACCCTTTTTCCTTTTTAATTACTTCAGTGTCCACCCCATTTCCTTCTACTGATAACCGTCGTACTTTTAGTAAACCCTCAGACTTGGATAAAGCTTGTCCCTTCCATAATACATAGTTCTCATCTTTTCCTAATTGACGGGCAAAAGACCACAACATGTCATGCATTTTGCATTGTAACTGATTATAACTTGCTTCAATTGCTTCTAGAAGATTTCGCAATAGTAATTCGTTGTAGTATTTAGTGCCCAACTCCCAAAAATCTCCCTTGTCTTGCAAAAACCCTTCTGCTAGCCACATATAGATTAATTTTGATTTATAAAACCAATAATCTTCAGGAAAGAGAGAGCAAAAGATGAAGCATTGCTTTAGAGGCGATGAAAGATCCTCGTAGCTCAAATGGAACGCGTGGTGGATACTTGGCACCCCATCAAAGGACCACATATTGCTTTTTAGAACTGCTTCCCATTCAACTCTTGTTTTGTCCTTCATGCAAAGCACGCCACCTATGCTTTTGATAGCAAGAGGCAAGCCGTCACATTTTTGAACAATTTGCATCCCAATATCCTTAAGATCTTGAATCTCACTCTCAACCCCGTTTGGGTCTACCTGTCAAATAATTATATACACATGAAGTTTAGGAATCTCAATGTTTTAATTTAAGCCTTCCAAAATTTATGTCAAGTGTTTTTAGAAACTTTAGTTTTGTAAATATGGTATCATGATAGACATTTTAATTTGGCCTAGGGCTGTGACAAAAAGAGCAATTAGACCCTCAATTGTAGTTAAAAATTTGGATAAAGCTGAGGAGGAAATAATGCCCCCAATTTATTTAACTGGATTTATGTATGTGACCAAATTAGAAGAAAATCTGGATAATCTTTAGTTGATGTGAATCATACTGCTACTTTGAATAATGCTGTTTCAAACCTTCTAACCTAACAAGACGAAAAACTAAAGTGATTTGAGCACCTGAAACAAAAGCTTGTTTTTCAGCCGTTTAAGCAGCTTATGCCCATGGCTGAGGAAAATCAAAGAAAAATGGTAACTGCAATTCGGAAACCATACATCCCAGATCTCGCGGTTTCATTAAAACAAATGGTCTGGGTTTGAATCAGGCTCATAGAAGTCGAAAATGTATGAATTGATCCGAACCAATTGTTAAAACTGATAATTTCCAGTTCAAAAAGGGTATAAGCTTAGTCAAACACAAAACAAAATGTATAGCTGGTTTGTATGTACCGACTTAATTGAAAAGATTTTAAGCTCCTCGTGCAAGAGACAAAGGATCTTAGGTCAGTGCTGAGTTTTGAAGTCAGAGTGCTTCCCACTCTCACTGCTTTGGATTGATCTCTTCTTTGTTGTGCTATTCATGGAAATTTAAGTAACTGGACTAAGTTCTGGAGTTGGTTTGGTTTTGTTATACATATGAAGTGTGTGCCAGAACTTCTGTATTTGTGTTCAGCTCCTCTACTACGATTTGATGAATAAAACAAGCTTGCGTTTGTATCAAAAATCAGAAATTGCTCTCCGATAAAAATCCTAAAACAATCTCATAGGACGTTTAAGTTTTGCCAAATAAATGGAAGGATATTCTATGTTTGACTGCCTTTAAAATTGTCTGATAAAAATATATCCATCTTTGCTTTCCATTTCACAATTCACCCCTGTGCCAAACCCTGTTGCCCTCTTAAGTTCTCTAATCTTTATTACTCTACTTCACCAGAATTCAATAATCAAATATCTAGAAAAGAAGAACAGTCTATCAATCTTAATGAAGCCAACACATTGGTCTATTGTTGCTTAATAATGGAAATAGAGATCAACAAGGAGCTGAAATTGATTTATTTTGTCAATTTCATTTTAATAGTTTAAAAATAAGTTCTTTGTTTATGTTTATGTATTAAAGTTATCCCTAAAAATGGTGGGAAATTTCATTTTGGGTTTGACTTAAATTATCTATCAAGTGAAAAATACTGTAATAACCATCTATGGCTATTTCATAGTTGTTGTTTTTTATGAGATCTTTGCGGATATACAAAAAACCAAATAGTTTACGCATTTTAGGAAATAAAATGAGAAGTTTTGGATCATAAATTGAAACATTTAACTAAGTGAAACCAAGGACCATTTGTGTAATTCCTTTTGTTTGAACCAAGGCTATATCCTAGCTAGTAAACTTAAAAGTGATAAACTAAAATGAGTTGTTTTTTATATATAGAGTAAAACAGAAATGACAAGAGTGAAATTGTTTCGAGTGTAAACTAAAAGAAAAAAAAACAAATTAACTTGTGGGGCAAACCTTTTTTATGAGCAGGGACCAACCATCCTCATCTGATAACCTTTTGACCTTAAGAGTATGAATTCCTCCCATCCGCATAGCAACCCTGTCATCTCGTGTAGTAATGAGAACTCTACTCTCAAGGACTCCTTTATTTATCATTGGGTCACGCAGCAAGCCGTACCAAACTTCCTCGCTCTCAGGCCATATATCGTCTAAAACTAGGAAAAACTTCTTACCCCTGATATATTGCTCAAGCCTGGGTATTAACTCCGATATTTCCTCTGCCGCACCACAATCACCCCCAACCTCCCTAATCACATTTTTCAGCAAATCTACTTGCTTAAGTGTTTTTGAAACACAAACCCAGATCAGATGCTCAAAATTTTCTTGAATTCTTGGATCATTATACACCATTTTTGCCAAAGTGGTCTTTCCTATACCTCCCATTCCCACAACTGCAACAATTGGAATATTGCCTTGCCCTTGAGTTACATTTTTGGTTAATAACTCAACAAGTATATCTGTATCTTCTTCAATTTTTTTTCCAACTAAATCAGACAAAACAACAACTGAATGGGTTTCACGGCTTCTATTGGAGGCCATTTGTCGAGCTTCACTGGAGGCACCTGTATTTCCAATAAGACCCATAAGGCCTATTTGGCTCACAATTACATTCATTCTCGAATTGATCTCTTTGATTTGGCCAGCAATTTCATGAGCAAAAACCGGATTTCGGAAACAAGAGAGGAAATGGATGCCGCATCTAGTGTTTGAAGATGAGGATGAACCAGACCGGGCACGCCGTTCATCAGACTTGATGCGGCAGAGATCAATAACATTGTCAACATCATACATGATATCTTTGAGCTGCATGACCCAGCTTTTGATTGATTCGCTTTCATTCTGCCTCTTCTCAGCATCAACGAGAACGCATTGAATCTGGTGAACCATGCAGGTGAGTTTGTCAACCTCACCAGGAACGCCCAACAGTTGCCCCCACTTGATGCTGAGCCATCTGGTAAAGAGTGCGCATCAAACCAGGCACAAAGGCACTAAGTATCATTACCATTTCAGTAGTTCTCACTTCTCAGGAAAGAGAGAATGGAACAAGAGTGAAGAGATGGAGATTGAGGTAGACAATATAGCGAAATTGATTTTTGGAAAAGGGGGAAATCAATGATCGGAGGGCAGGGCATTGACTTTATTTATTTTTTTATTTTGGCATAAGCAATAAATAATTGAAATATACATCTATATTTTTTTTTTAGATTTCAAGCCCGTAGGCGAATAAATCATTGAATTTGTTTTGGTTCGGAGATCCGTATCGGGGTGTCAAACTCGGTTGGATGGGTGTTTCTACTTCATATTACTTTAATATCAGTACTACTTGTTTTAATACCAGTGTGCATAGATTTTGAAGTAGATCAGACAGGAAAAACTACCCATCAAATCAGGTTTGGTCCGATGGTCATCGGACACCCCCTCTTTCCGTACCGTAGGGGACAAACTTGGGTCCGATGCCCATCGGACTCAAAACTGAGCTCGATGGGTTCCAAAACCGTCCGTCATATCTGCTTTAAGATTTGTGCACGTCGCTTTAATATCCATGTAGATTTTCTTCAATACCTATGCGCACGGATCTTAAAACCGAGTGCAAATGCACGAGAAAGAGCAGGGGAGCTCTCGGCGAACGCAACGAAGAACACACAGCGAAGAACACAGCAGCTAGGGCGGAATGTGAAATCGCAAGAGGCGGTCGGTGTGAGTTGAGCGGTTTTGAGCAAAATTGCGTGAGGCACAGAACTGGAGACAGGGAGCATTGGAGTGAATCTATGAATACGGATCAATATTTTTATTTTCAAAATTTTGACAGTCGATTCTAACTATTCAAAATGATTTTCATATGAATATGTACCTACATATTAAATTTTATATTTTTAGAATTTTTTACTATTTTTTAAGATAGATAGAAAATCATTTTTTTTGGATGGTCCATAATTTTCAGATTAAGTAATTTTTTTATCTATCTTAAAAAATTATAAAAAATATAAATTTTGATCTGCAAGCAGATATTCATATGAGGATCATGTTGAATGATTCGGATCAACTATTAAGATTTTGAAAACATAAATATTGACCCGTATTACGGATCAACCCGTGATATGTATAGTACCATAGATTCACTCGGGAGTATTGCATAGATGACAGGAGGCGATGTGAGCTCCAGTTTATCTAGTTCATCCATAGATGATTAGACAACAGATCAGTGGGGTGACACTGTTCATTACTAATGTCACATCTCATCTGAAATTAAGATTTTATAATTATAATTAAATTAAATCGAAATAAAATACTTTAGAAAATCGGTTATAAACGCGTAGGGTATTTTTGACGAGGATTTCTGGATAGCATCCAAATGTTAAAAATAGAGAACGTTTCATGTAAATATCTATCAAAAATTTCAAAATTACACATTCTCCCTCTAAAGTTTATAGTTCAACATTTATCCTTCTAATTTTCAAAAACTCACAAAATTTACCTAATCCATTGTCTTTTCTTTTAAAACTCATTTTATCCTTTATTAAAAAAATAAAAAATATACGTACTATTTAAGGAAAAATGTCGGTCTTCTAATTAGTCGGTTCTGACGTTAAATGGTTAATTTGTTTACTTCTGACATGTACACGGTGACATTTATATATATGCTTGTTTATAAGTAATAATTAGATAAATGAGTAATTTGTTCTCAAAACCGACTAATTAGAAGATTGACATTTTTCTGAAACACACTACATATTTTTTATTATTTTATAAATTTAAAACGAGTTTTAAAAGAAAATTATAATAAATGAGTAAAATTACGAGTGTTTGAAATTTAGAAAGGTAAAGTATGATTTTATGAGCTTCAGACGGAAAATACATATTTTTAACGTTTTTTAAGGGCATACATGAAATTTCCCCTGAAAAATATGTTGGAAACTAATTTTGAAAATTTGAAAGGGTAAATGAGGAATTCACCATGATCGTCGCTTCGGAATTCGTATCCTCTGCATTAACTCAAAAGGAATATTTTGAGTTAATGCATATGGACAATCCGATTAGCTTTAAAAAACGTGTGAACTGATGCGCACAAATATTATAGGAACTTTGTTAAAATTAGACGGTCAAGATGAAGTATCTCAAAAGATTCCCTTTTGAGTTAATGCAGAGAATGCGTGTTCGTCTTGTTGGAATTAGTATCTCTGCATTAACTCAAAAGGGAATATTTTGAGTTAATGTATCTGTATCATCCAATTAGTTTTATGATCCGTGTAAACTAGATACGCACTAATATTAAAGGAACCTATGTTAAAATCAGACGGATGAGATGAATTTACTTAAAAGATTCCTTTTGAGTTAATGCAGAGGATACGTGGTCGTCGCCTCGTCCCTCTTATGAACTGAAGGCTAGGGTTTGTAAATCTCTGTTTGTTTTCTATTTGAATACGAATACGAACAGGAAGCTCTCCTCCTCTTCAATTGGTGATCAGTATCTCTATATTTTGTAAGCAATCAATCATTTCTTCGTTACACTGTGTTTTCCCTGTTAAATCTCCTTAATTTGTTCTTAATTGTTCGTTTGTTTGTTTTGAAATTTCAGTTCCAAAAGAACTACTTGGACCGACGTGATTTTGCTGAGAAGAGAGGGGAAATTGTGAAATGCCTCGGGATTTGTCGCGGTCGCCTTCTTACAGGAGGAAGCGGTCGCCATCTCCTAGATACAGTAGTAGAAGAAGTAGAAGAGATAGGAGTCGATCTCCTTATTCGCATAGGTGATCCCACTATTATCACCTCATAATCTAATTCAAATTTCTTTCTTTTGTCAAATTTTAATTATTTCTTTCACCAGCACAAGATTTTTTATTTGTGATATGTATATATAAATTGTCCAAGGACAGGATTTGACCTGATCTGCTTAATGGTTGGCTGTTTTATGCAGAAGTTTCTTAAATTGAAGCCTACTTGAAAAACTCAACTGTTCAAGTTGAAGTTGGCAAAAAAAACAAAAAATCTTGGTCCCAAATAAAATTTATGAATCCAGTACCTAACGGAAGCAATTAGGAGAATGATACAAACATTTATATTCTCATAATGTAATACTTATGTTGTTTTGATGATTTGATCGTCTCTCTCAACTTTCTAGATAGCATTCAGATAAATTTCTCATGAATTTGTATTTGGTTAATATTTTTAAGTTTGAGAATTAGGTCTTTCTGCCTGTTGGGATTAGCTTTTGTATTTTGTTTTATGCCGTTGATCTTATTTGTACTGGCATTCCTTTTGGCTTATTTGACACTTCTTAGTTCGGAACTGGATAGGAAAATTGAATTGAGAATAGAGTTTTCAAGCTTGAATTTGATGGTAAAAGCTTTGGATGATTTCAACTCTCCTTTGGTTACGGGGTATCTCTGGTGTTCTATGGCCACCTGTAGGGTATTCTCTATGCCAAAAAGGGGATATTCTTTTTCCATTTGCTTTGTCAAGTCAAAATGCAGTATATTTTTTCAGATAACTTTTGATGTAACTAGCAATAATAAGTCTGCATGTGATGATTGATTGATGTAACTAGCATCTATAAGTATGCATGTCGGTGTGATAAATTAAAATCCTTGTTCTCTCATGCACATTATAATGTGATGAATTATTAATCGAGTTGGAAAAAAGACGGGTTTTTGTTGCTCTTGTTTTTAAATAATGTTTGGTTTGGATTGTGTACATTCCGATACTCTAGCAGTGGGGCCACACGAGCAATTTATTAGTTACGGTGCTTGAGGTAACTGTGTTATTATTGTTGTTCTCTTGAATCCAAGATGGTGAAATAAGCTTGCTATCTTGAGGCAAACTGGTTGTTCCAGTTTGAAATTGTACTGTACCCATCGAGGCTTCTAGAGATAAGTTATCTGAAAAGCTAAAGAGTATATCTACTATATTCTTAGGATATCATGCTCATGTTTAATACCAGTTTACTTGAGGATAAAATATAAGAATGAAAAATCTGCCACTTAGATCTGTTTAATTTTTAGGTTATTTGCAAATGATACCCAATTGTCAAATATAAGGTTAAAATTGCAGTACCAACAAAATTACCCCTATTTACTAAAATTATCCTGACTTAGTTCTCTGTAAATGCATTTTGAGACTCAATACGCAGCCTATTTTACTTGATTTTAGTTAGCTTAGGTTTATAAGAGTGAATGAAGTCACCACTAATGGATCACTCTTGCTGTTTATTTACTTTCTTATTCATCACTTTTGTTTGTCTGTTTTGTGAAATTTAGGAGAAAAAGCCGATCTCCTTCACCAAGAAGACGCAAGAGTCGTTCACCTTCTCCCAGAAAACACAAAAGCGACAGAAGCAGAAGCTCTAGCGTTGATAAACATAAACTAGAAGAAGAAAAGAGAAGGTTGGAAAAATCTATTGAGTAGACCGTCAATCCTTTATGCATAGTTGCAGAACTGTAGCTCTTGGTAATTTTAGCCATTTGAGCTCAGTACAGCCACACCATATTTAAAAAAATGAATGAAAAACAAAGTCTTACTGAGGAACGCATCTATATGAACTGAAGGGACTGATGTGCTTAGTTTTTGAAGTCGCGGCATATTACCTGACTTTTCTCTCCACAGGCTTTATCTGAAGGCAGCTAAGTTCGTACAATTGTTATAACTGGTTGATTGATGCAATGGTGACATCTCTCTCCCTTATCTACTACTACTATCGTTGCACCTGTTTGAATAATCAATATTCTCTTTAAATTGAAGGTATGCCTAACCCTGCGATTTATATACAGTAATTGAAACCCTGAGAAGCATGTTCCTTGCCGCCTTATGAAAGATAATCAGATTGGAGTTGTAGACCTCATTTTTTTACTCTTAAAAGAGCCTTCCCTTGTTTGACTTTTCGATCATTTTTTTGACAGGAAACAAAAGGAGATTGAACTGAAGCTATTGGAAGAGGAGACTGCTAAGAGAATTGAAGAAGCAATTAGGAAGAGGGTCGAAGAGAGTTTGAGTTCAGAAGCAGTAAAGCTTGAAATACAGAGAAGGATTGAAGAGGGAAGAAAGAAACTATTTGATGAAGTAGCAGCTCAACTGGAGAGAGAGAAAGAAGCTGCTTTGATCGAAGCCAGAGAAAAAGCTGTATGTTTTGTTTCCTTCTATTTTGCTGTTTTGAATTTTTATGTTAGTATCTGCACCAATATATATATTTAAATTTCATTTTAGCTAAGCATACCAACTTGTTCCTTTGCAAGTTGCAAAAACTATGCTAAAAGCTTGGTAAAATTGATACGACATCTTTCTTGTTTACTTTTGAACTGGTGGTAGTGTGTTTTGCAAGTGACCAGAATTTCAGGTGCTTATTGTTAATTATAGGAAATGCTGTTGTTATTTCCTAATTGGTAAAGTGTTCAGCAATTTTTAAAAGCCCCCTACACTTCTTCTTTTCTTACGAACGATCATCTCAAGATATTTTTGTTCTTTTCTTTATTTCTATTTTCATTTTTTCTAATGGTAATTGGATGGTTGGTTGGTGTGTGCAGGAACAAGAGAGGAGAGAGAAAGAGGAGTTGGAGAAAATGCTAGAAGAGAACAGGAGGAAGGTAGAAGAGGCACAGAGGAAGCTAGCTATGGAACAACAGCAGAAAGAACTGGAGAGGTATCAGGAACTGGAAAGGATCCAGAGGGAGAGAGAAGAGGCCATGAGGAGAAAGAGAATGGAGGAGGAGGAAGAGAGGGCAAACCAGATGAAGCTGCTTGGCAAAAACAAATCCCGACCAAAGCTGTCTTTTGCCTTTGGTTTGAAGTGAATGGCGAATAATTTTCTCATTTGTTATTATTCTAAATTGACAGTTAATGTATGTTGTTTTGGCAACCTTGAAGTTCAATTTGATGTGTTATTACTAAATTTCAGAATTTGGTTGCATTTTTTTCCATATCTAGCTGTGACTGCTGGTGTTTACTTTTTCTTTGCTGTGTTTGTTTATGCGCGTGTGCATGCATATTGCATCGGCACAGCAAGATATCCCACTACGGTGATGATGTGTTATAGAAAATAACTAATCTAATTAAGTCAGAACCTTTGAGATGTTGTCAGATCAGGCCTTAGTGGAGTTCAACTGGCGGTTATCAAGGGTCGGTACTAACGTTACAAATTACAGGTGTCCTTGTTTTATTTTGGCATTTAAGTCGGCAGGCTTTGTTAGTGTTTTCCTTTATTTTTTTCGGGCTTTCCTTGTTAGAGTTGGTAACAATCGCAAATTGGGCGATAGAGTTGGACCAATCATGAATGAAAACTAGCAATTATTTCCAATTAAGCCCGTCTAGCTCAGTTGGTAGAGCGCAAGGCTCTTAACCTTGTGGTCGTGGGTTCGAGCCCCACGGTGGGCGTTCTTTTTTTTTTTTTTACCAATGTAAGAAAGTTAAATTTTTGCGATTGAAATATTTATCAAACAGTTGTGAAATATTCCTGCGCACCGTTCCAAAACTAGAAATCAGAAAGAAAGAAATTTTCCCAAGTGGAAGTGGTTTAATATAGAATATTAGTAATTTTTTTTTATCATTTTGAATATCTTTTCATTTATAGATGCTAACCTAAACGTAGCAAACACCAACAAATGAAGATAGTAAAATTTGAAATGGAAAAAAATACAAGAAGGAGAGAGAGAGAGAGAGCGACCCTGCCCTTACAAAACCAATAAACATTTTCAACTTTATTTTAATCATGAAGTGTTTTATAGATGTGTTGTGCCAATCTGCCCTATACATTACTTCAAATTCCATTTCTATAAACTAACTTGTTGAAGAATAAACACATGACCCTACCCTTTATTCTTATTTCTTTTCTGTATACAGCAACAAGTTCCAATAAATATATTTTAGGGGTTTATCATGCTTCTATGTACTCGAATATTGCACCAGTGTGATTAAAGCCACAAGATACATGCAAAGCCTTTACCTTCGAACCATCATTCACCATTGTAGGTTCAAAATAGTCTACATCACTTCCATGTCCCTGAAAAATAGTAACTCATCAGATATAGCTACAAATTTCTATAAATAATAAAATAATAATAAGTAACTTTACAGGTTGTGTTTATTAAAAATAAGATGAAGTACAGAGGCTAATTTTGCACAAAACTGAAATGTTTATTTAGAAGAAAGCTTACAAGCTGTCCACCAGATGAATAACCCTCTTCAAAGAATGTGCCGTTGGCACCTCCCCACCCCCATGTGAAAACACTTCCACCTGAAATTTATAAAAAAAAAAAAAAAACTATGTAGCACAATCTGTACAAATTTGAAATATTAGATGAGATGAGATCAACTATTTTACGGAAGTGTTACTTAACCATAACAATGTTCTGGTGGAGAGATTCAAGTAGGTTTCACTATCATAGCCATTGCTTATTTGCAAGTAGCATTGAAAAAAAAGTGTTAAGTTTAAAATTAAAACATAAATTTGAAAACTCTTTTGTTTACGCCCACATTTTACCAACAAAGTACCAAATATTTTTAGATGATGAGTACTATTATTAAGATTCTTGTGAAGAAGAATCAATAAATAAAAAGAACTAACATTAGCAATAAACATGGTCTACACGTGTAATTTCAAAGATGAGCACCAATTCCTTAACATCCCAATATAGCTTTTAACTCAATTCAATGATCACAATATAATCATATTATAAGTGCATCTTCATCTCGTATTCCTAAAACCCTAATTTCACTTATTAGTGAGAAGAAATTTTAGATAACAGTGGCCTTATGTAAAAAATGATGCAGGATAAAACTTTTTCAAGGAAAAATAATACTGAATTAAAAAAAATAGGTTAAAATAATATTCCTTGTACCTCTATAAGTATGTATCTTTAGCAAATAA
Organism: Carex arenaria; assembly: GCA_964058825.1. NCBI lineage: Eukaryota > Viridiplantae > Streptophyta > Magnoliopsida > Poales > Cyperaceae > Carex > Carex arenaria. The sequence goes on along the minus strand of CAXKVW010000001.1, from coordinate 36,129 downwards.
CAAAAGGAGCGTATGTTATCCAAATAAGGATGAAATGAAGCACATTTCTTTAGGACCAAAGAACATTATTTAAGTAGTAATAAATGTAATATGAATTATCTTGATAGCCAACTTATCAAATTATTAAATACTCTGCGCTACTATAGATAGTGTTCAACAAAATTTTACAAGCACCTTTTTTAAGATGCTTCAGGTTAAACTACAGTTCAATACACAGATCTGAATTCTCACAAGACCAAGCCTACATGGAATGAATGCCAGATTACCAGTAAGGAAATTTATACTGGAACAGTTATATGGTTGAAGTTCGTCAAGGCCATCTGAACCCAGTCATGCTAAACTGTAGATGTACAATATATATTACCTGAGATTATAGCAGTATGCTTCCAGCCGCATGATACCTACAAAATCAACAGTATTAAAAGATATTTCAAGCACGAGCAGAATGAGGCTGTCAGATGATAACTCACATGAGATATAGGAAACTTGAACAGTGAACTTGTGACATTTTGTGGTGTCTGGACCATGTCTGTGTCACTGAGCAGAAAAGGTTAACTATTAGTAATATAGAAAAAAATGTACTATTTGTAATTAATAAAAAAGAAAAGGAGTTCAGTGAAAGTACCCGAGACCGAGGCAACCATTTTCATTTGAACCCCATGTATACAATTCACCTTGATCTGCCATAATAATATATATAACATATAAGTATCAAAAAGCTGATACTATTTTATTTGGCTCAAGGAAAAACCCAACTGAATAGAGTGAAGCAACCTCTCAGACTGAATTTCTTTATGGTTGATCTGTATCTTTTGTTCTAATTTTTTTTTTCAGAATGTACTGATTCCAAAAGAATCAGGTGGTACAGTATTTCCATTCTGCATACTACAAATTGAGAAGATTCAGGCAGTACAGTAATTCTTGCTTGGTACAATACAAAGATGCCATGCATTGTACAAACAGTTTCAAAATAGAAGTTATGTTTATTCTTATTTCTTCATTAACAGAACAAAATAATTGGGAAGTTGTCTCAAGATGTATACTTGTTACAACACAGGTGTGGTAGCCGCCACAAGAAACCATTTCTGAAAATGGCAGATCCTGAACTGGTGATGGTACTGATGCATCATTCACTCTTGTAAACCCCTACAAAAATATTTCCAGCAAAAGAAACAAATTGGAAAAGAAATTTGAAGTGTATTCCAGTGAAATTACGAAACACCATATGCAATCCTGCAAAGTAGGATATAATCCCATGCCAACTACAGAACATGAAAAAGTGCTCCCATTCACTTCCTCTCATGTTCAGAAGTGCCCCCAATTAACACTGCTTTATAAATCTCTCTCCTCAGGTACCGTCTTATGATAAAGAAATATGGAGAGTAGAGATGACAGCACTCATGTTTTACATTGATATATGGGATGATCTGCTCTTTAAGGGATTAAATATATTCATAAGTAAATTAAAGGTGCACTAGAAAATTTCCAATAAATTAGCAGAAAGAATAGCAAGAATGATGAGTTACCATTTTACTGGCCGTTCTTTCACCGAATAAGAAGACACTTCCTCCCTCTGAAGTTTCATTGCAAAAAGACCAAAAATATGAGATCAGTTAAAGAAAAAACAACTATTGGCTTTGACAACATAGTTAGATCTTTTCTTGGAAAATTCTTCCTGTCTGCCAGGCAAAACCTCCAAATATCGAGTAAACCCTGAACCCCAAGCCCTATAAACACGAAAGCCCATGCACCCCATCCCTTAACTTCATACCTTCTCACAAATGCCCAAACTAACCTTGATTCTTAATTTTCAGGTTTTCAGGGTCAACAAGATTGAGGTACTAGGAGGGACTGTTGGGAATATTCTGGAGAAGAAACAAAAGTGAGTAGAACATCCCATATGCAGTGATTAACAAGCTCCGCATTATACGGATGTGAAATTTTTTAAGGATATTAGAAACTCTGAAGGGCTACATAGGAAATTTTGAGATTTTGCCAATTTAGGAAGGGAAATTGTTCTCTATTTCCATTGTATTTACCATCTATGCAAGCTGAATGCAACATCCCAGCTGCAATACTCTTGACCTATAAATAGATAATTTTGAACTCAGATACTCAGGATCTAGCCATTCAATATAAAAGTACGATAAAAAATTTCAAATTAACTTGCCTTCAGACCATCAAGGTTCTTGATCAATCTTGGCATATATTCACTGCATAAATGAAACTTTAGATAAACTTATGACTGATTCTTCAGGAAAAATATATAGCATGCTTCAAATTATTTAGAATTTAAAGCTATGCCAGGTTAGAAATACAAAGAAAGGAGAACAGTGCATTTTGCCCAAAAGAACAAACATGAAGCTATCTGCCAAAATAAAAAATAAAATATTTGACACCAGGAAGACGAGAATTGATTGCTGCGCGTGCGTGCGTGTGTGAGTGTGTGTGTGTGAGAGAGAGAGAGAGAGTTGAATATTTCAAAATGCATTGTCCAAGCACCAATTTAGTGTAAAGATGTTTTTCTCTCCTTTATGCTTTTAAACTGCTTAAAGCAAAAAAAAATCTCTACCTACCTATTGTTATTCTTGCATAGAATATTTTGCAGATAATTTGCTACGATTTGATTCCTTGTTTTTTTTCACTCTTTGTTTGCATTTTTTTAAGACATTAAAACCAATAAAAATTGATATCAAATATTGATGTACGCTAGATGTACATATCAACCAATGCACTTCACATAAAGCAAGGGAATACTCCATCCCAATACCACAAGAGACCACCCCTTTCTGATACCTCATGCACCGGTGTTGGATACTTATCAGTTGGTACAGCACGTAACAACAGTCCTAATCCATGCCAAACAAACAGAGAAAACAACTAGTCAAACCTTGTGCTAGAAAATACGCCAAAAAAGGATGACCTGTGGCCATGACCCAGCTTCCCAGCTCGACCTTCTCCCCAACTCAATACTTCTCCTTCATCTAATCCAGCAATTAAAAATTAAAAATTATAAAAATATATAAATAGAGATTAGCAATGATATATGTGATTTTTTTTTAAAACTATAACAACTGGAGTTTGATACTCTGCAGTATTTAAAAAATAAAAAACAAACAGCTGAAATTCTGTTTTTTTTAGAATTCAGATTCAGTTATCTAAAAACTGTCAATTGCTAGAGTTTGCAAGTGCAGCTGAGACTTTAGATCCATGGCCATATTTTCAAAGTTTGATCTTTCATTTTACCATATCCTCCGATATGAATTCTCATCTATTTGTTCAGTGAGTGTTTTTGTTTCCTAACACAAACTTTTGTTCTATGTTAAAATATCAGGGTTTAGCCTGGAAAATGAGAAAGGCACGCGTCATCTAGCAAAACAACTATCCACTATCCCCTTTACTTCAAAAGTCAAAACCCTATCTTATTAACCCCCTCCCTGGTCAATAGTTTTTTTTCCTTAGATCTCTAGAGAGAAGGGGGATAGCTTTCCTAGAAAAAAAATAAATAAGAAAAACAGGTGTCATATGTAATTCCACAGCATTTCACGCTAATATCAAAATATTCTCTACTTAAGGTAATATTTAACTATAAATGATACTTTCGAAATTCAAGGGCACATTGGAACTATCTTACACTAAAGAACATTCCTCCAGCACGTATGGACTATAGACTAGCTATTAATTGTGAAATTGAAATGCTTGAATTTAATTTTAACCTGTGACGGCAATGGAGTGTTCAGAGCCGAGTGTGGCCATCTTCACCTTAACATCAACCAAGCAATCAATATTTGCAGGCTTTGCAACATATTTGTCTCCCTCTGCATCAAGACATCTAACAGCAATTAATATCTCAAGCTTCTATACAACCTAAACAAGAAACCACAAATTGAAAAACCAATGGTGTTTTCCTTCCAAGCCAGTCAGGTGTGCTGCAGTTGTTAACAATGATGTGGTTTCAGCAAGTGATTGAGACATCATTCACTTGGGGCTTCTAATTGGGGAATTTTATAAAATACCCTACTCTCCAAAAACATCAAACAAAATACCCTTCCTCTAATATTTTTGACAAAATACCCCTGTGGGGTCCACATTTACTCCTTGTTCCCCTCCCTCCTCTCTACTCTCGTTGTTTTGGCTCAAAATTAAAAACATTTACCTCTCGCTCTATAATTCTAAATTTAATTCACCCCTTCCTTCTTACTGTTAACTCCATATCTCCCTTCTCTTTCTAAATAGATAAGCATCTATACTCTTTGAATTCAGAAATGTAGTCATAACATGATAATTTGTTTAACTTAATTTGGAGTCCTTACTTTCACTTAGTAATTTCTAATTTCTAGGATGTATAAGTCAAAATTAAATATTTTTTGTTAAATGAGTTATTTTTTTTACTGCTTTTCCAGAAACGAAAGAAATATTATGTTGTTACCCAGAAGCAGTTTCATTTACATATGTTGATTAATATATATTATTTTATTTGTTGCTCTTAGTAACTGACTGATTAATTAGTTTGTTCTGCATTAATGTGATTCAACCTTTGTTTGGTTCACCTTTGTTTGTAAGGATATGACCAGTGTGCCAAGGTTATGATTTTTTCACGGAACCCACCATGAACAGTGCATAAGAAAAACAAAAATCAGGGTAATTGTATGTGTAAGTGAGATGATGTGATTCAGTTTAATCATATACTGAATAAATATTTATTCAGTTGCAAAGTGCAAACTATACCCAAGTTTATGCTCTAAGTAGTTCCCCTTTATACTGTATATAATATTTTTTTACTCTTGCAAAAAAATTTCACCTTACAATACTTGAGGAAAATTTGAGCAGACAAAACCACTATAGGGTTCACTCTATCGGGTTTGCAAGACTAACGCAGAGCTGTTCACAACACAGCTAGTGGCGAGGCTAGGATTTGAGTCAGGAGTAGGCAGAAGTCAGATTCGGATTCTTTTTTTCTAAACGGGGTTGGGTTCGAATCACCTCCATAATCCAATTCATTTCCAAAGCACAAATGCACAATAACAATTAGCAAATGCCTACCCCTTTACCATGCTACCATAGCCCCTGCCCACAGCCTATCTCAGGGTAGTCTCAAGCAATAAAATTAAAAACTGATCAATTAACCTCAAATAAGAATAAATATTGGGAAAAATAAAATAAAAAAACGAAATCAAGGAAGAAGAACAAAACTTATGATGCCAGGCAAAGCACATCATCAATGGAGGTCTAACAGGCTCTAGAAGAGCCTTCAAACCAGAATGAGAGGGGGAAGCAAAGCAAAAGACATGAAGAAAGGAGAATGAACAAAGAAAATGCTAGTTTTCCTGTGGTGACTCTATGCTGGGTCCTTGACGAACAGAAAAAGTTGAAATTGAGGTATGATTTTGTTTATCAGATGCTTATCTATTCAGGAGGAGTAGAGAGATACGGAGTTAACAGCAAGAAGGTAGAAGTAAATTAAATTTAAAATTACAGATCTAACTGCGAGAGTAAATAATTTTAAATTTTGTGCCAAAACAGAGAGAGTAAAGAGGAGGGAGGGGAACAAGGAGTAAATGTGGACCCCACAGGGGTATTTTGTCAAAAAATTTAAAGGAGGGGCATTTTGTTTGATATTTTTGGTGAGAAGGGTATTTTATCAAATTTCCCCTTCTAATTACACAGAAAATAGTTATCTGTAATGACATATACGTAAGATGCAATGCAGATGTCCGACGCCTATGACTGATTGGTTGGTTATTGGTTAGAACCATAGCTAAAAAAACAACAACAACTCATTGATAAAGTAATGTGATGGAGTGATAGCCTTACTCTTTCCAAGACCAAGTTGGCCACTAGAGTTGTTGCCCCAAACAAAAAGCATGCCATCCTCTGTAAAAAGTTACCATAAATTATTTGAGTAACAAAAAATGTGCAGCACTTCACATAATTAAATATCTTATTGATACAGGTATCCATATCCATGATCGGTAAAAATTTATTCAGTGGTAATTGTTTAAGTAATGTAGCGAGCCTATCTACAAAATGCCTACATTAAGAATAGCTCTCAAACCAACTAAAAAAGAAAGATAGACATCTCACGTGTTGGCTTCATTGCTCACCAGTAACTGCGCATGAATGGTGATATCCAGCGGATACTTGCACGATTTTTGCATTAAATCCAAGAACTTCAACAGGGTCCTGTTAGAATAGGAATGATGATTTAAAGCAGTTTTGCAAAATAACTCAAATGAGAATGAGTTGATGCAATATTCAGGGAGAAAGATCCATACAACTGAATATGTTTGTGAAGAGTTTATTCCTAGCTGGCCAAAGTTATTTAATCCTGTAGCAAACACACGTCCACTTTCTGCATTTTAAAATTACAATTAACAACTTCTTTTGAGATTCTTACAGTTAAGTTACATACCTGGTCATACACTCATAACATATAACATAAACAACCTATTTTCTTCAATTCAGGAAAAAAGAAGAAGTACATGGCAATTTCACTTCAGAATCCAGATGATGATCATAATGTTCAGGTCAAATTGGTGCCAGCAGTTCATTAAACTTTTCGGAATCCTTCAGTCAGGTAGGATCGGATAATGTCAGAATTAACTATCTACTCAGTTGTAGTTGTTTATCCAATCTATAGTTATCATGTCCTAAAAAGCAGGTAGCAAACTAAATAAATTTGAGTGAAAATGCCATGCCAGTGAGAAAGAGAGTATGCGCGCCGCCACAAGAGAGAGATAGAAGAGGATCGCAGTGAGAGATGGCGTCAAAGAAGGTACAAACTCGGGGTCTCCACTGAGACTCGAGACCACCATGCCCCAGCCTCCCGTAGTCCCCATTCCCCCACAGCGCCGCGAATCTCCGTCCCTTCCCCGGTGGAACCTCGCCGGAAAACCGGCGTATCGGTGGAGATAGGATGGTGGCGACTTGTCGGAGATTTCTTTTTGTCAGCGACCACGCCATTGTCGTTGTCCAGTGAGTGAGAAGATCAGCGAAATCGCCAGATCTAAGTAGAGTTCGCCTCCGCTGCTCTCCGACCCTGCTATTTCAATCTCAACTGTTGAATTTTTTCATGCACGAATCTCAACACAGATGAACGGCTGACATTGAAATATCATGGTCCTGCTCTCCATAGTATCGAAGTTTCTTGCCCGGATGGTTGTATTCTGAAATATGGGGCCCACGTATTTACACGTCGCGCCAAATCCAATTGATAAAAAAGAAAACTCAATATTTGTTTTGGACACTGAGTAACTTCAAAATTTATTTATTTTATTAATTTCAGATGACGAATTTAATTTATTGAAATTGATATATTTTTAACAAGTGATTACGTGGACAAGTTTCACAATTTATTTAGTATAAAATTGAGTGATTAAAAAATTGAAGTTTTACAAATTTTAATGTATTTTTTTTTTTTATTGTTTTATTTTGTACTAAATAAATTTGAAAACTTCAATATTTCTCATGTACGTGCATAATTCTTGGAGTAGATCAGTTTCAATGATTTGATTTGTTGTTTGAAGTTAATCTTATAGATATTGGATGTTACGCTCGTCAAGTCACGCACTAGTTTTGTTAGAGTAAAATCAGGGTGTTAAGCTCGCTAAGTTATTTGAGGAGCTTAATTAATTCCAAAATCTATTGAATATACTTCAAACGACGAATATAATGTTGAAATTGATATACTTTTCAAGTGATACATCTATATACAAAATTTATGAATTTGTAATTAATTTGGAACAAAGTTACAATAAAAAAAACTTTATAAGTTACTTTTAATTTATATTTATTATTATTTTTTAAACGCTTGATTTTATACTACCTGATTCATAAATTAATAAATTTTATATGCAAATGCATCACTTGCAAAAGCATACCGGCTTTAGTAATTTAGATTTGTTGTCTAAAACGAATTTGATAAATTTTGCAAGTAAGCTCACTAAACAAAAATTTACTAGGCTTAAAACCACCTAGTTTTATTCAGAATTTACATCTTTTATGTTTTTATTGCTGGACACAATTGTCGTCCATTCCTTTTTTTTTTTTTTTTCCATTGCAATAAAAAATTCATCATTCTCACCTCTCTTTTTTTTGTAGTGGCAAGTCTTTTTTTTTTCAGCATGCACTTCATGTCATATATAAACGCCCTTTTAATTGCACCATTAATTGACTTTTTTTTTTAATGATATCTCCATTCGCCAAAATTAGTTCAATTTATAAAACGTTTAAATATGTGAACCAGATTAATTATACTTTTCTAGTGTAATTTTGCTAATTTTTTAGTCCATCCAAACTGTCTAATATGATCACATATCAAAATTTTATAGAATATGAATATTTTTATTATAATTTCCAATAGATGATTGTATATGATATGAAATATTAATAATTTTATTATTTTTTGGCCGACTTTCAAAAACTCCAAAAAATTTAACAAGGGTATAAAAAATAATATTCTACAAGATTTTGATATGCAAATTATATTGAACGGCTTAGATCAATCGTATAGAATATGAAAAGACATGATTTGAATCGTTAGTATATCACAAAAAATGCTAACATTAGTAGGCTATAGTTAAAAAATAATAATTCGGTGGATTTAAATAAAAATTGTGCCAAAATTATTTTTATTTGAAGATTAATGAGTAAAAAAATGCCGATATAAATACGAATTCAATTTGAAACTAACAAAATGCAATTAAAACAACTATGAGGAAATAATGTCTTCACATTTGACAACCTGCCAAGTTTTTCTTTCCAAATTTTTTCCATAGTTTTTTATATATATTGTTTCTACGGTTGTTGGATGACTCGAGTCATTTTGTCGAAGCGCAAGTAGTTAGTAGTATATGTGAGTGGTTGAACTACAAATACACGTTTAACATTTTATGAAAATTATCAAATTATATAAATTTTTTAGAAAAATTCAATTACATTTAAATATTCTGATTAAAATTGAAAATTATGTTAAAACTAGGAGTTTAATACAATACAAGTACAAGTAATAAATGAAAAACACTGATATAATAAATTAGGATTATGATAATAGTTCCTACACTTCAGTCTCCGCATTATAACTATCACAACTGTTTGGGATCACAAAAATTTCAGTGCTGATTTTTTTTTTCTAAAGTATTAATACATATGCTCGAAAGTATTTATACCGATGAGTGAACAATTTTTACGTAAATAATGATTCTCCAACCAAATCCCCCAAACGTCCCCACACTGTCCCCGCACTATAACTACCACAAATATCTAGGAGGACTGCAAAAAACTCTAGCGCTGAATTTTTTTTATTTATACCTAGCTATGAGGTGAACAATTTTTACGTAAATAATTATCTCTCCAACTAAATCTCCCAAACGTTGCCACACCATAAATATATGTGAGGACCGCTCAAACTGGATGGGAAGACCGTACATGTTTCTCAAAATAATAATATTGCCATAACTATCTGTGAGGACTGCAAAACTTGATATTTTTTTACATATAACGCGGAATGACGTATGAAAGTATTAATATCCAGTATTGCAAATATTTATACCTATGCACTGAAGTATTTATATAGATATATATTGTACAATTTTTAATCTTAAGGCGTTCAATCATATCAACTTACACATCAAATATTTATATCTTATTTTTCAAGTATTAATATTTTATTTTGCAAGTATTTATATCTATGCACTGATGTATTTAATCCTACAAGATTAACTATTTTGTTAGAGGAAGGTTACACAGGGATGATTAGAGAAGGTTGATGCGGGAATAGAGTCCCCACTATCTTAATTAGTGGGGATCATAAGACAACCTTCATCTAATATTCTCGCAGGAACAGAGGGAGATTGGAGTAGGAGGATTTATATAATTATTCAATAAATTATAGTATTTAAAGACAAATAAAAATAAATTACGCATATATGGTTGATAAATATATAATTCAGACTTCAGAGTACGCGTTATATTTTTTACTAACTAAATTAAATATAAAATACTTAGAACATATATTCTTTTTATAACAAAAAATAATTTCACGCTAATTAGATCATGTTAGACAAGACAGAAAAAAATATAATTACCAAAATTTGATAATACAGACAGGATATTTCAATGTTCATTTATTACTGAAGCACTTTGTTTGTGCCATATCAGACATAATTTATGCTAAATTTGTTTTTAAATTTGTCAATAATGGAAGATATAAAATAGAGAAAAAAAGAGAGAGTAAGAAGTATTCGATATTAATTCCAACTAGTTCTAGTTTAGAATATCCACATGTTAACTACTTTTAAAAAAATTTAGCTTTTCTGAATTTCTAAACTACTATATTTTTGAAATTAAAATTAGAATTTTTTAATTACTGCATCAGTATTTAATTAAAATTAAAATTTTTTAATTGAGCAAATACGAATCAATTATTTTGTCATGTCAAAGTTTATAAATAATTTCTTATCAAGAAATTATTAAACAAAATTACTAAATAAAAAATTCATCCACACTTTTAAAATTAATTTAAAAATGGCCACATCAAATAGTAGATGCTTCTCAAAGAACAAATAAAAAAGAAAAATTCAATCATTTGAATCTAGACTGAGAGGTTTATTTGTTTTACACGTGGCAAGATGAGACGCACAAAAAAAGAGAAGAAGAGAAGAGAAGAAAAGAGAAGAGAAAAAGGAATAGAATTGTAATTTGGCATATCTTATCGTCATCATGTACTAAACTTTTTGAGGAAGTAATTAAAAAATTAAGAAAGTTTGGAGAACACGGATGGATGAAAATTAACCCAAACTGTAAAATGTAAATAGCCGACCCGAATACGTATCCTCTGCATTAACTCAAAAGATAATCTTTTGCGTTAATCCATCTCAACCGTCAGATCTTGTCTGAACGGCTCTTAAAGTAGATCGAATGGTTCAGATGCATTAACTCAAAAAATTATCTTTTGAGTTAATGCAGAGGATACGAATTCGAGGCGACCCGACAAAGAAAAGAATAAAATTTCTTTTTTTACAGCAGCCTATTTATTACCATCCAGAGTCCGAACTATTCTTCCTTCTCTTCCTCAATAGTCGAAACACACTTCACGCTATCCCCAAATATCTCCTCCGATCGATCATTCAATCGATCAGATCCACCTTCGCCTTAGCGAATTGGTGAATCGGCGTAACTCGGAGTAAGGTCAGTCTCTTCCGATTCGAGCGTTTTTTTTTGTTCGCTTAAACACACAATTTTCCCAATTATCGGTTCCGATCTTGGGCTGCCGATGGGTAGATTTTCCAAATCATGGTAGCGATGCAGTACTAAGTTTAATTAGTTGAAGGCTGTTTGCTATAGTAGATACATATCTGACTTGCTCTGGATTCATAGTTCTAGCTTTTAATTCCGAATTATTCCGAAATTGAGTATTGTTCAGAGATCTGTAATTGTTGAGGTTCGTTCATAATCTGACTAACACTACTGGTGTTTAGTTTTCATGTTAATTCTACCTTTTGTCTTGATGACGTGTTGGGATATTTCTTTCTTTTGGGTCTTATGAATTATGATATTTCTTTGACACAGTTAGTATTATATTATTAAAATGCTAAGAAAAAGACTATTTTTCATATTTTTTAGATTTGCTGAGGCTTTTAATGTATATATTAGAAAATGACATGTTTGTATCAGAGGGGTTGAGTTTCTATGTGGATTCCGTTTATTTTCTATGCCAAAGCTTAAAATTTTCTATGATATTTCTTTGACAGTTATCCTTAAAGTGCTAAGAAAATAAGTGTATTAATGTACATATTGGTAATTGACATGTTTAGATCAGAAGTTTTATATATATAGAGAGAGAGATGGGCTACGGTGAGTTGCGAAGTAAGAGCCTTGTTTTACTTTCTGAACCACTCAACATGGTATATATATTGAAATGTGCTAGGAGACCAAGTTTTACATTTTTTTTGAAATTTATTACTATTTGTTTAGAATTTTTTAGATCACTGTTTTTTTATGGTCCATAATCCATCCAAAAACAACAATTTTCTACCCATCTAAAAAAATAGTAAAAAAATCTAAAAAAATGTAAAATTTGATCTCCAAGCACATTTCAATATGGAGATCATGTTGAGCGGTTCGAATCGACTGTTTGGACTTTGAAAATGGAGATATAAGTGTGAAGTAAAACAAGAATCTTACTTTGCAACTCACCATAGCCCTACTCTCTCTCTCTCTCTATATATATATTTTGGATTACCTGAGGTTATTAATGTACATATTGGTAATTGACATGTTTAGATTAGAGGTTTTGAATTACCATGTAAAATTCCACTTATTTTCTATGTAAGAACTTATTTTTTAATACTATGTTTGTATATAAAACCAATGTTGATCTGGAATATCTTTCTCTTTTTTGAACTTCACATTTCAGGGGATCTACTTTATTTCTGAGAAATGGCAGATGCTCATGAAACTGACAAGAACATAGAGATATGGAAGATCAAGAAGCTGATTAAGGCGTTGGAGGCGGCCCGAGGCAATGGGACGAGCATGATCTCTCTCATCTTGCCGCCTCGTGACCAGATCTCCCGTGTAACGAAAATGCTTGGTGATGAATATGGCACAGCTTCAAATATTAAGAGTCGCGTCAACCGCCAATCTGTTCTTGGGGCAATTACTTCAGCCCAGCAACGTCTCAAGCTGTACAACAAAGTGCCTCCCAACGGACTTGTTCTGTACACAGGTACTTTGTAATACAATGCACTGTTTTCTGCTTATTTTCGGTTCCTTGATTTTTAATTGAGACCTTGTACAGACTTTTGCTAACTCGGGCTTTTTGTGATAGACGTGTATGAACTGTAGCTTATATAACCCTGTACTGTTTCAATCATTTTTGCATCTTACATTCTTTTTTTCATCTTTCTGTCTTGGTTCATCGGGTGTTTAGTTTCCAACTGAGGGAATCAAGTCTAAAACTTGGTTGTAAAACATTAATTGAGAGTTAGGCTAAAAGGGTGTTGAATTGCAAAATTGGATTCGGCTGCTCTTTCTAAAATCTGTATCATACTTGTAAGGACTCCTACCATTAAGTTCCTATGTAACAACCAGCTGAGCAAGACATTAACTACAATTGACATTTTCAGGTACAATACTCACAGATGATGGGAAAGAGAAGAAGGTGACAATTGATTTTGAACCCTTCAAGCCAATTAATGCTTCTCTCTACCTCTGCGACAACAAGTTCCACACTGAGGCATTAAATGAACTCTTAGAATCGGATGACAAGTTTGGTTTCATTGTTATGGATGGCAATGGTACCTTATTTGGCACGCTAAGTGGGAACACAAGAGAAGTTCTCCACAAGTTCAGTGTTGACCTCCCTAAAAAGCATGGCCGTGGTGGTCAATCCGCTCTTCGTTTTGCACGGCTTCGCATGGAGAAGCGCCATAATTATGTTAGAAAAACAGCTGAGCTGGCAACCCAGTTTTTCATAAACCCTGCCACAAGCCAACCTAATGTGTCTGGGTTGATCCTAGCTGGGTCGGCTGATTTCAAAACTGAGCTGAGCCAGTCTGACATGTTCGACCCGCGTCTTCAAGCAAAAATTCTAAATGTGGTTGATGTGTCATATGGTGGTGAGAATGGCTTTAACCAAGCAATCGAATTATCAGCTGAGATCCTTGCAAATGTGAAATTCATTCAAGAGAAAAAGCTGATTGGCAAGTACTTTGAAGAGATAAGCCAAGATACTGGAAAGTATGTTTTTGGAGTGGATGATACATTAAAAGCCCTTGAATTGGGAGCAGTTGAGACTTTAATTGTGTGGGAGAATCTTGACATAAACCGGTTCACATTGAAAAATAGCACAACCGGAGAAATTATTATAAAGCACTTGAACAAAGAGCAGGAGGCTGACCAGACTAATTTTCGTGAACCGACAACCAATGCTGAGCTGGAAGTGCAAGAGAAAACCTCTCTTTTAGAATGGTTTGCGAACGAGTACAGGAAATTCGGTTGCACCCTTGAGTTTGTTACCAACAAATCACAAGAGGGATCTCAGTTCTGCAGGGGGTTTGGTGGCATTGGTGGAATTTTACGCTATCAGTTGGACATGAGGACTTTTGATGAGCTGTCTGACGACGAGGTTTACGATGAATCTGACTAGCAATTAGCCAATCAAATGCCAGGGCTGGCCCAGGAAGAAAGCACGCCGAGCAAAGAATTCACGATCAACCTATCTTCTTTGAGTAAGATTCCTATTCTTTTATTTAAATGTAGTTGTTTTTTGGTTGGGTTTGAGATAGTGACTGCTAAATTGGTTTCAGATAGTATAATACATGAAACATACATTAACTATACTCTTTTGGTGTGTTACAGACTATCTTAGTGTCTCACTTTCCTTCAATACTTGATTGCATTTTATTTGCAATAATGATTGACTCACCAATATTACTAGTTTGTCTTTTATCTTTGAAGCTCAAGGAGGATAAATTTGAGAAGTCTAGTCTCAAATTTAAACAGTAAATCTGTTGTGTTTTAGTGTAGACTAATCAAGAAATGAAAAACAAAAATAACCTTGGGATCTAATTCATCGTTTTTTGACAAATTGCATTTCTGATCCTTCTAATTATCTTGCCCAGGAGAGGTTAAAAAAGGGACGTGTGACCAGGCCAGCTTTTACAGTACGGAGCTGAAGATCGATGGGGCTATCTCAGATAGCAAATATTAATGATATTTCACTTGTCATAATTAAGCCATATTATTTACTCCGGGACTCGGTATGTGTTTGTTCCACTTGTATCAGCAGGAATACTATCTGCGCTTTCTGAAAGCACTTATCAGTGTTTTTTAGTAGTTTTAATTGTTTGTGTCTTTGCAAAGGCGCCACCTAAAACATTACCTTCAATGTTTAGTCTGTAGTTGCCTTGTGTGTGAGAAATAATTATGGGATTTGTGTGAGAAATAATTATGGGATTATGTGTAAGAAACCCTGGTTATGTTATGTAATACAACTATGTTTGGTTTATGAAACTATCTTAGGTTTATTTGCTTGAGGTATGAGGGCTTTGCTACTGCTGCTCAGGGAATTATTTATAAGGTTGTATTTTTAATAGCTGCATGCATTTTGATCTTGTGTGTATTTGACAGTTCTTTTTGAACATGTGTTCAAATACATAATACGTACTGGATGCATGTATTCTGTATTCAGCTCTAATATTGTCAAATCTATTGAACGACTTCTCCATCTCATTAGCCAATAAGCCTTATCGATCCTAATCAATCTCTTCGGCAACACGCCAACACTGCTAACACCACATCTTTCAAAAAATATATCCAATCATGCTAGCTACTGTGTAAAGACAACCAACTTTTAGCAGTTGTAACGCATCATCTTTTCTTCGGCTACTGTTCTACCAGATGAAGGTAAGCTAGCAAGGTGATCACCTGCTCTTTTTTTTTTGCTCTTAGTGTAAGTGACAAGTGGGGCAAGATGAGTTTAAAAATTTAAATATTGGATTTAGTTTTGTTTTGGATCTACGTGTCAGCAACAATGGGGCAGGATCACAGGATTCGGTCTCGTAAGCTTGTAACGGTAAAGCAATAACTTTCTTTAATACCAGCAATTGACCAATTAAAAAAAAAAGAGAGTAAGACTTAGGTGCTATGGATAGCATAAAGTTTTCCGTGCTACGAGTTTAAAAACTTATTGTATAAATTTCAAATTTCGATTTAAGTAGCTCAGTAATTTAGTTTTTTAAAGCCTTCTGAGCTGGTTCTACAAATTCGTTCTAATATAGATATACTAACTTGATATTCACAGATGTAATTTTAGTAGACCAATTTTCACAATCAAATACATCAAAAAAAAAAAAAAAAACTGGCACATCTTCCCTTTTTAGACAACAACCAAATATAAGAATAAAAAATAAAATATTATTTGCATGAGAAATTGCAAATTTGTAATTCAAATATTCGGTATACATATTAGATTGATTTGAAGTCTCTCATCATCTTACACCCAAAAACAAAAACTGATGGATGTTAAAAAAATGATAGATCACTTGACTTGAAAGGCACATAAAATAAGCTTGATCGACCCTAAACAGAACAATCCATGCGAACCACGCGCCTCTCCGGTCGGTACGAAATCCATTTCGAAGATTGAAGGACACACTTGACACGGACACGGTGACACCTCCCTCTCCTTCACTGCAAATTACACGGTGAAACTGGTGTATATTCATCGTGGCTACACCATCAAGTGATTGCCGACACAACCCAGTGAACCCAAGAAGCTGGTATACCAAATCCTCTCCTCTCCCTTAGACGGGACCCAAACTGTTCACTCTCCATCTACTCACCGCGCCACAGAGAGAGAGAGAGAGAGAGAGAGAGAGAGAGAAGCATCTAACTCCAAGCGATGCTTCACTGACTGACTCCATCGATAGATCTTTCACTTGCTTCTCCAATGGATCTGAATCTCCTGCTCTCATCTCTTTGTATTATTCTCTCACTTCTTCATGCAAATGGAGTCCAGGGATCCATTCACACTTATCACTTCGAGCCTTTTAATGAGGTGGGAAATGCGTTTCTTCTCTCTGGTGGCAGTGAGGGGATTATTGCCTCGGATTGGAACTCCTATATCAAGTAACTTTACTTTACTTCACTTAATTGAATTAATTCTATTGTTCCTTCTTAAGATTCGGAGAAGAGGTATTTGATTGATTTGCAGCTGTAATTGAATTGTGAGGTATAGTTGGAGCCTGATTCTAGTGAAATCTAATACTGGAATTAATAGCATCTGAAAAATTGGGTTAACCTCAATGAGATTGGGCTGATGCATTGGAAATTGTAATTGTCTTTGTGATTCTGATTCCAGTTTTGTTAGTTGGATTGAGTGAGTGGTTAGATATCAGATCCCTCAAGTGCAATCAATTGGAAAAATCTTATAGTTATGGTTTAACTAATTAACTTGACATCAAGCACACCCAGGTTCTTTTACTGAATGATGATATGGTTTTATGGAACATGTCACCAAATGGCTTAGATGCAAAGGTAGGAGGTCTTGTTAAGCTGGATTAATTCCCATAAACAAGTTGCGTGCCCTGCAAAACACCAAAAGCTCGGTTTCCCTTTGAAAACGAACAAGTTTCTCATTTTCTCTCTAAAGTTTGGTAATTATACCCTGCGTTGCTGCACCCCTCTCCTAATTTCTTCAGCAAATACTCAACTTGTTCATTTTTTTTAATCCTCCATTTATAGATAGGCAGTGAGAAAGAGTATTGCGTTCTTTTCAAGTAAAGGTGGGAAGAGAGGGGGGCATAGAGGATGGTTATGTTATTTTGTTTGAAAATTACCTGTTATTTCGATGTTGATGTATTCCAGAATCAGAACTTACATTTTCTGAATACCAGATTTGACAGCATAACTTTCTGGCGAACCAAGGAGGCAGCTGACCTACACTCAACCATGGAACACAGCACCGGGCTCATCCAAGCAATTGTATTTGAGGCAGCCGATAGAGATGATATTGGTGGATCTGCATATGGTGGCACAAGATCCATTTGTTGTACCCCTGATCTGGCAAAAACCACCAGTTGCAAACAAGGCGAGGTCATAAGGCGCCCCTCAGCACTTGATCTAAACTGGCCTATTGTACTGAACACTCATTTTAGTGGCAATTTTATTTCTGCTAAAATGGTCAACCAAAAAGTTAACATTTCCAAAACAGGCATGTACAACTTGTTTTTTATATCTTGTGATCCGAAATTGAGGGGGCTTACAATGAGTGGAAAGACAGTGTGGAAAAACCCTAATGGTTATTTACCGGGTCGGATGGCCCCATTAATGACGTTTTACGTGTTCATGTCCCTGGCTTATGTGGCTTTGATGGTAGTATGGTTTTATCAATACATGAGGTTTTGGAGGGAGATACTACCTATTCAAAACTGGATAACTCTAGTTATTGCTCTTGGTTTATTAGAGATGACCTTATGGTATTGTGAATATTTGAATTTCAACCATGTCGGAGTTCGGCCAGTTGGCATCACCACTTGGGTTGTGACCGTTGGAGCAGTTAGAAAAACTGTTTCAAGGCTTCTTATATTGTCTATATCAATGGGATATGGGGTTGTGAGGCCGACCTTGGGGGGTCTCACATCAAAGGTTTTACTTCTTGGGGTCACATACTTTTTTGCCACCGAGTCATTGGATTTTGCGGAGAATGTGGGGACGATCAATGACATTTCTGGGAAGGCGCGACTGTTCCTCGTACTTCCTGCTGCCTTCTTAAACTCTTTTCTCGTTTTGTGGATCTTCACATCTCTTTCTCGGACTTTGGAAATACTTCAGGTAGATATTTCCATTCTTTTTCTTTCTTTGTACGAAATAGGAATGCCTTGCAGTTGTGTGCTCTCACTACCTAAGTACTGTACCACACTGTAATGCTTCTCAGTTCTTTCTTTTTTCTTTGCATGACAGAAATTAATTATTGATGTCGGTCAAGCCTAATTTAAATCACAATTGTGTAATTTAACAACTAAATAACAGAAGGTAGGCAATAAGAAAATAATTTAAAAGGCATCGCTCAACTGTAGCCAGTACCCAGGCAGTTAGTCATCCTTTGCTGACTGGTACAGCATCAGCTCCAGCATCAACTATGATATGAGTCTAAAATTATGCTACAATTTTGGTTTAAAATTAGGCAAAGAGAAGTTCTGTTAAGCTGGAGATCTATAGAAAGTTTACTAATTCCTTGGCAGTTTTTGTGATAGCTTCAGTTGCCTGGATTGGTTATGAGGTATGTATTGTTGTGATCTTTGATCTGTTAATTACTTCTTTAAATCCCATTTTTTAGCATAAACTATGGTTATTACCAAGAAACTCAACCTTTGTGGGTTGAAATTGAGAATAGAGGTGAATTCTAGTATTTTGAAAAAATTTCTTACCTGATTTTAATAGATAGCCATGACAGAGAGATGACCGTGATAAAAAAGACGTCGTTGTGTTATTTCATGGCAATTATAGTAGTGCTTTTAGAGATAAAGTTAAAAGTAACAAGTGGTATTTATAAGCTCTTGGTGGTAAATACATTTTCTGTAATATGCAGATGAACTGTTAAAAAATATACACAGAGGGGGGAATCACTTGATAATTCTTTATTTTGTACCATGCATATGAAAAATGATGAGAGTTGGTAAACCTTTCACCATACACCAAGTAACTTGAAATTTCAACGGTCCTAATTAAGAGTCCTTGATGCATCATCAAACAATACTTAAGAATGTCAATAACAAACCTATAAATTTCATTTTTTTGATTTCTAATTTTATGTAGTTTTAAAAAAAAAAAGCTGTTTTTAAGATTGTTAATATAACCATTGTCAAGTGATCCCTCATATATAAAACAGTATGATATTTACATCCAGTAATTTTTTTTGCTGAAATAATATATTTGTCTCATATTGTATTGCTTTTAAATTGTATGTAGGTGTATTTTAAAGCAACAGACCCCTTCAGCGAGAGGTGGCAGAGTGCATGGATCATTACTGCCTTTTGGGACATTATTGCTTTCCTCCTGCTTTTTGTTGTTTGTTACTTGTGGGCCCCTTCTCAAAGTGCGCAGAGGTAAGTTTCTACATTTCCAAACTAAATATTATTATTATTATTATTATAAACTTCTAGTATGGTATTAGTATATAAATAAACTTTCAAATTTTGGAGTTTCTTGATAAGGTGCACTTGACCATATTTCATTGGAAATAACAGGCCGGTACCAGTTTAACTGTCTTTCCAAATTTTTATTTTTATTGCTTTATCTTTTCTCCTCTTGAATTGCATTCTATATAGTTGTGTATTCATGGTAACTGATGCTTACTTATTTAGGATAAACTGACTAATTATTGAAGCATCATGATGCAATCGTGAGCTAATTGTCTTGGATTCTGAATGTGAATGATCTAGGCTTTGGTCACAATTATGGGTCAGTTTAGGGCTAATATTGCCTAAATTGCAAAATTGGAGTTTGCACCTTACAATACCCTTACGATTTCAATTAATATCTGCACCATTTTGTACCAGCACAAATGAACAATAATTATATGCAAGCTTTTAAATTTTAACGCTTGCCAACACACACACATACACACCAAAAAACAACACACAAAGGCTGACAAACCAATATTCATTTTTAGTAAAAGTGGTACTCTGAATATTTAAAATGCAGATATGCATATGCTGGTGAGGCTGTTGATGAAGACGATGAAGAGGCACAATCATTGGCTAAGGGAAATTCAGATGGTGATATAGCAATGGCGAAGGTTGATAAAGAGAGGAGTAACGGTGGGCCCGCACATCCCTTTAGTCTAGATGATGAAGGCGAAGAGGATAAGAGAGAATAATGTATATTTTCATTCTTGTTCTTTTTTCGAGTTTTCTTACCCTTGGTTATATCGTGGTTTATATTCTGTTCTCTGCATCTCCTGCTCGGAGGAGTTAGGGTTAGTTTTGGGCCTCAAGAGACTTTAGCAAACTGTAAGTACTTAGTGCTTTGGTAATGTCTGTTTTTTGAAAAGGACTGCTGGAATACCGAGTTCTTTGTTAATTATACATGTATGGCATTTGAGAAGCAACAGGTTTTAAAGTGAAGTTTATGTTTGGTCTTGGGTCCATTTATTGGCATGAGCACCACCTAGTTTTCATTTTCAAAACTCTCTCTGTGTAATATTTGTTGGCATCAGCATGACCTAGTCTTAGATAAACCTTAGTTTTGGCCAATGATCTAGTTTTCTAGGACTCTCTCTGTGAATATTTGTTGTGCCCTTGATAATTATTGCATGGTTTGAGAATAATTAATAAGTTTCTTATTAAGTTATTGTATGCGATATATATATCAGTACTTGATGTGAACCGACACTAAGTACAACTAACATGAATGCATCCATGAACTTCATTTTTTTAGTTTCAATTTTATTTTTGAGCCAATTGTTAAGTTCATATGTTGTCAAAACTCTTCATTCAAGTAAATGAGTATCTAATCTAATATAATATAAATTCACAAAAATACAAAATCAGCACAGCAACATGTTAATTCTTATGAAAGATATAAAAACTACACATTTTCCAAACAAGAGTTTGAATTTGGAGTTTATATCTGCAGTTTAACTGATCGATTTTGTAAGGGCCATTAATATTTTTTTTTACACTTTTTGTCAAGCAATATTCCCTGAGTCACGCCATCTGTTATGCTGGGGAAGCTGCATTAACCGGTTAACAGGGTCCAATTTTTTTTTGTCATTTTTTTCATATTTTTTTTTTTTACAAAAATACGTTTTTTGTGCTTAAAAATAAAACGGAGTAGATCCGATGTCAATCGAACCTACTTTTGGTTCAATGAGCTTTAAGAGTTAAGACCGTTTGATCTGCTTTCAGATATGTGCATTTGAAATTGATGCAGATACGCACAAAATTTAAAATAAAACGCACATACATCTTAAAGCAGATCGGGTGGTGATCGAGCTCATCGAAACTCTCAATTTTAAAAAAAAATTATAAGTTATGTTTTCTCTGAAATTTTATTCCATCCTATTCTATTTTCTTGTTGTTGTTCTTTGCAGGTTGACCTTTATTAAAAGAAAGAAAAGAAGAAATAAATGGTTTGACCTTTATTAAAGGCAAAATTGGTTATTTGCCACTCCAAAATCTTCAAATCTGAAAAATGCTATCACAAAACTATAAATCTGAAAAATGTCACTCTAAACTTAGTTAATTATTAAATTTGCCACAAATACACAATTTTTATACTTTTTTTTTACTAAAAATTAACTGAAAAATATAGTTTTGAGATACGTATAATGAGGGGTCTGAATGGTATATAGGAAAATACAAAAATACGTATCTCAAAACTTTATTTTTCAGTTAATTTTTAATAAAAAAAAGTATAAAAATTGTATATTTGTGGCAAATTTAAAAATTAATTAAGTTTAGAGTAGTATTTTTCAGATTTATAGTTTTGTGATAACATTTTTCAGATTTGAAAATTTTGAAGTGACAAATAACCAATTTTCCCATTATTAAAATGCTACAGTGGGACGCCATACGCGGGATTTATTTCTCTTTATTGAACTCTAGGTCTCTACTCTCTAGCTACGTCCAATATTAATTAGAGCTTATACTCTTATAGCATTTATTAACATTCATGAAAGATATACAAGGATAGAATAGATCCTTATTTTATATAAGGAAAGGAAAAAGAAATTCCAAGATTAATCAAAGCGACAATTAATTATTATAATATAAATCTAGCTCCATATGTGGGAATATGATATTTTTCTGGAGTAAACTTGAAATAGCCTCTCAATAAGCCAAGGAATTAAGGAAGCGGCTCATCTGTCCCCTTAATTTGGTAAGAAAAATGATGCACACACTCGGATCCAAATCCAACTATCTAACTATCCAACTATCCAAGCAAGAAGAAGCAAGAAGCAAGAAGCAAGATTTCATGTCAACAAAATAACTAACAAAGACATTCATTCATGGACCTATCTATCCAAGTACCCCTTCCGTGTCATTTTTATAAAATTTTCTTTTAATAACTTGTCAAAGAGATTTTATAGTTTTTGAGTTATTGAAAAACCCATATTTATTTAATTAGGAGGTTAATTATAATGCAAATTAATATGAACTCCGAGAACTATATAGAAATCATGCCATGAAGTTGTTCAAAAGGGAAAGAGCCTAGGAATTTGTGTTCTATCCTCAAATTTCTAAAAACAAAATCTATCAATAATATTCTAGATTTTCTATCTATCTAGCTAGGTCTATATAAATATAATTAACGCAACACATTTGTGTGAACGCAACATTAATTTAGAGGTATGCATGCATTTATGTTAAACATGTGTGTTCATAAATCAGACATATATACATATACTATATTTTGCTCAATTTTTGAAAATAGAAATACTAATTAATTATTATTCTTTTAGAAATGCGAAATAGGGAGAGAAAAATAAATAAAATTCCAAGGCTAGTAGATGAGAGCCGTTTTGACTGTAAACCCCCAAAACTAGGTTCCTTTTGGTTGGAACACACTCTACAAAGCTTCCTCAACCATATAATATAATAAGGAAATCCTATATATACATACATGTTTGAAAATTATGTTCCATCAACTATATAATCTTTTCATCTTCCTAAAAAAAACTAATCATTAATTTCTCTCTCAGACAGGCAGTGAGGCACATACATAAACATAGATAAAATGGTTTGTAAAAGAAGGCAGAAGATAAATCCATTGAAGCAAATTGTGCTTAAATTGCTATGGCACCAGTTTATTATCCTTCTCTTCACCGTAGGATCTACCGCCGATATCATCGACTTCGGGATGCCACCTGCTGACGATTCCTCAGTTCGATTCTCAATCTCAATCTATAATTTTTTTTTATTTTTTTTTCCAGGATATATATTCTTTTCCCTTTTCTCCTAATTAACATATTCATAATGTTGAATTAATTAATTAACAGGAATGCAGCCGGACATGCCGGTCGGAGTACTGCTCAGGTGAGATAAACTGTACAAAATTACCATATCTTCTTGTTTTTCTTTGTCAAATATTATATTGTCATTTTAAGATGGCCAAATTGAATTTCTGAATTTCTGAATTTTTCATTTTTATTTTATGTTTACTGCTTGTAGAGCCACCACTGCTCAAGTATGGGAAATTCTGCGGAGTCTCCTACACCGGCTGTCCAGGCGAGGCCCCGTGTGATGATGTCGATGCATGCTGCATGTTCCATGACTCATGTGTTTCCGCCAGTAACAGTATGATTAATCTCATATTATTAATTTACTAATGTCAATTAAGTTTATTGTTTTTTTATTAATTATCTTGTAATATATTTTTGTCAGATGATTACTTGAGCACAGTGTGCAATGATAACTTGCTCAGCTGTCTTGGAATGGTGAAGAAGGCAGGAGGACAGAAGAAGAGGTTTGAAGGGAACACATGCTCTGCAGAGGAGGTATCAGACGTAATCTCGTCAGTGGTCGAGGCGGCCGTCGTAGCCAAGAGAGTCCTTAATAAACCATAGTGCCACAATTATTTATATATGTGTGTGTGTGTGTGTGTGTGTTCAATTTGGTTTGAGAATTCTCTTAATAAATTGGTGTTTCTTCAAAAAAATGAAAAAAAACATTTTTTTTTCCTGTTGTTGTTGCTGAGATTGTGAATATTTTGTTGGCTGTGAAATCATTTGTTTCTCTTTTCAATTTTAAAGATTTTTTTTCTTCTTCTTTCTCTTTGTATCTATGCATGTATAGCTCTGAGTTAAATAATTGATAAATAAATTTATATGTGATTGTAATATATCTTTGTAGCGTCTATCAGAAATTAGTTAGTTAATTAATTAATTGTTAGGTACTGTTAACAAAAAGCAAGATGTTAGGAAATATTAGTGCAACTAACCCAACTATTGCGTACTCTTATCATCTAGCAATCTTAATTTGTTAATATATTATTACAATTAATCTACTTTTTTTTGTACAAATTCAAACTTATTAAATCAAAACACAGGTCAATATATTTTTTTTCTGTACTGCTTCGGAAGATTTTTATATCTCTATTTTCAAATATTAAATAGTCAATCCCAACTTCTCAATATGATCTTTATATTGAAATGTGCTTGCAGACCAAATTTTATATTTTTTGGAAATTAACTTAATACAAAAATCAGAAATTTTATAAAATGTTCTTATCAAATCATCAAACAAAATATCATCCTTCTAAATCTTTTTGTCACAATGTTCCAATGGATCCTACTTTTTTTTCCTCTCTTCCTCTATCTTCTTCTCCTCCCAGTTTATTCTTAATATTTTCATTTAAAAAAAAAAGACTGAAGTCCGTTTTATTTTACTAAAACAAATTAATTACAAATTACCAGTTCAACCAGAGAAACAACTTGTGGCCTGTGCACCACACTGGTGCTAAATATGATCAACACAAAGGCCAACATAAAGAAATTGTACCTTAAAATCAATTAGCTCTTCCTCAAAAAAAAAAAAAAAAAAAAAATCAATTAGCTAGTACTGAGCCACATAGTAAAGAAATGAGGATTTCAACAAAAATAAATAAGTAGAGTTTCTTGTTCATCTGATCTGCAAATATGTCAGTGGAGTATTATAACGATTTTGAAAAGTTATAATGTGTATAAAGAAACATTTTGTTAATTTATTACTTACAATCAATTTTGTTAATTAATTAAATAATAGCTATTAGCTATTATTCTATTAATTTGCCCCTAAATTTATTACCGTACATCAAATTTAATTAACAAAATATTCTAATTCTATAAGGACAAACATATAATATTTTATGAGGAGGGTTCAATTGTCTCCATTTTTTGTGCCTCTATCATGCTTCTATTTTTAAAAACTTTAATAACTCAAAATTTAAAACTTAAAAGTCAAAATAAAACCGTTAGATATAATACTATTGCTTCTATGCTATTAAGCAAATTAAACAAAAGTTAATATAAAGAATAAACAAGAGTAAAGTTGGAGAACGAGGGAGGGGAAGGGAGAAAACAAGTGAATTCGTATCCTCTACGGTACATTTGGACCACACTCGGTCAATTTTGTGATTATTAAGTGAATTAAAGAAAAAAAAGAGTAAGGTTCGTAGAGATATTTTGTCAAAAAATTTAGGAGGCTATTTTGTCAAAAAAAATTTAGGAGGCTATTTTATTTGATAATTTTACAATGAAGAGCATTTTATAAAATTTCTCACAAATTAACATAGTTTTTTATTTTTAGTAAAATTGAGGATCAAGTCACTCAATTGACCATAGAATAATAGAGTATTGTGAGTGAGGTGTGTTGAAATATTTAATTCTTAATTTTTTTTTTTATAAGGCATAGATTTCTCTATCTCTGACTTGAACAACCTGCCTACCTAAGTGGTCTTTTTAGTCTAGTTCGATAACAAAAAATTAAGTCTCCTTAAGCTTTTTTTTTTAATCTTCTTTAACTTCTTAAGCCGTTTAATTCTGCTAAATACCGGTTCCTTAGTGATGATTAAGATTACTTTCTTTAGTATTTTTTTTGCCCGTTAATCTCTGCTCGGGTCTTGAGACACTTTGTATTAAGCCTCCTTTGTAGGGAGGGTATGCACCTCGACTTTAATTAAATGAGTATGCGGCTCTTCATTTGTATGGAGGGTATGCACCTCGACTTTAATTAGCCATTATAATAAAGTCAAAGAAAGATGATCATTTTCGAATCCTCCCAGGTACCTACCTGACTCAAGCAAATTGAAATGAACGATTCAGATTAATTCAAAACGATTCCTATTTCGAGAATGGCACAGGGAGGCAATATTATTTTTGATTTGAGATTCATACAAAGTTAAGGGGGCATTTGGTTTGTGCATTTAGAGAGTGATTCTTGTCATTGCAATTTCATTACCATGCAAAATTGACAAGGAAATAGATATGGTAATATCTGATTCTTTATCATTACAATTTCATAGTTTATGACTATCACACTGCTTATAAAAAAGATTGAATTTTGAAATCCTCGCTTCAAGAAATCACACCTGCACAGTTTCTTTTCTCTTCTTCGACTTTTTTCCAACAAAACTCCTCTCCTAATTTTTTTCAACTAAAAAAACCCTCCGTCTCTGCATTAGCCTCCTCTTCTCTCCGTCTCCGAAATTCAACCCTATATGTTTCTCTCTCTTCCTCTCCTCTCCTCTCCTCTCCTCTCTCTTCGTTTACGTAATCCTCCTCTCCTGCAAAATTATTATTATATATTATCCAAAATGTATTAAAAAAAGATTTTTGTCAAATTTAGATACAATTGCCTCCTAAAGTACATGAGATTTTCTAATTCATTTAAATTTGAGCTTGGAAGAAAATTCTTAAGATCTGATAAATAAATTCCATATTTTCTGATTGGAACTAATTTCATTATTACGTAGCTTTATTTGTCTTTGTATGTAATTGTTTATTTTATTTGTTTTTACAGGGATTCAAGGCCAAAGAAACTGCACCATCCATCCCATTTGAATCCGTTCAATTCGAAGGTTAGGTTAGTTTGCGTATCTTGTAAGGGATGCCATTGATCATGGTCAAAATTTGCTGAGATCCGAGACTAATGATTAGTAATTTTGAAATTCTTACAAGTTGAATCCAGTCATTAAACTATTTTGAGATACATGAAAAAAACCCAGCTGCTTAGAGATACGTTTTTGAAAAAAAAAATTTCAAGGAATGAATTCGGATTACAGAATTTCAGAATTAATTACCGTTCAACAATTTAGATTGCATAATTTCAGAATTAGTTACTGTTAAATAGGTTCGGAACTGCTAAATTTTTTTTATAGTGATGCCATGCCACCGTTTATGTAATCCTTTGGTTTTTTTTTTTGTTTTTTTTATTGTAGTTTGTATCGAGTATCGACGTGTAATTACTTAAGCGCGCATAAACAGCACCACTGTTTCGCAATGAAGCCGCGTCACCTCCTTTCTCTCCCTTTCACTCGAGGAGCATCTCTCATGACCGCTCTCTCCTCCGTCCTCTCTTTCCTCCCCAAATCCAACCCTACTAACCCTAGATCCAATTTCGTTCCTCGGGCTTCTCCAAATTCAAATTCAAACCCCAACACCAATTTGCCTGAAGAGAAAAGATCATTCGCGGTTGCCACTGGAGAAATCTTTCTCGGTCTCGCTTCTTTATTGATAAAGAGCCGCGCTGGCGCTGACAGTGACAGACGGGTGGGGCCAGTTGTCTCAGGAGCCGACGTTTTGAATGGAAAAAATGACAAGGTGGGTGTTCAATCGGTGATATGGGAACAGAGTGAGAAGGATGTAGAGGCGGAGAAAAAGAGGAGGACAGTTACTAGCCCTGGTTTTAGTTTTAGCGCAGCTGGGTTGCTCTTTCCTTACCATATAGGCGTAGCAAAGCTTCTCCTTGAGAAGGGTTACATAAAGGTCTATACTTTCTTTTATTTAATTATACAATTTGCCATTTCATAATTAAAGAATGCCCACAATGTCATCTCAATCTCATGCAAATTTTCTCTAGGTTTAAAAAATTGAGAAATTTTCATTCACAAATTGACTGAAGAAGAAAAATTTATGACCAATCAAAATTACATCTTTGAATTTTTAGGAAACAACACCATTAGCTGGCTCGTCAGCTGGCGCAATAGTATGTGCCGTGATTGCATCTGGAAACACAATGGAGGAAGCGCTAAGAGTCACCAAAGTCCTAGCTGACAATTGCCGCACAAATGGCACTGCATTTCGTCTTGGCGTAAGGAAATTTTATTTGATAATTTTTTTTTGTGTGCCCGTTCCATTCAAATTGAACTGAGAAGTTCGTACTGGAGCAGGATATAAATTGTTATAATTGGTTCTTGGTACATACTCGGTGTGGTCAAAGAAATGCTAGTCCATGACTTCAGTTAGTTGGTCCCGAATTTGATTTTCTTGATATTTGCATTAGAAACATGACTATAGCAAGCCTTAAGTTTATCATCTCCCATGATTATTTTATCCTTATTTTTATATTGAGATCACCTCTTTAGTATGTATGTTCTCATTTTCTGTATTTCACCTGGATAGATATTCAGAAAATAATTTTCATTAGAGTTATTTTTCTATAGTTTTCATCTTAATTGGGAATATTTGTTTGGGTCGTCGCTCAGAAAGTTGTGCACTTTTTTAAATTCTGTCTAATTGTTTTCCACAGGCAGTGCTAAGAGAAATACTTGAGGAGTTTCTCCCTGAGGATGTGCACATCAGATCCAATGGAAGGATCCGAGGTAACCAATAATTATTTATTCTTTCTTCTTAATCCTAAGATTAAGTATTTTTTTAATTGAGTTATTTTATCATTGATCTGCTATTTGTTTATTGAAATGTGTCATTGACCCTCTCCCTCTCTCTCCTCTCTACCCTGCAGTTGCAATAACTCAGTTAGGTTGGAGGCCGAGGGGTCTCCTTGTGGATCAATTTGACTCCAAGGAAGACCTCATAGATGCTGTCTTCACCTCTTCCTTTATTCCTGGGTATACCCCCCAACCCTCTTTTCTTTTCTTTTCTTTTCTGTCACTTTCTCTATCTTTGAGAGTATAAACTAATATTTATCTGGTGTAGATACCTAGCTCCTAGACCAGTAACTTTATTTCGTAAACGAGTATGTATTGATGGGGGTCTGACCTTGTTTATGCCGCCTACGTCGGCTTCTCAAACGGTATCAATTCCACATTTTTTTTATACCCATCTTTTAGCTATTACTTCTGTAACATATTGTTAATTGTGTGAATATTTGCTTCTGAACTTGAACATAGGTACGCATATGTGCTTTTCCAGCCAACAGGATTGGGATACAGGGAATTGGAATAAGCCCCGATTGCAATCCAGAGAATAGAGCCAGCCCTCGTCAGGTTTGTCTATCTGATTATTTTAAATAGGAAAAAGATTTGGTTGCAAAATTGAACATAGCGTAAGATTGTTTGTTGTATGTACTAATCTAACGGTTGAATGTCTTGTGTTCAAAGAGATGCCATTAATGTGAGGGCAATCTTCTCAACAAATTCATTGTGTACATCATTGATAGAAGGGCTCTGTTAATTTACCAGTAACTCTAGAAAATCTGTGCTGTGCAAGCAAGTTAATTTTTTGGTGTTTATTATCACAGTTATTTAATTGGGCATTAGAGCCAGCGGATGAATCCGTACTCGATAAATTATACGAGCTTGGTTATCTTGATGCGGCTGTCTGGGCCGAGCAGAACCCAGTCGAATCCACAGTCAAAGATGAAGATATTTAATTGAAAAGATCAGCTAATTCCTTTTTTTGAAAAATGGTGGATAATAGAAGGGGCATGGAAGGTTGTTATCTAAGAGTCTTTCTTCAAATTGTAAAACAAGTATATATTTTTTAATTAGTTGGGAAAAAAAAGTAACAGAAAGGCCCAACTTTTTTCAGGCAAAAGAGTTCATTGCTTTTTCTTTTTACCTAAAATTAAAACACTAGAGATTACGTTTTAGGTGGAGTTTTTTTATTTTTTATTTTTTATGATGCACTAACTATTAACACGCTTAAATTTGTAAAAACATTTTTGTGAAAATAGTGGAAGAAATATATATTTTTTGAAAGAAATGGAAGATGACTAAATTTTGTGTGTTTATTAATTGTATCCTCTTTTCCGTAGTGTTTATTAGAAGTAACAAAGCATCCAAATTCCAAACATGTTGAATTTTTCTGAAGCTGTCAATATGACTTGAGTCCATGCATGCTGCTGCCACAAGAGATCATGCGCACCGGAAAAAAAATATTTTTATTTAAATACAGGATAGGCAAGATTTATAAATGGCACGTAGATGAACTCTCTCCGCACGTATAATAAAGCTATATATAATGTCATGCTTGATATGGTGTAGATTTTCTATTGACTAAATTGTGGTTGTTTCTGTGTGTTTAATGCGGTACTTATTATTTTTTTCTCCTTATCCGGTCAGTCTGAATTTGTAACATGCGATGTTTTCATACGAAAAGAGATCAAAATTAATTTGGTGCTCGAATGGACCGATTATCCCGCTTTTGTCAGTTTTGTAAAGATCTCATTAGCATGTATATTCTCAGCAGATAAGAGAAAGAAAAAGTACAATATTTCTTATATCACCACATAGAATTATAGATTATTGTAATTTTAAGCAAAGCTTTTTCCGAGAAAAATAAAGAAATGTAAATGATTTAAACTTCTCTGTGCTTTCAAAGGTCTTGGCGAAGACAAAGGTAACGGAAGTAATATTTTTATTTATATTATTCGTTGTCTATTGTTACAAGTTTTGACAAAATCTACCCAAAAAAAATAAAAAAAATAAAGGGTTTAATTGGTTGCAGGAAATTACATTTGAGATAATAAATAAGCTTTACTTAGTTATTCTATATCAGAAAATATAGGTCAAATATTACACACACACACATATGAGTAGAACTATGGTGCTCCTAGGAGTACCAAGTCCCTTTGTACTCTTAACTCTAAAATCTATTAGATTAACTTCGAACGACGAATTCAAACTGTTGAAATCCTTCCACCTTACGAGTGATTTGTGTACATGTGAAAATTTTAAAGTTTCGATAGTAGAAAGTTAAGTGGTCAAAAGACTTCTAAAAAATGAATTCAATAAAATTAATTTCCAAAGATCTCATTAGTATGTCTATATTCTCAGTGCATCTAATATGGTGACGGGATCAGTCTATTCAAATTTGAAATTTTGATGTCATGATGGGCTTATTGTTGTATAAAAATCCCACAAAAGGCATGGAGGGATTTTGTACAGGGGCCCCGCATTACTGTTCTAATATTAGTTTATTTTAGGCCCTAGCCCAACATGTTTTGGGCCAAAAGTTATAAGAGAAAAAAATAGTACAAGGTAATTTCCGCTATGTATATTATACATCAAACTTTCAAACCTCACTTGGTTAATATTTCACCAGATAAATCAGCAAATATATATAATAATTAAAAGGGTTCGACTAATAGTCCCCTCCATTCTATCTCCTAAATGTCCCCCTAACTAACTTATCCATAAAGTACAATGGAGATCACTAACTAACTGGGAGAACAATAATTACTTGGGAGACCACTTAAATTTGAAATTTTTTACAAGTATTCATATATAATATATCAAGTATTCCTATATAATATATCAAGTATTCATACCTAAGATATTAAAAAAAAAAACTGGACATCAACATTCTTTTCTTCATAGTCACACACCCATCTTTTATATGTTTTTGGAAGTGGGTTTTTTTTTCCATTTAATCTAATCAATATTTCTAACGATCAGCGAGGAATTTTGCAAATCTAAAACCACGAATATTTTCTACGTAATTTTCTCTTTCAAATGAGATCCATGATGAAGTACTTTCGAGTTCTTCGTCGTTCAAGTACTCATACCTCAGTGTGCAAGTATTCATACCTCATCGAACAAGTATTCATAACTTGTCAAGTATTAATACTTACTCAATAAAGAGCCATTTTGCTATTTCGAATTGTTTAGAGAAAAAACTTGCCTGTGCAGGGAATAATTTCATAAAAAAGTAGGTCTAATGTCCAACAAAATAATACACAAATGAATAAACTTTAAAAAGTATTCATACTAAAACTTAAAAAGTATTCATACTAAAACATATAAAGTATTAATAATATTTTTAAAGTATCATTACTATAAAATATTCATATTGCAAAGTATTCATACTAAAGCATATAAAATATTCATACTAGAACATTGGAAGTATATATAACAAAATCAATAAAATTAATCTTACTAAAATAATGTAAGTATTCACACTATAAGATTGAAAGTATTCACACTACAAGATATGAATACTTGCTTAACGAGATATGAATACTTTCATGCCGAGGTATGAGTACTTGAACGACGAAGAACCCGAAAGTACTTCATTATGGATCTCATTTGAAAGAGAAAATTACGTAGAAAATATTTGTGATTTTAGATTTGCAAAATTCCTCGCGGATCGTTAGAAATATTGATTAGATTAAACGGAGAAAAAAAACTCACTTCCAAAAACATATAAAAGATGGGTGTGTGCCTATGAATAAAAGAAAGTTGATGTCCAGTTTTTTTTTAATATCTTAGGTATGAATACTTCCATGCCAAGGTATGAGTACTTGAACGATGAAGAATCCGAAAGTACTTCATTATGGATCTCATTTGAAAAAGAAAATTACGTAGAAAATATTCGTGGTTTTAGATTTGCAAAATTTCTCGCGGATCGTTAGAAATATTGATTAGATTAAACGGAGAAAAAAAAACCCACTTCGAAAAACACATAAAAGATGGGTGTGTAACTATGAAGAAAAGAAAGTTGATGTCTAGTTTTTTTTTTAATATCTTAGGTATGAATACTTGATATATTATATAGGAATACTTGTGCGAATAAATGTTCATACATGTGCACACCAGTTATATATTTTTTTTAAATTTAAGTAGTCCTAAGTAATTATTATTTCTCTCCAATTAATTAGTGGTCCCCATTGTACTTTATGGATAAGTTAGTTAGGAGAACATTTAGGGGATCAAATGGAGGACAAAATCTTTACTCTAATTAAAAAAGCCATGCCATGCATCAGAAAAACGCAGAATTATCTAACAGAAAAGGTTATACTCCTAAACTTGGCTAATCAACGTTAATTAATGCTTCCTTTATTACATTGAGATTGAAACGTTAATGACGAGTTATTTCTTTTTTACATTCTAAGATATAATCACATATATTTTATATATAGTATTCATTAGTGCATAAGCTGTAGCTGTAGCTGAATTCTCAGATAACTAACATCGATCCCTTTACAAATTAAGATCTATATATGTTGCTTCAATTTATTTCTTCGGCTGAGATGCCCAGCTGCAAAAGCAATTAGAAAATATTATGAAGATTTACATATATTTTATATGTGTAGAAGCCTAAATTTAGTTAAAAACATTCTTGCCACACATACTTCAGTAAACTATATATACTGCTATACAAGAAAGAAAATTTGATTTTTATGAGAATTTTGGTTATGATGATGTTTTTATGGGAAAATTGACTATTTCAAAAGTTTGCACAGACACACTAGAAATTTTCCCAAAATATTACTTCCGTGTTTGACTAGAAAATATTCATTCCGTGTATGAGGATTGGGTGCAGCTCAATCAACCAAAGAAGAAATTGATGTTCTGTGCAACTCAGGGATGCATGCAAGTGCTGAGTGTTGACAAGAAATAGCATTAAGTTCATATTACTTTATGTTATAAAAGTAACGAATTACTTTCGAATTAACGTATAGTACAGTACCCCAATCACAAATTTTCAACCTTAGTATTATTAATATTATTTTGTTTGATCGGATCCATTATATTAACGAGATGAATTCATTGACGAGAAGAAAAATATCATCCACATTTTCATCAAATGTACAAATGTTGCCATCAAAACTAGTTAATTACGCACCCAAATTACAAAAATATTTAACTGAATGTAAAGAATTAGGGGTGGAAGAATTTACAAAGGAAGGGATGCAAGTATCAGAGGATCATATTTATGGTGGAAGCACCAAAAAGGCTCCTAAAATTACGGCAGATGTTGTCAAGGATAGTAATTTCAACCTTTATGTGATTTGGAAACCTTTGAGATTTTTTTTTTCTCTCTGTTGAACGCTGGAATGGATGAAGAAAAGATGTACCATATGTTGATATTATAATAGTATGGTGCCCGTCCTTAGATGTTGCTTTTGAATGCTAATCTTTCTTATCTTCGAATTATCTCTCCCCTTTTTTTCTTTAAAGATTGAGGGGGCTAGCAGTATTTAGAAAAGATGACCATTTGACTTTTCAAAACAGAAATATGAGCGTGAAGTATTAAACAGTATTGCAGATACTGATATACAGATATGTATTCAACACAATACAATGAATTATTCAACAACACTGTAAAATGTATTCATTATAACAATATACTGATACCAGAACTTAATCATATATTATCAATGCAACAATCAAATATTAACAAGAATAATTCTAATTTCAAATATTAACAATCCTATATAACAACTACAAACACAAACTACAATTCAACTAACAAGTTAAGATATTAACATATCCAATCAGAAAATGCCAGTTACGAATCACAAACAACAATTCCAATCAGAAACTACAATTCTATTTTTTCACAATGCTAACTTCAAATAATTTCAAACTTGCTGTCATTTCTTTCATCGATCAACATCCTGAAAGCTATTAGGATCCGTTCGACGCTGATCATATGCTACAAATTTTCACAAACAAAAGAAAAGTCAGATTCATATACGTTCAAATATGGCAATACAAGTATTCATTCATAGCACACAAAAATAAATACTGACCAAAGTATTCATTCACAGCTTCAAAGTATTCAACTCTAACATATAAGTATTCATTCAGATTAAATAACGTATTATATCACCATTCAAACACTTGGTATTGACAACCATAAGTAGTCATACAAAATTACTAAGGTATTCAACAAGTTCAGATAGAGTATTCATTCTTAAAAAGTAAGATATTCAAAATACTTGGTATGCACTTTCATTATGTATGCTATACAAAATAATTCATTCACAAAATACTTGATTGAAGTCCAATGGTGCATTACGACTAATACAATCAATAGCTCGGATGACAAATATTGAACAATCCAGTGAACTAGACTGTTGAGGACAGCTAAGATTCTTTATTTAAAAAAAAACAAAAAAAGGAGAAGATCTTAGCGCACTAAGGCCCTGTTCGCTAGCTTAGATTCTTTATTTGCAAACTGATAGGCCTAATCATGCGTGTTACGGTATTGGACAGCTATAGTGTATTACAAACGGGCAGGGCCGGGCAGGGCAGGGCACGGGCATGCGCGGGCACGGGCGGGTGCGGGCACGGGCGTCACGGGCACACGGGCACACGGGCGCGGGCACCGCGGGCGTTTTTTTCAAAAAATCTGCCCTGCCCGTTTAATGCCCGTGCCCGCCGCGGGCGCGCGGGCAGGACGGGCCGGACATCGCGGGCAGGGCCGGGAATTTTTTTTTTTTTTTTTTTTTTCCTGTTTTTTTGTTATAATAAAATATAAATTAAAAATTTCTTAAATCAATTACTTTAAAAATAATATGTCAAATGAATTTAAATTGGCATGAATTTGGATTTATAATTTATTGGTTTTCAAAGAAAAAAAAACAGAAAAAAAACAGAAAAAAAAACCGAAAAAAAACAGAAAAAAAAAAACAGAAAATTCAAAACTAATTACTATAAAAATTCAAATCTAATTACTTTAAAAAAATCTAACATATTCAATTACTTTAAAAAAATCTAACATATTCAAAACAATTACTTTAAAAATAATTAAGCTCTTATTTTAAAACAATAGATTAAAAAATAAAAGTTACCCTCCTCTTTTATTCCGGGCTTGGGACCGGCTATGTAAAATAACATAGGCAGAGTTCTAACTTTTTTTTTGTTAGTAATTTTTCGTTAAAATGAATAATTTAAAAACTAATTGAAATGTTTAGAATCTTATAATTTAAAAAATAACCATAAAGATTAAAGATG